>JASDDO010000001.1:112903920-114141890 GCA_030015575.1 Agapanthus africanus | reverse complement strand
GATCCAACTATCATCGCATAATAATTTGATGGAAGCCACTCAAGTTATCACACTCCAGAAGGTATGCGCATGCCTGGCAAGTTTCCTGTATGTTTGAAACTCCCGATGTGATTTTTACCCCATGCTCTTATGACCTTGACGAAAGCCAACAAATCATAAGTCACATGTCAAGTTCTACCCGTCATTATCCAGGTTAATTTGAACCCACCCGTACATACCCTTGACCAAAGACAACAAGGTAATACGACTGTCCCAAACCAACACATCTATCTATGCAACAGATGAATACCCAGCAACTACCAAACACTATGCCTTGACTTTGGCCAACAAACATAGCTTGAATACTACAGACCATCCATAAGAAATGACGGAGGGCTACGGCTGGTTTTTGGCGAAAAACCTTTAACGTAATGAACTTGATCTCGCTGAAAGAACCTGATAGCTTTTTATAAAAATATAGTGGTGAAAACCTTTTGCTAAAGAGGTCACTCCCGGTGAAGGGATCTCGGCTCTTTCCTCATGGAATGAGGTGCAGGATATTCTAACTGAATACCGCGATGCAAAGCAACTTGTAATCGACTATAGTGAAGTTATTACCCTGACGCAAACTTCTGCCCAAGGGGTCACTCCCGGTGAAGGGATCTCGGCCCTTTCCTCGTCGAATGAGGTGCAGGATATTCTAACTGAATATCACTGTGCAGGACAAAAAGAAACGCCTTTGTAATAACACCTTTTAAAACTGTTCCAACAACATCAAATATAGGTTTGTTTTATCCTTGCATTGATAAGAATCAATGCAGTCCCTTCAAATAATCACACCAGAAAAGAACGAAAATATAATGTACGTATATGTCATCCGCATTCGCCACTGGGTCCCGTCATCACCCGTTAGGTTACTTAACTAACGACAGAGCTGGGACTGGACTAGCGCGGGTGTAAAACATATACAACATCTAATAGTATATATATCAATATACAGCAATCGCTCCAGGCGTGATAATATGCAACATTACAGAAAAGTAATAAGCATCACAGAACAATACAGATAATCTAGGATCCCCGGGTTTCACAGAGCCGCTACTGAAACCCGACGTTCCCCTGGCCGTGTGGATAGCCTGTGCAATGAAACCTAGACCCCTACGGGTGCGGCAAGTTACCCGCCAAAACCTGAAGCGAGGCAGCCCCTACAGCAAAGTGAATGGACCACCCAGCACTTCACGGAATCCGGTAACTTGAGCACCCCTCCTTGGGTCAACCTTTTACCCCCTACAAGTGCGGCGAATAGTCTGCCAATTCTAGAGTGAGGCCCCTCTGCCTCTCAAAGCCATAAGATACGGACCCGTTGCCCTCCAGAACCCGGCTATCCGTGTACTCCGTCGCGGGGTAAACCTAGTACAGAAATAAAAATATGTACAACGGGTACATCGACCTCAGCCCGGTCGTGCCCCAAAAGAATATTATACAAACAGGCAGTGACGGCAGTCCACATGTTGGACGCTCGCCCCGTAATATCAAATGTACAAATAAATCCAAACAGCACTACCATTGCACACTGCTATCCACCACGACAAATCCGCAATATCACAGCACAACACAGAACATCAACGCGAATGTCACGTTCGCAAATTAGTCTAAAAGGACTATAGCAATTAGACGCAATTTACCGCTTAAATGACATTCACGGTCGGAGATATAATGTAAGTACTGTAAACTAACATGTTTAAAGTTCGATCGACTAAATTTCCCGAAGTAGGCCCCACGTACATCTGCAGAACAGTAAAAAATCTGGGCCCAAAAGAAATATACCAAAAACCACAATTTACCATGGAAAGCTCACTGGAAAAATTTGGAGCACTGTTCCCACAAACTGGCCGCGGTTCCGCGGTCAAACCCTAGCTTTGACCGCGGATCCGCGACAGTACTGTGGGATCACGTGCCCAAATTTCACCAGAATGCTTCAAAAAGCCTGCTTAAATTTCAGTGATATGCAAAATAATTTTTAGACCCTTTTAAAAATCGACAGAAACTTTGAACAGAAAAACTGTAGTTTTTGAAATTCGGTTCGATCGATGTTTTAAACGCGTTAGCACAAGTTAGTAAAGCTTAATGGTGAGGCTCTGATACCACTGTAAGTGCACGGTAGCGCTCCGGCCGTCTAACAGACGCCAAATGCGGAACAAAAACTTTTTGACTGGCGCTATCGTATACTATAACCCGGATCTGCCATTAAAGCT
The DNA here is from genome assembly GCA_030015575.1 of Agapanthus africanus. NCBI lineage: Eukaryota > Viridiplantae > Streptophyta > Magnoliopsida > Asparagales > Amaryllidaceae > Agapanthus > Agapanthus africanus. Next base: position 114,139,656 of record JASDDO010000001.1, on the reverse strand, counting down.
AAACTAACAAACTACAAAGTGGGTAGAAATGTTATACCGAACGATCCGAGTCCTTCGGTCTTCAACCATCATCCCACGCTTTGTTGCGGCTGCTCCGATCTCCTGAATCTCCATTCTTCTCGTCCAGGTGGCACCACGTCGACGGATCTTTAAACGGGCTCCCGCCTCTGAACCGAGACAACTCGATCATCAAGTTTGCTAAAAGAGATGGCCAAGATTGATGTAGAGAATGAGTAGAACACTTTGTCTCACTTCGTCCAAAGGTATGGACGAACGGTTAATGAAGTTGTCTTTTGGAATCGGGTAAATGAAAAATTGATCACATCTAATTTCTATATACCAAAACTATCATAATCTTTTTCCTCTCAAGCAACCATATTCCCCACTAGGAATGGCCGGCCACATATATGAGTAAGGGGGGTGAGTGTAGGAGGAGGGAGAGTGACCATTAGCATTAAAGAGAAGAATGTGTCATCTAATACCTTGCACAAAACATTAATGCAAACAAATGATTCATCTAACCTAATCATCAACTCATTAAATGAACAATTAATGCACTAATGACTCACTAGCCTAGTCACCATCTAGAATCTTCTAGAACCACGACTCACCCTCATGACTCACCCTAGTGACGAAAAGATAAATCCGCATTTAACCGAATGTTGAAGCGGGTGATAGAAAACTGGAAACTGGCAACTTCTAAAAGCGATCCCGAAACGAATTTCAGGATAACCCCGTAACAGTATAAACATACCCGCATTTGTATTACGACCGAATACAAATGCAACTGAGACAAAGATATTATATCTACACAGTATAATACTCGGATCCGGCTTAAACCAAAGCCCACCAGTATTATCTACCCGAAATATGACACGTGCGTAAACGCACGTGCATTTTCCGAACCCTGCCATAAAACCATACGGCCTCTACAACGTTTCGCCCGAACTTGGGAAACTGTCTGTGGGGGACTCTAATGACTCATCAACACACTGGCACTGGGTATAACCACTAGCACGTCAGAGAAACTAGCTGTACGTAACGGTTGCCTATGTATTAATTGGAAGGGAAGCTGACGAGCGAACTCATCCAGAAATCCTACTGAGCCTGACAGTGACAATATCCGTACAGTCCGGTCCGTTCGTCTAAGAGTATCGCATATCGAGTCTAGGGGGTAGATAAAGTCAGACCCCTAATAACACGATAATTCATGTCGGTATGAAGCCCATCACCACCTGAGAAACTACTGATCCAAATCAGTAATTCTCCACTACCTCGACCGAGGATTTCTATTGATGGCCACCCGTGCACTGTGCGACATCAACCTCCAATACCGGGAGAGACGAATCCCCGACGATCCGCTCACTGCCTCCATGTGGCTCGGGACTGTACCCAACTAAAACATGTTTGCACGTCTCCTTTGAGCGTGGTAGGGTAGTAATCAAAGCACAGTGGGAACTCACACGAGACAAATGACGATCTCAGGTCGACAAACTAACCTGTACACATGTCACCAGGGAACTGTTATCTGACGATATATATAATACCAACTAGCATGTTCCCGGCGAGTCCTGTCCGGTGTACTCATAACGCAATGAGCACCTGTATACATCTTAGGTGAACCAACTAACACCAATGGCTTGTGAGACCGGCCATCGCCCCTCTTCGGGGTCTCGACTGTATACACTAGTCTACTCTGGAATATCGATGCCCTGTCTCGAAACTCCCACGACTAGGGACACTTTAAGGATGTGCTTACAGACCCCAGCTCCCACGTATATGATCGCCATCATACTGCTGGCAGTCAAGCAAGAATCATATGGGCTCTATCAACATGCAATAGTGAACTAAAGCATGTATACGATGATAAAGACAAACCAGATAGCATACTATCATCTCGAGCAAGACTGTCATATCGGTATAGGTCCTCCCTCAATCATTGCAATCACGTATCTGCGATCCAATAATTGACTTTGAGGACACTATATCCAACAGCTTGGACATATATAGGGAGGACTTTCTTGTTCGACATGATAGTATGCTATCTGGTTGATCTTTATCTTAACATGTACACTTATTGTCTCTCTATTATATGTTGATAAAGCCCTTAAGATGAGTACTAGACTACCAGGATTATAATGCGGATCATACTAGTGGGGCAAGGATAGTCGGTAAGTACATCCTTCAAATGTTCCTAGTCGTGAGAGTATCGAGATGGGGCATCGATATTCCAGAGTAGACTAGCGTATACGCTTCTTGACCCATATGATGGGCGATGGATGATCCCATATCCATTGGTGTTTGACATCAGAGATGGTATATGGGTGCTCAGTGGAGACTGGGTACACTGAACGGACTCGCCGAGAACTCCTAAATGGTATTACACCTATCGTCAGATAGCAGTTCTCTGGTGACATTGGTACAGATTAGTCTGTCGACCCGAGATCGTCATAGAGTCTTGTGTAATTCCCACTGTGCTTTGATTTCCACCTTACCACGTTCAAGAGATCATGCAAAACGGTAGTTTTTGGGTACAGTCCCGAGTCACATGGAGGCAATGAGCGATAGGAGGGGATTTCGTCTCTCCCGGTATTGGGGGTTGATGTTGCGCTATGCTTGATTGGCCATAACAGGAAATCCCTGGCCAGGGTTGCTGAGATCTACTGGTAAGTGTTATCAATAGTTTCTCGAACCGTTATGGACCTTGCATCGGCATGACTTACCAAGCTATTGGGGTCTAACGTTATACCACCCCCAGGCTGTGATATGCGACATATCAGACAAAGAGACCCGACTGTACAGTAGTGTTACTGATTGGATTCGTAGGAGTATGAGCAGGCTTGCTTGTTGATCTTCCGATCACTCAATACCCGGGTGGCCGTTATATTTAGCAGACCACTTGCGGCTTGTGGGTGACTGATATGATCACCACCTACTGCCAGCGTATTGACGAGTCTTTAAAGTCCTACACAGAGGTTTCCTGGCTCAAGTGAAACGAAGTAGTAGCACATATGTGATATGTGCGGGACCGAGATTAATACGTGAATGTGATACCGTATTCTACTCTCGCGATGTGTAATATCGGTCGGTTATATATGATATAACCGGGCTGTCGAATCAAGTGTTGATTTGACAAGTTGATACATTTTATATTAGTCGGTTGTATGTGATATATCCGGATTATTAAATCAAGTGTTGATTTAATAATTTAATGTATAATTATATATTTGATATATTATCTTACATTAACTAATATTAGCTCACTTAAGTTTTCTTTTTCTCACTAGTATACACTTAGTATATATGTGATATATATTAATGTACATCTTATGTGTCATGCTTGATGCCACATGCTTCATGGGTGTATGAGACTCACACCATGCTTATTAATAATGTTAGGTTTTATTTATTTAAAGTAAATCAAATTAGTTGGAAATTGTCACATGGTTGAAGCTTGTAGAAGCTCGTGGAACCATTGACCAAGTCCACTCATTTGTTTTACTTGAATATATTTATTAACCCAACCATTATTATTAACCCATGGTTTAGTCTCTACATGAGTTAGTATATGATACAAACTCACCCATGGTTGCTATTCTCACCTGATGAGTTTCATTCTCATCTCCACTTCATCTTCTTCTTCATCAAGAGAAAGCCTTCTAGCTTTTCTCAAGGTGATGAATTATTGTGAGAAAAATAAATCTAAAAGGTAGCTTGAGTTGGTGTCTCCTCGACGTAGATCATCTTCGGCCTCGAAGACTTCAAGCAAGCTTGTTCCATTCATCTTGTGGAGCCTTTCTAGAGTCCGAGAGTTCACTACTTTGAGCGAAGGGACTACTACACGAAGCTATTGAAGTGAAAGACCGGTCTACAAAGGTCGTATTCCTTGTTCACTTTACATGTAAAGTTGTTTGCATACTTGTTTCTTCTAAATCTCTAGTTAAGATTCTAGGTTAGGGTTCTTTAGCGTGCCAATTTTTTGAAAACGGTATGGACGATGCCTCCCGAAACCTTGCTATTGTGCTAAACAATCCTACATGTCCAAGCATCCATTATATCATAAGATAATGGCATCTAGGGCATACATATTCCTAACACTCACGAGGTAATGACCTACCTCTCACATACACAAATCTTGACATAGCATGATTCTCTTGAACAATATTTTTGTGGAAAAATACGACTTTTCGTCAAAATACCTTAAACTATTAGAAACCCGGTTTTCTTTAAATTGTGTTACTTAATTCTTTGTGATCGTGCCTCTACAATCCATTTCGGAGAACCCGCGATTGGATGGTGCAGATTATCGCACATCCACGGGCTAGTAGGGCGAGATACAGACCTTCTCACGGAACATACGATCTCGATGGAATTGTAATACAATTTTTAAGAAAATCGAGAATTTCTATTTAATAATATAAAAAAAATTTAATAAAGCTTACCATCCACAAACAGATGGACAGTCTGAGCGAACGATTCAGATCCTTGAAATCATGCTAAGAGTTTGTATGTTGGACTTCGGAGGATCGTGGGAAGATCACCTACATCTTGTGGAGTTTTCATACAACAACAGCTACCAGGAGAGTATTGGTATGACACCCTTTGCAATGCTCTATGGAAGGAAGTGTCATTCTCCATTAAGTTGGGACGACATCGGAGATCGGGAACTCCTTGGACCAGAGATGATCGTGGCAACTGTGGACGTAGTTCACACGATCAGGGAAAGAATATGCATAGCCCAAGACGGACAGAAGCACTGGGCTGATGCAAAGTGCCGACACCTGGAGTTCCAACCAGGAGATTATGTCTTCTTAAAGATCTCTCCAAACGTGGTGTAATTCGCTTTGGCAAGAGGGGTAAGCTCGGTCCGAGATATATTGGATCGTTCAACATACTCGAACAAGTCGGAGAAGTGGCATTCGTTTGGCACTTCCATCCTCATTGGAAGGAGTGTACAACATGGTCCACATATCCCAGCTTCGAAGATATGTGAGCGATCCCAGCCGCATCCTTGATCACTCCAAGCTCACTGTACAGACAAACCTATCTTGTGAGCAACAACCCGTTAAGATTCTGGACAAAAAGGTAAAGAAACTACGGAACAAGGAAGTAAACTTAGTCCGAGTGATGTGGAGAAAAGATTCATCAGGAGAATCAACGTGGAAACGTGAGGATGACATACATGCAAGATACCCTCACTTATTTGTAAATTAGTCCTTATATAATTGTAAATTTCGAGGACGGATTTTTTATAAGGAGGGTAGAATGTAACGACTCTGTTTTTATTATACAAAAAAATTTCAAGTTAATGTACATAATGGAGTTTGCAAGCCTGAGTATAGTTTAAATGTTGTTTTTATTTAAGAACAGTAAGAAAGCACTTGTAGCTCATTGGTAAAGCCTTACACTGCTGTAACATAGCCCATGTGTTCGAATCCCATCAACCACATATATTTTTTACTGATTTTTCTTTTAAACTTTTTGGAAGCCCAAAAGTTTACACGTACTCTGCATATAAAATGAAAAGTCACAGAAAATTAAACATGTGCTAAATGTTGTATGAACTGGCATGGATACGTGGCATAAATCCAAGCCCCCAACTCCTCACTTCGACTGGCGAGATCGGCCCCCAGACCTGCGCCGACGGTCCCCCGTGGGGAAAAGTCCCCGTGTTTTGCCCACTAAACCCCTTGGCCTACCCCACTACTCATGTTCTGTTTATTTTTCCTGCAATTATCCAGAAAATTTATATTCATCATAAATCCCATTTTTAATTCATTTTTAATTCTTTCTTCAATTCCAAAACCCTGATTTTACACTATAAATACAACCTCATACCCTGTCCCTCTTCATTCTGAAATCTATTGCCAAAATTCTAAAAAAAACCTAAGTGTAAGAAGAGTATAAGTGGAGATAGCCCTAGGTCGAATTCCGGCGAGAATTCGAGACGTTTCCGGCGACCCCACAACTCCACAAAGGCTACTGCCCTCATCCTATACCTCCCATCTCTCCTTTAAACTTGTAAGTCTCATATCTCTTCTTCTCTTTCTACTATAAAACTTCTCTTTTTCAAAACATGTCGGTAAGTGGAGTTATACCGACATTTGTTTCTAAAACCTTTGAAAACCACAATTCTTCTTAAGAATCACTTGTACTCATGTATATACCTTACTTGTAATCATTTAACTAATGTTTAGAAACCAATTTCACTCTTAAAACTCCATGTTAAATAACTTTATTTAAGCTTTTACGTTTAAATACCATGAAGTTTACATACGACATCATTTAATTATTTTTTCTTAGCATATCTTTAGAAAACCTAACGAGGTAATGACCTACATCTCACATACACATATCTTGACATAGCACAATTCGCTTGAACAATATTTTTGTGGCAAAATACGAATTTTCATCAAAATACCATAAACTATTAAACCCAGATTTCTTTAAATTATGTTACTTAATTCTTTGCGATTGTTCCTCTACAATCCATTTCGGGAAACCCGCTATTGGATGGTGCGGATTATTGCACATCCACGGGCTAGTAGGGCGAGATGCAGACCTCCTCACGGAGCATACGATCTCGATGGAATTGTAAAACAATTTTTAAGAAAAACAAGGATTTCTATTTAATAATAAAAAATTATTTTTAATAAAGCTTACCATCCACAAACAGATGAACAGTCTGAGCGAACGATTCAGATTCTTGAAGACGTGCTAAGAGCTTGTATGTTGGACTTCAGAGGATCGTGGGAAGATCACCTACATCTTGTAGAGTTTTCATACAACAACAGCTACCAGGCGAGTATTGGTATGGCACCCTTTGCAGCGCTCTATGGAAGGAAGTGCCGTTCACTATTAAGTTGGGACGACATCGGAGATCGGAAACTCTTTGGACCAGAGATGATCGTGGAAACTGTGGACGTAGTTCGCACGATCAGGGAAAGAATGTGCATAGCTCAAGACAGACAGAAGCACTGAGCAGATGCAAAGCACCAACACCTGGAGTTTCTGTTGGGTTACACTAACGCCTTGGCCATCATCTGTGGTCGTTTGCGGAACAAAAATTTTACTACGAGTTTAAACTGGCGCTAGAATAACCCTATCACCGGATCTACCATAAACCTAACTAGAATGCAAGAGAAGCTATCTACTATGATCGAAGTTTATACCTAAAAGCTCAAGTCCTTTGGGTCTTCACTCCTCTCCTTTAGCTTCTCAAAGGGTGAATCGCGCTTGATTGTCGGCCTCCTCGCGTCAAAGATGATCCACCCAAGAGTGTCTACTTTGAGCTCCTACCTCTAAACCGAGGTAACTAGGTTACTTAGTATGCTAATCTAAGTAGCCTAGATGATGTAGAGAGTGATGATAGATTGCTTTGTCTCAAAACCCCTAGGTTTTTCAACACATGAGACTATTAGGGTTTGAGGTAGAAGAAGATGAAGTTCGAGGAGATGAGAGTGTAGTAGAGAGCATTGAATGAAGAATGGCTAAGTGTTGTGAACTAATAATGCAAACCAATAATGCCACAAAATATCTTGAAGCCACCTTGCATCAAATGTTCACAACACAAAATATCAAGCATACCCAAATAGTAAACCATGAGTCACCCCATGAGTCACCAAGTAGCCATGCTTCATTTAATGATAAATGAACACCTCATACCTCCACCTCATTAACCATTTAATCAAAATGGTTAAAACAATAATGAGGTGTCTTCTTCTAGAAGCATCTTGCACAATTACAAGAATACCCCTCACCGTATATACATACCCGTATCCGTATTCCGAAAAATACGAATACAAAGAGACAAAATTAATCCAAGAATATAATACTAGAATCCAGCTTAAACCAAAGCCCTCTAGTATTATCCACCCGAACATCATACGTGCATAAGTACACGTATGTGATCGAACCCTGCCGTAAAACCATACGACCTTTACATCGTTTCGCCCGAAGTAGGGAAACCCTCTGTGTGGGACTCTAAAGACTCAACAGTATGCTAGCAGTCGGTTTAACCACAAGCACGTCAGCGGTACTAGATGCACGTAACAACTACCCAGGTACCTATCGAAAAGGAAAGCCGATGAGCAAACTTGTCCGAACTCCTACTGAGCCTATTTGTGACAATCTCCGTACAGTTCGGTCTCTTTGTCTAAGAGTATCGCATACCGGGTCTAGGGGTGGTAAACATCAGACCCTAATAACCCGATAATTCATGCCGATGCGGCTCAGGACCAATCCGGAAAACTACTGATCAACCTATCAGTAAATTCCAACTGCCTTGGCCAAGGTCTTATGGTCCTGGCCAATCGAACACAGTGCGATATCGACTCCCAATACCTGGAGAGACGAATCCCTGACAATCACTTACTGCCTCCATGTGGCTCGGGATTACTCGCAACCAAAACCTGTTTGCATGACTCAGTAGAGCCGCGGTAGGGTAGTGATCAAAGCACAGTGGGAACTCACACGAGACAAATGACGACCTCAGGTCCAAAGACTAACTTGTACACATGTCACCTGAGAACCGCTATCTGATGATAGGTATAATACCATTTAGAGGTTCTCGGTGAGTCTGTCCAGTGTACTCACCGGTAATGAGCACCCGTATACAATCTTAGGTGATCACACCATTGGTTGTAGGACCAACCACCGCCCTTCATCGGGGTCTAGAAACGTATACGCAAGTCTACTCTGGAGTATCGATCCTCGATCTCGATACTCCTGCGACTTGGGACTTTTAAGGATATGCTTATAGACTATCCAGCTCCCACAAGTATGATCGCCATCATAATGCTGGTAGTTAAGCAAGATTCTACGGGCTTTATCAACATGTGGTCGACAAATATAGCATATGCACATGTTAAGATAAAGTCAAACCATAATAGTATACTACTGTATCGAGTCTTTATCAATATGTGCAAGCAACATAAAGTATCATAAGAAAGAAATACACATATCATGATAAAGAAAACTCAAATAATATACTATATAACTGAGCAAGATTGTCATGTACACACATATCTCTAGCATCCACATGTATACAGATACAATAATAGCCTCTAGGGCATACATATCCAACAGTTCCAACCGGGAGATCATGTCTTCTTAAAGATCCCTCCAAACCATGGAGTAATTCGCTTTTGTAAGAGGGGTAAGCTCAGTCCGAGATATATTGGACCGTTCGACATACTCGAACGAGTCGGAGAAGTGGCATATCGTTTGGCAATTTCACCCTCATTGGAAGGAATGCACAACATGTTCCACATATCCCAGCTTCGAAAATATGTGAGCGGCCCCAGCCACATCCTTGATCACTCCGAACTCACTGTACTGACAGACCTATCTTGTGAGCAACAACCCATTGAGATCCTGGACAGAAAGGTAAAGACACTATGGAACAAGGAAGTAAACTTAGTCCGAGTGATGTGGAGAAAAGATTCACCAAGAGAATCAACATGGGAACGTGAGAATGACATGCGTGCAAGATACCCTTACTTGTTTGTAAATTAGTCCTTATATAACTGTAAATTTCGAGAACTAATTTTTTATAAGGAGGGTAGAATATAACGACTCTGTTTTTATTGTACAAAAAAATTTCAAGTTAATGTACAGAATGGAGTTTGCAAGCCTAAATATACTTTAAATGTTGTTTTTATTTAAGAACAGCAAGAAAGCACTTGTAGCTCATTGGTAAAGCCTTGCACTGCTGTAACATAACCCATGTGTTCGAATCCCATCAGCCAAATAAATTTTTTACTGATTTTTCTTTTAAACTTTTTGGAAGCCCAAAAGTTTACACGTGTTCTGCACATGTGCTAAATGTTGTATGAACTGGCATGGACACGTGGCACAAATCCAAGCTCCCAACTCCTCACTTCAACCGGCGAGATTGGACCCCAAACCTGCGCCGACGGTCCTCCTGTGGAGAAAATTCCCCGTGTTTTTCCCACTAAACCCCTTAGCCTACCCTACTACTCCTGTTCTGTTTATTTTTCCTGCAATTATCCAGAGAATTTATATTCATCATATATCCCATTTTTAATGCATTTTTAATTCTTTCTTCAATTCCAAAACCCTGATTTTACATTATAAATACAACCCCATACCCTAACCCTCTTCATTCTGAAATCTATTGCCAAAATTCTCAAAAAAATTCTAAGTCTAAGAAGAGTACAGGTGGAGTTAGCCCTAGGTCGAATTCCGGCGAGGATTCGAAATGTTTCCGGTGACCCCGCGACTCCACGAAGGCTACTGCCCTCATCCTCTACCTCCCCTCTCTCCTTTAAACTTGTAAGTCCCATATCTCTTCTTCTCTTTCTATTATAAAACTTCTCTTTTTCAAAACATGTCAGTAAATGGAGTTATACCGACATTTGTTTCTAAAACCTTTGAAAACCACAATTCTTCTTAAGAATCACTTGTACTCATGTATATACCTTACTTTTAATCATTTAACTAATGTTTAGAAACCAATTTCACTCTAAAAACTCCATGTTAAATAGCTTTAATTAAGATTTTATGTTTAAATACCATGAAGTTTACATACGACATCTTTTAATTATTTTTGCTTAGCATACCTTTAGAAAACCTCACGAGGTAATGACCTACCTCTCACATACACACATCTTGACATGGCACGATTCTCTTGAACAATATTTTTGTGGCAAAATATGACTTTTCATCAAAATACCTTAAACTATTAAAACCCCGGATTTCTTTAAATTGTGTTATTTAATTCTTTGCGATTGTGCCTCTACAACCCATTTCGGGGAACCTGCTATTGGATGGTGCGGATTATCGCACATCCCCGAGCTAGTAGGGCGAGATGCATGTTAGTTATATGTATGCCCTAGAGGCCATTACTATACATAGGATGTATATTGTAGTGGATGCTTGGACATATATAGGGAGGACTTTCTCGCTCGACATGATCGTATGCTATCTGGTTGCTCTTTACCTTAACGTGTACACTGATTGTCTCTCTGATACATGTTGGTAAAGCCCTTAGGATGTGTACTTGACTACCTGGACTATGATGCGGATCATACTAGTGGGGACATGGTAGTCCATAAGTACATCCTTCAAGGTCCCTATTCGTGGGTGTATCGAGACGGGGCATCGATATACCAGAGTAGACTAGCGTATACCTTCTCGACCCATACAGATGGGCGATGGATGATCCCATATCCATTGGTGTTTGACATCAGAGATGATATACGGGTGCTCAGTGGAGACTGGGTACACTGGACGGACTCGCCGAGAACTCCCAGATGGTATTATACCTTACGTCAGATGGCAGTTCTCTGGTAACACTGGTACAGGTTAGTCTGTAGACCTGAGATCGTCATAGAGTCTTGTGTGATTCCCACTGTGCTTTGATTTCCACCTTACCATATCCAAGAGGGCGTGCAAAACGGTGGTTTTTGGGTACAGTCCCGAATCACATGGAGCCAATGAGCGATAGGAGGGGATTCGTCTCTCCCGGTATAGGGAGTTGATGTTGCGCTGTGTTCGATTGGCTATAACCGGAAATCCCTGGCCAGGGTTGCTGAGATTTACTGGTAAGTGTTACCTGTAGTTTCTTGAACTGTTATAGACCTCATATCGACACGACTTATCGAGCTACTGGGGTCTCATGCTTACCACCCCTAGGCAAGATATGCGACATATCAGAAGAACAGACCGGACTGTACGATAAGTGTTACTGGTTGGATTCACAGGAGTGTGAGCGGGCTTGCTCGTCGATCTTCTGATCATTCAATACCCGGGTGTTCGTTACGTTTAGCAGACCGCTTGCGGCTTGTGGGTGTTTGATATGATCATCACCTGCTGCCGGCGTATTGACGAGTCTTTAGAGTCCTACACAGAGGTTTCCTGGCTCAAGCGAAACGAAATAGGAGCGCATATGAGATATGTGCGGGACCGAGAATAATACCAGTATGTGATACTGTATTCGATTCTCGCGATTTGTGACAGTGATCGGTTATATGCGATATAGCCGGGTTATCGGATCAAGTGTTGATTCGATAAGTTGTTACTATTGATATTAGTCGGTTATATGAGATATGACCGGATCGTTAAATCAAGTGTTGATTTAATGATTTAATGTATAATTATATATTTGATATATTACTTTACATTAACTAGTATTTGTTCACTTAAGATGGATTTTCTCACTTGATGTGCACATTGTATATATGATATAGTTTTGTGCACTAGTTTGTATCAAGTTTGATGATACATGTAAACTTGGGTGTGTATGATTAAACTATGGTTATGTTAATGGTTAGAGTTTTGATTTATTTATTTATTTATTTATTTTATTCATTTATGCAAGGAAATTGAAATGGTTGCTTGCTTTGTCTTTTCTTTGAAGCTTCATGAAGCTTTGAAAAAGTCTACCATTTTTGTTTCATGCTAAACCTAACCATTCACCTAACCTTAATTTATTCTCTACACTTAACCATGGTTGCTAATATGATAAGAATGACTTATTTTCTATTTTCCAATAATGCTTATCATATTCTTTTTCTTCTTCCTCTTCTTCTTCAAGAAGAAAGAAGCTTGCTAGCTTCAATGGTGAAATGAGAAAAAGAGTGAGAAATCCAATTCTAAATTGAACCCACTTCCTATTTCTTCATCCTCTACCACTTGCCAAGTAGTATAGGGTGTTTTCTTCACAAGTTTCATGACTTGGTGAAGTTGGAGCTTGATCTTGAGTTGCCTCGACGTAGATCATCTTCGGCATCGAAGTCGACGACCTAGCCCGATCATTTCTTCGACGAAACCATCGCTAGAGTCCAGGATCCGATGATCGCAGCGGAGGGACGTCAACGCGGAGCTATGGAGGTAGAGGACCGGATCTACAAAGGTTGTAGTTTCTTTCACTTAGCAGTAAAGTCGTTTACTTGTAGTTTTGCCTAAATTCTAGTTAACGATCCGTATTAGGGTTTGTAGGCACATGAAAAAAATTGAATTTGGCATGGTTGATGCCTTGTGAGACCTCATTAGCGTGCCTAGGAACCCTACAGTGGTATCAGAGCCTAACTAGAGCCTTAGGCGATGCGTAGACGGAGTTAGAAGTCCGATCGAACCGAAACCCTAATCTCAAATTGCTCTCTGTACATTTTTTGAAATCGGGGATTTTTGAGAATTAAAAATATGCAGAAAAATCAGCAGGAGTTTCTAAGAATTACTGTGAAGCCCGTACTCCTGATTCCATCAAAGCGCGGCGGAACCGCGGCATTAGCATGGCTAATGCGGCGGTTCCGCGGCCACTTTGTCTCTTCTTCAATTAGTTTTTGCACAGTAATTCCTATATTTTGGTGCTGTATTTTCTGGGAATTTTTAAATCTTACTCAAGAGTTGGGTTTTCTGGGTTGTATTGGGAGTTCGTAGATTCGATCGGATTATCAAACTTTGTCTATGTGTTTTTCCGGGTAATTTTAGAATATGTTAAAAAGTTCGACCGGATATAAATACCCACTTTTTCCCCTGCCGGGAAATTTCCAAGTGTTGGATTTTTCTGTAGTTTAATGACGTTCTAAGTAGTGCAAGTAACGCGATGGTCCCTCTAGAAGACAACAAACCTTAACTCGATTATGTGACCGTCTTGAACTGCCCTTTGAACCTTCGGGTTTAGGGCAGTATGGCGTGCCACATGTGAGGGTTGGCTTGACCCTTCTACGGCTGGACCGTTGGTACTGAGGCATGAACTGGATGTTTTTAAACTTGTTTCATGTGTTGAGCTGTTTCAGGAAAACTTGGGTGTTTGATTGTTTGATCGGAAAGTTTAACATTTTCTATTTATCCGGAATGTGATACAACATTTGGAATTCACAAGTACTTATGAGATAACTGAATGAATGTTATAAATCTAGCAGCTTTGTCTCACTTGATTGGTTGCCACGGAATTTTGATGTGATCAAAAGTCCGTCGCAATCACGTAGCGTACGCGGATACTCGCCGGATAAACTTAATAGACAGCCTCACTCCATAGCCCCGACCAAGCGACTGTAGGAGAACTCCGTCGCCGAAAGCATCCATTCGGATGCTCGCGGCAGCGGTGTTCCGCCTTGGTGCACTTCGTCGGAGGCATCGGGGGTGCAGCCGTCTACTGAAGTTTGCGACGAGCATTCGATCAGGATGTCGGGAATCTTGTTGAATTGCCCGACTTGATATTGAAAAGAGTTTTCGATAATGAGACTAAAATGCGGGGTTTATAATTGTTAGGCATGCGATATCTAAGTATTTCATTTGATTAGGCATGCGATATCTAAAGAGTTTGCGGATTCCAACTGTTGTAGTTTTACACTTTCTTTTCTGTGACCGTAAGTGTAATATGTGATATCGCCGGTTTCGTTGCTATATGTCAACGACAATTGGGATGCGCATATTTACTTACGTTGATGACATGTGATGTTATGTGTTGCTGGATATGTTATATTGGATCGTCGTGTTTGAATAGCCGGGGGTTTTTATGTGAGATGAGTGTTTTTCATTTTCATTCATGTAAAAACTTGTATGTAATATTCTTTTATTAGGGCACTTCCAGGTTGCGGAAGATGTCACCTTTTGTATATTATTTACTTTTCCGCACTAGGATAGACCTAAGGAGAGGAGGGCACAAGTAACCGGGTTCTAGAGTCCAGTGGGAGACCAACTCGAGGAGTCGAGTCCGGGTCTCCTAACTCTAAAATTGGTAGGGTTGCTTGCCGCTCTCGTAGGGGTCTAGGGGTATGGGTTTGGCTATTCATCGCGACCGTGGAATCCGTGTTTTATACTGGCTCGTATTAAAAACACGGACGTCCTAGTATATCCAATGTTTCATATGTTTATTCTGCTGCGATATCTGTGATGTGATCATGTGATATGTTCTGTGATAGATACTGTATATAGTATATACGATATATTATATAGGCGTTACTTATGTTTTACACCTGTGCTAGCCCTGCCCCGCTCTGTCGTTAGTTACCTAATCTAACGGTGCACGAGGGGACATCGAGGCGAATGCGGATGGCATAAGTGTATGTCGTATTTATCTGTGATGTTTAGGTAACTTAAATGATGGGACTTCATTAATATGATTAATGAAAGAAAAAGAAACCTAAGATGTTGTGGAATCGAATTTCTAAATAAAATAGATAGCTACAGTTCTTGCTTTGCACAGCGGTATATATGATATATCCTGCACCTTATTCGATGAGGAAAGGACCGAGATCCCTTCACCGGGAGTGACTCCTTTAGCAATAACTGGCAGATGCTAAACCCTCGGTTTGTCTTTTGATTGCTTCTATAGTTTCTGCTTTGCACAGTGATATATATGATATATCCCGCACCTCATTCGACGAGGAAAGGGCCGACGATCCCTTCACCAGGAGTGACCCCTTTAGCAAAACTAGAAAAGCCTCAAAAACACTCCATTTTAAAATCATTTGATTCTACAACGATATCAAGTTCATTACGCAATAGGTTTTCAGAAAAACCTGTCGTAGCCCTCCGTCATTTTAGATAAGTACTAGTTAGTATTCGTGCTGCGGTAGTTTGGCCTCCGTCAAGGCGTAGTGTACGGTAGCTAACTAGTGCTTATCTGCTAGCATATGATGCGATTGGATTAGGGTATTCGTACGGTGTTGTTTGGCCTCCGTCAAGGGTCGTGCGGGTGGGTTTAATTCAATCAGGAAATGACGGGTTGAACTTGACTAGCGGACTATGGGTAGTTTGGCCTCCGTCAAGGTCATAGGACGCTAGGGGCAAAATTATCGGGAATTTCAAGTGTTGAAATTTGCAATGAGATTTCATACCTTCTATGAGATAGTTGGATCCCGATACCCACTGCGAGTAAGAGTTACTCCTGGGAGAGTTTTACACATTACAATTAGCCGATCAAGTAGGTGTCTAGAAAGGTGTTAACGAGGTTACGCCTCTGGGAAAACGAGGTTTACTTTAATTAGGTCCGTGCGAAAGCACGGGGAACCTCGCTCAAAGTACCGACACTGGCCTGGCTGAAAGATTGGCGAACTTGTAGTGTGTAATTAATCCCGGCTAGTCTTTCCTTTTAGGGTTTGAAGGAAGATTTGATTAAAACAGTGGGAGCCATCCTGATTAGATAAAATAATAACCAATCTATTCTTGCAAGAGCGCACGCTGAGTGTTTTCTTCTCTCTCTCTCCAGGTAGCGACCATATCACGTCTTAATCAAGATAATAATACGGATGTATTGACCGAACCCGCTTGTTATACTGAGCTGGGGAAAGTTGGTCCCGCTCCAACTTATAATTGTTATAAGACAGAGCAGGAAATTGGGGATTACCAGAATTCCCGTGTCGCCCAAACGAAGAGAGTGCATGCTGATGCATCATCTTCGGGTGTGTTCATTATACAGAACTGTTTCTCAGTATCCTCTGCGTCCTGGGTATCTGATACCGGATCAGGATCCCTGATATGTAATCTGTTACATAGGGCTACAGAAAGGTAGAGAACTGAGAACGGGTGATAAGTTTCATGAGGCAGAAAACGGGGCAAGTGTTGCAGCCAAGTCTGTTGGTCACTGTCACCCTGTATGAAAAGTACATTGATTCTGAACGAATGTTATTAGATACCGAACCTGATATACAAAATCATATCAGTCTCTTTATTTGTAAAGAAATGATAAAATTTTGTATTGTTGGATAATGTTTTGAACATTTCCTATATCAAAAGTTGATCGGTTCAGACACGTTATCTAAAAGCATTGATGTTCTAAATCAATTACAGTTCTTAGTATACAGAACACACACAAGAGGAAGAGTTCAGAAATGAACGGATCCTTCTTGAGGTATTGTAGACTAGGTCATATCAATGCGACCCGACTAGCTGAAGTTACATGTAGATGCATATTTAAATCAGTTTGAATTTACATCTTGTGAAACTTGCCAGTCATGTCACAAAGATATAATGACACCAGCTCTGTTTATTGGAAACAGAGAAAGAGTTAGTGAACTCTTGGGATGATACATGTTGATGTATAAAGGTCCCATGTCTACACATGCCAAGACCGATTCTTTGTACTTCATTACATTCTCTGATGATCTCTCAAGATTCAGACATATGTTCCTGTTGAAACACAAGTCCGAACCTTTTGAGATATTCACGGAATATAGGTTAGAAGTAGAGAACCAAAATGAGGGTATAAGTATTATGTCCTTTGATGCGATCAGGGAGGAGAATACTTGAGCACGGAATTCCTGGACTATTCTAAAGGAGAATGAGATTCTCTCTCAGTATTACTCCTCCGTATACACCATAGCACGATGGTATATCGGGGCGGAGCAATAGCACCCTATTCGATATGGTGCGCTCTATGATGAGTACTACTGAGTTACCTATTTTCCTTTTGGGAGTTATGCACTTGAGAAGCTGCATACCTATTGAATAGGGTTTGAATCAGATCACAGCCTACCACTCCATATGAGATATGGTATGGGAAGAGCCCATGTCTTAAGCTAGTTAAGATTTGGGGTTGTCCGGCCTATGTCTAAAAGCAAAATCCGGACTAGCTCGAGGCAAGGTCAGTTATGTAGAACTGGAAAGGTTCCAGCTATACAAACTACAGCAGATGATTTGGTACAACCAAAGGATTCAGTAGATACCAACGAACCTCAGCCTATCCGCCGATCTAGTAGGGTTTCTCACCAACCTGAGAGATACTTCAGTTTCTCTATGACAGTGGGAGCGAGGATTGCATCATGAGATGATGACCTAACTAGTTTCGAGCTGGCCATCAGGAGTGGGACCCTGTAAGAATGGCTGGATGCTTAGCGATTTGAGATGGAATCCTTATACACCAACAAAGTATGAACTTTGGTTGCTATATCTGAAGGGTTAAATCCCCATCAGGAGCAAGTATATCTTGAGAAGATTACTTGGTGTACATGGAAAAGTTGAGACTTTCAAATCTAGACTTGTTAAAGGTTTGCATCATTGACCAGGTATGGATTGTGTTAAAACCTTTTCTAAGGATCTATATTTAAGTCCATCCAGATCCTACTTGCCACGGCTACATACCATAACTACGATATCTGGCGGTTGGGTATCATGACTGCTCTTCTAAATGATATTTTAAAAGAGAGAGTCTATAAGTACACAGTCAGAGGGCTTCGTAAACAGTGGGAGCAGCAGAAACGAGTACAAGATGCTTTATAGGATAAAGCAGGCATCGCGGAGTTGGAACGTCTGTTTTGATGTAGTAGTCAAAGAGTTTGACATCATCAAAATGGTAGATGAACCTTGTATATACAAAAAGGTAGTAGGGAGTATAGTGGTGATCCTCGTAGAGTACGTGGATGACATACTCTTGATAGGGAAGGAGTTTCCTATGCTACGCTCGGTCAATCTCCGCTTATCACAATGATTCTCCATATAGGATCAAAGTGATACCTACTAAATCCTGGGTTTTGGATCTATGAGATAGATCTAAATGGATGTTAGGATACTCACTAGATGTAGTGAGATGGTATCAATCGATCCTGAGGAGAATCACTGGAAGTGTTCCAGGGTGATAAGGACGACTGAATGTCAGTCACAGGCATTGTCTTTACCCTCAGTGGAGGGACGGTATGTTGGAAGAGTTCCAAGCTAAATACCGTGGCTTACTAGACGATAAAGGCTAGATACATCGCTACTTAAGATACTACCAAAGAGGCAGTCTGGATGTATATTTGTTCATGAGATGAACTTAGTTCCTCCTATTGTGTGACAATGGAGTTGTGGCTTATGCCAAGGAACGTCCGTCCCATCAGTGATCCAGACATATTCTAAGGGAGTATCACCTGATCATGGAGATGGCTGATCTCCAGGGTGATCAAGGCTAGGAGAGTAGACTCAGAGGACAACACGGCGGATCCACTCACAAAGGCCTTTTCCCAGAGAGAGACTTTTATGGGATGGTTGAGTATGAGATACTACAACCACTGCTATCAGATGGCCCCAGTGTAAGTGGGAGATTGTTAGTTACATGTATGCCCTAGAGGCCATTACTATACATAGGATGTATATTGTAGTGGATGCTTGGACATATATAGGGAGGACTTTCTCGCTCGACATGATAGTATGCTATCTGGTTGCTCTTTACCTTAACATGTACACTGATTGTCTTTCTGATACATGTTGGTAAAGCCCTTAGGATGTGTACTTGACTACCTGGACTATGATGCGGATCATACTAGTGGGGACATGGTAGTCCATAAGTACATCCTTCAAGGTCCCTAGTCGTGGGTGTATCGAGACGGGGAATCGATATACAAGAGTAGACTAGCGTATACCTTCTCGACCCATACAGATGGGCGATGGATGATCCCATATCCATTGGTGTTTGACATCAGAGATGATATACGGGTGCTCAGTGGAGACTGGGTACACTGGACGGACTCGCCGAGAACTCCCAGATGGTATTATACCTTACGTCAGATGGCAGTTCTCTGGTGACACTGGTACAGGTTAGTCTGTAGACCCGAGATCATCATAGAGTCTTGTGTGATTCCCACTGTGCTTTGATTTCCACTTTACCACGTCCAAGAGGGCGTGCAAAACGGTGGTTTTTGGGTACAGTCCCGAATCACATGGAAGCAATGAGCGATAGGAGGGGATTCGTCTCTCCCGGTATAGGGAGCTGATGTTGCGCTGTGTTCGATTGGCTATAACCGGAAATCCCTGGCCAGGGTTGCTGAGATTTACTGGTAAGTGTTACCTGTAGTTTCTCGAACTTTTATAGACCTCATATCGACACGACTTATCGAGCTACTGGGGTCTCACGCTTACCACCCCTAGGCAAGATATGCGACATATTAGACGAACAGACCGGACTGTACGGTAAGTGTTACTGGTTGGATTCACAGGAGTGTGAGCGGGCTTGCTCGTCGATCTTCTGATCGTTCAATACCCGGGTGGCCGTTACGTTTAGCAGACCGCTTGCGGCTTGTGGGTGTTTGATATGATCATCACCTGCTGCCGGCGTATTGACGAGTCTTCAGAGTCCTACACAGAGGTTTCCTGGCTCAAGCGAAACGAAATAGGAGCGCATATGAGATATGTGCGGGACCGAGAATAATACCAGTATGTGATACTGTATTCGATTCTCGCGATTTATGACAGTGATCGGTTATATGCGATATAGCCGGGTTATCGGATCAAGTGTTGATTCGATAAGTTGTTACTATTGATATTAGTCGGTTATATGAGATATGACCGGATCATTAAATCAAGTGTTGATTTAATGATTTAATGTATAATTATATATTTGATATATTACTTTACATTAACTAGTATTTGTTCACTTAAGATGGATTTTCTCACTTGATATGCACATTGTATATATGATATAGTTTTGTTCACTAGTTTGTATCATGTTTGATGATACATGTAAACTTGGGTGTGTATGATTAAACCATGGTTTTGTTAATGGTTAGGGTTTTGATTTATTTATTTATTTATTTATTTTATTCATTTATGCAAGTAAATTGAAATGGTTGCTTACTTTGTCTTTTCTTTGAAGCTTCATGAAGCTTTGAAAAAGTCTACCATTTTTGTTTCATGCTAAATCTAACCATTCACCTAACCTTAGTTTATTCTCTACACTTAACCATGGTTGCTAATATGATAAAAATGACTTATTTTCTATTTTCCAATAATGCTTATCATATTCTTTTTCTTCTTCCTCTTCTTCTTCAAGAAGAAAGAAGCTTGCTAGCTTCAATGGTGAAATGAGAAAAAGAATGAGAAATCCAATTCTAAAGTGAACCCACTTCCTATTTCTTCATCCTCTACCACTTGCCAAGTAGTATAGGGTGTTTTCTTCATAAATTTCATGACTTGGTGAAGTTGGAGCTTGATCTTAAGTTGCCTCAACGTAGATCATCTTCGGCATCGAAGTCGACGACCTAGCCCGATCATTTCTTCGACGAAACCATCGCTAGAGTCCGGGATCTGATGATCGTAGCGGAGGGACGTCAACGCGGAGCTATGGAGGTGGAGGACCGGATCTACAAAGGTTGTAGTTTCTTTCACTTAGCAGTAAAGTCGTTTACTTGTAGTTTCGCCTAAATTCTAGTTAACGATCCGTATTAGGGTTTGTAGGCACATGAAAAAAATTGAATTTGGCATGGTTGATGCCTTGTGAGACCTCATTAGCATGCCTAGGAACCCTACAATGCAGACCTCCTCACGGAGCATACGATCTCGAGGAAATTGTAATACAATTTTCAAGAAAAACGAGGATTTCTATTTAATAATAAAAATTTATTTTTATTAATTATATAAATATTACCAAACCACATATTTTTAAGATATTATTAAATTCCATATTTTCTAAACAAAATAAAAGAATTACAAGTTTCATGAAAATGCCATCAAGAATCAATACAAGTCAAACTTTACACTAAAGTACCTTAAACTATTCAAGTTTCACTAATATACTTCATTCTTTAAAAATTTACATCCATAAAAACCCTAAATAACATAAATAAATACTTGAGCTTTATTTTGAAAGTTTACTAAAAATATTTTTCATAAAAACCCCTCAAGTTATATTAAATTACAATAAGGACTCTAGTAAATATAGGTTTAAGCGGGACCAATTCTCTTGAGCCTCAGGGAGCAGGAGAAAGTGTGTGCTTGCCTATTTAAGGTATAAAACTAAAATGGAGTTATCACTGATAATTGTCTTGGAAAAAGACACAAATCCTGTAGTCCATGTGCAGCAGTTACCGATAATTTCCAAACCTAATTCAGGATCCAATTCTGTTTAAAGTGTCTGACTCAAGTCTGAGTCCAAGTCTAAATCAATCCGAGCCCAATATAGATATGAATCCAAGTCAACATGAATCTAAACATGAATACTTGAACATGAATACCAGAACAATATCAAACATGCAACATAACTTGACTTGACCGAACCATGACTATATCTTAAACTTAACTACAAGACTACCGTTTACATCCTGAATCAGTTTACATGAACAACTTATATCATGGTCTCGGTAAGTCTGATAACCCTAATTCAATACAATATACACTATGGAGTTTTAACGGGGTAGATTGATACGAAATGTGTTAAAAGTGGCACGATGATGGTCACTAAAAGACACCTACATGAACATCCTGTGTCATTGTTCCGTGGGTTTTGACGGAGCCTTGTACATACATGTTACCTTAGTCCACGGAGAAAGTTGGACTCCTCTCGTATACACTGATATATTCTGTACCAAGCTACAAACAACTACGTTAGCATAACAAACACATACTTTACCTATTCTATTCTCTTTACCTATCTATTACATTCTATCTTTTGGGACTTACCGAGCGCTAATTCGCTGACGACAATCATGTCTCTCCTTTCTTTGGAATGTTGTCAGGAGGACCCGACTCTCAGGAGATCGAGCCCAGCCAGGACGACTTGGAGCAGTTTACAGAGGAGGCGGACTTTTAAGCCTTACGTGTACTATTTTCTTTTCAGTTCATATGTCATTGTTTAAGCATCGCTTTCTATCATTGTACTTTACTTTTCAGTTGTATGTAAAAAATGATTATCAATAAAAAGTTGTTTTTTTATTACATCTCTTATTATTCTTGTGTATTCGTATATATTGCTTATTTACGCTTAACGTGTTTACTTCTGAGTAAATACGTCGCGGCTGGCCACGTCTCCTTCCATGTACACTGGGAAACGGGGCATGACAGGCTCCACTTTTGAAAACTTGTGGTTTTGAAGAAAAACCGAGTAATCTACAGTATAAACTTTTGTTCAAGAGGTCACTCCCAGTGAAGGGGTCTAGGTTCTTTCCTTCTAGAATGAGGTGCTGGATATTCATGACCGAATACCACTATGCAAAGCGAAAGAATATGACTATAGATTTTCGAAATTTGTTCCAACAATACCTTGTAGGTTTCTTTTCTTGCATTAATCAAAATTAATGCGGTCCTATCAATTAATACCTATCACACCAGAAAAGAACGAAAATACAATGTACGTATATGCCATCCGTATTCTCCACGGGGCCCCGTCATGCACCGTTATGTTACTTAACCAACAGAAAAGAGGGGGATGGACTAGCGCGGGTGCAAAACATATACAATATCTACTAGTATATATAAATATATATATATATAACATCAGTCTCAGGCATGATATAAGCAACATCACAGATCAACAACAAGTAACACAAAATGGTGAATAATCATGGACCTCGGGTTTCATTTGAGCCGAAAATGAGACCCGACGTTCCCGGTCGTGTGGATAGCCCGTGTAATGAAAACCTGGACCCCTACAAGCGCGGCAAGTTACCCTCCAATCCCATAAGTGAGGCAACCCAATCAACAAAGTGAATGAGCCACCCAGCACTTCACGGGATCCGGTAACTTGAGCGCCCATCCATGGGTCATCCTATACCCTCTACGAGTGCAGAAAACAGCCCGCCAATTCTAGAGTAATGCCCCCTCGGTCTCAATACCATGAGATGCGGGCCCGTTTCCCTCTAGAACCCGGCTATTCGAGCACTCCACCATGGGGTAATCCTAGTATAGAAAAGAAAAATGTATATACAATGGTGACATCGACTTCAACCCAGTCATGCCCCAATCAAATAATATGTAATCCAGCAGAAACGACTGTCCACGTGTTGGACGCTCGCCCCGCAATAACGAATACACAAATAAATCTGAACTGTACTACTACCATTGTACCATAGACTATCCACCATGACAATCCAACCACAATATCAGCACAATACAGAACATCAACGTGAATATCATGTTCGAAAACCAGTCTAATAGAACATATAGCAATTAGTCGAGTTATACCGCTCAATGATATTCACGACCGCAGATACTAACATATGTACTGATAAACATGTATTTAAAATTTCGATCGATATAAAACTTTTCCGTATTGGCCCCAAGTGCTAACCAGTACTCAAACAAATCTGAGCCAAAATCATACATCCCAAAAATCACATTTCCAAACAATAGAGTGCCAGAAGAATTTTGGTGCACAACGGCCCTACTTCGACCGCGGAACCGCCGTAAACAAGCAAGTTATGTGGCGGTGTCGCGGCCGTATGAAAAGCTTATGTGCTCAAATTTCTTCTGGCCTTCTAAAATCGCCTACACGTATTTTTAAGTTTCTCTAAATAATTTTTTGAACAATTTTTAAAATCGACAGCAAGCATGAACATGGAATTGCGATATTAGAAAAATTTTGTCGATCGATATTTTAAACACGTCTAAACTATCTAGTAAGGGTTTATGGGCTGGCTCTGATATCATGTTAGGATTTCCTAGCGGCCTGACCATCTACTATGGCCGTTGCGGAACAAAAATTTTTAGGGTTTAAAAACTGGCGCTAGAAAAACCGTTCAAGAATCTACCATAAACCTAAACTGGCTAACAAGAGAAGAGCTAACTACTATGATAGAAAT
This sequence comes from Agapanthus africanus, assembly GCA_030015575.1. Classification (NCBI taxonomy): domain Eukaryota; kingdom Viridiplantae; phylum Streptophyta; class Magnoliopsida; order Asparagales; family Amaryllidaceae; genus Agapanthus; species Agapanthus africanus. The sequence continues at coordinate 114,115,201 of JASDDO010000001.1, read as the reverse complement.
GTCTCACCAAAAGATCTGTGTCTTTCGGTCTTCTATCCTCTTCGTTTGCTCTTAAGGATCTCCTTGAACAAGCTTGATCACCTTTCCTTGCTCCTTGAGATCTCCTAGATCGTGCTTGATCGTCGGTCTTCCTCCGTCGAAAATGATCCACCCGAGGGATATAGTCCATGGCTCTAGCTCCACAGTAAAAGTCTAGTGGAGCAACTAGAGACTTTAGATTGATAATCTAAAGTGTCTAGGATGTAGTGTATGGATCTAAGTGTGTATCTATCTCACCTCCTCTCTTAATTCTCAACATATGAATTGTAGAGAGGAGATTGAAGATGAAGGTGGAGGAGCTCAAGAAAGCTAGTGCCATGCCCCGCTTCTCGGTGTACGGTAAGGAGACGCGAACGGGTCACGCAACGTATTTACTCAGAAGTAAACACGCTAAGCATATCTAAGCAATATAAAGTAAAATGTACACAAGAAAAGATATAAAAGAACAGCAACTTTTATTTATTCAACATTTCTTTACAAGTACAACTGGAAAGTAAATACAAGTCTGAAATGCAATGCCTAAACAATGTCATGAACTAAAATGAAAAGTATATACAAGTAAAGTCAATGCTCAGGGTCTTCTGTGAATTGCTCCAAGTGCTCATGGCTGGTCTCGAACTCCTCAAAGTCAGGTCCTCCTGACAACATTCCAACGAAGAAGAGAAATAGGAATGTCTTCAGCGAACAATCGCTCAGTAAGTCCCAAAGAAAGAAGGAGAAAAATAAACAGAGAATAGAACGGGTGAAGTAGATAATGTTATATTTGTTATAATAACGTAGTTGTTGTAACTTGGTACAGAATATGCCAGTGTATACGAGAGGAGTCCAACTTACACCGTGGAATTTGGTAACCCGTAGTACAAGGCTCCGTTGATAATACCACGGAACAATGGCATGGATGTAATTACGTCTTTTAGTGACCATCTCCTGCCATATTTAACATGTTCCGTACTGGTCTACCCCTTTATAAACCACGTAATGTCTTATGTATGGATTGTATTGTATTGTCTTATAGTAAATGGAAGACTTGCCGAAACCATGATATCAGTAAGTAATAGATATAAATGGATAGTCATGTAATCGGAGTATATACATGGTTCTGTTTAGTCATGTCATGTTGATATGGATTGAATTCTGGTATTCATGGATTCATGTTGTATTGCAGTTATACTTGAATCAAATTCAAGATAAATTATAATCAGATTTGATGGCTCTAACTGAGCCAGACTTTTAAAACAGAATTGAAGTCCATCTTGTTTTAGAATTATCGGTAACTGCTGCACATGGACGGCAGGATTTGTGTCTTTTTCCAAGATAATTACCGTGTTGATAACATCGTTGTTGGTTTATCTACCTTATATAGGCAAGCACTCATATTCTCCGGCTCCCTGAGGCTCAAGAGAACTGGTCCCGCTTAAACCTATGTTTACTAGGGTCCTTATTGTAAATTAATATAACTTGAGAGGGTTTTATGAAAAATAGTTTTGATATATTTTCAAAATACACCTCAAGTATTTAATTATCGTCTTTAGAATTTTCATAATTGTAATTTTTATAATAGTGAAATATTCTAGTGAATATAACCTAGTGTTCATTATATATGGTATTTTAGTGTAATCTTGAAATGGTATTGAATTGTAAAGGTAGTTTCATGAAATTTATGATTCCTTTGATTAGAAAACATGGAATATATATATATATATATAATATTTATAAAAAAAAGTAGAATTTATTTATTAAATAGAAATCATATTTTTCTTAAAAATTGCATTAAAAATTCCATCGAGATTGAATGCTCCTTGCGGGGGTCTGCATCGCGCTCTACTAGGCCCCGAGGACGTGCGATAACCCGCACCATCCCGATCGGGGTTCCCCAAAATGGGTTGTAAAAGCGCAATTGCGCGGAATTAAATAACACACTTTTTAAAGAAAACGGTTTTTTGAATGTTCATGGTATTTAATCGTAAACTCGTATTTTCCCATAATCTATGGTCCCAAGGATTGTCGTGCTATGTCAAAAATGTGTGTTGTGATGAGATAGGTCATTACCTCGTGAGTTTTCTAAAGGTAATACGGTTAAATTGAATAAACAATGTCGTATGTAATATGATGGTATTTTAAGATAGAATATAGGTTGCAATTTGTATTATTTTGAGATGAAACTTGTTGTGAATGTTGTATTATGTTTGTTAAACAATATACAAAAAGATGATGAATTTGTTCTAAATAAAAATTGTGTTTTTAGTTAAAAATAGAATCGGAAGTCGGATTAACTCCGCTTTCGACTAGTTTTGAAAAATGATTCGTTTTAATAGAAAAGAAGGGGGAAAGTGGGAACTTACTGATTGTAATTAGAGAGAAGAGGTAGGGGAAGAGTTTAGGATCATCGGGGAGTCGTTTCGTCCCCAGAATCTTCCCGAAACGTCGCTGAAACCTTACCCTTTGCTAACTCCACTTGTACAACTTAGGACTTGGAAATTTTAGAGGGTTTTGTATTGAATTTCTGAATGAAGAGGGATGAAATGTAGTATGGCATTTATAGGGAAAATTAGGGTTTAGGGTGATGAAGAATAGAATTAAAATGTGGATTAATGCCCATTTTTAATTATATGGAAATGTGCAGAAAAATCAAACAGCATGGGGGTAATGGGGTGGGCTAAGGGGTATTGGGGTAAAAAATGAAGACCATCCCCTACGGGGGGCCCGGCGGTGCCGGTCTTGGCCTTAATCTCGCCGGCCAAATTCCGATGGAATTGGCTTGGATCTTCGCCACATGTCCCTGTCTGTTGGTATATCTCAGTGCACGTGTTTGTTTAATCTGTAACTTTTCATTTTACATGTAGTGCACATGCAAACCTTTGGGTTTCTAAAAGATTAAAAGAAAAATAAATTAAAAATAATGTGGCTGGAGGAATTCGATCACAGGGGCTACGTCACAACAGTGTAAGGCTTTACCAATGAGCTACAAGTGCTTTCTTGTTGTTCAAAAGCAAATTTAATTTATAACTTATGCTCATGCTTAGGTGTTCCTTTCTGTATTTTGAAAAAAATTATGTACAGAAAGTTTAGGGTTGTTACAGCCAGTAAGGAGAGTGAAACCAAATGGTGAGAATGAATAATGAAATCCCATGAGAGAGAAGAAGATCAACAATAGTTTTGTAAAACCATTTTTCCAATATAAAATATCAACCATGCCTGAATAGTTTGCATAAATGAATTGAATATTCATTTATCAACACTATAGAAGCATGGTTCTCACCATACTCCCCTTACCACCTTTACACCTCATTTTCCATTTAAAAATAAATGGATAAATCTAAAATGAGGTATCTACCTTATAGATTGTTTTCCATATAAATACGGATTACACTCTACTGTATATACATACATGTATTCGTAGCAAAATACAAATACCCAAAGAGATAGAATAACACAAAGAACATAATAATAGAATATACATATCGAATTATATATGTAAATTATTAAATCAATACCTGATTTAATAATCCGGCATAATCCCGAGCAGGATAGTATTATCAACTGTCCGATCGAAAGTCCGGGTAACTAGTACAATCAATCGATCGGAACCCTGCACGTATCCAATGCGGCCATTACATCATTTCGCCTGAACCAGGGAAACCCTCTGTGTGAGACTCTAACGACTCGACAGTACGCCGGCAGTGAGTTACTGGATAAATCCATAACCACAAGCACGTCAGCGGCACTAGCTGTACATAACGACTACCCGGGTACCTGTCGAAAAGGAAGGCCGATGAGTAAACTCATCCGGATCCCTACTGAGCTTATCTGTGACAATCTCCTTACAGTCTGCTCTCTTCGTCTGTGAGTATCATATATCAGGTCTAGTGGGTGGTAAACGCCAGACCCTAATAACCCGATTATTCATGCTGATATGGCTCAGGACCGATCCGGGAAACTACTAATCAACCTATCAGTAAATCCCAACTGCCTTAACCAAGGTCTTACGGTGCGATATCAACTCCCCATACCGGGAGAGACGAATCCCTAACAATCGCTCACTGCCTCTATATAGCTCGGGATTGTATCCAACTAAAACCTGTTTGCACGACTCAGTAGAGCTGTGGTAGGGTAATAATCAAAGTACAGTGGAAACTAACACGATACAAATGACAATCTCAGTGTAGGGTGTTTTTCGTCACCCCATTGAGATAGGAATACGCGTCGCTTGTCAGGTGTACTACAGATTCCCCATGCCTAGGGTAGGCGGGGTTTATTGATTTTGGGGATCCGAATCTCCGGCAGCCGTGGACTAAACTGTCGTTAATTACCTCTCGCCTTTGGAGCGAAAGAACCTCCGATTGACGGGTCAAACTGGTCATGCGAACTCAATGTGCAGTGTGCGTATGTGTGTCGTGAGGGGTTTTGGATATATCAGGGGCCCCGCAGAGTTTACGGGGGTCCCGCTACCCGTATAGTGAGCTGGGGGTCAAAGGGGCTAGCAGCCCCTTTACGGGTGCGGGATGCGGGGTGCGGGGCAGCGCCTTTAGAAATTTTTTTCTAACGGGGGAGGTATATTTAGTATGGAGTGCGTGGGAAAAAGTAAGGTGATGAGCGTCTTAAAGACGCTAGGGAGCTAGGTGCGGGGAGCTTAAGCGCTGGGCGCTTGGTCGCTAGCGCCTCACGCGCCCGGCACGTGGGCGCTGGACGCTGGGACGCCGGCGGAAAGAAAAGGGCTTTTAGCCCCGAAAATGGGAGTTAAACTCATAAAGAGGGTTTTTATTTACGGAGTTAAACTCCGACAGATACTGAATGGAGTTAAACTCCTATAAAAAAAGGGTTTGATATAAGGAGTTAAACTCCAACAGATCTTCAATGGAGATAAACTCCTAGAAATCTTTGGGGATGATCAAAGGGGACCCCTTTCTTCTCCCCTTTAGCCTTGGATCTTTTTCTGAGCCTTGGGTCTTCCCAAGGTGGGATTTTTGAAGATGGGTTTCCTTCTTCCTCCTCTTCTGTTGGTCGGATCTTGGAGAAAAAGGGGTGAGATTTAAAAGTCTCCTCTTTTTGAGATCTGATGGAAGATCTGAGCTCCCCTTCAAAGGTTTGATGATAAAAAAACTGTTTACTTTTGGAAAAGGAAGAATGAAATTCTTGATTTAATTCAAAAAAGGAAAGAAAGTTTAGAACCTTAAAGACGGAGAAGGAGGCATAGAAACACTAATTTTTGAGAGAGAGAAAAAAGATATCATTGATTTTTTCATCATGTTACCTTTATAGGCTACACACATTACATATATCCCCTTGGGTTTTATCAAATGGCACTTGTGCCACCCCATTCCTTATGTGCTTATTTCTTTTTTGCACATAAGCCATGGGGTTTACAAAATTTTGACTTTCTTCCCACTTTACATATATTTATTCTAAAAATTACATTTAGACTAATTTATTGCCTCTTTTTTGGCATGGAGTCTTGACTTGGGCTTGGGCTTGGGCTCGGGCCTACTTGACTTGGGGTTGACTTGGTTTTGACTTGGTCAACTGGGGTGTAATTTTTTACCCCAACACTCAGGTCTGAAGACTAACATGTACTCATGCCACCTGAGAACTGCTATCTGACAATATGTATAGTACCATCTAAAATTTCTCGGCGAGTCCATCCAGTGTACTCACCCCCGGTGAGTACCTGTATATGATCTTAGATGCGAAAAACCAATGGTTGCGGGACCAACCATCTCCCCTCGTCGGGGTCTAGAAACGTATACACTGGTCTATTCCGGAATATCGATGTCCTGTCTCGATACTCCTACGACTAGGGACACTTTAAGAATGTGCTTATCGACTACCCAGCTCTTACAAGTATGATCGCCATCACAACGTAGGTAGTCAAGCAATGATCCTACGGGTTTTATCAACATGTATAAATGATATGTAATAACAAGTAAAACATACGCACATGTTAAGATAAAGACAAACCAGATAGCATACTATCATATCGAGCAAGATTGTCCTGTACATACATATGTCCAATCATCCACATATATACATATACAATAATGGCCTCTAGGGCATACATATCTAACAGTATTCAGCACACTATCCTCGTCATCACAAATACGGTATGATTTCCTCGTACCATATCCATTCAATATCATATACATATCGTACGGATCTATCGTCCCGTACGTCTATCCCCAATACCATATATCCAGGTATAACCATACCCATATGAAATCTGCTAGGTACCTACCATACACTAATATAATGTAACTAAGTTAGCTAACATATCACTTTACACTGGTTATATCATAACTATTCTATATAAGTGGTTGCGGGGGTGCTATACGCCATCCACCTGACTTCCCCCGTAGATATAAATCTACTGACCACTTTTCGAGCTAGTTGAAATCCACGATTACTTTGTCCATCCTTGCCGTCTTAGAAATCTCCACGATCATACTTACAATCGTAGTTATAACATATCGGTATAAAAATCATATCAAAAAGCAATTCAACGAGCTAAGCGCACATAGGTTAAAACCTATAGCTCACTTACTCCAAATACGACTAAATACCCCTGACATTAACGTACAAACGTCAATAATTCAGTCGAGATATAGAAATACGGAAAACCGTATCATAAATATCAGAAATATTGTTAAAACGATACTAGAACACTCCCAGATTTCTCTATATGAAATATGGGACAAAACAAACAATACATCATCCCTAAATACTACCAAATAAAGCTACAAAACAAAAATCACCACCAAAATCATAAGTTCACCCGCCGGTAGCGAGAAAAAGAGTAAAACCGCCGGTTTTAGTGTGGAGTTAGGGGCTCGGGGTTTAGGTGTTATCTCTTAATGGTCTCACCATATCCTAATATTGTTATTTTCTAGTGGATTAACCTAGTAGTTTCAGATTCCAGTTTATCATCCCAAATATCACACAAATCCTAGTTTCTGATATTTGAACTAGGAAACTGATATTTAACCAAGCAAAACTTGCAAAAGAGATGAGATTTACCTATAAAGAATGTGCACAAGGGATATCCAATTCAAGAAGTGCATGGTTGAGGCTCTTAGAAGTTGTAGAGACTCTAGCTTGATAATATGCACAATTTTGATGAAAAAACCATAACTTCTCTCTTTTGGTTTGATGTTACTTGAGAATTTTGGTGTTGGAGTTTAAAGAAAAACATTGGTTCAGTTTGTGTGATAAAGAAAAATGTGGAGGTGTAAAGGGTTAGTGTAAAGTAAGTAGGAGGTGTCAAGATTGCATGTAAAGAAAAGAGGAGGTGGAGAGAGGTGAGGGGGTGTGAAGGTGTGTTGTACATGAAGGTTTAATCTAGCCTAATCATAAACCCAACCCTCATAACAAAATAAAAATATTTTTAAATAAATACCTTCATATTACACTAAATCTAAATTCATATTTTTAAAAGAAATAAAACGCTTATCATAACATTTAAATACCATAACCTTTTTAAAAAATCTCATATCATATTAAAACAATTTAAATATCATTTTTATGATATCACACATTTTCTTCATTTTTTTCCAAAATAATTAAAATTTTGCGGCTTTCAATCCGATACCAAAATTCATATGTGATATCATTTTTTTTAAACTCATTATATCCATATTTAATTTATAAATTATTATTTATAATTTTTCAAAATGTTACAGAAAGGTGCAAGGGTATAAAATAGAAGACGAGACAAACCTCCAAAAGGCTCGAGTCTTATTTGATGGAACCGCTTATGTTGCAAGCCCCTATGTGCCCCCATATACATAAATATAATTGTTCCCCCTCCTTCGTGTATTTAAATTTAATAGAACCAATAATTCTATATTCTAAAATTCAAGCCCGAATCCAAAACCAATAGAATTTGATACTGTCGAAAAACTGATAACTTTGCAACCAACTGATGCAAGAGAGAACAACATCCAATTCGAATAAAAGTTAACGAACACATATTTAAGACATGACGAGCAATATTGCTTGGAAAAATTTTTGGGGATGATTTACTTTTAGAGGCGTCGATACAAAAAATCTCTTGCCATCCCCCTTCACACTCTGTTTACTCTAATGTCTGTGACGTAACTGTTGGGTCTAATTAATGTGGCTGCAGTCGGCACAGCGCACAACAAGGGAGTGCGTTCTCTTGGTTTTGGGGATTAAATGCCTGGGACTCGCCATTTTACCCAGGGGAGACCATAGGGACATTAAATTCGTAGATTCCTGGAAGCTGTGTAGACCAATAATTTAGGCAGGCAGGATATACGTTCCTTCCTGCTTTAAGAAGGAAAATTGAATTATATCTATACCGGTTAGTATTTTTGCATATGCGATGAACGTGCGAATATTTTGAACAACATATATATCGAACTGAAGGTGTGTAAAAAAAAATTATCCTGGGCAATACATGAAAATTTCTCAGGATACCGATTGGAGTATAGTCATACTTAGGGTTTATGTATAAATTTATGAGGCGTGTCTATTTTTGGGCTTTTAAGCATGAGAGAATGTGTAATGAATGAGATTATAAGAGAGAATGAGGCTTGTTGATTTTTCATTTTTTTTTATTGTAATGGATGAGGAGGATATCTCTAGTTCTCAAGTTTGGGTAATGAAATTCCGTTCCTTTTTTATATTTTATTTTGTTCATTAATTACTTCTAAGCACTTTTAATTATAATAGTAAAGCTGAATGGGATTTGGTGCATCCAACTCCAAAAGAAATAAACAGGAGTCTTGGGACTACATCCTTATGGACTACAATTAGGGACTAAACCGATACGTATGATTCTAATGGAATCCGTATTCGTGTCTAATTTCTAATCAAAACATTGTTATTGATTTTCATTTCCAATTGATCAATAGTCTCCATGTGTGTAAATTAATATATAAAAAAAATTTGGGTTTTCAATAATAAGCAAGGGAGGGGAGGAGCTGTAAATTGGCAAGCATGCATGCATGCATCCATGCATGGTCCCTGTTCGGCATATTTCAGCCGCAAATATTGACGACGAAGAGAGATTGTGGCGGGCATATTTCTCTCGCAAAAGAGCAAGGATCTTGCAGCAGCAGCAGCAGCACACTCACAATTTAATTAAAAGTCTTCGTTATCCTCATTGGGATTCGATTTCTAGTAATAGCTGCCATTCCCACGCGGAGAGATTATTGGCTCTTCTTTGTCTGCTAGCGCCGACAAATATCCTTTACTTCTGTCCTTCCCTGACAGCAGTAGGTACTTTTATTTGGATTTTTTCATAAATAATACTATTAAAATAATTAATTCACAAAATGATACCGGACCCAAAATAATTCCCAAATTGATAATTCGTACTGCCGCGTAGGAATAGGACTCGTGTGACGATTATTTGGAAAGGAAAACGCTATTATGAGTAGTGTTTTCCTTTTGATGTAAACGCTAATGGGAGAAAACGCTCGTCACAATAGCGTTTACCTCCAAATGAAAACGCCCGTCACAATAGCGTTTTCGTATGGGTATTTCCCAATGCTACGAGAATCCCGGGTTGGTTTGTAAAATTTATGCCAAATAAAATAGTAGCGTTTTCAATACAAGAAAAACGCTACTATCAGTAGCGTTTTTCTTGCAACACCCAGCAAAATTTATCAGAAAGCAAAAATCCCTTAGTAACTGTGAGTACCATGAAATAGAGGCTCGGATTTATATAGTCTTCATATGATGAGTGGTAATACAATTTTTTTGATGCCAAATGGCCGCAACGGCTTCCTGTAAATATTTATGTAACCATGTTTATCTCAAAAAATACTTATATAACCATGTTTTAAAAATAAAACGGACAACATCTTCTTTGCATATATTGACATCTATCCAAAAATACATAATAATCTATGTCATATAGCACTACACGCCACACTCGGCGGTAAACAAACATCACCTTGAAAGGTGGAATCACAAAAGTGATACTAAAATAGAGATCACACCTCGAAGGGTGATACCATCACAATATCAATGCTAACATCACTACATGAACGATATAAGGCCTCGATACAATATAATACTACAAGATACATAATCAAATGAAAACGGGATAATATCTCTTCTTCTTCTTCTGACGTAATCGCGGTATCGGTGAAGATCCTGCGATATCAATTTGAGTCAACTGCGACATAGGTGGTAGCGAAAGTTGAGGCTCGCCGGGCTCATCCGGTGCATGCGAAGGTAAAGACTCATGGGGCTCCTCCTGTGCATGCGAAGGTGCAACCTGACCGGTCTCCTCCTATACATGTGAAGATCTAGCCTGGTCGGACTGACGTGGTAAGCTGCTGCGTCTACACACAGGAGGAATGGGAGCTGCAACCATCGCCTCTAATCTAATGGCCTCTCCCGCCTCAGTCATAATACAGCGGCACTCTTTGAGGGTAATCTGTGTGAACTCCCTCACTCCAGCCACGGCATCACTTGCTTGAGTCTGGAAGGAGAGACGTATAAGTGCCCATTCATGTGATATCTGGAAAAAAAATAAAAATAAAAAAAATAGGAAACATTTTAGTACAATGATAATATGTATCGTACCGTATGAAAATTATATTATATTTGATTTAAATAGTAGATTTTGAAACTTGTATATTTCGTCAAAACTCCCATTATTGCGTGACGCTTGACGGAGTTTCGATTTTGAGTTTTACACTCGTTATCATGCGCATGCGTTGCGCTGTGATGTATCTTATGTATTCGTGATTTCGAAGCCCCGTAGACTTAATTGATACACTGAAATGTTTTAGTAATTTGGGGATGTAAATTTAAATTCGGGGACCGAATTTATTTAAGAAGGGAAGATTGTAACATTTCAAAAATATAAAATATTATTTTCGGAACTTAAATAAATAAAATAATAAATTTTATGAACATTATATAAGTATAGAAATTAGTTTTAATGGAATGGTATAATTATGTACCTATATTTTGGAAAAATATTTGGAAATTAATATGAATTATTGATTATGGAAACATTTATTTGATTTGGACATTTTATAAATTATTATACAATTATTTATGTACAAGTTTCCGCCAAACATGATTAATATTTTACTAATTATGTATTAACCCTATTTGTGTATCGTCACATGCAACATTTTATGTTATAACACTTGTCCATATTTATTGAACCATGGCTTCATTTTCTTAGTTGCTAAATTTGTTTTGTTTTAACTTGAGAAGAGAAGAGAAAAGAAAAGAAAAGAAATAAAGATGAGAGAGAGACTTGAGATGACATGTATCACGGTTGAGAGAGGGGGGGTGGGAGAAGTTTCTACAACTTTCCTTTCTCTTCTTCACTTCTTCATTTCATCATCTCCTCCATTTTCTCTAACTCCTCGTCCACCACCTCACTATCGCCATACAACCCCCTCAATTATTCAACAAAACCTCATACAACCTTCATAAATAGTGTTCCTCATATCACTGCAAACACTATGGTAGGATCAAGTTGGGACTTTGAGCACTTTAGCCATCCTAGAAATTTCTTGAGTTGCTTTTGGAAGATAAATCCCTCACTTTTAGTTAAGTGTTAAGTTTTTCTAATCTTCGATAGTAATTTAGAGTTAAACAAGTGTAAGTTTAGTGATCTTGAAAAATTCTAGAATGGGATTTATTGGATGTTTTGAGTTGTGGAGGTGTAATTGAGGGTTTGTTTGAGACTACGAACGTTCTAGTGATAGAATTCTGGACTAATCTTGAGTTTAGAAGTCCCAAACATGAACTTGGAATTTTCCGATATCGGGTTTTTGTGGAAATGTAATGATCAAATAGAATCTGTTATGACTCGGGGACTCTGAAAAATATTTAGCGAACACAGAGAGATGTGCAGGAAATTAGGAACATATCCTAGAAACCCGAGCCCATAATTCCCTAACCTGGCCGCCAAAATATGCATTCTGGCCGCAATTTGAGGCAAGGATATGGAGTCTAGGCTTGGTTCTTCGTCCATAGTTCAATCATCTGATATTTAGACCTACCACATATGAAAAATGTCTTAATTTCACCTTGAGTAAAATCTGGGAGTGTTTTTCAAAGTTGTTTTCGTTTTGCAACTTTTATTAACTTGAGTTTTGGTATTTGAGTTTTGACTCGGTCGTTTGACGTTTGTACGTCAACGTCGGGAGATGTTTGGTTATTCTTGCATGCGTGGACCTTAGCTTCTAACCGATGTGCACATCGCGTGCCGTATCGGTTTTCAGATATGATTCTTGTTTACGATACGGTATTTCTTGAATTGTAGATATCTTCGCGTGGAATTCCGGGATGACGAAGGAGAGCAAGGCGTTCATCGACTTCGGCTAGAGCGATAATAGTAGATGAGTAGATATATATTTACGGGGGAAGTCGGATGGATGGCGTATAGCACCCCCGCAACCGTAGTATTAGGATATTAGGTATATAGCTATATAGATATATATTAGATGGGTATACTTAGTTAATAGGGTTCTAGGAGATTTTAGGCTATAGTAGGCATACACGTAGGAAGGATTACCCTTATTTCTTATTCTCTTAGCGTTGAGCATTTGATATATATATTGTCACACACACACACACTTGGTATGATATGTGGGTGTGGGTGTAGGTGTGGGGGTGTGTGTGTGCGCGCGCGCATACACACACACATGTAATTTTAGGATGATGTCGATGTGATATCACGATATGAGAATATGACATGTTAGAATGATATGAGTCGATATGATCGGACATGATGACACGAGCTTATGATATAAGATTTGAGATTGGAACATCATGTTATGATATGGTATATTAAATGGTCATTGGGCGATATACACATAACATGCAACGGCATGCGACTAGATGAGATAATAGAATGTACGTGACCATAGATCCGTACCCTTGATTATGATATCGTACGACGGATTATACCATACGAAATATGATATATATGATGATTAACCCGCATTCTTGATTCGAGGATGCCGTACAATGGATTATACCGTACGAAATGTGACATATATGATGATTGATCCGCACTTTTGACTCGAGGATGCCGTACGATGGACTATACCGTACATGATATTATGAGGCTGGATCGCCGACTGATGGATGTATCGACTCGGAAATGTTATAGTCTTTTAATCACTTTCGACTTAGAAATATTTTAGTCCTCTAATCACTTAAATAGATATTAGAATATAATTAGAGCCATACCTACTTTCAAAACTAGCGAATCGTTATGCATTTTCAAAAAACAATCATGAGGGACGCTACGGATTTTCAAATGGTATATTTTTCTCAAAACACCGTAGCCCCCTATTTTTCTAAAAATAACGATTCATGCTATTTTAAAATACTATAACTGTATGGCTCGTATGTAGCTATATATATTTTATATTATTGAGTTTACTGTTTACTTTTCTTCTATACTCGTATTATTCTCTTTTGCGTTTTACATACATGTTCTTTTCATTATCTTATATGACATCGTCTGTTAGGACACATACACCATTACCGATGATGCGCATGTTGCACGTATACATACTCGCCGGCTCACACACTCATCATCGGTAATTGCCATGCCACATACAAATTAGAAATCGTTACTTCATCGTATAACCTAATAACTTGTAGCTTATTAGTATTGCTTAATACTCATTACCTCACATGCTAGTTTAGATATTGCATTTCTTACTTAGTTAGATACCACATTTATATATACATTCTGGTTATGCACTGTAGATGGGTTCTGTGCCGGTATTCATTGTTTCATTATTGGCTCATGCTTATGAGATTTCGGTTTTCATGAAATTTCTGGATTTGGGAAACTGCATGTGAATTTTGAAAACTTATGATCATTTTAAAAGAAAAATCTATTTCTTTTTTTCCAGGTCTATCGGAAAATGCGGTTTTCCTTGATATGATGTGTGGCGTCCATTATGAGTTTTCTCGGTTCTGAGCTATATATATACCCGATTCGATGAAAGAGGTGGCACCGTCCGCGGTTACATGGTGAACCCGGTACGGTATCCCAGGGTAAGAAGATCGTATAGAGAGATGTTGAGCCCGGTAGGGGAGCACTACCAACCGGTGATAATTTTGCTCGGAGGATACCGATCGGAATCATGGGATCAGATGAATTTGAGGGCTGATCCGATAAGACGGCGTCCGAGATATGAGGATTTATGTGTCGCTGCTGGACACGGTTTTTATGATATTTTTGAGTGTCGATGCTGGGCACTCAGGTTTTTATGTTGATTTGGGGTGTCGTTGATGGGCACATGTTTGATGATGCGCCCATACACATATATATGATACAGATGATATGGCACCACATTATGATACGGACACGATTAGATTAGTATAACACTTATGTTAACATTATCACCCTTGTTACCACTCGATATTATTATTATTATTATTTACTGTATGACCTAGGAGGTCGTCATACATTCGATTTCTACCCGGTGATGTCTTCTACTCACTAGTTGGCAACTCGCCCCCGTTGTGCCACAGTTTTCTTGCAGGTTGACAGCACGGATTCAGTAGCGGATTGCTGGCACACAGTTTCTTTCTGGGTGATTTGCTTTGGTAGGTGGGGTACACTTGCATCGTGACCACCATTTGTACTTGTATATTTATTCAGTTGTATCTAGTTAAAAGCTCCATCAACCAGACTTTGTGTATTTAGTAGACTTAGAAAACCACAGATTGTACATTCTTTCAGACCTAGAGCCATGGTTATGTATTTATTCTTTATTTCTGTTTTCTTTGTTGATGTTTTGGTTTTCTCTCTTTTCTGTGTTTGATCTTCGCCTTAAAGCGTCGTATAAGTATCATTTGTGTGGTTGTGATTCTGCCAATTGGCGAAGAGCTAGCTCCTACTTGGGGATGCCTATTATTATTGCTATGTATTGGTTTTGGTTCAAAATTTACAAAGAAGGTGCTTCCCAAATTTCAAATGACGAAAATATTTTCAACTATAGTATATAATCCACTTGTACTTTCATATATCATTACTTGTGCATTTAAAGAAAGAACTTGGTTTCATTATACCTTTATTTCAAAACATCACCTCCACTATTTTCCAAAAATGTTTAGATTTCTAGGCTTTTGGCTTACTTGGATTAGGTGGGGTCCTATAGACTCCATGTGATTCAAGTGTCAGTCACGTGCTTTTTCCAGGTCGTGACAAAGTTGGTATAAGAGCGTTAGGTTTAACCTTTCTTCGAGTCTAGGTTTGACTATGCGGAGTCTAGGGCGTATATATATTTCGAAACCTAGGCTTGACCATACAGAACTTAGACTTAGCTGAGAGGGTATTAGACCCGAACTTTCGTCGCGTAGGTTGACCTTGGTTGATAGAGGAGGTAACTTAAGTAGAGTAACGTACCGTATGTATGTTCCGCGGCATACTTGCGATACACGGCTCCGCTTAAGTAGCCTTAGGATGTACATTTCTTAAGCACCGTATTTCTATTCGTTCCTATGATCTATCATCATCGATGTTTGATAGCGGTTTATGTTACTTTGGCTACCCAAGCAGAGAGAGCTGCGGCTAGAGATGCGGTCAAAGCGAGCTCGTCAGGGACAAGGACTGACCAGGATGTATTCCAGTGACGCACAAACGTATTGATTTATTTTTTACTGGGATTTCTTATTTAACACGAGCGTTCGGGATCTGCACTAAATGATCAGTCCATTGCTGTAGGCGAACCAAATTGTGAAAACTGTTGATGTACCGTCTACTCCGGAAGATCGACGTGTTGTCTCTCGTGTGGAAAGACAAACCAGCTGTTGCTAAGTTTAATAAGATATCGCCCCCAGACTTTTGAAGCTAATGCCGCATGAGTTTACAGGAAAGGATGTAATAGAAGATCGCTAGTCACCCTTGGATAAGTGACTAGGAAATTTTATTCGTTTGGATGCTCCGACGCGAGGTCATCTAATTGACTAGTTTCAGTTAGAAGGGAGCCTCACTTAGACGTGTCGTGAGTCGATCGAAAAAGGACGAGCAAAAGCGTATTCCTCCGATGACTTGGACAAGTTTCCGAGGATGTAATTGGCCAGATGCCTTCTACAGGGTATTGGAGATGCCGAGTTCGTAGTTTCGAAAGAGACTCTGGATATGACTATAGCTAATTGGAGTGCAGTCCACACAGCTACGAAGAGATGATTACGAATTTGTCCATATTGAAGGAAAGAGGAGTAAGAGATTCGTGGGAGATCTTGACGAGTTGGCATTCCTCTCCGTTGATATCAGAACATTGATACGTACGTAGGGGCGTTGGGTAAAACCATATTTCATAGGAAAGTCGTGATGGGAATGCAGCTGTCCCGGAAACAAGAAATGGATTAAATAAAGAGTGCCAACTTCCGGACAGTCCAACAGAGATGGGATTGGGAGAGAGACCTTGGCAGGTTCATTTTGGAATACTACACGATAAAGACTTAGAACCAGGATCGGTTGTATCGCACATATTCAGTGGGCCAGAGACTGCCATCATTGACATGCTACATTACGAGTGGCCATGTAAATTGGCCAGAAGATATTCAGAGAAATGTCTGAACGGGGCTATTTCCGTCGCTACTCCCTAACAGGCTGTCAAGCCGAGGAGTCATGTAAATGGTGATCCACAGAGAGAAACGAGAACCTAAGAGCAGAGGACGCCAGACCGTGGGCAGGAGGTAAGTAGATAATCTTGCTCTGTTAACCCTGGGTGCACCGGCACCTTTCGATATTGAAGGAGGGATACCTCTACATCAGTTATTTTTGAATTGCGTCTTGGTGATTCGGATATCACGTTTCCATCCTTTTGATTCCGGTATTTTGACGATTTGTTTCATGATTGATATTTCCTATATGCACCACAGTTGCACTTAATTCGTATCTTTATATATCAGTTGTACTAATTTTTGTTTTCATGCACACCCATTGCACTCGATTTTTATTTTATGCACTCCGAGATACTTGATTTTGATTTCGTGCATATAGTATGCACTTGATTTTGACTTATGCATTCGGTGTAGTTTACGTGCGCTTTCAGTGCATTGATATGGGTTCTGTACGCGCAGTTGCACACGTTTACGATTTCATATATCTCGGTATACTTGTTTTTTATTTGTGCATGTCGTATACCATTGATCATGATTCATATACTTGATATTTATTTTGTGCACCATGGTGCACTCGACATATGTTTTCGTGCACCCTAGTGCACTAGATTTATGTTTTCGTGCACCTTGTGCACTTGATTTAGATTCTTACGCACACTTGGCGCCTTTGATGAGATTTTGTGCACACCAGATGCACTTAATCGAGATTCTTTGTGCATATTAGATGCACCTGGTATTGTTGTCGTGCACACCCGTTTCACTTGACAGATGCTTTTGTATACACCCGTTGCACTTAGTTTTTGCTCTGTGCACATTCATGGCACTTGTATTTGATTCTGATTTCTGCGCACCCGACGCACGTGGCATTTTTATATACGCTGTCTGAGATTAATTTCTTTCGAGTATTGTGTTTTTATGACATATACTATATAATAACCGAGCAGGACTGGTCTGAGAAAAGTACCTGAGTATTTTTGCATGCATCAACATTTACCGAGAAGGTTTTCAAAAAGGAGCTATAATCTCACTATTTTCCTATCTGTCCATGAGTGGCACGAACTTTTACAAAGAAACCCCTTCCAACTCATTTTCGAAAAAGTGGCACATTTATCTTAAGTAAAACATATATAGATATTTAGCTATTTCTTTACAAACAAACGTCCGCTACTTATGTCATGATATATGCATCGCACGGCGATTTGAAAGGGATTTTTGCATGAACTTCTATTCAGTTGTTGGGACGATTTTACAAGGATGAGTACTATATGTATGTGTGTGTGTGTGTGTTATAGTCTTAATTATATTATATTTGATTTAAATAGTAGATTTTGAAACTTGTATATTTCAGCATAACTCTCATGATTGCGTGACGTTTGACGGAGTTTCGATTTTGAGTTTTGCACTCGTTTTTATCCGCATGCGTTGCACTATGATGTATCTTATGTATTCGTGATTTCGGAGCCCCGTAGACTTAATTGATTTACCGAAATGTTTTAGTAATTGGGGGGTTTAAATTTAAATCCGGGAACCGAATTTATTTAAGGAGGGAAGATTGTTACATTTCAAAAATATAAAATATTATTTTCGGAATTTAAATAAATAAAATAATAAGTTTTATGAATATTATAGAAGTATAGAAATTAGTTTTAATGGAATAGTATAATTATATATCTATATTTTGGAAAAATATTTGGAAATTAATATGAATTATTGATTATGGAAGCATTTATTTGATTTGGACATTTTATAAATTATTATACAATTATTTACGTATAAGTTTACGCTAAACGTGATTGATATTTTACTAATTATGTATTAACTCTATTTGTGTATCATGACATGCAACATTTTATGTTATAACATTTGTCCATATTTATTGAACCATGAATACATTTTCTTAGTTGCTTAATTTGTTTTGTTTTAACTTGAGAAAAGAAATAAAAATGAGAGAGAGACTTAAGGTGACATGTATCATTGTTAAAAGAAGGGGGGAGAAGTTTCTACAACTTTCCCTTCTCTTCTTCACTTCTTCATTTCATTTGTCTTCTTCGTCTCCTCCTCCATTTTCTCCAACTCCTCGTCCACCACCCCACTACCACCATACAACCCCCTCAATCATTCAACAAAACCCCATACAACCTTCACAAATAATGTTTCTTACATCACTACAAACACTATGGTAGGATCAAGTTGGGACTTTGAGCACTTTGGCCATCTTAGAAATTTCTTAAGTTGCTCTTGGAAGGTAAATCCCTCACTTTTAGTTAAGTGTTAAGTTTTCCTAATCTCCTATAGTAATTTAGAGTTAAACAAGTGTAGCTTTAGTGATCTTGGAAAATTCTAGGATGAGATTTATTAGATGTTTTGAGTTGTGGAGGTGTAATTGAGGGTTAGTTTGAGACTACAAACCTTCTAGTGATAGAATTCTGGACCAATCTTGAGTTTAGAAATCCCAAACATGTACTTGGAATTATCCAATATCGGGTTTTTGTGGAAATTTGATGATCAAATAGGATCTGCTATGACTCGAGGACTCTGAAAAATATTTAGCGAACACAGAGAGATGTGCAGGCAATTAAGAACGTATCCTAGAAACCTGAGCCCACAATTCCCTAACCTGGCCGCCAAAATATGCATTCTGGTCGCAATTTGCGGCCTGGACATGGAGTCTAGGCTTGTTTCTTGGTCCATGGTTCAATCATCTGATATTTAGACTTACCACATATGCAAAATGTCATAATTTCACCTAGGATAAAATTTGGGAGTGTTTTTCCTAGTTGCTGTTTTCGTTTTGCGACTTTTATTAACTTGAGTTTTGGTATTTGGGTTTTGACTCGGTCGTTTGACGTTTGTACGTCAATGTCCAGAGATATTTGGTTATTCTTGCATGCGTGGACCTTATGTTCTAACCTATGTTCACTTCGCGTGCCGTATCAGTTTTCGGATTTGATTCTTGTTTACGATACGATATTTCTTGAATTGTAGATACCTTCGTGTGGAATTACAGGACGACGAATGAGAGCAAGGCGTTCATCGACTTCGGCTAGAGCGATTATAGTAGGTAAGTAGATATATATCTACGGAGGAAGTCGGATGGATGGCGTATAGCACCCCCGCAACCGTAGTATTAGGATATTAGGTATATAGCTATATAGATATATATTAGATGGGTATACTTAGTTAATAGGTTTCTAGGAGATTTTAGGCTATAGTAGGCATACACGTAGGAAGGATTACCCTTAGTTCTTATTCTCTTAGCGTTGAGACTTTGGTATATATGTTGTCACACACACACACACTTGGTATGATATGTGGGTATATATATGTGTGTGTGTGCGCGCGCGCGCGTGCATACACACACACACATGTAATTTGAGGATGATGTCGATGTGATATCACAAGATAAGAATATGACATGTTAGAATGATATGAGTCGATATGATCGGACATGATGACACGAGCTTATGCTATAAGATTTAAGATTGGAACATCATGTTATGATATGATATATTAAATGGTCATTGGGCGATATACACATAACATGCAACGACATGTGACTAGATGAGATAATAGAATGTACGTGACCATAGATCCATACCATTGATTATGATATCGTACGACGGGTTATACCGTACGAAATATGATATATGTGATGATTGACCCGCACTCTTGATTTGAGGATGCCGTACGATAGATTATACCGTACGAGATGTGGCATAGATGATGATTGATCCGCACCCTTGACTCGAGAATGTCGTACGATAAACTATACCGTACATGATATTATGAGGCTGGATCGCCGACTGATGGATGTATCGACTCGGAAATGTTATAGTCTTTTAATCACTTTCGACTCGGAAATATTTTAGTCCTTTAATCACTTAACTAGATATTAGAATATAATTATAGCCATACCTACTTTCAAAATTAGCGAATCGTTATGCATTTTCAAAAGACAATCCTGAGGGACGCTACGGATTTTCAAATGGTATCTTTTTCTCAAAACGCCGTAGCCTCCAATTTTTCTAAAAATAAAGATTCGTGCTGTTTTAAAATACTATAACTGTATGGCTCATATGTAGCTATATATATTTTATATTGTTGAGTTTACTGTTTAATTTTCTGCTATGCTCGTATTATTCTCTTTTGCGTTTTATATACATGTTCTTTCCATTATCCTATATGACATCGTCTGTTAGGACACATGCACCATTACCGATAATGCGCATGTTGCACGTATACATACTCGCCGGCT
The DNA here is from genome assembly GCA_030015575.1 of Agapanthus africanus. NCBI lineage: Eukaryota > Viridiplantae > Streptophyta > Magnoliopsida > Asparagales > Amaryllidaceae > Agapanthus > Agapanthus africanus. Next base: position 114,094,317 of record JASDDO010000001.1, on the reverse strand, counting down.
CACACACTCATCATCGGTAATTGACATACCACGTACACTTTAGAAATCGTTACTTCATCGTATAACCAAATAACTTGTAACTTATTAGTATTGCTTAGTACTCATTACCTCGCATGCTAGTTTAGATATTGCATTTCTTACTTAGTTAGATGACACATTTATATATACATTCTGGTTATGCACTGTAGATGGGTTCTATGCCAGTATTCATTGTTTTATTATTGGCTCATGCTTATGTGATTTCGATTTTCATGAGATTTCTGGATTTGGGAAACCGCATGTGAATTTTGAAAACTTATGATCATTTTAAAAGAAAATTACGGTTTTCCTTGATATGATGTGTGGCGTCCACCATGAGTTTTCTCGGTTCTGAGCTATATGTATACCCGATTCGAGGAGAGATGAGGCACCGTCTGCGGGTATATAATGGACCCGCTACAGTACCCCGGGACAAGAAGATCGTATAGAGAGACGTTGAGCTTGGCAGGGGAGCACTACTGACCGGTGATAGTTTGGCTCGACGGATGTCCGGAGAATACCGACCGGAGTTGTGTGATCAGATGGATTTAAGGACCGATCCGATGAGACGGCGTCCGAGATATGAGGATTTATGTGTCGCTGCTGGACTCGGTTTTTATAATGTTTTCGAGTTTCGATACTGGGCACTCATGTTTTTATGTTGATTTGGTGTGTCGTTGATGGGCACACGTTGGATGATACACCTATACACATATATATGATACAGATGACATAGTACCACATTATGACACGGACACGATTAGATTAGTATTACACTTATGTTAATATTATCACCCTTGTTACCACTCGATATTATTATTATTATTATTATTATTATTATTATTTACTGTATGACCTAGGAGATCTTCATACATTCGATTTTTACCCGGTGATGTCTTCTACTCACGAGTTGGTAACTCACCCCCGCCGTGCCATAGTTTTCTTGCAGGTTGACCGCACGGATTCAGTAGCGGCTTGCTGGCACACAATTTCCTTCCGGGTGATTTTCTTTGGTAGGTGGGATATACTTGCATCGTAACCACCATTTATACTTGTATATTTATTCAGTTGTATCTAGTTAAAAGCTCCATCAACCAGACTTTGTATATTTAGTAGACTAAGAAAACCACAGATTGTATATTCTTTCGGACCTAGAGCCACAGTTATGTATTTATTCTTTATTTCTATTTTCTTGGTTGATGTTTTGGTTTTCTTTCTTTTCTGTGTTTGATCTTCACCTTAGGGTGTCGTATACATATCATTTTTGTGGTTGTGATTCCGCCAATTGACGAAGAGCTAACTCCCGCTTGGGGATGCCTATTATTATTGCTATGTATTGGTTTTGGTTCAAAATTTACAAAGGAGGTGCTGCCCAAATTTTAAATGACGAAAATGTTTTCAACTATAGTATATAATCCACTTATACTTTCATATATCATTACTTATGCATTTAACGAAAGAACTTGGTTTCATTATACCTTTATTTCAAAACTTCACCTCCGCTATTTTCCAAAATGGTTTAGATTTCTGGGTTTTTGGCTTACTTGGATTAGGTGGGGTCTTATAGACTTAACATGATTCAAGTGCCAATCACGTGCCTTTTTCCGGGTCATGACAAAGAAAGCAAGAACTGTGCATCCCAGCTGTACGCTCCTATGCCCGCAGTAGTCAGATGTATATGCAAAAGTAAATACCAGAGCGATACCATGTCTCCAGCGGAGGACAAGAATACGAGACCCCTTAAGAGAGTCAGAATATAAGCTCTCGTATAATACTCGATCTGAAGCTCTGACGAATCCTAGGTTATAGTATCGAGAAACTGCGTACACAATCAGATGAACCATACGCGTAAACCCTGAATTACACCATCTGCTGGCACGAAACCCAAATACTCCGCTACTAAGGCCGACCAATCATGTCGTGTTGTACCAGCCAATGCTCTACCCTCAACTGGGAATCCTGGTATCATGCTAATGTCCTGCAGTGTAGGCGTCATCTTACCAACTAGTGGATGGAAAGTATGTGCCGCTGGCCTCCAGCGCTATATCAATGTCGTCAAAAGAGTATGGTCTTGATGAATACTCCCAATGAGACTAACGCCATATAATCTGACCTCTACTAACAATGGTCGTATTTGATCTATCATAGGCAGATACTCATACAAATGGAAAGTATTGTCTGAAACTGTCGTACTTGCCCAAGTAGCCTTTAATCTATATTGCCTTTGTATCATCAGGAGTGTCCGATCAATAGGTCCCTTATGCATCCCCTATGACCAAATGTACACCTGATATGTAAGTTGATCCCTACCACGACCACGTCCACTAACCGGAGCTCCAGGACCACCTATAAGAGCTCCACCAACATCAGGAGTTCCAAAACCTCCACGACCGCCACAACCACCAGCAGCTCCACCAACAGGAGCTCCGGCACCACGCATCCGTGGAGGCATCAGTGCGACGGACCTGAAAAACAACATCAACTGTAACATTTCAAAAAAATATATATTATTTTTGGGAATTTTTATAATTTAATATTATTTTAATGAATATTTTAATATTTCGGTATAATTAAATGCCGATAAATGGAAAAAAATTTGGAAAATTATAGAAATTACTAGAAAGAGGGTGTTTTATGTGAATTATGCAATTTTTAAGTTTTTGCGATTAATTATATGCTAATTTAGTGTTAATCGCGATTAAAAATCGCTAATCGGATTTTAATCGGGTTTTGTGCAAACATGCACCATATCTTTTTTTTAACACTTGTGCATTTTCTACCATGTTGTTTTAGGGTTACTATTGGTGTGAGAAGGAATTTGGGTCAAAGAAAAAGAAAAAGGATATAATATATAGGTATGGGTGAGAGAGAAAAAAGGGGGGTTATCTTTGACCAAGCCTTAGCCTTTTCCCTTCATTTCTTCAACTCATTTCCTCTCTCCTTCTTCCTCTTCAGCTGCTGCTTCTGCCCTAGCTCCTTCTCCCCCTCTTCAAATCCTCAAAACACATCCAAAAACACTCCAAAACCCCACTCCCATTTCACTAAAAAGATGCACAAACTCAAGACAAACACATTGGACCAAGAAAGTAAGGATTTTGGCCACTTGGGGCAACTCAAAAAAATTCTTGAGTTTCCAAATGAGGTATTTTTCTGGACCATTAGCTTGGTTTTTGCATTACTTATACCCCCATGCTAGATTAGAACCGATATTGTGTGATGTTGTGGACTTAAGGAAAACCTAGTTAGGGTTTATGGGAAATTGAAAGTTGTGTTGTGAAATTGAGCTCAGTAGAGGCTACACAAACACCCTAGTGCTAGAATTAAGACCCAAACCTAAGACTTGAAACCCGGAATACGGATTTAGAAACCGATATCAGAAGATTTATGGAATCTGTGAAGGTTATATGAGATCTGCTATCACCCCAAGACTCTGAAAATTATTTTGGATTGACGGTGAGATGTGCAGGCACCCAAGAAGCTAGACCCAAGACCACAGCACCTAACTCCCTGACTCGGATGCAAATAAATCCATTCTGGCCGCAAATTGTGGCCAGACCAGGGTGGGTTTGGCTCGTTTTTGTTCTGTAGCCCCATCTTCAGTAATTTAGACCCCTGGCATGTGCAAAATTGTCCAATTTGGCCTAGGGTAGAATCTGGAGCCTTTTTCCTAAGTTGCTGTTTTGATTTGTGTTTCCGTATTCCGTATTTTGAATTCTGGATTTGCGTATTGTGTTTTACCTCGATTACTTGGCATTTGTACGACGATATCGAGGATTGTTCGATGATTTTGAAAGCGTAGTCCATAGGTTCTAACCTATAGGCCTTAGCGTATCGTTTTGGTTTTCGTTTTTCGTATGTCATTTTAGTTTGATTTGGTTTTAATACGCATTTACGATACGTTGATGTGTAGGTACCCCATGAAGACTTCTGAACGACAAGCAAGCGTGTGGCGACGTCGACAAATGAAGATCAGGTGAGTAGATTATATCTACGGGGGAAGTCGGGTGGATGGCGTATAGCACCCCCGCAGTCTGAAGTTGGTATACTATATATGTATATATTATATATATATATGATAGCTTATAGTGTGTCGTGGATATTGAGATTAGGTGTACTATGGATAGAATAGGGTTTAGATGTAAACTAGTATAGTACCGAGTTGCGAACCCTAGAATAGGTTTACACCCACACGCACACGCATGCTTATTGGTTATGGTTATACCTAGATGATGAGGATAGTGGATTACATTGGAGATGAGTCGATGATATTGGGCATAGTGCCATGAGATCGGTGATATAATATGATTCGTATTTGGGATACGACATGTGATTTTTAGCGGGCCTTTGGACGTGTGTTTCACACACGCATTTATATTTATATAGATGGTATCGATTTGTACTAGACTTAGATCAGTACCCCAGATCATGAGATATGATGATAAGGATACCAGATAATTGATGAGATGAATGTGATATTGACCCGTACCCAGCTTTTGGGACGCCGTACGGTGATTTACCGTACGATCTTTATATTGATGATAGATCCGCACTCATGACTCGAGGATGTCATATGATACTGTATCGTACGTGATACTATTGAGGCGGGATCACCGACTATTATATTTATATTCATATTTATATCGACTCAGATTTAGGTGGTTTCCATACCCCTCCCGATTGACTTGATAGTTAGATCTGTAGTTTGCATAGTAGATGTTAGACTAGACCCGAGTCATACCTATTTCAAAAATTAACGAATCGAGAGTATTTTAAAGACAGGCAAAGGGATCCTACGGATATTTTCAAACGACGCATCTTTTCTTAAAACACCGTAGCCCTTATTTTACTAAAAACCCTGATTCGTCTTATTTCAAATGGCATAACTGTATGACTTTTTATATTGATGCAGATGCGTCACTGTTGCATTTATTAGTCGATTCCTGCATATTCTTGTTATTCGCATCACATTGCATGTGCAAATGGTTATTGTTATATAAAAATCATGCATTAGGACACCAGCACCATTATCGATGATGCATATGTTTCACGTACACTTACTTACCGGCTCACACACTTCATCATCGATAATTGCCATATCATTGCACTGCAGTACTGTTGCATTCAGGATATGATCTCTTGCATGGCATACTTGTGTACATACCCCTTGTACACCCATACTTACATATATAAGTATTTGCACATACATAGATGATTCTGGCTTGATTAGAGATTTGGGAATCGCAAGATACTCTTTAAAACTGATTCATTTTAAGAGCGGTTTTTCCTCAATATGTGCATATTACTATTCCATATTGCATGATATACTGATATACTTACATTTCTTTTACATGTCGCATACAGCATGCTTTTGATTATACGCATTGAGATATGTCATTTCCATGATATTTCTGGATTTGGGAACCGTGGATATTTCAAAAGAGAGTATGTAATTGCTTTAAAAACACGGTTACCCTTGATATGATATTTCAGTGCGTCCACCATGTGTTTTCTCGGTGCTGAGAGCGACATGTGAAACCCGATTCGAGGAGGCGGTGAGGCCGATTGCGGGTACATGGTGGGCCCGGTATGGTACCCCGAGACAAGAAAGGGATGTTGTGTATACAGATGGTGAGCCTGGCAGAGGGACTACTACCTATCAGTGATATTATTTGGGCTCGGCGGATATCCGGAAGATACCGACCGGAGTCGAAAGATGATATGGGCCGATCCAGATTGACGGAGCCCGATATATGAGGATTTACGTGCCGATGATAGGCACAGGTTTCATGATGTTTTCGAGTGTCGATGCTTGACACTCAGGTTCCATGATTTGATATGTCACGAGCGACACGTGTTGATTTATATCCTTATATTTCCATGCATATGCTTTATGATATTTACATGCATGATGTTATTGTCATTGGGTGACACGTGGGCAATTCCACATACGTATATTGACATTGATGACATTCATTACATAGTTGGATGATATCCACTTTTTCATAGACTTCGTGAAATAGGCGACATTAATCATACCTCATATTTATGACATTTTATTACCTGAGGCACTGGCATGAGCACTTGGTACTACACTCATGTATAGATGTTACATTGCCACCTGATCAGTCGAAAATACTGTATTTTTAAAACGGCAATTTCCCTATCATTTGCACTCATCTAGAACTATTCGGTATTCATATAGTACATATTAGCAAAACAGTCGTAAAATATCAGATTGCATGTGTTAGACTTTAAAACCGGCATTTCTAAGGAAATTGACTGTAATTCATAGCATCACATCATTCTTGTGTAGCGCAACTTGTGTTTCGAAGTCTGTGCAGGAAATTACAGGAGAATGGTCAAATTTACATAACAGTGCTGCTAAAGAATACGCCAACTCAAGGATTTGAAATCTGGAAATGATCTAAAAGGAATTCATAGATTCAACATATCAGAAAAAACACCAAGAAGACATCAGGAAGCAACACTACAAAGTTGAAGTCCTAAGACTCCGACTTGGCCGCGGAACCGCGGCCGGAGCCACCTTGCGCCGCGGTTCTGCGGCGACTATGACACGTCAGCAGGAACTTTTTAGCTCAGACCTCTTCTCTCAAGTTAAGCACCTCAGAAAGCCTCTGCAAGTTCCAGAAAACTCCTGACCATTCTGCCAGATCAGCAAGCCCTTGGGTTCCAAGCTAATGAACTCCTAGCTTCCTAAACAAGTTTCACCTTAACTACATTAAGAACCTAGAACTTTCTCCCTAACCTCCTAGCTTAAGGTAGAAGCTAAGCTCCTAACTAACTACTTCTAGAAGCCTCTCCCTATAACAAACTTTTGGAGGGAAATTCAAATTCAAAATCCTAGATCTAGGGTTTTGAAAACCTATAAAAAGGACCCTAGGCCTCTCTTGAAAAGGTTGTTCGATAGTTGTTCAATAGTTTGTTCCCAAATTCATTTGTTGTTGAGTGTTGTTCTATCACCTCTTCAACCCAACTCTTGCCACCTCCAAACCTTAACCCTAATCCAATCAAGAAACCAAATTCAAGATCCTTTGAGTTCTAGCAAAGCAGGTCTTCAACCATCCTTTAGAAGCGAAGCCGGACTTCATCAGAGCATGAGATCCAAGCCAATCCGCGACTCAAGGAGCCGATGCAACGCTAGATTCGACAATCTTGTTCCTTCTCAAATTCTTGTAGTCTTGAGCAATGTGTAACAATTTGTGGAATAAATAAAAGTGAAGATTCTTTTAACTTGCTTATATTTCAATTCGAGCATTATGATTCATCTTCAATTCTTGAATGTATTCTTTGCGATGATGCTTGAATAAAACTCCGCTCGTGGAGGAATCGAAAAGATCGGTAGAATGATGATGTTGACGAATCTTTAAACGTTTTCTTAAGTCTTATAACGATTGTAAATTCTTGAAAATTGAATGATCGATGATCTAGATCGATTCGAAATGCGTTCTTGATTCTTTTCGCACGATCTAGAGATCAACGATCAATCATTCGATTTCCTAGAAGCTATCTTGTGAAGGCGATTCATCGAAAGGACAAAGGATAGGATGAAGAAACCCTAATTCTTCGCAGGACCTTAATCCTCGATAAATCGACATCGATTTAACATCAATTTGTTAATGGATAAGAAACGGTAATTTCTAGTCTTCTTCACATCTACGATCTAATCGATTCCTACGAGCTTTACTTCAAATCTTGAAACTTAAATCGATTGGAATTATATCAATTCTTGATTCTTGATGTTTAACGCTTTCTTTATTCTTGATTAGATCTAGTTGATTCTTGAAATTCATCGATATAAATCTTGAATCGTTTTGCTTTTCTTTTCTATTAAATTTTCAATTCAAACAAAACAAAATACGAACGAATCGCGCAATCCCTGTGGACGATCCGCACTTACTAACACGCTACATTTCGACACCGTTATTGATTGCGGTCAAATATTTTTGGTTGTGATTTCTACTCAATTTTCTAAACCGACACAACAAGGAAACAAGATCAATCAAATAGCGCCGTTGCCGGGGATCGTGCGCTAATTCGTTCTTTATTGAAATTTGAATTGAAAGATTTATTCCATTATAATTTTGAGATCAAAATTCGTACAAAATCTAAACGTGTTGTTGTGATTTGATTGCGAGGAATTCTGGAAGCTGTGGAGAAAGTGAAATTTTTTTCAGACATTTCCAGAGAGCTCAAGGAGTGAACAGCAGCTTGCTGTGGAAATTTGGTACAGTGAATAGTACCTACGGCCGCCCTTCCGCGGTTTGAGCCACCATTTGCGGCGGTTCCGCGCCTGGATAGAGGGTTCTCTGTACAAAATTTTGCTCGGTGAATCTCTAACTTTCTTATCTCTTTCTCTGTCTGCTCCAATTAACATTTTTCTGCAGGCTTCTTTGCAAAAATCGCAGCGCTGCAAAAAGCAAAATAAATTATGCGTGTTTTTGATTTCGTGGTTGTTTGCATATTAATACGGACATTAAAGGGCACGGCCAAATCCAGATTAGGTGGGGAGTTCATTACTCTTCCTAAGCCCCAAAAATCACAAAATTTGCATCCGCATTTACCCTCATTAACTAAAAGAAATCTAGAGATGACTCTAAGGACCGTCGCGCTCACTTAGGACAGAAGAAGGCCGTGGGTAATTCATTGCTTATCCGTGTTTCTTTTGTGGTGTCTAAGGCAGGTGTGTCGAAGGCTAGTGGTTACTTAATTAGGCCCACTACTTACGTAGTGGAGAACCTCCCACTTACCTGGCACTTACCTGACCACAGGAGAGACAAAGAGGCAGTGGAGGATTTATCCTGCGACTTGTCTTTTGGCAGTTAGGAGCGGTCTAGAGCTTTGACCTAGGTGACCCCTAGAATTAGGGTTTTGCTTGTTGCACTTGTTGTGATCGCATCATTTTTTCAAAAAAAATCCGTATCATTTTTCAAAACAAACACCGCATTCATTCATCTTCCCTAATTATAAGTCACGCTGCCACTTGTACTAACCCTTTTTAGTGCAAGATAGGCTGGACACGGGATTCTAGTGCCCGTTTAGTCCGCGTTCCCTTTATCGACTCCGAAGTCGGTATTTCTCCATTTACTTCTTCTTTACCCACCACCACACCCACATTGATGGATCCGTCTCCATCGAATTTCTTTAACACTAATCTGCCATCGTCCGATGGTGCGCAGAATCCACCCCGCATCTCTCTCCAAGAGAGGTGCTATCCTTTGCGAGGTCCTCTTTCGACCTGCTTATCCATTCCACCAGCCAACGGGGATAATTTTGAAATTAAACCCCAATACATCAACCTTTTACCCAAATTCCACGGACTCGAGACTGAAGATGCATACGTTTTTATCACCAAATTTGAAAACGTATGCGCAATGATGGGTACGTCACAACTTTCAGTGGATGCTATGCGTCTACGACTTCTTCCATTTACTTTGTGCGATATAGCCGAGAAGTGGCTATATAACACTACCGCACACTCCATTACAAATTGGGAAGAATTCGTCGCGGCATTCCTTAAGAAATTTTACCCTATGCAAAAGACAGCTCGAATCCGTAGCGAACTAAATCAATTCACCCAGCTTCCGACTGAACCATTCTCTAAATGCTTTGAACGTTTCAAGAATCTTTTAGTTCAATGTCCACATCACGGCATCCCGAGATGGGATCTTTGCCGAATCATTTATGAGGTCATTAACCCAAACATTAAACAGAACCTTGAAAACATGTGTCAAGGCACCTTTATGACTAAGGATGATGGGGAAGCTTGAAAATTTTTAGAAGAGTTCGCTGAAAGATCATTACAGTGGGAGAGTGGAACCCAATCATTGAATAGGGGTGGCGTACACCAAATTGATGTGTCCATAGGTGTTCGAGCTGAGATGGCAGCAATGCAAAAGAAACTCGAGGCTATGGAACACAAATTTTCAGCAGCCTCCCTAAACCCAATGTTGCTCCCCAAAACTGTATGTGGGTGTTGTTATGATCCTTCTCACTTAACAGAAGAATGTCCATTAAACTCTCCGTTTCAAGGTCACGGGCATACGAATGCCGCATTTCAAAGACCTAGAAACGATCCATATTCTTCCACGTACAATCAGGGTTGGAGGAATCACCCAAATTTTGCTTGGAACCAACAACAATCTCAAAACACGGTTCCAAGCCAAAATAATTTCCAAAGGGCTCTTCCACCACAACAACAACCACTTCAACTCACTCAGCACCCCTACCAGTCACAAAATTTTCAAAACCAGGTCAGCACTCCTGCACAGTCTAATCCTATGCAGATGACCTGTTCTGACGAATTCTCTCAATTCACTCAAACCATGAAATCACTCTTGTCAAATTTCATAGAGGTGTCGGTTGAGGTTAGATCTTCTGTCAGTGAGATAAAGAAAAACGCAGCGTCCCAAGCTGAGAGTATCAGATCGATGGAAGCTGAAATTGCACAACTTAAAGCCGAAATGAGTGCGAGAGAAAAAGGGAAACTTCCGTGTCAATCCCTACCAAATCCTGGGCATTACAATGTAAATGCCGTCACAATGTTGAGATCAGGAAGAGTGCTGAATAACCATGTCGGAGAAGGAATTGATGATATTGAAAATCCTATCAATAACACCCCGGCTGAGACCTTTCCTCACACACACACTTCTACTTTTGATCCTTGTTCTTCGACCCCACCACCTTCTCGCGAGCCTATTCTCCATTTCCCACTAGGCTCGACACCTCAGTATAGCTCTTCTAATTCTCCACAGACGATCCCCACTCCTCTTTTAGGATCACGTCTACCCCCACTTCCTTCTCCTATGATGGACCCAGCACTTATTGCTAAAGCTCCTTACCCGAATCGGTTAAGGGGTAACAAATCGAGTCCACATATGGAGAAAATTATGGAAATGTTCAAACAGGTTAACATCAATATCCCTCTCCTAGATGCTATTCAGCAAGCCCCCGCTTATGCGAAAATTCTTAAGGACTTGCGCACTAGGAAGAGGAAGACTCAAGTGCCGAAGAAGGTCTTCATGTATAATAACATTAGCACTGCTTTTATCCCACAGCTACCAAAGAAACGTAAGGACCCAGGATGTCCTACGATATCGATTTCTATTGAGGGTAAAAACATAAATCGTGCTCTTTTAGACCTTGGCGCAAGTGTTAACCTACTTCCATACTCTGTCTATGAGCAGCTAGGGATTGGAGAGTTGAAACCTGCTCACTGCATTCTCCAAATGGCAGACCGTTCAATCACCAAACCTAGGGGTGAACTAGAGGATGTGTTGATAAAGGTCGGGGAATTTGTATTCCCTGTAGACTTCATTGTACTCGATACACAACCTGTAGCGAACCCCCGGAGCCAAATTCCGGTGATTTTGGGTCGACCTTTCCTTGCCACTTCCATCGCTGTCATTAACTGTAGAAATGGTTCAATGAACTTATCATTTGGAAATATGACCATTGAACTAAACATCTACAAAGTTGGAAGTCAGCCATCAGAACCCTCTGCTCATATTCTTGATGTGTGCTCTGTCCACGAGATCGATCCCGAAAGTTGCGGAGTTGATGAACTTTACTTTACAGATCTCGACGACACTACCACATCACTGTTTGATCTTGTACATGATCTTAGTGAGGACACCTTTCCCACACTTGAGTCCGACACTCCTGACCTATCACCACCCGAGTCTGTATCTTTCACAGGCTATGAGCTTCTTTGTGACTCCAAAAATCAATCGATGATCCCACCTTCTATTATTTCTCCGCCAGCATTAGATCTCAAAATTTTACCTTCTCATCTTAAATATGCTTATTTAGGTGAGAATGAGTCTTTACCATTTATCATATCCGCTTCTCTAGCATCAGAGCAAGAGAATGCACTTTTAACGGTATTGAGATCTAATAGAGAGGCGTTTGATTGGACTATGGCGGACATCAAAGGGATTAGTCCCTTGATTGTAGAACATCATATACATGTGATGGATGATGCCAGACCAACCCGAGAACCACAGAGACGGTTGAACCCCGTCATGAAGGAAGCGGTGATGAAAAAGATCGTCAAATTCCTTGATAATGGTATTATATACCCAATCTCCGATAGCCAATGGGTGAATCCTATACATGTCGTCCCTAAGAAATCCAGAATCACTGTTATTACCAATGAGGCTAATGAGTTGATTCAGACACGCGCCCAAACTGGGTGGCGTGTATGTATTGATTACAGAAAACTCAATGCCGCCACGAGGAAAGACCACTTTCCTCTACCCTTCATTGATCAAATGCTGGAACGCTTAGCTGGACGAGAGTATTATTGCTTTATGGACGGATACTCTGGCTATAATCAGGCCCCATAGCCAAAAAGGATCAAGATAAAACCACTTTTACTTGTCCTTTTGGAACCTTTGCTTATAGACGCATGCCCTTTGGATTACGCAATGCTACCGCTACCTTTCAGCGGTGTATGATGGGGATATTCTCTGACATGGTCGAGAATTTTTTGGAGATCTTTATGGACGATTTCTCGATTTTTGGAGACTCTTTTTCTGATTGCCTATCGAATCTTGACGCGGTTCTTACTCGTTGCAAAAAGAAGAACTTAACATTGAATTGGGAAAAATGCCATTTCATGGTCCAAGAGGGAATTGTGCTTGGACATGTTATTTCGTAGAAAGGAATTGAGGTTGACAGTGCTAAGATAGATGTCATTCAAAACCTTCCTCATCCCAAAAGCGTCAAGGACATTCGATCCTTTCTTGGCCATGCGGGCTTTTATAGAAAATTCATTAAGGATTTTAGCAAAATTGCTAGACCTTTAACTCTTCTCTTGGCCAAGGATACGACCTTCCACTTTGACTCGGATTGTGAGGCAGCTTTCGACTCACTCAAACACTCCCTCACTACAGCCCCCGTTCTATCGTCTCCAAATTGGGACTACCTCTTTGAGCTGATGTGTGATGCATCCGATTTTGCAGTTGGTGCAGTCTTAGGACAGCACATTGAAAAGATGCCACACGTGATCTATTATGCGAGTAAGACCCTGAATGATGCTCAAATCAATTATACAACTACCGAAAAAGAACTTTTGGCAGTTGTATTTGCATTAGAAAAATTCAGGCCTTACTTGATTGGCTCGCCTATAGTTGTGTACACTGACCACTCTGCCCTGAAACATCTTCTGGCGAAGAAAGATGCAAAAGGTAGGCTAATACGTTGGATCCTTCTATTACAAGAATTTGATCTTGTTATCAAAGATAAGAAAGGATGTGAAAACGTTGTAGCCGACCATCTTTCACGCATCTCTTCTTCCCCTGTGACCCTGCCGATCAATGATTCGTTTCCTGATGAACAACTCTTGAGCGTATCCAATGAACCTTGGTTCAGGGATATTGTGAACTATCTTGTCATGAGACCTATACCCAGCGATTGGTCAAAACAGGACAAATACCGTTTTCTATCCCAAGTAAAACACTTTTACTGGGATGATCCTTATTTGTTTAAGTATTGTCCTGATCAGATCATTCGCCGGTGTGTCCCGAAAGAAGAGTTCAAGAGTGTTCTTTCTTTTTGTCATGATCAGGCATGTGGGGGTCACTTCGGTCCTAAAAAGACGGCGGAGAAGGTTTTGCAATGTGGATTTTATTGGCCGACCTTGTTCAAGAACGCATTTGAGCATTGCAAAACCTGTACACAGTGTCAGTACACGGGTAGAATTTCCCGGAGAAATGAAATGCCTCAGCAACCCATCTTAGTGGTTGAAATTTTCGATGTTTGGGGTATTGATTTTATGGGTCCCTTTCCCAACTCCTTTGGGAATTTGTACATACTGCTGGCGGTTGATTACGTCTCAAAGTGGGTTGAAGCCATTCCATGTCGCACTAATGACAAGAAAGTTGTTTTAATAGTTAACATTTTTTATACATAAATAAGATAATAAAAGATTAGATAGTGAAAAATTGCATCCAAAAGATTTGAAAAATTTAAGAAAACCAAGAAAATTAGAAGTTTTCTTATACGAACTAGTAATAAGTAGTTATGAGTCGTTGTCCCAAGGATTAGTAAGATGAAGGAAGTCACTAATCTGAGGATAAAAATAAGTCTGAAAAATAGTTTCTATTCTGGAAGCCAAACATTTTGAACGTTGATACCCTGCTATTCTCACTTACACACGTCTTGAAACTCGGGATAGTAGAGGATACCTTGAAATGCTCTTGTCTTAAAGCCGATGTATGAAGGAAATAAATAAAAAAAAATGAATAAAATATAAAATGGTGAGAAAAATGAACACTGGTTTTGTTATCGCCAAGGCAGCAATAAAAAAAATATAGCGAAGGTGCCTCTTCACCTAGTGCCCTAAGGCCAACTGGTCTGCGAGTCACTGCTAAGCCTTAGGTGGTGCAAGACGAGGAAATACACCAAATAAGCAAACACATGAGTAATCGGTCAGTTAGTACCTCAAGAAGTATTAACGGTCGCATGAAAGTGTGTGAGCAATCTCATCTAAATATTCATTAATCAAAAAGTACTGAGGCTGATGGGCAAGAGTATGATAGCTTGAATTGAATTCTCCGGGTGTAGGGATGTCTTTACACACACGCAGGGTTATATGATCGATGTTTGGAAGAAAGATAGGAATGAAGAATAAGACGATGTTTTATTGAGGGAGGACGTGATTTCCGACATCTTTTCATGACTATTAAGATAAGGCTCATGACAACCGAAAAACTAGCTTAGTTGAAAACCCTAATTTTCAAGGCTTTTCTTTTACAATTATTTTCTTTAAATGTAAATTTCATGATCTTCCTTTTATTATTGGATTTTGTGGGTGCAATCCGCTGAAAACCCTCAGGAGACAACACTCCTCCTAGGGACACCTAGAGGTTTAAAGACTTGTTGCACGTGCTCAGTGCAATCGTGTTGCCTACGAAAGTGTGCTAGTTAGTTTTTCTCCTTCTTTATTTTCTCCTTCTCTTTTTAATAAAACAGTTCGCTCGAGACGATCGAAAATAAGTTTGGGGGAATTTGATCAGTCAAAAATACTGCATTTTTAACACGGCAATTTCCCAATCATTTGCACTCATCTAGAACTGTTCGGTATTCATATAGAACATATTAGCAAAACAATCGTAAAATATCAGATTGCATGTGTTAGACTTTAAAACCGGCATTTCTAGGGAAATTGACTGTAATTCATAGCATCACATCATTCTTGTGTAGCGCAACTTGTGTTTCGAAGTCTGTGCAGGAAATTACAGGAGAATGGTCAAATTTACATAACAGTGCTGCTAAAGAATACGCCAACTCAAGGATTTGAAATCTGGAAATGATCTAAAAAGCATTCAGAGATTCAACATATCAGAAAAAACACCAAGAAGACATCAGGAAGCAACACTACAAAGTTGAAGCCCTAAGACTCCAACTTGGCCGCGGAACCGCGGCCGGAGCCGCCTTGCGCCGCGGTTCCGCGGCGGCTATGACACGTCAGCAGGAACTTTTTAGCTCAGACCTCTTCTCTTAAGTTAAGCACCTCAGAAAGCCTCTGCAAGTTCCAGAAAACTCCTGAACATTCTGCCAGATCAGCAAGCCCTTGGGTTCCAAGCTAATGAACTCCTAGCTTCCTAAACAAGCTTCACCTTAACTACATTAAGAACCTAGAATCTTCTCCCTAACCTCCTAGCTTAAGGTAGAAGCTAAGCTCCTAACTAACTACTTCTAGAAGCCTCTCCTTATAACAAACTTTTGGAGGGAAATTCAAATTCAAAATCCTAGATCTAGGGTTTTGGAAACCTATAAAAAGGACCCTAGGCCTCTCTTGAAAAGGTTGTTCGATAGTTGTTCAATAGTTTGATCCCCAATGCATTTGTTGTTGAGTGTTGTTCTATCACCTCTTCAGCCCAACTCTTGCCACCTCCAAACCCTAACCCTAATCCAATCAAGAAACCAAATTCAAGATCCTTTGAGTTCTAGCAAAGTAAGTCTTCAACCATCCTTTAGAAGCGAAGCCAGACTTCATCGGAGCATGAGATCCAAGCCGATCCGCGACTCAAGGAGCCGATGCAACGCTAGATTCGACAATCTTGTTCCTTCTCAAATTCTTGTAGTCTTGAGCAATGTGTAACAATTTGTGGAATAAATAAAGGTGAAGATTCTTTTAAACTTGCTTATATTTCAATTCGAGCATTATGATTCATTTTCAATTCTTGAATGTATTCTTTGCGATGATGCTTGAATAAAACTCCGCTCGTGGAGGAATCGAAAAGATCGGTAGAATGATGATGTTGACGAATCTTTAAACGTTTTCTTAAGTCTTATAACGATTGTAAATTCTTGAAAATAGAATGATCGATGATCTAGATCGATGCGAAATGCGTACTTGATTCTTTTCGCACGATCTAGAGATCAACGATCAATCATTCGATTTCCTAAAAGCTATCTTGTGAAGGCGATTCATCGAAAGGACAAAGGATAGGATGAAGAAACCCTAATTCTTCGCAAGATCCTTAATCCTCGATAAATCGACATCGATTTAGCATCAATTTGTTAATGGATAAGAAACGGTAATTTCTAGTCTTCTTCACATCTACGATCTAATCGATTCCTACGAGCTTTACTTCAAATCTTGAAACTTAAATCGGTTGGAATTATATCAATTCTTGATTCTTAATGTTTAACGCTTTCTTAATTCTTGATTAGATCTAGTTGATTCTTGAAATTCATCGATATAAATCTTGAATCGTTTTGCTTTTCTTTTCTATTAAATTTTCAATTCAAACAAAACAAAATACGAACGAATCGCACAATCCCTGTGGACGATCCGCACTTACTAACGCGCTACATTTCAACACCGTTATTGATTGCGGTCAAATATTTTTGATTGTGATTTCTACTCAATTTTCTAAACCGACACAACAAGGAAACAAGATCAATCAAATGGCGCCGTTGCCGGGGATCGTGCGCTAATTCGTTCTTTATTGAAATTTGAATTGAAAGATTTATTCCATTATAATTTTGAGATCAAAATTCGTACAAAATCTAAACGTGTTGTTGTGATTTGATTGCAAGGAATTCTGGAAGCTGTGGAGAAAGTGAAATTTTTTTCAGACATTTCCAGAGAGCTCAAGGAGTGAACAGCAGCTTGCTGTGGAAATTTGGTACAGTGAATAGTACCTAAGGCCGCCCTTCCGCGGTTTGAGCCACCATTTGCGGTGGATCCGCGCCTGGATAGAGGGTTCTCTGTACAAAATTTTGCTCGGTGAATCTCTAACTTTCTTATCTCTTCTCTGTCTGCTCCAATTAACATTTTTCTGCAGGCTTCTTTGCAAAAATCGCAGCGCCGCAAAAAGCAAAATAAATTGTGCGTGTTTTTGATTTCGTGGTTGTTTGCATATTAATACGGACATTAAGGGGCACGGCCAAATCCAGATTAGGTGGGGAGTTCATTATCCTTCCTAAGCCCCAAAAATCACAAAATTTGCATCCGCATTTACCCTCATTAACTAAAAGAAATCTAGAGATGAATCTAAGGACCGTCGCGCTCACTTAGGACAGAAGAAGGCCGTGGGTAATTCATTGCTTATCCGTGTTTCTTTTGTGGTGTCTAAGGCAGGTGTGTCGAAGGCTAGTGGTTACTTAATTAGGCCCACTACTTACGTAGTGGAGAACCTCCCACTTACCTGGCACTTACCTGGCCACAGGAGAGACAAAGAGGCAGTGGAGGATTTATCCTGCGACTTGTCTTTTGGCAGTTAGGAGCGGTCTAGAGCTTTGACCTAGGTGACCCCTAGAATTAGGGTTTTTCTTGTTGCACTTGTTGTGATCGCATCATTTTTTCCAAAAAAAATCCGTATCATTTTTCAAAACAAACACCGCATTCATTCATCTTCCTTAATTATAAGTCACGCTGCCACTTGTACTAACCCTTTTTAGTGAAAGATAGGCTGGACACGGGATTCTAGTGCCCGTTTAGTCCGCGTTCCCTTTATCGACTCCGAAGTCGGTATTTCTCCATTTACTTCTTCTTTACCCACCACCACACCCACATTGATGGATCCGTCTCCATCGAATTTCTTTAACACTAATCTGCCGTCGTCCGTTGGTGCGCAGAATCCACCCCGCATCTCTCTCCAAGAGAGGTGCTATCCTTTGCGAGGTCCTCTTTCGACCTGCTTATCCATTCCACCAGCCAACGGGGATAATTTTGAAATTAAACCCCAATACATCAACCTTTTACCCAAATTCCACGGACTCGAGACTGAAGATGCATACGTTTTTATCACCAAATTTGAAAACGTATGCGCAATGATGGGTACGTCACAACTTTCAGTGGATGCTATGCGTCTACAACTTCTTCCATTTACTTTGTGCGATATAGCCGAGAAATGGCTATATAACACTACCGCACACTCCATTACGAATTGGGAAGAATTCGTCGCGGCATTCCTTAAGAAATTTTACCCTATGCAAAAGACAGCTTGAATCCGTAGCGAACTAAATCAATTCACCCAGCTTCCGACTGAACCATTCTCTAAATGCTTTGAACGTTTCAAGAATCTTTTAGTTCAATGTCCACATCATGGCATCCCGAGATGGGATCTTTGTCGAATCATTTATGAGGTCATTAACCCAAACACTAAACAGAACCTTGAAAACATGTGTCAAGGCACCTTTATGACCAAGGATGATGGGGAAGCTTGGAAATTTTTAGAAGAGTTCGCTGAAAAATCATTACAGTGGGAGAGTGGAACCCAATCATTGAATAGGGGTGGCGTACACCAAATTGATGTGTCCATAGGTGTTCGAGCTGAGATGGCAGCAATGCAAAAGAAGCTCGAGGCTATGGAACACAAATTTTCAGCAGCCTCCCTAAACCCAATGTCGCTCCCCAAAACTGTATGTGGGTGTCGTTCTGATCCTTCTCACTTAACAGAAGAATGTCCATTAAACTCTCCGTTTCAAGGTCACGAGCATACCAATGCCGCATTTCAAAGACCTAGAAACGATCCATATTCTTCCACGTACAATCAGGGTTGGAGGAATCACCCAAATTTTGCTTGGAACCAACAACAATCTCAAAACACGGTTCCAAGCCAAAATAATTTCCAAAGGGCTCTTCCACCACAACAACAACCACTTCAACTCACTCAGCACCCCTACCAGTCACAAAATTTTCAAAACCAGGTCAACACTCCTGCACCGTCTAATCCTATGCAGATGACCTATTCTGGCGAATTCTCTCAATTCACTCAAACCATGAAATCACTCTTGTCAAATTTCATAGAGGTGTCGGCTGAGGTTAGATCTTCCGTCAGTGAGATAAACAAAATCGCAGCGTCCCAAGCTGAGAGTATCAGATCGATGGAAGCTGAAATTGCACGACTTAAAGCCGAAATGAGTGCGAGAGAAAAAGGGAAACTTCCGTGTCAACCCGTACCGAATCCTGGGCATTACAATGTAAATGCCGTCACAACGTTGAGATCGGGAAGAGTGCTGAATAACCATGTCGGAGAAGGAATTGATGATATTGAAAATCCTATCAATAACACCCCGGATGAGACATTTCCTCACACACACACTTCTACTTCTGATCCTTGTTCTTCGACCCCACCACCTTCTCGCGGGCCTATTCTCCATTTCCCACTAAGCTCGACACCTCAGTATAGCTCTTCTAGTTCTCCATAGACGATCCCCACTCCTCTTTTGGGATCACGTCAACCCCCACTTCCTTCTCCTATGATGGATCCAGCACTTATTGCTAAAGCTCCTTACCCGAATCGGTTAAGGGGTAACAAATCGAGTCCACATATGGAGAAAATTATGGAAATGTTCAAACAGGTTAACATCAATATCCCTCTCCTAGATGCTATTCAGCAAGGCCCCGCTTATGCGAAAATTCTTAAGGACTTGTGTACTAGGAAGAGGAAGACTCAAGTGCCGAAGAAGGTCTTCATGTCTAATAACATTAGCACTACTTTTATCCCACAGCTACCAAAGAAACGTAAGGACCCAGGATGTCCTACGATAGCGATTTCTATTGGGGGTAAAAACATAAATCGTGCTCTTTTAGACCTTGGCGCAAGTGTTAACCTACTTCCATACTCTGTCTATGAGCAGTTAGGGATTGGAGAGTTGAAACCAGCTCACTGCACTCTCCAAATGGCAGACCGTTCAATCACCAAACCTAGGGGTGAACTAGAGGATGTGTTGATAAAGGTCGGGGAATTTGTATTCCCTGTAGACTTCATTGTACTCGATACACAACCTGTAGCGAACCCCCGGAGCCAAATTCCGGTGATTTTGGGTCGACCTTTCCTTGCAATTTCCAACGCTGTCATTAACTATAGAAATGGTTCAATGAACTTATCATTTAGAAATATGACCATTGAACTAAACATCTACAAAGTTGGAAGTCAGCCATCAGAACCCTCTGCTCATATTCTTGATGTGTGCTCTGTCCACGAGATCGCTCCCGAAAGTTGCGGAGTTGATGAACTTTTCTTTACAGATCTCGACGACACTACCACATCACTGTTTGATCTTGAACATGATCTTAGTGAGGACACCTTTCCCACACTTGAGTCCGACACTCCTGACCTATCACCACCCGAGTCTGTATCTTTCACAGGCTATGAGCTTCTTTGTGACTCCAAAAATCACTCGATGATCCCACCTTCTATTATTTCTCCGCCAGCATTAGATCTCAAAATTTTACCTTCTCATCTTAAATATGCTTATTTAGGTGAGAATGAGTCTTTACCAGTTATCATATCCGCTTCTCTAGTATCAGAGTAAGAGAATGCACTTTTATCGGTATTGAGATCTAATATAGAGGCGTTTGGTTGGACTATGGCGGACATCAAAGGGATTAGTCCCATGATTGTAGAACATCATATACATGTGATGGATGATGCCAGACCAACCCGAGAACCACAGAGACGGTTGAACCCCGTCATGAAGGAAGCGGTGATGAAAAAGATTGTCAAATTCCTTGATAATGGTATTATATACCCAATCTCCGATAGCCAATGGGTGAATCCTATACATGTCGTCCCTAAGAAATCCGGCATCACTGTTATTACCAATGAGGCTAATGAGTTGATTCAGACACGTGCCCAAACTGGGTGGCGTGTATGTATTGATTACAGAAAACTCAATGCCGCCACGAGGAAAGACCACTTTCCTCTACCCTTCATTGATCAAATGCTGGAACGCTTAGCTGGACGAGAGTATTATTGCTTTATGGACGGATACTCTGGCTATAATCAGGTCCCCATAGCCAAAAAGGATCAAGATAAAACCATTTTTACTTGTCCTTTTGGTACCTTTACTTATAGACGCATGCCCTTTGGGTTATGCAATGCTCCCGCTACCTTTCAGCGGTGTATGATGGGGATATTCTCTGACATGGTCGAGAATTTTTTGGAGATCTTTATGGACGATTTCTCGATTTTTGGAGACTCTTTTTCTGATTGCCTATCGAATCTTGACGCGGTTCTTACTCGTTGCAAAGAGAAGAACTTAACATTGAATTGGGAAAAATGCCATTTCATGGTCCAAGAGGGAATTGTGCTTGGACATGTTATTTCACAGAAAGGAATTGAGGTTGACAGTGCTAAGATAGATGTCATTCAAAACCTTCCTCATCCCAAAAGCGTCAAGGACATTCGATCCTTTCTTGGCCATGCGGGCTTTTATAGAAAATTCATTAAGGATTTTAGCAAAATTGCTAGACCTTTAACTCTTCTCTTGGCCAAGGATACGACCTTCCACTTTGACTCGGAATGTGAGGCAGCTTTCGACTCACTCAAACACTCCCTCACTACAGCCCCCGTTCTATCGTCTCCAAATTGGGACTACCCCTTTGAGCTGATGTGTGATGCATCCGATTTTGCAGTTGGTGCAGTCTTAGGACAGCACATTGAAAAGATGCCACACGTGATCTATTATGCGAGTAAGACCCTGAATGATGCTCAAATCAATTATACAACTACCGAAAAAGAACTTTTGGCAGTTGTATTTGCATTAGAAAAATTCAGGCCTTACTTGATTGGCTCGCCTATAGTTGTGTACACTGACCACTCTGCCCTAAAACATCTTCTGGCGAAGAAAGATGCAAAAGGTAGGCTAATACGTTGGATCCTTCTATTACAAGAATTTGATCTTGTTATCAAAGATAAGAAAGGATGTGAAAACGTTGTAGCCGACCATCTTTCACGCATCTCTTCTTCCCCTGTGACCCTGCCGATCAATGATTCGTTTCCTGACGAACAACTCTTGAGCGTATCCAATGAACCTTGGTTCAGGGATATTATGAACTATCTTGTCATGAGACCTATACCCAGCGATTGGTCAAAACAGGACAAATACCGTTTTCTATCCAAAGTAAAACACTTTTACTGGGATGATCCTTATTTGTTTAAGTATTGTCATGATCAGATCATTCGCCGGTGTGTCCCGAAAGAAGAGTTCAAGAGTGTTCTTTCTTTTTGTCATGATCAGGCATGTGGGGGTCACTTCGGTCCTAAAAAGACGGCGGAGAAGGTTTTGCAATGTGGATTTTATTGGCCGACCTTGTTCAAGGACGCATTTGAGCATTGCAAAACCTGTACACGGTGTCAGTACACGGGTAGAATTTCCCGGAGAAATGAAATGCCTCAGCAACCCATCTTAGTGGTTGAAATTTTCGATGTTTGGGGTATTGATTTTATGGGTCCCTTTCCCAACTCCTTTGGGAATTTGTACATACTGCTGGCGGTTGATTACGTCTCAAAGTGGGTTGAAGCCATTCCATGTCGCACTAATGACAAGAAAGTTGTTTTAATATTTAACATTTTTTATACATAAATAAGATAATAAAAGATTAGATAGTGAAAAATTGCATCCAAAAGATTTGAAAATTTTAAGAAAACCAAGAAAATTAGAAGTTTTCTTATACGAACTAGTAATAAGTAGTTATGAGTCGTTGTCCCAAGGGTTAGTAAGATGAAGGAAGTCACTAATCTGAGGATAAAAATAAGTCTGAAAAATAGTTTCTATTCTGGAAGCCAAACATTTTGAACGTTGATACCCTGCTATTCTCACTTACACACGTCTTGAAACTCGGGATAGTAGAGGATACCTTGAAATGCTCTTGTCTTAAAGCCGATGTATGAAGGAAATAAATAAAAAAATGAATAAAATATAAAATGGTGAGAAAAATGAACACTGGTTTTGTTATCGCCAAGGCAGCAATAAAAAAAATATAGCGAAGGTGCCTCTTCACCTAGTGCCCTAAGGCCAACTGGTCTGCGAGTCACTGCTAAGCCTTAGGTGGTGCAAGACGAGGAAATACACCAAATAAGCAAACACATGAGTAATCGGTCGGTTAGTACCTCAAGAAGTATTAACGGTCGCATGAAAGTGTGTGAGCAATCTCATCTAAATATTCATTAATCAAAAAGTACTGAGGCTGATGGGCAAGAGTATGATAGCTTGAATTGAATTCTCCGGGTGTAGGGATGTCTTTACACACACGCAGGGTTATATGATCGATGTTTGGAAGAAAGATAGGAATGAAGAATAAGACGATGTTTTATTGAGGGAGGACGTGATTTCCGACATCTTTTCATGACTATTAAGATAAGGCTCATGACAACCGAAAAGCTAGCTTAGTTGGAAACCCTAATTTTCAAAGCTTTTCTTTTACAATTATTTTCTTTAAATGTAAATTTCATGATCTTCCTTTTATTATTGGATTTTGTGGGTGCAATCCGCTGAAAACCCTCAGAAGACAACACTCCTCCTAGGGACACCTAGAGGTTTAAAGACTTGTTGCACGTGCTCAGTGCAATCGTGTTGCCTACGAAAGTGTGCTAGTTAGTTTTTCTCTTTCTTTATTTTCTCCTTCTCTTTTTAATAAAACAGTTCGCTCGAGACGATCGAAAATAAGTTTGGGGGAATTTGATCAGTCAAAAATACTGCATTTTTAACACGGCAATTTCCCTATCATTTGCACTCATCTAGAACTGTTCGGTATTCATATAGAACATATTAGCAAAACAGTCGTAAAATATCAGATTGCATGTGTTAGACTTTAAAACCGGCATTTCTAGGGAAATTGACTGTAATTCATAGCATCACATCATTCTTGTGTAGCGCAACTTGTGTTTTGAAGTCTGTGCAGGAAATTACAGGAGAATGGTCAAATTTACATAACAGTGTTGCTAAAGAATACGCCAACTCAAGGATTTGAAATCTGGAAATGATCTAAAAAGCATTCATGGATTCAACATATCAGAAAAAACACCAAGAAGACATCAGGAAGCAACACTACAAAGTTGAAGCCCTAAGACTCCAACTTGGCCGCGGAACCGCGGCCGGAGCCGCCTTGCGCCGCGGTTCCGCGGCGGCTATGACACGTCAGCAGGAACTTTTTAGCTCAGACCTCTTCTCTCAAGTTAAGCACCTCAGAAAGCCTCTGCAAGTTCCAGAAAACTCCTGAACATTCTGCCAGATCAGCAAGCCCTTGGGTTCCAAGCTAATGAACTCCTAGCTTCCTAAACAAGCTTCACCTTAACTACATTAAGAACCTAGAACCTTCTCCCTAACCTCCTAGCTTAAGGTAGAAGCTAAGCTCCTAACTAACTACTTCTAGAAGCCTCTCCCTATAACAAACTTTTGGAGGGAAATTCAAATTCAAAATCCTAGATCTAGGGTCTTGGAAACCTATAAAAAGGACCCTAGGCCTCTCTTGAAAAGGTTGTTCGATAGTTGTTCAATAGTTTGTTCCCCAACGCATTTGTTGTTGAGTGTTGTTCTATCACCTCTTCAACCCAACTCTTGCCACCTCCAAACCCTAACCCTAATCCAATCAAGAAACCAAATTCAAGATCCCTTGAGTTCTAGCAAAGCAAGTCTTCAACCATCCTTTAGAAGCGAAGCCGGACTTCATCGGAGCATGAGATCCAAGCCGTTCCGCGACTCAAGGAGCCGATGCAACGCTAGATTCGACAATCTTGTTCCTTCTCAAATTCTTGTAGTCTTGAGCAATGTGTAACAATTTGTGGAATAAATAAAGGTGAAGATTCTTTTAACTTGCTTATATTTCAATTCGAGCATTCTGATTCATCTTCAATTCTTGAATGTATTCTTTGCGATAATGCTTGAATAAAACTCCGCTCGTGGAGGAATCGAAAAGATCGGTAGAATGATGATGTTGACGAATCTTTTAACGTTTTCTTAAGTCTTATAACGATTGTAAATTCTTGAAAATTGAATGATCGATGATCTAGATCAATGCGAAATGCGTTCTTGATTCTTTTCGCACGATCTAGAGATCAACGATCAATCATTCGATTTCCTAGAAGCTATCTTGTGAAGGCGATTCATCGAAAGGACAAAGGATAGGATGAAGAAACCCTAATTCTTCACAAGATCCTTAATTCTCGATAAATCGACATCGATTTAGCATCAATTTGTTAATGGATAAGAAACGGTAATTTCTAGTCTTCTTCACATCTACGATCTAATCGATTCCTACGAGCTTTACTTCAAATCTTGAAACTTAAATCGATTGGAATTATATCAATTCTTGATTCTTGATGTTTAACGCTTTCTTGATTCTTGATTAGATCTAGTTGATTCTTGAAATTCATCGATATAAATCTTGAATCTTTTTGCTTTTCTTTTCTATTAAATTTTCAATTCAAACAAAACAAAATACGAACGAATCGCACAATCCCTGTGGACGATCCGCACTTACTAACGCGCTACATTTCGACACCGTTATTGATTGCGGTCAAATATTTTTGGTTGTGATTTCTACTCAATTTTCTAAACCGACACAACAAGGAAATAAGATCAATCACCACCTTATCATACTTCAGACTTATTCACTTGAGGTTTATATATATTGATCGTATTGACCTAGGATTATGTCATGCATATGATTTCTGCTCTGTGATGTTTTCTATTCACGAGTTGGCAACTCACCCCCGTTGTGTCACAGTTCTTGCAGGTTTTGCCGTACAGGTTTCATTGCGGCTTTTCTGGCACACTGCTCCCTTTCTGAGGGATTGCATTGGTAGGTGGGTTCACTCGCACCGTGACCACCCTTGTATTTATTTTATTCAGTTGTATCTAGTAATTCTATCAACCAAAACTTGTATATTGTTTCAGACTTAGAAAATCTGTTATGTATTATTTCGACCTTAGAGTCGCGCGTTATAGTATTATGGGTTTTCATGTTGATTTTGAGTTTCTTTTGAGTTTTGATCATCGCCTTTTGGCGTTGTTTATTATATTGCTTGCGTGGTTGTGACCGTCGATTGACGAAGAGCTAGCTCCCGTTTAGGGATGCCTTTTATCATTGCATATATATTTTTCTTGTTGTATCCCGTTCAGGGCCAGTATTTACAAAGGAAACTCTGCCGAAATTTTCAGAAAAGACATGAGATTTTTAAAATGCGTATTCGGCTTACCTATTTTAAAACCCTTGTTTTAGAAACTTGTTTTCTTCACTTCTTAAAGCTATTTCCTTTATTTATTACTTAAAATGGTTTTAGATTTCTGGACTTTTTGGCTTACTTGGATTAGATGGGGTCCTATAGACTTCATATGATTCAAGTGCCAGTCACGAGCTATTTCGGATCGTGACATCAACGATTATCAAAATTTGTATGGAAAATTTATAATGAACATATAAAACAAATATCAACGAATAGCATTCTATATGGGTTAACAGTATAAAGCAATATCTACTAATAGGATTCCATAAGTGGATATAGTATAAAGAAGCATAAATGACTAGGATATTCTATATAAATACCTGCTTCACAGCGTTGTGGGCACCGACGCATGTTGTGCCCCTCCTGATGACAAATATTATATCGTACACCCGAAGTGCTATCCTGTCTCGCATCCATGTCATTGCGAATCCGTGACGACTTAAACAAACATTTCTTATTCCTTCGCAAAGACTCATTAGGGATATTAAGTGGACCCTGATAAACAATCCAGTAATCTTTGTCGGGAATCGGAAAGAAATTGGGTGCCCAGGAGGATGCCAAGTAATTTGATGAATAGTGTACATCGACATAGGCATGATAGTCCATTGCCCATGATGCGCAAGCGGCCATAACATGCGAGTAAGGAAGGTGGTGAAGTTGCATTTCTCATATGAACACATTGGCTAGTTAGTAAGGTTAACAATCTAGGTCCTGCCACCTCTGACTCGGCCACCTATTTGCCGCGTTTCGGTCTTAACTGAAAATGATCCCTGTTGATCATGAAACATTGTCACCTCAGGACAGTTTGCTTTGGCTCGCCGGTTGTTTAGGATTGCTTGAACTCTCGGAGGTAACATTTGTCTATTATCAACATACTGTTGAGCCACACGCCTTGTCTCAGTGAAATAGGTATTTAACCGGTAGAATATAAACTGCACAGTTGCCGTAACCGGCAAACTACTAACTCCCTTCAATAAAGAGTTGAATATCTCTGATAAATTTATAGTCATCATGCCATATCGTCGACCTTCATCAAATGCAAAAGCCAACTTTCCACGAGGTTCTTTGTCAAGCCAACCAACCATTTCTTATTTTACATCTATTATGCTTTTAACTTCTTTTTCATATTTTCTTATTTGATTCTCCATAGCGACAGCCTTCAGTTTACGCATCATCTGCAAATTTTCCAAACTTTGTGTAAAAGTTGGCTGCAAAGTGTCACATACAGATTCAGTGGTAAGCAAGTGGTTTAGTCCATCCGAAATGTGGATCCTTCACCATGTTCAAAACCCCAGCGTAACGATCAGATATGACACAAAAGCTTATACGGTTTGGTATGAATACCCATATACAGCTCATAAACCAACTTCAATTGTATGTGTTCTCTGATTCAACTATGGCAAATGTGAGCGGAAATAACTAATCATTTGCATCTGGAATAACTTCAATCAACAACGTGCCTTTATATTTCCATATAAAAATGTCCTATCGATGCTAATGACCGGCCGGTAAAATTTGAAACCCTCAATGGTAGGACCGAATGCCCAAAACACCCTTCTAAACTATTTTTTTTCCTGCTCAACATTTACATTCACCCACTGAACAACAATATTAGGGTTAGCGGCCCGCATTGCTACCATGAACTTAGGCAATTCAGAATAAGACATGGTGAAGTCCCCGAACGGTATTTTCATGGCTTTACACCTAGACCACCAAGCTTTTTTATAACTTATAACATAACTAAATATGGCTTTAATGATTTGAATGATGGCTTGGGGAGTTATATTCAAATTCACCTTCAAAATATCAATAATTTCTTTTCCAACAAAATTTGAGTCAATCTGCAAGTGATCTTTGTTTAGAATAGGATTGACACATGTGTGAGGCTCTTTGAGTGTCTTGATCGTGAATGGCTCGTCAATGTTCCGTCTAGAAGCATGGAGCACCCACGGAAAACCTCCACCGATCTTGCACACGACCCTCCAGATTGATGGGTTTGACTTTATTACCGTATATTGCTGATGTTTTTAAACCCGATACATCATGACTGTATGTTTCAAATTTGCCTTACATTGAAACTGTTGACCTTTGTATAGTTCCATACCACTGCCTCTGGTAATATCGTGTGCTTCACTATTATTCACTACAGTACTTCCAATCCAATCTATGGAAGTAAATGCGGCTGCTGGTGCACTTTGATAAGTCATATTCACCGTATTTTGGGCAACTGGATCATCCTCATCATCATCGTTACCTGCGTCATAAATGTCATTGTTTCCCCCAATCAGAGCAAAGCTCTGCTGGAAATTCAAAATTCAAATTTTGAAGTAACGCTTCAAATCCCGGGCGCAACGCGCCACGTGTCAGGCGCAGACACATCAGCGCAGCGCCCAAAACAGCGCACCCAATCAGAGCAAAGCTCCACTTAAAGAAAAATTAAAGGAAGCAACGCTTCAGTTGTGCAAGCGCTGCGCTGCGCGACGCGTGTCAGCGCAGATGCGCTAGCGCAGTTGCGCTGCGCTGTGCGCTGCTTGACACGTGTCACGCGCTGAGACGTTTGTGCAAAACAGAATTAAGATTTCGAAGAAATCTTTCTGTTCTTGTTAAAACAAGAATATTTTCTTCTGTAAAACAGAAGCCCTTGGATCAAAGATCCAACGGTGGGGAAAATTTCCCAAATCACTCAGAGAAAGATCTCTCTAACAAATTTAACTAATTTATGGTCACTATAAAAAGACCCCTAAACCTCAATTCAAAGAGAGGAACATTTTCTTGAAAAATCAAGAGCTTCAAATAGAGAAAACTCTGAGAAAAATTTCAAGAAAAAGGTAAAAACCTTCACAAGAGAGAAGAAATTTCTTCTAATAGATCATTGGTCTAAAAACCAGATCAATGATCTTCATAAACAGTGCTTTGCACTTCTTATGAATCACTGATTCTTTAAAACGAGAAGAAAAAACAAAAATAAATAAAAAATAGTGCTTTGCACTTTTATGAACCTTTGGTTCTCGAAATAAAAAGAAAAACTTGTTTTTCTTTGATCTAAATTAGATCAAGGAAACGAATAAGTGCTTTGCACTTCTTTTATGAACCATTGGTTCTTGAATCTAAAAGATTCTTAAATCATAGTGCCTCGCACTTGCAAACTGCGCTGTTGCGCTCTTGGATTGGCACAAGCCACCAGAGCGCGCCCACGTGTCAGTAGCGCAGGCGCAGCGCATTAGCGCAGCGCACTGCGCTTGCGCGACACGTGTCAGCACTACAAGCGCTTGCGCTCTCTGATTGGCGCAAAACGTCTGATAAATGCAATGCATTTCTTAAAGGGCTAAGCCCAAATCAAAAGACCAAGCAGGCCTAATTAAATTGATGCTCTGCATTATTTATAAATGGGCAGAGCCCAAACGAAATAATAAAAATGCTACGTATTTTAAAAGGGGCAGAGCCCAAACAAAGTAGATGCCTTGCATCATTCATAAATGAGCAGAGCCCAGAGTAAATTGATGCTCTGCATCTTTTATGGGCAGAGCCCAAACAAAAATAAAAAATAATGCAATGCATTATTTAAAAATGGGCCAAGCCCTAGCACAGGTCTAACAGACCAAAAACAAATAAAAGCGTTGGATATTTTTCAACTGGGCTTGGCCCAATCATAGCCGCAAGTCCTCAAATTAA
The DNA here is from genome assembly GCA_030015575.1 of Agapanthus africanus. Lineage (NCBI taxonomy): Eukaryota > Viridiplantae > Streptophyta > Magnoliopsida > Asparagales > Amaryllidaceae > Agapanthus > Agapanthus africanus. Next base: position 114,064,138 of record JASDDO010000001.1, on the reverse strand, counting down.
ATTGACTGAGCATGGCTGCTCCCTAAATCAATTTACGACCGGTTCGAGGGTACATCTTCGAACTCCTCTGACACCTATCGTTGTAATCCTTCAACGACGTCAGAGAGGTGACGGGTCCCGATGACCACACACATCAATATGGACTGCGGGGTCCTTAAACTCGTGGACCGAGATGTCCTTAAACTAATATCGGACCGAAACGTCCTTAAACTAATGTTGGACCGAAACGTCCTTAAACTAATATCGGACCACCACGTCTCTAAACTGAAATATGGACCACCACGTCCGTAAACTGAAATATGGACCGAAACGTCCCTAAACTAATGTTGGACCGAAACGTCCTTAAACTAATAATGGACCCCTACGTCCCTAAACTGGAACATAGACCACCACGTCCTTAAACTGGAACATGGACCACCACGTCCTTAAACTGGAACATGGACCACCACGTCCCTAAACTGGAACATGGACCACCACGTCCCTAAACTGAAACAATAGAGCCTCTAAATGCTCTTTTACCGGATCTAAATGATCCCGTTTAAGTCGATCTTAGCCCCAAACCCGGCTAACGTATCCTTAAACATTCAAATGGATTATAAAATTCCCAATCAACTCTTGTTCGAGGGTACATCTCCGAGCTCCTCTAACACATGTCGTTGTAATCCTTCAACGACATCAGAGAGGTGACGAGTCCTGACGGCCATATATTAAATGGATCGCTACGTTAAGTTGATCTCAGTCTCAAACAGGACTGACGTATCCTTAACGAACGTTTAAGTTGATCTTAGCCGCAACGCGGCTAATGCATCCTTAATCTAAAAACACCAAACCCAAATCTAAGTAAATACGGATTTGGACTAATCCACGTCCTACGGGCGACGGCATTACTCAGTCTCTGTATACAATCCACGGGCAACTACAAACAAAACAAACACACACGACACAAAGTGAAATTCTAGAGAAGGAGAAAGTTGTTACCGCGATGCGGTAGCGTAATTAACTGCAGGGGCTTGCGACTGCAGGGAAGAGCGTCCCCACAATCAAAAACCCCTCAAGCGAGGGGGAATCTGATGAAGTCTGCTACATCGGCCGCATCTGTCTAAACCTCCGATACACGATGCCATAAATCAACTTGGCATCTTCGGAGAGGTAGACGGATAAAACCAAATAGCATCTGCCCCGAATCCCAGCGTCAGGACTTCGCAGTCTCGTACGCCGCCATTCGGAGGGGAACAGATTCTGGCACGCCCGGTGGGACCTTTTCCTCTTTCCACTCCACACTTCATGTGTCGTCCTCGCGAACCGATCGCGGTTTGTTAAATGGTTGCCTTCGGATTTCAAGTTACTAAGATTTGGTCTTTTGCCTGGCGCAGAACTCAAGATTCAATGGCCTTTAACTGCACCAACTGCTCGAAATGCCACTGCAACGGACGCTCCACCTCACCGGGAGGTGTAGCATATGGGCCCCAAGCGGCTTCCTTCCTCGCTCTGCCGGTAGACCAGGTGACCCAATCCACCACTGGCCTGTTCTTCGGGACCATGATCCCACCTACAAGCTTCTCTACGCCAATACCAGCACCGGAAGTGAACAAAAAGTCGGTCTTCGACCGGCTCACTGCTACGACGACCCCTGTCAACGGGTCGCCCACTGCCAAACCAACAGCTTCAGTTTTCTCCAGGCTGGATCAGAACTCTAAACTGGATGTCCCAAGGAAGGCAATGACTGCTGCTCCAGAAGTCGTCAAGGCGGCTTCCCCTGTCAAAGAGTCAGTCTTTTCAAGACTGACGATTCCTGCTCCTGCCCCTGCTCGAGGATCCGTCTTCGACAGGTTGAATATCACCCCTCAAAAGACAACCTCAGTCTTTAAAAGGTTAACACCAGCGGCGTCTCATTCAGACAGGGGGCAAAAAGAAGATGTCTCAATCTCCGAGCCAGTCCCAACGGCTCGTCATGCTCGACGTCGCCATTGGCAACGAGTGAGGAAGGCAGGGGGCAACTCCCCCTCAGGGCTAACTCCACCGGCTCCAGTGGTGGAAGTCAACGCTACTGTTCCAACTGGGAACAGCTTTGAACTGCTGAGGAGAGTACGTAAGAACTCTCCAACCGCTACACTGAAAAGATCTCCTCCGCCTGCGGAGAGAGTTCCGGAAACGAAGCAAGAACAGCCCCCTCAACGGCTGTCCTCAAGAATTTATAAAGTTTGGCGGAGGGTTCAAGACTCCGTGATCGACCCGGATCACTCTCGTCAACGAAAGAAGACGAAGGTGCAAAAAGGAAAAGACCGTCCTATTGAACAGTAAGGGACAACGATCGCTAGGGTGCCCACTGCAACGGCCCCTTCAACTTCAACGGCCCACAAAAGAAGGAGGCCGGAGAAAACCCCCGCGCCGGCGACAAATATCATAGGTGGTGAACCCAAACGCCCTAAGTCAGGGGGCATTGTGGTTCATACCGTCTACGTGGCATCTGGTAAAGAAGACAGCCGCATATCTATGGGTCATCGACCGCTTACCCGATCAGTGACCAAGGCGCAGGAGCAACAGCAAAAGCTCCAAGAGATGATGAACGCTATGGCCGCACTTACAGGGCCAAAAGAAAATCCTGAAACGTCCTCGGATGAACGCCAAGAGGAAGAAACCGACGCCGAATTCCTTCGTCGGATATTGGAGAAAAAGGACAAAGAGGCTGCTGAACAAGCAGCCAACATACAGCGTATAGGCCTCCTCTTCCAAGACATGATAGGGATGATGATACAACAAGATCCTCCGGCCGAAGAGCCCCCAATCGTCCTTGGAGACGATAGGGGAGAGACATCAAATCCTCTACCAGCTCTATCGACGGCTAAAGAGGATACAATCTCCAAACCTGATTTGGATGAGTACATCGCCCAACAAATACGGGTTCATCATGCGACCGAAGCAGCCGGCCAGGTCATAAAAACGGGGCGGCCATATCTAAGTTGGTACAATCAAATCAAGTACCCGCTAGGTTATACGATTCCCAAGTTCCATGTCTACAAGGGGACGGGCAATCCTCACCAGCATGTTGCCCAGTTCAGGGCATTCTGCGGCAACACCGGCGGTGACGACAAGCTGTTGCTTCGCCAGTTTATTGGAAGTTTATCAGATACGACGTTCGAATGGTACTCTGAGCTCCCGGAGTCAAAACCTTCGCGGAGATGGAGCTGTTGTTTACTCAGCGTTTTGCTAGCGCCAGTGAACGCACCCCGATGACGGCACTAATTAACGCCAGGGTAAAACCAGGCGAGACATGGGTTCAATACGCTATACGATGGCGGAACTTGTGGTCGAAGTGCGAACAGCGCATTGAAGAAGCTCCCGCGGTGGGTATGTTTGTTGGAACCCTTGATCCACAAGCGACCATCTCGCAATTTATGATGTTTTTCAAGCTAACTACCTTCCAGGCCTTGATTGACAAGCTAGCGCAGATGGGTCAGATGGGCCATAAACCTCCTCTTCCAAAGTCGGACTCCCGAAATGACAAAGGGAAGGGAAAAGCGATCGTCGTCGCTAATGCTCAACAACTTCCGAGCAACTCGAAGCCGGTTGTGCGTCAAAATAATATGCGCCCGTACGTAGACTTTGAGGAGAGACTAGGGCGTCCTTACTCGTTTCCCCGCGATAAAACGAGAAGATTATTCGAGCTGGCATTGCGCAACAGACTCATAAATCTGCCGGATCCAAAACGTCCGTTGCAACCAAGTGACGTCAACGAGCCCAACTACTGTCCTTATCATCGAGTACTAGGCCATCCGATCGAAGACTGCTACGTTTTCAAAAATTGGCTTGAAAACCAGTACCGACAAGGCAAATTCGCGTTATTTAACAAATGGAAGGTGAGTCCCCCGCAGCCCCACACCTCTAAGGGAACGAATACGCCGGGGGCAACATGCTCCGACGTTGAAGAAGCTCCTTGGGAGGTTGTATTATCAGCCAAGACAAAGAGGATGCTAAACGATCTTCAGACATGTCCAGCGATCAAGTGGAAGAACCCGTTGGAACTGCAGGTCATTGAAGGGATGTTGAAGCCGTGTACAACTCCAAAGACCGATGGTGGTGGCTCAAACACTCGCAACCAGCCGTCAAAATCTTCGAAGAAGAAGAAAAAGAAGTCAAAGAAGCCCGTGAAGCCTGGCGACAAGCGTACAGACTTGCAAAAACAAATTGACGCGCTGGAGGAATACAACCAGAAGGCACGGACTCCCATTACATTCCAAGAGTTCCTCAATCACGTCTTTCAAGAGGAAGATGAGGGAGAAAGTTCACCTGATCAATCTGAAGAATGCGTGGCGAGCTGTCATGTGATTTCCCATTCGTTCATGGACGATGAGGAAACTCCTTGTACCGAAGCGCTGGGGGCAGATCTTGAACCAAAATTTCCGGAGCTATCAGATGAAATGATTGATGCGTTCCTTAACGAAGCTCGATTGAAAAGTAAAGCTGATCGAGAACGCGAGATGGCTATATTTGAAAGGGCCAAGCGCCAGCGACTTGATGAAAGAGCTAAGACGATCCCGCTGGAGCAAAATACCTCCACTATCAACAAAAGCCAATTTAAGATGAGGAAAAGGTTTGCTAAGGCCATATCAATGGGCATAAAGCTACCATCCTCTGAAAGAAGCGTCACCAGTGAAATAGAAATGCACCCGTCCTATTGCTTATATCATCAGAAAGTTTCGCACCCCACTCAAGAGTGTAAAGCTTTCGATAGATGGTGGCAAGGATACGTTGCTCATCGACAACACTTTAACCGGGAAAAGCGTAAAACTCGTCGGGAGCAAACAAATACGACCGAAGAGCTTAAAAGAACCACCGGCGATTGTCGCATGGTTAACGCCGGGGGATCACAGGTGCCTACATTCGGGAGCGATTCTGATGAGGAGCTGGAACTTGCCCCTCTCTTTAAAGAGTCCACTTCGGGAAAAGAAGAAGAGCCGAAGGTCTGCGAAAATATCCGGCTGCGTAATCGCACGCTGCCCGAAAGGAATCTCGGACATTCGAACAGAAAAGACAAAGGGAAAGAAAGGTCTCTGAAGATATCGTCTTAGATGACCAAGTTGTGGAGGAGCTAAGTGCCAAGGACCCGCCGAAGAGAAATAAGGTGGATTACAACGTCTTAGCACATCTGACGAAGCTACCGTCACAGCTCAGCATTCTTGACGCTCTTTTGCTATCAAAGGAGGCGAGAGATTCATTAATCAAGGCGTTACAGGATCCGGAACAATTCCAAGCTTGCCTGGCCGAGGAAAAGATGAAGGATGAACTGGAGGAAGTGCACACGGCCGATGTCACTTTCGGCGACGAGGACCTTCTCCTTGGGACGTGCGAACACAATCGCCTCCTCTATGTCTCAGGATACTGCCACCATATAAAGATAGGCAAAATCCTGATCGACAATGGATCCTCCGTTAATCTCCTCAATGTGCGGGTGTTAAAAGAAATCTGCATGAGTGTCCAGCACCTTGCTCGGGATAAGATCACCATCTCCGGGTTCGACTCTCAGTCATCAAGAACTCTTGGGTCTGTGATACTGACGCTACGCTTCGGGCTACTCGTCACGGACATTAAGTTCCATGTCATAGACGCCAAGACATGCTACAACGCTTTGCTCGGCCGACCATGGTTACATGAGTACAACATCATCCCTTCAATGCAACATCAGTGTATAAAGTATTTTAAGGATGGTTTCGAGTATACCGTGATGGGAGAACTGAACCCGTTCTCTGTGAACGAGGTCCGCAAATATGAAGACGCCAAATACTTCTTACCGGATTTCGAAGACACGGAGAAGTGTCACAAGCCGGAGAATAAAGCTAACGCCACCATCCCTGTCTTCGGCAGTGATACTGAAGAGGAAGAGGAGATAGTTTATTCAGGTCCGCCCCAACTCAACGAGCCAGGACCGTCCGCTCCTACGTTGATCTTTGGTAGCGACTCGGAAGATGAGATCCGTGTTGTATTCTCTGCTCGACCTTCAATACGAACGTCCGCTAACGAAGAACAAAGTCTACAAGTCGCCATAGTGCCGCTTAAACACCATAAAGAACTGGATGCACTTAATATTTACAATGTAGAAGAGCTGCAAACGTTCTATATCCCTCCCAGGCGAGAAAGCGAAAAAGCAATTCTATTCTACCGCTCTGAAGAAACCAAAGAGAAAGAAATCTGGCATGGCGCGGTTCCTACGCTCGACCGGCTTCAGCCTATCCGTCTTCCCAGATATTATACGGAAGGTTTGAAAAAGCTGCTGAAACGCCAGGGAATATCCTTCAAGCAGACCGTTCGAAAAGCCAAGGTCTATGACAAAGTCTGGAACGTTTCCGGGACTCAACGCAAACTGCCTAATAGGAGAATAGAGACAAAAGGACTTGGATACATCCGGTCAAAGAAACGAGAGCTACTAAACAGCTGTTATGTCATGTATGACTTCGATGAAGAAGCGGACGCTCAATGGAAGGACGCTAATCCTGAGACAGTAAAAGTTCCAGATGAAAAAGAGCCCAGTCCGTCGTTCGAAGAACAAATGGACAAGCTTATAAGGGAAGCGGGTCAAAAAGTCCAGGACGATCATAACCGCGAAATGGCCATTTATGAGAAAGCCAAGACGCAACGCCTTCTCCAACAGGCCGTGAAAGATGAAAATGCCGCTCCTTGTCAACCTGTCATAAAGAAGGCTCGACACAAAAGCAGAAATAAGTCGAAAGGCCAAAAATGCGCTCAATAGCAACACAGCAGGGCTAAGAAGCCACGCAAACGGGAGTCGAGCGTTATTGATCTATCCCTTATGAAGAAAATGGATCGAGCGTACTCGTTTCCTCGGGATAAGACGAAGAAGATACTTGACCTCGCTCTAAAACATCAGATGCTTACACTACCGGAGTCTAAACACCCCGAACAAGCGGGCGAGGTCTCACACCCGGACTATTGCTTTTATCACCGAGTGATAGGGCATCCTCTCGAGGACTGCTTCACCTTCAAGAATTGGGTCGAAGATCAGTATCAGCTTGGCAAGTTCGCTCTGTCCGACAACTGGAGGGTAGCGCCGCCACAAAAGCACGAGCCCAAGACCACAAAAGAAGAACCAGTTCCACATTGGGATTGGAAGCGAATTCGTACTTGCCACGTGATCACGATATCAAAAGAAGAGCCCAAGAACATGGATGACCTTCCCTGGTGCTTCGAAAACAGCAACGACGGGGTAATCTCAGAATTCCCGCCAGCGCCGAAAGAGCTGGAAGATGGAATCCATACCACTGCAAACAACCTTAAGAAAATTGAGTTGGGAACGACGAATGACCCGCGACTGACATTCATCAGTGAGCTGTTATCTGAAGAAAGGGTGGCTACGTTGAAGGACGTGCTTCTACAACATAGAGATTGCTTCGCATGGAACTATTCCGAAATGCCGGGACTAGATCCAGAAATTGATGTGCATAGATTGACGATATCTCCGAACGTCAAGCCAGTCAAACAGGCGCCGAGAAGAATGCGGCTCGAGCTTGAGATGAGTATCAACGCCGAGGTCAAGAAGCTGATCGACTCTGGCTTTATTCAGGAGGTTCAATATCCGGAATGGATCGCCAACATCGTCCCGTGATGAAGAAAAATGGGACAGTGCGCATATGCGTGGACTTCCGGGATCTCAATAAAGCTTGCCCGAAGGACGATTTCCCAGTGCCAGTCACCGAACTGATGATAGACAACACGTCCACTCATGAGGTTTTCTCCTTTATGGACGGCTCGTCAGGGTATAATCAGATAAAGATGGATCCCGAAGACCAGAAGCACGCTGCCTTCAGGACTCCTCTGGGAATATTCTGTTACAAGGTGATGCCCTTCGGTCTAAAGAATGCCGGTGCCACCTACCAAAGGGCTATGACGAAGATCTTCGATGACCTTATACATGAAATCGTCGAATGCTATATCGACGATCTCGTGGTTAAAAGCAAATCATACGAGGAACATCTCGAGCATTTGAAGACTGTATTTCAACGCCTTCGGCAATACAACTTGAAAATGAACCCTCTCAAATGTGCATTCGGAGTTTCCTCAGGCAAATTCCTGGGATTCATCGTCCGACACCGGGGTATCGAGATAGATCCATCAAAGATCAAGGCGATCATGGAAATGCCTCCGCCAAGAACTCTCAAACAGCTGCGGTCTCTCCAAGGGAAGCTCGCGTATATACGGCGATTTATAGCCAACCTTTCAGGAAAGTGCCGTCCTTACAGCCACCTGATGAAGAAAGGAACCCCGTTCGTCTGGGACCAAAGATGCCAAAGCGTGCTAAATGAGATCAAGCAATACCTGCAGGACCCGCCGGTGTTGGCTGCTCCGGTCAAAGGAAAACCCCTCATTCTTTATACAACCGCTCTCGAGGGCTCCTTAGGCGCATTATGGGCACAAGAGAACGATCAAGGGAAGGAAAGAGCACTCTACTACTTAAGTCGAGTTCTGCTGGGGGTAGAAAACAACTACTCTCCCATTGAAAAACACTGCCTGGCGTTGATCTTTACGGTAACAAAGCTCAGACACTATGCGTTGGCGCACGAGGTCCGTCTCATTTCAAAGGTGGACCCCCTTAAATATTTGATGTCGAAGGCCATATTGACGGGACGACTCGCTAAATGGGCTCTACTCTTGATGGAGTTCTCGGTAACGTACCAACCTCTCAAGGCAGTGAAAGGCCAGGCCATCGCCGACTTCCTCGCTGAGCATCCGATACCCGTCGATTCTCCTTTAAATTGCGATCTTCCAGACGAACATGCGTTTGATGCGATCGACGGTGGTGATACCCAATGGGAGATTTATTTCAATGGAGCATCTTCCATGAAGAAGCGCAAACAAAGTACCCCTATAATCAAATCGGGGGTAGGCCTTATCTTCGTGACTCCACAAGGAGGGATAATGCGCTTTGCTTTCTCCTTGACAGAGCCGAGGACGAATAACGAAGCCGAATACGAAGCTTTGATAGCAGGCCTCGAGATCACCATTGACATGGGAATTGAAAACCTCCTCATATACGGAGATTCTCAGCTGGTCGTTAGTCAAGTAAACGGCGACTACCAAATGTGCAAACCGGAGTTGGTAAAATACGGTGAAAAGGTGCAACAACTGTTGCCCCAAATTCCTTCCTATACTTTGGAAAGCATACCGCGCGCGGAAAACAGCAAAGCAGATGCACTAGCCAAACTCGCTAAAGAACTGGCCGACGAGAACCTCGATGACATGAGAATCGTGGTACAAAGCCGTCGGGTGCTTGCCCCAGCAGAAATATCTCCGGAATCATCCGAAGAAAAAGGAGCGAACGAGCAGACGACACTGCAAGTAAAAGATTGGGAAAATACCGAGGATTGGAGAGAAGTCTTCATAGATTACTTTAAATCCCACCGAATGCCTGAAGAAGCGTCCACAAGGCATCAGCTCATAAAACGAGCTCTGTCTTTCGCCTTCGTCAACGATACTCTGTACAAGAGGTCGTTTAATTCTCTATGGCTAAGATGTCTCGGACCTGACGAAGCGAAAAGAGTCGTTCAGGAAGTTCACGACGGACTCTGGGATTCTCATCAAGCGGGCCCGAAGATGAAATTGAAGATTAAACGGATGGGCTACTACTGGCCCACAATGATTCAGGACTGCCTCGAATATGCGAAGCAATGCCACTCATGCCAAATTCATGAGGACTTCATCCACCGGCATCCAAATCCACTACATCCAACAGTGGCTAGCTGGCCGTTCGAAATGTGGGGGACTGACATAGTTGGCCCCATCGAACCAGCATCGTCCAGAGGACATCGTTTCATCCTGGCAACGACTGACTACTTCTCTAAGTGGGCAGAAGCAGTACCGCTGAGGGAAGTGAAGACGGAGAATATCCTCCATTTCTTCAAGACGAATGTCATATATCGGTTTGGAACGCCAAGACGAATCATCTCCGATAACGGGCCAGCCTACAGAAGCCACAAAATCAGTCGCTTCGTGCAACAGCATAATATAGACTGGAGATATTCTTCGGTTTATAATCCGCGAGCTAACGGTCTAGCTGAGGCCTTCAACAAGACCTTGACGAAGATCATGAAGAAAACGGTGTCACGAAACAAGAAAGACTGGCATGAAAGACTGCAAGAGGCTCTTTGGGCGTATCGAACTACGTTCAAGACAGCCACGAACACAACGCCGTACGCGTTGGTGTTCGGTACAGAAGCAGTACTTCCCCTCGAGATAGAGCTACCCACTCTACGAGTGGCAGTCCACTACGAGCTAACGGACGAAGAAAATGCTCACCTTCGGCTTGAGGAGCTTGATGCCCTCGATGAAACCCGACTCATAGCACAACAAAATCTGGAAGCTTATAAAGCAAAGATGACGCGCTCATATGAAAGATTAACCCGACCGAGGACATTCCGCCAAGGCGAACTTGTCCTAGTGGTCAAAAGGCCTATGATCCCCAATCGCGCCAAGCGGGAAAATTCGAGCCAAACTATGAAGACCCGTACATCATAGATAAAGTTTACCAGGGTGGGGCCTATCTACTCATGGACATACACGGTGAAAGGCCTTTCAGGCCAATAAATGGTCGCTTCCTAAAGAAATACTACGCTTGATGAGCCACAGCTTAGGTCAATGATAGATGACGACGACTATGTCCGCTCGCTATCTTCCTAAGCTCAAGCTTTATAAGCGGTAGCCGGCCTTCTCCATAACGGACCGAAACGTTCTTAAACTAACGATAGACCGAAATGTGCTTAAACTAATAGAGGACCGAAACGTCCTTAAATTACTACCGCGGCATCTTTAGGCTGATGAGAAGAATAAAATATATATATATATATATATATATAATATATATAAAGACGGTATGTCCATAAGCAAAAAAGGGCACGGATGAAAACCCGAAAGGGCTCCGTGAGTAAGAACAGCAGGGCTACCGGCGAGTGTTCGTGAACACCCGAAAGGGCGCGACCTCGTAAAAAAATATATATATAAAAATAAAAAAAAGAATAATAAAAAAAACGGTATGTCCATAAGCAAAATGGGCACGGATGAAAACCCGAAAGGGCTCCGTGAATAAAAACAGCAGGACTACCGGCGAGTGTTTGTGAAAACCCGAAAGGGCGCAACCTCGTTAAAAGACGCTTATAAGGCCCTCTCGACCTTGTAAGGAGAAACCACCCACGTGAGATCCTTACAACTCACAAGGGAGCAACACATTTAGGGGTCCCCACGATTCCTAAGGAGAAAATACACTTGCGAGATCCTCACGACTCGTAAGGAGAACTCTCCTATGAGACCCTTACGGCTCATAAGATTTGAAAGTCTTAAATTACAGAGACCTAAACCTGTGCTTGAGCAACCCCCACAACTTCCAATACTACCCTACAAGTGGTTCGACGCTGACTCTTGTATATAATCCATGGGCGCGAATAAACATTTCCCTAACCAAGTTTCATCCCTGATGGGGGATATGTTTGCATGGTAAACGACCCTTGTAAATCCTCTCGATTTACAAGGAGAAAACCCTCCTGTAGGATCCTTACGACTTACGGAGGAACATGCACTTAGGAATCCTCACGATTCCTAAGGAGAAAATACACCTACAAGATCCTCACGACTTGTAGGGAGAAATACCTTTGTGAGACCCTTACGGCTCATGAAGTTAAAAGCCTTAGTCGACAGCGCCTTAACCCTGTTCGCTAAGCCACCTTTGTTCGACATCGACGGAGACAAATGATGATTCGCTCCTGGCAATATCCCAGTTGTAGCGGTGCTGATGCCGAAATCGGTGTCTAATTCCAGGTTTACGGCGGAAAACCAGTAGGCCGCACATGCATGCGGAATAGCCGAAATGATAGGGCAACTTGCAATAAAAAGCAGCAAGTAAAAATGTATGCATGCAAAATAGCCAAAATGATTGGGCAACTCGCAATAAAAAGCAGCGAGTGAAAACAAAATAAACAGCCGAAATGATTGGGCACCGCGAAAAATAGCCAAAATGATTGGGCGATCGCGACCTTCACGATATAAAAGCTGAAATGATAGAGCATCGCGGAAATAAAACAAAAAAAAGAAGATGATAAAACTTTGGCCCTACAGTTAAGATCACATCGATCCCTGTATACAATCCAAGGGTGTAAACAAAGAGGGAACCATACTCTCCTAACAGGCTCTGCCAGAAAATGAAGCCAAATCTCGACGGTTCATTCCAACTCCGAAGAAACCAATATCTTCAGCAAATACCTCAACTCACGGATACAAACACTCCTTGACGAAAGCCTCCTGATTCGCGTCGACTCGCAGAGCAACCAGTGCCTCCGTGGGAAATTCTCGACTCGTTTCAACCCCAAGGAAATAAATAATCCTTGACGCTAGGGAAATAAATAATCCCTGGCAAATACCTTAACTCACGGATACAAACACTCCTTGACGAGAGCCTCCTGATCCGCGTCGACTCGCAGAGCAACCAGTGCCTCCATGGAAATTCTCGACTCGTTTCAACCCCAAGGAAACAAATAATCCTTGGCGCTAGGGAAACAAATAATCCCTGGCAAACTCCTCAACTCAAGGAAACAAACACTCCTTGACGAGAGCCTCCTGATTCGCGTCGACTCGGAGAGCAACCAGTGCCTCCATGGGAAATTCTCGACTCGTTTCAACCCCAAGGAAACAAATAATCCCTGGCGCTAGGGAAACAAATAATCCCTGGCAAACTCCTCAACTCAAGGAAACAAACACTCCTTGACGAGAGCCTCCTGATTCGCGTCGACTCGCAGAGCAACCAGTGCCTCCGTGGGAAATTCTCGACTCGTTTCAACACCAAGGAAACAAATAATCCTTGGCGCTAGGGAAACAAATAATCCTTAGCAAATTCCTCAACTCAGGAAAACAAACAATCCTTGACGAGAGCCTCCTGATTCGCGTCGACTCGCAGAGCAACCAGTGCCTCCATGGGAAATTCTCGATCCATTTCAACACCAAGGAAACAGATAATCCTTGGCGCTAGGGAAACAAATAATCCTTAGCAAATTCCTCAACTCAAGGAAACAAACAATCCTTGACGAGAGCCTCCTGATTCGCGTCGACTCGCAGAGCAACCAGTGCCTCCGTGGGAAATTCTCGATCCGTTTCAACACCAAAGAAACAAATAATCCTTGGCGCTAGGGAAACAAATAATCCTTAGCAAATTCCTCAACTCAGGGAAACAAACGATCCTTGACGAGAGCCTCCTGATTCGTGTCGGCTCGCAGAAAAACCAGTGTCTCCGCGAGAAGATTCCCGATGAAGCCTCGGGCAGCAGGGACTAAAAAAAACTTGCTTCCTGAACAATGGGACCCTGCAAGTCGATCTAAAATGGTCTCTTGCATACTATTCACGAGTCTCACTCTCCAAAGTCGAGTTTCGACAAAGAGGGAAACAACCGCTTACGGGTCCTCTCGACTCGTAAGAGGGAAAAATTCTCTTACAGGATCCTTACGACCTATGAGAGAAAACACACTTAGGAATCCTCACGACTCCTAAGGAGAAAAACCCACCTACGAGATCCCCTCGATCCGTAGGGAGAAAAATCTCTATGAGACCCTCACGGCTCATAGAGTTGAAAAGTCTTAGGCAGCAGATCTGAACCTGCGGCCTAAGCCATCGCTATTTCTTGAGGTGGTCAGGATATTCGCTCTAATCATCCGTCAACCATGGTTACTAAGGTGGCATGCTGATAATAAAAGAAAGAAAAGACGGAAAAAATGACACAAGACATTACAAAAAAGATGTGTATCTTTTATTCATAAACTTGATTGGGTACAGGGTACATTATGTTAAAGAATAAAAAATATATATATACACATTCTTTTATCTACAAGTACAAACGATACAAAGAGGAATAGCTACTGAGGAGGAAGTGTCTTTAGTAAATCCACAAGCTAATCTCGCACTTCCTTCAGCGCCTCCTCCTGAGTGGCTGCCGCGGCCACCTCCGCTTCCACCTGGGCCCGCTGCTGTAAAAAGGATGAAAGTTGCTCCTCGGCCGCCTTCTGGGCTGCTTCTTGGCTGGGTGCATCCCGCTCGACAACGTCAAGCTGTTGCCTCAAGGATAACCCTTCGGAAAGACATTGCAGAAGACCCTCAAAGGTAACCTTCAGCCGTACAGCATTGGCCTCCACCCGAGCATGCAGTTGAGCAGATTTGCTCGAAGTCTCACCGCGCTCCTCACGCCTTAAAATGAATTCTTGTTCGAGATGGCGGAAGTAAGAAGCGCTCCGCTCAATCCACGCTGCTCTTTGATTGCTGGCGGCTAAGGTCTCGGGAGCGGGACGCAGCGACTCCAACTGATGCAGGCGGGCCTCGATCTCCCTGCAATGGTTAACCCAAGATGCGATGATACCCTCGTCATGAAAGTTCTATCACCAGTATCGGGTTAACCGCCGTAGCGAAGTCTGCGGCAGATATAGGAGTTTCAACGTCGAGTTCCTCGACATAGTCACTCAACATGCGCAGACTATTCGCGGCGCCTTTCGAAGATGGACGTCTTAAATAAGGACCCGCCGGCATTATGATGCGAGGCTCGAAGGGCGCTGAGACCGGAACGACAGCTGAAAAGAAACAAGATGTGATCAGATAACAGTTCAGGAAATAAAAAAAGGGGGAGTCATCAATGTGATAGTCGCCATACCAGCTGAGACAGGTGGCAAGGCCGGAAGGGCCGGTGGCGCAGCCGATCTTTTATCCCTTCCTTCAATCTGTAGCACTGCAGTCGGGATGAGAAAAAGGGTTAGAAGTAATTCCATCAATGAAAAAGAAAGATATCAATGGAAATCATACTCACCAGCGCCACCAGAGGAAGAAGCGAGTTCGGATGGGAAGGAGAAGTGTGGGAGCAACACCTGATAAAGATGGTCAAAAAGCACTCCTGAAAGACACAACAGTATGACTTTAGTACACAAATTATACGTCTGAAAAGTGAGATTAATAAGTTGCAAACCCATACCTTCCAACATCTTTGACGGTATGAGAGAGGGCTGAGAGGTGACCACCGCTAAAGCAGTAGTCGAGGGCGCTCCCTTGAGCAATGGGGCATCAGCACTGGCTGCACCTGCGTTACGAACAAATGCGAACTTGTCAGAAAGGATTGTAAGATAAAGAAGATAGCAACTTGGGATTTACCTGATGAGCAGCCGGCTGAAACGGAGGTGATTCCCTCCTCTATTGACATGAGGCCACCGCCCGTGGCCTCATCACCCGACTCAATGGGAACCGTTGTTGTGCTCGCGAGACCTGGAGACGGCGGAGGACCATAGACGGGGAGGGCTATGACTGGAGCATTGCCAGATTCCAGAGAAGGAGCGGTTGGCTTGTCCTCGGGAATCATGGCCACCTCACCCGCTACTCCCTCGGGTTCAGTAGTCGCGATTGTCTCGTCCACCGTCACCACGAGGTCGCCGGCCTCAAGCGCCTCGTCCGCCACCACCCTGGGCTCAGTTATAATGATCATTTCATCTGCCACCACTTCAGGTTCGGCATCAATGACCTTCTCGGCTGCAGGCCCCTCAACCTCCACCTCAACCTCAGGCTCCAAAGCCTCAGCGACGTTGCCCACCGTCGGCTCGAGTTCGGCAGGTGCCGCCTCCTCTGCTTCCTTAGGTTCAACGGTCTCCGCCTCCTCCTCGGTCGGACTTGGCCCTACAAGATAAGATATATAAGAACCGATAGCATTAAAATTCTTACAACAAAAACTCTGAGAGGATTATTACCTGAAGTGGATTTACCGTTTGCGCTCCGAACTGCGCGCGCCACCTGTCTGCGAGCAGTGGATAGGGTGACAAGGGCCTCCTCGGAAGGAGTATCAGCACGAGGGGCGGTGCTAGGGCCCGCTCCCGTAGCCAAGGCAGCCCTGCGTGCCTTTGCTTCGCGCCTCGACCGCTTCCGTTCCTCCCGGGTTATCACGACGGACCTCCTTGATGCTTCCTTCATCGAATCGTCGTCATCCTCATTTAAAGATGCCTCCAGAGCCTTTAAGGCGTCTCTCATCGGCTCTTCAAGACGAACCTCCTGTAGTAACCCTGAGGAAGCAGGAACATCGGCAACTGATAGAACATCTACGTCGCTTGGCGGGAGCGGCATTGAGGTTCCTGTGATAAAAAGGGAAAGGTTAGATCGACCATAACACAAGGGAAATGAAAACTTGATGAATCGAAACTTACTAAGGCCCATGGACGCTCTAAGACTCTCCTCCTCTTGGAAAGTCTTCAGAGAAGCGGCAATGGCTTCCTCATCAGTGATGCTTGTTGGAAGAAAAGAAAAGAAAAGCGTTAGTCAAAGGCAATGAGGAGGATATGTTGCAATAAAGAAAATGCAACTAGTAGTTACCTGATTGTGCAAGCTTAGCTAGCCACGCGTCACGCTTTGCCAACCACGCTAAAGTTTCGAGAGCGGCCTCCAAGTCTGTATCGTCCGGCGGCGGCATGACTAATCCCTCGTTAGTCCCATATTCGATCAGGCCCTCGGCATAGGGAGCATGGGGTTCCTGACCAAACACGACATCGGCGGCGAAGAGCGACTTCTTTTTCTTCTGCCCGCCTACCCTAGGTGCACGCGGGATCGACTTACGTTTAGCAGCCACCTTGGGACGGCGGGTCCCGATGTCCGCACCCACGCCAGACTCTGGCGAAACTACAACCACTGTCTCCACTGGAGCACATGGCGCTGGGGGTGCATCCGCGATATCAGGGAGCGGCAATCCGCGTGGAGGACTCTGCGCACGCGAAGTTCCGGCTCTGGCATCTTTTAAAGGGGGGATTACCGGGGTCCTTGACACCAAAGGAGCGTTGCGATCGCTACCTGGAGGTGCACCCTTACGGTCGATCAGCAACCGCCTTTCCTCCTTTATGACCGCTCCCGTCGAATGACTGTACCATTCTGTGTATACCCTGAGGAGTCGTGGGGCACAAGCCGGCTCACTAATAAAGAAGTGGGAGCCCGTGTTTAGACGGATGAAATGATGCAGCGCTCTCTCCATCCCTTCTTCGGTCGCAGCAGGTTCCTATAAGAAAGCCTCCAACGGTACCCCTTGATTACAGCTCAGCTGTTGGGCGAAACGATGCGGGTTATATCTCATGAAGATCGCTGCCCCGTTCTGCCTAAACACCAAGAAGCCCGGTCTGATGGAATATAAGTGAAGGGTCTCCCGGGCCGTTAAAACTGAAGCTCCATCCTTGAAGGTGTCTTGCAATGGCCGCACTGCAGTGGTGGACGCTTTTCCAATAGTCAACACCTTGTCAATGAAAGACACATCGGCTCCAACGGTGTGGGAGCGAAGGAGTAAACCCCTGGCATTTCGTGGCGATGGATTTACAATTGATGCGCCGATCAGCTGTATAATGCGAGGAAAACTGCACCTTTCGTAGAACGAGGGTCTTTTATGCATACCGAAAACACCCGATGTATGTAGCTCGAACCACGACATAAAGTAATGCATCGGGAAGACCACGTGCAATACCCCGGGCTCGTTAGCATCCGCTGCTCGGCTGAGGCCATGATATAGGTGTACCAAGCCAGCGATCCCAACGGCCACCTTTACCCCGATGGTCATTCGGTGGGCTGGGTAAAAGACGGAAGGCCGCATACGGTGAGAGTGCATTGGGAGCGCAAACCAACTCAGCCATAGCCCAAGAAATCCTAAAAAGAAGGCCTCCTCGTCCATCTCGGGGGCTGCGACTTCTGCAAAAGACATGGTTGGGGAGTTAGGAAGAAAAAAATCCTTTTGATCCATTTCCTTCGCCGGCAGGTTATCCAAACCTAAACCGAAAGGGTCCTCAAAGGTGGCAAACTTGGCAGCTTCTGCCGAGAGGACGTTTGGGTGAAGGAACCGAGCAATGAAATCCTCAAAACTAACTCCGCGGCTCCCACGCTCAATGAAAAGGGCCTCGTAGATGTTCAACACCTTGATCAGACTTGGAAATTGGTGTTGAACAGCATTCTCCGGCGTGAGCCCCCTTACCACCGGCTTAGCACCAAAGACGTACTCATCTGTCGGGAGCAACTCCTCATAATGTTCCCCCATGACCGGTAAACCGGATACCTCCGTAAACTCTTCCAAAGAGATTGACACTTCCCGATCCATGGCGAGGAAAGTGTGGGTAGGAATATTCCACTGCTCCAGGAAGGCCTTGAACCACCAGGTGGGAAGCGTGGGATATTGGAACAGAGAGACTACACTGCGGTGTACAATCCTAACTTTATCAACTGCGACTTCTTCGTCGACAGGATATACCGAGCCCATGGTAGGTAGCCGATCGGGTGGCGAGGGATCAGACCTATATTATATGATTGCCCCCAAGGTCGTGCCTCACCTTGACAGATACGGCGTCCCAGGATATCCAAAACCATGGGACGCTGAACCGGAATCGCATCTATGGCGAGATGTAGAAAGCCCTTCAATGTCCAATCAACCATCTCCACGGCGTACTGCACCGAGGGTGGGCTGGCGTAATGAAACGCCGTGATGGGTTCTGACGGCACTGAGCATGTGAAGCTGCATCGACCCATAATGATCTAGTTATACCACGACCCCCAAAGGTGGAGACTCTTGTATTCCGGGTCGTATTCTTTGATCATAGCCAAAACATCACGGTCCAAGGGCGCTTCAGGAAACCCTTCCTCCGAGCGGACGAACGGAAATGAGGTGTCGAGAGACATGATCGCTGCAAAAGAACAATTTAGCCATTAGTGTTGTAATTCCAACGCTTGGCGTTTAAAAAAGAAAATGTGTTAATTAATTAATTAAATTAAAATTAAATTAAATTAAAATTAATTAATTACACCACACAACAGTGCGGCGGGTAGAAGACCGAAGGGGGACCCAAAAAATCTGGACGACAATATGTCAGTTAATAAGACAACCTCATCATTGAATGAGATTGTCAGTTGGTCCCCAGGAAAACATTCCCACTAATAATAATAATAATAAAATCCCTAGAGACAAGGAGAAAATCTCCTCTTTCAGAGCAAAGCTCTGTCACAGAATGACACTTGTCAAATTCTGGTCTCAAAGGAATAAAATTCCTTAAAAGAGCATAGCTCTGTGATAATAATGGAAAAGATCCATCAGAAAATTTTAACACTTAAAAATTTTAAAATTTTTGGGACCTTGAAAAGTCCATGAAAACTTATAATAAGTTCTTCATTTTGCAGATCTAAAAGATCCACACTTGATCCAAGAGCAAAGCTCTGTTCATGGGTCAGAACCCATGAACAAGATCCCTGCAGATCTATAAGTGTTTGAGAGCAAAGCTCTGTTCATGAAACCCCAATGGGGATCTCTTTAGATCAAAAGATCTGTGAGAGCAAAGCTCTTTGGTTAAGATTAATTAATTTGATTTGAATTAATTTTACCTAAAGTTTCTAACTTTGGAAAATGAGAGCAAAGCTCTAAAGTTCTGGAAACGAGAGCAAAGCTCTGAAGTTCTAAGCAAGAGCAAAGCTCTGGAATCGAAATCTAGAAAATAGTGAAGTTTTCTAAAGGGCCATAGGTCCTATTTATAAGGCGCTTGCGCCCCTTCAGCTCACCTCTTGATCCAACGGTCAAGGGCTTGCCACCGCTGCACTCACGTGAGCGCCACGTGAGCGCAACGGTGGGGGGGCATTTGTTTCCCCCAATCAGAGCAAAGCTCTGCTGGAAATTCAAATTTCAAATTTTGAAGCAACGCTTCAAATTCCGGGCGCAATGCGCCACGTGTCAGGCGCAGACACATCAGCGCAGCACCCAAAACAGCGCACCCAATCAGAGCAAAGCTCCACTTAAAGAAAAATTAAAGGAAGCAACGCTTCACTTGCGCAAGCGCTGCGCTGCGCGACGCGTGTCAGCGCAGATGCATTAGCGCAGTTGCGCTGCGCGACGCGTGTCAGCGCTGATGCGCTGCGCTTTGCGCTGCGCGACACGTGTCAGCGCAGATGTGTCAGCGCAGTTGTGCTGCGCTGTGCGCTGCTTGACACGTGTCACGCGCTAAGACGTTTGCGCAAAACAGAATTAAGATTTCGAAGATATCTTTCTGTTCTTGTTAAAACAAGAATATTTTCTTCTGTAAAACAGAAGCCCTTGGATCAAAGATCCAACGGTGGGGAAAATTCCCCAAATCACTCAGAGAAAGATCTCTCTAACAAATTTAACTAATTTATGGGCACTATAAAAAGACCCCTAAACCTCAATTCAAAGAGAGGAACATTTTCTTAAAAAATCAAGAGCTTCAAATAGAGAGAACTCTGAGAAAAATTTCAAGAAAAAGGTAAAAACCTTCACAAGAGAGAAGAAATTTCTTCTAATAGATCATTGATCTAAAAACCAGATCAATGATCTTCATAAACAGTGCTTTGCACTTCTTATGAATCACTGATTCTTTAAAACGAGAAGAAAAAACAAAAATAAATAAAAAATAGTGCTTTGCACTTTTATGAACTTTTGGTTCTCGAAATAAAAAGAAAAACTTGTTTTTCTTTGATCTAAATTAGATCAAGGAAACGAATAAGTGCTTTGCACTTCTTTTATGAACCATTGGTTCTTGAATCTAAAATATTCTTAAATCATAGTGCCTCGCACTTGCAAACTGCGCTGTTGCGCTCTTGGATTGGCACAAACCACCAGAGCGCGCTACGTGTCAGCAGCGCAGGCGCGGCGCAGCGCACTGCGCTTGCGCGACACGTGTCAGCACTACAAGCGCTTGCGCTCCTGATAAATGCAATGCATTTTTTAAAGGGCTAAGCCCAAATCAAAAGACCAAGCAGGCCTAATTAAATTGATGCTCTGCATTATTTATAAATGGGCAGAGCCCAAACGAAATAATAAAAATGCTACGCATTTTAAAAGGGGCAGAGCCCAAACAAAGTAGATGCCTTGCATCATTCATAAATGAGCAGAGCCCAGAGTAAATTGATGCTCTGCATCTTTTATGGGCAGAGCCCAAACAAAAATAAAAAATAATGCAATGCATTATTTAAAAATGGGCCAAGCCCTAGCACAGGTCTAACAGACCAAAAACAAATAAAAGCGTTGGATATTTTTCAACTGGGCTTGGCCCAATCATAGCCGCAAGTCCTCAAATTAAATTGACTGAGCATGGCTGCTCCCTAAATCATTTTACGACCGGTTCGAGGGTACATCTCCGAACTCCTCTGACACCTATCGTTGTAATCCTTCAACGACGTCAGAGAGGTGATGGGTCCCGATGACCACACACATCAATATGGACTGCGGGGTCCTTAAACTCGTGGACCGAGACGTCCTTAAACTAATATCGGACCGAAACGTCCTTAAACTAATGGTGGACCGAAACGTCCTTAAACTAATATCGGACCACCACGTCTCTAAACTGGAATATGGACCACCACGTCCGTAAACTGGAATATGGACCGAAACGTCCCTAAACTAATGTTGGACCGAAACGTCCTTAAACTAATAATGGACCCCTACGTCCCTAAACTGGAACATAGACCACCACGTCCTTAAACTGGAACATGGACCACCACGTCCCTAAACTGGAACAATAGAGCCTCTAAATGCTCTTTTACCGGATCTAAACGATCCCGTTTAAGTCGATCTTAGCCCCAAACCCGGCTAACGTATCCTTAAACATTAAAATGGATTATAAAATTCTCAATCAACTCTGGTTCGAGGGTATATCTCCAAGCTCCTCTGACACATGTCGTTGTAATCCTTCAACGACATCAGAGAGGTGACGAGTCCTGACGGCCATATATTAAATGGATCACTACGTTAAGTTGATCTCAGTCTCAAACAGGACTGACGTATCCTTAACGAACATTTAAGTTGATCTTAGCCGCAACGCGGCTAATGCATCCTTAAACTAAAAACACCAAACCCAAATCTAAGTAAATACGGATTTGGACTAATCCACGTCCTACGGGCGACGGCATTACTCAGTCTCCGTATACAATCCACGGGCAACTAAAAACAAAACAAACACACATGACACGAAGTGAAATTTTGGAGAAGGAGAAAGTTGTTACCGCGATGCGGTAGCGTAATTAACTGCAGGGGCTTGCGCCTGCAGGGAAGAGCGTCCCCACAATCAAAAACTCCTCAAGCGAGGGGGAATCTGATGAAGTCTGCTATATCGGCCGCATCCGTCTAAACCTCCGATACACGATGCCATAAATCAACTTGGCATCTTCGGAGAGGTAGACAGATAAAACCAAATAGCATCTGCCCCGAATCCCAGCGTCAGGACTTCGCAGTCTCGTGCGCCGCCATTCGGAGGGGAACAGTCATCATAATCATTGTGTTGGAGATAGTGCCCTCAGAGTCAATTATTGGATCACAGGTACGTGATTGCAATGATTGATGGAGGACCTATCCCGGTAGGACAGTCTTACTCGAGATGATAGTATGCTATCTGGTTTACCTTTATCATCGTGTACTGCTTTAGGTGACCTGACAAGTCGCTATTACACGTTGATAGAGCCCCTAGGATTCTTGCTTGACCACCAGCAGTATGAGGGCGATCATATACGTGGGAGCTGGCAGTCTATAAGCATATCCTTAAATGGTCCCTAGTCGTGAGAGTTTCGAGACAGGGCATCGATACTCCAGAGTAGACTAGTGTATACAGTCGAGACCCCGACGAGGGGCGGTGGCCGGTCTCACAAGCCACTGGTGTCAGTTGGATCACCTAAGATGTATACAGGTGCTCATTGGGTTATGAGTACACCGGACAGGACTCGCCGGGAACATGCTAGTTGGTCATTTACCAGACGTCAGATGGCAGTTCCCTGGTGACATGTGTGCAGGTTAGTTCATCGACCTGGGGATCGTCATTTGTCTCGTGTGAGTTCCCACTGTACTTTGATTACTACCCTACCACGGCTCAAAGGAGTCGTGCAAACAGGTTTTAGTTGGGTACAGTCCCGAGCCACATGGAGGCAGTGAGCGTATCTTCAGGGGTTCGTCTCTCCCGGTATTGGGGGTGAGGTCGTGCTGTGTCTAGGAGAGCCATTACACGAAGCCCTCGGCCGAGGCAAGGAGATTTACTGGTAGGTATTCCAGTAGTATCTCAGGGTGTTCTGGGCTACACTCCGACACGACTTGTACCGCTTTTGGGGGTCTGACTTTTACCAACCCCCTAGGCCCGCCATGCGATGCTCATAGACGAACGGACCGGACTGTACGGATATTGTCACTGACAGGCTCAGTAGGGAGTCAGGCTGAGTTCGCTCACAGACGTCCCTTTTGGTCAATACCTGGTAGCCCGCTATGTATTGGCTTATACCTCTGACGTGCTAGTGGTTAAATCCACAACCAAGGTGTTGATGAGTCTTTAGAGTCCCCCACATTTCAGTTACTCAGCTTTCGGGCGAAAGGCTGTAGAGGCCGTATGGAGATATGGCAAGGTCCGATCAGATACGTGCGGTATTGCACGGATCAGGATCGGACAGTCTGTACTATAGGCCGTATGGTTATATGGCAGGGTTCGATCAGATACGTACGGTATTGCACGGATCAGGATCGAACGGATTTTACTAGCCGGCTTTGGTATAAGCCGGATCCTAGTATAGTACAGTGTAGATTTTGTCTCATTGCATTTGTATTTCGGTCGAAATACAGATGCGGGTGTGTATGCACAGTATCGGGGTTTTCCTGTAATTTATTACGGGACCAGTTTTCTGGAGTTGCCAGTTTGCTTTCCGTTTCGGCCAATTTTCCTTTGTATCGTTCATTGGCCGATGTTTGGTGGAGGAGGGTTTATTTGCATTGTTGCAAATAGGCTTTTGTGGAGGGGGTCTTTGCTTATATTGGTATCATGATGGTTTTCATGATGTGCACCATCACTTGACTTCTTCTTCTCATGATGGCTTGACTTTTTGAAGCCATCATGCATGAGATGATGGTTGCTTTGAGTGTTGGGATTGTTTTAGTGATGATGGTTGATTTTGATAGCCATTCCTCTTTCTCTCTCTTGCATGATAGAGTTTTCCCACTCATTCTTTTGGCTTCAATCTCATTCTCTCCATTCCTCTAGTGCATGGCCGGCCAAGCATTTTGGGTGGGCTGTCCAAATTATTTGGGGAGGTATTTTTGTTCATATCATGCTCCAAAATACCCCAAGCTCCTCCACATTTTGTTCTTGTTTCATCCCTCTACCAAAATGGCAACTCCACAAACCCCAAATGAGACATATAGATCCACACTACATTCTACAGCAAATCTTGGGCACGTCGAGTAGCCGGCTTCGTGCCCGAGTTGCCTCGGCATTGAGGTGGGAGCCCGTAAAAGAAGTAGGCGATGTGGTGCACTTCCGGCGACGAGGAGGAGACGGGACATTCCGCAGGAGATCGGGACGACGACGAGAAGACCGGAGGACTTGGATCGTCGGTATATCTCTTTCCCATCTTATTGTTAGCTAGGACTAGTTAGTGGTTCGATCCGGGTATTAGTGCGCGGTGGTGCCGGTTTGCTAAGTTCGCAAAAATTTAAGTTTTTCACCGCTTCCGCATTTGGCCGTCGGATTGACGGCCGGGGCGCCGCCGTGCACTTACAGTGGTATCAGAGCCTCGCCATTAACTTAGTCTAGCTTGGTTTAATGTGTTTCCATTTCCGATCGATCAAAAAGTTCCAAAACCGTGTTTTTCAAAGTGACAGTTTTCTGTTGAAATTTTTCAGTCTCGAAAAAATTTTCAGGTTGTATAAAAGTACTGTACAGGAAGTTCTAAGCTCTCTGGAAAAATTCGACAAAGTGATCTTTTAAGTGGAGCGCGGAACCGCGGCTAAATCCCACTCAGGGCCGCGGTTCCGCCGCAGTTTGGAATCTTCAGTTGGTCGAAATTTTCCAGTGGGCTTCTGGGCTGGAAACAGGGTTTTTGGAATATTAATATTGGGCCCAGAATTTCTTGATGTGCTGCAGTAACACTTGGGGCCCACTTGTTAAAAATTTGATCGGTCGGATATTTTAAACACATTATTTCACAGTATTTACATTATATCTGCGACCGTGAATGTCACTCGATCGGTAAATCCGGTCTAACTGCTATCGCCCGGTTAGACGGATTTGCGAACGTGACTTTCACGTCGATGTTCTGTTTTTGCTGTGATGTTGCGGATCGGTCGTGGGGGATAGCCTGGATGCAATGCTAGTACAGTTGTGGTTGTATTATGTACATTTGATATTGCGGGGCGAGCGTCCGACATGTGGACTGCCGTCACTGCCTGTTTGTATTATTATTTTGGGGCACGACCTGGTTGCGGTCGATGTACCCGTTGTATGTATATTTTACTTTCTGTACTAGGATTGCCCCGCGGAGGGGTGCACGGATAGCCGGGTTCTAGAGGGCAACAAGCCCGCATCTCATGGCATTGAGACGGAGGGGGCTTCACTCTAGGATTGGCGGGCTATTCGCCGCACTCGTAGGGGGTACAGGTTGACCCAGGAGGGGTGCCCAAGTTACCGGATTCCGTGAAGTGCTGGGTGGTCCATTCACGGTGCTGAAGGGGGCTGCCTCGCTTCAGGTTTTGGCGGGTGACTTGCCGCGCCCGTAGGGGTCTAGGTTTTCATTGCACAGGCTATCCACACGACCAGGGGAACGTCGGGTTTCAGCGGCTCTGTGAAACCCGGGGATCCCAGATATCTGTATTTTTCTGTGATGCTGTACATATCTGTGATGTTGCATTTTATTCACGCCTTGAGCGAAATATAATATATTGGTATATATATTAGTAGATGTTGTATATGTTTTACATCTGCGCTAGTCCAGTCCCTGCTCTGTCGTTAATTAGCTAACCTAACGGGTAATGACGGGACCCAGTGGCGAATGCGGATGGCATATACGTACGTCATATTATTTTCGTTCTTTGTGGTGTGATCAATTGATGGGACTGCATTGATTCGGATCAATGCAAGTTTAAAAACAAACCTAATCTGATGTTGTTGGAACACTTTTCAAAAAGCTGTTATTGCAAGGACGTTCACTTTTGTTTTGCATCGTGATATTCAGTTGGAATATCCTGCTCCTCAGTCGACGAGGCAAGGGCCGAGATCCCTTCACCGGGAGTGACCCCTTGGACAAAAAGTTTGCGTCAGAGCATTAACTTCACTATAGCCGATTACTTTTGCTTTGCACCGTGGTATTCAGTTGGAATATCCTGCACCCCATTCTACGGGGAAAGAGCCGAGATCCCTTCACCGGGAGTGACCTCTTTAGCAACGGTTTTCGTCACTATATTTTTAAAAGCTATCAGTTCCTTCAACGATATCAAGTTCTTTACGTTAAAGGTTTTCGCCAGAAACCATTCGTAGCCCTCCGTCGTTTCATATGGATAGTCAATAGTATTCAAGCTGTGTTTGTTGGCCAAAGTCAAGGCACAGTGTTTGGTAGCTGTTGGTTATTCATATGCAGCATAGATAGATGCGTTGGTTTGGAACAGTCGTATAGCCTGGTTGGCCAAAGTCAAGGGCTTGTGCGGGTGGATTCGAATCAACCTGGAGAATGACGGGTAGAACTTGACATGTGACTTATGATTTATTGGCCAAAGTCAAGGTCATAAGAGCATGGGGCAGAAATCACATCGGGAGTTTCAAAAGAACTGAAACTTGCCAGATATGCGCATACCTTCTGGAGTGTGGTAGCGTGAGCGGATTCCGTCACGTTATCATGTGATGATAGTTGGATCCCGATTCCCACTGATGAGTTAGTTTACTCCTCGGGTGATCCCGACTAATTCTTCTTTCAGGTTTGGAGGAGAATTTGAGGTACAGTGGGAGGATTCCAGATTAGATAAATTGATAACCATTCTGATCTAGATTAGAGTGCACGCTAAGTGTTTCTTTTCTCTCTCTCTTTGGCAGCGACCTTTGACCCGACCCTAAGACTATGACTCAGTGACCAAATTAACCGAACCTTCTTGACACCGGCTTTTGGATTGTCAGAGTTGCGAACCTCATTGCCACTCCTACTTTTACCCTTTTCTCCAGGACACCCCGTATTACTACGAACGTCCACTTCCATTGGACAAAACCATCGTATGGTTATATACGAACTCGAAAGAATTTATTCGAGGATGGTTTCAGGTTCTGGAGAAAACGGATAGGATTATTCAGTTGTCTTTTCCTTTTACCCTCTCTCAGGTTACGAGTACTCCTTGGTTTAGGGGTAGTACACCTATTACGCAAATTGGATTGTCTTCTTCCAAACCTTAGGCTGGTGCCGACCGGTAGGGAATGAAGAAAACCAATTAGCATAACGATGGTGTGCAGAAGGTATTAAGTTAAGACAAAGCAAGGGATTAGTAAGAGGGCAAAGTAAATTGCAACAGATATTCACGACCAAACCAAATATTTCGTTACCACTCCCACATCACCTTTGTATTTCTCCAGGACACTCCGTATCACTACGAAGATCCACAGTTTATTGGATACTCCATCGTATGGTTATATACGAACTCGAAAGGAACTTGTTCCAGTTCGGGGATGGATTCTGGTCCAGGAGAAATAGGAATTAGGTTTATTCGGTTGTCTTTTATCTTCACCCTCTCTCATTGCGAGTGTTCCTAGGATTGGGACAGTACACCCATTATGCTTATTGGATAGTCTTCTTCCAAACCATAGGCTGGTGCCGAACGGTAGGGAAGGAAGAAAGCCATTTGGCCTAAAGGGGTGTGCAGAAGGTAAAGACTAAAGACATATGAAGGGATTTGAAGAGGTGGCAAAGAATTATACGGTTACAGTCGTGAATCTGGAAGAGGCATTACTAGGAATACCAGGATACCCCATCGAAACATTTCAATGTTTCAGTTTCGCTGTGTACTGTTAAAGGAAAACTGATTTCCCGATTAGATACTTACTCCAGGGTATGTATTTACCAGGTATGATTCTCACATCTGTATGGTTTTACAGATGATGAGTGGGAGTAGGTTATTGGGAATTGGGTGATCATCCTCATTATATCGGGATTCGTTGTAATCGGTGATATTTAAGGAAATCACCTGGGCTGTTTGCCGGTCGGCAAATATTTGGTTTTGAATATCCGCTGTTATGCACCAATTTCAAATTGATATATCTGTACGTCTATTTTCATAGAGTGAGATATACCTTTTTTGAAATTATGTCTATGACATTTACCTATATCAGTGGATGGTTAGGTAAGGAGCATTAAACAGCGGTGTAATTCTTCTTAACCATAAGTACAGTTTTCAACCTACGACACACAGTGAATGAGTTATCAGACTCAAGGGACTTGTACAGAGTATTGTATGATGTCCAGGGTCCATCAGGACAGAGGGGTTGGTCCTCGTACTATATTTGGTTTACTTATGACTTCTCTAGTTTTTAGACAGGTGTTTCGTGGAAACACAGGGTCCGAATTTGGAGAAGTTATAGGTATTTGAATAGAGTAGAGAACCAGGTATAGCAAGTATCGGGATTCTTCAAAGAGATCGAAGATGTAGATACTTGTGTATGGTATTCAGTTGATAGTAATGATAAAGAGATCTTGCTTCTTTTTCAGGTTACTCATAATTGGAAGCATTCCTAAGTTGAGTAACGCTGATCGGCCTCCTTCCATTTAGTTGACATGCACTGGAGACAGTTGCATGATTTGAATCTGGTTCAATTAAATCAGTGCCTCTGGTCCTATATGGGATATAGAACAGTTCATATCTTAACGATGTTAAGGTACGGGGAGTTGTCCGGCTTATGCTTAAAACCAGACACTGGACAACTCAATGCACGTTTCTGTAATGGCTGTTTGTGGGTTGACCCAGGCTATGACGCGGGTTGACTTTCTACCATCTGGATGAACAATAGCAATATTGTTCTAGACTCGCCACAGTTTTAATAAAAATGGATTTTTTCAGAAAAACAGTAGTGGGAGTATGGTAGAACTGGAAGTGATTCCAGAACCACAAACGATTACTGAAAATTTGATAAGGAACCTAAAGATTCAATCTGGTTTGACATTCCATTGACCACTCCGCAGATAAGGTGGGTAACTTCAGGCACCCGAGAGGTACTACGGTAGACTCAAGGACGGTGACAGGGAAGTTCTTGTTTACCCACAATTACCATTGCTGTTGTTCCAGGCTGCGAGACCCGGCGGGAGGATGAGTATAGCGTCGTTCTGAACTCGTTTTAGAAGTGTACGTCTATATGACTCTGCCAGAGGGTTGTCGTAGTCAGTGGGAGCAGCGGAAGCATTGGTGGACAGGTAGCTTATGTCTATTTATAGACTAAAGCAGATGTAGCGGAGATAGATCATCTACTTCTGACGTGACAGTCATGGGTTTGACTTCATCAGAATAGGGAATGGATCTGTTGATAAGGTAGTAGGGTGTGATGTCCTGGTATTTGGATGACATACACAAAGTAGGAAAGGAAACTCATATACTACGATC
This sequence comes from Agapanthus africanus, assembly GCA_030015575.1. Classification (NCBI taxonomy): domain Eukaryota; kingdom Viridiplantae; phylum Streptophyta; class Magnoliopsida; order Asparagales; family Amaryllidaceae; genus Agapanthus; species Agapanthus africanus. Next base: position 114,034,737 of record JASDDO010000001.1, on the reverse strand, counting down.
GGTTATACTTTGGCCGTCACACAGTGGTTTCTCCACAAAAGAAATGGATTTTATATCAGACATACTGGTTACTAGATCTATGGTATTAGATCTAGATTTGGGTGGTTTCCCAATCAGGGTACTTGACAGCATTCTAAGAGTATTTAGGATGGACGACTCCTGGCACGGTAGTGTACCTGCAGGTGATGGAGTCACCCTCTCTGAAGCTGTCTTACAGACTAAAGGGGAGAGGGATGTGCATGATTGGCAGATCACTTGCTTAGGCAATTGAGTCAATCATGAGTTGTCAAGTACCACACCAGACATTGTTCTTGCACTAGATGCAATAAGTTGACATTAATCCAATCCTGGAGAAACAGTCGGAAGCAGTTTTAGAACATAAGTGGATGTTCTAGGGATATGATAACGACAGCCTCATTCGGGAAACAGTTATCATTCCAGGCTTCCAAGGTGACATGGACGACAAGGAGGTTGTCAGAGCTATAGTTTTCCTTCTGACAAGGGGCAGTATTTTGGATAGGTGGTCCAAGGCAATACTGAGGGAGGCATGGCGCAGGATACTGATTAAGTTCAGTTGACGATACAGTCTAAGAAGTTTGGATTTGGAGTTCATTTATGAGCTATGTCCCATCAGACATCCAGACACATTCTAAGACAGGTATTGCTCATTTCGGGAGATGGCTTTCTCCGCGAACATGAGATTTAGAGAGACATGGAAAGAGACAACAAAGCGGATCCACTCACTGAGGCTATTCCTCGAACGCAATAGTTTCGCAAACGGGCTTTGTGAGACTGACTAGTAGAGGAGTTGGGTGTTCGGTATCACACGGGCTGTGAGTATGCGACATTGCAATAATTAGCCTTGAGTGCAAGTGGGAGATTGTTGGAGATAGTGCCCTCAGAGTCAATTATTGGATCACAGGTACGTGATTGCAATGATTGATGGAGGACCTATCCCGGTAGGACAGTCTTACTCGAGATGATAGTATGCTATCTGGTTTACCTTTATCATCGTGTACTGCTTTAGGTGACCTGACAAGTCGCTATTACACGTTGATAGAGCCCCTAGGATTCTTGCTTGACCACCAGCAGTATGAGGGCGATCATATACGTGGGAGCTGGCAGTCTATAAGCATATCCTTAAATGGTCCCTAGTCGTGAGAGTTTCGAGACAGGGCATCGATACTCCAGAGTAGACTAGTGTATACAGTCGAGACCCCGACGAGGGGCGGTGGCCGGTCTCACAAGCCACTGGTGTCAGTTGGATCACCTAAGATGTATACAGGTGCTCATTGGGTTATGAGTACACCGGACAGGACTCGCCGGGAACATGCTAGTTGGTCATTTACCAGACGTCAGATGGCAGTTCCCTGGTGACATGTGTGCAGGTTAGTTCATCGACCTGGGGATCGTCATTTGTCTCGTGTGAGTTCCCACTGTACTTTGATTACTACCCTACCACGGCTCAAAGGAGTCGTGCAAACAGGTTTTAGTTGGGTACAGTCCCGAGCCACATGGAGGCAGTGAGCGTATCTTCAGGGGTTCGTCTCTCCCGGTATTGGGGGTGAGGTCGTGCTGTGTCTAGGAGAGCCATTACACGAAGCCCTCGGCCGAGGCAAGGAGATTTACTGGTAGGTATTCCAGTAGTATCTCAGGGTGTTCTGGGCTACACTCCGACACGACTTGTACCGCTTTTGGGGGTCTGACTTTTACCAACCCCCTAGGCCCGCCATGCGATGCTCATAGACGAACGGACCGGACTGTACGGATATTGTCACTGACAGGCTCAGTAGGGAGTCAGGCTGAGTTCGCTCACAGACGTCCCTTTTGGTCAATACCTGGTAGCCCGCTATGTATTGGCTTATACCTCTGACGTGCTAATGGTTAAATCCACAACCAAGGTGTTGATGAGTCTTTAGAGTCCCCCACATTTCAGTTACTCAGCTTTCGGGCGAAAGGCTGTAGAGGCCGTATGGAGATATGGCAAGGTCCGATCAGATACGTGCGGTATTGCACGGATCAGGATCGGACAGTCTGTACTATAGGCCGTATGGTTATATGGCAGGGTTCGATCAGATACGTATGGTATTGCACGGATCAGGATCGAACGGATTTTACTAGCCGGCTTTGGTATAAGCCGGATCCTAGTATAGTACAGTGTAGATTTTGTCTCATTGCATTTGTATTTCGGTCGAAATACAGATGCGGGTGTGTATGCACAGTATCGGGGTTTTCCTGTAATTTATTACGGGACCAGTTTTCTGGAGTTGCCAGTTTGCTTTCCGTTTCGGCCAATTTTCCTTTGTATCGTTCATTGGCCGATGTTTGGTGGAGGAGGGTTTATTTGCATTGTTGCAAATAGGCTTTTGTGGAGGGGGTCTTTGCTTATATTGGTATCATGATGGTTTTCATGATGTGCACCATCACTTGACTTCTTCTTCTCATGATGGCTTGACTTTTTGAAGCCATCATGCATGAGATGATGGTTGCTTTGAGTGTTGGGATTGTTTTAGTGATGATGGTTGATTTTGATAGCCATTCCTCTTTCTCTCTCTTGCATGATAGAGTTTTCCCACTCATTCTTTTGGCTTCAATCTCATTCTCTCCATTCCTCTAGTGCATGGCCGGCCAAGCATTTTAGGTGGGCTGTCCAAATTATTTGGGGAGGTATTTTTGTTCATATCATGCTCCAAAATACCCCAAGCTCCTCCACATTTTGTTCTTGTTTCATCCCTCTACCAAAATGGCAACTCCACAAACCCCAAATGAGACATATAGATCCACACTACATTCTACAGCAAATCTTGGGCACGTCGAGTAGCCGGCTTCGTGCCCGAGTTGCCTCGGCATTGAGGTGGGAGCCCGTAAAAGAAGTAGGCGATATGGTGCACTTCCGGCGACGAGGAGGAGACGGGACATTCCGCAAGAGATCGGGACGACGACGAGAAGACCGGAGGACTTGGATCGTCGGTATATCTCTTTCCCATCTTATTGTTAGCTAGGACTAGTTAGTGGTTCGATCCGGGTATTAGTGTGCGGTGGTGCCGGTTTGCTAAGTTCGCAAAAATTTAAGTTTTTCACCGCTTCCGCATTTGGCCGTCGGATTGACGGCCGGGACGCCGCCGTGCACTTACACATTGTATATCAATCCATTATTAACGTAGGCACTTGAAAATAACTGAGAAGAATTCTCATTCAACGTACTCATAAATGTTACCATACCACCATCTTCACCGCCAGCATGCGCTGGTGATACAACATGCTCACTTTCTAGGACTTCATCAAAAATATTCTCACTTAGCGGATTTACTTCATTCTCACTCTCCGGGACTTTATAAAAAACATTCTCACTTAGCGGATTTCCCCCCATGAGTGGAACTTCATTCTATGATGAAAATTCAAGTTGTGGCGTGAACTGCGCTTCAAAATGCTGGCGTTTTTCAACATACAACTCCAACGCACCCCACGACGAATTTAGCGATGATACATACTCGATCATAAACTGTAGAGAGTTATCATCTACGATGTTCACAATTTTGAAGTGCGGTCTTCCTCCCCTTCCAACATCATATCATGCATGAATTATCAAACGACATGTTCTAAGATCGAATGCTAATTTTTCATAAATCAACCCAAACAATTCTTCCAACGTTCCATGTCGACGGAGCCAAATTGATTCTTGAATAATATATTTCTCATATTCTACACCATGAGTTCTACTATTCACAACCCACCCGCCGAAATTCAACCAAGCCAGAAGAAGGTTGTCCTCCATAATCACGATATCATCACCCTTCAGTATAAACAGATCGTCATCAATACACATTTTGAATGCAAATGAATATATTACTAAACGATAATTAATTACATAAAAAACCCTACAACGTTGCAAAAAAAAACCTCTGCTTCACCATCTAACCATAAGTTAGGTATCCTTGAATTTGGATTAGTATCTACTTCACCGTCTAACCATAGAAAAAAAACCTCTACTTCACCATCTAATCTCCACCGATTTAAATTTTGATTATTTCATTTCTAGATACAATGGAACTTAAGCATGTCTTGTATTTACTGGTAATTTTTTTAATTTACTGGAAAAAATTAAAATTTACAGTAATTTACCTTAATTTTTTCAAATAAATTTTTTTCACAATATCCTAATTTTATTTTAAATTACCAAAAAAAATTAAGTTGAGCATACCTTGAATCAACGACCGGATCAAGGATGAGAGCGAAGAGTGGGGCACTGCGGAGAGAGATGCGGAGGGGAGGGTGGCTATGGAAGGGGAGCTGCGGCAAGAGGCTGCGGGCGAGGACACAGAAGGGGGAGGTGGGAGGTGAGAGGAGGGGGAGCCGAGCGCGGAGGGAGCGTCGAGGGGGGTAACGGGGACTAGGATCGAGCAGGGTGAGGCTGGGGTTTTGAAGAGAGAGAAGAGGTTGGGATCAAATAATATTGGGAGTTAGATTAGGGATTCGTTCATATATAAAGGGCTGGGTGGGCCTAAATGAATACGCTACTGCCAGTAGCATTTTCCTTGAAATGAAAACGCTGCTGACATTAGTATTTTAGTTTGGTATAATTTACCCCAACCCGAGACTCTCCCCCTAGCCCAAACCCGAGACTGCTTGAATTCTTGGATATGCCTTGTATGAAAATTCTACTTGCAGTAGCGTTTTCATTGGGAGGAAAACGCTAATGTCAGTAGCGTTTTTCCTTTCCCAAACGGTTGCACGAGATCTATTCCTACGTGGCAGTAAGGAGGTCTAGTTTGGAAATTATTTTGAGCCCGGTGACATTTTGAGAATTAATTATTTTAATAGTATTATTTAGAGAAATTTTCCTTTTATTTTCTAAAACATGTACGTTATATAGATTTTGCCCAAGCGGCAACGACACTCCCTAACTTGATGGGAATGTCTTGGGTTTAAAAACCCCACTTGCAGACTGTTGCAAAAATAATAAAAAATTAAAAATTAAAAATCCCAAAATGCTTTTTATGTGAATATTTAATTTTTTAAAAAAATACACATTTTCTATTGTAGAGTGTTTTTCGTCACCCCATGAAGATAGATACGCTCGCGTTTTGGGCGTGTACAGATTCCCCCTGCTTGGTGATAGACAGGGATTTATTGATTGTAGGGATTCTAATCTCCGGCAGTCGCTGACAAAACTGTCGTTAATTACCCTTCGTTTTGATGCGAGAGAACCTCCAATTGACAAGAAAAACTATCGTTAATTACCCCTCGCTTTGACATGAGAGAACCTCCGATAGACGGGTCATGCATATCATGCGAACTTATTCTGTGATATGTGTGTTGTGTTTGAAGACAATTTTAGATCTCTTTGAATATATCAAGGGCTATCATATGGGGGTCCCGCTGCCTAGTCAGCGGGCGGGGGTCCCAAAGTGAGGACCCCTTAAGGGGGGTCCCGGAATATGGAAACCCCTTTAGAAGGGTAAAGCAATGGGCCCCTTAAGAGGGGTCCCGAAGACGAGAACCCTCATTTGGGGGGATCCCGATGGCAGAAGCCCCTTTGAGGGATTCTGAAGGCGGGAGCCCCTTTAGAGGGCTTCGGAACAGGGACCCCAGAAGGGGCCACGAAACAGGGAACCTCTCGAATAGGGTTTCAAAATGGGGATCCTAGAGAGCATCCCGAAACTGAACGCGGGTGTATCCCATGTTCATATTCGATGGGGCATATGAGTTGCGATCCATGTTCTTACGGATCTTGTGGGGAGATCCGGCTCCGGGGAAGTTCTATAGGGGAAAATTATGAGCTTTCACCCCAAATTCGTCGATTTTATGAGTTAGAGAGTGAAACCCATAGGTTTCACCATAGTTCTTCTTTCATGGCTTTCACCCCCAAAAGCTCTCTTACTTTCCATTTTTTCTAGATTTGATGAAGAAAAACAATGGCTTTTCTCTTGTTTTAAGTTATAGATAAAAGTTCCTAGTGCCCTTTCCATTACAACTGCGGCCGATGAGGAATCGAAAAACAAAAAAATTTAAGAGAGCACTAAAAACTAATCTCTAGCGATCATTCCAAACAGTAAACTAGAAAACAAGTATGTAAGGTTTAGGGATTACAATCTTTGATGCATGTCCACCAAATCGTGGAAGACCTCTCCAAGCTCCTCTTAGGTCGTCGGAAACAAACTTGAGAGGCGACCACCCGTACCAAATATGATCCACCCGAGAGAATCGATCCAAGCTCCAGCTTCACCTGGTGAAACAACAGACACTCCAAGCTTGCTAGAAATGGAGTGTGGGGATGTAAAAAATTTCCATTCTCATTTCCACTATTAAAATAATGCTCAAAAGAGCAAATGAAAAGAAGAAGGATAAGAGAATGAAGAGGTAGCCATAATACAAAATGAACTAAATGTTGTGTGAAAAAAGAGAATGGCTTCATATTATTTTTCCACACTCAAAATAAAATATCACATGAATTTTTCCTTTAAATAAATGAAGCATATCCCTCTCTACATGTCTACAACCATATCCAAAGCCACCTCACCCTCCACCTCAATTCCAATTGATTTTTCTAAAAAGAAAATCAAGTAATGAGGTGTCCTCCTTCTAGAAGTATTCCGTATAAATATGGAATATAACCCGGTATATGTATGAAATACATATACGCATATCCGTATAAAAATACGAATAGCCAAGAGAGAGAAAATAAATAGTGAACAATAATACCAGAATATATATATATTATTAAATCAAAACTTGATTTAATAATCCGGCTTAATCCTAAGCCGGCTAGTATTATCAACTATCCAATTAAAATCTGTGTAGCTTGTACACATATTTAATCGAATCCCTATATGTACCAACATACGTCATCTACATCATATCTTCTGAACCGGAAAACTCCTCTATATGGGACTTTAAAGACTCGAGAATACGCTGGCGGTGGGTTACTGGAAAAATCCATAACCACAAGTACGTCAGTGGCTTTAGCTGTACGTAACGGCTACCCAAGTATATGCCGAAAGGGAAGTCGACAATCAAGTCTATATGTATGCTACTGAGACTGAATGTGACAATCTCCATACAGTCCGGTCTCTTCGTCTAAGAGTATCGCATACCGGGTTTAGGGGTGGATAACGTCAGACCCCTAATAACCCAATAAGACGTGTCGGAGTCAAGCTCATCACCAACCGATAAACTACTGACCTCCTATCAGTAAATCTCATCCACCGTGGCCATGAGTTTAGGGTGATGGCCAACCGAACACAGCGCGACATCGATTCCTAATACCAGGAGAGACAAATCCCTGACAATCGCCCACTGCCTCCATGTGGCTCGGGACTGTATCCAACAAAAACCTGTTTGCACGACTTCTATAGGCCGTAGTAGGGTACTAATCTAAGTATAGTGGGAACTCACACGAGAAAAATGATGATGTCGGGTCAAAAGACTAATCTGTACTCATGCCATTAGAGAACTGCTATCTAACGATAGATATAATATCATCTAGAAGTTCTCGACAAGTCCGTCCGGTGTACTCACCTCCGGTGAGAACCTGTATACTATCTTAGGTGACATGACACCAATGGGTTGTGAGACCGGCCACCGCCCCTCGTCGATGTCTAGAAATGTATACACTAGTCTACTCCGAAATATCGATACCCAGTCTCGATACTCCCACGATTATGAACATTTAAGGATGTGCTCATAGACTACCTAACTCTCACGTATATGATCGACATCATAATATTGGTAGTCAAGTAAGAATCCTACAGGCTTCATCGTTATGTATTAGCGACACGTAATAACAAGTAAAACGTATACACATCAATGATAAAAACAAACCAGATAGCATACTATAATTTCAAGTAAGACTGTTCTACCTGTATATGTCCTCCTTCAATTATCAGAATCGTGTTCCCGTAAGTACAATAATTACCTTGAGGGCACTATATCCAACAATAGAATAATCTTATTTAGTTTTAGAGAAAAACGGAGCTCTTTTATGGGTTTTCTTGAGGAAGAAAATAAAGAAGAAAGAGCCTTGCCTCTTTCTTTGATGGAGGCTCAAAACCCTAATTTTTTGTAGGAGAAGAAAAACTTAACATTTCGTCATATGTTAGAGTTTAAATATCCATTACATATTTGCGTATTAGCTCTTGAGCTTTACAATTTGGCATTTTTCCTCATTCTTTACATCCATTTGCACACATTTTGCACTTTGGCCATGCACTTGACATAATTTGGCATTTTGTCTATTTTCATTATATTTTTCTACTTATTTACATATAAAATCTATTACATTTCTTTCTTTCTTTTTTTCCTTGGCATGGGACCGGCCCTAATGCTTGATCTTGGACCCGGCTTGGACCCACTTGTTTGGAGTTTGACTTTGACTTTGACTTTTGACTTTTGGACAACGGGGTGTAAATTTTTACCCCAACATCTATCTCTTTCGTATTTCATTTAAATAATTTTACCTTCAATAAGGCTTAAGGTATTTTACTGTAATATAATACAGTCAAAGGTGGTTTGGTAAATTAATTTTGGATGTTTTGGACATTTTAAGTGTAGTTTTTCCAAAAATTTGACTAAGGCCATATTATCGGTTCTGGATTCTTAAGTTCTAGCAGGACAATTGACCTAATAGAACTTTTACTTAGACTTGGACTTTTCCTAGAACTTTTTCTTAGACTTGAACTTGAACAATATTGTAAAACTTTGTATAACATAGTATTATTCTTCTATTTTTATTTTATGACATGTCATTATTCTTATAATAAAAAATTGAGAATATTAAATAAATTTATATTTAAATAATATTATTTATGATATATTATTATTTAATGCATATTATTAATGAAGAAATAAATACAAAAAATAAATTGCATCATTACCAATGTTAAATTACAAATTACTAATGTCAATAAATTAACAAATAAGATCATAAGTTTTAATACAAAATCAGACACCTTGAGAAACACGTGTCCCATCTTGTAATAAATATCATCTACAAACAAGATAATAATAAAAACATAATTAACTTTGAAGAAAACCACAATGGAGAAATCCAATGAAATCCAAACCATAATAATATCACATTAACATTTCCAAAACATAATAAAGGTTCTCATTTCTTTAACTAAAGTTTTTTAATTCGAAAATATAACAATACAAACCAAACTAGAGTTTTTAATTAACAAAAGTATCTAAAAGATCTACATTTCTTCAACTCTATTAGCACTCCCAAACATCAATAGTTATCATGCCCGTGATAATGATGGTTACCTCATGTTTCGTAGGTCTCTTCATCTTCCTCCACCATTAGAACCTCTCCAGTGAGCTTCCACCTTATAAACTTAGAATGGCCTATCTCATTCATTTTAACAAATGCTTCCTTTAAATTTTGGCCGATGGGTTCATTAAGCATATTTCATTTCTCGAATTCATGAAACCCAGGGATAGCCATTACTGCCTCAACCCATGGCACATTTCGACTTCTCATCATCTTCACCTCTGTAATCAAATTTTCAAGATTTTTATTCATATCACCAAATTTTTTTAGTATATCTTGAAACACAACCTGGCCTGCTGCAGAAGAGGAAACAGTCTCACCATGTGTCATGCGACGATTTTGACCACTAGTAGTAGTTGATGGAATATGTGAAGTGGTACTAGGATGAGGTGCAGTGGTTCAAGTAGGTGGGATATCTCCATGTGTATCAATCTCATCATCACTAAAAGTATCTATAACATCATCAGGTATATTCTCTGACATTGCATCCTCTACTCCATCAGCACCCAATCCACTACCTCCTTTGCCCATCGCTTTGTGACTACCGACGACCATCATGTACTCATCAAATCTCCCAGATTCCTTATTTCTAAAAGGATGTGTTTTCGGATGAGCCTACCATATTAAAAACATTATAGTTATAAGAAAGTGTTCAAATATTAATAAATATGAATTGAAAAATATGATAATAAATTGCAATCAAACTAACATTTCTAATATTTTCCCATGTTTCATCCGAACAAGTGAACCTTTGAGTGGTAGAATCCTAAATAAACCCAGAATTGTGCTTCATTACTATTCAACAGGTTTAAGTTTCTTTCTCCAATTTTTTATTTTGTTGTAAATGTGGTCATGCCTCACAGCTTTTCCAAACTTAGCAAGTAGAATAAGAATGACATTCTGCTCAATTATGTACTTCCTAAAATTTCCATTTGCCATTCTATTTCCATTCTTCACCTCCTCTACTGATAGGGTACGCTGCTCATCCGCCATCTCATCCGTCCATAAAAAAATATTTTATTTTTGCCTTCTTCTCTTTAACATCTCTCGGATCTTGTGATCCTAGCTCATCCCCCATCTTATTTCTAAGTTGTAGGAACCCTAAAGAATACATCAAAATGAGTGCATTTATGTAAAAGGGGACATCAAGTATAAATGTAGCACATCATAAATATCAAGCTAAACAATGTGTAAACATCATAAATATCACATCAAATTACATTTTTTAATGAGTGTTTACATGCAGAGTGACTTATTGGTTTTATATAGGAGATCTTGATCAACAGCTCAATTTCTGATGATCAAACTCAACTTACAGTCGCAACAAAAGTAAGCATCCATGTATCATGTCCTAAGTGCATATATATCTCAAGCTGTAGATTGTGATAGCTCAGACAATTAATTATGAATTCATAATTGCCAAAAATAAACCAGAAATATATTAATTAGATAGCTAGGAACTTATGTTCCAATTAAATTGACCATAACTTGGATAGATAGCATGCTACATAAATTTCAAAAACTATATGTAGTTTAAAATAAAAAATCATTTTGATTATGCCCTTTAGAGTTCTATGTCAAACATTTATTTTTTATATCTCATGCAAACTTCCACATCTTCATGGTAGAGATAATGACAAATGTTAATCTAATAAAAACATTCAAACTGCAAATAACATTTATTTTGTATGCAAAACAGTGGCAACGAAAACTGAATCAAAAAGCAAAGATTCAAAAAGCAAAAATAGAGACAAGTAAAAAAACAAAGCCAAGCAAATTAACATGGTGCAACAATTTAGCACAACACATCACTGTAGTTTTCCATTTAACGCAAAGCCATCAAATTTCTAGTAAAAGAGAAAGGGGTTAGGGGGTTTAGGGGGGGAAAACCTGAGCCAAGGAGATCACATAATGAGCAGCTTCACAGATCAATCCTTGAATCTGCAAAAAAATCAAACAAAACCCATTTCAGAAATCCCCTGCAGAAATCAAACAAAACCACATTTTTGCAAACAAAACTCATTTCAGAAAAATCAAACAAAACTCATTTCAGCTTCACGGATCAATCCTTGAATTACACACTTCGCAAACCATAAATCAAAAAAATTCAAAGAAAAGGCAAGAAAAAAAATCCACATTGCTGCAACATTCAAGAAAGAAGAAGAGGGAGAATGAAACAAAGAAATCAAAAGCAAAGCAAACCCTAATTTCGAGAAATTATAAAGCCAGAGAGTAAGAGAGAAGGTTTACAGCTTGTGGCGATGGAGGTCAGCTTGGACGACGGCGGTCGGTGTGAGAGAGATGGGTTGTTGATCTGGGACTGGCTGATTTGGGGAGAGTCCAAAGAGTCACTCTTTTTTCTTAGACTTTATTTGGGTGAGAGTATATATACTAGTCTTAAAAATTAGGACTTTTAAGAGTCTAACCCAATTCCAAGTCCTAGCAACCGGTAACAAATAACTTTGAAATCCAAATTCAAGTCCAAAATCAATAACACAAAAAGATAAAATCCATAATAAAAAAAATCCAAGTCCAAATGAAAAGTCCTGAACCAATAACCCCAATGAACAAATACCAAGAATTTTCAGCCCAAAAAGAATAGCAGTGGTTCACATTCCAAGACCTTACTCATGCAAGGATCTAGTAAGAAAAGAGGGGGGGGGGGGGCACCCACACTAAAATTTTGAGAAAAAGGAACATTGGATATGTATCATATATATTTATGGCATAAATAAAATAGTGTTTCGTTCAAGTAATAATGTGTTTTATTTCACAATAAAAGATCTCAGTTTTCACTTCCCTCCGCCCATAATTACTTTTGAATTATTTTGGATGATAATTCATTATCCTCTCTCTTTGTTAAAGACAAGTTTCATCCTGTGTTTGTGATTAACTAATATAAAATTTTGTTACTCCTGGATAAAAAATCTTGGGTCCAATTCTCACTATCCACGGTTACTTTTGAATTATTTCAGATTATAGTTAAATGGCTATAAATTTCAATAATCTTTTTCTTTGTAAAGGACAAGTTTTTTTTTCCTATGTTTGTAATCAGCTTATTTAAAATTTTAGAGGCACATTTTGAGTACTGATGTTCATTTTCACGATCTTTACAATTATTACCGTCTTTTATGACCTTGAAATGCAGCAATCAACCTCCAAAAATCTTTTGTTTTGCAGGATAGGTTGCTTGAAGAAAGAGGTTGAGGTCTTGCTCGGAACTCTCTCCATCTGCTTCTTCCTCCCCATTTCACTTTTCCTTCCAAGTTCCTTCCAAGTTCTTTTGTATTGAACATCTTTTATTAATATAAATAATTCTATCGGACTGTTTCATCCTATTCTTATCAGTCAAAAAAAACTTGTTTAAAATTTTATTGCTGCTCTTGGAATAGCTAAAGATTTTTATATGATATTCATTTTAATTACTTAACGTAATCTTACCTAGTTTGGTGCTCCTCGTGACGAGAACACCGGCTTTCCTCCTTACCCTGCTTACTCATTAGTGATACTATACTTTCGATCTTTTATCCATGTGTTCGGTGTAATCTTTATGCCTGTTTTACTACATTTAGGAAGTTATATACATGGTAACTAAAGTATTGCATTAGTATATCATAACAATGTAACGTTAAATAAAGCTGAAAATAGTACAAATACCCTTATCAGTCATAAATTTGCATGGATGAAACCAAACCATGCATGAGAACCCAACCTACTGAACGGGTTAATTGCTAAATAATACCCCAAAGTTTCACCTACTTTGCACTTATATACCTTATCGGTTTTTTCGCTGCACTTAGATACACTAGAAAACAAACCGTATGGATTTTGTTTAAAATGGTGATAGATTTGACGGTCAACTGAAGGGAGCAAAGTATTAACAGTTTGTATTTTATGATATATAAGTGCAGCGAAAATATCGATAAGGCATATAAGTGCAAAGTTGGTGAAACATTGAAGAATCATTTAGCAATTAACCCACAATGAAAAGGAGCAAGAAGAGGGGGGAAACATATAAATACATGTAATTAATAACTAAAGATTTCTTATTAGCTATATGATCTTTTTTATGCTAACACATCTGCATGAACAAGGGAAATGATGGAAGACGAGCACTTGTAATTTACATACAATACAATACTAGTATAACTGGCGTGTGCAACATCCTAGCATTACATTCTGAGGTGCAACAAGTTTCAAGTAAAAGGATAGATAAACTTAACCTATATTTGCTATACTCTGTCCAAAAGAGCACCATGAGCTCATACCTCAGCTGCGACGGGTCGAAACGAACTTCAATAAGTAATCCTTAGAAACCCTTCATATATTACGAGGAGGCCATGGCTTCGCATCAATCAAGCTCCTGATAGCTTTGTTGCTCGAGTTTTCGAACCAAGGCCTTCTTTTCCTCTTCAGGGAGAGCATTGAAGTTGAACACAGATTTATCGCCAATATCATCCTTTAATGGACCAATATATATAGGGTTAACAAATAATTTTTCTCCTGTTGAATTGAAATGGATAATTATTAAAGAGGTTCGCAAAATATAGAAAGGTACCTTTATTGGCTGCTGGAACTTCCTCGCTGCAAATACCACAAACAGAGCCATCCAAACACCCAACAGACTCAGTTTTACTCCATCATCCATTAATCCTGACTGCAAATTCAAAATAACAAAAGGGATATTAAATGCTTGTGAAGGAACATCATTAGGTGCTAATTGTTCAGAGATGATAATATGCCCATAAATCCGAAATCTCTCGGATATCAGCCACATGTCTAATGAGCGCAAACCACTGATATTGGTATCTAATGCTCTCTTCAATGTCACTTTGAATGAAACTGAAGCAGATAGTTGTTTAAAGATAACTGGGGTAATATTATAATGATATTTATACATATAAAAACGATTATACACCTCACCTTCATACCAATGCCGAGCAGGCAATGGAACCAAAATATATAAACATATGGGGGCGGGTAGGGGTGCATTCAGATCACGTACATATCTATGATTATTCCTTAATCGCAAAATTGGATACAAATATGATATGAAAGAAAAATCTACAGACTCAGACATGAGTACAGAATAGATACAAGATAAAGAGAGAAGAATGTGCAGTAAAAATGTGCATAAAATTGATACATGTCAAAAGAAAATATGAAATTTAATTAAATATGAGTACTCAAAACATTTGACCTGGTCAAATATGCAAGCAAACAATATGTAATAAAATTAATATACAAGTTAGCAAATTGCATATGCTATTAGCCTATAACACAACATACAATATAAGAGTTTTTTTTTAATATTTCTTTTTTAAAAAAATTCAAAATTTTCAGTACATATAATATGACCAAACTAATATATTGCTTACATAATATTATCAATTATAAAACTAATTTTTAATAGTTTGATGCATATGTATCTTGATATCCAGATATCGTATCCACAATTGTAAATGTATTTAGAAATCTAGATGTCCCTCCATATCCTTTTCCATGGACCATATCCCAATAATTTGAAGAAACCTTGTTTTTCTAAGAAAAAATTTAAACATGCACCCGTATTTGCATCAGTATCCAACCAAGAATGGTAAATTTTGCCTGTATCAGGATAATATCCTGGTATCTATATTGGAATGAACCCTGAGGGCGGGACTTCAGGAGCCTTCAATGCGGAACATTTCCATTTGACAAAATAAGGTAAACTTTGAATTGGATGGGAGTTTTTCCACCATTTAAGCAGAGTAGACTTACCGAAACAAAGCCTAATCATGATTGAATTGATCTTAGAATTTTTTTTTTTAATCGATTGAAAATTGAGCCTAAACAAGCATGCAGCATCCAGTGATTTTCTTTTTAATGTGTGACCGCATGAATAAAACCATGCAGCAAAGAGTGTACTGAACACACACCGATATACATATTGAACTATTCCGTGCACCAATCAGGTGGGCTATCCATTAGATTCACATGAGATTAAATTTAACCTAACAACAGTCATCTCCTTTCAAGAACATACTCATTTTAAACCATCACTGATTTATATTATAAACTTATTTAGAATGCTGTCGACAGAAATATACCAGATGACCAAGGAGGAGCCCAGGGATGATAAATGTCAGGATACCGGCTTCCAACTTTCCATAACAAAGACCTGTTTGATGCAAGTTACCAGCAAAAACAGAATTCTTTAAGAAATCAAGTAATTCTAAATATGGTGCCTATTACACTTAAAATCTTCTGAATCATAAGATTTGCAAGGAGCATAAACATGTCAGGTTTGGGTTACTAACCATTTAGTGATCCAAATACCTGAAAATTGAATAAACTGTCAAAGTAAGAGTGAGTGAGTGAGTGGGTGGGTGTGGGTGTGGGTGGGTGTGTCCCCTATACCGCTTTGCAATTAATTAGATGGGGCTGTCTCCTCTTTTATTGGTTGGTTGTGGTTCTTGAACATGTAACCTAGTCGGTTATCGCAATTCTTGTGCCTTAAACAACTGCCCCACCCCTTAGGAGTTGGGGCACTGCAATTGTGTATAAAATATGGCCTTAATGGCTAAAATTGTATCGGTTTTTAAACATGACCAAAGGTTGATATAATAAGCAGGTTAGATTGATGTGGTTTCAGGTAGCAGCTCCAAACCTGTATATGAACCAACACATAAAATGTGAAAAAGACTTCTACTCTAATGAAATGAACAAAGAAAAGCCACAAACGAGGAGCTTTTTAAGTACCATATAGATTTGGATATGTGACGTTGTTTTAGACATGACAAATCAGAGACTTGTGACGTATTAGACATGACAACGCAACAAATCCATTGTTGAAGATTAGCATTTATCATAAAAGCCTACTACCTACCATTTATGGACACAACATAAGTGCAAGGTTTTATGTCGCTTCAAGTAGAATTGAAGAAAGGTGAGGCCATAAAGAGCATAGATATGAGATCAGGCTTATTGTTTATAACGAGAAGGTAGCAATATTTGCCTTCTATTCATGGTTTTTGCAAGTGTCATACCAATCTTAAATACTTCATCCAAGACCTATACATCATTTATCCATATTCTATCTCTAACTTCAAATCAGCAGCTATGAATCTTTCTAAATTAAACAAATTTAGAAAGATTCAAGTAAAAGCAAAGCGTATAAGATATTCTATAAGAGTTATTCAATGGAGGTTTATTATAAGCCAAGGAGCACAGACATGAAAATGGAAACGGCATAAAACGGGAAACAGGATATGGGCATGACATGAAATGGGAACGGGAACATGGAATTTCATTCGTAAGTAGGACACCAGGACCCACCTAAAGAAGCAAGATTAGTTGACCTGGAGGGTCAAGAGAAAAGACATGCTCAATGATCATTTCCTCGATCACATGCTGCTTCTTACTTTCTTAGCAGAGTTCCATAAACAGGCTATTATACAAAGGATTTGTTTCTATTGACTCCTATCCAATGGAAACCCACAAAATCCTGACACAATACAGAACTAAATGGCTATTGGATGTAGTATAAAACACAAGAACGCAATGATTAATGACGATGCAAGACAGTCCTAGCTCATCCAAGATGGTCTCAACTTAGCAGGACACAACAGAAAGAAGACTAATGCAAAACAATAATGTGATTCAGCATTAGCTAGAAAAATCAGGCACTAATAACCCAAGAATAGAAATTTCTGAGAATAAATTGTTTTAAATCTTTAGTATAATTCACAATCAAGTTTCAGGGTTAATTACAATGATTCGGTGTGTTTGATCTACAATTAGAAAGTGAGAACAGACTAAAAAGTATTGTTGACATTGGCATATCCTACGGGTTCAAAGTTCACCTAAGTAGTGTCGATTATCAAAACTCGACAAGTATTCTATAACTGAGAGGCTCGAACTTGCAATTCAATATAACTTCAAGAGCTCATGTACCAACATTTCATGCAACCATGTACTGCAGAATCAGAATAACAAATCAAGTGAGATAAAATCAGACTTGAACAGGCTCAACCCCAACAGAACAGGGCCTTAGATATTGCAGATAGGTACTCAGGTTGTGTGCTTGGATGGTTGATTGATAGTAAGGGTGACTTCAACAATGTCTTATGCCATTCCAATATGGTGGGAAAATGTTGTGCTAATGTGGATCTGATGTGATATTCTAGATGCAATTCATTTTGACAAAAATCAGGTGTATAATTAATTGACCAAGCATGTCGATAAAAATTATCACAGATATAAAAGTTAAACAAATAAAAGATTCAGCTGTTGAAGGTAAACACTAAAGATAGCCCGGCAAATATGCTGAAAAAGCCAACACTTGATGAGTTGATCAATCCTTGGACTTATTTTTTTTTAGGCTATCCTTGGACTTTATTTGAATTCTATAATGTTGAAGAGTCTGCTCAAACTCAAAGATGACTAAAACAGATACCCAATAGTGGGTATACTGCAGGTGTACATACAAGGTTTATCTTCAAGATGGCCATATGGAAATACAAGACAATGTGTGGATTGTTAATGTCATGCACAATAGTGTTTGTTGAATATTGACTTCATACCAATTCCTTCACCTACCTTTTGTTTTTTCACCTAATTTATAGATCAGCACATTTCCTTTATTTGCTCTCTTTTGCGATAGTCTTAAAGGCTACACCTAGAAAGACAATGCATTAAATGATGATTGAAAAAGTGCCATGCACACGGTTCGGCCAAGTTCGACTATGTCCACGGACGAAAACAACAGCAACATGATTCTATTATATCGAAGAGGAGAATACAAAAGAATTATAATACTCTCACCCTCACCTAAACCTCACTACACGATAACACACACAAAGATAACACTCAAGACAAGACAAGAACCTAAACCTCACTACAAGAGAAGACGCTCATAAAGAGAACACTAAAAACAAGAAAAGAGGCAATGAGAGTAAAACACTCTCTATACAACACTTCTCTCTCTCTCTTATGTTTCTTCACTCTTGTTATCATAATATTGCTCTCTATGAAACAGTGGCAATACAAAGCACTCTCTCACTAAATTGATGATGTGCTGCCCATGAATGAATGCATTACTTATGTAATGAAACCAACCCCTCATTTGTCAACTATGTGCAGGATCACAAGCCCCGCTTTCAATCATCATTTAATGTATTGTCTTTTAGGTGTAGCTTTTAAGACTTTGCCAAAAGAGAGCAAACAAAGGAAATATGTTGCTCTAAAAATCATGGGCAAAAACAAAAGGGTAGGTGAAGGAATTAGTATGAAGTCAATAATCAACAAATCTCCACCTTGACTTCATAACCAGAAAGTCTCCTCGAAATCTGTCTTCTCCACAAAACCCTGACAGGCTCATCCACCATTGCGCATAGCACTGATCAATTCAGTACTCGAATTTGCACGAAGGTAACGGCTGTGTCATCATATCTGCAGGATTATCCACATGCCAAAACTATTCAACTTTGATGACTTTAATATCTCAAATAAAGAAATGCCTAACGTTAATATGTTTAGTTCTCTCATGATACACTTGATGTTTACTCAAATGTATAGCACTTTGGTTGTCACAAAACACCATAGGCACGTCCTCATGTAAACCGAGATCAGAACCCAAACCCCGTAACCAAATAGCTTCCTTTGCAGCTTGTTACTGCCATGTATTCTGCCTCTGTAGTAGTTAAAATGATCGTCGACCGAAGAGTAGCATTCGAACTAATAGCAAAACCAAATGAGTTAAGACATTAATCGTCAGAGATCTTTTGTCGAGATCGCATATAAGATCGAAATATAAATAACGAACGATGCAAGTAAGATCGGAGGATTTATCGAAATATAAGCCAACACCTGCAGAATTTTGTAGATACCAAAGTATCTATTTAACCGCCTAACATTGAACCTTACCGGGCTTATCTATAGAGCGACTAACAACGCTAACGGCATGTGTAATATCTAAACGAGTGCAAACCAAGGCATACATAATGCTCCCAACTGCACTGGCATAAGAAACACAAGACATGTACCCCACCTCATCTGGAGTTTGAGTTGACAATTTGCTAAAAGACGAAGATGAGCGGCATCCGTAGTTTTCGCAGGCTTGGCATCACACGCCAAATCTCTCTAACACATTTCCGATGTATTCCTGCTGAGAAAGAAATAACTTTTCTTCTCGCCTGTTCTTGTGAATTTTCATTCCCAAAATTTTCTTCGCCATGCCCCGATCTTTCATCTCAAAGTCATGTCTGAATTGAGATTCAACTTCTCAATTTTGGACATGTCTTCAGCTGCAATAAACATGTCAACGCACAAAAGCAGATATACAAAAGAACCATTATTGATTTTAATGATAAACACAACTATCAAGCATACTCCTAGAGTAACCGTGCTCAATCATAAAAGTATCAAATCCCAAATATCACTGTCTTGGAGACTGTTTCAGACCCTACAAAGATTTTTGTAATCTACACACATGAACTTTTTTCCTTTAATAACGAACTCCTCTAGCTAATGCATAAATATTTGCTTCTCAAGATCACCATGCAGAAAAACTGTTTTCATATCAAGTTACTCATGCTCAAGCAACCATAGTGAGTAGCAGGCGAATAGAGGTGTGCTTCAAATCTGGGGAGAAAACTTCATTGAAGTTGACGCCCTCTTTCTAACTGTAACCTTTAGCTGCTAAGTGTGCCTTGCCTTGCAAACTCCGTTACTGGAATTCCTTCTTTTTTCTTAAAGACCTATTTGCAGCAACAATCTTCTGCTCCTTCGATGGTTTCACAAGTTCCTAAATTTAGTTCTTATAAAGAGACGCAATCTCTTTAGTCATACCAACAGTCCACTGTCCGACTTCACTGATGCCTCTTTGTAGGTAGAAAGCTCTGAAATCTCAATCAACTCTGCCTCGCTCAAGACATAGGCCACTATATCTGCATGAGCATATCGCTG
Organism: Agapanthus africanus; assembly: GCA_030015575.1. NCBI lineage: Eukaryota > Viridiplantae > Streptophyta > Magnoliopsida > Asparagales > Amaryllidaceae > Agapanthus > Agapanthus africanus. The sequence continues at coordinate 114,014,519 of JASDDO010000001.1, read as the reverse complement.
CGGTGGTCGGGTCTGCATTTTCTCTTCTGGTGGCAATACTATATTGTTGCTCTTGAGATGTTTCATCGGCCCAAATTAAACCTTGCACGGTATCAACCGGTTCCACTTGAGTGATATCACATATTTGTAGTGGAGTTGGGTTCTCTAACTCCACATGCTTGCTGATATCCTCTTCTTAACCTATAGATTCAATAAAATCCTTTCTCGGCTTAAGCACGGAATTTTTATCAAAAGTATCATCCCTACTAATAACAATTTTAGGTGATTTACGATCGGGATACCAAAGCATATATCCTTTCATCCTAGTATCATAACCAAGAAATATAATTTTCTTTTTCCTAGATTCAAGCTTACCATCATTAACATGAAAACAACACAACTAAATATTTTTAAATGCAAATAATTAGCGAGATTACCGGACCATGCAACCAAATGTTTTTAAATGCAAGTAATTAACAGGATTACCTGACCATACTTCTTCAGGAGTATTGAAATCGATCGTTGTAAAAGGAGATCGATTAACCAAATAACTAGCAATGTTGACAGCCTCGGCCCAAAATATGTTTGATAGACTAGCGTTAGAGAGCATGCATCGAGATCTCTCCAAAAGAGTTCAATTCATCTGCTTTGCAACACCATTTTCTTGTGGTGTTTGTCGAACTGTACGATGTCGCACGATGCCTATTTTTGCAGAACTGGTCAAGCTCTATAGAACAGAATTCCATCCCATTATCGGTTCTAAGACTCTTCATCTTTTTGCATGTATGTTTTTTAATCATAACCTTCCATTGCTTGAAGATAGCAAACACATCGCTTTTGTGCTTCAAAGGATACACAAACTTTTCTCAAAAAATTATCGATCAACATCAAAAGATATCGAGCTCACCTTTCGATGGAATCTGAGAGGGATCCCAAACATCAAAATGTATATAGTCTAAAGTGCCTTTGGTCCTGTAAACGCCTTTCACAAAAGAAACTCTATGTTGCTTTCCAAACACACAATGTTCGCAGAAATCTAGTTCTGCTGTTTTCTGGCCACAAAGCAAGCTTTGCTTGCTTAATATATCGAATCTCCTATCACTCATATGCCCTAACCGCATATGCCAAAGACAGGTTGTGTCTGAAACCAAATCGATGGATGATGATAAAAGCTGCAACACCTATCACTATGCTACCCTGAAGGATATATAGAGTTTTTACTTGCTTTCTTTTCATAATAACAAGAGAGCCTGCCAAGTGTGCCCAAAGAAATAAGATTATTTTTCAGCTCCGGCACAAGTCAAACGTTACTTAAAGTCCGAACAATACCATCATGCATCAGAATTTTAATCGCACCAATACCAATTGTCTTACGGGACATGTTATTCCCCATTAAGACATTCCAACCATCAATAGATTAGTAAGAAATAAACAAATCCCTGTTATGACACATGTGGTGAGAGCAACCGGATCAAGAACCCACTCATTTTTTGAGCGAGTATCGCAGACATTAACAGAGAGAACTTTTGATGTAGAAGCTTTTTGCGTAACACTAGCAATCGGAGAGTTCTCATTTTGAGACTTTCGTTTAGCTTCCTCTTTAGCTTTGAGCTTAGGGCCGCCGGAATTTATGTGCCCCAATTTGTGACAGTATCAACACTCGGGATTTGTTGTCCTTTCCTTTAAACTTGTCTCTACTAGAGCACCTTTTTCCAAACGACTATAAATAAACCCTCACCCGAATTCTCACTTCCACTAACAGACACTTCTGTCTCTACTCTTTAGAGTGCAGCTACTCTTTAGAGTGCAAGGCAAATTTTACATAAACCAAAGAAAGTGTATATCTAACATAAAGCATGCTATTAATGAAATTATCGAAGGAATGTGGTAATGAACATAACAAAATAAGAGTTTGATCATCTTCTTCAATTTTAACATCCATATTTTTCAAATCCATAAGGATTTAATTTAATTGATCTTAGTGGTCTTTAATGGACATACTTTCCTTCATGCAAAGGATGAAGAGGCGTTAACTTGTTCGTAAGAGACTTTGTCATATACAAGCTCTCCACTTGAGACACAAACCAGATGATGTATCTATATCTGTAAGTTCCGGCAGATTTTCATTGGCCAAAGCAAGTTGGATAACAATGTGTGCCTTCATCTTGAGTTCTTACTTATGATCATCTGGCATATGGATGCGAGCAACTTGTCCTTTCCGGATAATACTTTGACTAATCCTAACACGCATCTTCACGTGCCACAAACTGAAACTGTTTTTGCCATCAAACTTCTCTACTTTGTAATTTGTCATAGCCATCTAGAACTCAGAACATACCAACACCAAGACTGATACCAGTTTGTTTTGAACAGGCTCATAAAATATAGTACACACCACTAGCGAAATTCAAAGTGGACCACACATGATTTAACGTGGTTCGGCCAAGCTTGGCTCATGTCCACGGGCGAAGACAGCAGCAACAGGCTTCCATTACATTGAAGAGAAGAATCAAAAGAGTTATAAGAGTAAAATACTCTATGCAACACTTCTCTTATAGTGCAGTCTAAGTGAAGGTGATAGTATTGTAACCCAAACTATTGATGTGGTCCACTTTCAATTACACTATTGGTGTGTACTCTATTTTGTGAGACGTATATTTTTGTTGGGAACCTATTTATCGAAACAATTTTAAGATATGTTATGCACCCATGACAGACTGAAAATCATGCTACCATCTTCCAGGTTCTTGGGTCCTGGTCCCTCAGCCAAAGGTTGAAGGGGGCAGGTGCCCCTTCCTGTAACAGAAAGTTAAAAAGGAAGCCTCCAACTCAAAGTTTAGATCGAGTGGCAGTCATGTAATTATGTAACTTTGAGGTAGTAAACATTGTATTGGGATTTAGTCAAATGTAAATTAAGATTTTGAGATACAAAAGACAGATGCACCGTGTGATGTTACGTGTGCATTGAATTTAGCACTATTTCAAATATCGGTCATATCAGCCAATATATCGGAGTGGGACCCCACCAATACCAATAAAACTTATAAAGTTTTGTCTATATATTGGACAAAATCTTGAGTATTGGAATCTAGTGATCTTGATCTATATTACCTGTCGCTCGTTTTTCACATTACGTAAGTGCTGAGTGTCCTTATTACTGACCGAGCTTAAGTGTCGAAACCCCTTCTGACTTGCGAGCTTAAGTGCCGAGAGCCCTTCTGACTGGCCAAGCATGTATGGCTAGCCAAGCAGTTACTGGACCTAGAAGCGCAAGTCTTTTGATTCTATTTATATCTTGTATAGTTTAGGGTTTTTGATGATTAGAAACAAAAAAACTGCCTTTTGGTGGGATATGGAGTGTAATTGGGAGCGTTTGAGAGATATTCCGCCATCATTGTACTACTATTACTAATGCAATGGACCTGCTTAGTGGCAAACCCAGGTATTTTGATCACTAGGGGCACAAAAAAACTTCCCAGATTCATGAAAATTCCAACTATATAATACATAGAAACTACAATACAAATTTGAAACAAAACGACAAAATAGAAACTAGTTAATCATTAAAATTACAATTATATGACAATAACAGTTTTTGCTGCTTCATATCTCGATGGAGTAAAGAGATATGCGGCTGGTATCAAGTGGGAATCTCAGGATAGGGATCAGACAATAAAAGTAGAAGTGTTGAAGGCTTGGCATCTTGCCTTTGCGGTTTAGAAATTGGGTTTAAAATGAAACTTATTAATTATTTATTTTAATAGGAATGGTCCTTGGGAACTGAGTTAAGAATGAGACGCGCGCGCGCGCGCGCGCGCGCACACACACACACAGAGAGAGAGAGAGGTGTTAAGGACGTGGGTAATTATTTTAAACCTAATATAAAGGGACAGGCTGGGCATATATAAGTCGGGATATAGCAATAGGTATTTATGTTTTGGTAAAACACCAGCAGGAGCTCGTGCCCCCATGAGCTTCTACTTGGACCCCCATGAGCTTCTACTTGGACGGTCCCTGCTTCTCCTTCGCACAAGGACATAGATCAATTTGGTCAAACCCCATTAAATCTATGTGTAATGTTTGATCTTATCGTTATTGTTCCGTGTTACTTTCTGCTCACTTCAACATTTAAAGATGAAGAAACTCCAGGCAATAATATTCCTATGTGAACCCTATCCTTACGAAGGTAAATAAAGATTCTCTCATGGTCGACATAGGTTCTTGATCCAAACAATGTCAAATCTTGTGTTATTATTATCTTGTGTGTTGCTATCCAATTTAAGTTTTTAGTTCTATCTTCATTTGAGTATGTCAAATGGACCATGAAAAAGATGCCCAAAAAAATCACAAATTTATATTTGATAGACCAACATTATTATGGTACAGGATAAATTATACCTGCAATTCATGTACATGCAAGTGACCTTCACAAACACTTCAAAATTGAATAAGGGACACTAGCTCCCACACAAATGTGCATATCGCATGTCTATGCATAAATAATTTTGTAGATGAAGTAAACTAGGAAGAGATATGTTCATATACCTTCTTTGAAGACAAGACCAGTCAATGCTGCAAATAGAGGCCCAACAAACCATATGGCAATGGGGTTATCTATGACATAATGCACCAAGCTTTCATCAAGAGGTCGAGCGAGCAGCAGATATGTCCCAATAGAGCCAACAACTCCAGCTGCCCATAATGCTTGAAGGAAACGTTTGATGGGAGTGACATAAATATGAATTAAAAATAATGATAAACCTAGACCGCCAGCTCCTGTGATATATAACAAGTCGCTATCTTGCTTTAGAAGATCCCCCAAAAAGTTGCCTTCGGGAAGAAATGCAGCAGAAGAAGCAATTACAAATGATGCAGCAGCGGTTACTAGTCCAGACCGGTACAAAATCACCTGTAAGAAGCAAATAAAGCACAGGTAAAACAACGCAAAATTTCAGAAAATGTGCATGGCACTGAATTGAAATGGCTACAGACCACCATACCATTGCCCAGCATGTAATCCTTACAAAAAGAGTGAACAAAACAAAAGGTTCCAGATGTAATCAAATTACAAACAATCATGTAGATAACTTTTGCTGCTGCTGGGTCATTACATTCATATGGTTGGTCGTTTCTCAAATATATATGGCACATCGCTTTGTGCCGTGTTTTGTTTAACAATACAAGAAAATAAGATTCTGAATCCTTCACATGATTAGTTAACATCTATGTTACCTTCTAAGTGGAGAGTCTTGAAAACACGGAGAAGAATCTCTAACATCTTCTAACTGGTTCCAAAAAAGTCCAATACTGATATTCTTCTACTCTTGTCCTTGGTATGTCTAGTTCATTTGTTGGGTTTAACTATTCGCACTCTTCCAATATCAGCTTTCAAAGAAAAAAAACTGGTGGAAATTAACCCGTCAAAGATAACCAAATAAAAATAATAAATTAACTCGGATTTAGCACACGTTCAATAAAAGGTTTCTTTTGGTCGTTATCTATGAGCATGTGTCTTGTGTTTGTGTGTGCACACGAATGTATAGCGTCCATGAATTTTATTTTAGGGAAAATTGTTTCCGAGCCCAATTTGGAGAAAGGGTTTATTTTTATACCCAAAAAGTTCCTAAATCGTCAAAACAACCAAAATATGCTATTGAAATCTCTTTAAAACCAAATCCCTACGTATTCTGATTTGTATACCAATAATACCCTTTTATGATTCTTTTAAATATTAGGATGTGAGACCAATTAAATACGTGAAAATTTCACATGAGTATTTCTGGCATCTCCTTATTTCTCCTTTTATTACTAGCCCTTATATCTTTCCTCACCGGTCTTCATCGATGGAGGAAAAAAAACCAAATGTTATAATTTTGATTTCCAAGATAAGAAGTCATTTTAACTAATCAAAACTTCAAATCTATGTTATTATTCTAAATATTTATGATTGATTTATTATTCTGAATATTGATGATTAATTTCTTTTTTTTACTTGGATAGATGGACTGAAAAAATTTTGTGGCCTTATCATTTTAAAAGACTTTCTTCCCTACTCCCAATAAATAGATCGGTAAGTTTGGAAAATATTTAATTGAAATTTATTTGGAATATTAAGGTTTTTCCAAAAAATCAAAATCTTTGCGGCCTCAACCTTCGTCTATAGAAATCAAGGCTGAGTTTAGGATTACTAAAAATTAGGAACGGCGAAATACGATTCGAGAAGATTAGATTTAGGGATCAAACATTAATCCGCATTTAATTTTACTATTGGTATGATTTGAGGAAGATGAAGATGTAGAAGTAGAGGTAGCGAAGGAGAAGAAAAGAACGAGCAGAAGATCACCCATTTATCACATATTTCTTAGAAAATACTTTGCCATAAGAATAAGGGTAAAATTGGGATTTTTGGAAAAATATCCTAATCATCATACGAAGTCATTTTGAGTTCCAATCTTTCATATTTTCTAAGTATTGGATTTTTTTACGATTTTAGAAATACGTGAATTTAAAAATAAGTCACTTCTCTTGTAACACCATAACCCGATCGTAAGTTTTTTTTATTTTTCCTTTTGAATGTATTGGGTTTTGTTATATTATTATTATTTTAAATTAGAGTTTAATATTTTCTAGTTAAGATAGAATATATTATTATGATTGCTTTAAGTTTATTATAGTTATGGTTTTCCAAGTTTGTTAAATGAGTATATTATTAGTAGTTATGTTTGATTACTGTTTGATTAATATCTTAAATTTCTATACATATAATATTTATTTGTCTAACATTAGTTCCGTGACTAAATAGATAATATTAGTATGATTGTTGTAACAAAACACGGTTAGTATTTAAGGTTGTTTAATAATTTATTAATATCTTATTTTAATTTGCATCTAATATATTTTAAAATACTAGATATGTAAACAAATATATTATGATTATCTAAGTTAGTTAAGTATATGATATTTAACTTTTAAAGTTTTGTTTTACTAAATCTAATATCTTATTTATATTCTAGTACAATATTTGTCCAACATAATATATTATTAATAATCTTTTAATATTTAAATTCTATTTTAAATCTTTCAAATTAAACTATTGGGGGTATGAGAATTATTTTCCTAAACTTATATATATTTTCTTATATTCTCTTCAAATATATTTTATCTCCCCAAACAAATCTATACTTATTTTAATCATACACATTTAAACTAATCTATATGCATCATATCTATTTAAAACCATATATATTTATATAAATATTTCATATTATCGTATATAATAACAAATCCTACATCTATTTTAACTATATATATATATATATATATATATATATCTTATACTAAACAACGTTTACAAACTCCCACGAATTTAATCTCTTTAACAGTATTTGGATCTCTTCAAATATATCTCTCCTCAATATTTTATTCTCCTACCTTATAACAACTTTGCATATATTCATTACCATCATTCATCTCCTCATATAAATCAACCTTCTTTCCCTTTCCCATCACAATATTTTCTTCTTCTTCAAAATAAGCCGAGCCATCAAAGCTTGAAGATGCGCTTCGTGTCGTCGTGTCTATTCGTCTCCGAGGCACGTACTCTTGCTCCTTTATTTTTAGTCGATACAATATCGACGAATCTCTCAACTATTGCTGATAAATAATATTATCATACAAATTATGTATATAACTATTTGTATCCACACTGTGTATATATAATCTTCGTTCATATTGATATATTATATTCATGATGTGTTATTATTGTTTTATATAAAAATATCATGTGATCATATTTACTTAACTAATATATAATGTAAATTTAAACTCATATTGCTTGTATGTGCTATTAATTATTCATACTCATGTATATAATTGTCTGCTGTGTTTTTTTATTGTAACTATCATATAGCATATATAAGTTTGTGTATATATATAATTAATACATTTAAATATACAATATGAAGTGTACCTATAAATAATATGTTAATACAGTAGGTAAGTTATTAATATATTTAATTAGAATAGTTGTGGATATGATAAGTTATAACATGCATAGATTATTAGTACATATTGGTGATAGTCATATATAATATACTAAAACAGTATGATATTTTATATATATAGGTGTACAGTATTAGTAATTATTAACACGACACACGATGGTGTAAGTATTACAGATAATGATGTTTATATATTAAGTAGGGGTATATATATACAGATATTATAAATATAACAGTACAAGTCTCAGTTTTAATTAATTCAAATAGTTATATAATATATTATAATAATACATTCATATTTAATTACAGATAATTTTTGTTAAGTATCACAGCTATTGGAATTGTTCGATTAGAATCGAACCCTCTTTAAAATGATATTGCGTAAATAATCTTGTTAAATATTGATGCTATGACATGCTTATTGTTATTATCGGCGTGCACGAGAATGCTTTTTAACATGCTTTATATATGCGAGACCATTATTGATTGACACGTACGAAAACATCTTGACATGACATGCTTGTTCACGACTATTGTTTTCTTATATTAAGACGAGATCTCTAATTAGAATACTGAATTACATACCGTGCACAATATATATTGTTTACATGTTTCATTTCCATACAATTAACATGATATTACAAGTTCCGGTCCAGTTTGCATTTTTATCAGTAATTGAGTTCACTACCATGTTAGTTATAGATACGCGGGATGTTGGGGAATTTGAGTATGCGTTCATTCAACAGAATCTCAAAAGTCCCATTGCCGGCAGCTCATACAAGGCTATATCGGTCGCTTGTTCCTACAGCTCATACCGGGATATATCGGTCATTGGAGCTCGTACCGGGCTATATCGGTCGTTTGTTCCTATAGCTCATACCGGGCTATATACGGACACTTGTACATTCCATATTTGGGCATGTGTTTCCTTTCCCATGTGCTCTACCTTTGGGTTGGGAATACTCCTGCAAAGGTTAACGTACACACTCAAACTCACGATAGGATAGATTACCCTTTTAGCGACCAACTAGGATATGACTTGACCGACTTACTCGCGTGTTTCATATTACTGCCATATCTATATTTACATGTGCACGCGGGCTTCACTATACTCACATATTCATGTTATCACATACATACACACAATTACGATTGAGTACTTGTTGGGATGTGCTGACATTCCTGAAACTTGTCATATCAGGTTTAGAGACCGATTCACAGGCAAATCAGGATCAGAGTGAGTTTCAGGAGTTTACCGAAGATCGGTAGTATTGTAAATTTATTTCTACTTTATTTCAGTTGCTATTAGAATGTGCGCCCCTCGTGGGACGTAGGAATAATGTATCTTTCTTTTTGGATCTTATACTTCGTTTATTCGTAACCTTTTGTTATTTGGAATCTTTTATTGACCCTATTTTTATCTCGTGGATTCATCGATATTATTTGTTATTTATACAGTATGATATTAGTATTATATCTTGGATATTCACGTACTGGTTTAGCTAGAGTCTTAGGTGTGACTATGGCAAGACGATTTTCCCTTATTTAGGAGCACCGACGGCTTCGGTCCATATTCCCGTATTCCGGGAATTTGGGCGATACATCTCTAAAACGGGCCCGGAAACAATTTTCCCTTTGTTTTATTTTGTTTGTTTGGAGAGCCAGACACGATGTTCATTGAGAATGGGAAGGGTTTTTCCTGAAAGAAGCTAGCTTAAATTGAGAAGGAAAAAAAATAAAACTAACCAATAAGCTCGAATAAATAATTCATCTTCTTGAAAATGACTAGCGTTGAAGCTCCGGTGACTCTTCTAAAAAGAACAAAACACTAATGGCGAAAGATTCAATTTTCTTCTCTTTTGAGTTACAAAGTCAAGACAACCTTCTCCTAAAAAACCGTTAGTCTCCTCTCCTCTCTTTCCTTCCGGTTGGCGGTTGCATACTTTGAAATTGTGACCTAATCACAATTCTCATGCCTACAGATTCCATATGTCGAAAGTTTCTAGATAAACATTTTGTAGTTCACTAAATAACGCTACACACATCAAATGAAATCTAAGCTATCATCCGCGTTCATCTTCTTACTACTACATAACTTGAAAATTACAAATATATACATTGACTCATATTTGTATTGTAGCATTGTGGCATAGATAATGTAAAGCAAGTATCAAAAGTAAGCAATCTAAATAACCTAATCTCTTTCCTTTTAATACAAGCACAATTAACCAAACATCAACTTAGGTCATCTATAATGCATTGATTCTCCCACATTTTTTTAAACCCAATGCCCAACAAATTCAAGATATAACACAAAATAATTGATGAATTCGAGCAAAAGAATAAATAGAAGAAACTCTAAGGGCATGATTGGTTCGGGGATTTGGGTTGGGTTTGTGTATTTTGGTGGCCAACTCCGCATAGATTCAATGTTCTAAATGTCAGATGTCGGTGTCGTGTCGGTCCAAAGATTTTGATGTCGGATATCGGATGTCGTGAAATGTCGCGTGGATTTATCAAATATTGGGTTCTACATTTTTGTAATGTAAACGTCATTTATATAACTAAACCGATTTGTTCTCTTTGAAACTCTTGCTATATCAAACGTATTGTTCCAACTTTAAACCTTTTTTAACGATAATCGCTGACGTAAAAATAAACTTGAGCATACGTATCTGATGAATTGTACACTAAAAAATAAATTGGTGAGGTGATCATTTAATGAGATTAAAATGTAAAAATTGCATATGCCTATCATAAATCTTCAGATTCAGCTTTAATTAAAGAAAATCGAGAAACCTCCTTACAAGAGTGTTGACAATTTTGTTTTTTGGCACTTGATGCCAACCGCAAAGACAACCTTCAACATTGCAGAAAACCTTAAAAGCTTGGGTTAAAGTCTTTCTATTGCTTGTTGTTGCAACGAACGAGTAATGCTCCAAATTCCCATATAGCAGTAGAGTAGTCAAAGGATGATCACTCGTCTAGAAAACACTAGATATCCCAAGAGTCAATGGAATCACTTTCCAAAGAAAAAATAGATATGAATTCTTTACTTATCCAGCATTTGTAACTCGGGGAAGGAATTATTTCTTACATCTCATGAGTCTTTCAATTAAGTCAAGTGATAATTGGATTCATGTTTTCTCGTGAACCATGCAAATAGTGCCAATTATTGGAGAACTTTAGAATTCATTACTCTAAATGTGTGTTATAACAAAGCACGAAGTTATATAAAAACTATAGAAAGAACAAGATCAAAACAGACAGAATACGGAAATTTAATTACTTATTTACTTTTTGTATGTAAAAAGCCCATAGAAAATGACCCAAGTTTTTTCACAAATCGGTAGATGTCGGCCATAACGGTGGCATACCGAAATGTCGGCAGACATTTACAAAATAATGGTGACCGAAATAATTTTGCAATTTCATGTCGTTTTCCTCCCAAAACCGACATGTCGACGACATTTCAATGATGTCGGCCGATATTTAGAACACATCATGGATTTGATAGTTTTTTGTTTGGTTGGAGAATTTGGGTTTGGGATAAATTTGTTGCTACATTAACCCATATTAGGATTCAGGGGTCCAAAAACAAAATAAGAATTGGAGGCGAATCTCTCTCCGCATAAGCATTTGGAGGAAAAAAAAGAGTTAGGCTTACTCGTTTTAGAAGAGTTTCGTCGTTGCCTCATCTCTTACACTTTCTTGTCTTAATGGAGGGCTAGACGCCTCTTACCGACGTCTCCTTTCACCAAACATTTGCTCTTAACATCTCTCACTGACGATCTCATCTCTATTCCCGATGACGATTTCTTCAAATTATCGGTAATTTTTGCATTTATTATTGTTTTTGTTCATGAGATTTTTAATTTTCTAAAATAAAGATCCTCTTAACATGACATTTTTTATTTTAAAGTGGTTTTTCAATTTTTATACATTTTTTCTCTTGAGTTGTGATACCATGAGAAAGGGGATTTGAGAATACGGATTATTTTTGTTTAATATTTTTTTTACCCGAAAGAGTCTTCCTTATTTGGATTCAAAGCGGTCGAGATAAAAATTCAACTTTCTCATTTGTTATGAGCACCATTCAATAAGTGGTTTTAAGTTATGATTAGTATCATTCGACTAGAATATTGTTTATGTTTGTTACTTCAAGGTGAAGTATGAAACTTCTTGTTTATATTTCTAGATTTAGATGGTGTAAAGATACAAGCACTTAATTTTTCTTTTTAATCTTAAATTTTTTGTGTGCATTTAACATATTTAATAATCTATACTTACAAATAATTTATTCATAAAAACGAAATCTCAGTTTGTTAATTTGTGTTTGTAAATGGACTTTACATGAAGAGAAAATGCTTTTACGAATTTGCATTGGAGGTGCTATTACCGTTGTCCTTATGCTAACAGCTAATAATCTATACTTACAAATAATTTATTCATAAAAACGAAATCTCGGTTTGTTAATTTGTGTTTGTAGATGGACTTACATGAAGAGAAAATGCTTTTACGAATTTGCATTGGAGGTGCTATTACCGTAGTTCTTATGCTAACAGCTTATATGATGTTAAACCATAACGAAGAAAGAGGGAGTAGTGGCATCCCTAGAGAGCCAGCGTTGAGAAGAGATTTACATAGAAATATGCATATGTTTTGGATATTGAATGAGAGTCCTACTAGTTGTGTTGACTATTTACGAATGCGCAAGGTACCTTTTCTCAAACTAGCACAATTTTTTTGAGAGTTGGAAATATTGAAAAACACCTTTTATGTACCTATTGAAAAGCACTTAGCCATGTTTCTTCATGTATTATGACACAAGACTAAAAATAGAGTGGTAAGATTTGAATTTGTAAGATCCGATGAAACCGTTAGCCGTTACTTTAATGAAGACTTGATAGCTATATTTGTCATTCGCAATTGTTTTATGAAGCAACCAACGGTGCTACGCCTTCAGAAATCGTCAATAGTTCCCATTAGTATCAATATTTCTCGGTAAGTCTTAAATTTTTATTTTCGGTCTTTAACACCATAAAAAATTATGTATGCTTGAATTTTTTTGGATTGCATTGAGTTGATCAATGGGACACATGTACATGCAATGGTCCCCGTAAAGGATGTACCACGTTTTAAGGGTCATAAACGAGTTAGACAAAATATTTTGGCTGCCGCAACTCCAGATAAATTGTTCGTCTATATCTTGGCAAATTGGAAAGGGACAGCCAATGATTATACCGTCCTTAAGGATGCTTTATTATTATCATCACCATACGATTTGTGAGCGTTGGAAGATGAGGAATACCTAAATCAAATAAAAAAAGATTAACTAACAAATGACTAATAAACCATTAATTCTTTTTTTAGGAAAATACTACTTGTGCGATTCGGGTTACAGTACAGAACATGGATTTATTTCGGATTTATTTCACCATATCGTGGTGTTCGATATCACTTGAAGGAACATTCCGGTCACACATCCCAACATAAAAGAGTTTTTCAATCTAACCAAAATTGAATCCACATTTAGAATACTTGAATACCGTTTTAAAATACTACCCGCAATGCCACATCATCCATTTCCAACACAAGTTCGTATTGTTTTGGCATGCGCTATACTTCATAACTACATAGCTACGGTTGATCCAGACGATGAGATATTGAATAACATCGTAAAGTCTCAGTTTGAAGGCGATGTAGTTAAGGATGGTCCGGACATCATTCAGTTTAATCCAAATCAAATGCATGTTGAGGTGAGCGCGAATAGAGAAGAATGGAAGGCTCGATGTGATCAAATAGCTTGGGTTATATGGGTAGATTATTGTGACGAACACGACAAAATCCGCTACATGATACTTTTCTTTAGTTTAATCTTTATTGTAATCAAGATGCATTTACTCGATTAATCTGTTAAACTTTTGATGCTTATGTTGCATGTACTAAATATTATTATATTTCGGGTTCATCTAGGTGATGTTGTTTCTTTGAACTTATTATTTGTTATATTATATTTATTTTCATTAAACTTCAACTTCTTATGCTGCATGTTGATGAGTATTATTCTACTTTGTCTTGATTTTTATTATGTTTGTTGAAACAACCAAATTTGTTTTGTGTTTCTTTGATGAACTTTGGATGTGTCTATAGTATGTAATATGAATTACTCTAATTTGATTTCATTTATGTAATGTTGTTTGTTATCATGATTTAGATATGTTGGGTACTCCACGATTCCATCCTTCTATCAGCGAGTAGGTTCATTTCCCTTTTTCATCCCAGACTCAAAGTTCTCGGGGTACTCAAAAGAATAGTAATCAACCTCGGTGTATGGGTCCTCCATCAGATGTAGATGCAGGTTTTATGAACATGTACTCTCCTGCACAAGGTGAGGGTTACTTTCGGGCCATGATGATAGGTTCGGAAAATCATGGTTTCATACCGTACCTAAAAGTCCCGGACATGCACTTATGGACCATCCAATGAGCCCAAATGCAAACACATTTATAGGATCATCAAACAGTGATGCGCATGGATACTATACCGCTAGTGGAGCATCTGAAAAGTCCTTGCATAGCCGCGATGAAGAGGGTGAGCAAAGTTCACCAACGAAAAAGTGTAACAAGTCACGACATAAGAGAGCAGCTTCAGCTAATAGACCACCAAATAAAATTTGGTTGGATGTTCATGAGGATGTGTTCATCCTTGTTTTGGCATCACAAGTTAGAAAAGGTTTGAAAGGAGACACAAGTTTCGAAAGACCGCCTTTTACGACAGCGGCAATACACATCAACCAACATTTTGGCGAATCGTACACAAAGGATAATGCAAAGAATCACATTAAGGCCTTACAGAAGATGTATGATAAAATGCGGCAATGTTACGATTTGACTGGTGTGGGATAGGACGACGAAAAGAAAATGCTAGTAATGGAGTACAAAACTTTTTCTATAGTAAAGTTTCTCCTAACTTATTCGTAAATTGATAATGTATTATATTTTTTGAAACCCATAATATTAATTTTAGCAAACTAATCCAAAATTAAAGGACCATGTGAACCATCCACTTATACATTTTGATGACCTCATGCTAATATATGGGGATGGCAAAGTGACCGGAACCGAGAAACAATCGATTTATAAAGATTTTGATAGGTGCAAGCCCGTGATACTCCAAGCAGTGTGAATATTCATGATAACGAGACACAAAACGAATGTCCTCAAGTTCAAAAAACCACCAATGTCCCTTCTAGCGCCAACAATCAAGGGAGTCGTCTTCAAAAACTACCAATGTCCCTTCTAGCGCAAACAATCAGGGGAGTCATCGTCAGTGTAAAAGTAAAAATTTATTGAATGACCTCGAACCTATGGATAGTGTGATGAGCGGTATAGAGATGGTTGCGATGTCTATTCATAGAGCACAAATGCATTGGATTGAAAAACTTTCGAAGTATATGCATGAAGTTGGAGGGAAATACCCTCGAAACCTCTTGGATAAGGCAATCGAAAGTTTTTGCCATGATGAAAACAGTGCAAGAATGTTTATGGTGAAGTCCAAAGAATCAAGAATGGAATGGTTGGAGCAATTTGCTATCGATAGAGGATATGCATTGGATGAGGGTGAGCAATATGGTGGAGGGTGATGGAAGTAATGAGGACAAAGCAACTCCTCTTTAGATTCGAGAGCTTCGAATATCCATGGTCACAAAACATTTTGTTGTTATCTATATCTTTTAGCAAACTTAAATGTTGGGATGTAATATTAACCCATATCCATTTAGACTTGACGCTTTTTGTTTGGTATATCAACGATATAATCTAGAGATATTTTGTAAGGATCTTGTTCCCTAGTTGGTATATTATGTATTTTGGGTATGTAATGTATAAATGAAGTTCTAAGCTAGGTTGACGTTACTTTTACTTATGATATGTGTATTGATGGGATTTGAATCAAGTGAGCTTCACGGTTGCCACTTTGAAGTTGTACTGTTTTTCTAATATTATCTCAGTTATTATCGTTTAGTGTTGTATTTGCAATTTTAATGTTTCTTTGTTTTCAGAGTTAATTGTATTCACGAACTGTAGTAGCTCAACGCAGCCGTCGCCGCTGCAGATTTGCAGCAGCAACACGGAGCAGCAGGGCTAGAGCAGCAGCAGGGCAGGGTTTGAGCTGAACCAGAGGGTTTTCTTCTAATTACCTTAGAAATTGAAGATTTTATGTCTTATATGGAGGTAACAAAAGTTATTATCACCAATTTAATGTTATCTCCAAATCCAAGTTTTGGAATCCATATCAATTTGGCAAAACCAGACAAAGGATTGGAAACTTTTTGATTCACCATCTTTAACTCGGTACAAAGCAAACAAAAAATTACTAAATCCATATTATATTTGCATTTGCAAGGATTTGGGAATCCATTTTTATGAATTCCCCAACCAAACAGACCCTAAGGAAAAAGGGAGAGACTACCTCTTGAACATCAGAAGATTCAACGGTCCAAGGACCGTAGACCCCCTGATACACGGTAGATCCTTCGCCCACCGCTTCGCATCTCACGGATCCGACCCGCTTCCTCGGACCCGAAACCCGATAAGGAGGAGGAGAAGGCCAGGAGGAGGAGGAGGAGGAGGAAGAAGAAGTGGAAGTGGAGTAAGATGATAACAACCGAGGAGATTTTCTGGGCGGAAGAAGAATGGTGGAGGAGGATAGAAGAACCGCCATGGTTTCCCTGCCCTCTATTTTGTTGCTTGCTGGCAAATGATAATGTTATTTATCTGAAAATATAATTCAGTAATTCATTAATATTCATTCATTTCATTAAAGGGTTTTTCACTTAACGCCCCCTCACCCAAAACCCGAGCTAATTACTTTAAAAAATACAAAACTTGATAATTACATTTTATCTCCTAAATAGTTAAAATTGCATCATTTAGCCCACCAGCCTTTTCACTTCTCTGACGGTCAATTAATGAAAAAAGGCAGGCTAGAATTATCAAACCCTTCCAACCCATTCGTATTCACTCTTTTTCATTTAAAATTCCAAATTAGAGACCAGGTTCGGAATTAAGGCTTCGGAATTATGGTTTCAAATCTCCAATTGGTAATGGAATATGGGTCCTCTTACTCAACCAAAGCTTCTGATTTAGAATTTTCGCTGAAGAACAGAGTGGACGAGTGGATTGAGAGGATTTGATAACCCTATCCCGACTTTTTTCGCCAATTGACGAGTGGAGTGAAATGAAAGGGCTAGTAAGGATAAAATGAAACGGCTTTAACGTTTTAGAGGGTAATAGGTAATTATCAAGTTTTTTGGCGGTAATTAGCTTCGTTTGGAAGGCTTTAAGTAAAAAACTTCATTAATTAATATAATATATTAGTGGGTTTTTTGTAAGAGTATTCCAAAAAAAGAATGTTCTTCCAAAATGTTAAAATGGGGAAAATGGTTTTAAATCCGTGGGTTTTTTAAAAGTAATAAGTGTAGGTCTAACCCAAAAGAATTGTGAAAAGCTCCCTAAGTTTAAAAATTCTTGTGTTTTAGTCCCTATAGCACATTTACTATTGTTTTATGCCAACACTGCCCTTTAATATAAACTACTACATTTACCTTTTAAAGTACTATGGTTATCTTTCAAATTACTACATTTATATTATAAATTACTATATTTGTATTAAAATACTACATTTGACACGAAACTGTTACATTTTTTAGTAAAATTACTATATCTATTGCATTTGACATATTTCAATATAAATATAGCTCTTTAGTAGATTAATATGGTATTTTAAAAGATAACTATAATAATTTAAAAGATAAATGTAATAGCTTAGCTGAAAGGTCGGTTTTGGCATAAAGAATAGTAAATATACTATATACACCAAAACAAAAGAATCTTTATCTTTAAGTAGTTTTTCACAACTTTTTTGGGCAGAGACCTAAACCTATTGCTTTTCAAAGATAGGGATTTAAATCCATTTTTCCCTTTTAAAATTTCCCATAATACTCTTATGTTTGATATCATCTTTCAACTTTGTTGTTCACTTTGATTTTGATGGGGTGTAAAGATGATTTTGGTGATTTTGTAAATTTTAATAGTAAAATATAAATACATTCTTTATGTTATATTATGTTATATGTGACCTTATTCTTCTATTTTCATTTAAATATCTTTAAGTTAATAAATTGCCTTTGAGTATAATAAAGAATTCGTATCTTTCCGGAATTACTCTATATTTTATGCTCTGCACACTTTTCTTAATCTAGGTAAGAAACACATATTTTTTAGTAAAAAAAATAAAATTATTGGTTATTAATTTTAAAAGAAATTCATTTTAGCTTTTATTCACAATTTGAAAAATAGCATGTCCTCCGTGATGCTTAGAGTGATTTTTGCTAAAACATAGTAAAAATAAATGTAATTTTTTTAGCATTCAATAAAATAGGATATTTAGAGCAGTTTCTTTCTAAATACATTTTCAATAAATAATTTACATAAATTAGTAAAACTAAATATCTATAAAATTACTCGGACAATCATTTTACCATCGACGTTCAAGATTTAAAATCTTGGTACTCTGACATTAATTTGATATCGAAATTGATCGGTTTGGATCAAGATTGATCATATTATATAATGATAAACTATGATCTTAAAGCATGGCTACTTACGTGTGATGTCACATATTCGAGTCTACCAGGATGCTTTCTCCGTTTTTTGTAATTTTACCAACTATGCTTATTAAGGCACCATTCATACCAAGTTTTCCACTACAAAAAAATAAAAACCTACTATGGTAGTGTCGATACAATAATAATTAAAAACTATATTATTTGAGTTATATTTATAATTTTTAGCTTTTCATCTTACGATTTTCATTGAAAGAATTTTGATCTCACGCGTTACGCGTGGGGTTGATTCTACTTATCAATAAAGATGGATAACATGCTTGAATTTTTCTATGAGCTTTGTGTAGCTGCGACTAACAACGTAAAACAGGAGGGTCCCTTTGTGTCACATCGTGCTTCCCATACGGAATACGATGGGGTGACTAGACCAGCCATACTCTTACAGTCAAGCAATAATCCAGCCGTAGTCACATTTCGGTTTCTATCATTACATGGTAATCAATAAACACGGCACAAGGGTAAAGGAAATCACAATTCACAACTTTATTACATTTAATCTGTAACGATCCTAAACTTTCTGTACAGAATTTTTTTCAAAAATACAGAAGGAATACCTAAGCCTGAGCACAAGTTATAAATTTGATTTACTTTTGAACAGCAAGAAAGCACTTGTAGCTCATTGGTAAAGCCTTGCACTGTTGTGATGTAGCTCCTGTAATTAAATCCCCCAAACCACATATTATTTTTTTTGTATTTTCTTTTAAACTTTTAGAAGCCTAAGGGTTTATACATGCACTACATGTAAAATGAAGAGTTACAGAAAAAACAAACATGTGGAAAATGCTATTTATACAGCCTAGGACACGTGGCCCCAATTCAAGCCCCATCCCCTCCAAGATGACCGATGAGATCGTGATTTGGGTCGACACCATCGGCCCAAACCGTACCAAATGCTCCCAAAATTTAACCCTAGCATCCCTTGGCCTAAATTCCCTCTTTAATCCATTTTTAATACACATTTTAATTCTATTCTTCATTACCCTAAATCCTAATTTTCGCTATAAATACCACACCACATTTCACCCCTCCTCATTCAGAATTTCCCCACAAAAACTCTCAAAATTCTCAAGTCCTTTTCGTGTGCAAGTGGAGTTAGCAAGGGGTGAAGTTCCGATGAAGTTTCGAGGTGATTCTGGCGACGAAATGTCACGCCCCGCTTCCCAGAGTACGCAAGATTGGGCACGTGACATAGCCAACCATGCTACCTGTGGGTAGGAAGTATCCATCCACAGTCACATTACGGTTGTAAGGATATCAAGAACAAGATAATAAGCTAATCTAATACATGTCCAAATCCATAATAACAAGAATCAATAAACAATAAGTGCGGAAGCTAATGATCCAATACAATGAATAAACAGTACGTCCCATAATGCGGGCTCACATCTGGAAATGAAATGAAAATAAATAAACTAAACCCTAAAGAACTCACAGTTCAGCCTGCTGGCTGAAGTACTCCTGCTCGGTCGTCGACAGTGGTACGGAATCTGGGCCATGCAAAACCCAGACGTCAGCGCGTCATGACATCAAGTATATAATGTAAACATGATGATAAGCAATGCAAATATGAACATGAATGAAGCAGTACTAAGAAATAACAGAGCAGGGTAATGTGCAATGGTGACTAAACTATCCTGTCAGGTTTCTACTCTATAGTCTTTGAAACCAATTGATGAATCGTCGATGTAACTCAATAGTATCCCGTGCGTGCCCGGGACCACGGTCAAAACCCTCGGGGCTGAATCCGAGACGTGCCGCTAAGCAGTAAAAGGTAGTAGGATGGACGAGTGATGTCAGCATCAACACTCCGGAGCTGGCCAAGCCCGTAAGACTGATCAGATCAATGTATCGAACTGTTGAGTTACAAGTCGGTTTCACCTTTGATTTCCCCATACCCCCAAGCTATGTATGTCAGGTCAGGTATTCAGTAGTCAAGGACTAATGCCAACACAAAATCCGGTAAGAGTAGGTCTGTCTGGATAGACAGCAGGGATGGTCGGGTTTGTCGGCATTAGGCATGAAATCATGAAACAAGTCGTGTCATGGTACAACAGGATGAGTCGGTATGTATGTATATGTCATGTGTAGCAGGGTCAGGCCAATATGTAGTGCAATCGGGTATGTGCCCACAACAGGTATACAATCAATAATGAACAGCAGCAGGAAACAGTAAATAACCATAATATTCCATGTAACCACAGTGATGTTTGTATTCTCTTATTAACAGGTTCACGCACCTTTAGGGTGCAATAGCCACAAGGTGAAGCAATATCCACAATCATGAAGTAATGAAGCTACAGGAATTTACACTAAGTATAATAATTGTCTTGTGAATGATTTAACAGTTAAAGCAGATATGATCCAGTCGTTTTATTTAGTTGAAATATGGATTGATGCTGGGTTGATTAATTACGAGAACTATTATAACGATTCCATGTTAAAGATAACCGCAACTGTCAATTCTAACTTATAACATTTTATCAATTACCATTATTAAGTTGTCTTATAGTATGAATTCAATTGCGTGGCAAGACTAGATCTCGCACGCTAGCATGTTAGAGCAAGTATTCAGATACTTGCCTCGACGGTTTTGCAAACCGGAACACGGATGCGATGTCGGCAGAAAACACGATATGATAGCACGGGCCACGGATCGAGTCCCAACAGAGAACAACGGGATCACAAGGACCAGGGGCTTCGCTGGAGCGTCGGGTTCGCCAAGACGGCACGGTCGGATTCCGGCAAAACACGGCAATGAGTTAGCAACACACGATAAACTTAATGCGATCAGCGGGGGGGGGGGTTACTGCACAAAGGAAAGATGAGGAAGGCTTACCGGGAGATACCAGGGGTAACCCCGGCGAGCTCGACGGCGCTGGGACGCCGGCGGGGCAACGACGGCGGCTGCAAGGGCTTGAACGGCCTCGGGGTTCGCGGGAGAGGGTGCTGCGACGAGTGGGGGAGAGGGTGGTCGGCTCTGGTGGTCGAGGGGGAGACGGAGGTGGCTCTGGTGACGACGGCGAGGATCGCCGGCGCGTTCTCCGGCGAACAGCGGAGGGTAGGTGATGGGTTAAGGGCTCGGGTTGGTGGTCCGGCGAGGGGAGGAAGGAAGCGACGACGAGGTCGGGACGAGGATGGTGAGAGGGAGTCGCGGGAGTCGTCGGCGACGAGAGGCGGCGTCGACGTCGGCTCTGCAGTGGTTGGAGGCGTCGGGGTTGGTTGCAGGCACGGGAAGAGGAACGGAGGAAGGAGGTAGGAGGTGCGGCTGGGCTCGCGGTGGCGAGGGCGGCGACGGCGAGGTCGCGGGGAGATCGGCGGTGAGGTTGCGAGGAGCTAGGGTTAGGGTTTCGTGGGTTCGTGATGGGAGAAGATGAGTGGGGAGGCGGCTGCATGGGGTTAATAATATAGGAAGAGAGAGAGAGAGATTGGAGAGAGAGATTGAGGGAAGAGAGAGATAGAGAGAGGCGGTTTGAAGAGGGCCCCACGAGGGTACAGTCTTCGCTGTGATTGGCTGAGGCGAGATATAAGGAGGAATTTGGAAGGATTTTGGAAAGATTTGCTGTGAAAGAAATTATTTTCGTATATATATTAGTTTACGATATTAAATTAAAACGGGCCTTTTTGGCGCTAAATGAAACATTTCCAAATCGCGCCCGGGTTGCGCCCAAATGCTCCAAATTCAAATTATAGGATTTTAGGCGGGTTCCAAATTTTGAAAAGAGGTGTTTAATGATTAAAATGCATGCCCCCAAGTCG
This sequence comes from Agapanthus africanus, assembly GCA_030015575.1. Classification (NCBI taxonomy): domain Eukaryota; kingdom Viridiplantae; phylum Streptophyta; class Magnoliopsida; order Asparagales; family Amaryllidaceae; genus Agapanthus; species Agapanthus africanus. The sequence continues at coordinate 113,992,097 of JASDDO010000001.1, read as the reverse complement.
GACACTTGCACGCGCGCGTAGTCGTCCAGGCTTGCCCGTTTAGCCAAACGGGACGGAATCTCGACACGCGGACGCTACCACGCGACTAGTGGCGACGAGTAGGCCAACATGGACACTTTAAATTTCATTTTAGGAGTTAAAATTTGTTATGTGCCAAAATGACTTAACCGGTTAAAATTTAGCAATAAACACCAGAAAATCAGAATAATTGGAATGAGCAATATAAAACCCTCAACTTGTAATATAAATAGTATTATTGGGCTCGGGTGTTACATCATACCCAACTACAAAAGAATTTCGTCCTCGAAATTCCAAGAATACAAGATAGCTAACTACTGGAAAAGGTGAGGGAATTTCTGCCGGATCTCGTCCTCTCGCTCCCAAGTAGATTCTCCATGCGATCGATTACCCCAAGAAACTAGCACAAGAGGGATAACCTTGTTCTTAAGAACCTTTTCTCTCCGATCCTTGATTTCAACTGGTCGCTCTTCAAAAGTCAGGTCCTCCCGTACGGTCAACTCCGAATGATCCAAGACATGAGTCTCATCACGAACATACCTCCGTAGTTGAGACACATGAAACACATCGTGAACTCCTGCTAATGACTGTGGTAACGCCAACCGGTACGATACCTCTCCAACACGCTCCAAAATCTCGAAGGGTCCAACGAATCGAGGACTAAGCTTTCCCCGACTGCCAAAGCGAAACACCCCTCTAGTCGGTGATATCTTCAGGAATACCAAATCACCCACGGCGAACTCTAGAGTTCTTCTTGACGTGTCGGCCCAACTTTTCTGTCTGTCTTGAGCTGCCTTCATATGCTTCCTGATGGTATTCACCTTCTCGACTGTCTGTACCACCAAATCTGGTCCTAGTAACCTTCGTTCACCAACATCATCCCAACAAACCGGCGAACGGCACTTACGACCATACGACGCTTCAAACGGAGCCATCTGAATTGTCGCTTGGAAGCTATTGTTGTACGAAAACTCCACCAGGTGTAGATGATCCTCCCAAGAACCTTTGAAGTCCAACATGCAAGCCCTCAGCATATCTTCAAGGGTCTGGATCGTTCTCTCCGATTGTCCATCAGTCTGAGGATGATAAGCTGTGCTAAACTTCAGTCGAGTCCCCAAACTTTCTTGTAAACTCCTCCAAAAGTGCGACAAGAATCGAGTGTCCCGATCGGACACGATGCTTACCGGCACTCCATGCAATCTGACAATCTCCTGCATGTATCGCTCTGCCAAAGTCTCCGTCGATTGACCAACCCGAAAAGGAATAAAGTGAGCTGCCTTGGTCAAACGATCGACAATCACCCATACGGCATTGTTGCCCTTTGGACTCCGCGGTAAAGCTGTCACGAAATCCATGGTTATATGTTCCCACTTCCACTGAGGAATCGGAAGTGGTTGCAACAAACCAGCAACCCTTTGGTGTTCGGCCTTGACTTGCTGACACCCCAAGCACTTAGTCACGAAGCGAGCAATTTCCCGTTTCATACCTTCCCACCAGAAGTGCTGTCGAATATCTCGGTACATCTTTGTCCCTCCTGGATGTACAGAGTAAGCTGAACTGTGTGCCTCCCTCATAAGCTCTTCACGCACATCTCCTTTTGGCACACACACACGGCTACCATATCTCAACGAACCGTCTTCATGGATCAGTAAATCGGTTCGTAGTCCGGCTCCAACCTGCTCTCGAAACTTTTGCAGTCTAGGATCCTGCGATTGTGCCGCTTTAATCTTCTCAACTAAGGACGACTGTACTTGCAACTGCATCAACTGTCCTGTAGCATGTGGTAGCACAACCTCCAAGTCAAATCTCTGAAAATCCGCAATGATCTCCCTTTGTGCGGTCAAAGCCTGAATTGCTGGTAACCGACTCAGCGCATCTGGCACGACGTTAACTTTTCCCGGATGGTACTTAAGATCAAGGTCGTAGTCGGCCATCAGCTCCAACCATCTGCGTTGCCTCATGTTCAACTCCTTCTGAGTGAACACATATTTCAAACTCTTGTGATCCGTAAAGACTTCAACTCTCTCGCCCAGAAGGTAGTGTCTCCAAATCTTCAGGGCGAAGATCACGGCTGCAAGCTCTAAGTCATGAGTCTTCAGTTGTCTCGATGCGTAAGCGACGACTTTCCCATTCTGCATCAAAACACATCCTAATCCCTTTCCGGATGCGTCGCTATGAATCACCAGTCCTCCTGAATTATCCGGTACGGTCAGGATAGGGGCGGTTATCAATTTCTACTTCAACGTCTCGAAGGCCAATGCACATCCATCCGTCCAACCAAACGGTACCTCCTTACGCGTAAGCTTGGTTAACGGCTCAGCTAAACGAGCGAAGTTCTCCACAAATCTTCTGTAGTAACCGGCGAGTCCAAGAAAACTTCTTATCTCTGCAACATTCTTTGGAATAGGCCAGTCTCGAACTGCTGCAATCCTTTCGGGATCGACGGCGATTCCATCGCCCGACACGACATGCCCCAGAAACTTCACTTCTTCCAGCCAGAATTCACACTTACTCATCTTCGCAAATAACTTCTCTTGTCTCAGCGTCTGCAGTGCAATCCTTAAATGCTCAGCATGCTCCTCCGGACTCTTCGAGTACACCAGAATATCGTCAATGAATACCACGATAAACTGGTCCAAGTACGGTGAAAAGATCCTGTTCATCAAATCCATGAATGTTGCCGGCGCATTAGTCACTCCGAAGGGCGTCACTAGATACTCGAAATGTCCATATCGAGTTCGAAACGCCGTCTTGCAAATGTCTTCTGCTTTCACTCGGACCTGATGATATCCTGATCGTAAATCCAATTTCGAGAATACCCTCGCGCCACTAAGCTGCTCAAAAAGCTCTCCAATGCGAGGGATCGGGTACTTGTTCTTAATAGTCACCCGGTTCAATTCTCGATAATCAATGCACATCCTTATCGTGCCATCCTTCTTCTTTACTAAAAGAACTGGAGCTCCCCAAGGTGAGTTGCTGCTTCGAATCCATCCTTTCTCGAGTAATTCACCAACTTGTTTCTTAACTTCTTCCAATTCCACCGGTGCCATCGGAGAATAAGATTTTGATACTGGCGCTGCACCAGGAATAAGGTCAAACGCAAACTCCACCTCTCGCTTCGGCGGTAAGCCCGAAGTATCTTCAAACACATCCATAAAGTCGCGGACAACTGCCGGCTCTTCATTACTATCCACTACTATAGCCGCAAGAACATTGTTCGTCGGCCTAGCCCTAAACTCGACCGGCCCGACAGAACTGCTTCCTCCAATGAAAGTAAACTTAGGATGTCCGGGAATCTGGAAAATTACCTTCCTTGCCCTACAGTCAATATGGGTGTGGAAAGTGCCAAGAAAATCCATCCCCAAGACAACCTCATAACTGCCCGTATCTATCACCAAGAAATCTGCAAAAACTCCCGTCCGCAAACAACAACTGTACAATCTTTACCTTTCTTACTAGCTATGATTTTCCCATTCCCAGTGTGTATGTCCCAGAAACTAGACAGGGTCGTGCAGGTGATCGAGTGTGTAGTTATAAATTTGGATGACATAAACAGTGGGATGCTCCGAAATTAAGTAATGCCAAAGCGGGAAAACCATGAACGAGTAAATTACCTGAAACCACTTCTCCCGATGCCTTAGCTTCCTCAGCTGTCAACGTGAACGCTCGAGCCTGATTAGATCCTTGATTCAACTGTCTCTGCCCTTGGAACGGTCTCTGCGGAGGCTTCTGAACATCATCTTTCGTGCGAGGCTTCGACGGACAAGCATCAACGGTGTGATCTGCCGCTCCACATCTAAAACAGAGTCCCAGCCTCATACGACACTTCTTTCGCACGTGTCCGGGTTTATGGCAGTAGCTACAGGTCACGCTCCCCTTCCGATCACCCACACTTGTTTTCTTCATTGGTGCTACGCTGCGCCTGTTCACCGGAATACTTCTACGTACAGACGTTTGGTTCAGTGCAAATGCTGGTTCCAGCTCGATTTGTTCCTTTAGTCTCTCCAGCAATCCCCTTATCACTCTACGCCTGGCGGCTAAGACCGCACGCCCTGGGTCCATCTTCAAATTCTGACCGGCTATATTCCTGGAAATCAAAGTACCCAACATTAGCATGATGATAGATTTCGAGTATAGATCAAGGCTAGAACTCCAAGATACTTAAATAGAGTGCTGCATTGTAGCTATGCCGCGGTATCATAGCCGCAATTACTTAACTCCACCCAAGTCGCCTAAGTCCTAGAGATAACAAGAAGTTAGGTTTTCGAGTTGACAATGCAAAGTAAGTTTGCATGCCGACATGATCCGGAAGAATGATTCAAGGATGGTAAAACGGTCAAGGTGGCAGGACATGTTTCCTAATCACGGGTATTATGATCCGTGTATCGGGTGCAATACCCAACTACAAATAATCAACCCAATTAACCTATGTCTCTGATACCAAAAGAACCATGTCACGCCCCGCTTCCCAGAGTACGCAAGATTGGGCACGTGACATAGCCAACCATGCTACCTGTGGGTAGGAAGTATCCATCCACAGTCACATTACGGTTGTAAGGATATCAAGAACAAGATAATAAGCTAATCTAATACATGTCCAAATCCATAATAACAAGAATCAATAAACAATAAGTGCGGAAGCTAATGATCCAATACAATGAATAAACAGTACGTCCCATAATGCGGGCTCACATCTGGAAATGAAATGAAAATAAATAAACTAAACCCTAAAGAACTCACAGTTCAGCCTGCTGGCTGAAGTACTCCTGCTCGGTCGTCGACAGTGGTACGGAATCTGGGCCATGCAAAACCCAGACGTCAGCGCGTCATGACATCAAGTATATAATGTAAACATGATGATAAGCAATGCAAATATGAACATGAATGAAGCAGTACTAAGAAATAACAGAGCAGGGTAATGTGCAATGGTGACTAAACTATCCTGTCAGGTTTCTACTCTATAGTCTTTGAAACCAATTGATGAATCATCGATGTAACTCAATAGTATCCCGTGCGTGCCCGGGACCACGGTCAAAACCCTCGGGGCTGAATCCGAGACGTGCCGCTAAGCAGTAAAAGGTAGTAGGATGGACGAGTGATGTCAGCATCAACACTCCGGAGCTGGCCAAGCCCGTAAGACTGATCAGATCAATGTATCGAACTGTTGAGTTACAAGTCGGTTTCACCTTTGATTTCCCCATACCCCCAAGCTATGTATGTCAGGTCAGGTATTCAGTAGTCAAGGACTAATGCCAACACAAAATCCGGTAAGAGTAGGTCTGTCTGGATAGACAGCAGGGATGGTCGGGTTTGTCGGCATTAGGCATGAAATCATGAAACAAGTCGTGTCATGGTACAACAGGATGAGTCGGTATGTATGTATATGTCATGTGTAGCAGGGTCAGGCCAATATGTAGTGCAATCGGGTATGTGCTCACAACAGGTATACAATCAATAATGAACAGCAGCAGGAAACAGTAAATAACCATAATATTCCATGTAACCACAGTGATGTTTGTATTCTCTTATTAACAGGTTCACGCACCTTTAGGGTGCAATAGCCACAAGGTGAAGCAATATCCACAATCATGAAGTAATGAAGCTACAGGAATTTACACTAAGTATAATAATTGTCTTGTGAATGATTTAACAGTTAAAGCAGATATGATCCAGTCGTTTTATTTAGTTGAAATATGGATTGATGCTGGGTTGATTAATTACGAGAACTATTATAAAGATTCCATGTTAAAAATAACCGCAACTGTCAATTCTAACTTATAACATTTTATCAATTACCATTATTAAGTTGTCTTATAGTATGAATTCAATTGCGTGGCAAGACTAGATCTCGCACGCTAGCATGTTAGAGCAAGTATTCAGATACTTGCCTCGACGGTTTTGCAAACCGGAACACGGATGCGATGTCGGCAGAAAACACGATATGATAGCACGGGCCACGGATCGAGTCCCAACAGAGAACAACGGGATCACAAGGACCAGGGGCTTCGCTGGAGCGTCGGGTTCGCCAAGACGGCACGGTCGGATTCCGGCAAAACACGGCAACGAGTTAGCAACACACGATAAACTTAATGCGATCAGCGGGGGGGGGGGTTTACTGCACAAAGGAAAGGTGAGGAAGGCTTACCGGGAGATACCAGGGGTAACCCCGGCGAGCTCGACGGCGCTGGGACGCCGGCGAGGCAACGACGGCGGCTGCAAGGGCTTGAACGGCCTCGGGGTTCGCGGGAGAGGGTGCTGCGACGAGTGGGGGAGAGGGTGGTCGGCTCTGGTGGCCGAGGGGGAGACGGAGGTGGCTCTGGTGACGACGGCGAGGATCGCCGGCGCGTTCTCCGGCGAACAGCGGAGGGTAGGTGATGGGTTAAGGGCTCGGGTTGGTGGTCCGGCGAGGGGAGGAAGGAAGCGACGACGAGGTCGGGACGAGGATGGTGAGAGGGAGTCGCGGGAGTCGTCGGCGACGAGAGGCGGCGTCGACGTCGGCTCTGCAGTGGTTGGAGGCGTCGGGGTTGGTTGCAGGCACGGGAAGAGGAACGGAGGAAGGAGGTAGGAGGTGCGGCTGGGCTCGACGTGGCGAGGGCGGCGACGGCGAGGTCGCGGGGAGATCGGCGGTGAGGTTGCGAGGAGCTAGGGTTAGGGTTTCGTGGGTTCGTGATGGGAGAAGATGAGTGGGGAGGCGGCTGCATGGGGTTAATAATATAGGAAGAGAGAGAGAGAGATTGGAGAGAGAGATTGAGGGAAGAGAGAGATAGAGAGAGGCGGTTTGAAGAGGGCCCCACGAGGGTACAGTCTTCGCTATGATTGGCTGAGGCGAGATATAAGGAGGAATTTGGAAGGATTTTGGAAAGATTTGCTGTGAAAGAAATTATTTTCGTATATATATTAGTTTACGATATTAAATTAAAACGGGCCTTTTTGGCGCTAAATGAAACATTTCCAAATCGCGTCCGGGTTGCGCCCAAATGCTCCAAATTCAAATTATAGGATTTTAAGCGGGTTCCAAATTTTGAAAAGAGGTGTTTAATGATTAAAATGCATGCCCCCAATTCGGACACTTGCACGCGCGCGTAGTCGTCCAGGCTTGCCCGTTTAGCCAAACGGGACGGAATCTCGACACGCGGACGCTACCACGCGACTAGTGGCGACGAGTAGGCCAACATGGACACTTTAAATTTCATTTTAGGAGTTAAAATTTGTTATGTGCCAAAATGACTTAACCGGTTAAAATTTAGCAATAAACACCAGAAAATCAGAATAATTGGAATGAGCAATATAAAACCCTCAACTTGTAATATAAATAGTATTATTGGGCTCGGGTGTTACACGAAACAACGCCCCGACGTTTCCGTTATCTTCCACTACCTATTTTTCTTCTCGTTATCCAGTAAGTCCCCTTTCTCCCTCTCTTCTACTATCTTAAAAACTTTAATTTCTAAAACCCGACGGAAGCGGAGTTAATCCGACTTCTGATTCGGTTTTTCCTTAAAAAGATTATTTTTCTTAAACAATCAATACCATACTCTCATATAATATTTAACAAATATTAACAAACACTTTAAAACAAGTTTCAATTCAAAATAATCTTTTATGCAACTTTTATCGTATTTTTACGGTAAAATACCACATACTTCATTTTTGACATAAAACAACATAATACTTGTATTACCTTTAGATAACTCATGAGATAATGACCTACCTCATCACAACACACATCTTGATATAGCACGATGAAAGTTTGGGACATTAGTTATGGGATAATACGACATTACAAATAAATACCATCAAACTTGCAAAACCATTTCTTTAAAAAATGTATTAATCAATTCCTTGCAATTACGTCTCTACAATCCATTTTGGGAACCCCATTCGGGATGGTACAGATTATCGCACATTCTCGGGCCTAGTAGAGCGAGATGCAGACCTCCAAAAGGAGCATTCGATCTCGATGGGATTTTAATGCATTTTTTATTGAAAATGAGATTTCTACAAAAATAAATAAAATTTATTTTTTATTAAATATATATATATATATAACTATTATCGAAATATCTATTTTAATTATATTATATAAATATTCCAAGTTTTCTAAATCAAAGAAATCACCATTACATGAAAATACCATCCAAATACAAAACAATTCCAATATTTCAATAAAATACCATATACTATGAAAACTACGTTCTACTCACTAGAAATTTCACTTTTATTAAATATAAATCTATGAAAACTCTAAAGACGATAATTAAATACTTGAGGTGTATTTTGAAAACATATCAAAACTATTTTTACATAAAACCCCCTCAAGTTATGCTAAATTACAATAAGGACCCTACTAAATATAGGTTTAAGCGGGACCAATTCTCTTGAGTCTCAGCGAGCCAGAGAATGTGAGTGCTTACATATCTAAGACAGACAATCTAACAACGGTGTTATCAACACGGTAATTGTCTTTGAAAAAGACACAAATCCTGTCGTCCATGTGCAGCAGTTACCGATAATATCAAAACTAATTCAGGATTTCAATTTCTTTTCAAAATTTCTGACTCAAACCGAGTCTCAATCTAATCAATCTGACTTGAATATGATTCAAGTATAAACTACAATACAACATGAATCCATGAATCCGTCTATTCAATCTATATCAATCTATATTGACCGAACCGAACCATGGATATACTCCGTTTACATGACTATCCATTTACATCCATTCCGTTTTACTGATATCATGGTTTCGGAAAGTTTTCCATTTACTACAAGACAATACAATAAATTCGGTACAATTAACACAATCAATACATTAAATATTAGGGGTTTATAAATGGGTAGACTGGTATGGAACATATTAAAGGTGGCACGAGGTGGTCACTTAAGACGTAATTACATCCATGCCGTTGTTCCGTGGTATTTTCGACGGAGCCTTGTACTACAGTTTACCAAAGTCCACGGTGTAAGTTGGACTCCTCTCGTATACACTAGCATTTTCTGTACCAAGCTACAAACAACCGCGTTAACATTATAATCAAACATTACTAGTTATACTCTCTTTCTGTCTATTCAATCTCTAACCATCTTTGAGACTTACCGAGCGATTGTTCGCTGACGACATTTTTATTTCTCTTCTTCTTTGGAATGTTATTAGATGGATCAGACGCACTAGAGTTCGAGACCAACCAGAAGCATTTAGAGCAGACCCTGAGCAGTTCACAGAAGATCCTTAGTATTGACTTTACTTGTACATATTTTCTTTTCAATTATGCCATTGTTCAGGCATTGCTTTCCATCCATATATTTACATTTCAGTTGTATCTGTAAAAGAATATTTAATAAATAAAGTCGCTTGTTTACTGCCGAAAACCGGGAAGACAAACGTCTTGCCTGAATTTGGGGGCAGATGCTGTTTGGATTTATCCGTCCACCTCTCCGAAGATGCCAAGTTGATTTATGGCACCGTGTTTCAGAGGTTTGGACAGATGCGGCCGTTGTAGCAGACTTCATCAGATTCCCCCTCGTTATGAGGGTTTTTTTTTATTGTGGGGACGCTCTTCCTTGCAGGCGCAAGCCCCTGCAGTTAATTACGTTACCGCATCGCGGTAACCATTTTCTCCTGCTCCAGATATTCACTTCGTGCCATGTGTATTAGTTTTATTTTTGGTTGCCCGTAGATTGTATACGGAGACTAATTTGTGTTGTTGCCCGTAGGGCATGGATTAGTCCAAATCCGTATTTTCTTAAATTTGGGTTTGGTTTGATTTAAGGATCGTTAATCTCATTTGGGATTAAGAACAACTTAAATGTTTGTTGAGAATACATTAGTCTAATTTTTAGACTAAGATATACTCAACATGATTTTGGGATCATACAGACCCAACAAAAGAGCATTTGGGCTCTATTGCTTTAGTTTAATAGCGTTACGGTCCATAGCTAGTTTAAGGACATTGCGGTCCATAGGGATATGCTCATGGGTTTGGGAGTGCACCAAAGAGCTGTTGGTTGTCGGGACCCTCCAACTCTCTGAAGACGTTGAAGAATTACTGTCACGTCCCGCTTCCCAAAATACGGAATACAAGGGGTTGACAAGGCCAGCTATGCTCTTACGGTCAAGGAATGTCCTGCCGTAGTCACACTTCGGCTTCTAGTTTTGCATGGTAAACAGTAAATAATGCGCAGGTAATGAGAAATGCAGTAACTGGAACAAAACAGTAAAATGAACTGACCTGATGGGAAACAAAAGATATAACCCTAGATAGCTAAACAAGATGTCCGTGATGTGCGTCTAGTCCTGGTCTAGGCTAAATCTTCTCCTCACACTGAGCATGCATACTCAGGTCGTCAGAGCGACACAATAGCAATATAATATATATAAAATCATGTGACAATTCTAACAGTGATAATAGATATATATAACAGTAGATCAATGGCAGTATGGGTATGAACATGCGGTAATCAATGCAGCGGAACAGTAAAAGCAGTAGAATGATATGCCACGTATGTCAACACAGTAAGTAAGGTATATCAATGCCAGTATCCCTATCAGACTCTAAGTCTCACTGTACAGGTCACTAAGCCTATCGTCAGTCCAAGTGTGAGAGTCAACCACTCGCGAGTGTCCTCCACCCAAGGGTAGAACCCAAGGGCAAGGGACCACAGGCCCAACATGTAAATCACGGTAATAATCGTGTACCCTGTAAATCTCCATATATCTCCCTAAATATATAAGCCGGCAAGGGACTCCCGAGGTTCTGTTGAATTCACACTCAAACTACCCCACACCCCGTGGTCTACATCAAACGCTAACCATAACCCTAAATACCAGTCGGTCTGTGACAAGTCTACACGAGAATTGGAGGCAGGACCTCCATCAAGCACGTCCCGACTAATACCTAAGATAAATGGCAGAGTCTGATGTCTTATCTGTGACACCCGTGCAAGAGTTTCCATAAGTGTCCCATACCACTTATAGTTACACGTACACGCGTCCCACAGACGTCGACAATGCAATGGAATCATAAGGTTCACTGATTGTGTACAAGTACGTGTCACTTTCACTTATTCACTTATTCACTTATTCACGAACACTACGTACTTGCCACAATCATCACTAATACGTAACACTGGGTAATGCACGTTATCACTAAATTATCAATGCAATGACATGTGTATGATATGATGCGTGAACAGTATGTAAAGCTTGATTAGGGTATCATGAATCAATAATCTACCACTTGCATAATTTATCATAAATCATACGGTTATAGTTTAGTGCAACGATGAATGGGGAATAAATAGCATGTTCAGTTATCTATCCATCGAATTTAGTTTCAAGCCAATCGGGTTTCAGGATCACTAATTATAGCCATTTCATTTTAAGCGTTCACGGCTGGAAATCCGGTTTCAGAATCAGAAGTTCGTTTCGTAACGCATGTTAATCCCAGTTGGCTCAGATTTTAGCAACGCTACAGTTGGATGAAATCTAGGGGTTTCAGTAAGGTTTTCAACGCAATAGACAGATCTTCGATTGCGTTTGTACGTCAGGAGATATACACTGTTTAATACTAGTATGTCAATTCTGATTCTGTTGGGACTGTTATACGTCCACATCTATTAAATTACAGATTAAATATCAAATGATAACGAAACAGGATGAAACCACTTGTGTTGTCTAGTTAACAGATTCATCTATAATAAACAGCAGAGTTCTACAACCTACAAGTTAAGGAAACAGTGTGGTACCCATTACGGGGCAGCACACAGTAAACAGAGTCGCTCTGGACTGCAGTCCAGAGTCGCACTCCGATCCAAATATTGTCACAATTTAAGTACAGAAACAATTAGAAATTTACCTAGGGTTATAGTCCGTCGAGTCGGCTTCGATTTAAGCCCTCGAACACATCATTCCAGTGTGTATATAATTTATGGAGATTTTAACGGTTTTCAGGTACAAGAAAAATTCCAGTTTTACGAGTAAACTTGGGGGTAGTCGTTTTAGTTGTTAACGGTCATATTATCCAGCGAAATTTGTACAAGGTATTCATCACAACAAGGGCCGATACAGACAATCTAATTCCGTCAAAGTAGATAAGTATTTCCATTGGGAACACACATCGAACAGGTATGACACATAATTGATCTAAAATCGTAACTTTATGATCTATGTAATTAAAGATTGTAACTTGAGTATATAGCATGTAAGCAAGTAAAATACATGCCTGGAAACATCTCGGGGATGCACGGCAGCGACGCGGTCTATTGTAATGGCCCGACGCGATCACGACAAAGATTGGCCTCGGCTCGAGCTTCGCTTGACGGCTCGGTACAGTGGTTGTTTGTGGTGTTGGCCGGTTGATAGGAGAGTGAGGAAGAGATATATAAAGAGAGGAATGTTGAGAGAGAGAGATGTGTAGAGAGAGAGAGATTTCGGAGAGTGAGAGAGAGGACAGAGAGAGAGATTGTGAGAGATCAGTGAGAAAGAGAGAGATTTTAAAGAGAGAGATGAGAGATCAGTGAGAGAGAGAGTGAGGAAGAGAGAACAGAGTGAGAGAGAGGCAAGCAGAGAGGGGAGAGAAAAAGAGAGAGAACCAGGGGGAGAGAGAAGCAGGGGAAGAGAGAGAAAGAGCAGAGAGAGGGAGAGGGAGATGAGTTGCGGGGAAGAGGGGAGAGAGAGGTCGTAGGTGATGCAGAGGTGGTGCTCAGGGCTCGTCGGAGGTAAGGGGTGCTCGAGGTGGCAAAGTGCAGGGGCGATCGGCCGGGGGTGAGCCCAGGGGCAGCGACACCGGCGATGGGTGTGGGTTGGATTTTGAGGAGGAGCTCGGTGGATGGTGGTCGAAGGTGGAGGTGAGGTGGCGACTGTGATGCTGGTGATGGTAGCGACGGCGACGGGGCGATCGCGGTTGCGGGTGCGGAGCGAGAGGGGAGGAAGAAGGAGAACGAGGGAAAGAGAAAGAATGAGATGAGAGAGATGCGTGGGGGTGATCGCGAGTAGAGATCGAGGCGCGCGTCGTGGGAGTAACGCGTGCGAGCGTGGGCGTCGGCGGAGGCGAGAAGCGCGGGCGACGTGGTCGCAGGCGTGAGCGGAGGAGGCGGGAAAGAGAGCCGTTGGGGAAGAGAATGGGAGAAGCGGGTCGGGTCGGGGGTGAAGCGGGCGCGGGTTGAAGTGAAGTGGGCCGGGCCGGAGGGATATAAATTTAATAAATTCCTTTTTATTTAAAAGTTTGGGCTGTGAAGCTTGGGCCGCAGGAAAATAAGGTTTTAGGTTTTAATTTTAAATAAAAGAAAATGGGCTGGGGCTTAGGGTATAGGCCAGGAATAAAATAGAAGAATTGTGGGGAAAAGAAAAGAGGGCCGGACCTAAATAAATAGAATGGGAAAAATAATGGGCTGGGAGTTTTTAAATGGGAAAATTTTGGGTTTTGAGTTTAAATAAAAATGTGAAAAGAGACGGGTGCATATAAATTGAGGTTTATAATAATGGGACAGGAACATGAGGAATTGGGATTAGGATCTGAGAAAGGAGAGGGGAAGTACTATAATAGATTGGGGTTTTTTAAAACAATAAATAATTATAAATAAAATTTATAGGTTAAAAGAAATACGGATATAGGCGTATATAAATGAACCGGGTATTACAATTACAATGACATGTATCAGAGGTGTGGATAGATGTACCATTGAACCGATCTCCAGATTGAAGGGAGAGATCATGGCGGAACAAATATCATTTTAGATGCCACGTGTCAGGAGATCATTAGTCATCTTTGGAACTAAGATTGATTTGGGGAGACCTGATTATAGGAGGGCTCGGTTGATTGATGGTCAAAAGGTTTTTGGCCTCAGGAGACTTGGCTAATTTAGGCTAAGGTTGGCCCCCTCATAGTGTTAAACACTGATATTTGTTTGGCATTCACGTGCTCCCATGTGAGGCTCTTAAGCAGTATTAAACACTAAAATTTGGAGCGCTCACGTGTGACACGTGAAAATTGGGCATTGCTTCTTTGGGTTTATTCCTTTCTTCTTTTATAAGTGCTAAGCACTATTGGGGGTCACGTGGGAGCACGTAAGGTGCCCTAAAATGGGAACTGTCTTTGATTTATTCCCCTTTTCCTTTTATAAGTGCCGAGCACTATTAGGGGTCACGTAGGAGCACGTGAGGTGCCCCAAAATGGGAACTGTCTTTGATTTATTCCCCTTTTTCTTTTATAAATGCTGAGCACTATTAGCGGGGTCAAGTGGAATCACGTGACTCGATCTCAGTCGTTCCTTTTTGTTCCTCGGAGATACTCACGTAGGAACACATGATCTGTCGTGATAGCGTTGAACACTAATTATTTCTTTTATATGTATGGAAATCTTGATCTGAGTTTTGAGCATTTCAGCTCCCTTATTTTGATAAGAATTAAATTCTTTTATAGGGTTAAACTCTAGTTTTATCAAAGGAATTAAATTTCTATATCTTTGGAAGAATTAAATTCTTTAAACTTAGTTCTTTTCCTTAAGTTTTGAGTTTGCATGACAGAATCTCCTCGATGAAAATTAAATTCTCAACTTGTAGGGAGATATGCTTCTGCAGACCTCAACCAGAGAAAGAACTAAGTTCTTTTTAGAAGAGTTAAACTCTTGAAATGGCGAAGAAGAGATAAAATGATCTCTATGTCTTTCTTCTTACCCAGGCTTTCTTTTTCTAAAAGAGAGCTCTTCTTCTTTTTTGTTGTTTCTCAAATCTTATAGAGGGTCTCTGTTCTCTGATAAAAACTGAATAATAAATAAAAAGTAACGGGAAAAAAAACCCAAATGGAGCATTACGTGCCCACACGTGATAGGCACCGCGCTTAACAAAATAAGCTGAAACTAAGCCTCACGTGCAGACACGTGACCTCTATATACAAAGTATATGAGCGCTTATCTAAAACAAACAATTGGCCAGAGAAAAAACCCACGTGATAGCACGTGATGCTCTTTGGTATGCTTAATTTGGTGAGGTCATGTGCTACACGTAATGGGCTCTTAAGCCTTCTGAACCGATAGAATTAAATTCTAATTAAAAGAAACCAAAAGCTTTATACTTAATTTGGTGAGGTCACGTGCTACACGTGATGGGCTCCTAAGCCTTCTGAACCGATAGAATTAAATTCTAATTAAAAGGAATAAAAAGCTTTATGCTTAATTTGGTGAGGTCACGTTGTAACACCCTAGTTCATTTATACCAGTTCTAATTCGAGTATTTCTTTATTTATGGTATTTTCCTGATTTATTGTGTTTTGGGTGCGAATAGTGTATTTGACATCTGTATTTGCATCCGACCCGACCCGCTTGCTAGAAACCCATCTTGATTCCTGTTTATGATTTATCCTGGCTTGTTAAGTGGATCCGTGCACTTTCATATTATACATATTGCATACTGGCATTATATCTGGTATCTGCATTTCTTTAATATAATATTTAAAGTCAAGTAAGATATTTTAAAAATACATTGCATGGCCTTCCCGATACCCCTAAACCCGTGGTACCATTCGCGCATCTTGTTCCTGTTCCGTTCAGTGAAACGGACTTGTTTGGATGGCTACATGCACATACATGCATCCGTTCATGGGGGTATGCATTTTCGTTACCCGAGCATTCATTTTTAATTTTGGGCGTTGCATATATTTTTCATATTTTAAAACCGGATTTTTAGACCCGACCCGGGCGTGTTTTGGAATAAGTTTGTATTTGTCAAAATCATATTATATTCTTTAATTCCTTCTAACTGTTAATATACGTTTTCTTAACTAAAATATATTTTTTATATAATAAATCTTTAACAGAAGCTCACCTGCTCTCTCTCTCTCTTCATACACATATATAAATTATATATTTTAAAAGATTCTTTATAAAATCCTAACCCCCTTTTCTCTTTTACTAATATATATTAATTATATTTCCCTCTCCCCATACACGTTCCTCTCCCCCCCTCATCTTCTCAGAATTCTTCCAGCCTCGTCCTCGCATGAACCCATGCCTCGCGCTCGTCGTCATCGCCACCGTCACCAACACCCTCGACTTCACCTCCTCCTCTCCACGACCCACTCCTCACCTCGTCATCACCGCCTCGACCTCTCTCCTCTGCTGCAGCCTAACCCTAGAAACCCTAACCCTAGCCTTCGACTGCCCACGCCTGCGTCCACCTTGCCGGTGCTGCCTCCACCCTCGACCCCGATCTCCTCACCCTCGTCCTCACAACATCCACCTTCTACTTCTCACCCTCTTCCTTTCCCTGCACCCGAAACCTCCACTACCCTTCCCTCACCTGCACGTCTCGCCTCACCGCCGGCGACCATCGTCTGATTTAAAGAGATTTAGCGTGCTTGCGCTTTTAAAAGATGAATCAAAAATATTTCTAACCGCAATCAAGAACGGCGTCGCTTGGTAGCTAGCCGGTGAGTACGGGTCGGTCCACAGGGATGTTGTGTATTTCCTAATTTGGTTTAACGAGTTAATTCCAAACGGTGTGAATGGATTATCACTAAAACCTAAATTGATTTATACTAAGACTAGAATCTTGCTAGGGTTAGGTTTAAGTTAAGTTTGGAAATTGAATGTTTTCTCACCGCTTTCAATGCCCTATTTTAGATCTATTAGGTGTTATGGTAATAATTAATAAAGAGGATTAGTACCATCGGGAAGAAACGATATTTCTTCCTCTAGGTTCTTGTCCTTCCTTTCTTAATTCTTACCCTAACGTCCATGGAAAACATATACAACCAGTCCTTTATACTACGGTATCACCGCTACCTCGGGGGATAGGGTGCCGTAGGGAACAGTGTGTTATGTATGCATGGAATCCTATAAAAACTTATGATGGGCAAGAAAGGGGTGAGATATCTTCATCTCTCAAGCCTTCCCCAAAGCTAACCCTAACAAGCGAGGAGACTACTCGCTCATTAGGGAATTGAATGACATTCTAACTATCTAACTAGGGCAAATAATTAAAAGTAAACTAAGACAATGAAATAGAAATCTTACTTTATTGATGGCTCTCTCCCAACATTAACACAGGAATTACATATCTGAATTTATGAAATGAAAAGAGGCAAAACCTAAAACAGGTTTTTAGGGTTCTATTTATAGATTCACAGAAAACCCTAGGGTTACAATCGACGCACATCTGCTATTACAAAAATACCCCTAGGAAGACTTATTCAACGCACCGACGCGCCGCCAGAAAGTTTTTCCACCAATACATGCAATAGATGGCCGCGGAACCGCGGCCATAGGCCCTGTTTGGCCGCGGTTCCGCTGCCAAATAAAGAGCTTGGATGCTCTTTTTTTTCTGGGAATGTTCTGGTTGGCTTTGTCTTCTGCTTTCCTTAGTTTGTTCTTCAGAATGTCTTTTAGTTCTTTTCCAGATCTCTACAGTGAGTAATTGTGGTGGACTTTTACCGTTGCTTCGTGACGAAGTCTTGAACCTTGAGCTGTACTTGTTTATTGATTTTCGTTATTCTCCAAATTGTAGGCTTGATCAAGATTCTTCTATTTGTCGGTCGTAGTCTCACTTTTGTATCGTCTTTTGTCTTTTTCACTGTTTTTGTCTCGAGAGTCTGTAACCTGCAACTATGTAGCAGACATGAGTAAAAAACATCTGTTTATTTGTAAAATGCATAAGAATGGGGAATATAATAATGCAATATTATGATATGAAAATCGTCGTCGCCTTATCCTCACCCCGTCGCCACTACCTTCCTCCCTCTTCTCCTCCCCTACAAGCCACGACCCCCTGCACCAAGCCCGATCACCAAACCCAATCCAAAGAACCCAACACCCACGCACCTTGCTATCGTTGTCGTCGCCGTTTCCTCACCGCCGGAAACTCCGACACCATCACCTCGCCTTGTATCTATCTCAGAGAACCAGCGAACCCCAGACCAGCCTTTCTTCTTCCTTCTTCCTCCTTCTTCCTCCTTTTCTTCTTTTCTCTTCTCTTCCTCTTTCTTGATCTTGTTTTTCCGGTGATCGCCGGAGACCCATTGTCGACGTCACCCCAGTACCGCCTCCTCTGACCCCAGAGCACCAACCCTAGTGCAACCTTCATCTCTTCTTTCTTCTTCTTCTTCTTTCTCTTTCTTGATTCCGTTTTCCGGTCAACCGCCGGAGCCGTGCTCGCCACCGCTGATCCAGGCGACCCGGTGGACATCCCTATCCAGCGTGGTCTGTTCCTGCGTTGCTTGGTTCGGTCCCGTGTGAGCCGTGTGTGCATTGCAACTTTTACCGACATTGGACAGTACCGTGCGTATCCATCGCGTGATCCATCGAGGCAAGTTTATCTTGCTACATGCTACATTACTTCATATACATCTATTTTAATAATTATAACACTGGCATTTTAAATCATGCATCCCAAGTTCTCGTTTTACAGTTTTCCGACATCCGTATACATCCGTACGTATTATTTTACATCTAGCGCATGCAAACCTATCTTGTTACATATTATACTACAGTATACTGCGTCCAATTGAATATAACAGTTCATATTGTTTAAATTGTACATTCCGTATTTACCAGTTTATCATTTTACGGTTATATGATATCCGTTTGCATCCATATTATATAGAATACATATAGCTGCATCTACAGATCACATTAATAAATAATACTGTTAAATTAACACCCCATGTTTAATAAAGTGCGTTCTAATTAGTATTAGAACTATAAATGTAACCCTAATTGATAATTGTGCATCCATATCATTGATTTTATATCTATTTGCATACCATGTCACATTATTTCATTTTATTGTTATATTAGTACTCCATACTTGATTTTGTGCACCCATGTTTACTACAGTTTGATTATGAACACCCACTTGATACCTGTACACTACTTGGCACGACCTGATACACTATTTGACATGACTTGATACTTGTATACTATCTGACATGACCTGATATATTACTACTTGACTTGTTACCTGATCTTGTTACTAATGCCGACAATCTTGACCTGTTGTCCCATTGGACATTTCCTGTTGTCTATACAGACAAACCTGTACCTGCTTGATCCTGTGTTGGCATTAGCTCCAGATTTATCAATACCTGACTTACACACATAACCTTGGGGGTATGGGGAAATCAAGAATGTAGCCGAACGTAACTCAAAGGGCTATTATCCTTTTACCGTGGTCCCGTGGGGAATGAACGGGACATAGACTCACAGTCTATTATCCTTTTACCGTGGTCCCGTGGGGAATGAATGGGGCATAGACCGATGGGTTACGATGAGGATTACATTAATTGATTTCGAAGACTTTAGAATAGATAACCCCGTAGCACAGTTTAGATATCATTGCACATCACTTATACTGATATACTTCACCATTATATATTCCTGTTATACTCTTGTTACTGTTCATACTTCATGCCTGCATATTTCATTACATTCTACTTGCTTAGAATTATTGATATTATGACGCACTGACGTCTGGATTTTGCATGGCCCAGATCCTCTATCTCTGTCACAAGCCGTTTAGGAGTATCTCAGTCAACAGGCCGAGCAGTGAAGACTTGTTAGTATTCTAGTTTAGTTTATTTTCAGTACTTTTCATTTCCTGATGTGAGCCCGTGTTATGGGACGTACATTCCAGATCATTAGTACTTGAATCTTGTGCTTCCGCATTATTTTATTTCATGACTCGTTTATTTTGGCTTATGGACATGTATTAGATAGCTTGGTTTATTTTACTATCCCTGATATCTCTAAACAGCCGTAATGTGACTGTGGAAGGATCTTTCCTATCCACAGGTAGCATGGTTGGCTCTGTCACGTGCCGATCTTAACGCACTCTGGGAAGCTGGGCGTGACAGGGTTTGTTTGGTATCAGAGACCATAGGATTTAGGCTAATCGGGTTTGATTCTTTTGTAGTTGGGTATTGGACCCATTACACGAATCAGAATACCCGTAATTAGGAACATGTCCTGTCACATTGTTATCGTGATCCTTGAATCTTATCTTTCTCTTGACCCTTGTCTTGACGATATGCAAACAACTTTGCATCTCGGCATGAAACCTTTTGGTTCCTTATTGTTTCTCCCTACTTATTCTTTCGATTCTGATACTAGGATTTGGGCGAATTGGACGGAGTTATGTGATTGTAATTATGAACTGCAGCATGGTTACAATGCGGTACTCTATTTAAGTGACTTGGAGTCCTAGTCTTGATTCATTTCTTTGTTTTATGATCGTTATATTACCTTGCTTCTCTCGGTTTCATTGCTTACCAGTTCATGTTTTATCGCAAGCTTGAATCCTGTTTACCGTGCTTAATCTTCTTCAGTATCTTGGCTTCGGATGAAGTCATTTCGGTATCCTACTTGTTCATGTTTTTCCTGCATTAGTATTATACAATTCTGGTGCATCCCATTGTTTGAAGTTGTCTTGGGAATGGATTTTCTCGACACTTTCCACGCTCACATAGATTGTAGAGCAAAGAAAGTGATTTTCCAGATTCCCGGACATCTAGAGGTTTTTTTTGCTGGAGGTAGCAGTTCTGTTGGGACAGTCGAGTTTAGGGCTAGGCCGACAAACAGTGTTCTTTCGTCGATGGAAGTTGATAAGGAGGAAGCGCCAGCTGTAGTTCAAGAGTTTATGGACGTGTTCGAGAACATCTCGGGTTTACCGCCAAAACGAGATGTGGAGTTCGCAATTGATCTTGTTCCTGGTGCATCGCCAATCTCAAAAGCGTACTATCCAATGACACCAGTGGAGTTGGAAGAAGTCAAGAAATAGGTTACCGAATTTCTAGAGAAGGGTTGGATTCGCAGCAACAACTCACCTTGGGGATCTCCAGTTCTTCTAGTCAAGAAGAAAGATGGCACAAGGAGGATGTGCATCGATTATCGAGAATTAAACCGGGTGACTATTAAGAAAAAGTACCCGATCCCTCGCATTGGTGAATTGTTCGAGCAACTCAGTGGCGCTAGGGTATTCTCGAAGCTGGATTTGCGATCTGGATATCATCAGGTTCGGTTAAATCAGAGGATATTTGCAAGCCTGCGTTCCGAACTCGATATGGACATTACGAGTATTTAGTGATGCCATTCGGAGTCACGAATGCACCGATGATATTTATAGACTTGATGAACCGAATCATTTCACCGTTCTTGGACCACTTTATAGTGGTATTCATCAATGATATTCTGGTCTACTCAAGGAGCCTAGAAGAGCATGTAGAACACTTGAAGATCGCACTGCAGACATTGAGGCAAGAAAGATTGTATGCAAAGATGAGCAAGTGCGGGTTTTGGCTTAAAGAAGTGAAGTTTTTGGGGCATATTGTATCCGGAGATGGAATCGCCGTTGACCCTGAAAAGATTGCAGCAGTTCAAGATTGGTCGATTCCGAAGAACGTAGCAGAGATCAGAAGTTTTCTTGGACTTGCCGGCTATTACAGAAGGTTCGTGGAGAATTTTGCTCGTTTGGCCGAGCCTTTGACCAAGCTTACGCGAAAGGAAGTACCGTTCATATGGACGGATAGATGTGCGTCAGCTTTTGAGGCGTTGAAGCAAAGATTGATAACCGCCCCTATTTTGACCGTACCAGACGGTTCCGGAGGATTGGTGATTCACAGCGATGCATCTGGGAAAGATTTGGGATGTGTTTTGATGTGGCATGGAAAGGTTATAGCCTACGCATCGAGGCAGTTGAAGACCTATGAGAAGAATTACCCAACTCATGATTTGGAGCTAGCAGCAGTGATTTTCTCTTTGAAGATTTGGGGACACTACTTATTGGGCGAAAGGGTCGAAGTATTCACCGATCACAAAAGCCTAAAGTATGTGTTCACACAGAAGGAACTTAACATGAGGCAGCGTAGATGGTTGGAGCTGATGGCTGACTAGGATCTTGATCTTAAGTACCATCCGGGGAAAGTTAATGTTGCACCGGATGCGCTTAGTCGGTTTCCAGCAATTCGGATGTTGACTGCACAGAAGGAGCTTATCGAAGATTTTCGGAGATTCGAGTTGGAGATTGTGCTACCGCATTCTTCGGGACAGTTGATGCAGCTGCAAGTACATTCGTCATTGATCGAGAATATTAAAGCAGTGCAGTCACAGGACCCAAGATTGCTGAAGTTTCGAGAACAGGTTGAAGCTGGACTTCGAATGGACTTGTTAATTCATGAAGATGGTTCGTTGCATTATGGTAGCCATTTGTGTGTGCCGAAGGGAGATATTCGTGAAGAAGTTATGAAGGAGGCACAAAGTTCCGCGTATTCCGTACATCCAGAAGGCACGAAGATGTACCGCGATCTAAGACAACATTTCTGGTGGGAAGGCATGAAAAGGGAGATTGCCCGCTTTGTAGCGAAGTGCTTGGTGCGTCAGCAAGTCAAGGCTGAATATCAAAGGGTAGCTGGTTTATTGCAACCACTTCCAATTTCTCAATGGAAGCGGGAACATATAACCATGGATTTCGTGACAGCTTTACCGTGGAGTCCAAAGGGCAACAATGCAGTTTGGGTGATTGTTGATCGATTGACCAAGGCAGCTCATTTCATACCATTTCGAGTTGGTCAGTCAACGGAAGCGTTAGCTGAACGGTACATGCAGGAGATTGTGAGATTGCATGGAGTACCTGTGAGCATCGTTTCCGATCGTGATACCCGATTCTTATCGCACTTCTGGAGGAGTTTACAGGAAAGTTTGGGGACGCGATTGAAGTTTAGCACAGCTTATCATCCTCAGACAGATGGCCAGTCGGAGAGAACGATCCAAACTCTTGAAGACATGTTGAAAGCTTGAATGTTAGACTTCAAGGGTTCATGGGAAGATCATCTACACTTGGTGGAGTTTTCTTACAATAACAGTTTTCAGGCGACTATTCAGATGGCTCCATTCGAAACGTTGTATGGTCGCAAGTGTCGTTCACCCGTTTGTTGGGACGATATTGGAGAACGAAGATTGTTGGGACAGGATTTGATCGTGCAAACCGTGGAGAAAGTTAATACTATCCGAAATCACATGAAGGCAGCACATGATCGGCAGAAGAGTTGGGCCGACACATCGAGAAGACCTCTAGAGTTCGCTGTTGGTGATATGGTATTCTTGAAGATACCACCGACTAGAGGAGTGATTCGTTTTGGGAGTCGAGGCAAGCTTAGTCCTCGACTCGTAGGGCCTTTCGAGATTTTGGAGTGTGTTGGAGAAGTGGCTTATCGATTAGCGTTACCACAATCTTTGGCGAATGTTCATGACGTGTTTCATGTATGTCAACTCCGTAAGTATGTTCGAGATGAAACACACGTGCTG
Organism: Agapanthus africanus; assembly: GCA_030015575.1. NCBI lineage: Eukaryota > Viridiplantae > Streptophyta > Magnoliopsida > Asparagales > Amaryllidaceae > Agapanthus > Agapanthus africanus. Next base: position 113,968,790 of record JASDDO010000001.1, on the reverse strand, counting down.
GATCATTCGGAGCTGACTGTAAGAGTGGATTTGACCTTTGAGGAACGACCGATATCGATTGTTGATCGAAGAGAAAAGGTCCTTAAGAACAAGGTTATCCCTCTCGTACTTGTTTCATGGGGGAATTGCTCGCACGGAGAATTGACTTGGGAACGAGAAGACGAGATTCGATAGAAGTTTCCAGATCTCTTCCTGTAGTTTCATGTTTGTTTATCTTTTCTTGTTTTGGGAATTTTGAGGACGAAATTCTTTTTGTAGTTGGGTATAATGTAACACCCTAGTTCATTTATACCAGTTCTAATTCGAGTATTTCTTTATTTATGGTATTTTCCTGATTTATTGTGTTTTAGGTGCGAATAGTGTATTTGACATCTGTATTTGCATCCGACCCGACCCGCTTGCTAGAAACCCATCTTGATTCCTGTTTATGACTTATCCTGGCTTGTTACGTGGATCCGTGCACTTTCATATTATACATATTGCATACAGGCATTATATCCGGCATCTGCATTTCTTTAATATAACATTTAAAGTCAAGTAAAATATTTTAAAAATACATTGCATGGCCTGCCCGATACCCCTAAACCCATGGTAACATCCGCGCATCATATTCCTGTTCCGTTCAGTGAAACAGACTTGTTTGGATGGCTACACGCACATACTTGCATCCGTTCTTGGGGGTATGCATTTTCGTTACCCGAGCATTCATTTTTAATTTTGTTCGTTGCATATATTTTTTATATTTTAAAACCGTATTTTTAGACCCGACCCGGGCGTGTTTTGGAGTAAGTTTGTATTTGCCAAAATCTCAAAACGTACTAATATTATATTCTTTAGTTCCTTCTAACTGTTAATATACGTTTTCTTAACTAAAATATATTTTTTATATAATAAATCTTTAACAGAAGCTCACCTGCTCTCTCTCTCTCTTCACACACATATATAAATTATATATTTTAAAAGATTCTTTATAAAATCCTAACCTACTTTTCTCTTTTACAAATATATATTAATTATATTCCCTCTCCCCATACATGTTCCTCTCCCCCCTCATCTTCTCAGAATTCTTCCAGCCTCGTCCTCACGCTCGTGCTCGTCGCCGTCACCACCGTCACCAACACCCTTGACTTCGCCTCCTCTTCTCCACGACCCACTCCTCACCTCGTCATCACCGCCTCGACCTCTCTCCTCTGCTGCAGCCTAACCCTAGAAACCCTAACCCTAACCTTCGACTGCCCACGCCTGCGTCCACCTTGCCGGTGCCGCCTCCACCCTCGACCCCGATCTCCTCACCCTCGTCCTCACAACCTCTACCTTCTACTTCTCACCCTCTTCCTTTCCCTGCACCCGAAACCTCAACTACCCTTCCCTCGCCTGCACGTCTCGCCTCACCGCCGGCGACCACGTCGTCGTCGCCTTATCCTCACCCCGTCGCCACTACCTTCCTCCCTCTTCTCCCCCCTACAAGCCACGACCCCCTGCACCAAGCCCGATCACCAAACCCAATCCAAAGAACCCAACACCCACGCACCTTGCCATCGTTGTCGTCGCCGTTTCCTTACCGCCGGAAACTCCGACACCATCACCTCCCCTCGTATCTATCTTAGAGAACCAGCGAACCCCAGACCAGCCCTTCTTCTTCCTTCTTCCTCCTCTTCTTCTTTTCTCTTCTCTTCCTCTTTCTTGATCTTTTTTTCCGGTGATCGCCGGAGACCCATTGCCGACGTTACCCCAGTACCGCCTCCTCTGACCCCAGAACACCAACCCTAGTGCAACCTTCATCTCTTCTTTCTTCTTCTTCTTCTTTCTTCTTCTTTCTCTTTCTTGATTCCGTTTTCCGGTCAACCGCCGGAGCCGTGCTCGCCGCCGCTGATCCGGGCGACCCGGTGGACATTGTAGGGTTCCTAGGCACTCTTGTGAAGGTTCATAAGGCATCAAACATGCCCGAATAAAAATTTAGACGTGCCGAACAACCTAAATTCTCGATCTTTGCTAGATTATTAGGGTTTAACATGCAAGTAAACATCTTTACTACTAAATGTGAGGGATTACAACCTTTGTAGTCCGCTCCTTCGCTTCACAAGCTTCGAGTAGAAGTCCCTTTGCCGCGATCCACGATCTCCCGGACTCAAGAGAGGCTCCACGACTCGAACGATCCATGCTAGCTTGTAGTGTTCCGCTTCTCTAATGATCTACGTCGAAGTTGCTATAACTCAAGCTCTCTCACTCTAAAGAGGTGAACACCCTAATCTAATGGACTAGATTAGATGAGGATGATGGAGTAGTATTTATGCTTTCTTTTTATATCATTTTCTCACAAGAAATCATCACAAAAGAAATCACTTGTGAGCTCTTTCCAAAACTCAAGAGAGAAGAAGATGAAGAATAATGAGAGTAATCCTTTTGTGATGAATAGTAGATAAGAATATATGATTGATTATGGAACCATGGTCAAGGATGAGAGGCTTAACCTTTGTAGAGAATAAACTAGAGCTAAGGTTTGGTTAGGTTAAGAATGAGTCATGGATAAGTATCAACCATAATATCTTAACCAAGACAAAAAGAAATCCTTCTAGAATGAGCAAGAAGGAGCTAACCCTAATCAAACCCTAATCTCTTTTTATCATCTCTAAACATGTTTCATAATAAATCATATCATGTCACAATAATATATATCACATATATATTATATATTTTCAACAAAAGAAAATAATACAATTAACATATATCGCATATATATCAATGTATTAATCCTGTGAAAAAATGAAATAATAAAGCTAGCCAAAATTAGATAATGTAATACAATATATCATATATATCATTATACATTAAATTATCGAATCAACACTTAATCCGATGATCCGGCTATATCGAATATAACCGACTAATATATCATGTACCGATTCATCGAATCAACACTTGATCCGATGTCCCGGTTCATATCTAAATATCGTGAGAATATAATACAGTATCTCATATCGCATTATCCTCGGTCCTGCGCATATCACATATGTGCCTCTACTCCGTTTTGCCTGAGCCAAGAAACCTCTGTGTAGGACTCTAAAGAATCGTCAATACGCCGGTAGCAGGTGATGATCATATCAAACACCCACAAGCTGCAAGCGGTCAGCTAAACATAACAGCCACCCAGGTATTGAGTGATCAGAAGATCAACAAGCTAGCCTGTACGTTCTCCTATGAATCCAATCAGTAACACTCCCGTACAGTCCGGTCTGTTCGTCTGATATGTCGTATATCAAGTCTAGGGGTGGTATACGTCAGACCCCAGTAACCGATAAGTCGTGTCGATGTGAGGTTCATAACAGGTCGAGAAACTACTGGTAACACTTACCAGTATATCTCTATATCAGCCCTGGCCAGGGACTTCCAGTTATAGCCAATCGAACACAGCACAACATCAACTCCCTATACCGGGAGAGACGAATCCTCTCCTATCGCTCATTGCCTCCATGTGATTCGGGACTGTACCCAAAAGCCACCGTTTTGCACGCCCTCTTGGACGTGGTAAGGTGGAAATCAAAGCACAGTGGGAATCACATAAGAATCTATGACGATCTCGGGTCTACAGACTATCCTGTACTAGTGTCACCGGAGAACTGCCATCTGACGTGTGGTATATCACCATCTGGGAGTTCTCGGCGAGTCCGTCCAGTGTACCCAGTCTCCACTGAGCACCCGTACACCATCTCTGATGTCAAACACCGATGGATATGGGATCATCTATCGCCCATCACATGGGTCAAGATGCGTATACGCTAGTCTACTCTGGTGTATCGATGCCCTGTCTCGATATACCCTCGACTAGGAACAGTTATAGGATGTACTCATCGACTACCGTGGCCCCGCTAGTATGATCTCATCATAATCCCAGTAGTCGAGTACAGATCCTAAGGGCTTTATCAACATGTGAGAGAAAGACAGTAAATCAATACAAGTCAACATGTTAAGATAAAGGGAAACCAAATAGCATACTATCATGACGAGCAAGAAAGTCCTCTCTGTATATATCTAAGCATCCATCATAATATACATCATATGTACAACAATGGCCTCTAGGGCATATACATAACCAACAGACATCCCTATCCAGCGTGGTTCGTTCCTGCATCGCTTGGTTCGGTCCTGTGTGAGCCGTGTGTGCATTGCAACTTTTACCGACATTGGACGTTACCGTGAGTATCCGTCGTGTGATCCATCGATGCAATTTATCTTGCTACATGCTACATTACTTTATATACATCTATTTTAATAATTATAACACTGGCATTTTAAATCATGCATCCCAAGTTCTCGTTTTACAGTTTTCCGACATCCGTATACATCCGTACGTATTATTTTACATCTAGCGCATGCAAACCTATCTTGTTACATATTATACTACGGTATACTTCATCCAATTGAATATAACAATTCATATTGTTTAAATTGTACATTCCGTATTTACCAGTTTATCATTTTACGGTTATATGATATCCGTTTGCATCCATATTATATAGAATACATATAGCTGCATCTACAGATCACATTAATACATAATACTGTTAAATTAACACCCCATGTTTAATAAAGTGCATCCTAATTAGTATTAGAACTATAAATGTAACCCTAATTGATAATTTTGCATCCATATCATTGATCTTATATCTATTTGCATACCATGTCACATTATCTCATTTTATTGTTATATTAGTACTCCATACTTGATTTTGTGCAGCCATACTTACTACAGTTTGATTATGAACACCCACTTGATACTTGTACACTACTTGGCACGACCTGATACACTATTTGACATGACTTGATACTTGTATACTACCTGAAATGACCTGATATATTACTACTTGACTTGTTACCTGATCTTGTTACTAATGCCGACAATCTTGACATGTTGTCCCTATGGACATTTCCTGTTGTCTATACAGACTAACCTGTACCTGCTTGATCCTGTGTTGGCATTAGCACCAGATTTATCAATACCTGACTTACACACATAACCTTGGGGGTATAGGGAAATCAAGAATGTAGCCAAACGTAACTCAAAGGGCTATTATCCTTTTACCGTGGTCCCGTGGGGAATGAACGGGACATAGACTCACAGTCTATTATCCTTTTACCGTGGTCCTGTGGGGAATGAATGGGGCATAGACCGATGGGTTACGATGAGGATTACATTAATTGATTTCGAAGACTTTAGAATAGATAACCCCGTAGCATAGTTTAGATATCACTGCACGTCACTTATACTGATATACTTCACCGTTATATATTCCTGTTATACTCTTGTTATTGTTCATATTTCATGCCTGCATATTTCATTACATCCTGCTTGCTTAGAATTATTGATATCATGACGCACTGACGTCTGAGTTTTGCATGGCCCAGATCCTCTATCTCTGTCACAAGCCGTTCAGGAGTATCTCAGTCAACATGCCGAGCTATGAAGACTTGTTAGTATTCTAGTTTAGTTTCTTTTCAGTACTTTTCATTTCCTGATGTGAGCCCGTATTATGGGACGTACATTCCAGATCATTATTGTACTTGAATCTTTTGCTTCCGCATTATTTTATTTCATGACTCGTTTATTTTAGCTTATGGACATGTATTAGATAGCTTGGTTTATTTTACTGTCCCTGATATCTCTAAACAGCCATAATGTGACTGTGGAAGAATCTTTCCTATCCACAGGTTGGATGGATCTTAGCGCACTCTGGGAAGCGGGGCGTGACATACGTGCTACACGTGATGGGTGTTCATATCAGAATTTTGCATTATTATATTCCCCATTCTTAATCATATTGCAAATAAATAGGTGCTTTTGATTCATGCCTGTTAAATAGTTGCAGGTTACAGGTTCTCGGAACAATACAGTGAAAATGATGAAAAAACGCTACAAAAGTGAGACTACGACCAACAAATAGAAGAATCTTTTTGATGCCGCGTACAGTTAAGGAATAAATGAATATCAATGAACAGTTCGATTTCACAAAGTACAAAGGCAGCACAAGACTCAAGACTTCAACACGAAGTGAACGGGAAAAGTCCACAACATTCTGCACTGTGGAAATCTAGAAGAAAGTAGAAGACATTCTGAAGAACCAAGTGAAGAAAATAAAAGGAAAAAGCAACAGAAAGAAGCCCTGAAGAAATAAGCCAGCAAGCCCATCAAATGGCCGCGGATCCGCGGCCAAACAAGGCATATGGCCACGAATCCGCGGCCATGCCGTGCACGTGTCGGTGCGTGTCGGTGGAGTCGGTGCATTGACCCGGTTTTCTTAGGGTATTTTTGTAATTCTAGATATTGATCAGATGTAAACCTTAGGGTTTCTATTATCTATAAATAGGAATCCTACAGCTCTTTTTGGAGCATGCATCTTTTAATTTCTAGAATTTTAAAATTTCATTACTTGTAATCGTCAAAGAATGCATTAAAAAAAAATTAAGTTTTTTTTATATTGAATTTTTTATCTAGCTATTTTATTTCTCTGCCGTAGTTATTTTCCGCAAGTTAATTAGGCTATTAAATAAAAACCATAAAAATGAATTCCTTTATTAATTCCCTAATGAGTGAGTAGTTCCTCACTTGTTAGGGTTAGGTTTGGGGAAGGTTTGAAAGATGAAAATCTCTCACCCCTTTCTTGCCCGTTCAATATTTTAAAATAGGAATTCATGCAAACCAAACACACACCGCTCACTACGGCACCCTATCCCACGAGGTAGCGGTGATTCCATAGTTAAGGACCGGTTGTGATTGTTTTCCATAGAGGTTAGGGCTAAGAGTTAAGAAAGGACGGATAAGGACTAAAGGGAAGAAACCTAGTTTCTTCCCAATCGTGCTAATCCCCTTTGTTAGCTATTACCTTAACACTTAAATGTTCTTAATTAGGGCAAAGAAAGCGGTGAGAATAATTGACTTTCCAAACTAACCTAATCTTAACCTTAGCAAGGTTTTAATCCTAATCAAACTCAACTTCAGTTTTTATTGAAAATCAAAACCTACCACAAATAGGAATTGACTCGTTAGAACAACTAGAAAATACACGTTTTCCCTGTGGACCGGCCCGTACTCAACCGGTTAGCTACCAAGCGACACCGTTCTTGATTGCGGTTAATTCTTTGATTTCAAAACGCACGCAAAATAACGATCAATCAAATGGCGCCGTTGCCGGGGATAATGGTAGTTATTTTCTTTTTGTAATTTCGGGTTAATTAAAAATTAAAAAATCATAAATACTGAAAAATATAAAAATAAAAAAAAATTCATCTTGTTCTTTTTTAGAGGTATTGTGTGAACTGCGCAGGAAAAGAAGATGGACTGATTCAGATCTGGAAAAAGCCAGTGAACAAATCAACAAATAGAAGATCTGAACAGACAGAGAAGAATCACAACAGATAACAGAAAAATTTTGGAGATCCAAACAAACCTAACCACCGCGGAACCGCGGCGGATTCAAGCGTTTGACTGCGGAACCGCGGTCAACTGCTGACGTCAGCACCCCAAAATTTTTCTGTAAGTATTTTTGTCCCCTCTCCTATCCTGAGCTCCACTGAAAATTTTTCTGTAGGGTTCTTTGCGCAAAAATTCTTCTCCCTCTCCAATAAATTGTTTTTGTGCAGGATTCTTTGCGCTGCCAAATAAAAAAAATTTTTTGCAAGTGTTTTAGATTTTTTTGGTGTGTTAACTGCTTTGCATAATTAATACGGACTCTAAGGGGCTATAACACCAATCAAGATTGGGGGGCGATTTTATTACCCTTCCTAAGACCCCAAAAATCACAAAAAGCATTTTTGCATCAACCCTCGGGTTAATTAAAAAAAATATTAGACTCAGCCAATAAGGACTGTCGTGCTCATTAGGACAAAGGAAAGGTTGTAGGCATCGGTCGTTTATCTAAACCTGACTTTGTGGTGCTTAGGCTAGACAAGTGGGAAATGTAATTTTAAAAGGCCCGTCTCACGGTTATTCATGAGCGGATCCCTCCTTTCTTTACTTGTGATTATCTGGCCACAATTGGCGGTGAAGAGGCGATTTGAGCATCTCACAACTTGCCCTTTGGAACAGTTAGAAGCAGTCTAGTTGACTTAAGAGACCCTAGCTCTAGACTTGATTGTGCATGTTCAAATTGTGATTGTTTGAAATTGTTCCGTAGTTCGTACAAATTTTTGCAAAACTCTTTCTAAAAAAAAGAAAAAAAAACACTTTCAAAAATTTCAAAACTCCAAAAACAAACAATTTTTTTTAAATAAAAAAAAATTTCTTCTTCTCCTTTCTCACATCATGGGTACCCCACTTCGCAAAACTCTTGCCGAACTTTGGTACCCTCAACCAGACATTACTTCCTACGCGCATTGTTTTGGTCGAATTTCGGACGACCCCTCCATGCTCAAAATTTCTTTAAAAGATCGAATAGAATCGTCTAAGAGAAACAGTTGGACTCCGCAGTCCACTTTGTATCAACTGTTTCAACCTTCACCACCTTCTTACGTTAATACCTCTTTTGAGAGTCCAGTGGTAACTCCGAAACCTATGTCTATTGCTGAACATATTGAACAATCTCGTAGCCGATCTTTCACTCCTTTCAACACTTCCAGTTCTTGGGATCAACAATTCCATTCACCTTTTTATCCAAATGTTGATCCTAATATTGTCCAACCATTCAATTCCTATCCATCTTACCCAACTGTTGCACTTTCCCTAGACATTGCTTCTGAACAGCCATTTGGGAGTTTCCAGTATCCAAACAACTTTAAATCTTTTACTGAAACCCCTTCATAACCCATGTCTAGTCTGGAACAGTCGTTGGAAGATTTTATGGTAGCGTCAAGACAACAGATTAATGATTTGAATGCGTCCATGGCCGTCCTTATACAACCTAATGACCCGGTAGCTAGTTTCCAACTAGCTCCAAATTTTCCAATGTATGATGAGGCGGTTGGACAAATTGAGAATTTGAGTGGTGAGAGTGAGCTGTACACACTTCCAAATCAAACCTACTCATCCCCAATTGAATCCCATAACTCCGGTTTTGAATGTCTATCAAGTGTTCCAAAAGATTCACTGGTTGAAGATAAAACGTCTAATGAGTTGTGCGACTTTGTAGTGTTTGATTTACTTGATTGTGAAGGGTCCCTTTCGAGTGAAACCGCACCTAATCCTTTTGAACTCTACACCTCCACTCTAGAACCTGAATTGCTTAATATCCATGCTTTTGATGAGGTGTCTAAGAAAATTGATTTTCACTTAATTGAGGATATCGACGCTGGGAATATTTTGGATGATAAACCCGCAGATTTGACTGAATTTTTCTCTCTAATTCATCATCCCGAGTCATTAAATGTTTTTCCCGAACTTCATATGCGTCTTGATTTTGATGAGAATTGCATGGAGAGTATTGAGGAAATTATTGAGGATGAAGCAGTTTTACTTGAGGAGTCGAATTTTCCAATTCATTCTATCTCTTTCATTGACTGCGCACACCCTCCTGAATCTTTACCCGTTACCCTTCCTCAATCACTTCCCTCCATCCTCGTTCCGACCTTGCAAGAAACCGTTACACTGTCATTTTTAATGTCTGGTTTACCAAGTACAACGTACCCATGTTTTCTCGCGAATCTTGAGGGATTTGACCCCATTTCTCAACGGGTTGAAAGATTAGCACAATCGCTTTTAACACATCGGTCATCACAATTTGTGCTAATTTATTCACTCAATTTACACCCTCAAGTTCGTACTACACTTCTTTCTCTCTTCCGCCATTCTTCTCCTAATATACCGAGACCATATTCCACCTTTCTTCCCATACGGTCTCGTGTGCTTCCCATTTCTTTTCTCTACACTCCATTCTTTCACCAACCACACCATTATAACGATAAAAATTTTGAATGGTTGGTGCTAATTTTTGGATTGTGTAAGGCCTTGTATTGCTTGATACTGTGTTTTTCTCCTCCCTAACTCTGAACTTTAATGCTTCAACAGTGGAAACACTGTTTCACTTAAGTTTGGGGGAGATTACTGGCTCTAGAAAGAAAATTATTTTTAGCCAACCGTATGATTGGGGGTACCTTTACCACTTGTAAAGATAAAAAAAAATATTTTGGGGTATTTTTGTAAATTTCCAGTTTTAATAAAATAAAAATATAAAAAAAAATAAACAGAGGAGTGCCGATAATTTTGACCCTCTTGGTGTAGCCTGACAGTGAGGACACTGTCAAATTTAAGTTTGGGGGTGTGCTCGGTAAGCTTTCTTCCTTCGCATTCATGTGTATATTTTTGCATGTGCATACTAATTTTAAAATCCATAAAATTCAAAAAAAAAATTAAAAATTATAAAAATTGAAAAGTTCAATTTTGGTCATATTTGACTTAAGTTCAACATGACGGTTGAATAGTAGGGAATAACTAGATCCTAAACTTAGTAAATTAAAAACCCTAAAAATAACCTTTCTTAAAGTTTAACTATAGAAAATATATGTCCTTGTAGATTATTTAGAAATAGGCACATTTTGAGTTCGGTTCTTAGACTAAGTCAAAATAAGGGAAGAGTATTGAATTTTTATTTGAAGTGTAAGTCTGAAAAATAATTCTGAACCTTTAGTCTAAATTCTGAAAATATATACCCTACAATTAGCACATACACGCACCTTGAAACTTGGAATAGTAGAGGATACCTTGAAATGCTCTTGTCTAAAATCCTTAGTATGAGAAAAAAAAATTAAAGTATAAGTGTGAAATAAGAGATATAAAAAATGAACACTGGTTTTGTAATTATTTAAGGCTGCATAAATAAAAAATTATATAGCGGGGTGCTTTATCACCTAGTGCCTTAGACCAACTGGTTTGGGAGTCACTGCTAAAGTCTTAGGTATTACAAGACGAGGAATTACACCTTAATACGCTAACACATTTTGTAATCGGGTGTTAGTACCTTAAGAAGTATTAACGGTCGCATGAAGGATATGTGCGCAATTTCATATAAATTCACCAACTAAATGTACTTTGGACAATGGACACGAGTATAATAGCTTGAATTGAATTTCCAAGTGTAGGGGTGATACATACACACACGTAGGGGTATATGATTGGATTTGGATGAGAGATAGGAATGAAAAATAGGGCTTATATTTTTAGTAGAGATGATAAAAATTCCTAAGTTGAGATGGAACCTTAGAAGGAAAATTCAAAAGATGCTGAAAACTTAATAAATTTGCAGAACATATACGATCTTAAGTTAAATGATAAGTGAGTGTGAAAAATACGGGTTGATAATTTCTAAGTTGAAGATAATAGAATTTCTTACTAGAACACCGAATTGAAGAATGAAAGTCAATAGGCCAAATTGATCGGATTTTGTGGGTAGTATCCGCTGAAAATCCTCAGGAGACAACGCTCCTCCTACTAGGGACACCTAGAGGTTTAACGGCTTGTTGCACGAGCTAAGTGCAATCGCGTTTCCCTGCGAAAGTGAGGTTAGGCTTTTTTTTTTAGAATAAAACTAGTTTTGCTCAGGACGAGCAAAAGATAAGTTTGAGGGTATTTGTTCATATCAAAATTTTGCATTATTATATTCCCTATTCTTAATCATATTGCAAATAAATAGGTGCTTTTGATCCATGTCTGTTAAATAGTTGCAGGTTACAGGTTCTCGAAACAATACAGTGAAAATGATGAAAAAACGCTATAAAAGTAAGATTACGACCAACAAATAGAAGAATTTTTATGATGCCGCCTACAGTTAAGGAATAAATGAAGATCAATGAATAGTTCAATTTCACAAAGTACAAAGGCAGCACAAGATTCAAGACTTCAACACGAAGCGAACGGGAAAAATCCACAATATTCTGCACTGTGGAAATCTGGAAGAAACTAGAAGACATTCTGAAGAACCAAGTGAAGAAAATAGAAGGAAAAAGCAACAGAAAGAAAACCCTGAAGAAATGAGCCAGCAAGCCCATCAAATGGCCGCGGATCCGCGGCCAAACAAGGCATATGGCGGCGGATCCGCGGCCGTGCTGTGCACGTGTTGGCGCGTGTCGGTGGAGTCGGTGCATTGACCCGGTTTTCTTAGAGTATTTTTGTAATTCTAGATATGGATCAGATGTAAACTCTAGGGTTTCTATTATCTATAAATATGAATCCTACAGCTCTTTTTGGAGCATGCTGTTAGTTATATGTATGCCCTAGAGGCCATTACTGTACATATGATGTATATTGTAATGGATGCTTGGACATATATAGAGAGGACTTTCTTGCTCGACATGATAGTATGCTATATGGTTGTACTTTATCTTAACATGTACTCTGATTGTCTCTATGTTACATGTTGATAAAGCCCTTAGGATATGTACTCGACTACTGGGACTATGATGAGATCATACTAGTGGGGCCACGGTAGTCGACGAGTACATCCTATAACTGTTCCTAGTCGAGGGTGTATCGAGACAGGGCATCGATACACCAGAGTAGACTAGCGTATACGCATCTTGATCCATATGATGGGCGATGGATGATCCTATATCCATTGGTGTTTGACATCAAGGATGGTGTACGGGTGCTCAGTAGAGACTGGGTACACTGGACGGACTCGCCGAGAACTCCCAGATGGTATTCTACCTCACGTCAGATGGCAGTTCTCCGGTGATATTGGTACAGAGTAGTCTGTTGACCCGAGATCGTCATAGAGTCTTGTGTGATTCCCACTGTGCTTTGATTTCCATCATACCACGTCCAAGAGGGCGTGCAAAAAAGTGGCTTTTGGGTACAGTCCCGAATCACATGGAGGTAATGAGCGATAGGAGGGGATTCGTCTCTTCCGGTATAGGGAGTTGATGTTGCGCTGTGTTCGATTGGCTATAACTGGAAATCCCTGGCCAGGGTTGCTGAGATTTACTGGTAAGTGTTATCAGTAGTTTCTCGAACTGTTATAGACCTCATATCGACATGATTTATCAAGCTACTGGGGTCTGACGTATACCACCCCTAGACGAGATATGCGACATATCAGACGACGAGACCGGACTGTACGGTAGTGTTACTGATTGGATTCACAGGAGAATGTACAGGCTTGCTTGTTGATCTTCTAAGCGCTCAATACCTGGGTGGCTGTTACGTTTAGCTGGCCGCTTGCGGCTTGTGGGTGTTTGATATGACCATCACCTACTGCCGGCATATTGACGATTCTTTAGAGTCCTACACAGAGGTTTCTTGACTCAGGCAAAACGGAGTAGGAGCACATATGTGATATGTGCGGGACCGAGGATAATGCGGTATGTGATACCGTATTGGATTCTCGCGATAAGAGATATTGGCCGGGTATATGTAATATAGCCGGGTCATCGTATTAGTCGGTTATATACGATATAGCCGGATTGTCGGATAAAGTGTTGATTCGATAATTTAATGTATAATAATATATATGATATATTAAATTACATTAACTAATATTAGCTCACTAAAAAATTCTTTTTCTCACTCGGGTAATACATTGATATATATGCGATATATGTTAATTGTATTATTTTCTTTTGTTACAATAAATATTATATATGTGATATATAATATTGTAACATGATATGATAACTAATACAACATATTTAGTAGAGATTAAACAAGATTAGGGTTTGATCTGGGTTAATGCTTTCTAGATGTTTCTAGAAGGTTTTCTTTTGTTTTTGCAAAGATATTTTCAAGTGACTCATCCTTAACCTAACTCAAACCCTAACCTTGGTTAATTCTCAACAAAGGATTATGTTCCCGCCAAAAATTTCTGCGCAAAAGAGCCCAAGGTATCAAATGGCAGCGATACGCTTAAGGAAATGCGAACTAGTAACTTCCGGCCTGTATTTTGATAAACTCCCGAAGAAGGAACAGCTAAATTCTGATGATATTGGAAGCATCTCGAAAAACCCTTCGATTTGATATATTATGGGCTTCATAATTCATCCGGGATCAAAAGTTATGAACAAATATGCTGTGCACTGTTCCCTGATTAAAAATCAGGAATTACCTCAATGAGGTATCACGTGCTCACACGTGATCAATGGTCACGTGTTGACACGTGATAGTTAAAACAGAAATAAAAATAACGGCTGAAGAAGAACCCAATTGGGGGTCACGTGCTCACACGTGACCAATGGTCACGTGTTGACACGTGATAATTAAAACAGAAATAAAATAACAAATGTTTGAAGAAAATACCTCAATGAGTTATCACGTGCTCAAACGTGACCAATGGTCACGTGTTGACACGTGATGGTTAAAACTGAAGCATAAATAAACGCTGTCACGTGCTCACACGTGACCAAGGGTCACGTGCCAGCACGTGACAGGCTTTGAAAGCCTTACAGTTTAATAGAATTAAAATTCTAAATTTCTCTAAATCTTTCCAAATAGAATTAAAATTCTAAATTTCTCTAAATCTTTCTAAATCTTTCTAAATAGAAAAGAATTATGGGGACCGTTGGATTAAAGATGCAAGGGTGATTAAAAATCACCAATTTATGATACAAAGAAAGATTTCCCTAAAATCTCACTAGAAATAACAAACATAATATCTTTGGATTTAAAATCTAACGGTGAATAAAATTCACTGAATGGTCTAAAGGGTCATATTAATTATGAAAACAAGCAAAATCTTTCAATGAAAGATTTGTTAAACAAATTGATTCATTTCCTTCTCTTATAAATAGGAGCCAAGAAAAGAAGAGAAGGGACCTTTTTGGAGAGAAAAACAGAGAGAGGAGAATTTAATTCTCAAGAGAGAAGAAAAGAAAGGAAGAATTTAATTCTCAAGAAAGAAAACACTAGGTGAGAAGGGAAAAGATCAACTTCAAAAAAGAGAATTTAATTCTCAATCCAAGAGTTTAACTCTTATACAAAAAAAAACTTAGTTCTTCTTATGGTTGAAGATCTGCACAGAGCACATCTCCCCATAAGTTGAGAATTTAATTCTCATCGGGTCGAGATCCTGCCATGCAGATCCTAAACTTAGAAAGGGAATTGAGTTTTGAGAATTTAATTCTCCTAAAACAAAATTAGGGTTTAACCCTCTATGAGAATTTAATTCTCCCAAACTAATTGGAATTTAATTCCTACAGAATCATAATTAGGGTTTTACCCTAAATAAGAATTTAATTCTTTCACAATAGGAATTTAATTCCTCTAAAACAAAAATTAGGGTTTAACCCTACAAAGAATTTAATTCTTAAAAAAGAGACTTGAAAGATCTCCATGCATGCAAAAGACCAAGGTCACGTGTCCCCACGTGACCCCTGAAGAGATCCCCAGAAATGAGAAGGAGGAAAGCTTTGAGGCAATGCCTCACGTGTTCCCACGTGACTCCTAAAACGCAGAAAGAAAAAGCAAAGGAAATGAAAGGTTTGGGCGCTCTCATGTGTTATCACGTGACCCCTCAGCAAATGCTTTAACAATTGGCGCATAGATCCCCATCACGTGCCAACACGTGATGCTCTAAAATAAAAATAAAAGTGTTTAACACTTATTCGCAGATTTGAGGATAAAACAAAAGGAGATCTGGCTCCACATTTACGGCGCCCTTACGTGTCCCCACGTGACCTCTAATAAATCCCTTTAATATCCAATGGATGGATGTCTATCACGTGCCCACACGTGATGGCCAGGAAATGAAAAGTGTTTAACACTTAATTGCAGAACGAAGAAAAGGGATCTGGTCCCCCCTTTGGGCGCTCTCACGTGTCCACACGTGATCCCTTTGTCTTTAGTGTTTAACACTAATTTAGGGATTATATTTTCAGTGTTTAACACTGATTGTCTTTTAGTGTTTAACACTAATTTGAGAGTTCTATCTCCAGTGTTTAACACTGTTGTTCTCTAAGTGTTTAATACTACTTTTAGCCAAATTGGCTAATTTTCCAGAGGCAAAAGTCCCTCCTCCAAATGAATCTCAAAATTGAGGAAATCAAAGACAAAATGTTGTCAGAACCCCCAAATCTCTATTTAGCATTGCTGAATGATGAGGGGCTGAACCCAGACAAATGTCTAATGGCCCTAAGGGCCAATATTTCAAACATAATTGGACTTAGCCCAAACTGGCCATAAGTCCTCAAATCATCTTGAACTGAGCACATCTTCTCTTTCAACCAACTCATTGGTTCAAGGGTACATCTCTGAACTCCTCTGATATTTGTCGTTGTAATCCTTCAACGTCTTCAGAGAGGTGATGGGTCCCGACAGCCATACATTTTATGGACCACTATGTCCCTAAACTGGAACATGGACCCTCATGTCCCTAAACTGGCAATGGACTACTATGACCCTAAACTGGAACAATAGAGCCCCAAATGCTCTTTTGTCGGATCTAAACGATCCCGTTTAAGTTGATCTTAGCCTCAAATACAGCTAACGTATCCTTAAACCTTCAAACAGACTTTAGTCCTAAATTGGACTATGGATCACCCAATCAACCTTGGTTCAAGGGTACATCTCTGAACTCCTCTGATATTTGTCGTTGTAATCCTTCAACGTCTTCAGAGAGGTGATGGGTCCCGACAGCCATACATTTTATGGACCACTATGTCCCTAAACTGGAACATGGACCCTCATGTCCCTAAACTGGTAATGGACCACTATGTCCCTAAACTGGAACAATAGAGCCCCCAAATGCTCTTTTGTCGGATCTAAACGATCCCGTTTAAGTTGATCTTAGCCTCAAATACGGCTAACGTATCCTTAAACCTTCAAACAAACTTTAGTCCCAAATTGGACTATAGATCCCCCAATCGACTTTGGTTCAAGGGTACATCTCTGAACTCCTCTGACACCTGTCGTTGTAATTCTTCAACGACGTCAGAGAGGTGACGGGTCCCG
Organism: Agapanthus africanus; assembly: GCA_030015575.1. Classification (NCBI taxonomy): domain Eukaryota; kingdom Viridiplantae; phylum Streptophyta; class Magnoliopsida; order Asparagales; family Amaryllidaceae; genus Agapanthus; species Agapanthus africanus. The sequence continues at coordinate 113,951,929 of JASDDO010000001.1, read as the reverse complement.
ATGGCCATACATTAAACATGGACCACTATGTCCCTAAACTAGAACAATAGAGCCCCAAATGCTCTTTTGTCGGATCTAAACGATTCTGTTATGTTGTTCTTAGTCCCAAATTAGACTAACGTATCCTTAACAAACGTTTAAGTTGATCTTAGCCTCAAATATGGTTAACGTATCCTTAAACCAAAACCCAAACCCAAATCTAAGAAAATACGGATTTGGACTAATCCATGTCCTACGGGTGACGACATAAATTAGTCTCCGTATACAATCCACGGGCAACCACAAACAAAACAAACACCCACGATACGAAGTGACCATCTGGAGAAGGAGAAAGTGGTTACCGCGACGCGGTAGCGTAATTAACTGCAGGGGCTTGCACCTGCAGGGAAGAGCGTCCCCACAATTAAAAACCCCTCAACGAACGGGAATCTGACGAAGTCTGCTACATCGGCCGCATCCGTTTAAACCTTCGATACATGGTGTCATAAATCAACTTGGCATCTTCGGAGAGGTGGATGGATAGCACCAATTAGCATCTGCCCCGAATCTCAGGCAAGACAGTCCGTCTTGGCCGCCATTCAGAGGGGAACAGATTCTGGCACGCCCGGTGGGACCTTTTCCTCTTTCCACTCCACACTTCGTGTGTCGTCTTCGCGAACGAATCGCAGTTTGTTAATGGTTGCCTCTGGGTTTCAAGTTACTAAGATTTGGTCTTTTGCCTGGTGCAGAAATCAAGCATCAATGGCATCCAACTGCTCGAGCTGCACGAAATGCAAGTGCAACCGACGCTCCGCCCCACCTGGAGGTGTAGCCTATGGGCCTCAAGCGGCATCCATCCTTGCCATGCCGGTGGAACAAGTGAATCAGGCCACCACTGGTCTGTTCTTCGGGACCATGCTCCCGCCTGCAAGCTTCACCATTCCGGTTCCCGAGCCGGAGGCGCAAAAGAAGTCGGTTTTCAATCGGCTCACTACTACTACGGCCCCTCTCAACGGGTCGTCCAATGTCAAGCCGGCAGCCTCGGTCTTTACCAGGCTGAACCAAAACTCATGTGGGTCCATGAAGAAGCCTGCAATACCAGAAAAGGGTGTTCCGAAGAGGATAGTCATCCCTGCTCCTGAAGTCGTCAAGGCGGCTTCTCCTGCCAAAGGGTCGGTCTTCACAAGACTGACTATTCTGGCTCCCGTTCCTGCTCGAAGGTCTGTCTTTGACAGATTGGATACCGCTGGGCAAGACAAAGCCATCCCCATCGCTGAACCAGCGTCGTCCGCTCGACATGCTCGCCGTCGTCACTGGCGCCGGGTAAGGAAGGCTGGAGGCAAATCCCCTTCTGGAATAACTCCGCCAGCTCCGATGGTGGAAATCAATGCTTCTGTTCCGACCGGGAATAGCTTTGAACTGCTAAGAAGGGTGCGCAAAAACTCGCCAACTTCCGTATTGAAAAAATCTCCTACACCTGTGGATAATGCCCCAAAGGTGAAGATGGAGCAGCCCCCTCAACGGCTGTCCTCTAAAATTTACAAGGTCCGGCGTCAAGTCCAGGACTCCGTAGTGGATCAAGACTATCTCCGCCGACAGAAAAAGACGAAGGTTCGGCAGGAGAAGGACTACTCTGTCAAGCCACCAAAAGTGACAGCTACTTAGGTACCCACTACAACGGCCCCCTCAACTTCGACCGCTCAAAAAAGAAGGAGGTCGGAGAAGATCCCTGTGTCTTTGGAAAATCGCAAAAACACTGAAGCTAAACGCCCCAAGTCTAGGGGCATGGTGGTGCACACCGTTTATATGGCTTCCGGAAAGGAGGATAGCCGCGCTTCGACAGGTCACCGACCGCTTACCCGATCCGTGACAAAAGCCCAGGAGCAACAACAGAAGCTTCAGGAAATGATGACTGCAATGGCCGCACTTACCGGGCCAAAACAAAGCTCGGAGGCATCCTCGAATCAACGCCGGGAGTAAGAAACTGACGCTGACTTCCTACGCAGAGTCCTCGAAAAGAAGGACAGAGAAGCAGCAGAACAAGCAGCTAATATAAAACAAATGGCGTTTCTTTTCCAAGATATGGTAGGAATGATGTTACAGCAGGATCCTCCAGCTGAAGACCCTCCGACCATTACTGAAGACGATAGAGGGGAGACATCCGATCCTCCTTCGGCTCTTTCAGCAGCCAAGGAGGAAACCATTTCCAAGGCCACACTGGATAACTATATAGCTCAGCAAATACGAGCTCATCAGGCGAGTGAAGCGGCTGAGCAAATTGTTCGAACCGGACGGCCCTATCCGAGCTGGTATGACCAAATCAGTTACCAGCCGGGATATACGATCCCTAAGTTCCACGTATATAAAGGGACAGGGAATCCACATCAGCATGTCGCTCAATTCAAGGCCTTATGCGGCAACACTGGAGGCAACGACAAACTGCTGCTCCGCCAGTTCGTCGGCAGCTTAGCGGAAACAGCCTTTGAATGGTATTCAGAGCTACCTAACGACTCTGTCAAAACATTTGCGGAGATGGAGCTACTGTTTACACAAAGATTCGCAAGTGCTAGTGAACGCACCCCGATAACAGCACTGATCAACGCCAGGATAAGGCCAGGCGAAACATGGGTTCAATACGCAACACAATGGCGGAATCTGTGGTCGAAATGCGAACAACGCATCGAAGAAGCACCTGCGGTAGGCATGTTCGTGGGCACTCTTGATCCGCAAGCGACCATCTCACAATTCATGATGTTCTCCAAGCCAACTACTTTCCAGGCCTTGATTGACAAGTTGGCCCAAATGGATCAGATGGATCATAGATCATCTCCGTCAAAGACGGACCCTCAGAATGAAAAGGGGAAAGGGAAAGCAACTTTCGTCGTTAATACTCAACAACAGTCGAGCAACTTAAAGCCGGTTGTCCGTCAAAACAATATGCGTCCACGCCCATCCCTTGAGGAGAGACTGGGACGTCCTTACTCGTTTCCTCAGGATAAAACGAGAAGACTGTTCGAGCTGGCAGTGCGCAACAGACTCATCAATCTGCTGAGTCCAAAGCGTCCGTTGCAGCCAGGCGATGTCAACGATCCCAATTATTGCCCTTACCACCAAACGGCAAGTCACCCAATCGAGGATTGCTTCATCTTTAAAGGATGGATCGAAGATCAGTACCTACAAGGCAAGTTTGCGCTGTTCGAGAAGTGGAAAATAAACCCACCACAACCGCACACTTCAAAGAAGACGGACACACCGGGGGCAACTTGTTCTTTTGTTGAAGAAGCTCCGTGGGAGGTCGTGCTGTCAGCCAAAACCAAAAAGATGCTGAATGATCTCCAGACATGCCTGGTGATCGGGTGGAAGAACTCGCTAGAACCCCAGATCGTCGAAGGGATGCTGAAGCCGCGCCCAACTCCAAAGATCGATGGTGAAGGCCCCAGCACTCACACCCAGCCGTCAAAATCTTCAAAGAAAAACAAGAAGAAATCCAAGAAGCCCGTGAAGCCTGGCGACAAGCGCACGGATTTGCAGAAACAGATTGATGCGCTGGAAGAGTATAACCAGGAGGCGCGGATTCCAATCATGCTCCAAGAGTTCCTCAGCCACGTCCTCGAGGACGAAAATGATGGAGAAGACTCATCAGATGAATCTGAGGACTACGTAGCAAGTTGTCATGTGATCTCTCACTCATTGATAGATGATAAAGAGGCTCCTTGCACCGAGAAACCATGGGCGGGTCCTGAACCAGAACTTCTGTGGCCGTCAGACGAGATGATCGATGCCTTCCTGAACGAAGCCCGTCTTAAAAGCAAAGCTGATCGAGAGCGCGAGATGGCCATATTCGAGAAAGCTAAACGCCGGCGACTGGACAAAAGGGTCGAAACACTCCCACCGGATCAAAGTACATCCGACGCAAATGAAAGAAGGATCAAGATAAGGAAACGATTCGCCAAAGCGATATCGATGGGGATGAGGCTGCCCTCTTTCAGAGAAAAGTCTCCTGGTGGCATACATCTTGATGAAGCGGAAGTACATCCTAACTTCTGCTTATATCATCAGAAGATCGCACATCCTACTGAGGACTGCAACTCCTTTAAGTGTTGGTGGCAAGGGTATGTCGCTCACAGGCAACACTTCAACAAGACAAAGCGTGAAGCTCGTAGACAGCAGAAAAATGCGACAGATGAGCGTAAAATAATTGCCGGCAATTGTCATAGGGTTGATCCCGAGGGACCGCGAGTTCTCACATTCGGGAGCAATTCCGACGAAAAAGTAGCCCTCGGCCCTCTTTTCAAGGAGTCCATTTCTAAAACGAAAGAGTTGAGGAGTTGCGAGAACATTCAGCCGTGCAATCGCACACTACCCGGAAAGAATCTCGGACCCGCAAACAAGGGATCGAACAAAAAGGATAAAGGGAAGGAAAAAACGGCCTTCGTCGCCAACGCTCAACAACAATCGAGTGGCCCTAGACCGGTTGTTCACCAAAGCAACAAGCGGCAACCCCTCTATGAAAAGTTGAAACGTCCTTACTCATTTCCCCGGGATGAAACAAGGAGGCTGTTCAAACTAGCAGTGCGCGACGGGCTTATCACTCTACCGGAGCCGAAATGCCAGCAACAACTGAATGAGGTCAGGAATCCTAATTACTGCCCTTACCACCAAGTATTGGGCCATCCGATCGAAAATTGCTACATCTTCAAAAACTGGGTTGAAAACCAACACCAACAGGGCAAGTTCACGCTATCCGAAAACTGGAAGGTGAGCCCGCCACAACCACACGCTCTGAGAAAGATAGATACGCCGGAGGCATCATGCTCAATCATAGGGAAGGCCTCCTGGACCAAAAAGTCCGGGAACTAAGAATCCGCCTCAAATATGGCAAGGATAGACCGAAACGTCGTTAAACTAACGATGGACCACTATGTCCTCAAACTGGCTGAGGACCGAAACGTTCTTAAACTAAGGACGGACCGCAATGTCCTAAAACTTGCAAATGACCGAAACGTCTTTAAACTACTACCGCAGCATCCTCAGGCTGACGTGATAAAAAATAAATAAAAAAAATAAAAAAAATAAGAACGGTATGTCCATAAGCAAAATGGGTACGGATGAAAACCCGAAAGGGCTCCGTGAGTAAAAACAGCAGGGCTACCGGCGAGTCTTGTGAAAACCCGAAAAGGCGCAACCTCGTTAAAAAAATAAAAAAAAAAAATAAAAAAATAAAAAACGGTATGTCCAGAAGCAAAATGGGCACGGATGAAAACCCGAAAGGGCTCCGTGAGTAAAAACAGCAGGGCAACCGGCGAGAGTTTGTAAAAACCCGAAAGGGCGCAACCTCGTTAAAAGACACTTACAGGGTCTTCTCGACCTTGTAAGGAGAAACCGCCCGCGTGAGATCCTTACGACTCACAAGGGAGCAACACACTTTGGGATCCTCCGATCCCTAAGGAGAAAATACACTCGTAAGATCCTCCCGACTCGTAAGGAGAACTCTTTTATGGGACCCTCACGGCTCATAAAATTTGAAAGTCTTAAGTTACAGAAACCTGAACCTGTTCTTAAGCAACCCCCACAACCTTTTTGCCCTACAAGCGGCTCAGTGCTGACCCTTGTATACAATCCACGGGCGCGAATAAATATTTCCCTAACAAAGTCACATCCGTGACTAGGGATATGTTTACATGGTGAACAACCCTTGTAAGTCCTCTCGACTTATAAGGAGAAAACCTTTTTATAAGATCTTTACGACTTACAGGGGAATATACACTTAGGAATCCTCATGATCCCTAAGGAGAAAATACACATACAAGATCCTCACGACTTGTAGGGAGAAATACCTTCGTGAGACCCTTACGGCTCATGAAGTCAAAAGCCTTAGTCGACAGGACCCTAACCCTGTTCGCTAAGCCACCTTTGTTCGACATCGACAGAGGCAAATGATGATTCGCTCCTGGCAATATCCCAGTTGTAGCGATGCTGATGCCTAGACCGGTATCAAATTCCAAGTCCTGTCATGGCAAATGATGATTCGCTCCTGGCAATATTCCAGTCGCAGTGATGCTGATGCTAAGATTGGTATCAGATCCCAAATCCCCTACTCGTAAAAAAAAAAACCCTACTCGCAAAAAAAAAAAATCAGCGAGCCAAAAAAAATGCATATGAAATAGCCGAAATGATGGGGCAACTTGTAACAAAATCAGCAAGTAAAAATGTATGCATACAAAAATAGCCGAAATGATTGGGCAACTCGCAATAAAAAGCAACGAGTAAAAAGAAAAATAGCCGAAATGATTGGGCACCGCGAAAAATAGCCGAAATGATTGGTCAATCGCGACCTTCGCGATATAAAAGCTGAAATGAAAGAGCATCGCGGAAATAAAATAAAAATAAAAATGAAATTTATGCCCTACAGGTGATATAATGTCAATCCCTGTATACAATCCAGGGGCACAAACAAAGAGGGAACCATGTCATCCCACCAGGCTCCATCAGAAAGAGAGCCAAGTCTCAACGGTCACATCTGCACCCCAGAAAACCAACAACATCGTCCCTCTTTATGCCAGCAGGGCAAGGACGCAACACCAACAACGGAGCCATGGCAAAGTCCCTAGTTCCAAGCCTCGACGGTTCATCGACAACCTAGAGACCACCTTGACATCTGTCTCGTTACAGCAGACGCAACGTCAACAACGGCATTACTCTGCAGTCCAGCGGGATGCAGATGCGACGTTAACGAAAGACCCCATGGTCAAACAAGCGGAGTAACGGCAAAATCCAAGCTCCACCTCGGCATTCGTCTCGATACAGCAGACGAGATGTCACTACAGCGTCCTTCCCCCAACAGGATTCGGACACGCCAAAGCAAACGAAGCAAAAGCCAAATTCCTAGCTTCAGGATCTTGACGGCAAGTCATATAAAGCCTGAAAGACAATCGGAGATCATCTCGCACCAGCACGGAATGGTCACCACCTCGACGTTCGTCTAGATACAGTAGAGGAGATGTCAACACAGCGTTCTTCCTCCGACAGGATTCGGACGTGACAAAGCAAATGAAGCAAAGGCAAAATTCCTAGCTTCAGGATCTTGACGGCAAGTCATATAAAGCCTGAAAGATAATCAGAGATCATCTCGCACCTGCACGGAATGGTCACCACCTCGACGTTCGTCTCGATACAGCAGACGAGATGTCAACACAGCGTTCTTCCTTCGACAGGATTCGGACGTGACAAAGCAAATGAAGCAAAGGAAAAATTCCTAGCTTTAGGATCTTGACGGCAAGTCATATAAAGCCTGAAAGACAATCGGAGATCATCTCGCACCAGCACGGAATGGTCACCACCTCGACGTTCATCTCGATACAGCAGACGAGATGTGAACATAGCGTTCTTCCTCCGACAGGATTCGGACGTGACAAAGAAAATGAAGCAAAGGCGAAATTCCTAGCTTCAGGATCTTGACGGCAAGTTATATAAAGCCTGAAAGACAATCGGAGATCATCTCGCACCAGCACGGAATGGTCACCACCTCGACGTTCGTCTCGATACAGTAGACGAGATGTCACCACAGCGTTCTTCTCCAGCAGGATTCAGATGCAACATCAACAAATGGAGCCACGGCAAAATCCCTAGTTCCAAACCTCGACGGTTCACCAGCAACCTAGAGACAATCACGACATTCGTCTCGATACAGCAGACGCAATGCCAGCAAACGAAGCGAAGGCCAAATTCCTAGCTTCAGGGTCTTGACGGCAACTCATATAAAACCGGAAAGACCATTGGAGATCATCTCACACCAGCATGGAGCGATCATTACCTCGACGTTCGTCTCGATACAGCAGACGCAACATCACCAAAAGGAGCCACGGCAAAATCCCTAGTTCCAAACCTCGACGGTTCACCAGCAACCTAGAGACAACCACAACATTCGTCTCGATACAGAGGACGCAATGCCAGCAAACGAAGCAAATGCCAAATTCCTAACTTCAGGGTTTTAACGGCAAGTCATATAAAGCCTGAAAGACTATCGGAGATCATCCCACACCAGCGCGGAGTGGTTATGACTCATCGGGGCTCTCCAAGGTGAGCCTAACCTCAAGTAAAAAGCGGCATGGCAAAATTCCTAACGCTTGCTCTTCCGACGGTCAAATTGCCTAGGAGGATTGCTTGAAGACTTCTTGTCCAGCCCCCGAAGGGATCAGAGACACGACAGTCGCAGGGCTACTCGAACAGCACGATTACCTATCGAGGAATATATCAGCCGATGCGACGGTACGACGGTCAAAACCCTAAGTACCATAGACCCTAACGGACTTCTGTCGTAAAGAGCAGAGGTTAACTGTGATGTTAGGATATTCTTGTGAGAAATGCTCGATTCGTCTCGACTCGTGAGGAAATTGATGTCTTTGCGAGAACTTCTCGATGCGGCTCGACTCGTAAGACAAAGCCTTAGGCAGCAGGGATTAAAAAACATGTTTCCTAAACACTGGGATCCTGCAAGTCGGCCCAAAACAGCCTCTTGCATACTATCCACGGGTCACACTCTCCAAAGTCGAATCTCGACAAGGAGGGAAACAACCGCTTACGGGTCCTCTCGACTCGTAAGAGGGAAAATTATCTTATAAGATCCTTACGACTTACGAGAGAAAACACACTTAGGAGTCCTCACAACCCCTAAGGAGAAAATACACCTACGAGATCCTCTCGATCCGTAGGGAGAAAAGTCTTTGTGAGACCTTCACGGCTCATAAAGTTGAAAAGTTTTAGGCTACAATGACCCTAAACTTGTCTCCTAAGCCCTCAATTCGGTGACCATGCATAACTTTGCACTACTTCACCCACGTACATACTTACATGGGCAAAGTAGTGGGGGGCATTTGTTCCCGTCAAAAATTTCTGCGCAAAAGAGCCCAAGGTATCAAATGGCAGCGATACGCTTAAGGAAATGCGAACCAGTATCTTCCGTCCTGTATTTTGATGAACTCCCGAAGGAGGAATAGCTAAATTCTGATGATATTGGAAGCATCTCGAAAAACCCTTTGATTTGATATATTATGGGCTTCATAATTCATCCGGGATCAAAAGTTATGAGCAAATATACTGTGCACTGTTCCCTGATTAAAAATCAGGAATTACCTCAATGAGGTATCACGTGCTCACACGTGACCAATGGTCACGTGTTGACACGTGATAGTTAAAACAGAAATAAAAATAACGGCTGAAGAAGAACCCAATTGGGGGTCTCGTGCTCACACGTGACCAATGGTCACGTGTTGACACGTGACAATTAAAACAGAAATAAAATAACAAATGTCTGAAGAAAATACCTCAATGAGGTATCACGTGCTCACACGTGACCAATGGTCACGTGTTGACACGTGGTGGTTAAAACTGAAGCATAAATAAACACTGAGAAAAGAACCAATTGGGGGTCACGTGCTCCCACGTGACCAAGGGTCACGTGCCAGCACGTGACAGGCTTTGAAAGCCTTACAGTTTAATAGAATTAAAATTCTAAATTTCTCTAAATCTTTCCAAATAGAATTAAAATTCTAAATTTCTCTAAATTTTTCTAAACCTTTTCAAATGGAAAAGGATTATGGGGACCGTTGGATTAAAGATCCAAGGGTGATTAAAAATCACCTATTTATGGAAAGATTTGATAAAAAGAAAGATTTCCCTAAAATCTCACCAGAAATAACAAACATAACATCTTTGGATTTAAAATCTAACGGTGAATAAAATTCACTGAATGATCTAAAGGGTCATATTAATTATGAAAACAAGCAAAATCTTTCAATGAAAGATTTGCTAAACAAATTGATTCATTTCCTTCTCCTATAAATAGGAGCCAAGAAAAGAAGAGAAGGGACCTTTTTGGAGAGAAAAACAGAGAGAGGAGAATTTAATTCTCAAGAGAGAAGAAAAAAAAGGGAGAATTTAATTCTCAAGAAAGAAAACCCTAGGTGAGAAGGGAAAAGATCAACTTCAAAAAAGAGAATTTAATTCTCAATCCAAGAGTTTAACTCTTATAAAAAAAAAGAACTTAGTTCTTCTTGTGGTTGAAGATCTGCACAGAGCACATCTCCCCATAAGTTGAGAATTTAATTCTCATCGGGTCGAGATCCTGCCATGCAGATCCTAAACTTAGAAGGGGAATTGAGTTTTGAGAATTTAATTCTCCTAAAACAAAATTAGGGTTTAACCCTCTATGAGAATTTAATTCTCCCAAACTAATTGGAATTTAATTCCTACAGAATCATAATTAGGGTTTTACCCTAAATAAGAATTTAATTCTTTCACAATAGGAATTTAATTCCTCCAAAACAAAAATTAGGGTTTAACCCTACAAAGAATTTAATTCTTAAAAAAGAGACTTGAAAGATCTCCATGCATGCAAAAGACCAAGGTCACGTGTCCCCACGTGACCCCTGAAGAGATCCCCAGAAATAAGAAGGAGGAAAGCTTTGAGGCAATGCCTCACGTGCTCCCACGTGACTCCTAAAACGCAGAAAGAAAAAGCAAAGGAAATGAAAGCTTTGGGCGCTTTCACGTGATATCACGTGACCCCTCAGCAAATGCTTTAACAATTGGCGCACAGATCCCCATCACGTGCCAACATGTGATGCTCTAAAATAAAAATAAAAGTGTTTAACACTTATTCGCAGATTTGAGGATAAAACAAAAGGAGATCTGGATCCACATTTAGGGCGCCCTCACGTGTCCCCACGTGACCCCTAAAAAATCCCTTTAATATCTAATGGATGGATGCCTATCACGTGCCCACATGTGATGGCCAGGAAATGAAAAGTGTTTAACACTTAATTGCAGAACGAAGAAAAGGGATCTGGTCCCCCCTTTGGGCGCTCTCACGTGTCCACACGTGACCCCTCTGTCTTTAGTGTTTAACACTAATTTGGGGATTATATTTCCAGTGTTTAACACTGATTGTCTTTTAGTGTTTAACACTAATTTGAGAGTTCTATCTCCAGTGTTTAACACTGTTGTTCTCTAAGTATTTAACACTACTTTTAGCCAAATTGGCTAATTTTCCAGAGGCAAAAGTCCCTCCTCCAAATGAATCTCAAAATTGAGGAAATCAAAGACAAAATGTTGTCAGAACCCCCAAACCTCTATTTAGCACTGCTAAATGATGAGGGGCTGAACCCAGACAAATGTCTAATGGCCCAAAGGGCCAATATTTCAAACATAATTGGACTTAGCCCAAACTGGCCATAAGTCCTCAAATCATCTTGAACTGAGCACATCTGCTCTTTCAACCAACTCATTGGTTCAAGGGTACATCTCTGAACTCCTCTGATATTTGTCGTTGTAATCCTTCAACGTCTTCAGAGAGGTGATGGGTCCCGACAGCCATACATTTTATGGACCACTATGTCCCTAAACTGGAACATGGACCCTCATGTCCCTAAACTGGCAATGGACCACTATGTCCTTAAACTGGAACAATAGAGCCCCAAATGCTCTTTTGTCGGATCTAAAGATCCCGTTTAAGTTGATCTTAGCTCCAAATATGGCTAACGTATCCTTAAACCTTCAAACAGACTTTAGTCCCAAATTGGACTATGGATCACCCAATCAACCTTGGTTCAAGGGTACATCTTTGAACTCCTCTGATATTTGTCGTTGTAATCCTTCAACGTCTTCAGAGAGGTGATGGGTCCCGACAGCCATACATTTTATGGACCACTATGTCCCTAAACTGGAACATGGACCCTCATGTCCCTAAACTGGCAATGGACCACTATGTCCCTAAACTGGAACAATAGAGCCCCCAAATGCTCTTTTGTCGGATCTAAACGATCCCGTTTAAGTTGATCTTGGCCTCAAATACGGCTAACATATCCTTAAACCTTCAAACTGACTTTAGTCCCAAATTGGACTATAGATCCCCCAATCGACTTTGGTTCAATGGTACATCTCTGAACTCCTCTGACACCTGTCATTGTAATTCTTCAACGACGTCAGAAAGGTGACGGGTCCCGACGACCATACATTAAACATGGACCACTATGTCCTTAAACTGGAATAATAGAGCCCCCAAATGCTCTTTTGTCGGATCTAAACGATCCTGTTAAGTTGATCTTAGTCCCAAATTAGACTAACGTATCCTTAACAAACGTTTAAGTTGATCTTAGCCTCAAATATGGTTAACGTATCCTTAAACCAAAACCCAAACCCAAATCTAAGAAAATACGGATTTGGACTAATCCACGTCCTACGGGTGACGACATAAATTAGTCTCCGTATACAATCCACGGGCAACTGCAAACAAAACAAACACCCACGACACGAAGTGACCATCTGGTGAAGAAGAAAGTGGTTACCGCGACGCGGTAGCGTAATTAACTGCAGGGGCTTGCGCCTGCAGGGAAGAGCGTCCCCACAATCAAAAACCCCTCAACGAGGGGGAATCTGACGAAGTCTGCTATATCGGCCGCATCCGTTGAAACCTTCAATACATGGTGTCATAAATCAACTTGGTATCTTCGGAGAGGTGGACGGATAGCACCAATTAGCATCTGCCCCGAATCTCAGGCAAGACAGTCCGTCTTGGCCGCCATTCGGAGAGGAACAGTTTAGTCAACCATGGTTGCATTATTGATCATCTTTTTCCTTTCATTATTCATCACAAAAGGTTTGAGATTCATTATTCATCTTCTTCTTCTTCTTTCTTTCATGGAAAAAGCTTTCTAGCTTTTTTCCAAGTGATGAAAATGAGTGAGAATAAGAAAATAAAAGAGAGCAAAAATCCTACTTCATCATTCTCATCTATCCTTGCCCTTTAAATGAGAGTGTTCACTTCATTTTGTGAGTGTTAGCTTGTGTTAATGAAACTTCAAGGTAGATCATCTTTGTTATCGAAGATCGGAAGTAAGACTGCATCTTTCTCTTCGTGAAGCCTCTCGAGAGTCCGGAACACGATGATCGCAGCGAAGGGACCTCAACACGGAGCTTAAGAAGTGAAGGACCAGATCTACAAAGGTTGTAATCCCTCTCACTTAGTGTTAAAGAGTTTAACATGCTTGTTTTCACCTAAACTCTAGTTTAAAGATCTGGCTCTAGGTTGTTCGGTACGGCTAAATTTTAAATCGGGCATGGTTGATGCCTCGTAGACCCTTGTGCATGTGCCTAGCATCCCTACACATGCCTCTTTTAATTTCTAGAATTTTAAAATTTCATTCCTTGTAATCGTCAAAGAATGCATCAATAAAAAAGTAAGTTTTTTTATCTTGAATTTTTTATCTAGCAATTTTATTTCTCTGCCGTAGTTATTTTCCGCAAGTTAATTAGTCTATTAAATAAAAGCCATAAAAATGAATTCCTTTATTAATTCCCTAATGAGTGAGTAGTTCCTCACTTGTTAGGGTTAGGTTTGGGGAAGGTTTGAGAGATGAAAATCTCTCACCCCTTTCTTGCCCGTTCAATATTTTAAAATAGGAATCTATGCAAACCAAACACACACCGCTCACTATGGCACCCTATCCCACAAGGTAGCGGTGATTCCATAGTTAAAGACCGGTTGTGATTGTTTTCCATAGAGATTAGGGCTAAGAGTTAAGAAAGGACGGACAAGGACCAAAGGGAAGAAACCTAGTTTCTTCCCGACCGTGTTAATCCCCTTTGTTAGCTATTACTTTAACACTTAAAAGTTCTTAATTAGAGCAAAGAAAGCGGTGAGAATAATTGACTTTCCAAATTAACCTAATCCTAACCCTAGTAAGGTTTTAATCCTAATCAAACTCAACTTCAGTTTTTATTGAAAATCAAAACCTACCACAAATAGGAATTGACTCGTTAGAACAACTAGAAAATACACGTTTTCCCTGTAGATCGACTCGTACTCAACCGGCTAGCTACCAAGCGACACCGTTCTAGATTGCGGTTAATTCTTTGATTTCAAAACGCACGCAAAACAACGATCAATCAATGGGCTCCTAAGCCTCCTGAATCGATAGAATTAAATTCTAATTAAAAAGGATCAAAAGCCTTATTGGGAAAATATTTTCTTGGATCTTTCTAAATAAGGAAGATTACGCTTTGTAAAACAGAGCGCCGTTGAATTAAAAATCCAATGGTGATTAAAAAATACCAATCTACAGAAAAATTCTGTGCAACAACAAAAGAAATATCTTCTGTAAAACAGAAGTCCTTAGATTAAAAATCCAACGGTGAGTAAAATTCATCGAGTGATCTAAAAGATCTTGTTGGTTGATTATAAAATCAATCAAAATCTCTCAATGAAAGATTTTATAAACAAATTGTTTCTTTTCTTTCTTCTATAAATAGGAGCCAAGAGACAGAAGAAAGGGAGGAGAGAAAAGAGAAAAAAATTCCCCTCGTAAGCAAAAGAAAAGAGAATTTAATTCTCCAGAGAGAAAATGATCTGCTCAAAGACAAAAAGAAACCCTAGGTAAGGGAAGGAACAAAATACAGAACCTTTTGCCTCTTCTTCACCTTCACAAGAGTTCAACTCTTCTAAAGAGAACTTAGTTCTTCCTCTGGTTGAGAATTTAATTCCCATCGGGGAGATCTGTTATGCAGATTCAAAACCTAGGGGGGAATTGAGTTCAAAGAATTTAATTCTTATAATAGAACATATAGGAATTTAATTCCTCTAAATAAAACTAGGGTTTAACCCTATAAAAGATTTTAATTCTTATTAAATAAGGGGCTTCAAAGTCTCAAAACTCAAGATCCCCATCCACGTAAAAAAGAGATTAGCACCCAACATAATAGATCACGTGCGCCCACGTGAGCACCCTTGTTGAACAAAAGAGAACAATTGAGATCAGGTCACGTGACCCTACGTGACCTCTGAACAAGCCTTTCAAGAAAGGAGAATAAACTCAAAACAACTTCTATTTTCAGGGGGCGTCTCACATGATATCACATGACCCCTTAGCACCTTTAAAACACAAGCAATTTCATTTTTTTAGGGCGCCTCACATGACATCACGTGACCCCTTAACAGTGCTTAGCACTTTCAGAAGAAAGGGAGAATAAATCAAATGCAGTTTTCATCCTTTGGGGACGCCTCATGTGACCCCACGCAACTCTTTAACAGTGCTCGGCACTCAGAAAAGAAAAAGGGAATAAATCTAAAGGAACTGTGACAACTTTGAACGCTTCTCGTGACCCCATGTGAGCGCTTCAACTTTTTAGTGTTCAACGCTACTTTGAGCGCCTCACGTGGGAACACGCGAGCGCTAAACATACTCTATTGTTTAACACTATAAGAGGATAATCTTAGCCCAAATCAGCTAAGTCTGCTAAAACCAAAATCCCTTTTACCTGAGCCCACATTATACTCAGGTCTTCCAAGATTAATCATCACAGATGGCATTCAAAATAATATCCATCCCATTCCCTTTCAATCTGACATTGGGTTCAAGGGTACATCTCTTCACACCTCTGATACATGTCGTTGTAATTCTTCAACGTCTTCAGAGAAGAGGTAGGTCCCGACGACCGATAACTATCTGGTGCATTCCCAAACCCATGGTTGCATCTAAACTACGGGCCGTAATGTCCTTAAACTAACTTTGGACCATAACGTCCTTAAACAAACCTTCATGGACTATGATGTCCTTAAACTAAAAACCCCACAGACTATGATGTCTTTAAATTTCACGGATTATGACGTCCTTAAACTCATGGACTATGACGTCCTTAAACTTATGGACCGAAACGTCTTTAAACTAGCTATGGACTGCAACGTCCTTAAACTACAACGGACCGAAACGTCCTTAAACTAACAATGGACCGTAATGTCCTTAAACTAAAACAATAGAGCCCAAATGCTCTTTTGTTGGGTCTGAATGATCCCAAAACCTTGTTGAGTAGATCTTAGTTTAAAATTAGACTAACGTATCCTCAACAAATATTTAGGTTGATCTTAATCTCAAATGAGATTAACGATCCTTAAATCAACCCAAACCCAAATCTAAGAATATACGGATTTGGACTGATCCACGCCCTACGGGCGACAACACAAATTAGTCTCCGTATACAATCCACGAGCAACCAAAAATAAAACAAACACATAGGACACGAAGTGACCTTCTGGAGAAGGAGAAAGTGGTTATCGTAACCCGATAACGTAATTAACTGCAGGGGCTTGCGCCCGCAGGGAAGATCGTCCCCACAATAAAAAAAAACCCTCGTAAAACGAGGGGGAATCTGACGAAGTCTGCTACAACGGCCGCATCTGTCTAAACCTCCGATATACTGTTAGTTATATGTATGCCCTAGAGGCCATTACTATACATAGGATGTATATTATAGTGGATGCTGGGACATATATAGGGAGGACTTTCTTGCTCGACATGATAGTATGCTATCTGGTTGTACTTTACCTTAACGTGTACACTGATTGTCTCTCTGTTACATGTTGGTAAAGCCCTTAGGATGTGTACTTGACTACCTGGACTATGATGCGGATCATACTAGTGGGGACATGGTAGTCCATAAGTACATCCTTCAAAGTCCCTAGTCGTGGGTGTATCGAGACGGGGCATCGATATACCAGAGTAGACTAGCGTATACCTTCTCGACCCATACAGATGGGCGATGGATGATCCCATATCCATTGGTGTTTGACATCAGAGATGATATACGGGTGCTCAGTAGAGACTGGGTACACTGGACGGACTCGCCGAGAACTCCCAGATGGTATTATACCTCACGTCAGATGGCAGTTCTCTGGTGACACTGGTACAGAGTAGTCTGTTGACCCGAGATCGTCATAGAGTCTTGTGTGGTTCCCACTGTGCTTTGATTTCCATCTTACCACGTCCAAGAGGGCGTGCAAAACGGTGGTTTTTGGGTACAGTCCCGAGTCACATGGAGGCAATGAGCGATAGGAGGGGATTCGCCTCTCCCGGTATAGGGGGTTGATGTTGCGCTGTGTTCGATTGGCTATAACAGGAATTCCCTGGCCAAGGTTGCTGAGATTTACTGGTAAGTGTTACCAGTAGTTTCTCGAAGTGTTATAGACCTCATATCGACACGACTTATCGAGCTATTGGGGTCTGACGTTTACCACCCCTAGGCGAGATATGCGACATATCAGACGATCAGACCGGACTGTACGGTAGTGTTACTGGTTGGATTCACTGGAGTGTGAGCGGGCTTGCTCGTCGATCTTCAGATCGCTCAATACCCGGGTGGCAGTTACGTTTAGCAGACCGCTTGCGGCTTGTGGGTGTTTGATATGATCATCATCTGCTGCCGGCGTATTGACGAGTCTTTAGAGTCCTACACAGAGGTTTCCTGGCTCAAGCGAAACGAAATAGGAGCGCATATGAGATATGTGCAGGACCGAGAATAATGCGTGTATGTGATACCGTATTCCATTCTCCCGATGAATGTATCGACTGGTTGTATGCGATATGACCTAGTTATCGATTCAAGGATTGATTCGATAAGCCGATACATTGGATACTAGTTGGTTATATGCGATATGACCGGATCATTGAATCAAGTGTTGATTTAATGATTTAATGTATAATTATATATTTGATATATTACTTTGCATTAACTAGTATTGGTTCACTTTAAATTGATTTTCTCACTTGAAGTTCACAAGTTGTATATGTGATATACTTTTGTGCACTTGATTGTATCATGTTTGATGATACATGCTTACTTGAGTTTGTGTAAAGATTGAACCATGGTTATTTAAATGGTTAGGGTTTTGTTTTTCATTTTCTTATTCATTTATTTATTTGTTTATTCATTTTTGGAAATGATAAGCATGAAAAGAAAATGGTGGCTAACTTTGTTTGTTGTTGAAGCTTCTTGAAGACTTTGACCAAGTGACCATTTTGTCTCATGCTTAACCCTAACCATTCCATTTAACCATGATTAACTCTCTACACATTACCATGGTTTGAATATGATAAGTATTCATATTTCTTTTGGATTTAAATAAACTTATCATATTCATTTCTTTGATCTTCTTCTTCTTCATCACATGAAGAAGCTTGCTCCATCAATGGTGATTGATGAAAACAAGTGAGAAATCCAATTCTAAAGTCTACCCACTTCCTATTTCTTCATCCTCTACCTCTTGCCAAGTAGTAGAGTGTTGTTTCCTTCACAAGTTTTCTTGACTTGGTGAAGTTGGAGCTTGATCTAGCGATGCCTCGACGTAGATCATCTTCGGCACGTCGTCGATGACCTTGCCCGCTTCTTCTCCGATGAAGCCGACGCTAGAGCCCGGATTTTGATTTGGACAGCGGAGAGGACTTCATCACGGAGACGTGGAGGTGGAGGACTGGATCTACAAAGGTTGTATTTCCGTTCCTTTAGTTTAGATGTAAACTAGTTACTTTTCGCCTAGATTTCTAGCCAACGGTCCGTTCTAGGGTTTCTCGGCACCGTTTAAATTTGAAATTGGCATGGTTGATGCCTTGTGAGACCTCATTAGGGTGCCTAAGAACCCTACATATACGGTGCCATAAATCAACTTGGCATCTTCGGAGAGGAGGACAGATAAAACCAAATAGCATCTGCCCCCAAATTCAGGCAAGACGACCTATGCGGTTTCGTCTCTGTTTTCGGCGGTGAACAGATTCCGGCATACCCGGTGGGACCTTTTCCTCTTTCCACTCCACACTTCGTGTGTCGTATTCGCGAACGAATCGCGGTCTAATATGGTTGCCCTTGGGTTCGAGGTACTAAGATTTGGTTTTGCTCCCGTGCAGAAAAAAGAACATAAATGGCTTCTAACTGCTCCAACTGTAACAACAACTCCCGTTCCGCCTCATCTGGAGGAGTAACCTATGGGCCCCAAGCGGCTTCCCTTTTCACAATGCCGGTGGAATAAGTGACCCAAGCCACCACTGGGCTATTCTTCGGGACCATGATCCCACCAACGAGTTTCAACGTTCAGATGCCGTCATAGGAATTTGCGAAGAAGTCGGTCTTTGATCGGCTTGCAACCACCACGGCCCCTCTCAGCGGGTCGTCCAGTTCCAATGCCTCAGTCTTCGACAGGCTGGGTCAAAGCTCAAGTGGGCCCGCAAAGAGGCTCGCAATACCAGAGAAGGCCACACCAACTCCTGCTACAGTTGAAGTCGTCCAAGCTGCTCTTTCTACTCGAAGGTCGACTTTCGACAGGTTGACCATTCCCTCTCAGCGGACGTCTGTCTTTGACAGGTTGGCGCCAACAACAGGCTCTCATCAGAACAGGGGCATGGAAAAGCTATCTAACAATGGAGGTGGTCCCGGCCGCTCGCCATGCTCGACGTCGCCACTGACGTCGAGTGAGGAAAGCTGGGGGCACCTCCCCCTCTGGACTTACCCTACTAGCTCCAACGGTGGAAGTTGACGCCGCTGTTCCAATTGGGAACAGCTTTGAACCACTCAGAAGGGTCCGCAAGAATTCTCCGACCGCTATATTGAAAAGATCTCTTCCACCTGTGGAGAATGTTACAAAGGCGAAGCCGGAGCAGCCCTCTCAGCGGCTGTCTTCCAAAATCCACAAGGTCTGGCGGAGTCCAGAATTCTGTGATCGATAAGAACTACTCCCGCCGACAGAAGAAGATGAAGACTCAACAGGAAGAGGACTATCCCTCTGCCATGACACTCAAAGTATCGTCTGCTCAGGTGCCTACTGCAGCAACCCCCTCAACTTCGACCGCTCAAGAGAAGAGAAGGCCAGAGAAGATCCCTATGCCTGCGACAAATGTCAAGAGTACTGAACCCAAACGCCCTAAGTCTGGGGGCATGGTGGTGCATACTGTTTATATGGCTTCCGGAAAAGAGGAAAGCCGTGCCTCTGGGGGTCATCGACTACTAACTCGATTGGTAACAAAAGCTTAGGAGCAACAACAGAAGCTCCAGGAGATGTTGACGAAGATGGCTACACTCACGGGACATAAGGAAAGCCCTGAAGTATCGTCCGATCAGCGCCAGGAACAGGAAACCGATGCCGAGTTCCTCCGGAAGATGCTAGAAAAGAAAGACCAAGAGGCAGCGGAACAAGCAGCCAATATAAAACAATTGGCACTATTGTTCTAGGATATGGTGGGCATGATGATCCAGCTGGACCTTCCAGCCGAAGATCCGCCAATAATAATCGAAGACGACAGAGGGAAGATATCAAACCCTCTTCCGGCCTTTTCATCAACAAAGGAGGAAACAATCTCGAAGGCTGCGCTCGATGATTATATAGCTCAACAGATACGAGCTCATCAAGCGAACGAAGCTGTTGGCCAAGTCGTCAAAACTGGACGACCATATCCAAGATGGTACGATCAGATTAAGTACCCGCCAGGATACACGATTCCTAAGTTTCACATATACAAGGGGACAGGCAATCCCCATCAACATGTCGCTCGGTTCAGGGCTCTGTGCGGCAACACTGGAGGTGACGATAAGCTACAGCTTCGCCAATTCGTTGGCATCTTGGCAGAGACAGTGTTCGAATGGTATTCAGAGCTTCCCAACGACTCCGTCAAAACTTTTACGGAGATGGAATTGCTATTCACCCAGCGTTTCACAAGCGCTAGCGAACGCACCCTAATCACGGCATTGATCAATGCTAGGGTGAAGCCGGGAGAAACATAGGTTCAGTACGTGATACGGTGGCGGAACCTATGGTCGAAGTGCAAACAGCACATAGAAGAGGCTCCTGCAGTGGGTATGTTTGTGGGAACCCTCGATCTGTAGGCGACCATATCCCAATTCATGATGTTCTTCA
The DNA here is from genome assembly GCA_030015575.1 of Agapanthus africanus. NCBI lineage: Eukaryota > Viridiplantae > Streptophyta > Magnoliopsida > Asparagales > Amaryllidaceae > Agapanthus > Agapanthus africanus. Next base: position 113,931,222 of record JASDDO010000001.1, on the reverse strand, counting down.
AGCCGACCACTTTCCAGGCCTTGATTGACAAGCTGGCTTAAATGGACCAGATGGGCCATAGTCCTTCCTCTGCAAAGACGGAGCCTCAGAATGAAAAGGGGAAAGGGAAAGCGGCCTTCGTTGCCAATGCTCAGCAACAGCTGAATAGTCCAAAACCAGATGATCGCCAAAACGATAGACAGCGATTCGTCAACGAAAAATTAAAACGTCCCTACTCGTTTCCTCGGGATAAAACGAGAAGACTGTTCGACCCGGCGGTGCGTAACGGGCTTATCAATCTGCCGGATCCGAGACGTCCGTTGCAGCCCGATGACGTCAACAATCCAAATTACTGCCCCTACCATCGAGTAGTAAGCCATCCAATCGAAAATTGCTTCGTCTTCAAAGGCTGGATTGAGGACTAATACCAACAAGGCAAATTTGCACCGTCCGAGAATTAGAAAGTAAGCCCGCCCCAGCCGCATTTTCTTAAAAAGGTGGACACGCCGGGGGCATCGTGCTCTTTTATAGAAGAAGCTCCATGGGAGGTCAAACTTTTAGCCAAAACAAAACGAATGCTGAAGGATCTTCAAACATGCCCGGCGATTAAGTGGAAAAGTCCGCTGGAACCTGAGAACATTGAGGGAATGCTGAAACCGCGCCCGACGCCGAGAATTGGTAGTGATGGTTAAAACGCCTAGGCCCAGCCGTCAAAGTCTTCAAAGAAGAAGAAGAAGACCAAGAAGCCCGCGCAGCTTGATGACAAGTGCATGGATCTGCAGAAACATATTGACGCGCTGAAAGAATACAACTAGAAGGCACGAACCGCGGTCACACTCCAAGAATTTCTCAACCGTGTCCTTAAGAATGGAGATAACGACGATGACGACAGAGATGGCTCATCAAAAGAATCCGAGAATTATGTGGCAAGTTGCCACACGATCTCTCATTCGGCGTAAACTAACGAAGAAGCTCACTCGGCGTTAGAAGACAACATCGAAGAGCTGGGGGCAGAACCAACACCAAAACCCTTGGAACCGCTTGACGAAATGATCGACATGCTACTGAACGAAGCCTATCAGAAGAGCAAAGCTGATCAAGAGCGAAATGGCTATATTCGAAATGGCCAGGCGTCGGTGTCAATTTGAAGAAATCGTGGTAGAGATGGGTCGCAAAATGCTCCAACCAGATCAAAGCACATCCGCGGCAGACAAAAGCAAGCTCAAGACGAGGAAACGGTTCGCCAAAGTCTTGTCCATAGGAATGAAGCTGCCATCTTTCAAATGGAATACTCCCTGCGATGTGCACCTTGACGAAGCGGATGTGCATCTTAACTACTGCTTATATCGCCAGAGGATTGTAGGGTGTTTTTCATCACCCCATTGAGATGGGAATACGCATGCGCTTGTCAGGCGCATTACAGATCCCCCCTGCCTAGGGTAGGCTTGGGTTTATTGATTGTGGGGATCCAAATCTCCGGCAGCCGCGGACTAAGCTGCCGTTAATTACCCCCGCTTTTGGAGCGAGAGAACCTTCGATTAACAGGTCAAACAGGTAATGCAAACTCAATGTGCAGTGTATGCGTGTTGTGTTTTGAAAAGGGTTTTGGATATATCGGGGGCCCCGCAGAGTTTTTACGGTGGTCCCGCTACCCGGATAGCGAGCTGGGGGTCAAGGGGGCTAACAGCCCGCTTGCGGGGTGCGGGGCAGCGCCCCGTTTGAGATTTTTTCTAACGGGGGACAGTGTTGTAGAGTATGTGTGTGTGTATATGTGTGTGTGTGTGTGTATAAGGGAAAGGGCATCCAAAGGATGCGTGGAAGATAGTGCCAGTGCCTCACGTGCATGGCACGCGGGCGCTTGGGCGCTCGGGTGCTGGCGCTATCGCCTTGGGCGCTAGCGTTTTGGGCGCCAGGGCGCTAGCGCTTTGGGCGCTCAGGTGTTCGTGCTTTGGGCGCTAGGGCGCTAGCGCCACACGTGCCAAGCACGTGGGCGCTCGAGCACTAGCACCACACGTGACAGGCACGTGGGCTCTCGGGCGCTAGCGCTTTGGGCGCTCGGGCGCTCGCGCTTTGGGTGCTTGGGCGCTAGCCCCTCATATGCCAAGCACGTAGGCGCTCGGGCGCTGGGCGGCAAAAGGGACTTGGTCCCTGCACTGGGAGCTGTACTCTCAGAAAGAAATACTTATTATTTTGTGTGTGTGTGTGTATGAGGAGTTAAACTCCTAAGATATTTTTGAAGCTGATGAAGGGGCTTCTCCCCTTAAGCCCTGGATCTTCCCCAAAGTGGGGTCTTTGAAGATGGGTCTCCTTCTTCCTCCTTTGTTGGCCGGCTCTTGGATAACAAGAGGGGTGAGATTTTAAAAATCTCTCCTTTTTAAGATCTGATGGAAGATCCAAGCTCCCCTTTGTGGTTTTTGTGGTGAAAAACTATTTAGTTTTGGAAAAGGAAGAGTAAAACTCTTGATTTAATTCAAAAGAAAGAAGAAGGTTTTAGAACCTTGAGGAAGGAGAAAGAGCACAGATCTTGATTTTTTTTGGGAGAGAGAAAAAGTTCTTGAGATATTTTTATTATCTTTGCGTTTTTAGGCTATACACTTTATATATAGCCCCTTGGGCCTTACAAAAATGGCATTTTGCTCATCCCATGCCTCATGTGCTATTTCTTTTTGCACACAAGCCATGGGCTTTACAAAAATTTGGCTTTATGCCCATTTTTCTTACATTTATTCAAAAAATTAAAAAAGGAAATACACCAAAATTATTTATTAAAATTTTTTATTTTGGCATGGCGGAAGGCCGGACGCTTCGTGTTCGAGCTCGACCCGGGCATTGGCCCACTTGACCTGGGCTTGGGCCCACTTGGCTTGGGGTTGACTTTGATTTTGACTTGGTCAACCGGGATGTAAATTTCGACCCCAACAAAGTGGCCCCTATCAATAAATGCATACAGCATATGTGGGTCGTGTGCATGAAATTGATGGATCTTCTTTCACGTGGAGGCGACTTGATGTGGTTCCCGCTTTTTGGGAAGCTGGCGCTGCCCTTTTTACGACACGGACGGTCGATGCTTGACGTGTCTCCGAGATGGAGTGTCTGGTTGACCTGATTCCAAGGCGGAGCATAATTCCGATGAGGAGGTTGTTGCTGCCCTTTTAGCGACGTGGACGGTCGGTGCTGCCCTTTTAGCGACATGGACGGTCGATGCTGCCCTTTTAGCGACGTGGACGGTCGATGCTGCCCTTTTAGCGACGTGGACGGTCGGTGCTGCCCTTTTATCGACTTGGACGGTCGGTTCTGCCATTTTATCGACGTGGACGGTCGGTGCTGCCCTTTTTGTGACGTGGACAGTCGATGCTTCCCTTTTTGCGACGTGGACGGTCGATGTTGCCCTTTTAGCGACTTGGACGGTCGATACTGCCCTTTTTGCGACGTGGACGGTCGATGCTGCCCTTTTAGCGACTTGGACGGTCGATGCTTGATGTGTTTCCTAGATGGAGTGTCCGGTTGACTTGATTCCAAGGCGGAGCATAATTCCGACGAGGAGGTCGTTGCTGCCCTTTTAGCGACGTGGACGGTCGGTGCTGCCCTTTTAGCGATGTGGACGGTCGATGCTGCCCTTTTAGTGACGTGGACGGTCGGTGCTGCCCTTTTATCGACTTGGACGGTCAGTGCTACCATTTTATCGATGTGGACGGTCGATGCTGCCCTTTTTGCGACGTGGACGGTCGATACTGCCCTTTTTGTGACTTGGACGGTCGGTGCTGCCATTTTAGCGACTTAGACGGTCGATGCTGCCCTTTAACGACTTGGACGGTCGATACTGCCCTTTTTGCGATGTGGACGGTCGATACTGCCCTTTTAGCGACTTGGGTGGTCGGTGCTGCCCTTTTTGCGACGTGGACGGTCGGTGCTGCCATTTTAGCGACGTGGACGGTCGATTTTGACCTTTTTGCGACTTGGACGGTCGATTCTGCCTTTTTTGTGACGTGGACGGTCGATGCTGCCCTTTTTGTGACGTGGACGGTCGGTGCTGCCATTTTAGCGACGTGGACGATCGGTTCTACCCTTCTTGCGATTTGGACGGTCGATTCTGCCCTTTTGCGACGTGGACGGTCGATACTGCCCTTTTTGCGACTTGGACGGTCGGTGCTGCCCTTTTAGCAACTTGGACGGTCGGTTCTGCCCTTTTTGCGACTTGGACGGTCGATTCTGCCCTTTTTACGACGTGGACGGTCGATGCTGCCCTTTTTGCAACTTGGACGGTTGGTGCTGCCCTTTTAGCGACTTGGACGGTCGATGCTGCCCTTTTTGCGACGTGGACGGTCGATGCTGCCATTTTAGCGACGTGGACGGTCGATGCTGCCCTTTTAGCGACTTAGATGGTTGAATGTTCTGATTTGACTTGCTCCGCTTTCTGCGGTGTCTGGATTTGACTTGTTTCCGAGGTGGAGCATAATTCCGCCAGGGAGGTTGTTGGTTGTCTTGCTGACTTAATATGGTTTGGGTTGACATCAGCATCGCTATACTGGAATATGGTACCAGGAGCGAATCATCATCTACCCTGACAGGGTTTGAGGATTTTGGTTTTGGTTTAGCATCAGCATCGCTTCACTGGAATATGGTACCAGGAGCGAATCATCATTTGCCATGAGGAGATTTCCCTCGTTCCCAGTTTAATGACTTTAGGGGTCATCTGTTCCCAGTTTAATGACTTAGAGGTTATCTATTCCCAGTTTAAAGACTTAGGGGTCTATTGGATTGGAGTTTGGAATTTTGGTCTTAGGGTAGGCATTAGCGTTGCTAACACTGAAGCATATGTGCCAGGAGCAATTCATCATTTTCCTTTTCCTGTTAGGGAGCGATGGCTTAGGGGACGGGTTTAGATCCCTATCACCTAAGACTTTTCAATTTTATGAACCGTAAGGGTCCCATAAAAGCATTTTCTCCCTACGAGTCGAAAGGATCTCGTAGGTGTACTTTCTCCTTAGGAGTCATGAGGACTCCTAAGTGTTGCGCCACGGCAGCGCCCCGGCCGTATATCCGAGGCCAAAATGCGGAATCAAAATTTTCTTAACTTTTAAACTGGCGCTACCGCGGACAATATACCCGGATCGTAACCATTAACCGATACTAGCTAACAAGAGAAAGGGTGAGAGATATACCGAGTGATCCGAGTCCTCCGGTCTTCTCGTCATCGTCCCGATCTCCCGCGGAAACTCCGGTCGTCGCCTCCTTGCCGGAAGGGCACCACATCGTCTGTATCTTTTACGGGCTCCCACCTCAATACCGAGGCAACTCGGGCACGAAGCTGGCAAGTCGACGTGCCCAAGACTTGCTGTAGGTTGTAGTGTAGAATCACTTTGTCTCATGGGGTTTGTGAAGTTGCCTTGATGGAGGAATCAACAAGATATGAACTTGGGGATTTTTGTGGCAAGCTAAAATGAGATAGATGATAAATTTCCACACACAAAATCAAATGAACCATTCTCACCTTTCTATGAAGTGGCCGGCCCCCTTTAATCCCAAATGGTGGAGGAAAATCAAAACTCAAGAAGGGAGGTGAGTGTAGGATAAAGCAAGAGGTGACCACATCCTAAAGCAAAGAAACAACAACCATACTTATCACTCCATACCCTTTCAAATCTCATTTAATACACCATCATGGATGAAAGATGCTAAACATATCATAATGAATATATTTGCAAGAAACCCCCTCCTCAAATGTTATTTGCACAATTGCAAATAACCCCCTCCATCGGAAAAGTCCGGCCGGGAAAGAACAAAGGAAAACCGGCCGGAACGGAATGCAAACTGGCAACTCCAGAAAACTGGTCCCGTAATAAATTACAGGAAAACCCCGATACTGTGCATACACACCTGCATCTGTATTCCGTCCGGATACAAATGCAAAGAGACAAAATCTACACTGTACTATACTAGGATCCGGCTTAAACCAAAGCCGGCTAGTAATGTTCGTCCGATCCTGATCCGTGCAATACCGCACGTATCAGATCGAACCCTACCATATATCCATACGGCCACTAGTATAAACCGTCCGATCCTGATCCGTGCAATACCGCACGTATCTGATCGGACCCTGCCATATCTCCATACGGCCTCTACAGCGTTTCGCCCGAAAGCTTGAGTAACTGAAAGTGTGGTGGACTCTAAAGACTCGTCAATACTATGGCTGTGGATTTAACCACTAGCACGTCAGAGGTATTAGCCAATACGTGACGGGCCACCAGCTATTGACCAAAAGGGACGTCGATGAGCGAACTCATCCTGACACCCTACTGAGCCTGTCAGTGACAATATCCGTACAGTCCGGTCCGTTCGTCTATGAGCATCGCATGGCGGGCCTAGGGGGTTGGTAAAAGTCAGACCCCCAAAGGCGGTACAAGTCGTGTCGGAGTGAAGCCCAGAACACCCTGAGATACTACTGGAATACCTACCAGTAAATCTCCTGCCTCGGCCGAGGGCTTTGTGTAATGGCTCTCCTAGACACAGCGCGACCTCACCCCCAATACCGGGAGAGACGAACCCCTGCAGATCCGCTCACTGCCTCCATGTGGCTCGGGACTGTACCCAACTAAAACCTGTTTGCACGACTCCTTTGAGCCGTGGTAGGGTAGTAATCAAAGCACAGTGGGAACTCACACGAGACAAATGACGATCTCAGGTCGATGAACTAACCTGTACACATGTCACCTGGGAACTGCTATCTGACGTCTGGTATAATCCCAACTAGCAGGTTCCCGGCGAGTCCTGTCTAGTGTACTCATAACCCAATGAGCACCTGTATACATCTTAGGTGAACCAACTGACACCAGTGGCTTATGAGACCGGCCACCGCCCCTCGTCGGGGTCTCGACTGTATACACTAGTCTACTCTGGAGAATCGATGCCCTGTCTCGAAACTCCCACGACTAGAGACCTTTTAAGGATGTGCTTATAGACCACCAGCTCTCACATATATGATCGCCATCATACTGCTGGCAGTCAAGCAAGAATCCTAGGGGCTCTATCAGCGTGTAATAGCGACCTGTAAGGTCACCTGAAGCAGTACACGATGATAAAGGTAAACCAGATAGCATACTATCATCTCGAGTAAGACTGTCTTACCGGGATAGGTCCTCCCTCAATCATTGCAATCATGTGCCTGTGATCCAATAATTGACTCTGAGGGCACTATCTCCAACAATCTCCCACTTGCACTCAAGGCTAATTATTGCGATGTCGCATACTCACAGCCCGTGTGATACCGAACACCCAACTCCTCTACTAGTCAGTCGCACAAAGCCTGTTTGTGAAACTATTGCGTTCGAGGAAAAGCCTCAGAGAGTGGATCCGCCTATATGTTTCTTTCTATGTCTCTCTATATCTCAAGTTCGCGGAGAAAACCATCTCCCGAAATGAGCAATACCTGTCTTGGAATGTCTGGATGTCTGATGGGACCTAGTTCATAAATGAACTCCAAATCCAAACTTCTTAGACTGTATCGTCAACTGAACTTAATCAGTATCCTGCGCCATGCCTCCCTCAGTATCTGCCTGGATCACCTGTCCAGAATACTGTCCCTCGTCAGAGGGAGAACTATAACTCTGACAACCTCCTTGTCGTCCATGTCACCTTGGAAGCCTGGAGTGATAACCGTCTCCTAAAGGAGGCAGCCGTTATCATATCCCTAGAACATTCACTTATGTTCTAAAACTGCTTCCGACTGTTTCTCCAGGATTGGATCAATATCAACTTATTGCATCTAGTGCAAGAACAACATCTGGTGTGGTACTAGACATCTCATGATTGACTCAATTGCCTAAGCAAGTGATTTGCCAATCATGCACATCCCTCTCTACTTTAGTCTATAAGACACCTTTAGAGAGGGTGACTCCATTACCTGCAGGTACACTACCAAGCCAGGAGTCGTCCATTCTAAATACTCTTAGAATGCTGTCAAAGTACCCTGATTGGGAAACCACCCAAATCTAGATCTAAAACCATAGGTCTAGTAACCAGTATGTATGATATAATGTCCAAGTCCCATGTGGAGAAAACACCGTGTGACGACCAAAGTATAACCGATCGTAGTATAGGAATATCACTTCCTACTACCTTCTCAACAGATCCATCCCCTATTCTGATGACGTCAAACCCATGACTGTCACATCCGAAACAGATGATCTAACTCCTTTATATCTGCTTTAGTCTATAAATAGACATAAGCCTGAAGTCCACCAATGCTTCCGCTGCTCCCACTGACTACGACAACCCTCTGCCAGAGTCATATAGACGTGCACTTCTAAAGCTAGTTTAGAACGACGCTATACTCATCCTCCTGCCGGGTCTCGCAGCCTGGAACAACAACAATGGCAAGTGTGGGTAAACAAGAACTTCCCTGTCACCGTCCTTGAGGCTACCGGAGTACCTCTCGGGTGCCTGAAGTTACCCACCTTATCTGCGGAGTGGCCAATGGAATGTCAAATCAGATTGAATCTTTAGGTTCCTTATCAAATCTTCAGTAATCGTTTGCGGTTCTGGAATCACTTCCAGTTCTACCATACTCCCACTACTGTTTTTGAAAAAATCCATTTTTAATAAAACTGTGGCGAGTTTAGAACAATATCTCTATTGATCTTCCATATGGTAGAAAATCAACCCTCGTCTTAGCCTGGGTCAACCCACAAACAGCCATCACAGAAACGTGCCTTGAGTTGTCCAGTGTCTGGTTTTAATCATAAGCCGGACAACTCCCCGTACCTTAACATCGTTAAGATATGAACTGTTCTATATCCAATATAGAACCAGAGGCACTGATTTAAATGAACCAGATTCAAATCATGCAGCCATCTCCAGTGCATGTCAACTAAATGGAAGGAGGCCGATCAGCATTACTCAACTTAGGAATGCTTCCAATTATGAGTAACCTGAAAGAGAAGCAATTTCTCTTTATAATTACTATCAACTGAATACCATACACAAATATCTACATCTTCGATCACTTTGAAGAATCCCGATACTTGCTATACCTGGTTCTCTACTCTATTCAAATACCTATAACTCCTCAAAACTTAGACCCTGTGTTTCTTTGAAACACATGTCTAAGAACTAGAGAAGTTAAAAGTAAACAGAATATAGTATGAGGACCAACCCCTCTGTCCTAATGGACACTGGACAACATACAATACTCTGTATAAGTCCGCTGAGTCTAACAACTCTTTTACTGTGTGTCGTAGGTTGAAAACTGTACTTATGGTTAAGAAGAATTACACCGCTGTTTAATGCTCCTTACCTAACCATCCACTGATATAGGTAAATGTCAACGACATAATATCAAAAGGTATATCTCACTCTATGAAAATAGACGTACAGATATATCAATTTGAAATTGGTGCACAACAGCGGATATTCAAAACCAAATATTTGCCGACCGGCAAACAGCCCAGATGATCTTCCTCAAATATCACCGATTACAACGAATCCCGATATAATGAGGTTGATTACCCTATTCCCAATAACTTACTCCCACTCATCATCTGTAAAACCATACAGATGTGAGAATCAAACCTGGTAAATACATACCCTGGAGCAAGTGTCCAATCGGGAAATCAGTTTTCTTTTAACAGTACACAGTTGAACTGAAATATTGAAATGCTTCGATGGGGTATCGTGGTATTCTTAGTAATGCCTCTACCATTATCCAGATTCACAACTATAACCGTATAATTCTTTGCCACCTCTCCAAATCCCTTTATATGTCTTTAGTCATTACCTTCTGCACACCCCTTAGGCCAAATGGTTTTCTTCCTTCCCTACCATTCGGCACCAGCCTATGGTTTGGAAGAAGACTATCCAATAAGCATAATGGGTGTACTGTCCTAATCCTAGGAGCACTCGCAATGCGAGAGAAGGTGAAGATAAAAGACAACCGAATAAACCTTATTCCTATTTCTCCTGAACCAGAATCCATCCCCGAACTGGAACAAGTTCCTTTCGAGTTCGTATATAACCATACGATGGAGTATCCAAAAACTTGGGATCTTCATAGTGATACGGAGTGTCCTGGAGAAATACAAAGGTGATTTAGGATTGGCGAAGAAATACTCGGTTTGGTCGTGAATGGCAGTCGCAATTTACTTTGCCCTCTTACTAATCCCTTTCTTTGTCTTAACTTAATACCTTCTGCACACCATCGTTATGCTAATTGGTTTTCTTCATTCCCCACCGTTCGGCACCAGCCTAAGGTTTGGAAGAAGACTATCCAATTTGCATAATAGGTGTACTATCTCCTAAACCAAGGAGTACTCACAATGAGAGAAGGTGAAAAGAAAAGACAACTGAATAATCCTATTCGTTTTCTCCAGAACCAGAAACCATCCTCGAAGTCCTTCGAGTTCGTATATAACCATACGATGGTTTTGTCCAATGGAAGTAGACGTTCGTAGTAATACGGGGTGTCCTGGAGAAAAGGGTAAAAGCAGGAGTGGCAATGAGGTTTGCAACTCTGACAATCCAAAAGCCAGTGTTAAGAAGGTTCGGTCAACTTGGTCACTGAGTCATAGTCCAGGGTCGAGTCAATGGTCGCTGCCAAAGAGAGAGAGAAAAGAAACACTCAGCGTGCACTCTAACCTAGATCAGAATGGTTATCACTTTATCTAATCAGGAAACCTCCCACTGTACCTCAAATTCTCCTCCAAACCTGAAAGAAGAATTAGTCGGGATCACCCGAGGAGCAAACCAACTCATCAGTGGGAATCGGGATCCAACTATCATCGCATGACAACGTGACGGAATCCACTCACATTATCACACTCCAGAAGGTATGCGCATGTCTGGCAAGTTTCAGTTCTTTTGAAACTCTCGATGTGATTCTTACCCCTAGGACCCAAGTGACCTTGACACAGTCAACAAATCAAAGAGTCCTAATCAAGTTCAACCCGTCATTATCCTGGATTGCATTAAACCCACCCGTACGAGCCCTTGACACAGTCAACAAGGCCGCACGACTGTCCTAACCAATCCCATTAATATGCTACAAACAAACACTACTTAGCTACCGCACACTACGCCTTGACACAGTCAACAAACGCAGCACGAATACTAAGTAATATTTGTAAGAAATGACGGAGGGCTACGTGTAGTTTTTGGCGAAAAACCTTTAACGTAATGAACTTGATATTGTTGAAGGAACTGCATAGCCTTTTTAGAAAATATAGTGACGAAAACCTTTACTAAAGAGGTCACTCCCGGTGAAGGGATCTCGGCTCTTTCCCCGTAGAATGAGGTGCAGGATATTCCAACTGAATACCACGATGCAAAGCAAAAGTAATCGGCTATAGTGAAGTTAATGCCCTGACGCAAACTTTTGTCCAAGGGGTCACTCCCGGTAAAGGGATCTCGGCCCTTGCCTCGTCGACTGAGGAGCAGGATATTCCAAATGAATACCACGATGCAAAACAAAAGTGAACGTCCTTGCAATAACAGCTTTTTGAAAAAGTGTTCCAACAACATCAGATTAGGTTTTTTTATCTTGCATTGATCCGAATCAATGCAGTCCCATCAATTGATCACACCATAAAGAACGAAAATATACTGACGTACGTATATGCCATCCGCATTCGCCACTGGGTCCCGTCATCACCCGTTAGGTTAGCTAACTAACGGCAGAGCGGGGACTGGACTAGCGCGGAGGAAAAACATATACAACATCTGTAGGGTTCCTAGGCATCCTAAGAAAGTCTCACAAGGCATCGAACATGCCAATTTCAATTACTTATCATAACATTATCATCATCTTCTTCATCTTCTTCTTCTTCTTCAAGCTTGCTACATCAATGGCAACTTGAGTTTTAGTGAGAGAATTCCAAATCTAAAGTGAACCCATCTCCTATTTCTTCACCCTCTACCTCTTGCCAAGTTGTTTTGGGTGTTCTCTTCACAAGTTTCACAACTTTGTGAAGTCGGAGCTTGAACTAGTGCAACCTCGACGTAGATCGTCTTTGACACGAAGCCGACGAACTATTCCGCCCGTTTTCCGATGAAGCCGACGAACGAGTCGAGGATTCATGATGGACAGCGAGGGCATGACCACGTGGAGCTAAGGAGGTGGAAATCCGGATCTACAAAGGTTGTAGCATCTTAACTTTAGTTAAATAGTTAACTAGTTTTCCGTTTCGCCTAAACATCTAGTAAACGATCCGTGTTAGGGTTTCTCGGCACCAATAATTTTTGAAATTGGCATGTTCGATGCCTTGTGAGACTTCCTTAGGATGCCTAGGAACCCTACAGTGGTATCAGAGCCTAGCTAGAGCCTTAGGCGAAGTCTAGACGCGATTTGAAGTCCGAACGAACCCGAAACCCCAAATCTATAATGCTCTCTGTACATTTTCTGAAAACCGGGATTTTTCCAGATTAAAAATGCCTAAAAAATTCAGCAGGGATATCTAAGAGTTATGGTGAAACACGATCTCTTGATTCATCTAAACAGCCGCGGAAACGCGGCAGAAGCATGCCTTCTGCCGCACTTCCGCCGCTCACTGTTCATATTGCGCAATAATGTTTGCACAGTAACTCATATTTTATTATGCTGGATTTTCTGGGAATTTTTAATATTTATTCAAGAGTTGAATTTTCTGGAATTGTTTTGGGGATTCGGTGTTTCGATCGGAGTATCAAATTTCGTCTTTGTGTTTTTCCAGATAACTGTAGAATATGTTAAAATGTTTGACCGGATACAAATACCCAACTTTTCCCTTGCCGGAAAAATTCCAAGTGTTGGATTTTTCTGAAGTTTAACGACGTTCTAAGTAGTGCAAGTAACGCGATGGACCCTCTAGAAGACAACAAACCTTAACTCGATTATGTGACTGTCTTGAACTGCCCTTTGAACCTTCGGGTTTGGTGCCACATGTGAGGCGTTGGCTTGACCCTTCTACGGCTGGACCGTCGGTACTGAGGCACGAACTGAATGTTGTTAGACTTATTTGATGTGTTGAGCTGTATCGGGAAAACTTGGGTATTCGACTGTTCGATCGGAAAGTTTAACATTTTCTGTTTATCTGGAATGTGATACAATAATTGGAATTCACAAACAGTTATGTAATAACTGAATGAATGTTATAAATCTAGCGGTTTAGTTTCATTTTATATTGAAAAGTGTTTTCGATAATGAGACTAAAATGCGGGGTTTATATCTGTTAGGCATGTGATGTCTAAGTATTTCATCTAATTAGGCATGAGATGTCTAAAGAAGTTGCGGATTCCAATTGTTGTAATTTTACACTTTCTTTTCTGTGACCGTAAGTGTAGTATGTTCATATCGCCGGTTTCGTTGCTATACGTCAACGACAATTGGGGTATGCATACTTACTTACGTTGATGACATGTGATGTTATGTGTTGCTGGATATGTTATATTGGATCGTCGTATTCGAATAGCCGGGGGGTTTTTATGTGAGATGAGTGTTTTTCATTTTCATTCATGTAAAAACTTGTATGTAATATTCTTTTATTTGGGGCACTTCCAGGTAGCGGAAGCTGTCACCCTTTGTATATTATTTACTTTTCCGCATTAGGATAGACCCAAGGAGGGGAGCACAAGTAACCGGGTTCTGGGGTCCAGTGGGAGACCAACTCGAGGAGTCGAGTCCGGGTCTCCTAACCCTAGAATTGGCAGGGTTGCTTGCCGCTCTCGTAGGGGTCTAGGGGTGTGGGATTGGCTATTCATCACGACCGTGGAATCCGTGTTTTATACTGGCTCGTATTGAAAACACGGACGTCCTAGTATATCCAATATTTCATATGTTTATTCTGCTGCGATATCTGTGTTGTGACTCTGTGATGGATATAGTATATAGTATATATGATATATTATATAGACGTTACTTATGTTTTGCACCCGCACTAGCCCTGTCCTGCTCTGTCGTTAGTTACCTAACCTAACGGTGCACGAGGGGACATCGAGGCGAATGCGGATGGCATAAGCGTACGTCATATCTATCTGTGATGTTTAGGTATTTAAATGATGGGACTTCATTAATGTGATTAATGAAAGAAAAGAAACCTAAGATGTTGTAGAATCAAATTTTAAAACAAAACAGGTAGCTACAGTTCTTGCTTTGCATAGCGGTATATATGATATACCCTGCACCTTATTCGATGAGGAAAGGACCGAGATCCCTTCACCGGGAGTGACTCCTTTAGCAATAACTGGCAGATGCTACACACTCGGTTTGTTTTTGATTGCTTCTATAGTTTCTGCTTTGCACAGTGATATATATGATATATCCCGTACCTCATTCGACGAGGAAAGGGCCGACGATCCCTTCACCGGGAGTGACCCCTTTAGCAAAACTAGAAAAGCCTCAAAATCACTCCATTTTAAAACTTCATTTGATTCTACAACGATATCAAGTTCATTACGCAATAGGTTTTCAGAAAAACCTGTCGTAGCCCTCCGTCATTTCAGATAAGAACTGTTTAGTATTCGTGCTGCGTTTGTTGGCCTTTGTCAAGGCGTAGTGTGCGGTAGCTGAATAGTGATTATCTGCTTATGCATATGATGCAGATTGTTTCAGGGTAGTCGTGCGACCTTGTTGGCCTTTGTCAAGGGCCGTGCGGGTGGGTTTGATTCAATCAAGAAATGACGGGTTGAACTTGACTAGCATGCTATTATTTGTTGGCCTTTGTCAAGGTCATAGGACGCTAGGGGCAAAATATTATCGGGAATTTCAAGTGTTGAAATTTGCAATGAGATTGCATACCTTCTATGAGATAGTTGGATCCCGATACCCACTGCGAGTAAGAGTTACTCCTGGGAGAGTTTTACACATTACAATTAGCCGATCAAGTAGGTGTCTAGAAAGGTGTTAACGAGGTTACGCCTCTGGGAAAACGAGGTTTACAGTAATTAGGTTCGTGCGAAAGCACGGGGGACCTCCCTCAAAGTACCGACACTGGCCTGGCTGAAAGATTGGCGAACTTGTAGTGTGTAATTAATCCCGGCTAGTCTTTCCTTTTAGGGTTTGAAGGAAGATTTGATAAAAACAGTGGGAGCCATCCTGATTAGATAAGATAATAACCAATCTGATCTTGCACGAGCATACGCTAAAGTGTTTTCTTCTCTCTCTCTCCAGGTAGCGACCATTTCATGCCTTAATAAAGATAATAATATGGATGTATTGACCGAACCCGCATGTTATACTGTGCTGGGGAACGTTGGTTCCGTTCTTTCCTATAAGAGTTATAGGAATGAACAGGATATAGGGGAATACCAGGATTCCCATGCTACCCGAATGAAGAAAGTACATGATGATGCATTTTCTTCGGGTGTGTTCGTTACTGAGAACTGTTTCTCCATTTGCTCTACGTCCTGGGTATTGGATACCGGGTCAGGATCCCATATATGTAATCAGTTACATGGGCTTAGGAAAGGTAGAGAACTTGGAGAAGGTGATAAAGACATTAGAGTTGGAAATGGTGCAATTGTTGCAGCTAAGACTGTCGGGGAATATCACCTTGTATTACCAACTGGTAATACATTGGTTCTGAACGAATGCTATTACATGCCGAACCTGATATGCAATATTATATCGGTTTCTTTGCTAAGTAAAGAAGGATATAATTTTGTATTACAGGACAATGTTATGAACATTTTCCATAACCAAAAGTTGGTTGGATCAGGCACGTTATGCAATGGCATTTATGTTCTAAATCAATCAACAGTTCTGAGCATAACAAACACACACAAGAGGAAGAGTTCTGAACTCAACGAATCCTTCTTGTGGCATTGTAGACTGGGTCACATCAATACGACACGACTAGCTAAGTTGCATAAAGATGGATATTTAAATCCGTTTGAATTTTCATCTTATGACACTTGCCAGTCATGTCTCAGAGGAAAAATGACCAAAACTCCGTTTAAAGGACACGGAGAAAGAGTTACTGAACTCTTGGGACTGGTGCATAGTGATGTATGCGGTCCAATGTCTACACACGCCAGAAATGGTTCTTCCTACTTCATTACATTCACTGACGATCTCTCTAGATTCGGATATGTGTTCCTGATGAAACACAAATCAGAAGCTTTTGAGAAATTTAGAGAATATAAACAAGAAGTCGAGAACCAAACCGGAAAAAGTATTAAAATTCTACGATCTGATCGAGGAGGGGAATACTTGAGCAATGAATTCCTGGACTTCCTAAAAGAGAATGGGATTCTCTCTCAGCTGACTCCTCCATATACACCACAGCACAACGGTGTATCAGAACGGAGGAACCGCACCCTATTAGATATGGTGCGCTCTATGATGAGCACAGCTGAGTTACCTATTTCCTTCTGGGGATATGCGCTGGAAACAGCAGCATACCTATTGAATCAAGTTCCATCTAAATCTGTACCTACCACACCATATGAGATATGGAGTGGGAAGAGACCATGTCTTAAACGAGTTAAGATATGGGGTTGCCCGGCCTATGTCAAAAGGCAAAATCCGGACAAACTCGAGGCACGGTCAGTTCTATGCAAGTTTGTGGGATATCCCAAACATTCACATGGATATCTTTTCTACCATACAGAGGAACAAAAAGTGTTTGTTTCTCGACATGCCACCTTTTTGGAAAAGGAATTTCTTGCAAAAGAAATTAGTGGCGAGCAGGTAGAACTGGAAGAAATTCCGGCTACACAAACTCAAACTGAAGATTTGGTGGAACAAGAGGATTCACTAGCTCCCAATGAACCCCAGCCTCTCCGCCGATCTAGTAGGGTTCCTCGCCAACCTGAGAGATACTACGGTTTTCTCATGGATGGTGGGAGCGAGGATTGCATCATGGAGTATGATGACCCAACTAGCTTCGAGCAGGCCATCACGAGTAGGGACTCGGTGAAATGGCTGGATGCTATGCGGTCCGAGATGGAATCCATGTACACCAACAAAGTATGGACTTTGGACGTTGCTCCTGAAGGGGTAAAACCCATTGGGAGCAAGTGGATCTTCAAAAAGAAACTTGGTGTAGATGGGAAAGTGGAGACTTTCAAAGCTAGACTTGTAGCAAAGGGTTTTCGTCAAAGACCAGGTGTGGACTATGACGAACCCTTTTCTCCAGTGGCTATGCTTAAATCCATCCGAATCATGCTTGCCATTGCTGCCTTTCATGACTACGAAATCTGGCAAATGGATGTTAAGACCGCCTTTCTAAATGGTGATTTAGAAGAGTGCGTGTACATGACTCAGCCAGAGGGCTTCGTAGACAGTGGGAGCAGCGGAAAGGTGTGCAAGCTGCTTAAATCCATTTATGGATTAAAGAAAGCATCGCGGAGTTAGAACATCTGCTTTGACGTCGTTATCAAAGAGTTTGATTTCGTCAAAAATCCAGATGAACCTTGTATCTACAAGAAGGTGGCAGAGAGTAAGGTTGTCTTCCTCGTATTGTACGTGGACGACATACTCTTGATAGGAAATGATATTCCTATGCTGCAAGCGGTCAAGCTCTTCTTATCACAAAGATTCTCAATGAAAGATCTTGGTGATGCCTCCTGCATATTGGGAATTAGGATCTATAGAGATAGATCCAAACGGTTTTTGGGATTGTCCCAATCCAGGTACATTGACACCATACTAAAGAGGTTTAGTATGGAAGAGTCCAAGCGTGGGAACTTGCCCACGATCTCTGGAGTCACTCTCTCCAAAGAGATGTCTCCCAAGACTGATTTGGAGAGAGCTCGCATGCAAGGGATACCCTATGCTTCGGCAGTAGGCTCTATCATGTATGCGATGCTATGTACCAGACCCGATGTAGCATACTCACTAAGTGTAGTGAGCAGGTATCAAGCTGATCCTGGAGAGAGTCACTGGACAGCTGTGAAGAGCATTCTCAAGTACTTGCGAAGGACTAGAGATATGTTCTTGGTGTATGGTAACGGAGAACTCCAAGTGGAGTCCTTTACCGATTCGAGCTTCCAGAGTGATAAGAACGACTCTAAGTCGCAGTCGGGCTTTGTCATTACCCTTTACGGAGGGGCGGTTAGCTGGAAGAGTTCCAAGCAGGAAACCGTGGCAGACTCGACGATGGAGGCTGAATACATCGTTGCCAACGATGCTGCCAAAGAGGCTGTCTGGATCAAGAAGTTCATTACTGAACTTGGAGTGGTTCCATCCATTGAGCGTCCAATACCTTTGTATTGCGATAACAATGGAGCGGTGGCTTTGGCCAAGGAACCCAGGTCCCATCAGCGGTCCAGGCATATTCTGAGGCGGTATCACCTGATCCGGGAGATAGTTGATCGCCGGGAGATCGAGGTCAGGAGAGTTGACACGAAGAACAACACGGCGGATCCACTCACGAAGGCCATTCCCCAGACACAGTTTAAGAAACTCTTCGGGATGCTCGGTATGCGATACTACAGCAGCTGGCCCTAGTGCAAGTGGGAGATTGTTAGTTGTATGTATGCCCTAGAGGCCAGTATTGTACAGATGTTGTATATTATATTGGATGCTTGGACATATATAGAGATGACTTTCTTGCTCGATATGATAGTATGCTATCTGGTTACTCTTTATCTTAACATGTACACTAGTCTCTTTATACTGTCTTATAGTTACATGTTGGTAAAGCCCTTAGGATGTGTACTTGACTACCTGGACTATGATGCGGATCATACTAGTGGGGACATGGTAGTCCATAAGTACATCCTTCAAGGTCCCTAGTCGTGGGTGTATCGAGACGGGGCATCGATATACCAGTGTAGACTAGCGTATACGCTTCTCGACCCATGTGATGGGCGATGGATGATCCCATATCCATTGGTTTTTGACATCAGAGATGGTGTACGGGTGCTCAGTGGAGACTGGGTACACTGGACGGACTCGCCGAGAACTCCCAGATGGTATTATACCTCACGTCAGATGGCAGTTCTCAGGTGACACTTGTACAGGATAGTCTGTAAACCCAAGATCGTCATAGAGTCTTGTGTGATTCCCACTGTGCTTTGATCTCCACCTTACCACGTCCATGAGGGCGTGCAAAACGGTGGTCTTTGGGCACAGTCCCGAGTCACATGGAGGCAATGAGCGATAGGAGGGGTTTCGTCTCTCCCGGTATTGGGGGTTGATGTTGCGCAGTGCTCGATTGGCCGTAGCAGGGAAGTCCCTGGCCAGGGCTGATCAGAGATTTGCTGGTAAGTGTTACCAGTAGTTTCTCGACCCGTTATGAGCCTCACATCGGCGCGACTTATCGGGTTATTGGGGTCTGACGTTTACCACCCCTAGACTTGATATGCGAGATATCAGACGAAATGACCGGACTGTATGGTAAGTGTTACTGGTCGGATTCGCAGGAGTGTGAGCGGGCTAGCTCATCGATCTTCTGATCGCTCAATACCCGGGTGGCCGTTACGTTTAGCAGACCGCTTGCGGCTAGTGGGTGCTTGATATGATCATCATCTGCTACCGGAGTATTGACGAGTCTTTAGAGTCCTACACAGAGGTTTCCTGGTTCAAGCGAAATGAAATAGGAGCGCATATGAGATGTGTGTAGGACCGAGAATAATGCGTGTATATGATACCGCATTTCATTCTCGCGATATATGTTTCGATTGGTTATATTCGATATGACCTAGTTATCGAATCATTGATTCGATAAATCGATACATTGAATACTAGTCGGTTATGTGTGACATGACCGGATCATTGAATCAAATGTTGATTTAATGATTTAATGTATAATTATATATTTGATATATTACTTTGCATTAACTAGTATTGGTTCACTTTAAACGGATTTTTCTCACTTGGTGTGCACATTGTATATGTGATATGTTTTGTGTACACTTGTTTGTATCATGATTGATGATGCATAATAACTTGGCTTTGTGTGAAGAATTGAACCATGGTTATGATAAGGGTTAGGGTTTTTGATTATTCACTTAATTATTTATCCATTATTTATTCATTTAATTAGGTGAAAGAAAACAAAAAGGGTTTCTTTTCTTCATGAAGCTTATTGAAGCTTCATGAAACTTTGACCAAAGTCATCCCTTTCGTCTTCATCCTTAACCCTAACCACTAATCTAACCTTGGTCAATTCTCTACACATAACCATGGTTTACTTTATGATAAGTATTGATTTTCCTTTTTATTTCAATTACTTATCATAACATTATCATCATCTTCTTCATCTTCTTCTTCTTCTTCAAGCTTGCTACATCAATGGCAACTTGAGTTTTAGTTAGAGAATTCCAAATCTAAAGTGAACCCATCTCCTATTTCTTCACCCTCTACCTCTTGCCAAGTTGTTTTAGGTGTTCTCTTCACAAGTTTCACAACTTTGTGAAGTCGGAGCTTGAACTAGTGCAACCTCGACGTAGATCGTCTTTGACACGAAGCCGACGACCTATTCCGTCCGTTTTCCGATGAAGCCGATGAACGAGTCGAGGATTCATGATGGACAGCGAGGGCATGACCACGTGGAGCTAAGGAGGTGGAAATCCGGATCTACAAAGGTTGTAGCATCTTAACTTTAGTTAAATAGTTAAGACAGTTACATGTTGGTAAAGCCCTTAGGATGTGTACTTGACTACCTGGACTATGATGCGGATCATACTAGTGGGGACATGGTAGTCCATAAGTACATCCTTCAAGGTCCCTAGTCGTGGGTGTATCGAGACGGGGCATCGATATACCAGTGTAAACTAGCGTATACGCTTCTCGACCCATGTGATGGGCGATGGATGATCCCATATCCATTGGTGTTTGACATCAGAGATGGTGTACGGGTGCTCAGTGGAGACTGGGTACACTGGACGGACTCGCCGAGAACTCCCATCTGACGTGAGGTATAATACTATCAACATCTACTAATATATATACCAATATATAGTATTTCGCTCAAGGCGTGATAAAATGCAACATCACAGAAATGTACAGCATCACAGAACAATACAGATATCTGGAAGCCCCGGGTTTCACAGAGCCGCTGCTGAAACCCGACATTCCCCTGGTCGTGTGGATAGCCTGTGCAATGAAATCCTAGACCCCTACGGGCGCGGCAAGTCACCCGCCAAAACCTGAAGCGAGGCAGCCCCCTTCAGCACCGTGAATGGACCACCCAGCACTTCACGGAATCCGGTAACTTGGGCACCCCTCCTGGGTCAACCTGTACCCTCTATGAGTGCGGCGAATAGCCCGCCAATTCCAGACTGAAGCCCCCTCCATCTCAATGCCCTGAGATGCGGGCCCGTTGCCCTCTAGAACCCGGCTATCCGTGCACCCATCCGCGGGGTAACCCTAGTACAGAAAGTAAAATATACATACACCGGGTACATCAACCGCAACCAGGTCGTGCCCCAAAAGAATAATACAAACAGGCAGTGACGGCAGTCCACATGTCGGACGCTCGCCCCGCAATATCAAATGTACATAATACAACCACAACTGTACTAGCATTGCATCCAGGCTATCCCCCATGACCGATCCGCAACATCAGAGCAAAAACACAAAACATCAACGTGAAAGTCACGTTCGCAAATCCGTCTAATCGGGCTATAGCAGTTAGACCGGATTTACCGATCGAGTGACATTCACGGTCGCAGATATAATGTAAATACTGTGAAATAATGTGTTTAAAATATCCGATCGATCAAAAATTAACAAGTGGGCCCCCAAGCAATACTGTAGCACTCACAGAAAATCTGGGCCCAATATTAATATTCCAAAACCCCTAAAATTAGCCCAGAAGCCCACTGGAAAAATATGATACAGTGAAGACACCAATGCGCGGCGGAACCGCGGCCCAAGGGGGGGTTTGGCCGCGGTTCCGCGCTTGAGTGATCGACTGACTGTGTCGAATTTTTCCAGTAGTCTTAGAATTTCCAGTACATTAGTTTTCTACAACCTGAAAAATTTTTCGAGCCCGGAAAAAATCGACAGAAAACTGATGCAAGTGAAAATGTAGATTTTGGAATTTTGGTCGATCGGAAATGCAAAACACATCAAACGAAGCTAGACTAGGTTAATGGCGAGGCTCTGATACCATGTTGCGCCACGGCAGCGCCCCGGCCGTATATCCGAGGCCAAAATGCGGAATCAAAATTTTCTTAACTTTTAAACTGGCGCTACCGCGGACAATATACCCGGATCGTAACCATTAACCGATACTAGCTAACAAGAGAAAGGGTGAGAGATATACCGAGTGATCCGAGTCCTCCGGTCTTCTCGTCATCGTCCTGATCTCCCGCGGAAACTCCGGTCGTCGCCTCCTTGCCGGAAGGGCACCACATCGTCTGTATCTTTTACGGGCTCCCACCTCAATACCGAGGCAACTCGGGCACGAAGCTGGCAAGTCGACGTGCCCAAGACTTGCTGTAGGTTGTAGTGTAGAATCACTTTGTCTCATGGGGTTTGTGAAGTTGCCTTGATGGAGGAATCAACAAGATATGAACTTGGGGATTTTTGTGGCAAGCTAAAATGAGATAGATGATAAATTTCCACACACAAAATCAAATGAACCATTGTCACCTTTCTATGAAGTGGCTGGCCCCCTTTAATCCCAAATGGTGGAGGAAAATCAAAACTCAAGAAGGGAGGTGAGTGTAGGATAAAGCAAGAGGTGACCACATCCTAAAGCAAAGAAACAACAACCATACTTATCACTCCATACCCTTTCAAATCTCATTTAATACACCATCATGGATGAAAGATGCTAAACATATCATAATGAATATATTTGCAAGAAACCCCCTCCTCAAATGTTATTTGCACAATTGCAAATAACCCCCTCCATCGGAAAAGTCCGGCCGGGAAAGAACAAAGGAAAACCGGCCGGAACGGAATGCAAACTGGCAACTCCAGAAAACTGGTCCCGTAATAAATTACAGAAAAACCCCGATACTGTGCATACACACCTGCATCTGTATTCCGTCCGGATACAAATGCAAAGAGACAAAATCTACACTGTACTATACTAGGATCCAGCTTAAACCAAAGCCGGCTAGTAATGTTCGTCCGATCCTGATCCGTGCAATACCGCACGTATCAGATCGAACCCTGCCATATATCCATACGGCCACTAGTACAAACCGTCCGATCCTGATCCGTGCAATACCGCACGTATCTGATCGGATCCTGCCATATCTCCATACGGCGTCTACAGCGTTTCGCCCGAAAGCTTGAGTAACTGAAAGTGTGGTGGACTCTAAAGACTCGTCAATACTATGGCTGTGGATTTAACCACTAGCACGTCAGAGGTATTAGCCAATACGTGACGGGCCACCAGCTATTGACCAAAAGGGACGTCGATGAGCGAACTCATCCTGACACCCTACTGAGCCTGTCAGTGACAATATCCGTACAGTCCAGTCCATTCGTCTATGAGCATCGCATGGCAGGCCTAGGGGGTTGGTAAAAGTCAGACCCCCAAAGGCGGTACAAGTCGTGTCGGAGTGAAGCCCAGAACACCCTGAGATACTACTGGAATACCTACCAGTAAATCTCCTGCCTCGGCCGAGGGCTTTGTGTAATGGCTCTCCTAGACACAGCGCGACCTCACCCCCAATACCGGGAGAGACGAACCCCTGCAGATCCGCTCACTGCCTCCATGTGGCTCGGGACTGTACCCAACTAAAACCTGTTTGCACGACTCCTTTGAGCCGTGGTAGGGTAGTAATCAAAGCACAGTGGGAACTCACACGAGACAAATGACGATCTCAGGTCGATGAACTAACCTGTACACATGTCACCTGGGAACTGCTATCTGACGTCTGGTATAATCCCAACTAGCAGGTTCCCGGCGAGTCCTGTCTAGTGTACTCATAACCCAATGAGCACCTGTATACATCTTAGGTGAACCAACTGACACCAGTGGCTTATGAGACCGGCCACCGCCCCTCGTCGGGGTCTCGACTGTATACACTAGTCTACTCTGGAGAATCGATGCCCTGTCTCGAAACTCCCACGACTAGAGACCTTTTAAGGATGTGCTTATAGACCACCAGCTCTCACATATATGATCGCCATCATACTGCTGGCAGTCAAGCAAGAATCCTAGGGGCTCTATCAGCGTGTAATAGCGACCTGTAAGGTCACCTGAAGCAGTACACGATGATAAAGGTAAACCAGATAGCATACTATCATCTCGAGTAAGACTGTCTTACCGGGATAGGTCCTCCCTCAATCATTGCAATCATGTGCCTGTGATCCAATAATTGACTCTGAGGGCACTATCTCCAACACTAAGTGTGTTTTTTCTTTGTGAGTCGTAAGGATCCTACGAAGGTGTTTTCTTACGAGTCGAGAGGATCTCATAAGTTTGTTCTCCTCATGTATCATGAGGACACATGAGTAGGTCTTCCCAATGGAGCATAAGTCCAAGGGCGAAGACCGGCCGTTGGACTGGTAATTACGGTGGGGTATGGGTATGATGAGAATTATTTAAGCCCGTGGATTGTATACGGTAGTCAATTTGGGGACTAACCGTAGGGAAGGGAGAATTTTGAGAAATTGGATTTTGGTTGACGTCTGCATCGCTGCACTGGAATATGGTACCAGGAGCGACTCATCATTCGCCGTTTGGGGATTTGAATTTTGGTTAGCGTCTGCATCGCTGCACTAGAATATGGTACCAGGAGCGACTCATTATTCGCCGTTGAGGATATTCAGAGTTTTGGACGGCGTCTGCATCGCTGCACTGGAATATGGTACCAGGAGCGACTCATCATTCGCCGTCTAGGGATTTGAATTTTGGTTGGTGTCTGTATCGCTGCACTGGAATATGGTACCAAGAGCAACTCATCATTCGCCGTTGGGATATTCGGAATTTGGTTGGCGTCTGCATCGCTACACTGGAATATGGTACCAGGAGCGACTCATCATTCGCCCTTTTTTTAACCGCGATTGCTCTATCATTTCAGCTTTTTTTATCGCGAAGGTCGCGATTGCCCTATCATTTCGGCTATTTATCCGCAGTTGCCCCATCATTTCGGCTTTATTTTTCATCTTTATTTTTACTCGCTTATTTTTATTGCGAGTTGCCCCATTATTTCAGCTTTTTTTTATTATTATTGTTTTTGTTTTATTTACACATTTTTACATCCCCAGTTTAACAACTTAGAGGTCGGTTATTCCCAGTTTAATGACATGGTGGTCAGCTGTTTTCAGAGAAAGGCAGATGTCTGAGAGACTCAGGTTCCCGAAGGACTTCGGTCTTCGTTTGTATGAAATTGGCGGTCGCAGTTTGACTATTTGTTAACATGCCTTTAGATAGTTCTATCTCTCCTGCCTTGTATTGCTTCTTGACCCAATCTTTAAAGACGAAACATTCCTCAATAGCATGACTTATCACTCTGTGATAGGGGCAATATTTGGGGTCGTCGGTCATATTCGCTTCTTGCGGTATTTTTTATTCTGGCAATTATAGACCGTTTCTCAGGGCGTCTTTGAATATCTTGTGGACTTTGTCCCTTCTGAAGGAGTAGACTTTATCCAGCTTCTTTTTCAGCGGAGATCCTCCTCCCTCTCCAAACACTGGCTTTCGAGGCCGGTTGGCATTAGGCCCGCTCATCCCTTGTTTATTTCGGTTAGCTGAAGTGTTGAAAGATTCAGTATCATCGGAATTTCCGCCTTTGCGATTATCGTCTTTTCGGTTTCTCAAGGACCTATTTTTATTTTGGGAATCCGAGGAGGACTCATGCTTTGAGCGCTCCAGCATCTGAACTTTCCTGGTCAGCTCTTGGAATGTTTTGAGACCCGCGGTGCATAGAAACGGGGCCATCCAATTGTTAAGATTTCCGACGAGGAGACTAACAGATTGGTCCTGCAATATCGGCGGTTCATATTTGACGGAGAGATTGCGCCATTGGGTTATAAAACCCGTGCTTCTTTCGTTGTTCTTTAGCTTGGTCCTTACGAGATCGACAATGGTGATCTTATTGCTGACGCTCATGAACTTCTGCCGAAACAGATACTCCATTTGGACGAAAGTTGTGACGGAGCCATCCGGTATACTCGCATACCAGTCGAAAGCAACATCGGTCAAGCTATTAACGAACTGGCGGAGGAGAAGCACATCATTGCCCCCAGTATTCCCGCATGAGGCTTTGAAGTGGGCGATGTGCTGATTCGCATTTCCCGTCCCATCAAATCTTCCGAATTTAGGGATGACATAGCCGCTAGGAAATTCTACCAGATCATACTGAGCAGGATATGGTCTCTCGCTACTGCTAACATCTTTTTACGCTTCAGCTTCAGCTACCAATGTTTTGACTTTGTTGGCAACCAAATCCATGATTTGATCTTGAGTTAACGGGCTACTGTCATCGGTAGCCAAGACATTTCCCGAGATAGGATGCGACTGACTTTCATGCGGTCCGCCCACTTTTGGATTTGAGGGAATAGGTGTCGGCTGTCTCGGGACACCGTTTCCCGGTTCATGAGCAGAGTCCCGCGCTTGATTGGACGGCTGAGAGGCAAGTTGGGCCATGAGCTGTAAGACTACGTTTGTCAAGTCGTCAATTTTTGAGTAGAGCTTGGCCATCTCCTTGTCTTTGCTTCTGAGCTGTTTTCGGAGCTCTTGGAGAACTTGCTGCTCCGCGTTCTTGGGACGGAAGATTGGCTCCTCTTTGCTTTCCGAGCCCGACTCCTCAAGAACCGAGGGCTCTCTCTGCTTATCAGCCTTACTGGAAGAGTCTTCATTACCTTCCAGAGGAGGCTGGTCTTGGAAAGTGGCATCCACATTCAGGCCAGATTGGATTTGAGATGTAGTGGCCCCATCCTTGCTCTTGCTGTGCATGCCCACCATGTAGACAGTGTGGACCATATATCCAGCCATCTCTTTATCTTTGGCGGCTGATTTTGAAGAGCAGTCTGGGCTTTGGAAATTCATAAATTTTAACATGGCCGGAACCCTAGCCCTTTTGTTGGCTCTGTATCTGAGCCGCTTCTGCCTCAGCGTTTCTGTCTCGAGCGCTTGGCAGGCTTCTGCTCTTTGGGAAGCTACCATAGGCTGAGTGATGGGGAGGCTTGAGAAGACACCCGCCCGCGTGTCTGTCGAAGATACCGCCTGGGCTTGCCCGCGATATCTGGCAACTTCTTTTGTTCTGACGGCTTTGCCCCTAGCTGGGTCCATGGAGAGCCCTTTGAACACCGACTCTCGTTTAGATTGGGGTGCCCTCGAGATCACCACATTTGGCCTCTTGCCTTTCAAGGCCGGTTTGTCGGTTACTGGAGCTTGAAGAGCAGGGACGACGTTAGCTGGCACGAACAGAATAGAGCCAAATCATAGCGGTGGCTCCTCCCACTGTCGCCCGAGACTAGCTAGAAGGACCGTCCTGGCATCCATCTTCATCGTGTAGAAGATGGGAGCTGTGTCGAGAGCTGGGTTCGTCATTGGAGACATTTTGTTGCGTCCGAAGATTGTAATTTTAAATTTGTTAACCTGCACAAAGAAGCATGATTTCAGTACAGGCAATCGATATGTATATTGATTGAGTTCACATGAATGTTTAAACCGAAATATGGGAGGAGATATTGGTCCCACTGGGCATGCCAGAATCTGTAGGGTGTTTTTCGTCAACCCATTAAGATGGGAATATGCGCGTGCTTGTCAGGCGCATTACAGATTCCCCTGCCCAGGGTAAGCTAGGGTTTATTGATTGTGGGGATCCGAATCTCTGGCAGCCATGGACTAAGCTGCCGTTAATTACCTCTCACCTTTGGAGCGAGAGAACCTCCGATTAACGGGTCAAACAGGTCATGCGAACTCAATGTGCAGTGTACGTGTGTTGTGTTTTGAAAGGGGTTTTGGATATATCGGGGGCCCCGCAAAGTTTTTACGGGGGTCCCGCTATCCGTAGACAGTGTTGTAGAGTATGTGTGTGTGTTTGTATATGTATGCATGTGTGTGTGTGTGTATAGGATGCGTGGGAGAAAGCGCCAGAGCCTCACGTGCACGGCACGCGGGCGCTTGGGCACTCGGGCGCTGGCGCTAGCGCCTCATGTGCCAGGTACGTGGGCACTCGGGTGCTAGCGCCTCACGTGCCTGGCACGTGGGCGCTCGGGCACTCGCACTTTGGGCGCTTGGGTGCAAGCACTTTGGGCGCTAGCGCCACACGTGCCAGGCACGTGGGCGCTCGGACGCTTGCGCCACACGTGCCAGGCATGTGGGCGCTCGGACGCTTGCGCCACACGTGCCAGGCACGTAGGCTCTCGAGCGCTAGCACTTTGAGCGCTAGCGCTTTGAGCGCTAGCGCCTCACGTGCCAAGCACGTGGGTGCTCGGGAGCTCGCGCTTTGGGCGCTAGTGCCTCATGTGCCAAGCACATGGACGCTCGGGCGCTGGGCAGCAAAAGGGACATGGTCCCTGCACTAGGAGTTGTACTCCCAGAAAGAAATACTTCTTATTTTGTGTGTGTGTGTGTGTGTGTGTGTATGAGGAGTTAAACTCCTAAGATATTTTTGAAGCTGATGAAGGGACTTCTCCCCTTGAGCCCTGGATCTTCCCCAAAGTGGGGTCTTTGGAGATGGGTCTCTTTCTTCCTCTTTTGTTGGCCGGCTCTTGGATAACAAGAGGGGTGAGAATTTAAAAATCTCTCCTTTTTATGATCTGATAGAAGATCCAAGCTCCCCTTTATGGGTTTTGTGGTGAAAAACTATTTAGTTTTGGAAAAGGAAGAGTAAAACTCTTGATTTAATTCAAAAGAAAGAAGAAGATTTTAGAATCTTGAGGAAGGAGAAAGAGCACAGATCTTGATTTTTTTTGGAGAGAGAAAAAGTTCTTGAGATATTTTCATTATCTTTACCTTTATAGGCTATACATTTTACATATAGCCCATTGGGCTTTACAAAAATGGCATTTTGCCCATCCCATGCCTCATGTGCTATTTCTTTTTGCACACAAGCCATGGGCTTTATAAAAATTTGGCTTTATGCCCATTTTTCTTACATTTATTCAAAGAAATAAAAAAAAGGAAATACACCAAAATTATTTATTACAAAAATTTTATTTTGGCATGGCGGAAGGCCGGACGCTTCGTGTTCGGGCTCGACCCGGGCATTGGCCCACTTGACCTGGACTTGGGCCCACTTGGCTTGGGGTTGACATTGATTTTGACTTGGTCAACCGGGGTGTAAATTTTGACCCCAACAAGTATTGCACATCCTACTGAAGAGTGTATGGCCTTAAAAAGTGGTGGCAAGGGTACGTCGCTCACCGAAAACATTTCAAGCGGATAAAGCGCAAAGCTCGTCGGGAACGGAGAATCACGACAGATGAGCATAAAAGAGCTGCCGGCAACTGTCACATGGTCGATGCCAGGGGATCGCAAGTTCTCACCTTCGGAAGTGATTCTGACGAAGAAGTATCTCTCGGCCCTCTCTTCAAAGAATCCACCTCAGGAAAAGAGGAAGAGACGAAGAACTGTGAGAACATTCAGCTGCGTAACCGCACGTTACCTGAAAAGAATCTCGAACCCATAAATAAGGGATTGAACAAAAAAGATAACGGGAAGGAAAAAGTCCCCCAGGATATCGCCCTCGATGAGCGAGTCGCCGAAGAGCTCGCAGCCAAGGATCCGCCCAAGAAGAGCAAAGTGAATTACAATGTCCTGGCACATCTGAGGAAGATACCCTCGCAACTGAGTATCTTGGATGCCCTTCTTTTGTCTAAAGGTACACGAGATTCTCTAATCAAGGCGTTACAGGACCTTAGGCAGTTTCAAGCCTTCCTTGCCGAAGAAAAGATGAAGGACGAGCTGGAAAAAGTGCACACAACCGACATCACCTTCAGCGACGAGGACCTCTTCCTCGGGACTTGTGAGCACAACCGTCCCCTATATGTCACCGGGTACTACCATGACATTAAGATAGGGAAGATTCTAGTTGACAATGGGTCCTCCGTCAACCTTCTGAATGTGAGGGTGTTAAAAGAAATCGGCATGAGCGTTCAGCATCTGGCGCGAGATAAAATCACCATCTCTGGTTTTGGCTCCTAGTCATCAAGGACGCTCGGGTCCGTAATACTAACATTACGCTTCGGGTCGCTCATCACTGACATCAAGTTTCACGTCATCGACGCCAAGACTTGCTACAATGCTCTACTCGGCAGGCCTTGGTTACACGAATACAACATCGTCCCTTCTACACAACATCAGTGTATGAAGTATTTCAAAAATGGTCTCGAGTACACAGTAACGGGGGATTTGAACCCATTCTCCATAAACGAAGTCCGCAAATACGAAGACGCCAAGTACTTCCTTCCCGACTTCGAAGACACGGAAAGATGCCATAAATCGGAGAACAAGCAAAAGGCTATCACCACTATTCTGGTCTTTGGAAGTGATATCGAGGAAGAAGAAGAAATAGTTTATTCGGGGCCACCCCAATACAACAAGCCCGGACCATCTACCCCTATCCTGGTCTTTGGCAGTGACTCCGAAGACGAGGTCAACGTAGTATTCTCGGTCCGCCCATCGATGCAGGCCCTCATCGGAGATGATCAGAGTTTGAAAATCGCAATGGTCCCGCCAAAGCATTACAAGGAACTCGACTCACTCGATACCTATACCGTGCAAGAGCTGCAGACATTTTACGTCCCTCCCAGGCGAAGAGACAAAAAGGCGATTCTCTTTTACCGCTCCACGGAGACTAAGGTGGAGAAAGAAATCTGGCATGGTGTCGATTCTGCACTTGACAGGCTCCAACCCATCCGTCTGCCCAGATACTACACAGAAAGATTAAAAAGGTTATTAAGATGCCAAGGCGTACCATTCAAACAGACTCCTCGACAAGCTCAGTTCTACAACAGGATTTGGAATGTCCCCGGAACTTAGCGAAAATTGCCCAACGGAAAAATGGAAACGATTGGGCTAGTATATGTCCAGTCCAAGCAACGGGAGCAATTCCATGGCTGCCATGTCATAAATGACCTTGATGAAGAAGGGGACGCACTTTTAAAAGACATTAACGCTGAACCAGAACGAGGTCCTGCCATAAAAATGCCAAGTCCATCGTTTGAAGAACAGATGGACAAGCTAATAAAGGAAGCGGGTCAAAAGGTTTGGAACGACTACAGCCGCGAAATGGCCATTTACGAGAAAGCCAAGATGCAGCGCCTCCTTCAACAAGCTACGGAGGATGACGATGCCCTTCACTGCCAACCCGCCATGCAAAAGGTCCAATGCGGAAGCAAAAACAAATTAAAGAACGGAAAAAACGTTCGACGGCGGTAAAACGGATCCAAAAGACCACACAACCAAGAAAAGGTCAGCTGGAATTCATCGTTGATAAAGAAGATGGGTCGAGCATATTCTTTCCCCCAAGACAAGACAAGGAAGATATTCGACCTTGTCATGAAACATCAAATGCTTACGCTTCCGTTGTCCAGGTGCCCCGAACAAGCAAACGAAGTCCATTACCCAGATTATTGCTCCTATCACCGAGCGATAGGACATCATCTCGAAGACTGCTTCACATTCAAAAACTGGGTAGAAGTCCAGTATCAGCAAGGCAGGTTCACTCTATCCAGCAGTTAGAGGGTAACCCCACCACAGAAGCATGTACCGAAAGCCATGTACACAGCGAGAGTAGAACCAGATCAACATCGGTCTTGGAAACGATCTCGCACCTGTCACATGATAACGATGCCGGGAGAAGGAGAGCACGATAATATGGGTGACCTCTCCTGGTGCTTCGAAAATAGGGATGAAGATGAGTTGATCTCAGAATTTCCACCAGCGCCAAAAGAGTTGGAAGACGGGATACACACCACTGCGGAAAACCTAAGGAAAATTGACTTGGGGACGGCAAACGACCCATAGCCTACGTTCGTCAGTGGGTTGCTGTCTAAAGAACAGGTGGCTACGCTAAAAGACGTGCTTATGTAGTATAAAGACTGCTTCGCATGGAACTACTCCGAGATGCCGGGACTAGATCCAGAAATAGCTGTGCATAAATTGGCAATATCTCCGGACGTTAAGCTAGTCAAACAGGCACCATGAAGAATGTGGCTTGAACTTGAAATGAGTATCAACACCGAGGTTAAAAAGTTAATCGACTCCGGCTTCATCCAGGAAGTTCAATACCCTGACTGGATCGCCAACATTGTCCCATTGATGAAGAAAAATGGGACGGTGCGCATCTGCGTGGACTTCCGAGACCTCAACAAAGCCTTCCCGAAAAACGATTTTCCCGTGTCGGTCACCGAGCTGATGATAGACAACACGTCCACTCACGAAGTCTTCTCCTTCATGGACGGGTCTTCAGGGTACAATCAAATAAAGGTGCATCTCGAAGACCAGAAGTATACCACTTTCCGGACTCCTATGGGCATATTCTGCTATGAAGTGATGCCTTTCGGTTTGAAGAACGCCGGCGCTACCTACCAGAGGGCCATGACGAAGATCTTCGATGAGCTCCTACATGAGATTGTCGAATGTTACATCGACGACTTCGTAGTGAAAAGCAAATCGCACGAGGAACACTGGGAGCATTTGAAAATAGTGTTCCAACATCTTCGTAAGTACAACTTGAAGACGAACCCCCTGAAATGCGCGTTTGGAGTTTCCTTAGGCAAATTCCTTGGGTTCATCACACGACACCAAGGCATCGAAATAGATCCATTGAAGATCAAGGCGATTATGGAAATGCCTGCTCCAAGGACTCTAAAACAATTGCGGTCTCTCCAAGGGAAGCTCGTGTATATCCGACGATTCATAGCCAACCTCTCTGGAAAATGCCGTCCCTACAGTCATTTGATGAAGAAGGGAATCCCGTTCATTTGGGATTGTAAATGCCAAAGCGCACTGGACAAAATCAAGCAGCATTTGCAGAATCCGCCGGTACTGGCCGCTCCGGTCAAGGGAAAGCCTCTCATACTATACATAACCGCCCTTGAAGATTCCTTAGGCGCATTATGGGAATAGGAGAACGACCAAGGGAAGGAAAGAGCTCTGTACTATTTGAGTCGAGTTCTATTGGGGCAAAAAACAACTACTCCCCTATCGAAAAACACTGCCTGGCTTTGATCTTCGCGATAACGAAGGTTCGGCATTACGCCTTGGCGCATGAGGTCCATCTTATATCAAAAGTGGATCCTCTCAAATATTTGATGTCGAGAGTCATACTAACAGGACGGCTCGCTAAATGGGCCCTACTCTTAATGGAATTCTCGAAAACATACTGATCTCTCAAGGCAGTGAAAGGCCAGGCCATCGCCGACTTCCTCGCTGAGCCTCCGATACCTACCGATTCATCCCTAAATTGTGAATTGTCGAACGAGCACGCGTTTGACACGATCGACAGGGAGAGAGGAGGGAGTGATACCCGATGGGAACTCTACTTCAATGGGTCATTTTCCATGAAGAAGAGAAAGCACAACACCCCTATAATCAAATCTGGGGTAGGCCTTATCTTCATGACTCCGCAAGGAAGGATATTGTGCTTTGCCTTTTTCTTAATAGAGCCGAGGACAAATAATGAAGCGGAATATGAGGCTTTAATAGCAGGTCTTGAGATCGCTGTCAACATGGGAATCGAAAACCTCCTTATATACATAGACTCCCAGCTGGTCATTAGTCAAGTAAACGGCGACTATCAAACATGCAAACCAGAGTTGGTAAAGTACGGCAAGAGAGTGCAATAATTGCTGACTCAAATCCCTTCCTATATCTAAGAAAGCATACCGCGTACGGAAAATAGTAAGGCGAATGCATTAGCCAAACTCGCTAAAGAACTGGCTGACGAAAACCTCGATGACGTAAGGATCGTTGTACAAAGCCGTTGGGTTCTTGCACCAGCGGAAATATCTCCGGAGTCGTCTGAAGAAAGGGAAGCGACCAAGCAAACGGCCTTACAAATAGAGGACCAAGAAATGGTTAGGGATTGGAGAGAAGTCTTCATAGACTACTTCAAATCCTGTCGAACACCTGAAGATGCATCCTCAAGACATCGGCTCATGAAACGCGCTCTGTCTTTCGCCTTCGTCAATGATACTCTGTATAAGAGATCGTTCGACTCTCTATGGCTAAGATGCCTGGGACCGGAAGAAGCAAGGAGAGTCGTCCAGGAAACTCACGACGGACTCTACGGTTCTCATCAAGCCGGGCCAAAGATGAAGCTGAAGATCAAAAGAATGGGCTACTATTGGCCCACGATGATCCAGGACTGCCTCGAATATGCAAAGCAATGCCACTCGTGCCAAGTTCACGGGAGTTTCATCCACCGGCATCCAAACCCGCTATACCCAACAGTGGCTAGTTGGCCATTCGAAATGTGGAGGACCGATATAATTGGGCCCATTGAACCAGCGTCATCCAAAGGACATCGGTTTTTATTGGCGACAACCGATTATTTCTCTAAGTGGGTAGAAGCAGTACCGTTAAGGGAAGTGAAGACGGAGAATATCCTCCATTTTTTCAAGACACACGTCATCTACCGGTGTAACATTTTAAAAAAAAAATAAAGAAATAAATAAAATTCTTTAAGTGAATTTTATGACTTTCGGTAAAGTAAAACGTAGTTTTCGTAAAACTAAACCGTAATTATTTTTTATTATAAATTTAAAAATACCTATTTTAATTATGTAATTACTAGTAAATGGTGTTTATTTAGTCACTTATAAATTTTTAGTTTAATTAAATATTTTTCCTAAATTAATTATTTTAAATATTAACATAAGCTTTATTTATATACTAAATTGGTGTAAATTACAAATTTGAATGGGTTTAATTAGCAAAAGTGAACCATTACATATTGGAATCAAGTGTGTTTCATGTAAAATTTATTTTCAAAATGTTCCATAGTTCTAGACCATTCTAGGTTAAATGGAGTTAGGAAAATAATTTTTTTTTATTAAATTCATGAAAAGACTTAATTGTGTGATATATTTGTGAAACCTTCTAGACTTTTCTTGACCTTTTCTCACTCTCCTCTCCCTCCACCTCACATGGCCGGCCACTTCCCCATGGCAGCCCCCCATTTTCTCCACTTGATTTTGTTACCAAAAATCATCAAAAATTCCAAAATAAACCTCAAAATTCATATTCAACCTTTACCCAATATTCTTTGACCTATTTAGCATGGATCTTGGAGATGGAAATCCATTATTTTGGAGGTATATTTTCATGTTTGGATTTCATGTTGTGGAGTAAATTTTATTCTTATGATTTATTGTTATTAAATGTTTCATTCTAGCATATTTAGATTTAATTAATTAATTCTATTTACAAGTTTCAAAATTCAAGTTAGGGTTTATAAAATCAAGTTATGGTTTTGCTAATTAAGTGGGGTTATAATAACTAGTTTAACATTTTTTTTTGGAATGGAAAATCTTGCATGGTTGTTGAATTATAATTTGTTCATTCAAATTGTTTAAATTAAGTATTTTTGCTAACTAGATTTCTATAAAACATAAATATTGGTGATATAAAATTCTAATTAAGGTTGTTATCATTAGATTGTAGTTTTAATGAGAATATTAACATGTTAAAGAAATGAAAAACTTAATTTGGTTACTAGTTTCTATTGATAATTGGAAAATAGTGAAAAAAATGCTATTTTGCTAACTGGATTTTAGAAATTCTTAAATAAATGAGATTTAAAATCTAATTTATGCTTTCATTATATTATTATCATCATGAATTGTAGTTTAATAAGTAAATTCATGCAAAATCAAGTTTAGTTGTGATATTGTGACATTTTGCTTGCAAGGTGTTAAAATTGATTTATTTGCAAACTAGAATTTTCCAATTAATACAATTGGGGTGTTAAAAATATAATAATAGGTTATATAATCTAGTTATGCTATTTAATGAGTATTATGACTATTAGTTTCATTTAAATATCAAGTTTTGAAGTAAAACGGTAAATTGGCGCTTTCGGGTTTTACGAAATCGGACGATTTGATCGATTTTAGGGTTTCGATGATTTAAACCAGGTTTTATATTATAAATAACGGTTTTTGAAACTACGAGTTGTTTATTGATGTTTATCTCGATCAATCGGTGTTTGTACACCGATATCGAGCGATATTTGGTTCTTTTGCATGAGCAGGACATAGGTTTTAACCTCTGCGCGTTTCGTGCGTTGTTTTGATTTTGTCCGTAATTCAGTTTACGATATTATATATGTTTGCGTATAGGTACCCCTCATGTGGATTTCGAACGAGAAAGAAGAGTAGGGCGACATCGTTTTCGGCAGACAAGGACCATGTGAGTAGATGTATATCTACGTGGGGAAGTCGGGTGGATGGCGTTTAGCACCCCCGCAAACGTAGAATAGGAATAGTACTTATTGTCATTAGGAAGCCAGACGAGACCTTAGAATTTCGGTGAGTAGGACCCTAGTAATGACCTTAGGTTGGACTAGACAGATTTTAGAAAGAACTTACCAGAGAATGAATATCTTGGAGGAGATTCGTAGGTTTCAGGTAGATACACACACACGCACACACAGAAACTCGACGTGGTGTATACGTGTATGTGTATATATATATATATATATAAGACTAGGTGTAGGTATCTATATACACAATACGTATATGTGATACAAGGATGTGATATGATACACGGGGATGAAAAAGTATAACTGGGCTTGATACCATGATTCTTGGTTATACAGTCATATTATAATGTCAGCGGATCATTAGAAAATGAGATAATGAATAGGTATACATAAATATTAATGGGTGGTGATGATATTGAGGTACATGGTACTCTAAAATAGAAACCGGACTGTAACCTGTGCCTGAAATTATAATATGATATATGTGTGACTTGATTACGATATCATATAGTAGTGACTTGATTACGATATGATATAACTGTGACTTAATCACAATATGATACATGTGACATGATATTTCTGAGGATAAATTAACGATGTATATTTATGCTGGCAATGATATATGATTGATGTATGCGATTACAGTACAGTACCTTGATCATGACATGATTTGATGATGATATTATACGAATGATGAGACACGTAGGTGATACTTGACCCGTATCCCGATATTGGGATGACGTACGATGGATTTTACCGTACGGCGCATAGATGTGATGATTGATCCGCACTCTTGATTTGAGGAAGCCGTACTACGTACGTGACGCTATTGAGGCTGGATCGCCGACTATTAGAGATATGGACTCAGACCTTAGGTGGACTCTTATTTCTTATCAACTAGTTTCTTAGGTTTAGTTCCTTAGGAGGTTAGATGGACACTAGTTTAGGCTCGAGTCATATAGTTGTAGTTATACTTGTATATCAAATGAGTGGTTAATACACATCCGTCTTTACATTCAGACCGTAATCGTCATGGTGCATGTTCATACATATGTTTCTATAATCAGTATAAAACTCTGCCTGTTAGGACACCAGCACCATTACCGATGATGCACATATTCCACGCACACTTATTTGCCGGCTCACACACATCGTCATCGGTAATAGCTATGTCACGTACACTTTAGAACATATTATCCTTTATTGATAGAATCAGCTAAAAGCTAGATCGATATAATATTGTGATTACTCTCAGGTGTTAGTCTAGACATGGCATTTATTACTTAGACATTTCATGCATTCACATTTTCATGTTATCATGCAGTATTGTGGGGCTTATGCCGACACTCATCATTTACTTACTCATGATTTTGGGATTTTGGATTTCTATGAGATTTCTGGATTTTGGGGAAAACCGCAAGAATATATAAAAACTTCTCTCTCTCCTCCTCTCTTTTTAAAATATAAGTTACGGTTTTCTCGTGACGTATGTGTCGTCCACCATGAGATTTCATGTTTTCTGTTGGATTTTGAGACCTGATTCGAGGAGTGGATGAATCGTCTCGGGTACATGGTGGGCCCGGTATGGTACCCCGGGGCAAGAAGATCGAGTTGTAGACGATGAGCCTGGCAGGGGAGGACTACCTACCGGTGATGTCTGGCGCGGCGGATATCCGGAGGATACCGACCGCTGTCGTGAGATTTGATGATATGGGCCGATCCGGACTGACGGAGCCCGAGATATTGAGATTTGAGATTTACATGTTTTGTGTCGATACTTGACACGGATTTTCATGGATTTCATCGTTGATATTTCAGATTTCTATACACATTTTACCATGATAAAAGCTAAAGATTTCTTATACAGATATATGCAGATTTCAGGATTAGTTATTTTACATTCATGGTGCATGCATACTCATTCACATGACATATTACTCTTGAGGTACTGACACGAGCACGGAGTTTTGGCACTTACACGTAGTTTATTACTCTGCCATCACTAGATAATTAGTAATATATTAGTATATTATTATGACCTAGGATAGCGTCGTGTATTCGATTTCTTTTCGCAGATATCTTCTACTCACGAGTTGGCAACTCACCCCCGTTTTGCCAAATTTTTTTACAGGTTCGATGTACAGGTTTCCCTGGCAGCTTGCTGGCACATCTTTTCATTCAGGGTGATTTGCACGGTAGGTTGGTTCACTTGTATCTGAACCGCCGTTGTACTTTTATTATTTCATTTTTATATAGTAAGCTCCATCAACCATACTTGTATTACTTGATAAGTTTACTGGACCAGTTATTTATTCGACCTTAGAGTCACGCTTGTATTATTATGGTATCTGGTGGATTTGTTTTCTTTTGAGTTTTGAGCCTCGCCCTTTAGCGTTGTATACTATTGTGTATTGGTGTGGTTGTTTCCGCCTTTTGGCGTAGAGCTAGCTCCCGCTTGGGGATGCTTTGTTATTGTTTGTATATATATTATTCTTGTTTGTACCCGTTTGGGGCCAGTTTTTACAAAGGAGACTCTGTCGAAATTTTTGAGAAAATTGGATATTGCTTTTAAACTTGTTTTCTACATGTTTTTCTTTACTTCTTCTTTTTATGGTTTAGATTTCTGGGTTTGGGTTTACTTAGGTTACGTTGCGCCTCTAGACGCTTCGTAATCTAAGTGCCGGTCACGTTCCGTACTTTCGAGTCGTGACAAAGTTGGTATCAGAGCGCTAGGTTTAACCTTTGTATATGTCTAGGGTGACCCTTGGTTGATGGAGTAGGCGACTTAGGTAGAGTGACGTACTGTGGGTATGATCCGCGGCATACTTACGATACGCTACTCTTCTTAAGTAGCCTTAGGATGTACATTTCTTTGCACAGCATTTCATTCGTTCCTTTAATCTATCTTTGTCGATATCGGATGGTGGTATCTGTCATCACGGTCGCACGGGCAGAGGGAGCTGCGACTCAAATGCGATAACCATTGGGGTATCGTTTATTCCTAAGGATTGAAGCATTGTTTAGCGTGCGAACGAAGGGTATTCACATGCCGTTCAGACGAAGTTAAAGGATTCGAACGATTGTCAGAAATCCATTTTCCCAAGTTTAAGGTATTCGGAAGAACATGCAGGTATTTCTATGGACCCTCTAGAAGAATGAAACCCTAACTCGACATAATGACCACGAGAACGCCCTTGAACCTTAGGGTTTACGGCAGTTCCGTAGTGCCATTAGTGAGACTTGGGTTTGCCCTTCTACGGCTGGTCTGCAGATACTGGTGTATGTACTGGATATTTTTAAACTGTACTTGAGTGTTGAGCTCTCGGGGAATTATGGGATTTTGATGAATCGATCGAAAAGTTTAATGTAGTCCGGATATCAGGTGAAGGGATATATTACATGGGAGACTCTAGATACGAGTATTGCTGTTGTTAGCACAGTCAGCACTACGAGGAGACGAGTTCGAATCAGTCGATAT
This sequence comes from Agapanthus africanus, assembly GCA_030015575.1. Classification (NCBI taxonomy): domain Eukaryota; kingdom Viridiplantae; phylum Streptophyta; class Magnoliopsida; order Asparagales; family Amaryllidaceae; genus Agapanthus; species Agapanthus africanus. The sequence goes on along the minus strand of JASDDO010000001.1, from coordinate 113,891,504 downwards.
CAGAGGAAAGAAGCGCACTTTGACGATAGTGTTTACGATTGTGATTTGGTGATTTGAATTTCATATTTCCGTTGTTTGGATTTTGGTATTTTGAGGATTTTGTTCTACGATTGGTATTTCTTATGTGTTCATTCATTACATTCTATTCGTGTTTCATATATCAGTTTTATTGATGTTGTTTTGTATATATCCAGTGCACTCGATTTGGTTTAATACGTTTTGAGATATTGATTTGATTTTCGTGTACATGGGTTGCACATGATTTTGATGGATGCTTCGACATAGTTTACATGCATTTTTCGTACCGTGATTTCGATTTTGATATTTGGTGTATGTTTTTCGTGCACCATGTGCACTTGATTAAGATTCTTGCGCACACTTGGAGCACTTGATGCGATTTTGTGCACACCAGATACACTAAATCGGGGTTTTGTGCAGATTAGATGCACCAGATATTAGTGTCGTGCACGCCCGTTGCACTTGACAGATGTTTTTGGTGCACACCCGTTGCACTCAGTTTTGTTTCTGTGCGTATTCGTGGCATCTGTATTTGGTTTCGATTTCAGTGCGCACCAGATGCACATAATATTTTTATAGTGTGATTGGGATTGATTTTATTTTGAGCAGTATGTTTTTATAATCATTACTAACTGATTTAGTAACCAGGCGGGACGTGTATGTTAAATAAAAGATATAAATATGTATAGCTATTTTTTTTTAAAAATTAAACGTCCGCTACTTGTGCCGTGACACGTGTATCGCACGGCGATTTTAAAAAAGGGGTTATTGCATGCTTCTTATCCAGATGTTTTGACGATTTTACTACGATGCGCACTATATATAAGTTATAGTTTTGAGGTATATTGGTTTTCGTATTGGGTTTTGATATTTTATTTTCGTCATAACTCCGAGGATTGCGTTATGCTTGACGGAGTTGATTTTAGTTATGTATTGATGATTTCGGAGCCCCGACGATTTGAGTGTTTTGGCTGAATGTTTTAGTAATTGGGGGGAGTTTTAATTTAAATTCGGGGACCGAATTTCCTAAAGGGGGGAAGATTGTAACGTTTTAAAATAAATAAATAAATAAAATTCTTTAAGTGAATTTTATGACTTTCGGTAAAGTAAAACGTAGTTTTCGTAAAACTAAACCGTAATTATTTTTCATTATAAATTTAAAAATACCTATTTTAATTATATAATTACTAGTAAATGGTGTTTATTTAGTCACTTATAAATTTTTAGTTTAATTAAATATTTTTCCTAAATTAATTATTTTAAATATTAACATAAGCTTTATTTATATACTAAATTGGTGTAAATTACAAATTTGAATGGGTTTAATTAGCAAAAGTGAACCATTACATATTGGAATCAAGTGTGTTTCATGCAAAATTTATTTTCAAAATGTTCCATAGTTCTAGGTTAAATGGAGTTAGGAAAATAAAGAATTTTTATTAAATTCATGAAAAGACTTAATTGTGTGATATTTTTGTGAAACCTTCTACACTTTTCTTGACCTTTTCTCACTCTCCTCTCCCTCCACCTCACATGGCCGGCCACTTCCACATGGCAGCCCCCCGTTTTCTCCACTTGATTTTGTTACCAAAAATCATCAAAAATTCCAAAATAAACCTCAAAATTCATATTCAACCTTTACCCAATATTCTTTGACCTATTTAGCATGGATCTTGGAGATGGAAATCCATTATTTTGGAGGCATATTTTCATGTTTGGATTTCATGTTGTGGAGTAAATTTTATTCTTATGATTTATTGTTATTAAATGTTTCATTCTAGCATATTTAGATTTAATTAATTAATTCTATTTACAAGTTTCAAAATTCAAGTTAGGGTTTATAAAATCAAGTTATGGTTTTACTAATTAAGTGGGGTTATAATAACTAGTTTAACATTTTTTTTTGAATGGAAAATCTTGCATGGTTGTTGAATTAGAATTTGTTCATTCAAATTGTTTAAATTAAGTATTTTTGCTAACTAGGTTTCTATAAAACATAAATATTGGTGATATAAAATTCTAATTAAGGTTGTTATCATTAGATTGTAGTTTTAATGAGAATATTAACATGTTAAAGGAATGAAAAACTTAATTTGGTTACTAGTTTCTATTGATAATTGGAAAATAGTGATAAAAATGCTATTTTGCTAACTAGATTTTAGAAATTCTTATATAAATGAGATTTAAAATCTAATATATGGTTTCATTATATTATTATCGTCATGAATTGTATTTTAATAAGTTAATTCATGCAAAATCAAGTTTAGTTGTGATATAGTGATATTTTGCTTGCAAGGTGTTAAAATTGATTTATTTGCAAACTAGAATTTTCCAATTAATACAATTGGGGTGTTAAAAATATAATAATGGGTTATATAATCTAGTTATGCTATTTAATGAGTATTATGACCATTAGTTTCATTTAAACATCAAGTTTTGAAGTAAAACGGTAAATTGGCGCTTTCGGGTTTTACGAAATCGGACGATTTGATCGATTTTAGGGTTTCGATGATTTAAACCAGGTTTTATATTATAAATAACGGTTTTTGAAACTACGAGTTGTTTATTGATGCTTATCTCGATCAATCGACGTTTGTACGCCGATATCGAGCGATATTTGGTTCTTTTGCATGAGCGGGATATAGATTTTAACCTATGCGCGTTTCGTGCGTCGTTTTGATTTTGTCCGTAATTCAATTTACGATATTATATATGTTTGCGTATAGGTACCCCTCACGTGGACTTCGGACGAGAAAGAAGAGGAGGGCGACATCGTTTTCGGCAGACAAGGACCAGGTGAGTAGATGTATATCTACGGGGGGAAGTCGGGTGGATGGCGTTAAGCACCCCCGCAAACGTAGAATAGGAATAGTACTTATTGCCATTAGGAAGCCAGACGTGACCTTAGAATTTCGGTGAGTAGGACCCTAGTAATGACCTTAGGTTGGACTAGACGGATTTTAGAAAGACCTTACCAGAGGATGAATATCTTGGAGGAGATTCGTAGGTTTCAGGTAGATACACACACGCACACACAGAAACTCGACGTGGTGTATACGTGTATGTGTGTATATATATATATATAAGACTAGGTGTAGGTATCTATATACACAACACGTATATGTGATACAAGGATGTGATATGATACACGGGGATGAAAAAGTATAACTGGGCTTGATGCCATGATTCTTGGTTATACAGTCGTATTATAATGTTAGCGGATCCTTAGAAAATGAGATAATGAATAGGTATACATAAATAATAATGGGTGGTGATGATATTGAGGTACATGGGACTCTAAAATAGAAACCGGACTGTAACCTGTGCCTGAAATTATAATATGATATATGTGTGACTTGATTACGATATCATATAGGAGTGACTTGATTACGATATGATATAAGTGTGACTTAATCACAATATGATACATGTGACATGATATTTCTGAGGATAAATTAACGATGTATATTTATGATGGCAATGATATATGATTGATGTATGCGATTACAGTACAGTACCTTGATCATGACATGATTTGATGATGATATTATACGAATGATGAGACACGTAGGTGATACTTGACCCGTACCCCGATATTGGGATGACGTACGATGGATTTTACCGTACGGCGCATAGATGTGATGATTGATCCGCACTCTTGATTTGAGGAAGCCGTACTACGTACGTGACGCTATTGAGGCTGGATCGCCGACTATTAGAGATATGGACTCAGACCTTAGGTGAACTCTTATTTCTTATCAACTAGTTTCTTAGGTTTAGTTCCTTAGGGGGTTAGATGGACACTAGTTTAGGCTCGAGTCATATAGTTGTAGTTATACTTGTATATCAAATGAGTGGTTAATACACATCCGTCTTTACATTCAGACCGTAATCGTCATGGTGCATGTTCATACATATGTTTCTATAATCAGTATAAAACTCTGCCTGTTAGGACACCAGCACCATTACCGATGATGCGCATATTCCACGCACACTTATTTGCCGGCTCACACACATCGTCATCGGTAATAGCTATGTCACGTACACTTTAAAACATATTATCCTTTATTGATAGAATCAGCTAAAAGCTAGATCGATATAATATTGTGATTACTCTCAGGTGTTAGTCTAGACATGGCATTTATTACTTAGACATTTCATGCATTCACATTTTCATGTTATCATGCAGTATTGTGGGGCTTATGCCGACACTCATCATTTACTTACTCATGATTTTGGGATTTCGGATTTCTATGAGATTTCTGGATTTTGGGGAAAACCGCAAGAATATATAAAAACTTCTCTCTCTCCTCCTCTCTTTTTAAAATATAAGTTGCGGTTTTCTCGTGACGTATGTATCGTCCACCATGAGATTTCATGTTTTCTGTTTAATTTCGAGACCCGATTCGAGGAGTGGATGAACCGTCTCGGGTACATGGTGGGCCCGGTATGGTACCCCAGGGCAAGAAGATCGAGTTGTAGACGATGAGCCTGGCAGGGGAGGACTACCTACCGGTGATGTCTGGCGCGGCGGATATCCGGAGGATACCGACCGTTGTCGTGAGATTTGATGATATGAGCCGATCCGGACTGACGGAGCCCGAGATTTTAAGACTTGAGATTTACATGTTTTGTGTCGATGCTTGACACGGATTTTCATGGATTTCATCGTTGATATTTCTGATTTCTATGCACATTTTACCATGATAAAAGCTAAAGATTTCTTATACAGATATATCCAGATTTCAGGATTGGTTATTTTACATTCATGGTGCATGCATACTCATTCACATGACATATTACTCTTGAGGTACTGACACGAGCATGGAGTTTTGGCACTTACACGTAGTTTATTACTCTGTCATGACTAGATGATTAGTAATATATTAGTATATTATTATGACCTAGGATAGCGTCGTGCATTCGATTTCTTTTCACAGATATCTTCTACTCACGAGTTGGCAACTCACCCCCGTTGTGCCAAATTTTTTTACAGGTTTGATGTACAGGTTTCCCTGGCAGCTTGCTGGCACATCTTTTCATTCAGGGTAATTTGCACGGTAGGTTGGTTCACTTGTATCTGAACCGCCGTTGTACTTTTATTATTTCATTTGTATCTAGTAAGCTCCATCAACCATACTTATATTACTTGATAAGTTTACTGGACCAGTTATTTATTCGACCTTAGAGTCGCGCTTGTATTATTATGGTATCTGGTGGATTTGTTTTCTTTTGAGTTTTGAGCCTCGCCCTTTAGCGTTGTATACTATTGTTCATTGGTGTTGTTGTTTCCGCCTTTTGGCGTAGAGCTAGCTCCCACTTGGGATGCTTTGTTATTGTTTATATATATATATTATTCTTGTTTGTACCCGTTTGGGGCCAGTTTTTTACAAAGAAGACTCTGCCGAAATTTTTGAGAAAATTGGATGTTGCTTTTAAACTTGTTTTCTACATGTTTTTCTTTACTTCTTCTTCTTTTTATGGTTTAGATTTCTGGGTTTCGGTTTACTTAGGTTACGTTGCGCCTCTAGACGCTTCGTAATCTAAGTGCCGGTCACGTTCCGTACTTTCGGGTCATGACAACCGGTTCGGCACTCCACGACGGATTATCTCTTATAACGGGTCGGCCTACAGAAGTCACAAAATCAGTCGTTTCGCACGGCAGCATAATATAGACTGGAGATACTCTTCGGTCTATAATCCCCGAGCTAATGGTCTATCTGAGGCTTTCAACAAGACCTTGACAAAGATCATAAAGAAAATGGTGTCCAGAAACAAAAAAGACTGGCATGAAAGATTGCATGAAGCTCTCTGGGCGTATCGAATCACGTTCAAGACGACTACGAATACAACTCCATACGCATTGGTATTCGGCACTGAAGTGGTACCCCCTTGGAAATAGAGCTACCTTCTCTATGAGTGGCAATTCATTACGAGCTAACAGGCGAAGAAAATGCTCACCTTCGGCTTGAGGAGCTTGACGCCCTCGATGAAACTCGTCTCATAGCGCAGCAAAACTTGGAGACTTACAAAGCAAGGATGATGTGCTCATACGAAAGATTGATTATGCCGAGCTCATTCCACCAAGGCGAACTCGTGCTAGTCGTTAAAAGACCTATGATCTCCAATCATGCTAAACGAGGGAAATTCGAGCCAAACTATGAGAGCCCGTACATCATAGACAAAGTCTACCTTGGTGGAGCTTACTTGCTCATGGACATGCACGACGAAAGACCCTTTCGGCCAATAAACGACCGATTCCTTAAGAAATATTACGCTTGACGAGTTGCAACTCGGGTCAATAATAGATGACGACGCTTGTGTTCGCTCGCTATTTTCTTGAGTCAAAACTCTTAAAGTGATACCAAATAAAATTTTGCCTCAAACATGGCACTGTGGACCGCAATGTCCTAAAACTAGCGACGGACCGAAACGTCTTTAAACTACTACAAACCGCAGCATCCTACGGCTGACCCAAAAAAAACGGTACGTCCATAAGCAAAATGGGCACGGATGAAAACCCGGAAGGGCTCCGTGAGTAAAAATAGTAAGGCTACCAGCGATGTTTATGAAAACCTGAAAGGGCGCAGACTCCAAAAAAAAGGCGGTACGTTCACAAGAAAAATGGGCACGGATGAAAACCCGAAAGGGCTCCGTGAGTAAAAACAGCAGGGCTACCGGCGAGTTTGTGAAAACCCGAGAGGGCGCAGGCTCGTAATAAAATTCGTGCACACTTGCGAGGTCCTCTCAACCTTGTAAGGAGAAACACCTGCGTGAGATCCTTAGACTCACAAGGGACCAACACACTTAGGGATCTCCACGATTCCTAAGGAGGAATTACACTTACGAGATCCTCACGACTCGTAAGGAGAAACCTCTTATGAGACCCTTACGGTTCATAAGATTCAAAAGCCTTAAGCTATAGGGATCTGAACATGTTCTTAAGCCATCACATTTCCCAGACAGCCCTACAAGCGGCTCAACATTGACTCTTGTATACAATCCACGGGCACAAATAAACGTTCCCCCATCCAGTTCCACCAATGGCGCGAGATGTCCTCATGTGGTGAACGACACTTGTAAGTCCTCTCGACTTATAAGAAGAAAACACTCTTGTAAGATCTTTACGACTTATAAGAGAACACACACTTAGGAATCCTCACGATTCCTAAGGAGAAAATGCACCTACAAGATCCTCATGACTCGTGGGGAGAAACACCTTCATGAGACCCTTACGGCTCATAAAGTCAAAAGCCTTAGTCGACAGGATTCTAACCCTGTTTGCTAAGCCGTTTTTGTTTAAATCGACAAAGGTAAATGATGATTCGCTCCTGGCAATATCCCAGTTGTAGTGATGCTGATGCTTAAATCGGTAACAAATTCCAAGTCCTTTCAAGGCAAATGATGATTCGCTCCTGGTAATATTCTAGTCGCAGCGATGCTGATGCTAAGATTGGTATCTAGTCTTGAGTGTCATACTCGCAAAAAAATCGGCGAGCCAAAAATGCATATGAAATAGCCCAATCATTTCGGCTATTTTTATATCACGAAAGTCGCGATTGCTAAATCATTTCGGCTATTTTTCGTGGTGCCCAATCATTTCGGCTGTTTTTCTTTTTCATTACTCGCTGCTTTTTATTGCGAATTGCTCAATCATTTCGGCTATTTTTATATCCATATATTTACTCGCTGATTTTTATTGCGAGTTGCCCTATCATTTCGGCTATTTCATATGCATTTTTGGTTCGCTGATTTTTTTTACTGTAAGTATGGAACTTGAAATCTGACACCAATCTTAGCAACAGTATCGCTGCAACTGGAATATTGCCACGAGCGAATCATCATTTGCCGTAAAAGGGCTCGGAATTTGATACCAATCTTAGGCATCAGCATCGCTACCACTGGGACATTGCCAGGAGCGAATCATCATTTTCCTTTGTCGATTCGAACAAAGGTGACTTAGCAAACAGGGTTAGGATCCTGTCGACTAAGACTTCATGAGCCGTAAGGGTTTCATAAAGGAGTTTCTCCCTACGAGTCGTGAGGATCTCGTAGGTGTGTTTTCTCCTTAGGAGTCATGTGGATTCCTAAGTGTGTGTTCTCTTATAAGTCGTAAAGATCCTACAAGAGTGTTTTCTCCTTATAAGTCGATAGGACTTACAAGTGTCGTTCACCACATGAGGACATTCCTCGTTGTTGGTGGGACTTGGTGGGGGAAATGTTTATTTGTGCCCATGGATTGTATACAAGGGCCGATATCGGACCGCCTGTAGGGCATCTTAGGGAGTGTGATGGCTTAAGAACAGGTTCAGATCCCTGTAGTTTAAGGCTTTTGAATCCTATGAGCCGTGAGAGTCTCATAGGGGGAATTCTCCTTTCGAGTCATGAGGATCTCGTAAGTGTAATTTCTCCTTAGGGATCGTAGGGATCCCTAAGTGTGTTGCTCCCTTGTGAGTCGTAAGTATCTCACGCAGGTGTTTTCTCCTTACAGGGTCGAGAGGATCTCGCGGGTGTTTTTATTTTAACGAGATTGCGCCCTTTCGGGTTTTTACAAGCTCGCCGGTAGCCCTGCTGTTTTTACTCACGGAGCCCTTTCGGGTTTTCATCCGCGCCCATTTCGCTTGTGGACGTACCATTTTTTTTAATGAAACTCTCGAGAATAGTTTCGCCGCATGTGACCTATCTGTTTGCCGGTGCGATTTGAGTTACAGTCCTCACCGCTGGGACTTATGGACTTGCATTCCACTATCGCCGTGTTTGAGGCGACGTTGTTAGTTTAAGGACATCTCAATCCGTTATTAGTTTAAAGACATTTCGGTCCAATGTTAGTTTAAAGACATCTCGGTCCATTGTTAGTTTAAGGACATCTCAGTCCACAGCTAGTTTAAGGACGTTGCCGTCCATGGGGGATTTTGAGGCGAGGTTTCGCCGGATACTACTTATAGAGTTTGGACTTAGGAAGATAGCGAGCGGACACGAGCGTCGTCATCCATCATTAACCTGGGCCGTGACTTGTCAAGCATAGTATTTCTTAAGGAACCGACCGTTTATTGGCCTGAAGGGTCTTTCGCCATGCATATCCATGAGCAAGTAGGCCTCGCCTTGGTAGACCTTGTCTATGATGTACGGGCCCTCATAGTTCGGCTCGAATTTCCCCCGTTTAGCACGATTGGGGATCATAGGTCTTTTTACGACTAGCACGAGTTCGCCTTGGCAGAATGTTCTCGGCCTGGTCAATCTTTCGTATGAGCACGTCATCCTTGCTTTGTAAGCTTCTAGGTTTTGCTGCGCCATGAGACGGGTTTCATCAAGGGAGTCTAGCTCCTCAAGCCGAAGATGGTCATTTTCTTCATCCGTCAGTTCGTACCGAATCGCCACTTGTAGAGAGGGTTACTCTATCTCCAAGGGAAGTACCGCTTCCGTGCCGAATACTAATGCAAATGGCGTTGTGTTCGTGGCCGTCTTGAACATAGTCCGATAGGCCCAGAGAGCTTCATGCAATCTCTTATGCCAGTCCTTTTTATTTCTGGACACCGTTTTCTTTATGATCTTTGTCAAGGTATTGTTGAAAGCCTCAGCTAGACCATTAGCTCGGGGATTATAGACCGAAGAGTATCTCTAATCTATTTTATGCTGCTGTGCGAAGCGACTGATTTTATGGCTTCTGTAGGCCGACCCATTATCTGAGATGATCCGTCGCGGAGTGCCGAACCGGTAGATGACATGTGTTTTGAAGAAATGGAGGATGTTCTCCGTCTTCACTTCTCTTAACGGTATTGCTTCTGCCCACTTAGAGAAGTAATTGGTTGTTGCTAGTATGAACCGATGTCCCTTGGATGATGCTGGTTCGATGGGCCCGATTATATCGGTCCCCCACATTTCGAACAGCCAGCTAGCCAGCGTTGGGTGTAGCTGATTTGGATGCTGGTGGATGAAGTCCCCGTAAATTTGGCATGAGTGACACTGCTTCGCATATTTGAGGCAGTCCTGAATCATCGTGGGGCAATAGTAACCCATTCTTTTATCTTCAGCTTCATCTTTGGCCCGATTTGGTGGGAACCGCAGAGTCAGTCATGAGTTTCTTGGACGACTCTCCTTACTTCTTCTGGTCCCAGACACCTTAGCCACAGGTAATCGAACGATCTCTTATATAAAGTATCATTGACGAAGGCGAAAGGCAGAGCTCGCTTCATGAGCTGATGTCTTGATGATGCATTTTCAGGCATATGATGAGATTTGAAATAGTCTACAAAGACTTCTCTCCAATCCTTCGCCTTTTCTTCGTCCTCTATTTGGAAGACCGCTCGTTCAGTCGCTCCCCTTCTTTCAGACGACTTCGGAGATATTTCTGCTGGCACGAGAATCCGGCGGCTTTGCACAATGATCCTTACGTCATCGAGGTTTTCGTCGGCCAGTTCTTTAGCGAGCTTGGCTAACGCATCTTCCTTGCTATTTTCCGCACGCGGTATGCTTTCCAGGGTGTAAGAGGGGATTTGCGTCAGCAGTTGCTGCACTGTTTCACTATACCTGATCAGTTCTGGTTTGCATGTCTGGTAGTCGCAATTTACTTGGCTAACGACCAACTGGGAGTCTCCATATATGAGGAGGTTTTCGATGCCCATGTCGACAGCAATCTCAAGACCTGCTATTAAAGCTTCATACTCAGCCTCATTGTTTGTTCTCGGCTCCGTTAAAGAAAGGGCAACGCTTTTCGATGGGGGAGTAGTTATTTTCTGCCCCCAGGAGAACTCGACTCTAATAATAGAGATCTCTCTCCTTCCCCTGGTCGTTCTCCTATGCCTATAGCGTGCCTAAAGAACTTTCAAGGGCTGTTGTGTACAGGATGAGGGGCTTTCCTTGATCGGAGCGGTCAGCACCGGCGGGTTCTGCAGATATTGCTTGATTTCGTTTAGTGCGTTTTGGTATTTACGATCCCAAATGAATGGGTTCCCCATCTTCATTAGATGACTATAGGGCCAGCATTTGCCGGAGAGGTTAGGTATCAACCGCCAGATATACACGAGCTTTCCTTGGAGAGACCGTAGTTGTTTGAGAGTTCTTGGCGCGGGCATTTCCATAACCGCCTTAATCTTTTATGGGTCTATTTCGATGCCCCGATGTCGTACGATGTATCCTAAGAATTTTCCTGAGGAAACTCCAAACGCGTATTTCAGAGGTTTCATCTTCAGGTTGCACTTCTGAAGGCGCTGGAACACTATCTTCAGATGCTCCCAGTGCTCCTCGTGTGATTTGCACTTCACCACGAGGTCGTCGATATACCATTCGACAATCTCATGTACAAGGTAATCGAAGATCTTTGTCATGGCCCTCTGGTAGGTGGCGCCAGCATTCTTCAGACCAAAGGGCATCACTTTGTAGCAGAATATGCCCAGCGGAGTCCGGAAAGCAGTGTACTTTTGGCCTTCAGGATGCATCTTGAGTTGGTTGTACCCTGAGGATCCGTCCATGGAGGAGAAGACTTCATGGGTGGATATATTATCGATCATCAGCTTGGTAACAGGCACTAGGAAGTCATCTTTTGGACAAGCTTTGTTGAGATCCCAAAAATCTACGCAGATGCATACTGTCCCATTTTTCTTCATTACCGGAACGATATTGGTGATCCAGTCAGGGTATTGAACTTCTTGGATGAAGCCGGAGTCGATTAGCTTCTTGACTTCGGCATTTATACTCATCTAAAGCTCGAGCCGCATTCTTCTTGGCGCCTGTTTGACTGGCATAACGTCCAGCGATATCGCCAGTTTATGGATAACTATCTCTGGATCTAATCCCGGCATCTCGGAATAGTTCCATGCGAAACGGTCTTTATACTGCATAAGCACATCCTTTAACGTGGCCACCTGTTTCTCAGACAGCAGCTCACTGACGAATGTTGGCCTCTGATTGTTTGCTGTCCCTAAGTCGATTTTTCTCAAGTTGTCTGTTGTGGTGTGTATCCCATCTTCCAGCTCAGATCACCTCGTTCTTATCTTCATTTGCGTAGCACTGAGAGAGGTCATTCGTATTATCGTGCTCTTTTTCCTTTGAGAATGTTATCATATGGCAGGTACGAGCTCGTTTCCAAGCTCGATGCTGATCTAGACTTTCCCTCGCAGTGTAGGTTGCTCTCGGCTCATGCTTTTGTGGAGGGGCTACCCTCCAACTGTCAGATAGAGCAAACCTGCCTTGCTGATACTGATCTTCAACCTAATCTTTGAAGGTGAAGTAGTTTTCAAGAGGATGTCCCACTATTCGGTGGTAGGAGCAATAATCTGGGTGATGGACCCCGTTCATCTGTTTGGGGTATCGAGACTCCGGGAGCGTCATCATTTGATGCTTCATGAAAAGGATGAATATTTTCCTTGTCTTGTCTTGAGGGAAAGAGTACTCCTGACCCATATTCTTCATAAAAGACGGGTTTCAGCTGACTTTTTCTCGATCACGCGGCTTCTTGGATCCACTTTGCTATTTTTGAACGATGTCCCTGTTCTTCACCTTGCTTTTACTTCTACGTCGGGCTTTTTTCTTGCCATGAGAGCACACAGCGAGCTGGGAGTGAAGGGTATCGTCGTCTTCTCCTTCCGTAACCTGCTGAATGATACGTTGCATCCTGGTTTTCTCGTAAATGGCCATTTCACGGCTATGGTCATTCCGAACCTTTTGACCCGCTTCTCTTATCAGCTAGTCAATCTGTTCTTCGAATTATGGGCTTGGTATTCTCACGGTGGGATCTCGCTCTAGTTCGACATCAACGCCATCCGAAAACGCATTCGTTTCTCCACCAGAATTATTTATGACATGGCAGCTATAGAATCGCTCCCTTTTATTGGACCGAATGTATCTAAGGCCAGTCGTCTCCATTCTTCCGTTGGGCATCTTCCGCTGAGTCCCAGAAACGTCCCAAATCTTGTTATAAAACTGGGCTTGTCGAGCGGTCTGCTTGAAGGGTACACCTTAGCATCTCAATAGCCTTTTCAGTCCTTCTGCGTAGTACCTAGGCAAACGGATTGGTTGAAACATGTCGAGCGCAGGTTCAGCACCGTGCCATACCTCTCTTTCCACTTTAGTCTTGGTGGATTGATAGAAAAGGATTGCCTTTTCACTTCTTCGTTGAGGAGGGACGTAGAAGGTCTGCAACTCTTGCACGTTGTACGTATCAAGTGCATCAAGTTCTTTGTTATGCCGCTGCGGAATCAGGGTAATCTGTAAACTCTGGTCAGCTCCAGAAAAGGTCTGCATTAACAGGTGGATGGAGAACACTGCGTTGGCCTCTTCTTTAGAGTCACTGCCAAAGACCAAAATAGGAGTGGATAGTCCTGACCTGTTGCCTTGGGGTTGTCCCAAGTAAACCATCTCTTCATCCTCTTCGGTATCGCTCCCAAATATCGGGATAGTGGCAATGGCTTTTTGTTTATTCTACGGTTTGCGACATCTTTCCATGTCTTCGAAGTCTGGTAAGAAGTACATGGTATCTTCATATTTTCATACTTCATTTACGGAGAATAGTTTCAGCTCCCCTGTAACTGTGTACTCGAGGCCTTCCTTGAAGTACTTCATACACTGGTGTTGTATAGAAAGAATGATGTTGTACTCATGTAACCAAGGACTTCCGAGCAAAGCTTTGTAGCAAGTCTTGGCGTCAATAACATGGAACTTGATGTCAGTGACGAGCAGCCCGAAGCGTAATATCAGTATTACAGATCCGAGCATTTGTGATGATTGGGAGTCAAAACTGGAGATGGTAATTTTATCCCGAGCCAAGTGCTGCACATTCATGCAAATCTCCTTTAACACATTTACATTGAGAAAGTTGACGGAGGACCCGTTGTCGACCAGGACCTTCCCTATCTTGATATCGTGATAATACCCGGTTACATACAACGGACGGTTGTGCTCACACGTTCCGAGAAGGAGTTCTTCATCACTGAAGGTGATATCAACCGTGTGGACTTCTTCCGGCTCGTCCTTCATCTTTTCTTCCGCCAGGAAGGCTTGAAACGGGTCGAGCTCTTGTAACACCTTGATCAGGGAATCTCGTGCCTCTTTAGATAGGAGAAGGGCATCCAAGATACTCAATTGTGAGGGTATCTTTCTCAGATGTGCCAGGACATTGTAATCCACCTTGTTCTTCTTGAGCGGGTCCTTGGCAGTGGGCTCTTCGACGACTCTATCATCGAGAGCAATCTCTTCAGGGACTTTTTCCTTCCCTTTGTCACTTTTGCCCGAACCTTTGTTTGAAGGTCCTAGATTCATTTCAGGCAACATACAGCTACGCAGCTAGATGTTCTCACAGCTCTTCATCTCTTTTTCTTTTTCAGAGGTGGATTCCTTGAAGAAAGGGCCGAGGGCTATTTCTTCGTCAGAATCGCTCCCAAAGGTAAGAACTTGAGGTTTTGCTCTTCTTGGGATGGCATCAACCATATGATAGTTACCGGCTGTTCCTTCACGCTAGTCTGTCGCGCTTCTCTGTTCCCGGCGGGCTTTGCGCTTCATTCGCTTGAAGCGTTGTCGATGAGCAACGTATCCCTGCCATCACTTCTTGAAGGCAAAGCACTCTTCGGTAGGGTGTGTGACCTTCCGATAGTACAGGCAGTAGTTCAGATGTACATTCGCTTCGTCGCGACACGTATTCCCGGGAGTATTTCCTTCGAAAAGAGGCAGCTTCATTCCCATTGACAGAGCTTTGGCGATCTGCTTCTCTACCTTGATTCTGCTCTTGCTGGTGGCAGGTGTGCTTCGATCCAGTTGGGGTACTTTATGACTTATCATTATCGGAGCTTCTTTAGCCTGACGCTGACGCTTGGCCTTCTCGTATATGGCCATTTCACACCTTCGGTCAGCTTTGCTCCTTTGGAGGGCTTCGTTCAGCAGTCTGTCGATCAGGTCATCTGACGGTTCCAGGGATTTTGGTTCTGGATCTTCCCCCCGTTTCTCTACGCCAGGAGCTTCTTTGCCATTTATCGACGAGTGAGAGATCATGTGGCAACTTGCTACATAATCTTCGGGTTCTTCTGAAGAATCGTCTCCTTCATCAATGTCACCGTTTCCGTTCTCAAGAACATGCTTGAAGAATTCTTTCAGTGTGACGGGGGTCCGTGCCTTTTGGTTGTATTCCTCCAATGCCTCAATATACCTTTGCAGATCTGTACGATTATCGTCGAGCTGCATGGGCTTCTTGGTCTTCTTCTTTTTCTTCGAAGACTTCAAAGGCTTGGCCTGGAGGTTTTGCCCATCGTTACCAGCTTTCGGTGTTGGGCACGGTTTAAGCATCCCGTCAATAATCTCAGACTCCAGCGGGCTTTTACACCTAATCGCTGGACATGCTTGAAGATCCTTCAGCATTCTTTTAGTCTTAGCCAAAAGGACAACTTCCCACGGAGCTTCCTCTACAAATGAGCATGATGCCCCCGGCGTATCCACCTTTTTAGGAGCGTGCTGTTGTGGCCGGTTTACCTTCCAGTTTTCGGACAGCGCGAACTTGCCCTATTGGTACTGGTCTTCAACCCAGTTTTTGAAGACGTAGCAATCATCGATTGGGTGGCCCACTATTCGGTGGTATAAGCAGTAATTAGGATTGTTGACGTCGTCCGGTTGCAGTGGGCATCTCGGATCCGGCAGAGTGATGAGCCTGTTGCGCACCGCCAGTTCGAATAGTCTCCTCATTTTATCCCGGGGGAACGAGTAAGGATGTCTCAAATTCTCTTCAAGGGATCGTGGTTTGTTGCTTTGGCGAGCAACCGGTTTCGAATCACTCGGTTGTTGTTGAGCAATGGCGACGAAGGTCGCTTTCCCTTTGCCCTTTTCATTCCGGAGATCCGTTTTTGAAGAGGACGGCCTATGGCCCTGTTCATCACTGAAAACTGCATTTTAATACCGCTCACTCGTTATCTATTTTTTGTTTATATCGGTACTATTAACCGGTGTTTACTCAGTAATACAGATTACAGGTATCCGTGACATAATACTGGAAAACACTTAGAACCACAGATATATCATATGTGAGCCGACACTGCAAACAGAACTGGAAACCGACCGATATCCAAAGAGATTTTGCGAATAAAATGTGTGCACAATATTTTGGTCCAACACAATGCAAGTGTGTACACATGCTCTTTGGCATGGACCATGGGATAGGGCAGCCATGAATCAAGAAGCAAGTGAGTATGGTGTGATGTGCATTCAATGCATAAAGTAGTGATGTGACCAAAAGATTCAAGTTTCTCTCCAAGCAATGGGTGCAAACCAAATTCAAATAGACAAATCAAACTGGACCAAAGTGAGGTGGGGGAAAAAACAAGTCAACATACCAAGCCCGAGCCCCAGAGCTCGGATTTGACCCGAGATCACCACCCTTGTGGCCGGCCCCACTGCCTCCATTAGCCCCCAGATTTCTATGGGCCCTCCCCTGATGCCACCTCAGCTCATTTTTATTGTTTGTTTAATTTTCTTTTGAGCTTATAAATACAGAACAAGGAAGCAAGGGAGAGGGGTCATTCTTTTGCTTACATTTTACACTTCTACTCTTTTATTTTTCATTTTGTTATCTTGTACATAGCCAACCCCTTGAGTTCTTTGCCTTAACTTGATCTTGCAACCTCTTCTTTGAGCTTGCAAGGTTAAGCTTTGGTTATTGCACTCAAGGGTTGTATCATTCGTCAAATTTAATAAAGCTCTCTTCTTTTTGTGCCTCCATTCACCATGAGTTCTTTGCCTCTTCTTGATCTTACAACCTCTTAATTAAGCTTGCAAGTTTAAGATTAGGTTATTGAACCCATGTCTTGTATTTTGCTCTTTGGTTCCTAGTTCTTTCTTTCTTGCTCTTTTAATACTTGCTTTACTTACTTGCACTTAAATTCCATGCACTTACTTACTTGTAATGTTTTCTTTTCTTTTCTTTGTTCTTTTCTTTTGCTCTTCTTTGGTTGTTGTTGTGAATGGTTTGTGAATATGTGTTGTTAGGAAAAGAATACGATATTGTAAGTTAAGGTTTTTCGTTTCCCATTTCCTTTTCCCGTATTTTCCATTTGAAACTCCGCCCAAACCTTCCGCAAGCACTCCGTTAGGCATCTTACCCTACCAAGCTATCGGTGATTCCTAACCGCGACCGGTTGCATTCGGTTTGGCCGGAGGCGAAAGAAAGAGACAAGAACGGAAGGACAAGGGTCAATAAGCCGGATTTCACTAATACCGTGCTTAAATACCCTAATCCACGTTGTTGCCGATTGCTCTAGCATCATTGGTTAAGTTCGGCTCAAAGTATTGAGTATGGAATCCACTAGCTTACACTATCTTTTCTATTCCTAACAATTTATAATTGTGCATATATACACATAGGATAGATATGAACAATTCCGCCCACGCGCATTAACTCATGAGAACAAGAATCTAAAACGCTCCATCTCCCTGTGGACGACCCGTGCTCATCGCGGCTAGCTGCAAAGCGACACCGTCCTGATCGCGGTTAGATTTTAGAACTTCAAAACACGACACGCCAAAAGCGTGCGATCAAATGGCGCCGTTGCCGGGGAGACGGCAACGTTTTTATTCTTGTTATTTCGGGTTAATCATTGTACATCTCATTTATACAACTAACCCTATTTTTAAAACAAACTAAAAATTTCAAAAAAAACAAAACCAAAACAAAAATTAACACATCTAACAAATTTTTGTTCTCTGGATTTTATACCTGCAACCACTCTGTAACTAAACAGAAAAGATAAACAATACCGGTGAGATACTAGTAAAACAGTAGGATCACAGAAGAAGTTTGGAGCCCAAACTCAAAAAGAAAACTGGCGACAACCCATCATAGTCCGAGCTCGCTGGCCTGTTCTCCCTCATTTGCTCCAAATTTTTGTCCTGTGCTCCAGTGTTCTGTTTTTGTCCCATTTTTATTGTTTGTTTTTTTTTAATTTTTAGTGTGTAGGTATTTAGGCATTCGTATCGCTTTTCCGCACTAATATCCGTTTTTTCCGACATTTGTAGATTTTTGCGGATTTGCAAACTGCGATCATGGGGAGCAAAGTGTACATTCCAGGTTAAGGTGATTATGAAATACAGTGCTAAAGATCTGAGTAATTTGACCCATGCAAACGAAATTTTCAAGCTACTTGGATTTAACTTCAACGGGGGTTTCTTAACCTAAAAATTTATCGGTACGTACTTCGTTAACACCTTCTTTCTCAAATCCGACGCATCCACTATAATATCTTTGCAGGATTCTTTGCAAGTTCGCTAGCAAACGCTAAACTTGACTAACCCGTATTTGTTGCAGTGCCGAGCTTAAACATAAAAAAATATTGTTTGATGTTTTGAACAAAAAAATTTCATTAAATTGTGCATTGTATACATTAATATGGACTAAAGGGCAAGCGAACCCCATAACATACGGTAAAGGATTTCATCACCTTTTCCGTGGCCCACAAATCACGAACTTAAGCATAACAATCACCCGCACAAATTTTAAAAGAAACTAGACTTTAAGCCTTAAGGATTTCGCGCTCACTAGGAGAGGTTAATTGTGTTTAGAACACCGCTTAATGGTATATCGTTCCCGGGGTGTCTAGGAAAGTGTTAATGGCGAAACTGCCAAATGAGAAAGGATTATTTAATTAAGGACCTTCGAGAAAGCGTCGGAAAACCTCCCCTTATCTCTGCACTTACCTGACCTCGTGATCAGTATATCTTGAGCCCGTTTCTTGACACAGTTTTACTTCGACAATCAAGTTCTTGAGTAGGTCTAGTTGACCTAGATGAACCCTAGACCGATTAGGTGTGTAGTATTTTTGTGTCATGATTATTTTTGTCCAGATTCTTTTTGTGTGTATATTTCATTCTTTTGTTAATAACTAACTAAAAAATTTATTTAAAAAAAATCACATTCTTTTTCTTCTCCTTCTTCTCATCATATCATGGGTACCCCACCTAGAAAAACTCTTGCCAAACTTTGGTACCCACAACCAGACATAACTTCCTACGCTTCTTGCTTTGGCCGAACGTCGAACGACCCCTCCATGCCCAAAATTTCTATGAAAGATCGGATAGACGCGTCTAGGACTACCAATTAGACTCCGCAATCCACTTTGTATCAACCGTTTCAACCTTCACCACCTGCTTACGTTGATACCCCATTTTCGAGTCCTGTTGCAACTCCAAGACCCATGCCTATTGCTGAACGTATCGAACAATCTCATAGCCGATCTTTCACTCCTTTCACCACTGCTAATTCTTTTGATCAACAATTCCAATCACCTTCGTATCCAAATGTTGATCCTACTCCTGTCCAACCATTCAATTCCTATCCATCCTACCCGACTTTTGCACCTTCCCTAGACATTGCTTTTACACAGCCATTTGGGAGTTTCCAGTATCAAAAGAACTTTGAATATTTTACTGAAACTCCTTCACAACCCATGTCTAGTCTGAAACAGTCATTAGATGACTTTCAGGTAGCGTCGTACCAACAGATGATGGATTTGAATGCGTCCATGGCCGCCCTCATACAACCTAGTGACCCGGTAGCTAGTTTTCAACTAGCTCTAAATTTTCCAGTGTATGATGAGGCGGTAGGACAGGTTGAGAATTTGAGTGGAGAGAGTGAGCTATACACCCTTCCAAATCAAACCTACCCATTGCAAATTGAATCCCACAACTCTGGTTTTGAATGTTTATCAAGTGTCCTAAAAGATTTACTGATTGAAGATAGAACGTTTAATGAAGGGACCATTCCAAGTGAAACTAATCCCAAACCTTTTGACCTCTACACCTCCATCATAGAACCTGAATTGATTGAAATCCATGCTTTTGATGAGGTGTCTGAGAATATTGATTTTCACTTGATTGAGGATATCGACGCCGGGGATATTTTGGATGATGAACCCGCAGATTTGGCTGAGTTTTTCTCTCCAATTCATTATCCACAGTCATTAACTGTTTTTCCCGAACTCCATACGCGTCTTGATTTTAATGAAATATGCATGGATAAGCTGAATTTTGAGGAGACTTTTGAGGATAGTTTTGAAGATGAACCAGTTTTACTTGATGAGTCGGATTTTCCAATTCATCTTATCCCTTCCATTGACTATGTACACCCTCCTGAACCTTTACCTGATACCCCTCCTTGATCACTCCCCTCCATCCTTTCCATTGTTCCGACCTTGAAAGACACCGTATCAATTTCATTTGTTATGTCTGGTTTACCAAGTTCGGCTTACCCATGGTTTCTCACGAATCTTGAGGGATTTGACCCAATTTCTTGCCATATTGATAGATTAGTACAATCCATCTTTTTACATCGATCATTACAGATTGTACTAATTTATTCAATCCATTTCCACCCTCAAGTTCGTATTCCACTTCTTTCTCCCTTTCGACATTCTTCTTCTCATACACCGAGACCGTATTCCGCTTCTATCCCATTACGGTCTGGCGTATTCTCCATTTCTTACCTCTCCGCATTCTTTCACCAACCGGCACATTACAGAGATAGAATTTTTGAATGGTTGGTACTCACTTTTAGCCTGTGTAAGGCCTTGTATAGATGGATACTGTTCTCTCCCCCCTAATCCTGAACTTCACCGCT
Organism: Agapanthus africanus; assembly: GCA_030015575.1. NCBI lineage: Eukaryota > Viridiplantae > Streptophyta > Magnoliopsida > Asparagales > Amaryllidaceae > Agapanthus > Agapanthus africanus. The sequence goes on along the minus strand of JASDDO010000001.1, from coordinate 113,870,905 downwards.
TAAACAGTGGAAACACTGTTTCACTTAAATTTGGGGGGACCTTTTTGTGTATATATTTTTATTTTTATTTTTCTTTTTCGTATATAATTTGTTTTTGGGGAGCGCCGACAATTTTGACCCTCTTGGTGTAGCCTGACAGTGAGGGCACTGTCAAGTTTAAGTTTAGGGGTGTGCTCGGTAAGCTTTCTTCCGTCGCATTCATTTGTATATTTTGCATTTGCATACTTATTTAAAAACCCGCAAAAATCGAAAATTTTTACAAAAATATAAAAACTTTGTCGTCAAGTTAGCTAATAAGGTAACTTAGATTTTTATTCCGAAAGCTTAGTTGATACGTTAGAAATAACTAAATTCTAGGCTTAGGAATTGAAAACCCTAAAAATAACCATCCTACTGTTTAACTTTAGTAATTATACGTCCATACAGTTTTTTTTTAGAAATAGGTAATCTTGAGTTCAGTTCTTTGGTTAAGTTAAGATGAAGGAAGAGTATTGAAGGTTTACTGAAAGGTAAGTCTGAAAAATAGTTTCTATTCTTAAATCCAAAATTAGAAGGTATATACCCTACAAACTGCACATACACGCACCTTGAAACTAGGGATAGTAGAGGATACATAGAATTACTCTTGCCTAAAAACCTAGTATGAAAGAAAAAACGGTATTTAAAGCTAAACACCAAAAAAAGTATCATTGAAAAAATATATATTCGATCTTGAAAAAAGAAAAATAAAGAAAAGAAAAATAAATAAATAAAGTCAAGACCTAAAAACTGCTATTTACGCTTTAAACTCACACATTCAGTAATCGGCTGTTAGTGCATCAAGAGGCATTAATAGTCGCATGAAAGATGTGTGAGCGGCACCGACCATCATTAATGAAAAGAAGTAGTATTAGGTATTAAGGCAAGGGTACTATAGCTTGAATTGAATTCTTAAGTGTAGGGGTGAAAAATTTACACACACGTAGGGGTATACGATCGATATTTGGAGGAGAGATAGAAATAAAGAATAAGACTTATGTTTTCCGTAAAGATGATAAAAATCTCTGATTTAAGACCGCACTTTTAGAAGGAAAACTCAGGAGATACCAACATCTTTCTAAACTTTTTTGGAACGTATAGGATCTAAGGTTAAATAGATAGGAGGTGTGAAGCATAAGGGTCGGATATTTCTGAAGGGTTCTGGCAGCGCCCCGGCCAACAAAACGCGGCCAAAATACGGAACAAAAATTTTCTTAAACCGGTGCTACCGTTCCCCGATTTACGGATCGACCTTTAACCCTAAACTAGCAAACTAACTAAGAGTTAGAATCGTTATACCGAGTTGATCCGTATCCTTCGGTCTTCATTCCAAGCTCTTAGCGGCTCCTTGATGTGGTTTGGTTGCCGGTCTTCCTCCATCTCCGATGATCCACCCGAGGGAAACGGCACAAGCTCCAACCTCGTCGAACGAGGTAACCGACGCTCCAAAGTCGCTAGCGATGGAGAGTGGGGGTGTATGAAAATGTCACTACAATTTTCTCTCAACTTATTTTGCTCAATGAGCAAGCATAGAAGATCAATGAGGTGAACCTTTTGCATGAGCTAAAATGGCTAAGTTTTAGTGAGAATGAGAAAGTGGGAGTCATGCAAGTGTAATCAATCAAATGAAAAAAATGAACCCCACAAATTATGGCCGGCCCCCCTCTCTCATCCCACAAAAAAATATCATTTCCAATTAATCAAATAAAATAAACCAAACCATACTTTGCTCCATGCTTTGACCATGCATAACACTATGCAAATGCCACCTCACACCCTCCACATCATTATTAAACAAAATGAATTTTCATAAATGGAAAATCAAATAATGAGGTGGCAAAGCTTCTAGAAGCTATTCCGTATAAAATACGGAATACTTCCCGGTACATGTATCGAAATACATATACACGTATTCGTACCAAAATACGAAAAGCCGAGAGAGAAAACGAATAGTGAACAATAATACTAGAATACGTATATACAAATACATATATAAATTATTAAATCAAAACCCGATTTAAATCCGGCTTAATCCTAAGCCACTAGTATTATCAACCATCCGATTAAACTCTACGCAGCATGTGCACATATTTAATCGGACACCTGTATGTATCAACATACGCCATATACACCATATCACCTGAACCGTGAAAACCCTCTGTGTGGGACTCTAAAGACTCGTCAATACGCTGGCAGTGGGTTTAACCACAAGCACGTCAGCGGCACTAGCTGTACGTAGCGGCACTAGCTGTACGTAACGGCTACCCAGGTATTGAGCGAAAGGGAGGCCGACGAGCAAACTCATCCTGAACCCCTACTGAGCCTGACAGTGACAATATCCGTACAGTCCGGTCTGTTCGTCTAAGAATATCACATATCGAGTCTAAGGGGGTGGATAAAGTCAGACCCCTAATAACGCGATATTTAGTGTCGGTATGAAACCCCATCACCACCTGAGAAACTATCGATCCTGGATCGATAATTCTCGTCCACCGTGGCCACGGATTTATGGTGATGGACATCCGTACACAACGCGACATCAACCTCCAATACCGGGAGAGACGAATCCCCGACGATCCGATCACTGCCTCCAAGTGGCTCGGGACTGTACCCAACTAAAACCTGTTTACACGACTCATTTGAGCCATGGTAGGGTAGTAATCAAAGCACAGTGGGAACTCACACGAGACAAATGACGATCTCAGGTCGACAGACTAACCTGTACACATGTCACCTGGGAACTGCTATCTGACAATAGGTATAATACCAACTAGCAGGTTCCCGGCGAGTCCGTCCAGTGTACTCATAACCCAATGAGCACCTGTATACTATCTTAGGTGAACAAACTAACACCAATGGATTGTGAGACCTGGCCACCGCCCCTCGTCGGGGTCTTGATCAGTATACACTAGTCTACACTAGAGTATCGATGCCCGGTCTCGATACTCCCATGACTAGGGACATTTAAGGATGTGCTTATAGACCCCAGCTCCCACATATATGATCGCCATCATAATGCTGGCAGTCAAGCAAGAATCTTATGGGCTTTATCAACATAATGATAAAGACAAACCAGATAGCATACTATCATTTTGAGTAAGACTGTTTTATCGGTATAGGTCCTCACTCAATCATCATAATCACAAGTCCGCGACTATGATAATTGCCTTGAGGGCACTATAGCCAACAATCTCCCACTTGCACTTAAGGCCAATTATTGCGATGTCGCATACTCACAACCCGTGTGATACCGAACACCCAACTTCTCTACTAATCAGTTTCGCAAAACCCGTTTGCGAAAATGATTGCGTTCGAGAAATAGCCTCAGTGAGTGGATCTGCTCTAATGTTTCTTTCTGTATCTCTTCATATCTCAACTTCGCGGAGAAGACTATCTCCCGAAATGAGCAATACATGTCTTAGAATTTGTCTGGATATCTGATGGGACCCAGTTCACAAATGAACTCCAAATCCAGCAAACTACTTAGACTATATCGTCCACTGAATTTAATCAGTATCCTGCGCCATGCCTTTCCTCAGTATCCGCTTGGACCACCTATCCAACATACTGTCCTTCAAAAGAGGGAAAAACTATAACTCTGACAGTCACTCTGTCATCCAGGTCATCTTGGATGCTTGATATGATAACCGTCTCCAGAAGGAGGCTGCCGTAATCATTTCCTAAGAACATTCACTTATATTCAATAACTGCTTCCCTGCGAAAGTGAGGCTAGGATTTTGTTTTGCTCGGGACGAGCAAAAGATACATTTGGGGGTATTTGTTCATCACTGAAAGCTGCATTTTAATACCGCTCATTCGTTATCTATTTTTTGTTTATATCGGTACTATTAACCGGTGTTTGCTCAGTAATACAGATTACAGGTATCCGTGACATAATACTGGAAAAACACTTAAAACCACGGATATATCATATGTGAGCCGACACTGCAACCAGAACTGGAAACTGACCGATATCCAAAGAGATTTTGCGAATAAAATGTGTGCACAATATTTTGGTCCAACACAATGCAAGTGTGTACACATGCTCTTTGGCATGGACCATGGGATGGGGCAGCCATGAATCAAGGAGCAAGTGGGCATGGTGTGATGTGCATTCAATGCATAAAGAAGTGATGTGACCAAAAGATTCAAGTTTCCCTCCAAGCACTGGGTGCAAACCAAATTCAAATAGACAAATCAAACAGGACCAAAGTTGTGGGGGAACAAACAAGTCAACACACCAAGCCCGAGCCCCAGAGCTCAGATTTGACCCGAGATCACCACCCTTGTGGCCGGGCCCACTGCCTCCATTAGCCCCCAGATTTCTATGGGCCCTTCCCTGATGCCACCTCAGCTCATTTTTATTGTTTGTTTAATTTTCTTTTGAGCCTATAAATACAGAACAAGGCAGCAAGGGAGAGGGGTCATTCTTTTGCTTACATTTTACACTTCTACTCTTTTATTTTTCATTTTGTTCTCTTGTACATAGCCAACCCTTTGAGTTCTTTTCCTTAACTTGATCTTGCAACCTCTTCTTTGAGCTTGCAAGGTTAAGCTTTGGTTATTGCACTCAAGGATTGTATCATTCTTCAAGTTTAATAAAGCTCTCTTCTTTTTGTGCCTTCATTCACCATGAGTTCTTTGCCTCTTCTTGATCTTGCAATCTCTTAATTGAGCTTGCAAGTTTAAGATTAGGTTATTGAATCCATGTCTTGTATTTTGCTCTTTGGTTCCTAGTTCTTTCTTTCTTGCTCTTTTAATACTTGCACTTAAATTTTATGCACTTACTTACTTGTAATATTTTCTTCTTTTCTTTGTTCTTTTCTTTTGCTCTTCTTTGGTTGTTGTTGTGAATGGTTTGTGAATATGTGTTGTTAGGAAAAGAATACGATATTGTAAGTTAGGGTTTTTCGTTTCCTATTTCCTTTTCCCGTATTTTCCATTTGAAGCTCCGTCCAAACCTTACGCAAGTGCTCCGTTAGGCACCCTACCCTACCAAGGTATTGGTGATTCCTAACCGCGACCGGTTGCGTTCAGTTTGGCCGGAGGCGAAAGCAAGAGACAAGAACGGAAGGACAAGGGTCAATAAGCCGGATTTCACTAATACCGTGCTTAAATACCCTAATCCACGTTGTTGCCGATTGCTCTAGCATCATTGGTTAAGTTCGGCTCAAAGGATTGAGTATGGAATCCACTAGCTTACACTATCTTTTCTATTCCTAACAATTTATAATTGTGCATATATACACATAGGATAGATATGAACAATTCCGCCCACGCGCATTAACTCGTGAGAACAAGAACCTAAAACGCTCCGTCTCCCTGTGGATGACCCGTGCTCATCGTGGATAGCTGCAAAGCGACACCGTCCTGATCGCGGTTAGATTTTAGAACTTCAAAACACGACATGCCAAAAGCGTGTGATCAGGCCCATCTGGTCCATTTGGGCCAGCTTGTCAATTAAGGCCTGGAAGGTGGCCGGCTTGAAGAACATCATAAATTGGGATATAGTTGACTGAGGATCAAGGGTCCCTACGAACATACCCACGGCAGGAGATTCTTCTATGCGTTGTTCGCATTTTAACCATAGGTTCCACCACAGAATTGCATACTGAACCCAGGTCTCTCCTGGCTTCACTCTGGTATTGATTAACGTCGTGATCGGGGTATGCTCGCTTGCGCTCATGAACCACTGTGTGAATAATAATTCTATCTCCGTGAATGTTTTGATAGAATCATTTGGAAGATCAGAGTACCATTCAAATGCTGACTCCACCAAGCTGCCGACGAACTGGCGAAGCAGCAGTTTGTTGTCGCCTCCAGTATTGCCGCATAGAGCTCTGAATTGGGCAACGTGCTGGTGTGGATTCCTCGTCCCTTTATACACATGGAACTTAGGGATCGTATATCCCGGCAGGTACTTAATTTAATCGTACTAGCCTGGATAAGGTCACCCAGTTCTGACGACTTGACCAGCCGCTTCACTTGCCTAATGAGCTCGTATTTGTTGAGCTATGTAGTCATCAAGGGTAGCTTTGGAGATCTTCTCTTCCCTGGATGCTAATAAAACGTGGGGAAGGTTGGATGTCTCCCCTCTGTCATCTTCAATGATTATTGGAGGGTCTTCGGCTGGAGGATCCGGCTGGATCATCATCCCAACCAAGTATTGGAACAGAAACGCCATCTGTTTTATATTAGCCGCTTGTTCCGCGGCCACTTTATCTTTCTTTTCAAGCACCCTTCGTAGGAATTTGGTGTCGGTCTCCTGCTCCTGGCGTTACTCCGACGATGCTTTCGGGCTTTCTTTCTGCCTTGTGAGTGCGGCCACCTTGTCAACATCTCCTGGAGCTTTTGTTGTTGCTCCTGAGCTTTCATCATAGACCGTGTGAGTGGTCGATGACTCACGAAAGCACGACTATCCTCTTTTCCGGATGCTATGTAGACGGTATGATGTACAACCATGCCCCCAGACTTGGGGCGTTTGGGTCCACTGCCTTTGATATTTGCCGCCAGTAGTGGGAGATTCTCAGGCCTTATCTTTTTGTGGGAGACCAAAGTTGAGGGGGCCGTTGCAGAAGGCACCCATGTAGATGACACCTTCTGTGGTACGATGGAGGGACGGTCATCTTCTTGCCGAACCTTCGTCTTCTTCAGCCGGCGAGAATAATCTTTGTCAATTACAGAGTCTTGGATTTTCCTCCAGACTCTGTGGATCTTGGATGACAACCGCTGAGGAGGCTGTTCCGGCTTCACCTGTGTCATGCTTTCAGCAGGCGAAGAAGACTTCTTCAATATGGCGGTTGGAGAGTTTTTGCGTGCCCTCCTGAGCAGCTCGAAGCTGTTCCCAGTTGGAACAGCAGCGTTAATTTCCACCATTGGAGCTGGTGGTGTAAGTCCAGAGGGGGAACTGCCCCCAGCTTTCTTCACTCGGCGCCAGTGGCGACATCGAGTATGTCGTGCAGATGGGACCATCTCTGTTGTCGGAGCAACTTCGCCATGCCCTCTACTCTGATGGGGTGTTATTGGTGTCAGCCTGTCAAAGACCAACATCCGCTGAGAGGGAACGGTCAATCTTGCAAAGGCCGCTCTTTTGATAGGGGAAGCAGCCTTGGTGACTTCGCCCGAAGCGGGAGTTAGAATGGCCAGTCTTGTGAAGACCGATCCTTTAGCAGGAGAATCCCCTTTGACGACTTCGTCTACCGGAGCTGGAATGGCTATCCACTTCGGGATAACCCCATCAGGTATTGCGGGCCTCTTTACGGGCCCACTGGAGTTTTGACTCAGCCTATCGAAAACTGAGGCAGCAGACTTGGATGACCCGTTAAGAGGGGCCGTGGTGGTTGCGAGCCGATCAAAGACCGACTACATTGGAGCCTCCTGTGATGATATTGAAGCATTGAAGCTCATTGGCGGGAGCATGGTCCTAAAGAACAGTCTAGTGGTGGCCTGAGTCACATGTTCCACTGGCATTGCGAAGATGGAGGCCGCTTGGGGCCCATAAGTCACTCCTCCAGCAGGGACGGAGTGGGAGTTGCTGTTACAATTGGTGCAGTTGGAAGCCATCGATGTCATCTTCTCTTCTCCATGGAGCAAGACACTAAATCTTAGTACCTCGAATCCAGGAGCAACCATATTAAACCGTGATTCGTTCGTGAACACGACATACGAAGTGTGGAGTGGAAAGAGGAAAAGGTCCCACCGGACGTGCCAGAATCGGTTTACCGCCGAAAGCCGGGAAGACGAACTTCTTGCCTGCATTTGGGGGCAGATGCTATTTGGGTTTATCTGTCCACCTCTCCGAAGATACCAAGTTGATTTATGGCACCGTGTATCGAATGTTTAGACAAATGCGGTCGTTGTAGCAGACTTCGTCAGATTCCCCCTCGTTGTGGGAGGTTTTTTTTATTATGGGGACGCTCTTCCCTACAAGCGTAAGCCCCTATAGTTAATTACGTTTCCGCATCACGGTAACCACTTTCTCTTGCTCCAGAAGGTCACTTCGTGTCGTGTGTGTTTGTTTTAAGCTATACTATTTTCAATCTTCGTTCAGAGGCTAAGTTCCTTCAATAGAAAGAAGTTCTAAATACCAACGAGAGTTTGGTGTTCACAATTAGGAGAGCTAAGCATGATAAAGAAGGACAAATTCCTAGATGATGAGTCTGGTTGCTCGTGGATTGTATACGGAGACTAATTTGTGTTGTCGTCCGTAGGGCGTGGATTAGTCCAAATCCGTATTTTCTTAGATTTGGGTTTGGTTTGATTTAAGGATCGTTAACCTTGTTTGAGATTAAGATCAATTTAAATATTTGTTAAGGATACGTTAATCCAAGATTGGACTAAAAGCTACTTAACGGGAGTTCGGGATCATTTTTGATCCAAAGAAAGAGCATTTGGGCTCTATCGTTTTAGTTTAGGGACGTTACGGTTCACAGCTAGTTTAAGGACATTACGGTCCACAGCTAGTTGTTTCCCCAATTAGAGCAAAACTCTATTCAGAATTCAAAATTTGAATTAAAGCTGCGCTTTTATAAAAGCGCTGCTCCATAAACAGCGCACCCCGTGCAAAACGCATAGGCGCTAGCGCCAGATGCGCTGCGCTACAAGTAGCGCACCACGTGTAAAGCACGTGTGCGCTAGCGCTAAGAGCGCTGAGCTCCAAGTAGCGCATCATGGGCAGAGCGCATAATCGCTAGCGCTGGAACTAAATGTTACTCACCGTTGGATCAAATATCCAATGGATATGATTAAATCATCAATTAACAAGAATGAAATTCTGTTGAATCTTTCCAAACAGAAAAGATTGTGCCCTGAATTTGGAACACCGTTGGATCAATGACCAATGGTGATTGAAAATCACTAAAAATACAGAACAAATTCTGTTAAGGAAAGATTTTTCAAAATCTTTCCAAACAACAAAATTGTGCTCTGTAAATCATAGCACCGTTGGATCAATGATCCAATGGTAAATAAAAATTACCAAAGACATAAATTCTGCATGGAAAGATTTCCCAATCTTGTTAAAAACAAGAAAATTGCCTTCTGTAAATCAGAAGCCCTTGGATCAAAGATCCAACGATGGGAAATTCCCCAAATCAATTGGAGAAAAGATCTCTTTAGATGATTGAACAAACCATCTTGCCTTATATAAAGGCCCCCGGACTTCAAGTCTCAAAGAGAGGAACCCTCCCCCCAATAAACTTTGAGAAAATCTTGAGAAGAAGAAAAAGCTCTCGACAAAAAGAAGACAATTCTTTTTCAAGGTAAAAAGAATATATAGACGAAATTGTCTCAATATAAACAGAAGTACTTACTTCTTTCACAGATCATAGATCTATAAGACAAAGTTGTCTTTCACAAAAGAGATTATGAACATCTCATTATAAAGGGGGGGAGAATTATTCAATTCTCTAAGGATCACAGATCCATAAAGGCAAATCCTTTCATCAAAAAGAGATTGAAATATCTCATATGAACTAATAACTTTGTTCTTAGAATTTTGAGACAAAGCCTCCTATCAAAGAACAGATAATCTGCAGAGCGCAAAGTTAACCTAAGAAGAGCCTTAGCGCTCCTAATCTAATAAGAGCCTTAACGCTCCTAATTCAAAAGTGCCTTAGTGCTCTTCATCTAGCGCTCAGCGCTAAGCACGCCACGTGCTCCTCACGTGTGTGCTGCATTACTAAAAGCGCTATGCAGTTAATTATATGGCACCAGCGCCAAATGCCTCAAGGCTTCAACTATAGCGCATCTGCACTCTTCTGTTAGTGTATATACCCTAGAGGCTATTACTGTATCATACTAGTTTGTATATTACTTAATGGAAGCTTGGGATATTCACCATTGTATAGACAATCTTGCTCAAAATAGTAGTATGCTACTTGGTTTGTTTCTACTTCAATGTGTGTACATGTGTTTCTTTTAACATATCACCTATACACATTAGTGGAGCCCTTAGGATCTTTGCTTGATTACCAGCGTTGTGATGGCAGTCACACTCGTGGGGGCTGGGTAATCCACAAGCACATCCTTATGCAGGTCCCTAGTCGTAAGACTATCGAGACAGGGCATCGATACTCCGAAGTAGACTCGCGTATGTGCTTCTCATCCCAGCAGGGGAGACGGTCTGTCCCACAGCCGTCAGTACGTCGTACTTGAGATAGTATGCGGGTGCTCGCTAGGCTATGAGTACACTGGACAGGACTCGTCGAGAACTATTGGTTGGTACTATACCTATCGTCAGTTATCAGTTCCCAGGTGACATGAGTATAGCTTAGTCCGTTGACTTGACACTGTCACTTCGCCTCGAGTGTGTTCCCACTGTACTTTAATTACTACCCTACCACGGCTCAAAGGAGTCGTGCAAACAGGTAGTAGTTGGGTGCAGTCCCAAAGCACTTGGATGCAGTGACGGTTAGATAGGATTCGTCTCTCCCGGTATTGGGAGTTGATATCACGCTGTGTCTTGGAGAGCCATTACACATAGTCGTCCCTGGCCAGGGCAAGCGAGATACACTGGTAGTTTTCCAGTGTTGTCTCAGGGTGTTCTGGGCTACACTCCGACACGACTTGTACCGCTATTAGGGGACTGATGTTTACCACCCCATAGGCCCGCCATGAGATATTCTCAGACGAACAGACTGGACTGTACGCAGATTGTCACATTCAGGCTCAGTAGGAGTTCGGATGAGTTCACCTCATCAGTCTTCTTATCGGCATTTACCTGGGGCCGTTACGCACAGCTAGTGCCCCTTGCGGTCTGTGCTTAAACCCACTGCCAGCGTAGTGTCGAGTCTTTAGAGTCCCACACAGAGAGCTATTCACCTTTAGGCAAAAAGAGTAAAGGTCGCATGGTTTTGCGACAGGGTTCGGTCACATCCGTGCACTTGTGCACGTTTAGTGTCCGGACAGTTATTACTAGCGGGCTTTGGGTTAAGCCAGATCCTAGTATACGTTTTGGGATTGGTTTTATCTCGTTTGTATTCGTGTTCCCCGGAACGCGGATGCGGGTGTGTATGCACGGTTGACCGAGACAGAGGCAGAGGATTCTCATTAGGGCTGTTGACTGTTGACTTTTGCTAAACCCTAATGAGAATAAGAAATATGATTAATGATAATATTAATTAAGTATTATTGTGCCATGGTTGGGTTGAAAGGTTGACTTTGTTGACTTGTTGACTTTGTTGACCGGTTGACTAGGTTGGACTTGTTGACCATCATCATTACAATGGCTATCATTTAATGGCAAAGACTTTTGCTTGCTTGTTTGTTCACACATTGCATTTAATGCATGAAATGATATTACCATTTGATATGATAACAACCATCACATAATACTCAATTATTATTATTTGTTATGATTATTTTGGATTATGAAGAGGATGGTTGTAAAAAGTCTTTCTCATTCTACCATTTGCATTCTCTCTCATGCAAAAGCTCTCCTCTTCCTCTTGCTCTCTCTAGCTCAAGGAAAATCCCTCTCATGAGTTGAGAACCATTTCCTTAGAGATAAAACCCAAAACACTTCTTTACTCATCCTAGTGTACAACGTCTAGCAAACCAAGTATTCTAGTTTCCTCTAGATTGAGGTTGGAGCCAAAAGGTAGAACCTTTCGGGTGGATCCATCTTCGGCACAAGGAGACGACGAGGTGAGGCCGATCCGACCACCACAAGGAGTTGAAGAGAAGGAGTTCAAGTTTAGGTATAACCCCTAACCTAGTAGCTAAACTCTTAGTTAGGTTGTTAGATAGTTTGTTTAACAAAGATCCGTTTTTGAGTCCATGTTACCCCACCGTAGAAAATCGTTTTTCACCATTTCCGCAACTCCAAAGAACCGGGGATGGGTAACGTGGACTTACAGTGGTATCAGAGCCTAGTTAAACACTATCTAACATGTTAGCAAAGTAACTAGAAGTTCGATCGGAGAAAAAATCACAAAACATGTCCGAAATATCAACTTTCTGCCGATTTTGTTTTCTATTCAAAAATTAATAAATCATACACTAAAAATCAGCTCAGGGTTTTTATAGCACACCCAAGAAAAATGGTCCAGCAACTCGGTCAAAGCACCGCGGAACCGCGGCAGGAGCATGCTCCCGCCGCGGATCCGCAGCCGAGTTGAATCGGCCGTGGGCAATTTTTCCTGCAGTGTGTTCAGTGGGGTGTTTTGGGATTTTTACAATATGTTTTTTCTGCCCAGATTTTCCAGAAAGCAAAATTTGTTTTTGGGGTAGTTAAAAATCCGTATTTTGATCGAACTTCTAAAGACTTTAGCTAACGGGTTATATCTGTGATGTGATATATGTATTGAACGTCTGCTAATCGCTATACGTCGATTAGTGGGGGTTATACATATCTGTGATCTGTAATGTTGATAGTATGTGTATATGAATTCATTGGATTGTCGCGGATGAATAGCCGGGGGTTGTGAGATGAGAGTTTTCTTTATCTTTCAATTCATGTAATATGTAAATTGATGTAATATTATATGTATGGCCGCACATCCGGGATGAGCTTGTATCCGTCATTGTATAATTTCTTTTTACTGTTTTTGCTCCTAGGATAGACCCATAGAGGGGGTGCACAAACTACCGGGTACCACGAAGTGCCGAGTGGCCTACTCACGTTGTTGAGGGAGGTTGCTTCACTTCGGGTATTTGGCGGGTAGTTTGCCGCACCCATATGGGTCTAGGGTGGGGTATTGGCTATTCACCGCGACCGTGTAATCAGCTTTTCGTTACAGGCTCGTACGGAATGCGGATTCCTAGTATATCCAATGTGTTCATCTGTGATCTGGAATGGCTATCATTGCATCTGACGAATGTATATAGCTATATATGATATCTATTTAGGCGTTGCTTATGTTTTGCATCCGCGCTAGTCCAGCCCCCGCTCTGTCGTTAGTTAAGTAACCTAACGGGTAATGACGGAGCCCCGTGGCGAATGCGGATGGCATAAGCATACGTCATATTTTCGTTGTTTTCCGTAATGGTAGGATTAAATGATGGGACGCATTAAAATTAATGCAAGAAAATAAACCAAGTAAAAGTCGTTGGAACACTTTCAAAACCACTCGGTTCTTTTCAAAAACCAACTTTTAAATGCGGAGCTTGAACCACTCCTTTTTTAAAAGCTATCTCGTTCCATCGATTATATCAAGTTCACTACGTTCACGGTTTCGCTAAAACCATTCGTAGCCCTCTATCATTTCAGTTAAATATTCGGCAGTATTCAAGCTATGTATTTTGACCTATGCCAAGGCATAGTGATTGGTAGCTGCCGGATATTTATCTGTTGAATAGATAGAATGCGTTGGTTTGAGACAGTCGTGCTGCCATTTTGGCCTACGTCAAGGGTAGGTATGGGTGGGTTCAAATTAACCTGGATAATGATGGGTAGAACTTGACATGTGACTTATGACATTTTGACCTACGCCAAGGTCATAAGAGCATGGGGCAAAAATCCACATCGGGAGTTTCAAAAGAAACTGAAACTTGCTAGCGGTGCATACCATTTGGAGTGTGATGATTTTGGTAGGATTCCTTCAGTTTTGTCACGCGATGATATTTAGATCCCGATCCTACTGTGAGTATATGCTACTCCTCGGGAAATTTCTCACTTAACGATCAATGCTATAAACCAAGTAGCTGTCTAGAAAGGTGTTAGCGGGGCTACGCCCCCAGGGAAAAGAGGTTATTTAATTAAGGAACTTCACGAAAGCGTTGGAAAACCTCCCTCGAAGTACCAACACTGGCCTGGCTGAACGGTTAAGCAAGTATTGTACGGTGAGATTGATCCCGACTAATTCTTCTTTTTTGGTTTGAGGAGGGATTCGAGAAACAGTGGGAGCCATCCTGTTTAGACAAACTAAAAACCACTCTAAACTTGCAAGAGCATCATGCTGAGTGTTTCTTCTCTCTCTCCTAATTGCAGCGACCAATCGTCATGACCGGACTTAAGTTACTTCTAGATAAAAATATACTGACAGGGCCAAACTACAAAGATTGGCTCAAGAATGTCAAAATGGCAATCACTTATGACAAGCTGGGGTATCTCCTTACCACCAAAGCTCCCCCTGTCCCAGGTCCCACCTCCAGTGTCGCGGATAAGGAAATCCGTAAGACCTGGGAGATCGATTGCGCGAAGGCCAAGTGCCTCGTGCTTGCCTCTATGGACGATGAACATCATAGGAGGCACGAGAATATGGACATAGAATCCATATTTCTCCATACTAAGGATTTGTATGGGGAGCAATCCCGTATCGCCAGATACGAAGTCTCGAAAAAGTTGTTTTCGGCGAGATTGGCCATCGGATCATCGGTAGCGGAACACGTGCTTAAAATGATTGGCTTCATTGAAGAGCTCGCGAACCTTGGGACCACGTTAGAGAACGAGCTCTATACGGACTTGATTCTCCAGTCCCTTCCTTCCACTTACGCCCAGTTTATCCTGAACTTCAACTTGCAAGGAAAAGAGGTTGAACTTCCGGAGCTCCTCAACATGTTGAGGAGTGCAGAGGGCACCCTACAGAAAGGTAGGGAAACATCCACTTTGTTTGTAGGAGGATCTTCCTCTTCTAGGTCCAAGGTGAAAGCCAAGGGAAAGAAGAAGAAAGCCCCCGCTAAACCAAGGGGCGGTGTTAGTAAAGTAGATACGAAGGGAAAGACAAAGGAAACAAAGGTAGTGGGAAAGCTTGTAGGAAAGGAAGAATGCTTTTACTGTCATAAGAGTGGACACTGGAAAAAGGATTGAAGGGCTTGGAAGGCCAGAAACCAGGATCTGAAGCAAGTTGCGGCTTCAGCTTCAGGTGTGTATGTTATTGAAAACTGTCTATCAATAAACTCTACATCCTGGGTATTGGATACCGGATCAGGATCTCATATCTGTAATTCTTTGCAGGCACTGAGAAGGCATAGGGTTTTGAAGGCAGGTGATATGACCCTCAGAGTTGCAAACGGAGCTGGCATGGATGCTGAGTCCGTGGGGGACTATCACCTGGGATTGTCAGATGGGCATGTTTTGGTTTTGCGTGATTGTTATTTTGTACCCAATGCAACCTGTAATATCATATCTGTATCTTTTTTTATCTAAAGAAGGTTATGAATTTGCATTTGTAAGTAATGTTGTGAACATTCACCTTAATCAAGTTTTGATTGGGTCGGGTACATTAAACAATGGTATATACGTATTAAACCAACCACAGATTTTCAATGTCCAGAATACACACAAAAGAAAGTCTCCAGAAATCAATCACGCTTTCTTATAGCATTGTAGACTGGGTCACATCAATGAGAGAAGGTTGACGAAGTTACATACAGAAGGATATTTGGATCCGTTCGAATATCATTCATATGCAACTTGTCAATCATGTCTCAAAGGAAAGATGACAAAGACTCTGTTCACTGGACACGGAGTAAGAGTGAGCGAGCTCTTAGGGCTCGTACACAGTGACGTGTGCGGTCCAATGTCTACACATACGCGAAGTGGTTATTCTTAGTTCATTACTTTTACGGATGATTTTTCAAGGTTCGGACATGTCTTCTTAATGAAGCATAAATCTGAAGCCTTTGAAAAATTCAAGGAATATAAGAATGAAGTAGAAAAACAAACAGGCAAAAGTATCAAGACACTAAGATCTGATCGAGATGGTGAATACTTAAGTGCCGAGTTCCTAGATTACTTAAAAGAGAATGGAATTCTCTCTCAGCTTACTCCTCCGTACACTCCGCAACATAACGGTGTTTCAGAGAGACGGAACCGAACCCTATTGGATATGGTACGTTCCATGATGAGTAACGCTGAGTTACCGTGATCATTCTGGGGATATGCGCTAGAATCAGCTGCATACCTTTTGAACCGAGTTCCAACTAAGACTGTGCCTACCACACCATATGAGATATGGAGTGGGAAGAAACCCTATTTTCAATATCTGAAGATCTGGGGATGTCCAGCTTTTGTCAAAAAGCAGCATGCGAACAAACTCGAGGCAAACTCAGTACTGTGCAAGTTTGTGGGATACCCAAAGAACTCCAGGGGGTATCTTTTCTATTACACAGAGGAACAAAAGGTCTTTGTTTCTCATAACGCCCACTTTCTGGAACACCAGTTCTTAGAAAAGAAATAAGTGGGAGCGCAATAAAACTGGAAGAAATTCCAGAACCACAGACTATTACTGAAAGCTTAGTAGAACCAGAGGGTTCAAAAGAACATGACATTCCTGCGCCGCTCCGCAGGAGTAATAGGCAGTCTCATCCGCCCGAGAGATACTACGGTTTTCTCATAGACAGGGATAGAGAGGATTGCATCATTGATTATGATGAGCCGACTAGCTTCCAGCAGGCCATTCAGAGCGTTGACTCGGTAAAATGGCTGGATGCAATGCGGACCGAAATGGAGTCCATGTACACCAACAAAGTATGGACTTTGGGCGTTGCTCCAGATGGGGTAAAACCCGTAGGATGCAAATGGATCTTCAAGAGGAAGATTGGTATAGATGGACAGGTTGAGACCTATAAGGCTAGACTTGTTGCAAAGGGTTTTTGTCAAAGACCTGGTTTGGACTATGACGAAACCTTTTCTCCAGTGGCTATGCTGAAATCCATTCGGATCCTTCTTGCCATTGCTACCTTCCACGATTATGAGATTTGGCAGATGGACGTAAAGACCGCTTTTCTAAATGGAAATTTAGAGGAGTGTGTCTATATGGACCAGCCGAGGGTTTCATTCAGAGTGGGAGCAGCGGAAAGGTGTGCAAATTGCTTAAGTCCATTTATAAACTAAAGGAGGCATCGCGGAGTTGGAACATCTGTTTTGATGAAACGGTCAAAGAATTTGGCTTTATCAAAAATCCAGATGAACCATGCATCTATAGTAGATTTGTAGCACGAACTGTCGTATTCCTTGTTTTATACGTGGATGACATTCTCTTGATAGGAAATGACATTCCTATGCTACAATCTGTCAAAGGGTTCTTGTCACACAGGTTCTCCATGAAAGACCTGGGTGATGCCTCCTACATTCTGGGGATCTGGATCCATCGTGATAGATCAAAGAGGATATTAGGACTTTCGCAGTCCAGGTACATCGACACCATACTGAAAAAATTCAGTATGGAAGATTCCAAGCGCGGTAATCTACCGGCTTGTCACGGGATCACCCTCTCTAAAGAGATGTCTCCCAAGACTGATTTGGAAAGGGATCGCATGTCTATTATACCCTACGCTTCTGCGGTAGGCTCTATAATGTATACGATGTTGTGTAGCAGGCCAGATGTTGCTTATGCACTGAGTGTGGTAAGCCGGTATCAGTCAAACCCTGGGGAGAAGTACTGGATAGCGGTAAAGAACATTCTCAAGTACCTGAGAAGGACTAAGGAGATGTTCTTGGTGTATGGCGGAAAAGACCTCCAGATTGAGGCCTTTGCTGACTCCAGCTTCCAGAGTGACAAGGATGATTCCAAGTCCATGTCGGGTTTTGTCTTTACCCTCAATGGAGGGGCGGTGTGTTGGAAGAGTTCCAAACAGGAAACCGTTGCTGACTCGACAATGGAAGCGGAATATATCGCTACATCTGATGCCGCAAAAGAAGCCGCCTGGATGAGGAAGTTCTTGAAATAACTTCAGGTGGTTCCGTCCATTGTTGATCCAATACCTCTGTATTGAGACAAAAACAGGGCTATAGCTTTAGCGAAGGAACCCAGGTCCCATCAGAAATTTAGACACATCTTGAGGCGGTATCACCTGATCAGGGAGATCGTGGATCGCCAGGAGATCGAAGTTCGGAGGGTTGCTTCAGAAGATAACACTGCAGATCCATTCACGAAGGCCTTGCCCCAGACTCAGTTCGAGCGGCTGATCGAGATGATAGGTCTTCGATACGCCAGTACATGGCCTTAGTGCAAGTGGGAGATTGTTAGTGTATATGCCCTAGAGGCCATCACTGTATCATACTAGTTTGTATATTACTTAATGGAAGCTTGGGATATTCACCATTATATAGACAATCTTGCTCAAAATAGTAGTATGCTACTTGGTTTGTTTCTACTTCAATGTGTGTACATGTGTTTCTTTTAACATATCGCCCATACACATTAGTGGAGCCCTTAGGATCTTTGCTTGATTACCAGCGTTGTGATGGCAGTCACACTCGTAGGGGCTGGGTAATCCACAAGCACATCCTTATGCAGGTCCCTAGTCGTAGGACTATCGAGACAGGACATCGATACTCCGGAGTAGACTAGCGTATGCGCTTCTCATCCCAGCAGGGGAGACGGTTTGTCCCACAGCCGTCAGTACGTCGTACTTGAGATGGTATGCGGGTGCTCGTTAGGTTACGAGTACACTGGACAGGACTCATCGGGAACTGTTGGTGGGTACTATACCTATCGTCAGTTATCAGTTCCCAGGTGACATGAGTACAGCTTAGTCCGCTGACTTGATACTGTCACTTCGCCTCGAGTGTGTTCCCACTGTACTTTGATTACTACCTTACCACGGCTCAAAGGAGTCGTGCAAACAGGTAGTAGTTGGGTGCAGTCCCGAAGCAGTTGGAGGCAGTGACGGTTAGATAGGATTCGTCTCTCCCGGTATTGGGAGTTGATATCGCGCTGTGTCTAGGAGAGCCATTACACATATTCGTCCCTGGCCAGGGCAAGCGAGATACACTGGTAGGTTTCCAGTGTTGTCTCAGGGTGTTCTGGGCTACACTCCGACACGACTTGTACCGCTATTAGGGGACTGACGTTTACCACCCCCTAGGCCCGCCATGCGATATTCTCAGATGAACAGACCGGACTGTACGCAGATTGTCACATTCAGGCTCAGTAGGAGTTCGGATGAGTTCACCTCGTCAGTCTTCTTATCGGCATCTACCTGGGGGCCGTTACACACAGCTAATGCCGCTTGCGGTCTGTGGTTAAACCCACTGCCAGCGTAGTGTCGAGTATTTAGAGTCCCACACAGAGAGCTATTCGCCTTTAAGCAAAAAGAGTAGAGGTCGCATGGTTTTGCGACAGGGTTCGGTCACATCCGTGCACTTGTGCACGTTTAGTGTCCGGGCAGTTATTACTAGCGGGCTTTGGGTTAAGCCAGATCCTAGTATACGTTTTGGGATTGGTTTTATCTCGTTTGTATTCGTGTTCCCCGGAACGCGGATGCGGGTGTGTATACACGGTTGACCGAGACAGAGGCAGAGGATTCTCATTAGGGCTGTTGACTGTTGACTTTTGCTAAACCCTAATGAGAATAAGAAATATGATTAATTATAATATTAATTAAGTATTATTGTGCCATGGTTGGGTTGAAAGGTTGACTTTGTTGACTTGTTGACTTTGTTGACCGGTTGACTAGGTTGGACTTGTTGACCATCATCATTACAATGGCTATCATTTAATGGCAAAGGCTTTTGCTTGCTTGTTTGTTCACACATTTCATTTAATGTATGAAATGATATTGCCATTTGATATGATAACAACCATCACATAATACTCAATTATTATTATTTGTTATGATTATTTTGGATTATGAAGAGGATGGTTGTAAAAAGTCTTTCTCATTCTACCATTTGCATTCTCTCTCATGCAAAAGCTCTCCTCTTCCTCTTGCTCTCTCTCTAGTTCAAGG
Organism: Agapanthus africanus; assembly: GCA_030015575.1. Taxonomy (NCBI): domain Eukaryota; kingdom Viridiplantae; phylum Streptophyta; class Magnoliopsida; order Asparagales; family Amaryllidaceae; genus Agapanthus; species Agapanthus africanus. Next base: position 113,851,270 of record JASDDO010000001.1, on the reverse strand, counting down.
AAAATCCCTCTCATGAGTTGAGAACCATTTCCTTAGAGATAAAACCCAAAATACTTCTCTACTCATCCTAGTGTACAAGGTCTAGCAAACCAAGTATTCTAGTTTTCTCTAGATTGAGGTTGAAGCCAAAAGGTAGAAGCTTTCGGGTGGATCCATTTTCGGCACAAGGAGACAACGAGGTGAGGCCGATCCGACCACCACAAGGAGTTGAAGAGAAGGAGTTCAAGTTTAGGTATAACCCCTAACCTAGTAGCTAAACTCTTAGTTAGGTTGTTAGATAGTTTGTTTAACAAAGATCAGTTTTTGAGTCCATGTTACCCCACCGTAGAAAATCGTTTTTCACCATTTCCGCAACCCTAAAGAACCGGGGACGGGTAACGTGGACTTACATCTTCATTTAACGCAAAGCGCTAAGCGCATTAGCGCTTCACATCTGGCGCAAAGCGCCAAGCGCACTAGCGCTTTAACTATAGCGCCCTGCGCTCATTGACTGGCTCTAGTGCCAAGCGCACTATATGCTTTTATGTGCGCTTGGGTAGAACTTAAAATGTTCTTTGAATAAGCCCCAGAGCTATGATGAATGCTCAGCATTCAGTAAAAGACAAACATTGTCAGAAACTAAATCAATGCTCAGCATTGTTAAAAGGGCCGAGCTCAAACAAATGCTTAACATCCCAAAATAAAATGTTAAACATTATAACTTGATTGGACTTAGCCCAAGGTTGGCCATAAGTCCTCAACTTATATTAATTGAGCTCATCTGCTCATAAATATGTTAACAGATCTTAGCCCCAAATTGGACTACAGATCTTTCAACCAACTCACATCAGTTCGAGGGTACATCTCTTTACTCCTCTGATATTTGTCGTTGTAATCCTTCAACATCTTCAGAGAGGTGACGGGTCCCGACAACCAAACATTCTATGGACTGTAGGGTCCTTTAAAACTCAATGACTATGATGTCCTTAACCTTGACTGTGAGGTCTTTAAACTCACGAACTATGATGTCCTTAACCTTGACTGTGAGGTCTTTAAACTCACGGACTATGATGTCCTTAACCTTGACTGTGATGTCTTTAAACTCACGGACTATGATGTCCTTAACCTGGACCGAGATGTCCTTAAACTAACATTGGACTGTGATGTCCTTAAACTAATCGACCGCAATGTCCCTAAACTAAACAATAGAGCCCAATTGCGCTCTTGTCGGATCTAAACAATCCTGTTAAGTTGATCTTAGTCTAAAAATTGGACTAACGTATCCTTAACAAACGCTTAAGTTGATCTTAGTTCAAGTGAGACTAACATATCCTTAAACCCAGCCCCCAAACCCAAATCTAAGAAGATACGGATTTGGACTAATCCACGCCCTACGGGAAACAACATAAATTAGTCTCCGTATACAATCCACGGGCAACCAAAAAACAAAACAAACACCCACGACACGAAGTGACCATCTGGAGAAGGAGAAAGTTGTTACCGCGATGCGGTAGCGTAAATAACTGCAGGGGCTTGCGCCTGCAGGGAAGAGCGTCCCCACAATCAAAAACCCCTCAAATGAGGGAGAATCTGACGAAGTCTGCTACATCGGCCGCATCCATTTAAACCTTCGATATACAGTGTCATAAATCAACTTGGCATCTTCGGAGAGGTGGACGGATAGCACCAATTATCATCTGCTCCGAAATTCAGGCGAGACGGACCCGCGCGGTCGCGTCTCCGTGTTTTCGGCGAGGAACACTAGTTTAAGGACATTACGGTCCATTGGGGTATGCTCATGGGTTTGAGAGTGCATCCAAGAGTTGTTGGTCATCGGGACCCTCTACCTCTCTGATATCGTTGAAAAATTACAGCGACATATATTAGAGGTGTGGAAAGATGTACCCTTGAACCGAACTCCAGATTGAAGGGAGAGATCATGGCGGAGCGAACATCATTCTAGATTCCATGTGTCTGGAGATCAATGGCCATCTTTGGAACTAAGATCGATTCGGGGAGACCGGAGTATAGGAGGGCTCGATTGATTGATGGTCAAAAGATTTTGGCCTCGAGAGACTTAGTTAATTTGGGCTAAGGTTGGCCTCTAACAGTGTTAAATACTGATATCTGTTTGGCGCTCACGTGCTCCCACGTGAGACTCTAAAGCGGTGTTAAACACTACAATTTGGAGCGCTCACGTGTGGCACGTGATGCGCCTAAAAATTGGTGTGGTGCCCTTGGGTTCGAATCTCTGTCTATACATATAAGTGTTAAACACTTAAATCTTATGGCCATCGCGTGTGGACATGTGAGGCGCCCCCAAGTTGGGCACTGCCTCCCTTGGATTTATCCTCCTGTTCTTTTCTAGGTGCTAAGCACTATTGGGGGTCACGTGGGATCACGTGAGGCGCCCCAAAATGGGAACTGTCTTTGGGTTTGTTTCCTTTTTCTTTTATAAGTGCTAAGCACTTTTCTTAAAGGGTCACGTAGGAACACGTGAGTCGATCTCGGTTGTTTTTTTATGCAGGGTTAAACCCTAGTTTTGTCAGAGGAACTAAATTCCTATATCTTTTGGAAGAATTAAATTCTTCAAATTTAGTTCTTTCCTCTAAGTTTTGGGACCACATAACAAAATATCCCCGATGAGAATTAAATTCTCAACTTATTGGGAGATCTGCTTCTGTAGACCTCAACCAGAGGAAGAACTAAGTTCTTTTTTTTTTAAGAGTTAAACTCTTGTAAGAGGAGATAAAATGATCTCTAGGTCTTTTTTTTTTACCTAGGGTTTCTTTTCTTCAAAGAGAACTCTTCTTCTTTTTTTTGTTTCTCCAATCTTATGGAGGGGTCTCCTTCTTCTCTCCTTTCAGTCTCGAGTCCTTTATATAGTAGAGGCATGTTTGTTGATTTAGTTAAGGAAATCTCTCATTGAGAGATTTTTTAAATGATTCGGGGATTTTATCCACCGTTGGATTTTTGATCCAGAGACTTCTGTTATACAGAAGATATTTTTCTTGTTTTTTAATAAGATTGGGAAAATATTTTCCTATACAGAGTTTATTCTGTAGCTTGGTGATTTTTAATCACCATTGGATCTTTAATCCAACGGTGCTCTGTTTTACAGAATGTAATCTTTCTTGTTTAGAAGGATCGGGGAAATATTTTCCCATACAGAGCTTATTCTGTAGCTTGGTGATTTTTAATCACCATTAGATCTTTAATCCAACGGTGCTCTATTTTACAGAGCATAATCTTTCTTGTTTAGAAGGATTGGGGAAATATTTTCCCATACAGAGCTTATTCTGTAGCTTGGTGATTTTTAATCACCATTGGATCTTTACTCCAACGGTGCTCTGTTTTACAGAGCATAATCTTTCTTGTTTAGAAATATCGGAGAAATATTTTCTCATACAGAACTTATTCTGAAGCTTGGTGATTTCTAATCACCATTGGATCTTTAATCCAACTGTGCTCTATTTTATAGAGCATAATCTTTCTTGTTTAGAAAGATCTGAGAAAATAGTTTCCAAATAGGGTTTTGATCCCTCTTATTTAGAACTTAATTCTATCGGCTCAGATGGCATTAGGAACCCTCACGTGTAGCACGTGACCCCCATGGCATTAAACCTATCTACTTAAAGGCATCACGTGTTGGCACGTGAGCTTTTCTGGCCTGTTATTTGTTTTAAGGAGGCGCCTATATAGTTTGTATATAGATGCTCACATGCCTGCATGTGAGGCCCAATTTCAGCCTTATTTGTTAAGCGCAATGCCTATAATCTTTGCTCCAAGGCGCATCACGTGCGGGTACGCGATGCTCCATTTGGGGAATTTTTCCCATCGCTTTTTGTTCATTATTTATTTTTTTATAAGGGAACAAGGGGTTATAGACTGAAGAGTATTTCTAATCTATTTTATGCTGCTGTGTGAAGCGGCTGATCTTATGGCTTCTATAGGCTGGCCCGTTATCCGAGATAATCCGTCGCGGAGTGCCGAACTGGTAGATGATATGTGTCTTGAAGAAATGGAGGATGTTCTCCGTCTTCACCTCTCTTAGCAGTATTGCCTCTGCCCACTTAGAGAAGTAATTGGTTGTTACTGGTATGAACCGATGTCCCTGATTGATGTTATTTTGCGCATGCGCTTTTAAAAAATGAATCAAAGAATTAATTACCGCAATCAAGAACGACGTCGCTTGGTAGCTAGCCGGTGGGTACGGGTCGGTCCACAGGGATGTTGTGTCTTTTCTAATTTGCTTTAACGAGTTAATTCCAAACTGTGTGGATCGATTATCACTAAAAACTAAGTTGATTTAGACTGGAACTAGACTCTTGCTAGGGTTAGGTTTAGGTTTAGGTTAAGTTTGGAAATTAAAGATTTCCCACCGCTTTCAATGCCCTAATTTAGATCTAATTAGGTGTTATGATAATAATTAATAAAGTGGATTAGTACCATCAGGAAGAAACTAGGTTTCTTCCTTTAGGTTCTTGTCCTTCTTTTCTTAATTCTTACCCTAACCTCCATGGAAAACATACGCAACCGGTCTTTTATACTACGGTATCACCGTTACCTTATGGGGTAAGGTGCCGTAGGGAACGGTGTGTGTATGTATGCATGGAGTCCTATTAATTATATGTGATGGGCAAGAAAGGGGTGAGAGATTTTCATCTCTCAAGCCTTCCCTATTCCTAACCCTAACAAGTGAGGAATTACTCACTCATTAGGGAATTGAATAACATGTTCTAACTAATTTAACTAGGGCAGATAATAAAATTATACTAAGACAGAAATAAAATTAACCAGGGTAATGAAATAAAATTCTTACTTTATTTGATGGTGTTAAGTCCACATTACCTGTCCCGGTACTTTCGGGGTTGCGGAAACGGTAAAACGAAAATTTTTCTTGACTAGATAACATGGACCGTACAATACGGATCTTAGCTAAACTACACACTAGCAACCTAACTAGAGATTTATCTACTCGGTTAGGGTTTTATACCTAGTCTTGAACTCCTTTCTTTCTTGTTGTTCTTCTCCTTGCTTGCTCCTTGTGGTAGTTTGAACGGCTCCTCCTTCTTGTCTCCTCTTTGCCAAAGATAGATCCACCCGAGGGCCTCGAACTTGAGCTCCTACCTCAACCTAGAGGTAACTAAGGTATTTGGTTTGCCAAACCTAGTACCCTAGAATGAGTAGAGATGTGTTGTGGTGGCTTTGTCTCAAAAACTTATGATTTCCAACACATGGAACACTTAAGCTTTGAGAGAGGAAGAAGAAGAGCTTTTGCAAAGAGAGAGAAAAACTATGATAGAATGAGAGCTCTCTTTTTGCAACCATGCTCATATCAAAGAATAATAGATTAATAATAATAATTAAAAAGGAAAATGTGATGGTGAGTTTGGAATGACCATTATCATTTCATAATAAATGCAATTTGCAAAGATCAAGAAGCGTCTTTGATATGAAATGATTATGGTCAAAATGTCAACAATGGTCAAAATGTCCACCATGGTCAAATGGTCAACCTAACCATCACACAACAATCCTTAATTATCATTATTAATCATATTTATCATTCTCATTAGTGTCTGGAAAAAGTCAACGGTCAACAAGTCAACCAAAGTCATATGGTCAACAACCCTAATGAGAATCCTCTGCCTCTGCCTCTATCAACTGTGCATACACACCCGCATCCGCGTTTCGTAGAACACGAATACAATGAGACAAAACCAATCACAAAACAAATACCAGTATCAGGCTTAAACCAAAGCCCACTACTAATAACTGCCCGGTCACCAAACGTGCACAAGTGCGCGAGTGTGAACGAACCCTGTCGCAAAACCATGAGACCTCTACTCAGTTTTGCCCAAAGGAGAGTAACCCTCTGTGTGGGACTCTAAAGACTCGACACTATGCTGGCAGTGGGGTTAACCACAGACCGCAAGAGGCACTAGCTGTACGTAACGGTCCCCATGTAGATGCCGATGAGAAGACTGACGAGGTGAACCCATCCGAACTCCTACTGAGCCTGTATGTGACAATCTCCGTACAGTCCGGTCTGTTCGTCTAAGAGTATCGCATGGCGGGCCTAGGGGGTGGCAAACATCAGTCCCCTAATAGCGGTACAAGTCATGTCGGAGTATAGCCCAAAACACCCTGAGAAACTACTGGTAACACTACCAGCAAATCTCGCTTGCTCTGGCCAGGGACGACTATGTGTAATGGCTCTCCTAGACACAGCGCGATATCAACCCCCAATACCGGGAGAGACGAATCCTGTCTAACCGTCACTGCTTCCAAGTGCTTCGGGACTGCTCCCAACTACTACCTGTTTGCACGACTCAGTAGAACCGTGGTAGGGTAGTAATCAAAGAACAGTGGGAACACACTCGAAGCGAAGTGACAGTGTCAAGTCAGCGGACTAAGCTGTACTCATGTCACCTGGGAACTGTTAACTGACAATAGGTATAATACCAACCAACAGTTCCCAACGAGTCATGTCCAGTGTACTCGTAACCTAACGAGCACCCGCATACTATCTCAAGTACGACGTACTGACGGCTGTGGGACAGACCGTCTCCCCTGCTGGGATGAGAAGCGCATACGCTAGTCTACTCCGGAGTATCGATGCCCTGTCTCGATAGTCCTACGACTAGGGACCTGTATAAGGATGTGCTTGTGGATTACCCAGCCCCCACGAGTGTGATCGCCATCACAACGCCGGTAATCAAGCAAAGATCCTGAGGGCTCCACTAATGCGTATAGGTGATATACTGAAAGAAACACATGTACACATTAAAGCAGAGACAAACCAAGTAGCTTACTACCATTTCGAGCAAGATTGTCTATACAAGGTGAATATCCCAAGCTTCCATCAAGTAATATACATACTAGTATGATACAGTAATGGCCTCTAGGGCATATACACTAACAATCTCCCACTTGCACTAAAGCTATGTACTGGCGTATCGAAGACCTATCATCTCGATCAGCCGCTCGAACTGAGTCTGGGGTAAGGCCTTCGTGAATGGATCCGCCGTGTTGTCTTTTGTGTCCACTCTCCGTACCTCGATCTCCTAGCGATTAATGATCTCCTTGATCAGGTGATACCGCCTTAAGATGTGTCTGGATTTCTGATGGGACCTTGGTTCCTTCGCTAAAGCTATAGCCCCATTGTTATCGCAATACAAAGGTATTGGGTCAACAATGGACGGAACCACCTGAAGTTCACTAATGAACTTCTTCATCCAGACCGCCTCTTTTGCGTCATCGCTTGCAGCAATGTATTCAGCCTCCATCGTCGAGTCTGCGACGGTATCCTGTTTGGAACTCCTCCAACATACCGTCCCTCCGTTGAAGGTAAACACAAAACCCGAGACAGACTTGCTGTCATCTTTGTCACTCTGAAAGCTTGAATCGGTAAAGGACTCGACCCTGAGGTCTCCATTACCGTAAACCAGGAACATCTCCTTAGTCCTTCTCAGGTACTTGAGAATGTTCTTCACTGCCGTCCAGTGGTCCTCACCTGGGTCTGACTGATACCGGCTCATCACGCTCAGCGCATAAGCTACATCTGGTCTTGTACATAGCATCGCATACATTATAGATCCTACCGCCGAAGCGTAGGGTATAGTGCTCATGCGAACCCTCTCCTCGTCAGTCTTAGGAGACATCTTCTTGGAAAGGGTAATTCCGTGCAATGCGGGTATGTTACCGCGCTTGGAATCCTCCATACTAAATCTCTTTAGTACGGTCTCTATGTACCTGGACTGCGAAAGTCCCAGTAGTCTCTTGGATCTATCTCTGTAGATCTTGATCCCCAGAATGTACGAGGCATCACTCAGGTCCTTCATGGAGAACCATTGTGACAAAAATAGCTTGACCGATTGTAGCATAGGAATGTCATTTCCTATCAAAAGAATGTCGTCCGCGTACAAGACTAGGAACACGACAGTTCGTCCTACAATCTTCTTATAGACACAAGGTTCATCTTCGTTCTTGATAAAATCAAATTCCTTGATTGCCTCATCAAAACAGATGTTCCAGCTCCACGATGCCTGCTTTAATCCATAAATGGATTTAAGCAACTTGCACACCTTCCCGCTGCTCCCACTGTCTACGAAATCTTCTGGCTGATCCATGTAAACGCACTCTTCCAAAAAGCCATTTAGAAAAGCTGTTTTAACGTCCATCTGCCAGATTTCATAGTCATGGAAGGCAGCAATGGCAAGTAGGATCCGAATGGATTTGAGCATAGCCACTGGAGAAAAAGTTTCGTCATAGTCTAAACCAGGTCTTTGACGAAAACCTTTTGCAACGAGTCTAGCCTTATAGGTTTCCACCTGCCCATCTACACTAAGTTTCCTTTTGTAGATCCATTTGCATCCAACGGGTTTTACCCCAGGTGGAGCAATATCCAAGTTCCACACTTTATTGGTGTACATAGACTCCATTTCGGATTGCATTGCTTCCTGCCACTTATCAGAGTCCCTGCTGATAATGGCCTGCCTGTAACTGGTAGGGTCATCTTCTTCCAAGATGCAATCCTCTCGATCCCCGTCTATGAGAAAACCGTAGTATCTCTCGGGCGGATAAGAAATCCTACCAAATCTGCGGAGTGGCTGAGGTTTGTTTGGGGTTATTGAATCCTGAGGTTTTGTCAAATCTTCAGTTTCAGTTTGTGGTCGCTGAATTTCTTCCAATTCTACCGTGCTCCCACTAATTTCTTTTGCAAGAAACTCTGTTTCTAAGAAAACGGCATGCTGAGCAACAAACACCTTCTGTTCCTCAGTGTGGTAGAATAGATATCCATAACCATTCTTTGGATATCCCACAAACTTACATAAAACTGACCGTGCCTCTAGTTTATCTGGTTTATGCTTTTTAACATAAGCCGGACAACCTCATATCTTAAATCTTTTAAGATATGGCCTTTTTCCATTCCATATCTCGAACGGAGTCTTAGGCACTGATTTAGATGGAACATCATTCAATAGATATGCTGCTGTCAAAAGCGCATACCCCCAAAATGAAAGAGGTAACTCGGCACTACTCATCATGAAGCGAACCATATCCAATAGGGTACGATTCCTCCGCTCCGATACACCGTTGTGCTGTGGTGTATAAGGAGGAGTAAGCTGAGAGAGAATACCATTCTCTTTTAAGTAATCTAGGAATTCCGTGCTTAAGTACTCCCCTCCTCTATCAGACCGGAGGATCTTGATACTTTTGCCAGTCTGGTTCTCTACTTCGTTTCTGAATTCCTTGAATTTCTTACAAGCTTCAGATTTGTGTTTCATCAGATACACATATCCGAATCTAGAGAGATCGTCAGTGAATGTGATGAAGTACGAGAACCCACCCCTTGCATGTATAGACATCGGACCACATACATCACTGTGTATGAGTCCCAAGAGCTCTGTTGCGCTTTCTCCATGTCCGGTGAACGGAGATTTGGTCATCTTCCCTTTGAGACAAGACTGACAAGTTTTATAAGATGAAAACTCGAACGTATTCAAGAGTCCATCTTTATGCAACTTACTTAGTCTTTTCTCTCCGATATGACCAAGTCTACAATGCCACAAGTAGGATTCATTCGTATCTGAATTCTTCCTCTTGCCTGTGTTTTGTATATTGAGAACTGTATTCTGATTTAGAACGTAGATACCATTACACAGTGTACCTTCTGCAACCATTACCTTATGAAAGTAGATTTTCATGATATTTCTATCAAGAACAAAGTTATATCCATCTTTATCGAGTAAAGAAACTGATATGATGTTGCAAACCATGGAAGTTACATAGTAGCAGTCGTTCAAAATCATAGTATTGCCATTTGGCAACACTAGGTGATATTCACCGACGGCTGCAGCATAAACTTGTGCTCCGTTCGCTACTCTGAGCGACATATTATCAGGTACAACTTTCCTACTTTTTCTTAGTCCCTGCAATAAATTACAGATATGAGATCCTGATCTGGTATCAAGTACCCAGGTGGTAGGGCTGACCGTAAAGCAGTTCTCAATTACAAGAACACCTGAAGTAGATGCAAAACCATGCTTCTTCTTCCACTGGGTATCCTTGGAATCCATATAAACCTCTTTACCTTGCTCATACTTATGACTGTTGTCGTAAGTTAGAGCCGAACCAACGTTCCCCAGCCCTGAATAAGAATTCGGATCGGTCAAGCGATACATTTTATTATCTTGATTAGGGCGTGAAATGGTTGCTACCTGGAGAGAGAGAAAAGAAACACTTAGCGTGCGCTCTTGCAAGATTAGATTGGTTTATTAATTTATCTAACCAGGATGGCTCCCACTATTTCCTCAAATTCTTCTTCAAACCTTAAAAGAAGAATTAGTCAGGATTAATCGCACGTCACAATACTTGGTTAACCTTTCAGCCGGCTGGTGTTGGTACTTCGAGGGAGGTTTTCCAACGCTTTCACAAAGTTCCTTAATTAAGTAACCTCTTTTCCCTGGAGGCGTAGCCCCGCTAACACTGTTCTAGACACCTACTTGGTTTATAGCATTGATTGTTAAGTGAAATAATCTCCCGAGAGTAATCCAACTCATCAGTGGGATCGGGATCCAACTATCATTGTGTGATGACCTAGATGGAATCCACTCTAGTCACCACACTCCAGAAGGTATGCTAAATCTGCAAGTTTCAGTTTCTTTAGAAACTCCCGATGTGGTTTTTGCCCCTAACGGTTTATGACCTTGACTAGGTCAACAAACCATAAACCGTTAGTCAAGTTCTACCCGTCATTATCCTGATTGCATTAGACCAACCCATACGTGCCCTTGACTAGGTCAACAAGCCCGCACAACTGTCCTAACCAATCCCTTTTGCAATGCACAGAAAGATATCATCTAGCTACCGTTCACTACATCTTGACTAGGTCAACAAACGTAGCACGAATACTAAATAATACCAATCCGAAATGACGGAGGGCTACGGCTGGGTTTTTGGCGAAAAACCCGTTAACGTAATGAACTTGATATCGTTGAAGGAACATGATTGCCTTTTTGAAAATATAGTGGCGAAAACTTTTGCTAAAGAGGTCACTCCCTGTGAAGGGATCTCGGCACTTTCCTCGTCGAATGAGGTGCAGGATATTCTAAACTGAATACCTCGATGCAAATCAAGAATAATCGACTATAGTGAAGTTATTACCCTGACGCAAACTTTTGTCCAAGGGGTCACTCCCGATGAAGGGATCTCGGCCCTTGCCTCGTCGACTGAGGTGCTGGGCATTCATAACCGAATACCTCTATGCAAAACAAAAATGAACGTCCTTGCAATAACAGCTTTTTGAAAATTGTTCCAACAACGTCTTTTAGGTTTATTTTCTTGCATTAAATTAATGCGTCCCATCAATTAATCCTACCATTGCAGAAAACAACGAAAATATGACGTACGCTTATGCCATCCGCATTCGCCACGGGGTCCCGTCATCACCCGTTAGGTTACTTAACTAACGACAGAGCGGGGGCTGGACTAGCGCGGATGCAAAACATAAGCAACGCCTAAATAGATATCATATATAGATATATAAATCCATTCGTCAGATGCAATGATAGTCATTCCAGATCACAGATGAACACATTGGATATACTAGGAATCTGCATTCCGTTCGAGTCTGCAACGAAAGACAGATTACACGGTCGCGATGAATAGCCAAACCCCACCCTAGACCCCTACGGGTGAGGCAAACTACCCGCCAAGTACCCGAAGCGAAGCAACCTCCCTCAACACCGTGAGTAGGCCACTCGGCACTTCGAGATACCCGGTAGTTTGTGCACCCCTCCTTAGGTCTATCCTAGGAGCAAAAACAGTAAAAAGAAATTATACAATGACGGCTACAACCCCGACCCGGTTGTGCGGCCATACAAATAATATTACATCAATTTACATATTACAAGAATTGAAAGAATAAAAAAACTCTCATCTCACAACCCCCCGGCTATTCATCCGCGACAATCCAACGAATTCATATACACAAACCATCAACATTACAGATCACAGATATGTATAACGCCCACTAATCGACGTATAGCGATTAGCAGACGTTCAATACATATATCATCACAGATATACCCGTTAGCTTAAGTCTTTAGAAATTCGATCAAAAATACGAATTTGCAACCACCCCAAACACAAACTTGTTCTCTGGAAATTCTGGGAAGAAACAAACCATCTCAAAATTCACAAAACACCCACAGAAGCAAACTGCAGGAGAAACGATCCGCGGCCGAGTCAACTCGGCCGCGGATCCGCGGCAGAAGCAAGCTTGTGCCGCGGAACCTCGGTGAGTTGGTCGGTTCGCTGGATCGTTTTTCTTGCCTGTTCATAAAAAAGCCTGAGCCGATTTTTAGTACATGATTTTTTATTTTTAGAGCAGAAATAAAAATCGGCAGAAACTAGGACTTTTCGAGGTGTTTTGCGGTTTTTCGTCCAGTCGAAATTCTAAATACTTTGCTAACATGCTAGGGTGTGTTTAGTTAGGCTCTGATACCACTGTTAGGTCCACGTTACCTGTCCCGGTACTTTCGGGGTTGCTGAAACGGTAAAACGAAAATTTTTCTTGACTAGATAACATGGACCGTACAATACGGATCTTGGCTAAACTACACACTAGCAACCTAACTAGAGATTTATCTACTCGGTTAGGGTTTTATACCTAGTCTTGAACTCCTTCCTTTCTTGTTGTTCTTCTCCTTGCTTGCTCCTTGTGGTAGTTTGAACGGCTCCTCCTTCTTGTCTCCTCTTTGCCGAAGATAGATCCACCCGAGGGCCTCGAACTTGAGCTCCTACCTCAACCTAGAGGTAACTAAGGTATTTGGTTTGCCAAACCTAGTACCCTAGAATGAGTAGAGATGTGTTGTGGTGGCTTTGTCTCAAAAACTTATGATTTCCAACACATGGAACACTTAAGCTTTGAGAGAGGAAGAAGAAGAGCTTTTGCAAAGAGAGAGAGAAACTATGATAGAATGAGAGCTCTCTTTTTGCAACCATGCTCATATCAAAGAATAATAGATTAATAATAATAATTAAAAAGGAAAATGTGATGGTGAGTTTGGAATGACCATTATCATTTCATAATAAATGCAAGTTGCAAAGATCAAGAAGCATCTTTGATATGAAATGATTATGGTCAAAATGTCAACAATGGTCAAAATGTCCACCATGGTCAAATGGTCAACCTAACCATCACACAAAAATCCTTAATTATCATTATTAATCATATTTATCATTCTCATTAAGGTTTGGAAAAAGTCAACGGTCAACAAGTCAACCAAAATCAAATGGTCAACAACCCTGATGAGAATCCTCTGCCTCTGCCTCTATCAACTGTGCATACACACCCGCATCCGCGTTCCGTGGAACACGAATACAATGAGACAAAACCAATCACAAAACAAATACCAGTATCAGGCTTAAACCAAAGCCCACTACTAATAACTGCCCGGTCACCAAACGTGCACAAGTGCGCGAGTGTGAACGAACCCTGTCGCAAAACCATGCGACCTCTACTCAGTTTTGCCCAAAGGCGAGTAACCCTCTGTGTGGGACTCTAAAGACTCGACACTACGCTGGCAGTGGGGTTAACCACAGACCACAAGCGGCACTAGCTGTACGTAACGGTCCCCATGTAGATGCCGATGAGAAGACTGACGAGGTGAACCCATCCGAACTCCTACTGAGCCTGTATGTGACAATCTCCGTACAGTCCGGTCTGTTCGTCTAAGAGTATCGCATGGCGGGCCTAGGGGGTGGCAAACGTCAGTCCCCTAATAGCGGTACAAGTCGTGTCGGAGTATAGCCCAAAACACCCTGAGAAACTACTGGTAACACTACCAGCAAATCTCGCTTGCCCTGGCCAGGGACGACTATGTGTAATGGCTCTCCTAGACACAGCACGATATCAACCCCCAATACCGGGAGAGACGAATCCTGTCTAACCGTCACTGCTTCCAAGTACTTCGGGACTGCTCCCAACTACTACCTGTTTGCACGACTCAGTAGAACCGTGGTAGGATAGTAATCAAAGAACAGTGGGAACACACTCGAGGCGAAGTGACAATGTCAAGTCAGCGGACTAAGTTGTACTCATGTCACCTAAAAATTGTTAACTAACGATATGTATAATACCAACCAACAGTTCCCAACGAGTCCTGTCCAATGTACTCGTAACCTAACGAGCACCCGCATACTATCTCAAGTATGACGTACTGAGGGCTGTGGGACAGACCGTCTCCCCTGCTGGGATGAGAAGCGCATACGCTAGTCTACTCCGGAGTATCGATACCCTGTCTCGATAGTCCTACGACTAGGGACCTGTATAAGGATGTACTTGTGGATTACCCAGCCCCCACAAGTGTGATCGCCATCACAACGCCGGTAATCAAGCAAAGATCCTAAGGGCTCCACTAATGCGTATAGGTGATATACTGAAAGAAACACATGTACACATTAAAGCAGAGACAAACCAAGTAGCTTACTACCATTTCGAGCAAGATTGTCTATACAAGGTGAATATCCCAAGCTTCCATCAAGTAATATACATACTAGAATGATACAGTAATGGCCTCTAGGGCATATACACTAACAGATGGCTCTCTCCAAACATTTACCCCGAATTACAATTCTGAATAGATGAAATAAAAAGAGACATACCTCCAAAAGAGATTTAGGATTTCTATTTATAGAGCATAGAAACTCTAGGGTTACAATCGACTCGCATCTGCATTTACAAATATACCCTAAGAAAAACCTAAGTAATGCACCGACGCACCGACACGCGCGACACACGCCAACACGCGCGACGCACGGCCGTGGAACCGCGGCCAAAATCCCTGTTTGGCCGCGGATCCGCGGCCATATAAGGGTCTTGTTGGCTGAGTTTTCTTGGGCTTCTTCTGGTTGCATTTGGGTACTTATTTCTTCACTTGGTTTCTCTAGTTTTCTTCCAGATTTCCACAGTGAATAATGTCGTGGACTTTACCGTTTGCTTCGTGTCGAAGTCTTGAACCTTGCACTGCCTTTGTACTTGTGAACTTGTTTGTTGACCTTCGTTTATTCTCCAAACTGTAGGCCTGATCAAGATTCTTCCATTTGTTGGTCGTAGTCTCACTTTTGTATTGTCTTTTCATCTTTTTCACTGTTTTTGTTCCGAGAACCTGCAACTATGTAGCAGACATGGATCAAAAGCACCTGTTTATTTGTAAAATGACTAAGAATGGGGAATATAATAATGCAAAATTATGATATGAACAGTCCCTTGGATGATGCTGGTTCGATAGGCCTGATTATATCGGTTTCCCACATTTCGAATGGCCAGCTAACCATTGTTGGGTGTAGCGGATTCGGATGCTGGTGAATGAAGTCCCTATGAATTTGGCATGAGTGACACTGCTTCGCATATTCAAGGCAGTCCTAAATCATCGTGGGCCAATAGTAACCCATTCTTTTGATCATCAGCTTCATCTTTGGTCTGGCATGATGGGAACCGTTGAGTCCGTCATGAGTTTCTTAGACGACTTTCCTTGCTTCTTCCGGTCCTAAGCATCTTAGCCACAAACTGTCAAACGATCTCTTATATAGAGGATCATTGACGAAGGCGAAGGATAGAACTCGTTTCATGAGTTGATGTCTTGACGACGCGTCTTCGGGCGTATGATGAGATATGAAGTAGTCTACAAAGACTTCTCTAAAATCCTTCACCTTTTCTTCATCCTCTAATTAGAATGCCACTTGTTCGGCCGCTTCCTTTTCTTCAGACGACTCCGGAGATATTTCTGCTGGTGCGAGAATCCGGCGGCTTTGCACAATGATCCTTACGTCATCGAGGTTTTCGTCAGCCGGCTCTTTAGCGAGTTTAGCTAACCCATCTGCCTTGCTATTTTCCACTCGTGGTATGCTTTACAAGATGTAGGAGGGGATTTGAGATAGTAGTTGCTGCACTCTTTCGCCATATTTCACCAATTCTGGCTTACACATCTGATAGTCACCCTTTACTTGGCTAATGAACAGCTGGGAGTCTCCATATATGAGGAGGTTCTCGATTCGCATGTCAACGGCGATCTAGAGACCTACTATTAAAGCTTCGTATTCCGCTTCGTTATTTGTTCTTGGCTCTGTTAAGGAAAGGGCAAAACACATTATCTTTCCTTGTGGAATCACAAAGATAAGGCCTACTCCGGCTTTAATTATGGGGGTGCTTTGCTTCCGCCTCTTCATAGACGATGCCCCATCGAAGTAGAGTTCCCATCGGGTATCACTCTCTTCTTTCTCCCCGTCGATTGTGTCGAACGCATATTCATCTGGAAATTCGCAATTTAAAAGAGAATCAGCTGGTATCGGATGCTCGGCGAGAAAGTCGGCGATGGCCTGGACTTTTATTGCCTTGAGGGGTCGATATACTATCGAGAACTCTATCAAGAGGAGGGTCCATTTAGCAAGCCTTCCCGTTAGTATGGCTCTTGACATCAAATACTTGAGAGGATCCGCCTTTGATATGAGATGGACCTCATATGCTAAGGCATAATGTCGAAACTTTGTTATCGCAAAGATCAGTGCTAGGCAGTGCTTTTCAATAGGGGAATAGTTATTTTCTACCCCCAGAAGGACTCGACTCAAATCGTAGAGAGCTCTCTCGTTTCCCTCGTCGTTCTCCTGTGCCCATAGCGTGCATAAAGAACCTTAAAGGGCTGTTGTGTATAAGATGAGGGGCTTTCCCTTGACCGGAGCGATCAGTACCGACGGGTTCTGCAAGTATTGCTTGATTTCGTCTAGCGCATTTTGGCATTTACGATCTTAAATGAATGGGGTCCCCTTCTTCCTTAGATGGCTATAGGGGCGACATTTTCTGGAAAGGTTAGCAATGAATCATCGGATATACGCGAGCTTTCCTTGGAGAGACCGCAGTTATTTGAGAGTTCTTGGCGTGGGCATTTTCATGATCGCCTTAATCTTCAATAGGTCTATTTTGATGCCTCGGTGTCAGATGATGAATCCTAGGAATTTGCCTGAGGATACTCCAAATGCTCATTTCAGAGGGTTCATCTTCAGATTATATTTCCGAAGACGCTGGAACACTATCTTCAGATGCTCCCAGTGCTCCTCATACGATTTGCTTTTAACCACGAGGTCGTCGATATAACATTTGACAATCTCATGTTTGAGGTCATCGAAGATCTTTGTCATGGCTCTCTGGTAGGTGGCGCCAGTGGTCTTCAGACCAAAGGGCATCACTTTGTAGCAGAATATGCCCAGCAGAGTCTGGAAAACAGTGTGCTTTTGGTCTTCACGATGCATCTTTATTTTATTATACCTCGAAAATCCATCCATGAAGGAGAAGACTTCATGGGTGGATGTATTATCGATCATCAACTCGGTAACAAGCACCGGGAAGTCATCCTTCGGACAAGCTTTGTTGAGACCCCGAAAATCTACGCAGATGCGTGCTGTCCCATTTTTCTTTATTACCGGAACGATATTGGTGATCCAGTCAGGGTATCGAACTTCTTGGATGAAGCCGGAGTCGATTAGCTTCTTGACATCGGCATTGATACTCATCTCAAGCTCGAGCCGCATTCTTCTTGGTGCTTGTTTGACTGGCTTAACGTCCGGTGATATTGCCAGTTTATGCACGGCTATTTTTGGATCTAGTCCTGACATCTCGGAATAGTTCCACGTGAAGCAGTCTTTATACTACATAAGCACATCTTTTAGTGTAGCCATCTGCTCTTCAGACAATAGCTCGCTGACGAACGTTAGCCTTAGCTCATTTGCCGTCCCTAAGTCGATTTTCCTCAGATTGTCTGCTGTGGTATGTATCCCGTCTTCCAACTCCTTTGGTGCCGGTGGAAATTCTGAGATCGCCTCATCTTCATCTTCATTTACGAAGCATTGGGAGAGGTCATCCATATTCTCATGCTCTCTTTCCTTTGAGAACGTTATCACGTGGCAGGTACATGCCCATTTCCAAGACCGATGTTGCTCTGGTTCCATTCTCGCCCTATAGATTGCTTTTGGCTCATACTTTTGTGGCTGGGTTAGCCTCCAACTGTCAGATAGAGCAAACTTGCCTTGCTGATACTGGTCTTCAACCCAGTTTTTGAAGGTGAAGCAGTCTTCAAGAGGATGTCCTATTGCTCGGTGATAGGAGCAATAAGCCGGGTGATGGACCTCGTTTATTTGTTCGGGGCGCTGAGACTCTGGGAGCACCATCATTTGATGTTTCATGACAAGGTCGAATATTTTCCTTGTCTTGTCTTGAGAGAAAGAGTATTCCCGAACCATCTTCTTCGTCAGCGATGAATTCCAGCGGACCTTTTCTCGATTGCGCGGCTTCTTGAATCCACTTCGCTGTTTTTTAGCATCATTCCCGTTCTTCACCTTGTTGTTGTTTCTACGTCAGGCTTTTTTCTTGCCACAAGAGCGCACAGCGGGCTGACAGTGAAAGGCATCGTCATCCTCTGTAGCCTGCTGAATGAGACGTTGCGTCCTGGCTTTCTCGTAAATGGCCATTTCGCGGCTGTGGTCATCCCGAACCTTTTTACCCGCTTCCCTTATTAGCTTGTTAATCTGCTCTTCGAATGACGGACTTGATATTCGTACGGCGGGATTTTGCTCTGTTTCAATATCAGCGCTATCTGGAAAGACATTCTTTTTCCACCGGAATCATTTATAACATGGCAGCCATGGAATCGCTCCCGTTTCTTGGACCGAACGTATCCAAGGCCAGTCGTCTCCATTCTCCCATTGGGCATCTTTCACTGAGTCCCAGGAACGTCCCAAATCTTGTTATAGAACTGGGTTTGTCGAGCAGTCTGTTTGAAGGGTACGCCTTGGCATCTCAATAGCCTTTTCAGTCCCTCTGCGCAGTATCTGGGCAAACGGATTGGCTGACACCTGTCGAGCGCAGGTTCGGCACCGTGCCAGACTTCTTTCTCCACTTTAGTCTCCGTGGATTGGTAGAAAAGGATCGCCTTTTCACCTCTTTGCTTAGAAGGGACGTAAAAGGTCTGCAGGTCTTGCACGCTGTACGTATCAAGTGCATCAAGTTCTTTGTAATGCCGCTGCGGAACCATGGTAATTTGTAAACTCTGGTCAGCTCCAGCAAAGGTCTGCATTGGCGGGCGGACGGAGAACACTGCGTTGGCCTCGTCCTCAGAGTCACTGCCAAAGACCAAATGTCACGACCCGCAGTGTACGGAACGTGACTGGCACTTAAGTTACGAAACTTCTCAAGACATCCGTAAAATAAGTAAGCCAAAGCCCAGAAACCAAAACCAAATAAGCAAAAGAATGAAGGAAAACCAATCAATTGAAAGTGAGTTTATCAAATGAGTCATATCAAGCCTTTTTAAAAACAATATCAATTTTTCCGAAAATTTCGGCAGAGTCTCCTTTGTAAATACTGGCCCCCAAAATGGGTACAACAAGAATATATATAAATCCAACAAATAAGGCATCCCCAAGCGGGAGCTAGCTCTTCGCCACAAGGCGGTCACAAATCCCACGCAATATAAAACAACAACATGCAAAATAATCATAAAGAAGCATGAGAAAAACAGCATGTCGACTCAAGTGAGCTCGACCCCAAAATACAGCATAAAAAGTCCACAAATCTCACAGTCTCATCTCTAGGTCAATATACAACAATACTGGTAGATACAGTAGATGGAGTACTCTAGATACAAAGAATATACAAGGTGGTGCAAAAATAATAATATAACCCACCTAAGAGCAAAACCTCGAGTCCAGGCAAAAGAAGCAAGTGCGTCCGCCGCTACTGTACTGACGGAGCGGACCTGAAAAAGGCTGTGGCACAACGGGGGTGAGTTGCCAACTCGTGAGTAATAAATAACATCTACACAGGCTATCGAATGCATGCACACAAGCATCCTAGCATCTAAATACAGGTAAGGCAGAACATAATGGCAAGTATGTATACAATATGAATATACTAGCAGTTATGAATGCAATGCAAATCAACTCGTGATCTGAATGTGTAAGTATAAGAAATCATGTTTTTCCCTTTAAGAATCTCTTTTGAAATACCAGCACAATACCAATAGAATCAACCAGAACCTGTGTCCAGCAACGACACCTCAAAACTATCACAAATCTCATATATCCATGTCATAGTATCTCTGGCCTCAGCCATCCGGCTGACCCAGCTCAATATCAAAATCTCATCATCTCGCGGCCACGGTCGGTATCCTCTGGATATCCGCCGTGCCAAACAGTCACCGGTAGGTAATCCGTCCCCTGCCAGGCTCAACGTCAACACCACATTCATCTTGCCCCGGGGTACCATACCGGGCCCACCATATACCCGTGACGGTTCCTCCACTCTTCGACACGGATCTCGAAAACCACAGCAAACTCATGGTGGACGACACTTACATCACTAGAAAACCGCAATTTACATATTTTAAAATATAATAAGTTTAGAAATTTTGCGGCTTTCCCCCGAAATCCAGAAATATCATAAAATCTCAAGAAATCCTCATAAGTGCATATGTCAATGATAATGAATGCATATGATATCAATAATCAAGTTGCGATGCGTGATTAATAGACTAAGCATGAACAAATAATATGATGAGGTACATGCACATGAATAGCAATCCTACGATTTCATTTTAAGGAATTAAAGAAATAGCGCGAGTTTAAGTATCAATTATAGTAAAAAGTTTCAATTTAAAGGTTATCTAGTGTGGTGGCATGGCAATTACCAGGGTGTGTGTGTAAGCATGAATAGTGCTCGTGCTGCATATAAAAACCCTGGCAATGGTGCAGGTGTCCTATAAAATGGTTTCGTATATGTATGTCAATATAGGGCATGAATGTGGCAAATAATCATACAAGTATTACACCCCTAATTACTAACATTACTAAGAATCTTTTTAAGGTACTAAAACTATCGGGCGACTTGCGCCATCCAACGATAGTCCCCCGTAGATGTTACATCTACTCACCGAAATCCCTAGCTAGTCACGTCCGATCATCGCTTTCCCCTTTCGAGCCGCGTCTGGCGTCTCCGCTACCGAACCTGGAATTTACATCAATACTAAACATAAGGTTACATATCAAGAACGACGCAAAACCCAAACGAAAACACTAACGTTCACAAGCTAGGTACAACGTGCACAAGGTGCGCGGAACACACGCGAAAATCGCAAAAACTGCAAAAATTGCCGATTTGGTCGCCCGGCAAAACTAAAACCCGATTACTCAAAAATTCGCACTCACACATCCTAAATGTCATAGGATATGCCAACAATATAATCTAGATATCGCAATTAATTCATCACAATAATAAAATAAAAACCTAGTAAGCTAGAAGTTTGCAAATTTGGTGCAAACATCGACAATTTGCGACAAAGTGCACACATTATCACACAAATATCCAAATTAAACCATTAGAAAGCCACTACAATTAAATTAACCCCTTTACCATGCATCAAAACCCATATTCCATACACAAACCTTTTCTTGATTTTGGTAATTAGCAAAGCAAAGAAAATTTCACACAAGTTAACTTAGATTAGCAATACATTAAGCCACTTAAGCAAAGTAACCATATAGGTTGGTTAAGTAAACCACTAGATTAATTAACTAGATTTAATTAACTAAAACATGGTTTCAAGAAACCCTAGTTAACTCAACCATTAACTTTAAACAAAACTAGAATGAAAATAGCACTAAATTAACACTAAAACAATTTAATTAAAGGATTCTAACCATAAGAAATTAAAAGTGTAGAAATTATACCTCAAACCTATGGATCTAGCAAGAAGAAATTTGCCTCAATGATGGCCTCCTACCACCATGATTCCAAGCAAGAGAGGTGAAGGAAAAAGGGATGAAGAATGGGGTTTAATTTGTGAGTTTTAGCTTGAAATTTGGAGCAAACTTAATGAATTTTTTGAAGAAGATAAAAAGAAAAGAGATGAAGGGGGGGGCTGCTGTTTTTTCGGCCAGAAATGAGGGAGAGGGGATGGTGTGGGTGTGGGAAAAAGTCTTGGTCAACTCCCCTCAAAGTCAATGCACCATACCTTCAACATACAATATTTTAAACATACACATTCAACTCAAATCATCCCTAACAAAAGAATTTTAAAACAAAAGAGAGAGGGGGAATTTTCTGCAGTTTGGGACAGCCAAGGAAATGTGAGGATGTGTGTGTGAGAGTGCACAAAAAAAATTTGCAAAAAGACCCCCTACAAGTCCAAAATTGCAAGTTTAAGCTTAAATTCAAAAAATTTCGTTTTCCATAATAAAAATTAGTTAAAACTTAAAATAAATTACTAAAAATTTATGTTACAACTAGATTTTAATTAACATGATTTTAAAGCTTAATTTTATACCATTTAAATTTGTATTTATCGCTAATTTAATGTATTTTCTTACCGGCTTAAAATAATATTAAAAAATTGAAAAATAGGGAAAAAATTTTAAATGACCAAAATTTCATAAGTAACTCATTAGCTACTAAGAACAAACAATTACCTATCCATTTTAGGTATAATTAGTCCTAAACTGCAAAATAACGAGAAAGACGGTTTTCGGAAAAATACCGAATTTTCACCGATTTTCAGGAAAACACCAGAACGACTTTTCAAGGCGCTACAATCTTCCCCTATTAAAGAAATTCGGTCCCCGAATTTAAAAAAATAACTACGCGTACCTTCAAAGAGATGAGGGAATTTCTTCCGCATCTCGCCCTCGGTCTCCCAGGTAACCTCTTCGCTGCTCGGGCTACGCCAAAGGACCTTGACGGTTGGTATAATCTTCGATCTCAACTTCTTCACCTGCCGATCCAGGATGGCCATCGGCTGCTCTGCAAAAGAAAGGTCGCGCTCTAGCTGGACTGTCGGGTGCTGAATCGCATGCGAAGGGTCGTGGAGGTACTTGCGGAGCATCGAAACATGGAAGACGGGGTGAATATCGGGAAAGCTGGATGGAAGAGCCAAACGATATGCAACAGCGCCGACACGCTCGAGGATCTCGAAGGGACCTACGAATCTAGGGCTAAGCTTCCCCTTTCGCCCAAAACGCATCACGCCCTTCATCGGAGAGACCCTCAGAAAAACATGATCGCCAACTGTGAACTCTAACCTGTGACGGCGCCTGTCTGCATACGATTTCTGCCTGCTCTGAGCCGCTCTCATCCGGTCTCGGATCAACTGTATCTTCACTGTCGTCTCCTCAACAAGTTGCGGCCCCAGTATACTGCTCTCGCTGAGCTCTGTCCAACAAACGGGCGATCTGCATCTCCTCCCATACAATGCCTCGAAAGGTGCCATCTGAATAGTATCCTGGAAGCTGTTGTTGTAGGAGAACTCCACTAACGGTAAATGACGATCCCAGCTACCGCCGAAGTCTAAAACGCACGCTCTGAGCATGTCCTCGAGAGTCTGAATGGTCCGCTCTGACTGTCCGTCGGTCTGCGGATGAAACGCTGTGCTGAAGCTCAAACGAGTGCCCAAAGCCTCCTGAAGTCTCTGCCATAGTCGGCTGGTAAACTGAGTGCCTCGATTTGACACGATACAAGTCGGTACGCCATGTAGTTGCACGATCTCGTCAATGTAGAGCTGAGCATACTGAGCGAAGCTGAAAGTGGTCTTCACTGGTAGGAAGTGAGCCGCTTTCGTCAATCTATCTACGATCATCCAGATGGAGTCGTACCCTCAACTGGTCCTGGGTAGACCCACAACGAAGTCCATCGAAATCTGCTCCCATTTCCACTCCGGAATGGATAACGGCTGTAGCTCTCCTACGGGCCTCTGGTGCTCGGCCTTGACTTGCTGACAAGTCAGGCATCTCGATACAAACTCCGCAATGTCCCTCTTCATCCCGTCCCACCAGTAGGTCTCTCTCAAATCATGGTACATCTTAGTGGAACCGGGGTGGACACTATACACTGATCGGTGTGCCTCCTCAAGAATGTCGCGCCGCAATCCATCAGCATCTGGTACGTACAGTCTAGATCCATAGCGTAAAATCCCCTGATCGTCAATCACGAACTCGGAAAATCTGCCCTGTCCCATCTGTGCCATGATCTCTGAGCAACGGTCGTCACTGCGCTGTGCCTCATATATACGGTCAAGCAACTGTGGGCGTGCACGAACATGCGTGAGCTGTCCCCCTGTCTGAGTGAACTCGAACTCAATTCGGCTGTCGCATAAAATCTGCCAATCTGCTGACGACTGCCTCTGCACTGCGCGCAAAAAGGATAGACTACCCCCGGGCCTCCTACTCAACGCATCTGCCACCACATTCGCCTTGCCTGGGTGATATAGGATCTCGCAGTCGTAGTCTTTCACCAACTCCATCCAACGACGCTGTCTGAGGTTCAGGTCTCGCTGCTAAAATATGTACTTTAAGCTCTTGTGATCAGTGAATATCTGACACGACTCGCCGTATAGGTAATGTCGCCAAATCTTCAGTGCAAAGACCACTGCAGCCATCTCCAAATCATGAGTGGGGTAGTTCTGTTCATGCTTCTTCAGCTGTCGAGAAGCATAAGCGATCACCCGGCCATGCTGCATCAATACGCATCCTAATCCCACTCGCGAAGCATCACAGTAGACCACAAATCCGCCTGATCCCGAAGGCAAAGATAATACCGGCGCCGTAGTCAAACATGTCCGCAGCTGCTGAAAACTGCGCTCGCACTCCTCTGTCCAAACGAAAGGAACTCCCTTCCGGGTCAAACCGGTCAAAGGTGCAGCTATACGGGAGAAGTCCTGAACAAAACGCCTGTAGTAGCCCGCCAGGCCTAGAAAACTACTGATCTCAGTAACCGATGTAGGTCGGGGCCACTGCTGAACAGCCTCAATCTTCTTCGGGTCCACACAAATGCCGTCTCTCGTAACCACGTGACCCAAGAATCCGACGCTGTCCAGCCAGAATGCACACTTGGAGAACTTTGCGAACAGCTGGTGCTCCCTCAGAGTCTGTAACGTAATCTGCAAGTGCTGCTCGTGCTCCTCTCTGCTCCGGGAGTACACCAAGATATCGTCGATAAACACGATGATGAACAAGTCAAGATACGGCCTGAATGTACAGTTCATCAAATCCATGAATGCTGCTGGGGCGTTGGTGAGTCCGAACGACATCACCAAAAACTCATAGTGGCCGTAGCGCGTGCGGAAAGCTGTCCTCGGTATATCCTCCTGTCGAACTCACAGCTGGTGGTATCCTGATCGTAAGTCGATCCTCAAAAAGTAACCCGCGCCCTGGAGCTGGTCGAACAAATCATCAATGCGTGGCAACGGATATCTGTTCCGAACGGTAACTTTGTTCAGCTGGCGGTAGTCGATACATAAGCGTAAACTTCCATCCTTCTTCTTGACAAACAGGACCGGAGCACCCCATGGAGAAACACTAGGTCGAATAAGCCCCTTATCTAACAAATCCTGCAACTGATCCTTCAGCTCTCGAAGCTCTGCCGGGGCCATCCGATAAGGCGGTATAGAAATAGGCCCCGAGCCGGGAATCAAATCAATGCAGAACTCAACATCGCGCTCAGGCGGTAGCCCAGGTAGCTCATCAGGGAAAACATCAGGGAACTCACAAACAACCGGGACCCGGTCCAACGGAACCTCTGCAGCTCGAGTATCACAAATAAATGCTAAGAATCCTTGACATCCCTTCCGCAAGAGCTGACCAGCGCGAAGAGACGAAATCAAGCTGGGAAGGGTGACGCTGCGGTCTCCCTGAATAACAAGGACTGGCTCCCCTGGAAAGCTAAATCTGACTGCCTTCTCACGGCAGTCCACCGAAGCATAACAGGTGGCTAGCCAATCCATGTCCAGAAGCACATCAAAGTCCAACATATCGAGGAGAATCGAATCAACTGATGAATCCCTCTCCCCGATACGAACGGAACACAATCGAAATACAAAACGAGCGACAAACGACTCGCCTACCGGAGTAACAACAATAAGCGGATGATCTAACGATGACGACTCACGGCCCAACATCGGTGCAAAGTGTGCAGAGACGTAGGAATGTATGGAACCTGGGTCAAATAATACCCGTGCGTCGAAAGAGCAAACTGGCAAGGTACCTGTCACAACGGCATTGGATGCCTGCGCATCCTGCGGTGTCAAAGCAAATACTCGGGCCTGTCCTCCACCGATAGCGGGCTGACCTCGACCTCGGCCTCTGCCTCCTCGTCCTCTCTGAACAGGACCGCCACGTCCACGGCCTCTAGGTGCACCTAACTGGCATGGAGCATCACCGGTGGTAGGAAGTAGGGCTCTCTGAGGAGGGGGTGGTGATGGTGGTAGGGTCACATGCGGAACTGTCGCTACTCCCTGTCGTCTCGCCGGACAATCTCTGACAAGATGGTGTGGACTCCCGCACCCAAAACATCCTGGCGACGGCTGCTGTCCCTGGGAATATGAACCATATAACTGTCCCCGCCCAAATCCTCTGCCAGGCCTATCTCTCGGAAAGAATCTGGCGCGCTGCCTCTGAGACGGTACATCGGTGCGAATCCTCTTCGGCCCAGAAACGGCCGAAGTCTGTGATATGCGTGCCTCCATCCGCAATGCCGTATCCATAGCAGCTGAATAAGTGTCGTAGTGCTGGGCGCCAATGGCAAGATATAGCTGGGCATCAAGTCCCTGTACGAACCTCTTCACCATCTTCTCTTCGGTATCCACCAAATACGGAGCATATCGGGATAACTGTGTAAACTGGATGTCATACTCAGACACCGTCATCCCAGGTGTCTTGACTAAGGCCTCGAAGCTACGAGCTCTGGCGTCACGAACGCTCTCTGGAACGAAACGAGCTAGAAAGACCGTTGTAAACTCGACCCAAGTCATAGGCGGTAGACCTGCAGCTCGACCTCTCAAGACTGACTCCCACCATGTCTGTGCGAGACCCTCTAGTCGGAAACTCGCAAGCTCTACCCATCGATCATCCGAACATCTCAGCGAACGGCAGATCCTGGCTAAACTGTCAAGGAACGTCTGGGGGTCCTCCGCTGCCTCGGTGCCGGTGAATACTGGAGGTCTCAGCCTCATGAAATCCTGTAGTGAAACCGGAATGGCCACGGTGGTAGTAGTAGGAGCAGGTATCATGGTCGTCTGTGATGTAGTAGGTACGTCGTCCGGTCTCGGTGTACGACTGGCTGCAACTAGGGATCCTACCATCTGACGTTGCTCCTGCATACCCCCCATCATCTGTCGCAACTCCTCCATACCAGTTTCGAGCCTATCCATACGGCCTGGGGAAGGTGGATCGGTCTGTCCCTGCGGCGTAGGCATACCACCCTGCTCAGTCCTAGTCTCGGACGAGCCAGCTCGAATCTCGTCTTGGGCGGCAGCCCTCTGTGCCCTCATAGCCTTCGGCGGCATAGTGGCTGCTACAGGAAAACGGATAGTAAGAACAGTGCAATAGGATCATAGGATACACGGAATTGAAGAAGGAATTTTCAAGCAAGTATATCCTAAAGTCACTTAGGCGGAGTACCGTATCGCAAGTATGCCGCGGACATACGCACGCTACGTTACCCTGCTTAAGTC
The DNA here is from genome assembly GCA_030015575.1 of Agapanthus africanus. Taxonomy (NCBI): domain Eukaryota; kingdom Viridiplantae; phylum Streptophyta; class Magnoliopsida; order Asparagales; family Amaryllidaceae; genus Agapanthus; species Agapanthus africanus. The sequence goes on along the minus strand of JASDDO010000001.1, from coordinate 113,823,734 downwards.
ACTTACTCCATCTACCAAGGGTCATCCTACACTCAAAAAGATAAAACATATCGCTCTGATACCAACTTTGTCACGACCCGCAGGGTACGGAACGTGACTGGCACTTAAGTTACGAAACTTCTCAAGACATCCGTAAAATAAGTAAGCCAAAGCCCAGAAACCAAAACCAAATAAGCAAAAGAATGAAGGAAAACCAATCAATTGAAAGCGAGTTTATCAAATGAGTCATATCAAGCCTTTTTAAAAACAATATCAATTTTTCCGAAAATTTCGGCAGAGTCTCCTTTGTAAATACTGGCCCCCAAAATGGGTACAACAAGAATATATATAAATCCAACAAATAAGGCATCCCCAAGCGGGAGCTAGCTCTTCGCCACAAGGCGGTCACAAATCCCACGCAATATAAAACAACAACATGCAAAATAATCATAAAGAAGCATGAGAAAAACAGCATGTCGACTCAAGTGAGCTCGACCCCAAAATACAGCATAAAAAGTCCACAAATCTCACAGTCTCATCTCTAGGTCAATATACAACAATACTGGTAGATACAGTAGATGGAGTACTCTAGATACAAAGAATATACAAGGTGGTGCAAAAATAATAATATAACCCACCTAAGAGCAAAACCTCGAGTACAGGCAAAAGAAGCAAGTGCGCCCGCCGCTACTGTACTGACGGAGCGGACCTGAAAAAGGTTGTGGCACAACGGAGGTGAGTTGCCAACTCGTGAGTAATAAATAACATCTACACAGGCTATCGAATGCATGCACACAAGCATCCTAGCATCTAAATACAGGTAAAGCAGGACATAATGGCAAGTATGTATACAATATGAATATACTAGCAGTTATGAATGCATTGCAAATCAACTCGTGATCTGAATGTGTAAGTATAAGAAATCATGTTTTTCCCTTTAAGAATCTCTTTTGAAATACCAGCACAATACCAATAGAATCAACCAGAACCTGTGTCCAGCAACGACACCTCAAAACTATCACAAATCTCATATATCCATGTCATAGTATCTCTGGCCTCAGCCATCCGGCTGACCCAGCTCAATATCAAAATCTCATTATCTCGCGGCCACGGTCGGTATCCTCTGGATATCCGCCGTGCCAAACAGTCACCGGTAGGTAATCCGTCCCCTGCCAGGCTCAACGTCAACACCACATTCATCTTGCCCCGGGGTACCATACCGGGCCCACCATGTACCCGTGACGGTTCCTCCACTCCTCGACACGGATCTCGAAAACCACAGCAAACTCATGGTGGACGACACTTACATCACTAGAAAACCGCAATTTACATATTTTAAAATATAATAAGTTTAGAAATTTTGCGGCTTTCCCCCGAAATCCAGAAATATCATAAAATCTCAAGAAATCCTCATAAGTGCATATGTCAATGATAATGAATGCATATGATATCAATAATCAAGTTGCGATGCGTGATTAATAGACTAAGCATGAACAAATAATATGATGAGGTACATGCACATGAATAGCAATCCTACGATTTCATTTTAAGGAATTAAAGAAATAGCGCGAGTTTAAGTATCAATTATAGTAAAAGGTTTCAATTTAAAGGTTATCTAGTGTGGTGGCATGGCAATTACCAGGGTGTGTGTGTAAGCATGAATAGTGCTCGTGCTGCATATAAAAACCCTGGCAAGGGTGCAGGTGTCCTATAAAATGGTTTCGTATATGTATGTCAATATAGGGCATGAATATGGAAAATAATCATACAAGTATTACGCCCCTAATTACTAACATTACTAAGAATCTTTTTAAGGTACTAAAACTATCGGGCGACTTGCGCCATCCAACGATAGTCCCCCGTAGATGTTACATCTACTCACCGAAATCCCTAGCTAGTCACGTCCGATCACCGCTTTCCCCTTTCGAGCCGCGTCTGACGTCTCCGCTACCGAACCTGGAATTTACATCAATACCAAACATAAGGTTACATATCAAGAACGACGCAAAACCCAAACGAAAACACTAACATTCACAAGCTAGGTACAACGTGCACAAGGTGCGCGGAACACACGCGAAAATCGCAAAAACTGCAAAAATCGCCGATTTGGTCGCCCGGCAAAACTAAAACCCAATTACTCAAAAATCCGCACTCACACATCCTAAATGTCATAGGATATGCCAACAATATAATCTAGATATCGCAATTAATTCGTCACAATAATAAAATAAAAACCTAGTAAGCTAGAAGTTTGCAAATTTGGTGCAAACATCGACAATTTGCGACAAAGTGCACACATTATCACACAAATATCCAAATTAAACCATTAGAAAGCCACTACAATTAAATTAACCCCTTTACCATGCATCAAAACCCACATTCCATACACAAACCTTTTCTTGATTTTGGTAATTAGCAAAGCAAAGAAAATTTCACACAAGTTAACTTAGATTAGCAATACATCAAGCCACTTAAGCAAAGTAACCATATAGGTTGGTTAAGTAAACCACTAGATTAATTAACTAGATTTAATTAACTAAAACATGGTTTCAAGAAACCCTAGTTAACTCAACCATTAACTTTAAACAAAACTAGAATGAAAATAGCACTAAATTAACACTAAAACAATTTAATTAAAGGATTCTAACCATAAGAAATTAAAAGAGTAGAAATTATACCTCAAACCTATGGATCTAGCAAGAAGAAATTTGCCTCAATGATGGCCTCCTAGCACCATGATTCCAAGCAAGAGAGGTGAAGGAAAAAGGGATGAAGAATGGGGTTTAATTTGTGAGTTTTAGCTTGAAATTTGGAGCAAACTTAATGAATTTTTTGAAGAAGATAAAAAGAAAAGAGATGAAGGGGGGGGGGGCTGCTGTTTTTTCGGCCAGAAATGAGGGAGAGGGGATGGTGTGGGTGTGGGAAAAAGTCTTGGTCAACTCCCCTCAAAGTCAATGCACCATATCTTCAACATACAATATTTTAAACATACACATTCAACTCAAATCATCCCTAACAAAAGAATTTTAAAACAAAAGAGAGAGGGGAAATTTTCTACAGGTTGGGACATCCAAGGAGATGTGAGGATGTGTGTGTGAGAGTGCACAAAAAAAAATTTGCAAAAAGACCCCCTACAAGTCCAAAATTGCAAGTTTAAGCTTAAATTCAATAAATTTCGTTTTCCATAATAAAAATTAGTTAAAACTTAAAATAAATTACTAAAAATTTATGTTACAACTAGATTTTAATTAACATGATTTTAAAGCTTAATTTTAGCCCATTTAAATTTGTATTTATCGCTAATTTAATATATTTTCTTACCGGCTTAAAATAATATTAAAAAATTGAAAAATAGGGAAAAATTTTTAAATGACCAAAATTTCATAAGTAACTCATTAGCTACTAAGAACAAACAATTACCTATCCATTTTAGGTATAATTAGTCCTAAACTGTAAAATAACGAGAAAGACGGTTTTCGGAAAAATACCGAATTTTCACCGATTTTCAGGAAAACACCAAAACGACTTTTCAAGGCGCTACACCAAAATAGAAGTAGTTGATCCTAGCCTGTTGCCTTGGGGTTATCCCGAGTAGACCATATCTTCATCCTCCTCGGTATCGCTCCCAAATATCGGGATAGTGGTGATGGCTTTTTGTTTATTCTCCAGTTTGCGACATCTTTCCTTGTCTTCGAAGTCCGGTAAGAAGTACTTGGCGTCTTCATATTTGTAGACTTCATTTACGGAGAATGGGTTGAGCTCCTCTGTAACCGTGTACTCGAGGCCGTACTTGAAGTACTTCATACACTGATGTTGTGTAGAAGGGATGATATTATACTCATGTAACCAAGGCCTGCCGAGCAAAGCGTTGTAGCAAGTCTTGGCGTCAATAACATGGAACTTGATGTCAGTGACGAGCAGCCCGAAGCTTAATGTCAGTATTACAGACCCGAGCATTTGTGATGATTGGGAGTCAAAACCGGAGATGGTAATTTTATCCCGAGCCAAGTGCTGCACATTCATGCAAATCTCCTTCAACACTCTTACATGAAGAAAGTTGACAGAGGACCCGTTGTCGACTAGGATCTTCTCTATCTTGATATCATGACAATACCCGGTTACATACAGCGGACAGTTGTGCTCGCACGTTCCGAGAAGGAGTTCTTCATCGCTGAAGGTGTTGTCAGCCGTGTGGACTTCTTCCAGCTCGTCCTTCATCTTTTCTTCTGCAAGGAAGGCTTGAAACTGGTCAGGCTCTTGTAACGTCTTGATCAGGGAATCTCGTACCTTTTTAGATAGGAGAAGGGCATCCAAAATACTTAATAGTGGGGGTATCTTTCTTAGATGTGCCAGGACATTGTAATCCACCTTGTTCTTTTTGGACGAGTCCTTGGTTGTGAGCTCTTCGGCGACTCTTTCATCGTGAGAAATCTCCTCAGAGACTTTTTCCTTCCCCTTTTCTTTCTTGCACGAACCTTTGTTTGAGGGTCCGAGATTCTTTTCAGGTAACGTACGGTTACGCAGCTGAATGTTCTCACAGTTTTTCGTCTATTCTTCTTTTCCAGAGGTGGATTCCTTGAAGAGAGGGTCGAGGGCCATTTCTTCGTCCGAATCGCTCTCGAAGGTAAGAACTTGAGATTTCCCTTTTGTTGGGATGGAATCAACCATATGACAGTTACCGGCTGTTTCCTTATGCTCATCGGTCGTGCTTCTCTGCTCCCGACGGGCTTTGCACTTTATTCGCTTGAAGTTTGTCGGTGGGCAACGTATCCCTGCCACCACTTCTTAAAAGCATTGCACTCTTCGGTAGGGTGTGTGACCCTCCGATGATACGAGCAGTATTTCGGATGTACATCCGCTTCGTCAAGGCACGTACTCCCGGGAGTATTTCCTTCGAAAGTTGGCAGCTTCATTCCCATTGACAGGGCTTTGGCGAACCGTTTCCCCGTCTTAAACTTGCTTTTGTCTGCCGCGGGTGTGCTTCGATCCAGTTGGAGTACTTTGTCACTCTTCCTCACTGCAACTTCTTCATCTTGACGCCGACGCTTGGCCTTTTCGTATATGGCTATTTCACACTCTCGGTCAGCTTTGCTCTTTTGAAGGTCTTCCTCCAGCAGTTTATCGATCGGGTCATCTGACGGTTCCAGAGATTTTGATGCCGGTCCAGCCCCAGTTCCTCTGCGTTGCTTTCCGACGCCGAGGGAGCTTCTTCATCTTTTAACGACAGGTGAGAGATCATGTGGCAACTCGCTACATAATTCTCAGGTTCTTCTGAAGAATCGTCTCCTTCATCAATGTCACTGTTTCCGTTCTCAAGAACATGCTTGAAGAATTCTTCCAGTGTGACTGGAGACCGTGCCTTTTGGTTGTATTCCTCTATTTTTGCAGACCCATACGATTGCCGTCGAGCTGCACGGGCTTCTTGGCCTTCTTATTTTTCTTTGAATACTTCGGAGGCTTGGCCTGGAGGTTTTGTCCATCGTTACCAACTTTCGGCGTTGGGCGTGGTTTCAGCATCCCGTCAATAATCTTAGACTCCAGCGGGCTTTTCTACCTAATCGCCGAACATGCTTGAAGATCCTTCGGTATTCTTTTAGTTTTAGCCAAAAGGACAACTTCCCATGGAGCTTCCTCTACAAATGAGCATGATGCCCCCGGCGTATCCATCTTTTTAGGAGCGTGCTGCTGTGGCGGATTTACCTCCAGTTTTCGGACAGCGCGAACTTGCCCTGTTGGTACTGGTCTTCAACCCAGTTTTTGAAGACGTAGCAATCGTCGATTTGGTGGCCCACTATTCGGTGGTAGGGGCAGTAATTGGGATTGTTGACGTTGCCAAGTTGCAGTGGGCGTCTCGGATCCGGCAGAGTGATGAGCCTGTTGCGCACCGCCAGTTCGAATAGTCTCCTCGTTTTATCCCGGGGGAACGAGTAAAGACTTCTCAACTTTTCTTCGAGGGATCTTGGTTTATTATTTTGGCAAGCTACCGGTTTCGGGTCACTCGGTTGTTGTTGAGCATTGGCGATGAAGGTCGCTTTCCCTTTGCCCTTTTCATTCCGAAAATCCGTCTTTGAAGAGGATGGCCTATGACCCATCTGGTCCATTTAGGCCAGCTTGTCAATCAAGGCCTGGAAGGTGGTCGACTTGAAGAACATCATAAACTGGGATATAGTTGCCTGGGGATCAAGGGTTCCTATGAACATGCCCATGGCAGGTGCTTCTTCTATGCGTTGTTCATATTTTGACCATAGGTTACACCATCGAATTGCGTATTAAACCCAGGTCTCTCCTGGCTTCACTCTGGTATTGATTAATGCCATTATCGGGGTTCACTCGCTTGCGCTTGCGAACCGCTGTGTGAATAATAATTCTATCTCCGTGAATGTTTTGATAGAATCATTTGGGAGCTCAGAGTACCATTCAAATGCTGTCTCCGCCAAACTGCCGACGAACTGGCGAAGCAGCAGTTTGTCATCGCCTCCAGTATTACTGCATAAAGCTCTGAATTGAGCAACGTGCTGGTGTGGATTGCCCTTCTCTTTATACATATGGAACTTAGAGATCGTATATCCCGGCGGGTACTTAATTTGATCGTACCAGCCTGGATAAGGTCGCCCAGTTCTGACGACTAGACCAGGCACTTCACTTGCCTGATGAGCTCGTATTTGTTGAGCTATGTAGTAATCAAGGGCAGCTTTGGAGATCGTCTCCTTCCTGGCTGCTGATAAAACCGGAGGAGGGTTCGATGTCTCTTCTCTATCGTCTTCAATGATTATTAGCAGATCTGCGGCTGGAGGTTCCGGCTGAATCATCATCCCGACTATGTCTTGGAACAGGAGCGCCATCTACCTTATATTAGTGGCTTGTTCCGCGGCCTCTTTATCCTTTCTTTCCAGTACCCTCCGCAGGAATTCCGTATCGGTCTCCTGATCTTGGCGCTGTTCGGACGATACTTCCGGGCTTTCTTTCTGTCCCGTGAGTGCGGCCATCTTTGTTAGCATCTCCTGGAGCTTTTTTTGTTGCTCCTGAGCCTTTATCACAGACCGTGTAAGTGGTCGATGACCCGTGGAAGTACGGCTATCCTCTTTTATCACGCCCCGCTTCCCAGTGTACGGCGAAGTGGACGCGATGAGGTCCGCTACGTATGTACTCAGAAGTACATACGCTAAGCGTAGCTAAGCAATATAAAATAATCACAAGAGACAAATGATATTGAAATAACAGCAACTTTTATTAATAACATTCTTTGTACAATGCATGAAATGAAAATACAACTGGAATGAAAAAGCAATGCCTAAACAGTGGCATAACAGAAATGAAAAATACTGGAAAGAACAAGGTACAATTATCTAAAGCTCTGGGTCTTCTTGGAACTGCTCCAAAACTTCACCGGTGGGCTCGATCTCAGCTTGGTCCAACGCACCTGACGACATTCAAAGAAGAAAGAAATAGAATGTCGTCAGCGAACAGGTCGCTCGGTAAGTCCCAAAGAATAAGAAGAATGAGAATGACAGAGTAACAGTATTTTCTAAAGTATTATATTGTTGAATATTATGGAACATTGTTTAACGCTGTTGTTTGTAGCTTGGTACAGAAGAATGCCAGTGTATACGAGGGGGATCTCTATATGCTAGAGATCAGGGCAAAAGGAAAGTACAAGGAACCGTTATGCCACGGTACAACAGCAATAGGATTCAGGTTAGGTGTCTTAATCTGACCACCTCGTGCCACCTTTAACACCTTCCGTACCAATCTACCCCTTTAAACCCCGTAGTGTTTTAACAGTAATGTGGTATTGGAATATGTAAGTTGAGTGACTGACCAAAACCATGATATCAGTAAACATGTTGCAACTGTGTAATCAGGTAAATGGAATATCAGGATAATGGATGAATATCCATGGTTTGATTCAGTCAAAATGAATATATTGTTAACTGGATTCCTGGATTCATGTATTCAAATTGTATTGGAATATAAAAGAATATAGATTGACTTGAATCATATTCAAGTCAGAAGTTAGTCAGACTCTAACCCGAGTCAGACTAAAAGAAAGATAAATTTAAAGTTCAATATTAGTTAGGGGCCTTATTGTAATTTGTGAAACTTGAGGGGGTTTTATGTAAAAAGTACTTTTGTATAGTTTTCAAAATACACCTCAAGTATTTAATAATCGTCTTTATTGTTATAATAAATGTGAATTATATTTGTGTTATTCTAGTGAATATATCCTAATAAAAGTATTAATTGTTTTATCTGAAATTCATGGTATTTTAGTGTAACTTTTAATCTTGTAATTTTTTAGGAAAATGTGAAAATTTCATATTATAATAAAATAGGTGTTTAAATGATAATTATATATATATTAACACATGAATAATTTTTAAATGAATATTTTATTTTCAAAAATCTCATTTTCCTTAAATATCGTATTTTAAACCTTTCGAGACCGAATGCTCCTTGCGGAGGTCTGAATCTCGCACTACTAGCCTGCGGGTGCACGATGAACCGTACTATCCCTAACAGGTTCCCCAAAAGTGGGTTGTAGCGGCGCTTTGCTTAGGTTTAACAAATACTTTTCATTTGGGAAAACGGTTTTATAAATATAAGGTATTTATTTGCAAAAAGTATAGTTTTCCGTATTTTAGTTGTTAGGGTTTCCTAAGCCAACTAGCCTACTTCTAAGGTCTAAACGATGAGTCATTAGAAGCCTCAAATCGCCTCTTCACCGTCAATTGCGGCCAGGTAAGTGCCAGGTAAGTGGGAAGGAACCACAGTCGTGGGCCTAATTAAAAACCACTAGCCTTAGACACACTTGCTTAGGCACCACAAGACAGTTTAGATAAACGATCGATGTCCATGACCTATCGTGCTTTCATTTTATTAAAAGATTTTATTTAGAAATGTTTACAACTTAAAGCTTTCAATAAAGATTAGGGTATTTTAGTGAAAAGTCCTGTAATTTCGTATTCTGTATTTTTGATATTTATCATTTAGGGTTATATTGAGTGTGTGTAGGGGTAGGTCATTACCCCGTGACTTATATTAAGTTTTGGTGAAGTTTAAAGGTAAAACATGCTATGATAAACTTAAAGGTATTATAGCGCAAGAATACGGTATTCGAAAACATTATCATTTTATGTGTGAAATTTCATTCAAAATGGGTTCTACAAGTTTAGAGATCAAGATAAACCTATTTAGGAGTGAGGGAAATAATTAAACTAAGAAAAATGAACTTCATGGTATTTTTATGAAAAGAGTACGGTTTTGCAAAGAACTTATCATTTCATGTGAAAAAGTTTGATTAAATTGGTTTATGGGTGATTAATAGTCAACATGAATATGGGTAGATAGTATGTATTAGGTGACAAGTGGAAATTTATAGAAAAACCGAATCGGAAATCGGTTTGTCCGATTTCCGTCGGGTTCCAAAAAGTCGTATTTTTACATTTATAGAAAAGAGAGATAGAAGAGGTGGGACTTACGGTTTGGACAAGCTAAGGAAGCTAATGGACGTGGTGGTTGTCGATTCGTTGAAAACGTTGCGAAGGTTCTGATCCGGTCGCCGGAATCCGTCGTCGATTTCGGCAGCGCTTCGCTTCTCGCTCTTCGTACCGAGTTCTCGAGAATTTGGGAGAGTGGACTTAGAGTTGTGAGGGGAAAAGGTAGAGGGTAGGGGTTTTTATATAGGGCTAGGCTAGGGTTAGGGTTAGGATTAAAAATATTAAAAGAAAATATAAAAAACATTAAAAATTCATTAAAAATCATTAAACCTAGGAGTAAAAGGGATTTATTGGCCAAATCAAAACCGATCCAGGTATAATAAGTGTGCAAGAGGGTTGACCAAGTCAAGAGCCAACTTTTCTCAGTTGGTGACTCGGCCGTCCGGCCAAGTCCGGCCGGCGGCGCCGGACCGAGTCGGCCGAGTCGCCTGCCGGCGGTGCCGAGTCGGGCCAAGTCAAGGGTCCAATGGCCGGGGGTTTTCCTGAGGAACAACTTGGTATTTTTACTTTTTGTTGTCCAGTACATATTTTGGGAGTTATGGCCTTTTTACCGTTGACTTCCAAAAAAAAATAAAACAAAATAAATACAAAAATAATGTGGGGCATGGGATTCGAACTCTGGTGGCTTGGTTCAGCAGTGCAAGGTATTACCAATGAGCTACAAGCTCTTTCTTGTAATTATTGTGGTTTTTAATTATTTAAACTGATAGCAGCAAGAATAAATACTCCTAATATACATTAAATTTAAAGTAATTTCTTGTATACTAAAAATAGAGTTATTTCATTCTTGTAGCTTGTAACAAAAATAATTACCTAAATCTTGTGCTCAGGCTTAAATACCCCTTTGTGGATTTTTTAAAAATATTTTGAAAAAAAATTGTACAGGAAAAAGTGTATAAAAATTAGGGTTGTTACATTCTACCCTCCTTATAAAAATTTCGTCCTCGAAATTTGTAAAAGAAAAGTGTAACAGTGCAAAGAAGTTTGGTGGTTGTGGTATAGATAGTGTATAAATAACAAAGAGATACAAGGGTGAAAAAGGCTTACCGGTGTTACCTTGACCTACAGTCTCGGTTTCTACGGCTTCCAATGTGAAGGTCTGTCGCCGTGGTACATTCCTTCTGGCTGGAGGCACATTCTGCCTTTGGGGCCTGTTTCTCTGCCCTCTAGACATGCCCCTCATTGCCTGTTGGAATTGGCGGTTTAGGTTGTGCAGGTGGTGGAGCAGGTAATGCAGGACGAGTTGCATGAGCCTGGATGGTTGGCCGCTGCGGTTGGTTGGTGTGTGTGTGAGATGAGTTGCTGTTGTAAGGACAGTTTCCAATACCGTGGTTGGATGCGCCACAAATTAGACACAGGCCTTTTGCGCGCCTACAGTCCTTCCACAAATGTCCCTTTCTATGGCAGTAATGGCAAATTTTTTCAGTCCTCCTGGGTTCAAACAATGGCCTGGAAGAGGCTCCACCTGCCATCTGGTTGGCAGGGCGCTTGACTCCTGCAGACTGAGGTCTGCCCCTTTCCTTTATCACTGCCTCATAACTGCGGGCAGCTTCTAGGGCTTCCTCATGAGTCAAAAACTTTCCTGTGGCTAGAGCAGCCTTAATCTCTGTGTCCAAACCTTGCTAAAAATGACGGGCTCTGATCTCGTCCGTCGGTATCAGGTGTGCCGCGAATCGGCTCAACATGGTGAATTCAGCGTCGTATTCATCTACCGATTTGTCCCATATTGATCCTTGCTGTAGATGAATAAACTGCTGCTCCATGGCGAACCTGGCAGTCACAGGGAAATATTTCGCGTCGAACTTCTCGCGAAATGTCTTCCATTCAATCGGCTGTACCGGACGGGTTTCTTCCCCCTTCCACCAATTGCGAGCATTATCCGTAAGCTGTAGTTTTGCTACACGGACCCAAGCGTTGTCTGGCACTTGAGCTGCTGCCAGATCGTCTTCGATGTTTTGTGTCCATTCTTCCGCTTCAAGAGGGCTTCCTTTACCAGAGAACTGCTTTGGGTGCAAAGCCCTGAATTGCTTTACTCCCGGTGCAGCGGATCGCATCAAATAGCATTGTTTGCTCAGTGGGTAGTGCCGGAACAACTGGTGTGAGAGGTAGTGCTGGAGGGATGTTGTTAACGTTGGTGCTGGTGTTGTTTGGGGAATCCATGACCTTGAAGAAAAATTTGGATTAGGACAGATTCAAATACATGAAATGATAAGATTCAAGGAATAGAGATCTGCAAGATTCAAAGAACATGAATTGTAAAGAATGTTTTAGTTGCTGGTTCTTGTGTTATATTGCTTAGGTTGTTCACGCAGACCAGAACTGCATAACAGGGATTCATACAGCTCTGACCTGCATGGGCCACCAACAAAACCTGTCACACCCCGCTTCCCAGTGTACGGCGAAGTGGACGCGACGAGGTCCGCTACGTATGTACTCAGAAGTACATACGCTAAGCGTAGCTAAGCAATATAAAATAATCACAAGAGACAAATGATATTGAAATAACAGCAACTTTTATTAATAACATTCTTTGTACAATGCATGAAATGAAAATACAACTGGAATGAAAAAGCAATGCCTAAATAGTGGCATAACAGAAATGAAAAATACTGGAAAGAACAAGGTACAATTATCTAGAGCTCTGGGTCTTCTTGAAACTGCTCCAAAACTTCACCGGTGGGCTCGATCTCAGCTTGGTCCAACGCACCTGACGACATTCAAAGAAGAAAGAAATAGAATGTCGTCAGCGAACAGGTCGCTCGGTAAGTCCCAAAGAATAAGAAGAATGAGAATGACAGAGTAACAGTATTTTCTAAAGTATTATATTGTTGAATATTATGGAACATTGTTTAACGCTGTTGTTTGTAGCTTGGTACAGAAGGATGCCAGTGTATACGAGGGGGATCTCTATATGCTAGAGATCAGGGCAAAAGGAAAGTACAAGGAATCGTTATGCCACGGTACAACAGCAATAGGATTCAGGTTAGGTGTCTTAATCTGACCACCTCATGCCACATTTAACACCTTCTGTACCAATCTACCCCTTTAAACCCCGTAGTGTTTTAACAGTAATGTAGTATTAGAATATGTAAGTTGAGTGACTGACCAAAACCATGATATCAGTAAACATGTTGCAACTGTGTAATCAGGTAAATGGAATATCAGGATAATGGATGAATATCCATGGTTTGATTCAGTCAAAATGAATATATTGTTAACTGGATTCCTGGATTCATGTATTCAAATTGTATTGGAATATAAAAGAATATAGATTGACTTAAATCATATTCAAGTCAGAAGTTAGTCAGACTCTAACCCGAGTCAGACTAAAAGAAAGATAAATTTGAAGTTCAATATTAGTTAGGGGCCTTATTGTAATTTGTGAAACTTGAGGGGGTTTTATGTAAAAAGTACTTTTGTATAGTTTTCAAAATACACCTCAAGTATTTAATAATCGTCTTTATTGTTATAATAAATGTGAATTATATTTGTGTTATTCTAGTGAATATATCCTAATAAAAGTATTAATTGTTTTATCTGAAATTCATGGTATTTTAGTGTAACTTTTAATCTTGTAATTTTTTAGGAAAATGTGAAAATTTCATATTATAATAAAATAGGTGTTTAAATGATAATTATATATATATTAACACATGAATAATTTTTAAATGAATATTTTATTTTCAAAAATCTCATTTTCCTTAAATATCGTATTTTAAACCTTTCGAAATCGAATGCTCCTCGCGGAGGTCTGAATCTCGCACTACTAGCTTGCGGGTGCACGATGAACCGTACTATCCCTAACAGGTTCCCCAAAAGTGGGTTGTAGCGGCGCTTTGCTTAGGTTTAACAAATACTTTTCATTTGGGAAAACGGTTTTATAAATATAAGGTATTTATTTGCAAAAAGTATAGTTTTCCGTATTTTAGTTGTTAGGGCTTCCTAAGCCAACTAGCCTACTTCTAAGGTCTAAACGATGAGTCATTAGAAGTCTCAAATCGCCTCTTCACCGCCAATTGCGGCCAGGTAAGTGCCAGGTAAGTGGGAAGGAACCACAGTCGTGGGCCTAATTAAAAACCACTAACCTTAGACACACTTGCCTAGACATCACAAGACAGTTTAGATAAACGATCGATGTCCATGACCTATCGTGCTTTCATTTTATTAAAAGATTTTATTTAGAAATGTTTACAACTTAAAGCTTTTAATAAAGATTAGGGTATTTTAGTGAAAAGTCCTGTAATTTCGTATTCTGTATTTTTGATATTTATCATTTAGGGTTATATTGAGTGTGTGTAGGGGTAGGTCATTACCCCGTGACTTATATTAAGTTTTGGTGAAGTTTAAAGGTAAAACATGCTATGATAAACTTAAAGGTATTATAGCGCAAGAATACGGTATTCGAAAACGTTATCATTTTATGTGTGAAATTTCATTCAAAATTGGTTCTACAAGTTTAGTGATCAAGATAAACCTATTTAGGAGTGAGGGAAATAATTAAACTAAGAAAAATGAACTTCATGGTATTTTTATGAAAAGAGTACGGTTTTGAAAAGAACTTATCATTTCATGTGAAAAAGTTTGATTAAATTGGTTTATGGGTGATTAATAGTCAACATGAATATGGGTAGATAGTATGTATTAGGTGACAAGTGGAAATTTATAGAAAAACCGAATCGGAAATCGGTTTGTCCGATTTCCGTCGGGTTCCAAAAAGTCGTATTTTTACATTTATAGAAAAGAGAGATAGAAGAGGTGGGACTTACGGTTTGGACAAGCTAAGGAAGCTAATGGACGTGGTGGTTGACGATTCATTGGAAACGTCGCGAAGGTTCTGATCCGGTCGCCGGAATCCGTCGTCGATTTCGGCAGCGCTTCGCTTCTCGCTCTTCGTACCGAGTTCTCGAGAATTTGGAAGAGTGGACTTAGAGTTGTGAGGGGAAAAGGTAGAGGGTAGGGGTCTTTATATAGGGCTAGGCTAGGGTTAGGGTTAGGATTAAAAATATTAAAAGAAAATATAAAAAACATTAAAAATTCATTAAAAATCATTAAACCTAGGAGTAAAAGGGATTTATTGGCCAAATCAAAACCGATCCAGGTATAATAAGTGTGCAAGAGAGTTGACCAAGTCAAGAGCCAACTTTTCTCAGTTGGTGACTCGGCCGTCCGGCCAAGTCCGGCCGGCGGCGCCGGACCGAGTCGGCCGAGTCGCCGGCCGGCGGCGCCGAGTCGGGCCGAGTCAAGGGTCCAATGGCCGGGGGTTTTCCTGAGGAACAACTTGGTATTTTTACTTTTTGTAGTCCAGTACATATTTTGGGAGTTATGGCCTTTTTACCGTTGACTTCCAAAAAAAAATAAAACAAAATAAATACAAAAATAATGTGGGGCATGGGATTCGAACTCGGGTGGCTTGATTCAGCAGTGCAAGGTATTACCAATGAGCTACAAGCTCCTTCTTGTAATTATTGTGGTTTTTAATTACTTAAACTGATAGCAGCAAGAATAAATACTCCTAGTATACATTAAATTTAAAGTCTTGGACTTTCCGCCAAACTCTGTGGATCTTGGTGGACAACCGCTGAGGAGGTTATTCCGGCTTCACCTGTGTCATGCTTTCAGCAGGCGGAGGAGACTTCTTCAATACGGCGGTTGGAGAGTTCTTGCGCACCCTCCTGAGCAGCTCGAAGTTGTTCTCAGTTGGAACAGCAGCGCCAATTTCCACCATTGGAACTGCTGAGGTAAGTCCAGAGGGGGAACTGCCCCAGCTTTCCTCACTCGGCGCCAGTGGCGATGTCGAGCATGTCGTGCATACGGGACTACCTGTAACAACCCCAAACTTTCTGTATAATTTTTTTTTCAAAAATACAGAAAGCGATACTTTTTCCTGAGCACAAGTTATAAGTTTGATTTGCTTTTGAATAGCAAGAAGGAGCTTGTAGCTCATTGGTAAGATCTTGCACTGCTGAACCAAAGCACCAGAGTTCAAATCCCATCAGCCACATTATTTTTTTATATTGATTTCTTTTAATCATTTTAGAAGCCCAAGATTCTACACGTGCATAACTCGTAAAAACCAAAAGTCACATATAAAACAAACGAGCCCAGGAGATAGACCAACAGGCAAGGGACACGTGGCGTCGAGACTCGGCCCGACTCGGGCCGGCGGGAAGCATGACTCGGCCGGCGGAGCTGGGTTGAATCGGTCGGATCCCAAAATTTCTTAACTCGTCTGAAACCTTTGGCCTACCCCATAACTCCTACACTGTTTAAATTCCCTGCATTATTCCAGAGACTTCAAAATCCAATTAAAACTCTTTTTAATGCATATTTTTAATGCATTTTTTATTTAACCCTAACCCTAAAATTCTCCTATAAATACCCACACTCTTTTCCACCTCCTCACTCTGAATTCTATACAAAAACTCTCAAGAAAATTCTAAGTTCAATATTGTACAAATGGAGTTAGCAAAGGGAGAAACTCCGGCGAACTTCCGACGGCGATACGAGGAGTTTCTGGCGCACCGGTGATTCCCCTATCTTCCTCTATCTTCCCTCTTTCTTGTTAGCCTGTAAGTCCCTCCTCCCTCTTCTCTTTTCTATTCTGAAAACTCGTAATTCTAAAACCCGACGGAAGCGGAGTTAATCCGACTTCCAATTCGGTTTTCTTTAAAAAGTTCCAATTTTCTTAAATACAACAATACCAAACTTGCACATCATGACCATTAAACATTAACAAAACATATTGAACAAGTTTCGTAGCAAAAGAATTTATATTGTAATTTTTATCGTATTTTTCAGAAAAATACCATATAGTTTAGTTTCGACATAAAAACATCATTACTCTAGCTATACCTTTAGATAGTTCACGAGGTAATGACCTACATCTTCACAATACTCATATGTAATATAGCACGATAATATTGGGAAATATAGATTTGGGAAAATATGATTTTACATAAAACTACCTCCGACTTATATAAAAACCTTTTTCTACAAAATTATGTATTTTAAACAAATCTTTGCAAAGCGTCGCTACAACCCATTTCAGAGAACCCATTCAGGATGGTGCAGGTTATCGCACATCCTCGGTCTTAGTAGTGCAAGATGCAGACCTCCGCAAGGAGCATACGGTCTCGAAAGATTTAAAAATTCAAATATCTTAAGAAAATGAGATTTCTAGAAAAATAAGAAATTAAAATTATTTTATATAAATAAATAAATATATATATATGTATCATCAAAATATCTAAATTTTGATATAATATAAATATTCCAACTTTTCTAAATCAAAAGAATTACTTTACATGAAAACACCATGCAATTCCATACAAGTTCAATACTTTACAATTAAATACCATATATTATGAAAAATAGGTTTTACTCACTAGAAATGTCACAATGATAAAATATGCATCAATGACGACAATAAAATACTTGAGGTGTATTTCGAAAATTATACAAATTATTTTTACATAAACCCCCTCAAGTTTTATAAATTACAATAAGGACCCTAGTAAATATAGGTTTAAGCGAGACCAGTCTCTTGAGCCTCAGAGAACTGGAGATATGGGTGCTTGCCTATTTGAGGTAGACAACTTAATAAACGGTGTTATCAACACGATAATCGTCTTTGAAAGAGACACAAATCCTGCCGTCCATATGCAGCGGTTACCGATAACACTAAAACATAATTCAGTATTCAATTTTTTTTCTAATTATCTGACTCAAACTGAGTCTCAATATAAATAATCTGACTTGAATGAGATTCAAGAATATATAACAATTCAATATGAATCCATATACTCAATCTGTTCAGTCTATCAATTTATACAACTTGACTGAACCGAACCATGGATATATTCCATTTACATGATTATCCAGTACATCCATTTCCATTTATACGATATCATGGTTTCGTCAAGTCATCCATCTATACAAGATAATACAATTTACAATACAATTAAGACATCGCGGGGTTTAAGGGGTAGATTGGTACGGAAGGTGTTAAAAGTGGCACGAGACTGTAACCATTAAGACACCTAACCTGAATTCAATTGCCGTTGTTCCAGGTTTTATCACGGAGCCTTGTAATTTCCGTCCACCTTAGTCTCTGGTCTACTGAGACTCCTCTCGTATACACTGGCTTCTTCTGTACCAAGCTACAAACAACAGCGTTAACACTAAATACAATATTATAACAATATAATACAACTTTAAAAGCTACACACGCACACTCTCTCTCTCTCTCTCTGTCTATTCTACTTCTCCCTTATCTTTGGGACTTACCGAGCGATTGTTTGCAGACGACATTCCTTCTCTTTCTTCTTTAGAATGTTGTCAGGTGGATCGGACCTTCAGGAGATCGAGTCCAGCAGCGAGGATTTGGACCAGCTAGCTTTCGACCCGGAGCTTTAGATTATTGTACACATTTGCATTCTGTATTTTCCATTTCTGTTATGCCATTGTTTAGGCATTGCTTTCCATTCCATGTATTTACTTTTCAGTTGTATTGTAAAAAGAATGTTAATAAATAAAGTTGTTGTTCATTACATTTGTCTCTTATGTATATTTCTTTTATATTGCTTAGTTACACTCAGCATGTTTACTTCTGAGTAAATACGTAGCGGGCTCGTCGTGCTCTCTGCCCGTACACCAGGAAGCGGGGCATGACACTACCTTTGTCATTGGAGCGACTTCGTCATGCTCCCTGATTTGATGAGAGGCCGCTGTCGGGGTCAGCTTGTCGAAGATTGACGTCCGCTGAGAAGGAACGGTTAATCTATCGAATGCATACTTTTTGGTAGGGGAAGCAGCCTTTGTGATTTCGCCCGGAGCGGGAGTTGGAACGGCCAGCCTTGTGAAGAACGATCCAATAATAGGAAATGCCCCTTTGACGACTTCGTCTGCCGGAGCTAGAATGGCTATCCGCTACGGGATAACCCCTTCAGGTATCGCGAGCCTCTTTGCGGGCCCACTTGAGCTTAGGCTCGGCCTGTCAAAGACTGAGGCGGTAGACTTGGACGACCGTTGAGAGGGGCCACGGTGGTTGCAAGCCGATCGAAGACTGGCTTCTTTGGAGCCTCTTGTGATGGAATTGAGGCATTGAAGCTTATTGGCGGGAGCATGGTCCCAAAAAACAGTCCAGTGGTGGCCTGAGTCACCTGTTCCACCGGCATTACAAAGATGGAGGCCGCTTGGGGCTCGTAAGTCACTCCTCCGGCGGGGACGGAATGAGAGTTGCTGTTGCAGTTAGTGTAGGTGGAGGCCATCGATTTCTCTTCTCTGCATGGAGCAAGAAACCAAATCTTAGTACCTCAAATCTAGGGGCAACCATATTAAACCACGATTCTTTCGTGAACACGACACACGAAGTGTGGAGTGGAAAGAGGACAAGGTCCCACCGGGCGTGCCAGAATCTGTTTACCGCCGAAAACCGGAAAGACAAACGTCTTACCTGAATTTGGGGGCAGATGCTATTTGGATTTATCCATCCACCTCTCCGAAGATGCCAAGTTGATTTATGGCACCGTGTATCGGAGGTTTGGACAGATGCGGCTGTTGTAACAGACTTCGTCAGATCCCCCTCATTGTGAGGGTTTTTTTATATTGTGGGGACGTTCATCCCTGCAGGCGCAAACCTCTGCAGTTAATTACGTTACCGCATTGCGGTAACCACTTTCTCCTGCTCCAGATGTTCACTTCGTGTCGTGTGTGTTTGTTTTATTTTTGGTTCCCATGGATTCTATATGAAGACTAATTTGTGTTGTCGCCCATAGGGCGTAGATTAATCCAAATCCGTATTTTCTTAGATTTGGGTTTGGTTTGATTTAACGATCGTTAATCTCATTTGGGATTAAGATCAACTTAAATGTTTGTTGAGGATACGTTAGTCTAAATTTTAGACTAAGATCTACTCAACATGATTTTAGGATCATTCAGACCCAACAAAAGAGCATTTGGGCTCTATTACTTTAGTTTAAGGACGTTACGGTTCGTAGATAGTTTAAGGACATTGCGGTCCATAGGGATGTGCTCATGGGTTTGGGAGTGCACCAAAGAGTTGTTGGTTGTCGGGACCCTCTACCTCTCTGAAGACGTTAAAGAATTACAATGACATGTATCAGAGATGTAGAGAGATGTACCCTTGAATCGAACTCCAAATTGAAGGGAGAGATCATGGTGGAACGAACATCATTTTATATGCCATGTGTCAAGAGATCATTAGTCATCTTTGGAACTAAGATCGATTTGGGAAGACCTGAGTATAAGAGGGCTCGGTTGATTGATGGTCAAAAGGTTTTTGACCTCAGGAGACTTGGCTAATTTAGGCTAAGGTTGGCCCCCTCATAGTGTTAAACACTGATATTTGTTTGGCGCTCACGTGCTCCCACGTGAAGCTCTTAAGCAGTGTTAAACACTGAAATTTGGAGCGCTCACGTGTGGCACGTGAGGTGCCTGAAATTGGGCATTGCTTCTTTGGGTTTATTCCCTTCTTCTTTTATAAGTGCTAAGCACTATTGGGGGTCACGTGGGAGCACGTGAGGTACCCCAAAATAGGAATTGTCTTTGATTTATTCCCCTTTTCCTTTTATAAGTGCTGAGTACTATTAAGGGGTCATGTGGGATCACGTGACTCGATCTCAGTCGTTCCTTTTTGTTCCTCAGAGATGCTCACGTGGGAACACGTGATCTGTCGTGATAGCGTTAAACGCTAATCATTTCTTTTATGTGCATGGAAATCTTGATCTGAGTTTTGAGTATTTCAGGTCCCTTATTTTGATAAGAATTAAATTTTTTTATAGGGTTAAACCCTAGTTTTATCAGAGAAATAAAATTCCTATATTTTTGGAAGAATTAAATTCTTCAAACTTAGTTTTTTCCCCTAACTTTTGAGAAATTTAAGGAATATAAGTTTGAAGTTGAGAACCAGATGGGTAGAAGTATTAAAACTCTTCGATGAGATCGGGGAGGCGAATACTTAGGCATGGAGTTCCTGGATTTTCTAAAAGAGAATGGGATTCTTTCTCAGCTTACTCCTTCGTATACACTACAGCACAACGATGTATCGAGGCGAAGGAATCGCTCCCTATGAGATATGTGCGCTCTATGATGAGTAATGCTGAGTTGCCTGTTTCCTTTTTGGAGTAATTCACTTGAGAACCTGCATACCTATTGAATAGGGTTCCATCCAAATCGGTGCTTACCACTCCATATGAGATATGGAATGGGAAGAGACCATGTCTTAAACGAGTTAAGATATGGGGTTGTCCGGCCTATGTTGAAAGGCAGAATCCGGACAAACTCGAGGCAAGGTCAGTTCTGAATAAGTTTGTTGGATATCCCAAACATTTACGAGGGAATATCTTCTACCACACAAAGGAGCAAAAGGTGTTTTGTTTCTCAGCATGCCACTTTTTTAGAAAAGGAATTTCTTATGAAGAAATTAGTGGTCATGAGGTATAACTAGAAGGAGTTCCAGCTGGACAAACTAATAGCTGATGATTTGGTGAATCCAAAGGATTCAATAGTCTCTAACGAACCTCAGCCTCTCCGCGAATTTGGTAGGGTTCCTCATCCACCTGCGAGATACTACGGTTTTCTCGATGACAATGAGAGCGAGGATTGCATCATGGTAGATGATGACCCAACTAGGTTCAGGCAGGCCATCACGAGTGGGGACTCTGTGAAATGGCTGGATACTATGCGATCAAAGATGGAATCCATGTACACCAACAAAATATGACTTTGAATGTTGCACCTGAAGGGGTAAAACCCATTGGGAGCAAATGGATCTTGAGAAGATTCTTGGTGTAGATGGAAAAGTTGAGACTTTCAAAGCTAGACTTGTAGTAAAAGGTTTTCGTCAATAACCAGGTGTGGATTATGATGAAACCTTTTCTCCAGTGGCTATATTTAAGTCCATCAGGATTAAAGCATGCATCGCCGAGTTGGAACATCTGTTTTGATGTGGCGATCAAAGAGTTTGACTTCATCAAAAAGGTAGATGAACCTTGTATATACAAGAAGGTTGTAGAGAGTAAGGTTATCTTTCACGTATTGTACGTAGATGACATACTCTTGAGAGGAAATGGTTTCCTATGCAACACTCAGTCAAGCTCCACTTATCACGATGATTCTCCATGGAAGATCTGGAAGATACCTACTACATCTTGTGGATTGTGATCTATGGTGATAGATCTAAGTGGATGTTGGGAGTGTCCCAAACCCAGATACATTAACACCATACTAAAGGGGTTTAGTATGGAAGATTCTAAGCATGGTGGTTCACCCACTTACTCAGGAATCACTCTCTCCAAATAGATGTCTTTCAAGACTGATTTGGAGAGAGCTCGCGTGCAAGCGATACCCTATGCTTCGGCTGTAGGCTCTGTCATGTATGCGATGTTATGTACCAAACCAGATGTAGCTGACTCACTAGGTGTAGTGATCAGGAATCAATCGGATCTTCACTGAACAGCTATGTAGGACATTCTTAAGTACTTGAGAAGCACTAAAGAAATGTTCTTGAGGTTTGGTAATCGTAAACTCCAGTGGGAGTCCTTTACCAATTTGAGATTCCAGAGTGATAAGGTCGACTGAAATTCAGTCACAAGCTTTGTCTTTACCCTCAGTGGAGGGACGGTATGTTGGAAGAGTTCCAAGCTAGATACCGTGTCAATCTAGACGAAAAGGCTGAATACATCGCTACCAACGATGCTACCAAAGTGGATGTTTGGATAATTCTTGTTCATGAGATGAACATGGTTCCTACCATTGAGCGTCCAATAACTATTATTGTGATAACAATGGAGTTGTGGCTTTGGCCTAGGAACGCCGGTCCAATCAGCGATCTAGACATATTCTGAGGACAGTATCACCTGATCAGGGAGATGGTTGATCTCTAAGGGATCTAGGTAAGGAGAGTTGACGCGAAGGATAACACGGCGGATCCACTCACATAGGCATTTCCCTAGAGAGACATTTATGGGGCGTTGGGTATGAGATACTACAACAAATAGCCTTAGTGCAAGTGGGAGATTGCTAGTTATATGTATGCCCTAGAGGTCATTATTATACATGTGATGTATATTATAGTGGATGCTTGGACATATATAGGGAGGAATTTCTTGCTCGAAATGATTGTATGCTATCTGGTTGCTCTTTATCTTAACATGTACACTTATTGTCTCTCTATTACATGTCGATAAAGCCCTTAGGATGAGTACTTGACAACCAGGATTATGATGCAGATCATACTAGTGGGGCAAGGGTAGTCAGTAAGTACATTATGTAAGTCGATGTACAACACCCCACGAGTTGCGGGGAGGCGGAAATATGAAAAACGATCTTGTTCTATGAGCAAACATCGACTAACCGCGAGGATCATTGCTAAACGATAACTAACAAAGACATAGAAGTTGTTAACTACTATGAGAAGTGATTATACCTAGTGAACCTTGTCCTTCGTCTTTTCGATCTCCACCTCCTCTTCGGCCTTCTCTACGTAATAGACGATCCACCTGAGAGCTTCTACACCAAGCTTCACCTTTAAACTTGAGATAACTAGGTTTCTTTAGTTGCTAATCAAAGGCACCTAGGTGATATAGAGTATGGTTATGGATTAATTAGTCTATCTAATCCTTAATCTCAACACATGAGTGGTAGGATTAGGGTTTGAAGAGAGAGAGCTTGAGGAGAGAGAAGGTGAGCAAGAGAATGAAATGAGATAATGATCTCTCTTGAATATATGAAGCATAATGATTTATCAAAATAAATAAATAAAATGATTAATCATCATGCTTCATTTATTCATATGAGTGATTCATCTACATGAGTCATTAACCATTTAATGATGCATTAATGACATGGATGAATCACACAAATGAGTCACTAATATCATTTAATGCTTATGCCACCTAAACCCCCAAGTCACCATCCTTCTAGAAGCTTCTCGCGAAATTACGAGAACGCCCCTCCCATCCGTGAAAACACGGAAAAACTTTAGACTGTATAAATCCAATAACCCGACACTAGAATATGGCTTAAACCAAAGCCGGCTAGTAAAAACTGTCCGAATGTTGTACGTGCGTAAACACACGTATGCGTCTGAACCCTTGTCGTAAAACCATACGACCTCTATATCGTTTCGCCTGGAGCAGGGAAACTCTCTGTGTGGGACTCTAAACACTCGACTACTACGCTGGCAGTGGGTGTAACCACAGACCGCAAGTGGCACTAGCTGTACGTAACGGTCCCCAGGTAGATGTCGATAAGAAGGCCGATGAGGAAACCCATCCGAACTCCTACTGAGCCTGATGTGACAATCTCCGTACAGTCCGGTCTGTTCGTCTAAGACTATCGCATATCGGGCCTAGGGGGCGGCAAGCGTCAGTCCCCTAATAGCGGTATAAGTCGTGTCGGAGTGAAGCCCATTACACCTTGAGAAACTACTGGAACCTACCAGTAAATCTCGCTTGCCCTGGCTAGGGACTTTGCGTAATGGCTCTCTGACACAGCGTGATATCAACTCCTAATACCGGGAGAGACGAATCCTGTCTAACCGCCACTACCTCCAAGTGCTCGGGACTGCACACAACTGCTACCTGTTTGCACGACTCCTTTGAGACGTGGTAGGGTAGCAATCTAAGAACAGTGGGACACACTCGAGGCGAAGTAGCAGTGTCAAGTCTGTGGACTATGCTGTACTCATGTCACCTGGGAACTGTTAACTGACGACGGGTATAATACCAACCAACAGTTCCCCGTGAGTCATGTCCGGTGTACCCATAACCCAACGAGCACCTGTATACTATCTCCAGTACGACGTACTGATGGCTGTGGGACAGACCATCTCCCCAACTGGGATGAGAAGCGTACACACTAGTCTACTCCGGAGTATCGATGCCCTGTCTCGATAATCCTATGACTAGGGACCTGAAAAAGGATATGATTGTAGACTACCCAGCCCCCACTAGTGTGACTGCCATCACAACGCTGGTAGTCAAGCAAGATCTTAAGAGCTCTATCAATACGTATACTCACGTATTAAGATAGATAAAACCAAGTAGCATACTACCATATTTAGCAAGACTGTTATATAACTGTGAATATCCCAAGCTTCCATTAAGTAATATACAAGCTAGTATGATACAATAATGGCCCCTAGGGCATATACACTAACAATCTCCCACTTGTACTAGGGCCATGTACTGGCATATCGAAGACCGATGATCTCGAGTAGCCTCTCGAACTGAATCTGAGGTATGGCCTTCGTGAATGGATCAGCAATGTTCTCTTCAGTAGCAACTCTCCGGACCTCGATCTTCCGACGATCAATGATCTCCCTGATCAGGTGATACCGGCTTAAGATGTGTCTGGACTTCTGATGGGACCTTGGTTCCTTCGCTAAAGCTATAGCTCCGTTGTTGTCGCAATACAGAGGTATTGGATCAACAATGGTAGGAACCACCTGAAGTTCTGTTAGGAACTTCTTCATCCAGACCGCTTCTTTTGCGGCATCGCAAGCAGCAATTACTCCGCTTCCATCGTCGAGTCAGCAACGGTGTCCTGCTTGGAACTCTTCCAGCACACCGCCCCTCCATTGAGGGTAAAGACATAACCTGACATGGACTTGGAATCGTCCTTATCACTCTGGAAGCCGGAATCAGCAAAGGCCTCCATCTTGAGGTCTTTTCCGCCATAAACCAAGAACATCTCCTTAGTCCTTCTCAGGTACTTGAGAATGTTCTTTACTGCTATCCAGTGCTTCTCCCCTGGGTCTGACTGATACCGGCTTACCACGCTCAGTGCGTAAGCTACATCTGGTCTGGTGCACAACATCGCATACATTATAGAGCCTACCGCAGAAGCGTAGGGTATAATAGACATGCGTTCCCTTTCCAAATCAGTCTTGGGAGACATCTCTTTGGATAGGGTGATTCCGTGACAAGCCGGTAGATTATCGCGCTTAGAATCTTCCATACTGGATCTTTTCAGTATAGTGTTGATATACCTAGACTGCAAAAGTCCCAACATCCTCTTGGATCTATCACGATAAATCCGGATCCCCAGAATGTAAGAGGCATCACCCAGGTCTTTCATGGAGAACCTGTGTGACAAGAATTCTTTGACAGATTGTAGCATAGGAATGTCATTTCCTATCAATAAAATGTCATCCACGTACAAGACGAGGAATACGACAGTTCTTTCTACAACTTTACTATATATACATGGTTCATCTGGATTTTTGATAAAGTCATATTCTTTGACCGTTTCATCAAAACAGATGTTCCAACTCCGCGATGCCTGCTTTAGTCCATAAATGGACTTAAGCAACTTGCATACTTTCCCGCTGCTCCCACTCTGATTGAAACCCTCTGGCTGATCCATATAGACGCACTCTTCTAAATTACCATTCAGAAAAGCCGTCTTTACGTCCATCTGCCAGATTTCATAATCATGGAAGGCAGCAACAGCAAGAAGGACCCGAATGGATTTGAGCATAGCCACTGTAGAAAAAGTTTCGTCATAGTCCAAACCAGGTCTTTGACGAAAACCCTTTGCAACAAGTCTAGCCTTATAGGTTTCCACCTGTCCATCTACACCAATCTTTTTCTTGAAGATCCATTTGCATCCTATGGGTTTTACCCCATCTGGAGCAAAGTCCAAAGTCCATACTTTGTTGGTGTACATGGACTCCATTTCGGTCCGCATTGCATCTAGCCATCGTACTGAGTCGCCGCTCTGGATGGCCTGCTGGAAGCTAGTAGGTTCATCATCAACGATGATGCAATCCTCTCTATCCCCATCTATGAGAAAACCGTAGTATCTCTCAGGAGGATGAGACGGCCTACTACTCCTGCGGAGGGGTGCGGGAATGTCCTGTTCTTCTTGAACTACTAGTTCTACCAAACTTTCAGTAGTAGTTTGTGGTTCTGGAATTTCTTCCAGTTCTATTGCGCTCCCACTTATTTCTTTTTCAAGAAATTGAGTTTCCAAAAAGTGGGCATGCCGAGAAATAAAGGCCTTTTGTTCCTCTGCGTAATAGAATAGATACCCTCTGGAGTTTTTTGGATATCCCATAAGCTTACACTTTACTGATCGTGCCTTGAGCTTGTCCACATGCTGCTTTTTAACAAAAGGTGGACATCCCCATATCTTCAGATACTGAAGATAGGGTTTCTTCCCACTCCATATCTGATATTGCGTGGTAGGCACAGTCTTGGTAGGAACTATGTTTAAAAGATATGCCGCTGATTCTAGCGCATAACCCCAGAAAGATCGCGGTAACTCAGCATTACTCATCATGGAACGTACCATATCCAATAGGGTTCGATTCCGTCTCTCCGATACACCGTTATGCTGTGGATTGTATGGAGGAGTAAGCTGAGAGAGAATTCCTTTCTCTTTTAGGTAACCTAGGAACTCGGCACTTAAGTATTCACCACCTCGATCAGATCTCAATGTCTTGATACTTTTGCCGCTTTGGTTTTCTACTTCATTCTTATACTCTTGGAATTTCTCAAAAGCCTCGGATTTATGTTTCATCAGATAAATGAATCCGTACCTTGAGTAATCATCCGTAAAAGTAATGAAATAGGAAAAACCACCTCTTGCATGTGTAGACATTGGACCACATACATCGCTGTGTATGAGTCCTAAGAGCGAGCTCGCTCTTACTCCATGTCCAGTGAATGGAGTCTTTATCATCTTTCCTTTGAGACATGATTGACAAGTGGCATAAGTTTGATATTCGAACGAGTCCAAATATCCTTTTTTATGTAACTTAGTTAACCTTGTCTCATTGATGTGACCTAGTCTACAATACCATAAGAAAGCTTTATTTAAATCTGGAGACTTTCTTGTTAGTGTGTTCTGGACATTGAAAATTTGGAGTTGGTTTAAGACATATATACCGTTATCCAGTGTACCGGACCCAATCAAACTATGATTAAGGTGGATGTTAACAACATCGCTTACAAACGTGAAATCATAACCTTTATTTGATAACAAGGAAACTGATATGATATTACACGTTAAACTAGGTACACAAAAACAGTTATATAAAACCAAAATATGTCCACTCGTCAATCCCAAGTGATAATCCCCTACGGACACAGCTCCCACGCTAGCTCCGTTAGCAACCATCAGGATCATATCACCATCCTTCAGCACTCTACGGTTTCTCAGTGCCTGCAATGAATTGCATATATGAGATCCTGATCCGGTATCCAATACCCAGGAAGTAGAGTTGATTGACAGACAATTCTCAATTACAAACACACCTGAAGTCGAAGCCACAGCTTGCTTCGGTCCCTGGTTATTGGCGTTCCACGCCTTGCAATCTTTCTTCCAGTGCCCTTTCCTATGACAATGGAAGCACTCATCCTGGGCCACTACTGGTACCGCAAACTTTTTCTTTCCCTTCGCTCCCACCTTATTAACACCTCCTCTAGGTTTGGTGGCGGCCTTCTTCTTCCTTCCTTTGGCCCTAGCCTTGGACCTGGAAGATGAAGCACCGCTAACAAACATAGCAGGTGTTTCCCTTGCCTTCTGCAAGGTGCCCTCTGCACTCCTCAACATGTTAAGGAGTTCTGGAAGTTCAACTACTTTTCTTTGAATGTTGAAATTCAGAATAAACTGGGCGTAGGTGGAAGGAAGGGACTGGAGAATCAGGTCTGTATAGAGCTCATTATCCAAAGTCGTCCCAAGGTCTGCGAGCTCTTCAATATAGCCTATCATCTTTAGGACATGTTCTCCTACCGATAATCCGACGGCCAACCTCGCTCGAAACAAGTTCTTTGAAGTCTTGTATCTTGCTATACGAGATTGCTCTCCATAAAGTTCCTTTGTATAGAGAAATATGGCATCAATATCCATATCCTCGTGCCTCCTCTGATGTTTATTGTTCATCGAGCCAAGCACGATGCACTTGGCCTTCATGCAATCTAACTCCCGGTTTTGCGGATTTCCTTATCCGCATTACTGGATTTGGGACCTGGGATTGCAGGTGCCTTAGCGGTGAGGACGTACCCCAATTTGTCATAGGTCAAAGCCATTTTGACATTTCGCAGCCAATCTTTATAGTTTGGCCCTGTCAGTATATTTTTCTCTAAAAGTAACTTAAGTCCAGTCATTTTCAGGGTCGCTGCAAGTAGGAGAGAGAGAAGAAACACTTTAGCATGATACTCTTGCAAGTTTAGAGTGGTTTTTAGTTTATCTAAACTGGATGGCTCCCACTGTTTCTCGAATCCCTCCTCAAACCAAAAAGGAAGAACTAGCCAGGACTATTCTCACCGTACAATACTTGCTTAACCGTTCAGCCAGGCTAGTGTCGATACTTCGAGGGAGGTTTTCCAACGCTTTCGCGAAGTTCCTTAATTAAATAACCTCTTTTCTCTGGGGGCGTAGCCCCGCTGACACCTTTCTCGACACCTACTTGGTATAGCATTGATCGTTAAGTGACGAATCTCCTGATGAGTAGCATATACTCACAGTAGGATCGGGATCCAAATATCATCGTATGATAATGTTGAAGGAATCCTACCAACATTTATCAAACTCCAAATGGTATGCATCTCTTTGCAAATTTCAGTTTCTTTAGAAATTCCCGATATAAATTTTTGCCCCATGCTCTTATGACCTTGGCGTTAGGTCAAAATGTCATAAGTCATGTGTCAAGTTCTACCCATCATTATCTTGTTAATTTGAACCCATCCGTACATATCCTTGACGTTCGGCCAAAATGATAATACGACTGTCCCAAACTAACTCATCTATCTATGCAACAAATGAATACCCAGCAGCTACCAAACACTATGCCTTGGCGTTAGGTCAAAATACATAGCTTGAATACTACTGAATACCCAAATGAAATGACGGAGGGTTACGAATGGTTTTGGCGAAATCGTGAACGTAGTGAACTTGATATGACCGAAGGAACCTGATAGTTTTTAAAAAGAGTGGTTTAAGCTCCGCAATTAAAAATATCTTCTGTTTTAAAAATAACCGAGTGGTTTCTTTTAAACTGTTCCAACGATTCAACTTTGGTTTATTTTCTTTGTATTAATAATAATGTGTCCCATCATTAACCTATCATTGCAGAAAACAACGAAAATACAACGTCCTCTTATGCCATCCGCATTCGCCACTGGGTCCCGTCATCACCCGTTAGGTTACTTAACTAACGGCAGAGCGGGGGCTGGGCTAGCACGGGTGTAAAACATAAGTGACGTATAAATAGCTATCATATATAGATATTGTACATTCGTCAGACGCAATAATAGGCATTCCAAATCACAGATGAACATTATTGGATATGCAAGCAATCCGCGTTTCTTTTGAGCCTGCAACGAAAGACGGATTACACAGTTGTGATGAATAGCTATTACTCCACCCTAGACCCCTACGGGTACGGCAAACTCCCCGTCAAGTACCCGAAGTGAAGCGGTCTCCCTCAACAACGTGAGTAGGCCACTAAACACTTCAAAGTACCCGGTAGTTTGTGCACCCCACATTGGGTCTATCCTAGGAGCAAAAACAGTAAAATGAAATAATACAACGGTGGCTACAACCGCAACCTGGATGTGCCCCGCAAAATAATATTACAACATATTACAATTACATTGAATGAATGAATATAGCAACCCATCACAAACCCCGGCTAATCATCACAACAATCCAATACAGTTCATAATCACAAACAGTAAAATCCATTACAGAAATGTGCAACCCCCTGCCAACCGACATACTAGCAGTTAGGAGAGGTTTACGAACACATTATACAATCACAGATATAATCAAATTAGCAAACATCGTAAAATTTCGATCGAGTAAACACTTTAGATTCTACTCCAAAACTTCTCTGTGCACCTGAGACTTGAGCAGAAAAATAAACATCCCAGAAAACACAAAAATATCACAGAAGAGTTACTGGAGCAAACTGGGTTGAATCGGCTTCAACTCGGCCGTGGATCCGCGGCGGATCGGTGGTATCGGCCGCGGTTCCGAGGTCGTTTGGCCGATTCATGAACCCATTTTTCTCCAGTAACCTTATAATTCTCTCCTTGTTATTCTACAGGTCCCTGAAAAAAATTTGGCCCTCATTTTAAAATCGACAGAAACTATGTGATATCGATATTTTTTCCTGTTCGTTTCGCGTTCGAAATTGTAACGACTTTGCTAATGAGTTAATTATTTTTTAGCGAGGCTCTGATACCACTGTAAGTCGATGTACAACACCCCACGAGTTGCGGGGAGGAGGAAATATGAAAAACGATCTTGTTCTATGAGCAAACATCGACTAACCGCGAGGATCATTGCTAAACGATAACTAACAAAGACATAGAAGTTGTTAACTACTACGAGAAGTGATTATACCTAGTGAACCTTGTCCTTCGTCTTTTCGATCTCCACCTCCTCTTCGGCCTTCTCTACGTAATAGACAATCCACCCGAGAGCTTCTACACCAAGCTTCGCCTCTAAACTTGAGGTAATTAGGTTTCTTTAGTTGCTAATCAAAGGCACCTAGGTGATATAGAGTATGGTTATGGATTAATTAGTCTATCTAATCCTTGATCTCAACACATGAGTGGTAGGATTAGGGTTTGAAGAGAGAGAGAGCTTGAGGAGAGAGAAGGTGAGCAAGAGAATGAAATGAGATAATGATCTCTCTTGAATATATGAAGCATAATGATTTATCAAAATAAATAAATAAAATGATTAATCATCATGCTTCATTTATTCATATGAGTGATTCATCTACATGAGTCATTAACCATTTAATGATGCATTAATGACATGGATGAATCACACAAATGAGTCACTAATATCATTTAATGCTTATGCCACCTAAACCCCCAAGTCACCATCCTTCTAGAAGCTTCTCGCGAAATTACGAGAACGCCCCTCCCATCCGTGAAAACATGGAAAAACTTTAGACTGTATAAATCCAATAACCCGATACTAGAATCTGGCTTAAACCAAAGCCGACTAGTAAAAACTGTCCGAATGTCGTACGTGTGTAAACACACGTATGCGTCCGAACTCTTGTCGTAAAACTATACGACCTCTATATCGTTTCGCCTAGAGCAGGGAAACTCTCTGTGTGGGACTCTAAAGACTCGACTACTACGCTGGCAGTGGGTTTAACCACAGACCGCAAGTGGCACTAGCTGTACGTAACGGTCCCCAGTTAGATGTCGATAAGAAGGCCGATGAGGAAACCCATCCGAACTCCTACTGAGCCTGATGTGACAATCTTCGTACAGTCCGGTCTGTTCGTCTAAGACTATCGCATATCGGGCCTAGGGCGGCGGCAAGCGTCAGTCCCCTAATAGCCGTATAAGTCGTGTCGGAGTGAAGCCCATTACACCTTGAGAAACTACTGGAACCTACCAGTAAATCTCGCTTGCCCTGGCCAGGGACTTTGCGTAATGGCTCTCTGACACAGCGCGATATCAACTCCCAATACCGGGAGAGACGAATCCTGTCTAACCGCCACTGCCTCCAAGTGCTCGGGACTGCACCCAACTGCTACCTGTTTGCACGACTCCTTTGAGCCGTGGTAGAGTAGCAATCTAAAAACAATGGGACACACTCGAGGCGAAGTAGCAGTGTCAAGTCTGCGGACTATGCTGTACTCATGTCACCTGGGAACTGTTAACTGACAACGGGTATAATACCAACCAACAGTTCCCCGTGAGTCCTATCCGGTGTACCCGTAACCCAACAAGCACCTGTATACTATCTCCAGTATGACGTACTGATGGCTGTGGGACAAACCATCTCCCCAACTGGGATGAGAAGCGTACACACTAGTCTACTCCGGAGTATCGATGCCCTGTCTCGATAATCCTACGGCTAGGGACCTGAAAAAGGATGTGCTTGTAGACTACCCAGCCCCCACTAGTGTGACTGCCATCACAACGCTGGTAGTCAAGCAAGATCCTAAGAGCTCTATCAATACGTATACTCACATATTAAGATAGATAAAACCAAGTAGCATACTACCATGTTTAGCAAGACTGTTATATAGCTGTGAATATCCCAAGCTTCCATTAAGTAATATACAAGCTAGTATGATACAATAATGGCCCCTAGGGCATATACACTAACACATTCTTCAATTGTTCCTAGTCGTGGGAGTATCGAGACGGGGTATCGATATTCCAGAGTAGACTGGCGTATACACTTCTTGACCCATATGATGGGCAATGGATGATCCCACATCCATTGGTGTTTGACATCAGAGATGGTATACGGATGCTCAGTGGAGACTGGGTACACTGAACGGACTCGCCGAGAACTCCTACATGGTATTATACCTATCGTCTTATAGCAGTTCTCTGGTGACACTGGTACAGGTTAGTCTGTTGACCCGGGATCGTCATAGAGTCTTGTGTGATTCCCACTGTGTTTTGATTTCCACCTTACCACGTTCAAGAGATCGTGCAAAACAGTGGTTTTTGGGTGCAGTCCCAAGTCACATAGAGGCGATGAGCGATAGGAGGGGATTTCGTCTCTCTCGGTATTGGAGGTTGATGTTGCGCTATACTTGATTGGCCATAACAGGAAATCCCTGGCCAGAGTTGCTGAGATTTACTGGTAAGTGTTATCAGTAGTTTCTCGAACCGTTATGGGCCTCACATCGGCATGACTTATCAGGCTATTAGGGTCTGACGTTTATCACCCCCAGGCTGTGATATGTGACATATCAGATGAAGAGACCGGACTGTACGGTAGTGTTACTTATTGGATTCGCAGGAGTATGAGAAGGCTTGCTTGTTGATCTTCTGATTGCTTAATACCCGGATGGCTGTTACGTTTAGCAGACCGCTTGCGGCTTATGGGTGACTGATATGATCACCACCTACTGCCGGCGTATTGACGAGTGTTTAGAGTCCTACACAGAGGTTTCCTAGTTTAGGCGAAACGAAGTAGGAACACATATGTGATATGTGCGGGAACGAGATTAATACGAGTATAAGATACCGTATTCTATTCTCGCGATATGTGATATCGGACGGTTATATGTTATATAGCCGGGTTATCGGATCAAGTGTTGATTCGATAAATTGATACATATGATATTAGTCGGTTTTATGTGATATAACCGAATTATTAAATCAAGAGTTGATTTAATAATTTAATGTATAATTATATATTTGATATATTAACTTACATTAACTAATATTCTAACAACCCTAATTTTCCTATACAAATTTTTTTCAAAATATTTTTCAAAATCCATAAAGGGGTATTTTAGCCTAAACACAAGTTATAAGTAATTATTTTGCTTTTTAATTACAAGTTAAAAGAATGTAACAACTCCATTTTTAGTGTACATAAATTTGATTTAAATGTGAAGTATACTTGGGGTATTTTATGTTGCTGTTACCACTTTAAGTATTTGTTTCACACAAATAATTACAAGTAGGAGCTTGTAGCTCATTGGTAACACCTTGCACTGCTGAACCAAGCCACCAGAGTTCAAATCCTCTGCCCCGCATTATTTTTATATTGTTTTTGTTTTAAATTCTTAGGAAGCCCAACAGTCCACACACCGTAACTTCCAAAACTTGAACTTCACCTGAAAATTTAAATATACCAAAGCCTTCACCTGACGACTCCCCACCTCCCGACGTCCCGAGTCGGCCGGCGGACCGGCCGGACTCGGCCGGACGGCCAAGTCCCCAACATGAAAGTTAGGGCTCTTCGTCTCCCCTACCCCCTGTACACTTTAAATTATTGGATCGGTTCCCGAGACTTAATTATACCCCATTTACTATAATTTTTAATGATTTTCTCACATTTTTACAATTTTTCCCTTCACCTACCCTACCCCTAGTCTATCCTATAAATACACCCCTACCCTCTACCCTCTCATCCCAAAATCTTAAGCTCACTCTCTCAAAATTTTCCAAGAGTTGTGTACTTTGAAAACAAGCTCGGGGCGAAGCTCCGACGAAATTCCGGCGGAAATTCCGGCGACGTTTTTAGGAACTACCGGCGACGACGCAACGCATCGGCAATTCCTTTAGTTCCCCCTCACTCCCTTGGTTAATCAAAACCCGTAAGTCCCTTTCTATCTCTCTCTTCCCTATTCAAGAAAATACGAAATTACAAACCCGACGGAATCGGAACAAATCCGATTTCCGATTCGGTTTTCTATAAATTCCACTTCTCACTAATACAATCATAATTAAACATCCTTATGTTGACTACTAAACACTAATCAAAGAATTTGAACAAGTTTCACCACATGAAATGATAGCTTTCTCAATTTATCGTATTATTTGCTTAAATACCACATTGTTTCACTCTTTCATTTAACCCCATCAAACTTGCTATACATTTATAGTGAATCACGAGGTAACGACCTACCTCCTCACACACTTACATACAACCTAACACGATACCATTGAAACCTTAGAATACGAGAAAACAAGAATTTACATTTAAATACCATATACTTAATAAAACTATCTCTAAAAGATTTAGTTTTGATACACTTTTAAATAAATACCTCTTATTAGGAAAATACGATAAGTTGTGCATATCGGTCGTTTATCTAAACCTGATTTTGTGGTGTCTGGGCTAGGCAAGTGAGAAAGGTAACTTTAAAAGACCCGACTCACGGTGATTCGTGAACGGATCCCTCCTTTCCTCACTTGTACTTACCTAGCTACAATTGGCGGTGAAGAGGAGATTTGAGGCATCTAACAACTTGTCGTTTAGACCATTTAGAAATAGGCTAGTTGACTTAGGAAACCCTCGAATCTAAAATACGGAAAATTGACATTTTTATAAATAAATACCTTTTACTTTATAAAACCGTTTTCTAAAGGATTTAGTATTTTACAATCTTTGCAAAGCGCCGCTACAACCCATTTTTGGGGAACCCGTTCGGGATGGTGCGGATTATCGCACATCCTCGGGCTTAATAGTGCGAGATTCAGACCTCCGCAAGGAGCATTCGGTCTCGAAAGGTTTAAAATACGACATCTTAAGAAAATGAGATTTTTAGAATATAAAATATTTATTAAAACTACTTTTGTATAATTATATGTATATTTATCATTTAAATATCTATTTTATTATGATATAAATATTCCACTTTTTTCTAAAAATTACAATAATAAATTTTACACTAAAATACCATGAACTTCAAATAAATCAATATTACAGATAAATACCTTTATTTATAAAACTATGATATTTTCACTAGAAATGGTACAATATAAAATCCACATTCATTACAACTCTAAAGATGAATAATGAATACTTGAGGTGTATTTTGAAAAGTATATAAAAGTATTTTTACATAAAACCCCCTCAAGTTTTATAAATTATCCTAAGGACCCTAGCAATTATAGAACTTCGATTTACATTTCTAACTGTCTGACTCGGGTTTGAGTCTGATCATTCTGACTTGAATATGATTCAAGTCAATCTACAATCTACAATATTCCAATTCAATATGAACACATGAATCCATGAATTCAATTATCAATTTATACAACTTGACTGAACCGAACCATGAATATATATATATATATATATATATATATATATATTTCTTTTACATGATTCTCAGTTATTCCATTTACATGACTCTACGGTTACAACCGTTTACTGATATCATGGCTTCAGTCAGTCAATCACTCATACCATCAATACAATTTACAAGATAACAATACAAACAAGACATCGCGGGGTTTAAGGGGTAGATTGGTACGGAAGGTGTTAAAGGTGGCACGAGACGGTCATATTAAGACACCTAACCTATATTCCGTTGCTGTTGTACCGTGGCCTAACGATTCCTTGTACATTCCGTTTGCCCTGATCTCTAGCATATAGAGACCCCTCTCGTATACACTGGCATCCTTCTGTACCAAGCTACAAACAACAACGTTAACACAACATTACAACAATAATATACAACTTTAAAAGATATCTTCTTATTCTGTCTATTCTACTTTTCTCTTATCTTTGAGACTTACCGAGCGATCTGTTCGCTGACGACATTCTATTTCTTTCTTTTTTGAATGTCGTCAGGTGGTTTGGACCCGGCAGAGATCGAGCCATCTACAGAAGACTTGGAGCAGTTTGCCGAAGATCCAGCACTGTAGTTTCATTGTACACTTTTCCATTCAGTACTTTTCATTTCCTGTTATGCCACTGTTTAGGCATCTTTTTATCTCAATTGTATTTCCTTTTCATGCATTGTACAAAAGAATGTTAATAAATAAAAGTTGTTGTTTTTATTATCCCTTGTCTCTTGTGTATTTATTTTA
The DNA here is from genome assembly GCA_030015575.1 of Agapanthus africanus. NCBI lineage: Eukaryota > Viridiplantae > Streptophyta > Magnoliopsida > Asparagales > Amaryllidaceae > Agapanthus > Agapanthus africanus. The sequence goes on along the minus strand of JASDDO010000001.1, from coordinate 113,786,962 downwards.
TATTGCTTAGATACACTTAGCGTATGTACTTCTGAGTATATACGTAGCGGACCTCGTCGCGTCCCCTTCTCTGTACACTGGGAAGCGGGGCGTGACAAATATTAGCTCACTTAAGAATTCTTTTTCTCACTTGTGCATTTAGTATATATGTGATATATATTAATGTATATTTTTGTGTGTCATGCTAGATGATACATGTGACATGGATGTATGTGACTCACACCATGCTTAATATAATCAAGGGTTTTATTTATTTAAAGTAATTCAAAATTGAGTGGAAATTAGTCATGATTGATACTTAGTGGAAGCTTGTTGAATCATTGACTAAGTCCACCAATTTTGTTTTACTTAAGATATTTATTAACCCAACCATTATGATTAGCCATGGTTTAGTCTCTACATGAGTTAGTATATGATATTAACTCACCCATGGTTCCCATTCTACACTTGAATTTTTCCATGGTTGCTTTTCTTCATCTCCTTCCTCAAGCTCTCTAGCTATTTGGAAGGTGAAGAAAATGAGTGAGAAAAATATTTCTAAAATGAGCAAAATTCCTACTTCATCATCCTTTACTAGATTAGCTATTTATTTTAGGGTGTTAGCTTCACTAATTCCATATTAGTGAAGAGATAGCTTGAGTTGGTGTCTTCTCGACCTAGATCATTTTCGACCTCGAAGACTTCAAGCAAACTTATTCCTTTCATCTTGTGGAGCATTTCTAGAGTCCGAGAGTTCACTACTTGGAGCGAAGGGACTAATACACGGAGCTATTGAAGTGAGGACCGGTCTACAAAGGTTGTATTCCTTGTTCACTTAGATGTAAAAATGTTTACATTCTAGCTTTTGTCTAATTCTATAGTTAAGATTCTAGGTTAGGGTTCTTTAGCGCGCCAATTTTTTAAAAACGGCATGGTCGATGCCTCCCGAAACCCAGCGGTGACCCTAAGGAACCCTACAAATTAGGTAGAACAATATAAAAGGCATATGAAGCATACTTGATTATCTATGCAGTAAAATTTGTTTCATATCAATAGGCATTCAAATTAAGGATTTATTATCATTTTAAATCAACGATTAGTTGCTGGAATTCCAGTTTCAGAACTGGAAGTCTAACTTCACACGTGGTTTACTACAAATTGTATTTAGATTAAAGTGTTGCTCCAGTTGAATAAAAACCTAACTCTATTTGTTAGCTTTCTAGAGCATCAAGCAGATCAATAATTGCTTCTGTTTACTAGGACATATGTTCAGTTTAGTGTCAAAGTGTATAAACTGTCACTGCAGAGAGCTGCAGGATACGTAGACAATATAAAATATATTTAAAATACAAAACGACGGTAAAATTGAAAGAGATCATAACCATAAGTTAGTTAACTTAATTATCTACGTGACGATATAGTACTCCACATATTTTCAGATTTATATAGGGATGTACAAATGTTTAAAAACATGCATTAATATAAAATACTGCTCTGGATTGCCGTCCAGATCCATATTCCTCTCATGTTTCCCATATTATAAACTAGACGCATTAAATAAATATTTACATAGGGTTAAAGGTTATCCATTTGGCTTAGAACTTCACGTTTAGATTTGTACATAATTTACTATCAATTTTATAAAGCGACGAGTACAGAAATTTCCAGATTTAACGACGCCTATTGGGGGTATCATTTCATGATATAAACGTCAATATTTTATGTCTAAATTCTACAAGATATCAGTTAATGAGGAATTGAAACTATTGAACACAAGATATGAGCAATTTATATAGGGTTTACATCCATGTAGCACATTGAACACTTAGATTATAACCACAGCATCAATCGAAGCATCGGTTCATTCTAATTGAGTAAAACGATAATTAATCCTTCCGATATTAGTATGGGATACTAAACCCCATTTGTTCTATTCAATATGAGCGAATATCAAAGGTCTGCTATCAAAATTCAATTAAAATTTACGATGTAGAAATATCTATTTAAATATAACTAAAAAGATATAGATATTCAATACCACTAAACATGTTTGGAATATATCGATTATATGTATTAGGATTGCAGCATGTAAAGCAAGTGAGGGTTTCACTTGCCTGTGACGATATGTCGACGGCACGGCAACGACGATGACGGCGAGGGCACGCCCGAGCACGTCTCGCACAGGAAGCTAGCAACAAACACAAACAGCAGAAACGACACACCTAGGGCTCGACTTGGAGCTTGGCTAAGCACAGTGGCAGTGGTGGCGATGCCGAGAAGCTTCGGTTGGCATGAAGGTGGCCGGCGACGTCGAGTGCAGACGGGTCCGCCAGCGGTGAGCTCAGGACAACAAAGGAGGTGTGTGAAGGCTCGAGTTTGGCTCTATGCAACGGGGAGCTCGATGTGATTGTAGTGGTGATGACGGCGAGATCGTCGGCGGTGCTCAAGTAACGCTGGGGTGAGCCGACCGCGAGGGTGGTATAGGGAGCTCGCGACAATGGAGGTGCAGAGGAGGAGTTGTGGGAGTTTGTAATGCGATGGAGGAAGAGTTGGAGGCGACGAAGTTGCAGAGGAGATAAGGTCGCCGGTAAGGATGCAGAGGGGAGCTCGAGTTAGGCTAGAAAGAGAGAAATTTTTTTGAGAGGATGAATAATGAAAAGAGAGAGATAGAGATAAGAGAGGAAAAGAGACGTTGCGAAGATGGGGGGAGGTTGTGAGGATCTCGGGGTGCAGTTGAGGGCGAGCGGCAATGACTTAGAGCGGGTCACGAGGGGGTGGTTGCAAGAAAAGAGGAGAAGAAAACGTGGGTGGGGAGGGGGGGTTGGAAGAGAGAAGAAGAAGAAGAAGAGGACTCGGGTGTAGGTTTGGGTTTGGGTATGGGCTTAGGCCGGAGGTTTGAGTTTGGGTTTAGGGTTTTAATGTAAAAAGGATTTTAATTTATTAGGAAATTAATTAGGGAAAAAATAGAACATTTAATTAGGATTTAAATGGAAAAAATTAGAGAAAATATTTATTCAAATGCAAGAAAGTTTACAAGTAACTGGAGATTTATACTTTGGGGATTTTGTACCCTCAATAAACACTGTGTTGGCCACCGGATTAAAAAAAATGAAGTTGATTTTTTGAAGGGCTGCAGAAGGAAATTCTAAGATTCCGTATTTCCATTTATTAATTTTGTATAATTATATAAAGATTGTGGGATAGAATTGAGAAATAATTTTTAATAATAATTAGTAATATTATTATTGTTGTTTGTTATTGGAAGTGTGATTGAGAAAATATATTTGGAGAATATAATTCGATTATGTAAACTAAAGTAATTAAGGATCACTTACTCCTATTGAATTTGAATAAATTGAGAATAATTTTTTATAGCTAAGAAATCTTAGTGCCCCTAATGCATTCACGATTCACGATTCAATGCATACAAGTATACAGCTAGTACAAGAACAGAGAACACCGACTTCATTTATTAAACATGAGATGATGAGTTCCATATGTAGATAAATAACTTAAATAAAATATCTCTCATATCTATTCTTATATTGCAAATTTTAAGGATGTAGACCATGTCACCAAATGATAGTCTCTTTTTATAAGAAATAACTGAATTAAAAAATGAGATATATTGGACTCTTATAAATTCAAATTCGAGCCATGCACGCCTCCTCCTAAAACCCCAAGAAAAACCGCCCACCAAAAAAAAATCTAGAAACCAATATCAAAATCATCCCTTAATATTTCTAGAAACATCCCTAAACTTTATTTTGGAATTAATAGATCATAAAAAATTAGTTTTTAACATAAAACGTTGCTATATATCCACATGTATAGCACATGTGAAAAAGATAAATTTGATACATAAAGCCTTCTAGTGAGAACCTTTCCCAGAGTTCCACATGGCATGTGCCATGGAAACTTTGCAAGACCCACCACAGCCTGATGCTGAGGGGTTGTTTGGTTGATGGATTTAGGATGGATTTGGATTTTGGGAATGCCAAGTCCATAAAAACTTCCTAGTTTTGTGTTTGGTTGCAAACTTGAATCTAGGATTGATTGATGCCACATAGGAATTTTGGAGTCCTTCCCACTTTTAAAAAAATAATAGGATTTGCAAAGAATCCATGGCCATGTGGGCATGGATGATAATTAAAAAATAATGAAGGTGTGTCTTTTTATCCTACACCTTCTCTCTTTCTCCTAAAAAAAAGGGAGATTACCTTTCGATTCTTATTTTGGAATCCATGATCAATTTTGACACAACCAAACAAGTTAATGAGAAATTTGTAAATCTTCATCTTTCATTTGGTGCAAAACAAACAAATTACTTCTAAATCCATGAGTTTTCAATCTTAAGACTTTGGGAATCCATGTCTTATAGTTAAGCAACTACTGATTTAGGAAGAAGAGAACAATGAAATTTACACACAAAAATAAAAGTTTATTTGCCTCCTACAGCTTGTTTTTTTCTCTTGAAAGATGCAACCAAGTGGTATGATCGAATGTTTCTCTTGTTCTCGTTTGTTTGGTTTCAACGAATTTGTGGTATTGGAAAACGGACACAAGATGGATTTAATTTCCTGAGACATCAGAATTCATGGAGTCAGGGCTTTAGGGCTTTGGGGTTCAAACGAGCAGCAATAACGTACTGGGGGATGCTTAGTTGACATCCATCTGTTTCATTTTTAAGCTTATAAAAAAATGAGAGAACCATGCATCTTTACGATGTAAAGGATCAAGACTCATGGCAAAGCCTAGCCTATATGAGAAAATACAAATATTACTTGCCAAAACAGTTGAAATTCAAGGCAGGGAACCAAGAAAGATTCACAACATCACAAGACAATATAAAAGATTCAAACAGATATGTTTCTTTAACACATCAAAACACAACATTTTTGAAATAATAAAAGGACAGCTGCAACCGATAGCAGCTACCCCTAGGCAAACATTTTCCAGTTCTGTTAATGAACAAGAAACAAAAAGGTACAATGGAGTCAATTCCATGAATCATGACCATCCTCAGATACATTTGCAAAATTTCGCTTAAATTTCATTCTTCCTCTTACCACCACTGACTTCAAAACTAAAGCTATCGTTCAAACATGTTCGATGTCTCCCACATTGGTACTACATTGCTCGCTCTTCTTTGCTTTCTTACTAGCTCCTTTTTTATTTACTGCCTGTTTCCGTTTGCGAGAACCCTGTGCCTTAGTTTTCTTTGCTGGGCTCTGGCAGTCTGCTTCACCACTTTTTTCCCTTTCAGAAGTCTCGGCATTAACCTCCAAATCTCCATTTGCAGACTCGATCTTCGTTCCCTCTATGGCATCAGCATTGTTTCCTTCTTCACTCAGCTTGTCATTACTCGGCTCTTTTTCTTCCATAGCATCAATTTCGTTCTCAACAATGTCACTCTCTTCCTCGCTTGCATCTTCAACATTCTCTTCCTCCATCTTCTTCTGGAGTGATTCAATTAAGTCCATAATTTCCAAGTTAACCTGTCATAAGAGATTAAAAAACACCATCATTAAATAAATAACAACATAGGCCAGGTGTATACAAAGAAATCACTCTCGATCTATTAAATATCTGAAATCAGTGTGTCTGATATATTCTATCTAAAGAGGAATGAAGCACCACACATGCAGGAAGTTTTTAAATCAATGTCTTAGGGATGTCGTGCATCGACAAGGGTGTGACACCTCCATCAGCATGGTGGATGCATTTAAACCATGCTGACAATAACAGGGCACTTCACTGGACTCGTTTTTATTTTACTTCCTTTAGATCCATCTTGATGACTATATATGTTCTTTAATTCTACTAAACAATTTGTCAAAAATTATTGAAGGGATTAAATTTTTAGAATTTACAGAAATCTGCGGTTATATAAATGAAACATTTCGACTATTAATTTGTACATTGCTCTATGATTTAAAAGTTTAAATACATAACAAATAATGGGTATCTCTTTCTGTTAACAGGGGCTCTACCAATTGATATCTTTCCACGAATAATTGAAATTCCATTTTTTGTCTGAAATTAATTTGGTACCCTACCCATGAAATTAAATGGCAATAGATCTTTCCACGAAGAAATCAACTCTCCATACATATGCTTCAAATACATTTTGAAAAATCGGATTATATGCTTCATACTTCATAGATGACAAGAAAGTTCTCTATATCAGCGGATAGCAACATGTATTTGACAACATGCGAAAGAAATAGACAAATGAGGTTCAACTTTTCAATACACCAAGTCAAAAATGGAAAACGAGCAGCTTAAAGCTTCAGTTATACAAACATCATATATTTAATAAACATCATATATTTCAGATATTTAATAAACATCATATATACATACATATCCATGTGTCCTTTTTGAAAAATCGGATTATATGCTTCATACTTCATAGATAACAAGAAAGTTCTCTATATCAGTACATAGCAACATGTATTTGACAACATGCGAAAGAAATAACCAAATGAGGTTCAACTTTTCAATAAACCAAGTCAAAAATGGAAAACGAGCAGCTTAAAGCTTCAGTTATACAAACTAGTATTTCGCACGTACATCACACAAATACATTTGTTAGGCATTACAGAAAGAGATTGGAAAAGATTATGTTAAAAAAATGTGGCTATACAGGATTAACCGATGAATAACTTGAAAGGCACTGAGCAACAAAAGCGTGAATATTCGTGAAAAATTTCAAGAACATTCATGAATATATCTTAAGGTAATTCCTATAAATTGCAGATGACGTTCACTTTAATTAGATTTGAAAATAAATTTTGGTCATTTCAAAATTTCAATAATTCAATAAATGGCACCTATTGATGGTGGGACGTCAGATGATGATGGGGACGGTGATCACTGGTATGTCTCGTTCTTTTCCCAAGATAACTTGAAGTTCAATGAGCCTAAATGTTGTGCTTAATGCTATTTTAAAATTAGGCTGATGTATTCATACCTGAGGATTCTGTAAGAAATCTGATATATCGTTTGGACAGGACGGACACTTCTTCACAACCTTCTGTGCCCGGAGTGTTCGACCTCCACGACTTCTTTCACGTATAAAAGATTGGTCATCATATGCTTCAAGAAGGCATAGCTTGCAGAAGTTATGGGCACAGGGTGTTGTAAGAGGGAAGGTCATGACCTTGCGGCAAATGAGGCAGCTGAATTCTGCAGTATTAAGATGTATTTTCTTGTCAGAAATGTAAACAAAAGTTATATGTAAGAATAATCCAGAATAAGGGGACTATTCTGATTATTTGGTAAAGGAAGCTACATTAAGAAATGTGTTGTCACTGTTTTTTTTTAAGACAATATACCTTTCAGAAGCTTCTCCTTTAGAGTGCTTGGAGTTTTTGATTTTCTTCCTCTCTTTTGTTCCCCAGCATTTTCAGCAATCTGGAGCTTTCTGCTTTCTGGCGGAGGCTTAATCCACTTCCAACCGATTCCCTCCTAACAAAACAAGGAGCATTCAGAGTGCTAAGAGTCAAATCTTACAACAGCAATTTGGCTACATAACATTAGTGTTAGGTTATTAAACTCCCGTTCTGTATAATAAATGACAGGCTCGCCACTGTTCAATTATCTACAATATATTTTAGATGCAACTTCCAAATTTATTGGAAAACACAAATTACTCTTTCCTAATGAGTTGGATACCTGGGATTACACCATTAGCAGACAAGTCACAAATCTTAACTAGTTTTAGGTGGTGACTATCCCTTTCTTGACTTTGGCTTAAATTTGTTATTAAAGATGAACGTGATTTCTATATCTCAACATATCTTCTTGCCCCCTTTATATATAGACTCTTAAGTTCTTAACTTTTAATATTGGGGGCTTAGATGGCTACTTTTCATTGCCAGTAGTGCTACCAAAACAGCAATCACTAAACGAAAGTATTAGAGCCATTGCAATCTCATTGCTTCCATAACTAGGAATTCGGCACCAACTGAAAAAGAATTGACAGTTTAAGTTAATCCAATCATGTAAGCATATTTCTAGATTAAAATTTTCTTTTTGGCAGGACACATTATGATGGGAAAGGCCTTGAAGGAGGATAAGATAATGAGCCACTGTTAGCTTGTTCAAAACAACAAACTTAACTGGTTAAGATATCGAAAATTAATCTAAAAAATATGCCAGAGTTAAAATTAAAAAAATATGCTGAAGGGGGGAGAAAATCAATCGTGACACAAAATTTACTTTTAAAAAAGTGGGGAACTGACGCACATAATACTTCCTTAACGGGATAGAATGAAAATCAAATCATATGAAGTAACATATCAAATGAACTAAGCATGTGCATACCTCGTAGTCCCATGCTGGCTTTTCCTTTCTCACGGTAATATCTGTAGCTTGCTTCAGTTCCTTGATTGCAGGCAATGGTCTAGGGCGATCTCCTTGTTCATCACTGCATTGCATTCAAGAGAGGCATTGCAATGACTAATGTTGGCATGCAAAGCATGAGCCATTTGTTAAAGAAAAGAAGAAATGTCGCAAGAACGTTATGAGTAGGAAACAAGAATCGTTCCATGAAAAATGTTACCTTTATAAAATTTTAGCAAATTATAAAATTTTAGCAAAAGAAACAGAACTGTCTCAAGCTTAAAACTATTAGTAGGAAACTAGAAATGTTAGGGGATACATACTATCTTCATTAAGCATATTGCGTAAGAATCTCTAAGCAGGACTCTGTCGAGTTTCAACAACAATATCTTTTCCCATCTTTTCCAAATTGGCAGCTATTGGTGATCAAGTGATTTGCAGATCTGTACCACCTGATAGGTAGGTGCCCATTAAATTGTTCTTTAGTTGCCTAATTCTCTTAAGATTAATCATTTATAAATATCCACCTAGTTTTGCCTTCGCTTCTAAACGTCCAACTAACTTGCATCATTTATAGGCATCCAAACTATTCCAGCAGACATCATCGTTTCACTTTCCGATGATTGTATAACTTGAAACCCCAAATGCTAACCATCACCTCCACCCCTCCCCTCACCACACCACACCCCTCTTCTATTTCCTCCAAAAAAGAAAAAATACAATTATACAAAATACAATCCCACCGCAGGCACCCAAACAAATGATCCTATTAGTGTTCATCTTTGTCCACCCAAATTAACAAAGAAATGCCCTTGTCTTTATTAAAAATCCATTCAATTTAATTCATGGCAGTGAAGTAGATACAACCGTACGCAGTCTGCACATACAGAGTGCAAGAAAAAAATACAAGTCAAGCCAAAATCAATATTTGAGGCAATAGGTGTCCGAACCTTGTCCATGGTGCAGGCTCGTTATCGCATCGAACAAAAAGATATCTGCAAACCTTGAAACCCTGAAACAAACCCAAAGTCTTGTGTAAATAAATGCACTTATTTTAAGTGATAAGAAAAAATCATGCAATAATTGCACGACCATGAAATGTATAGGCATACTTGTATCCCGGGTTTCCTCCAGCATTGCTCGATTCTGTAAACTCCATCATATCTCACCCCAGTCTCAGGTGCATATGCAGAGCGCTTCTCTTTGTGGGATCTGCTTGAAAAATGGCATATCATCTAGCTAGTAATGGATAAGGTAAATGCTTGTGCAAAATGATGATCCAGAAAAAAGTACAAATAAAAGTTCCAGATTTAGTAGGAAAGTGATGCCTCACTAAATAGAAGCTGGTATTAAAATTTCCAAAATTTAATTTGCTGGCTAAAGCAAATCTTCAGAGATTGTGTGCAGTAAATTAATTAGCAGAAATACAGCAAGCTTTCTCAAGGTATGGAGCAGGAACGAAAAACCATACATGGATGTTATTCGAATTATGGTAGAAATTTTTAGTGTGGAGGACGTATTAAGTAAATGGCTAGCTGTAATGCAAAAATTTCATACGATCCCACCATGAATGGCATATGTAGGTTTAGTTTAATTCATTTATCGCCATTCATGGAGAAGGGAAAGCGGTCTCAAAATCATAAAATTGGTCTTTCAAAAGACTGTTCATCATACCTCACCACTCTAACTGGGTAACCCTTTTTGCAGCTAAGACGTAATGCTTCATTCATCTTATCAAATTTCTGGTCAAAAGATTGATCTTTATTAGTCCGCTTGTTTCCGCTCAAATCTCTTCCGCCACTGTGCAATCGTTTAAAACAAATCAGAAAATATTATCAACAAAGGACAACGAATAGGACACATTTAACAAAAAACAGAACCATAACAGTTAGATGCTAAAAAGATTGTTATAAAAGCAATATCATTAAGTCATGCACTGCCCTAGAGTAACTGCGGGCACAAAATTAATTTTTTACCTTCCAGTGTACAAGAACCACTCCCCATGATCTTCATCATCTTCATACCCTCCTGAAAGTGCTACTGACTGAGCCCCGTAAGTGGACTGTCCTGCAATACCTGCAACATGCGGAAAATGAGCACCCCATTGTCTGCACTCCATTCTGTCCTCCCACAGCTCCCCTACCGATACACCCTTGTTCCTTTTTGGGTCGTGTTCTGCCAGGATAGGGCCAAAATGATCCGGAGCAATGGTAACAAAAATTTGACCACTGCATGCATTAGCCTTGCCAGCCTTCTTAGCCCGATCAGTAGTGAATGCAGTTTCAGGTCTGTTCTCATTGCCAATATAATGATATGCGGATGTGGAGCCACCCAATGTGGATGGTTTTGATGTCTTTGCCATACGAATAGCAATAACTAGTGCTGAGTTAATTCTTGGTTGGGATGCCATTTTTGGTGGAATAGGAGAACGGCACTTCACACATGTGCGCTTACCCTGCCCAATCCATTTCTGGAAGCACTTCAAACAGAAATTGTGGCCACAAGGTGTCTACAAGATAAAGACAGCAAGGGATTATGAACCTAACATATAAACTAGAACAAAATCTTTTAACAACAAAATAAAAATCCAAGGCACTCCAGTACATCCAGAGTGACCGAAATAGTGAATGAATGAGCAAACAATGAACTGCCTGACGACTTAGGTAGTGATGATTAATCTAGGAACTAAGAGTTTCTGAACACTATGTTAAACCAAATAAATTGTAACATTTTATTAAATGCCTTCCAAGCAGTTATCACAGTTTCCTTAGGTAAGGTAGTGGAGACTGAAACATTTATGAGGTATAAACAGTTTGTTGAATCTCAACAAAGAACTTTCTCTATAACACTATGAAGTTAACTTCAACCAAGATGGTAATTCTCATTATATTATTAAAACAAAAGATAGATTACCTCCAATGTCTTGATGGTTACATGGAACGGCGGAGCCAGAAACCGGTTATGGTGGCCATGAAAAGAGATTTTAAATTATAAAGAGTGTACTTGCGCACTAAATATTTAGGAATTTAGATGTTCGTTTATTACATATTGCTAGTCTTAATATAATAGACTTTTCATATTGGAAAAAAAATGCAAATAATAGGGTTTACCATATAAAGTTTACAGCTATCGTCATGAGTAACTGCTAAAATCAAGGAAGAAACATTACCCTTTAAATTTAAAAGTGAGAAACATTGTAGATAATGAACCGTTCTTTTGTATTATAAATTTATGGTTTTTGATAAAATCTATTTAAATATTTCCTTTTAAAAGCAATTGTGTTTTGTTGGACTCTTAATTTATAAACCAAATATACTTATATATATTGAAGGCAATGTTGTGGAAAGCGAAAGCGTAAGCAGAAGGGAAGGGCTTAAGCTTTAGCGGCAAAAAACGCCAAGACGTTTTTAAATAGTACATAAAATAATGATGGAAAATTAGATTAATAGAAACCCTTAGAAACAGAATAATATAAACATAACAAAAATATTTTATTGTCATAAAATTTGTATACAATAATAGAAATATATTGAACAATTTTAAGAAATTATCATCCATGTAAGGTATGAAAGAGATAATGTTACATATAAGAGGCAATAATGAAATTTAATTATTCGATCCTTTGATATGATAATTTACATTTTTTACGAAAATATTGCCTATATTCCATTTGAATTCTTAAAAGCGGATTTAAACAGGATTTTCAAACAAAAGCATACCAATGTGGGAGCTTCAAGCCATTAACGCAGCACAAAAACGCTTTATGCAAAAGTGAAGCACTTCACGGCCGCTTTCCGCTAAAGCAGTGCTATAACGGAGCTTTATAAAACTTTTTACAACAGTGATTGAAGGCATGGCCCTTGCCTAGCCACACCTAGGTTCTCCTCGCTTTTGCACATTATACTTAGCAAACATACAAAATACAACTAGGTAATCTGGCTAAAACTTATTCAAAGTATCTTGCCAAATCATTATATAACCTAATATATTGTCAATGGCATATGGCTGAAAACTTGGCATAAATACGCTAAAGCAACCATCATGAGTCTTATGATTTATGAAGGGATATGAACAGATACGAATAATCCAATTTAGATCTAGTTCTGTTGATTTTTATTTTGAACCTTCATTTACTTTAGGGGGAGCATTTATTCCCGTCGACTATCATAACAAGCAATTATATCCCCTAAATTTAAAAAAAAATAGTATTCCTGATTGTCATTTCCTTCTTCAGTTCTTCCTCTTCAACCACGTAAGATTCATGACTCTAACCAAAATGGTCATATAGGATGAAGCAAAAGCAACAAGAGAAAAAAAATGATGGAATAAATGAGAAAAGTACTCATCTTGAATATCTTTTCACCACAAGAAGAATTAATGCAAAAAAATAAACTCATCACGAATCTCTTTTAACCACAAAGAATTAATGGGAAAAAGAAGTAAAAACTAGAAATCTCTTCTTTTATGGAGGAACAAGAGCTCAACCACCTATAGCGAGGGTTGTCTTCTTTTAATCTGGATAGATGTATCAATCCATTTTAGAAATAGAGATAGATGTTGATAGTGCTATACTATCCAAAACATCGAAGATATCCGTTTAACCATTCAAATACATCCATACAGTATACAAGAGCATGCCCTATGAATAAAGTTAAGCATACAAGCTACTAGATGATGCGACATTATGATCTAACAATTAATGCGACTATTTCTATTTTGTTCTTTCATGTTATGAACAAGGACCAAAAAATCGACAATTATGTTAACATCTTTCTAATCGATGTTTTAAAAGTTGCCCGAAGCTAACTTCTTGCCAATCAATTTCTCAAGACTATGCTTTTGGAGAGATTCTGTTCCACCACACCATCTTTGTGTCGGAGATACTCATCTACATGTTGACAATCATCGAGTATAAGTAGCACGACCAAAAGAATCATAAAGTTGAGAAAAAGACTACTGTCAGCGTAATACATCATTTGCATGAGAACTGATTGCTAACACTTTATGTTGAGGGGATAAATAATATCAATACACACATTGATTAAGTAAAATAAATCAATTAAATGCCAAGTCATTACCAACTTAAACATAAGAATATCACAAAGAAATCAGCTTAAAGTTCCCACATTCCGAATTAAAAATGTCCATAGTTCATGGCATAAAAGAAATGGATAAACAAAGTGTCACTATTCCGAGATTAGAATTTACTGTTTTGTTTATAATATATTTAAACTTCCAGTGTAGTAGATTTATGAATAAAAGCCTAGATTGTATTATACTTGATCTGAGAAGCTACATTAATACCAAAATCAAGTATTTACATGCATCACAAAGGGCAAAAGGGAGACCGAAGAAAACATGGATGGAGGTGATACGAAACGATATGGTTGCCAAAGGACTCAATGAAAGTATATTGTTTGATAGAAGTGAGTGGAGACAGAGGATTCATGTGCTGGACCCGGCATGATTCTCATGTTGGTTCATGTAGCCTACCCCATATGCTTGGGATAAAAGGCTCAGTTGTTGTTGACATGCATCACAAAATATCTGTCATAAAATCCAACCAATTTTATCAATCTATTCATCAAGCCCAAGCTTATTAGTATAAGAAGCTTGTCCTATAATTTAAAGATTAATAAATGTAGTAAAAGATAAAGAAACGCGCTTTACTTGGTTGTCCACAGTCATCAAATCATACGAGAAAACAATATGCCGCATATCAAACAAGGAAATCGCTAGATCCAGTCAAAAAGGCATCACCTTCTCCATCTTCATCAAACAAAAAGATGATAAAAATCACGAATAAATTGCTAATAGCGCTACTCACAGTCACAGGTCTTTCAGGCAGCTGCATGCAAAATGAGCACTTGAACTTCTCATCCAAAAGATCCATCACATCGTCCTTCGCCGTCTTCTTCTTCTTCTCCTCGTCGCCGTCGTCTTTCCCCCCCTCCTCATCCGCTCCCGATCCCTTGCCGCTCATCAATTCTTGCCGCTTCCTCGCCTTCTCCTGCTCCGTCAGCGATCCATCGGCCTCGATCGCGCGGATCGCCGCGATCAAGCCGCCAGATCCGCCGATAGGCGCGGCCGGGCCGGCCCCGGCGACTTCCCCGCCGCCATTGGCGTCGGGATCGGAGGAGGCGGCGGAGATTGGCGGCGGGGAGCAATCGGGGCAGAGCCAGTCGGCGGTGGAGGCTAGGGTTTGGGGAGGGGAAGCGAGGCACGGCACGTGCCATGGGGTGACGCACGTGCGGCACGTGAGGGACTCGGTGGATTGAGGGGTTTGCTTGCAGGCCATGCAGGCGCCGTCGCCGTCTATGGGGAGATCGGTCGCCATTGGAGAAGATCCCAGATCGAGCGAGGAGAGAGAAAGCGAGAGTGAAAAAGTTTTAGAGAGAGAAAGGAAAAAATTTCGGGGGATTTTTATAGAGAGAGAAAATTTGGGGTGTTTTGAGGGGGAGGGGAGAAAAAAGAGGCGGGGATTTGAAAAGACGAGTCGGGGTTTGAATTTTCACTCTGGATTTGATTCGCTGACACTCGTCATTTTTCGGGAGGTGATTTGTAAATAAGAGTTTTTTAAGGGGGGAGAACGAGGAAAATAGCAGATGAACCTGGGAAACTGAGAAAGAGGTGGGGCCTACCAAGCTTTGGTGTTATCTTTTTTTTAAAATAAATCCTCCCCCAACCACCCCCTCCGCCCGCCACCTCTAATTTGCTTCTTTTTCATTGCAATTAGCGATTTTTATAATTATATATGTGTCAGCCTCGACATAGAGGAGAGAAGATGCGGGCAGGTAAGATATTTTGACGACAATGGTTAGGGCTGTCAGGTTCGTTGGATCAAAAATTGGGAATTGATGTATAATGCAACATATATGTGGGCCCCTAACCCTCATACCTCACACACACATACATACATAGACATACATGACTCCATGTCTGCTTGAATTCCTGAACTCATTATTCTGACATGAAATTAAAAATACATCATGAACTTGAATACTACGAATTTTGACATGGGCTTGAATATTGATCGAGCCAAGTATCGTGACATAGAACAAAGCGCCATATGGAGCAAAGTGTATGCCGTGACAATGGTGGGGTCACCTCTTGAGTCATGGGGGCCACTTCTTAAATTCTTGGGGGTCATTTCTTGAATTCGCATATGAGTGAGATCCATCGGGAGACGTCTCTGGATACCACACAAGTTTGAAAGCGCATATATCTACGAACCACCATTAATATTTATGAATATTTTTTACCAATGTTTGCCGAGGGTGTTGGATAGTTAAGGATGTATAGTTCAGTTGCTTTTGAGTCCCCTGCATGTAATCTTGTACTTCTGTAATCTTGTATAACACCTTACAGAGCGGTTGAACGTAATTTCTTTACTTACGTTAGAAATGGTCATGATCGATATTTACCGAGAGTGTTGGGAGTTGAGGATGCGTCGTCCAGTTGTTTCGAAATCTCCGTATTTTTGTACTCTACCATCATATATAAAAAAAAAACTGAAAATAGTCTTAGAGGGGGACAGGACTATGCAATCAAAATGTCCAAGTTAAAAAATTTATGCACTTGCTAATCAAAACCACAATTGTAAAGTATAGACAAAAGATAAACCAATAAAGATAAGTAGTTAAGCACAACTACAGCTGTGAAACATAAACATATAGCAAGAGAAAATAACAAGCATAAGCAATGGGAATATAGAGTAAGGGAATACAAAGCATGCGGTTTCTAGTTATGAATATAAAGCAAGAGTTAGAAAAATTGCAAACGCAGACACAAAGGTTTATAGTGGTTCGACCACCGATAACGTCTCGGTCCCCAATCCACTTTCTTTAGCCCCGCAAACATGTTCCCTTTATCTTCTCAACACGTTTTCTCCGAGATTACACGTTGCTCAACATACGAACAACACTTCTTCACTCAATACCTGCTCTTCTCTTTTACAAAGACACCCCTGCACTTAAGAGTCCTCACACAAAAAAAAATCTTACAGCTCACTCTTCTCCCACAAAGAAACAAGAGGAAAATTACAAGCTCAAATACTCTCAAAGGAGTTTTACAATTGAAGCTCTCTAATACTCAGGAAGATGGAATATCAAATTATAGTTCTTGAGTGATTTTGTGTGTGAGAGGGATGCTAGAAATACAAATAACAATTTTACTCTTACAAGAAATGAGATGATCGCTTGAGATAGTCAAGTTTTGTTTTTGCAAGTGGTTAACTTAGAAAAATGCTTTAGAAAATATATATATATAGCAGATGGAGATTTTATTGGTCTCTCAATTTTAACCACAGTTATATCGCTATAATACTTACATATCGTACCGCAGGGAGTCGTGAAAATTTCAATTAATTTTAAAATGAATTAAAATAAAAGATGTGATTTTAATTAAACCATTTAAAAGCAAATAAGGAAAGTAAATAAATGTCACGCCCCGCTTTCCAAAATACGGAATACGGGAGGTGACTAGGCCAGCCATGCTCCTACGGTCAGGAAAACAATCCCGCCGTAGCCATACTTTGGCTTTTAGCATAACATGGTAATCGGTAAACACAACGCAGAAGTAAAAGAAACACATCACTAGTTTATTACGTCAAATTTCATTGTTCACAGTTTATAATAGTTCGAAAGAAAAGAAAACTACTAACCAAGTATAAATACAAGGTTGATTTATGGAAAGTGGTAAAAGTACTGATGGTACGGCCGTCTAGATCTCTACGAGCTCGAATGGTAGGTCTGACTTCTGGACTGGGTCATTTCCAAGCCCTGAGCATGCATACTTAGGTCGTCAGGACGACGCTGTCACACCCTGCTTCTCGGTGTACGACGAAAGGGACGCGACGAGGCCGCTGCGTATTTACTCTGAAGTAAATACGCTAAGCGTAACTAAGTAATATAAAAGAAATATACACAAGAGACAAATATAATGAACATCAACTTTATTTATTCACATTCTTTTTTTTACAATACATGGAAAAGCAAATACATGGAAATGAAAAGCAATGCCTAAACCGTTGCATAACAGAAATAGAAAGTACTAAAATGAAAAGTACAGGTATCTAGAGTTCTGGGTCGTAGGCTAGCCGATCCAAGTCCTCGCTGGTGGGCTCGATCTCCTGAAAGTCCGAATCACCTGCCAACATTCCAAAGAAGAAAGAGAAGGAATATCATCAGCGAACAATCGCTCGGCAAGTCCCAAAAATAAGGGAGAAGTAGAATAGACAGAGAGAGAGAGTATCTTTAAAGTAGTATCATATTGTTTAATGTTGTATTTAGTGTTAACGCTGTTGTTTGTAGCTTGGTACAGAAGGATGCCAGTGTATACGAGAGGAGTCTCAGTAGACCAGAGACTAAGGTGAACGAAATGTACAAGAAACCGTTTATGCCGCGGTACAACATCAATGGAATACAGGTTAGGTGTCTTAAATCTTACAGTCCCGTGCCACTCCTAACACCTTCCATACCAATCTACCCCTTAAAACCCCGCGATATCTTAATTGTATTGTATTGTAAATTATATTGTCTTGTATTATAGATTGTATAAATGGATAACTTGCCGAAACCATGATATCAGTAAATGGATGTAACTGGAGAATCATATAGATGGATGTATATTCATGATTCGGTTCGGTCAATATAGATTGATAGATTGAACATATTGAATATATGAATTCATATTGAATTGTTATATTGTAGATTGTACTTGAATCATATTCAAGTCAGATTGATTATATTGAGACTCGGTCTGAGTCAAACAATTAGAAAAAAAATTGAATCCTGAATTAGGTTTTGGTGTTATCGGTAGCAGCTGCACATGGACGGCAGGATTTGTGTCTTTTTCAAAAACGATTACCGTGTTGATAACACCGTTTGTTAAGTTGTTTACCTTAAATAGGCAAGCACCCACTTCTCCGGCTCCCTGAGGCTCAAGAGATTAGTCCCGCTTAAACCTATGTTTACTAGGGTCCTTAGGGTAATTTATAGAACTTGAGGGGGTTTAATGTAAAAATAATTTTGTATAATTTTCAAAATACACCCCAAGTATTTAATTATCATCTTTAGAGTTTTCATAGATGTAGATTTTATATATATGACATTTCTAGTGAATAAAACCTAATTTCATAATATATGGTATTTAATTGTAAAGTATTGAACTTGTATGGAATTGCATGGTATTTTCATGTAAAGTGATTCCTTTGAAAATTGGAATATTTATATTATATCAAAAATCAGATATTTTGATGATATATATATATATATACATTTATATAAAATAATTTTAATTTATTATTTTTCTAGGAATCTTATTTTCTTAAGATATTTGTATTTTTAAATCTTTCGAGACCGAATGCTCCTTGCGGAGGTCTGCATCTCGCACTACTAAGTCCGAGAATGTGCGATAATCCGCACCATTCCGAAGGGGTTCCCCAAATGGGTTGTAGCGGCGCTTTGCAAATATTTGTTTAAAATACATAATCTTGTAAAAATGGTTTTTTATAAGTTAAAGGTAGTTTTGTGTAAAACCGTAATGTCACGACCCGAAATTGGCACGTGACGGCCCTAATACTACGCAACGCCTACAGACGTAACGCAGTAAAAGAAAGCCAAAACCCAGAAATCTAAACCATTAAAAAGACAAGAAAAAATAATAGAAGTTTTGAAACATTTGAAATCGCAACCCAAATTCTTTAAAAGCCCAACTTATTTCCTTTAAAATTTTGGCAGCACCTCCTTTGTAAAAACTAGTCCTAAAAATGGGTACAATTAAATATAAATGAAGCATCCCCAAATGGGAGCAAATATACGCCCAAAGATGGAAAACAACCACCACAACAAAATATACGACGCCGTAGCGAAGAAATAAAAGACGATAGAAAGAAAGCTGTAAAAAAGACAAACAAGTCACAAATAATATACAATATCGTCCTCACCAAGTCTCTAAGTCAACAAAATAATAGTAGATGGAGAGTACAAGGATACAACGAATATACAATACAACAATACGGATAACCACAAAACCCACCTAAGCAAAACTGCACACTATGAGCTGAAGCGGTATCCGTAGCAAAAGATGATCAGATAGATGAATAGCCAGCCTCGACTACTCTTGGGGAACACCCTGCAAAACAACTGTGGCACAACGGGGGTGAGTTGCCAACTCGTAAATAGTAAATAACATATGCAGGTAATCGCAAGTATGCACGTACAGCGTGAATCTAACATATGCAATTAATAGCAATAAAAGGTTATATGAATACAATAATCATGAAAGGTACACTAACAGGTACTACTAATATATGAAGCAGTGCATAACAATAAATATGGAATATGGAAAGAAATATGTCATTTCTACGGAATCCTGACATCGTGGTAGGATCACAACCCATCAAGACAATCCAAATCCCAATTCCTCAAATCAGCCCCCAAATTGGCTGTCATATCAAATAAGTCTCACAAATCCTGAATGTACACTTTCGAATAAATCTCCTATATCCTGAATGTACAAATCAGCAATCTTATATATATATCCTGTATCAAATCTCAAATAAATCACCTATATCCCAAATCAAATCTCAAGTAAAAGTCTAACACCCAAAATATAGTTGCATGAATTAATATGATGATGTATATAAATTAATGTCAATACACATATATTAGCGTCCCATTCCACTAATATTGGTGTAAGGGCATATATAACAGCGGCCTAATTCCCTGTTATATATACAAAGGAGTAAAAAGAAATATCATGAAACCAATGTGTCAAGCATCGACACAGAAATGCTGATCTATCAGGTGCTGTCACCAAGACTGGCATCCTGATAGGTACGTATCATACACTATACCGAAAGCTCGAGTGCCTAGCTCTGACCCTCGCCTTTCGATGTATCCATACGCACATGACTCCCGTCGGTATCCCATGATAACCGACGAGTCATAGGTAATGTCACCGGAAGGTATGGTTCCCTTGCCGGGCTCATCGGCGTGGTACATCGACATCTCTTTCTTGCCCTGGGGTACCTCCGGGCCCCACCATATACCCTCATACGGTCTCGACGCTTCCTTGTAGGGGTATATATATATATCAAAACCGATAAAACTCATGGTGGATGCTGAAATATCATATCAAGGGAAACCGGATTTTTCAAATAATGCATAATTTCATGAACTCCCACGGTCCCCAAATCCAGAAAACATCATGAAAAATCCATATAACAATGCGAAAATCCATGAATATGATATATGCAACATAAGCTGAAATGTAAGCATATAAAGGAAAAGCCGCTAATTAACTGTAACAAGTTAATATAAAATATCATGCGGTTCCTATTTTATCCAATTCTAAATAACATCAAGTGAAGGTAAATATGTAGCTATAACTGATATATGTGTAAACACAAAGGTATAGCAAGGTATATATATCTACCTATAAGTAAATGATGTAGTATACCCCCTGGGTATAAGTGAAATATGTGCAAGGTATACCTGTAGCTATGTCGTAAAATATGTATGTACCTATCACTAATGGTACAATACTCTATAGGTATACGGGTATCTAGCATATAAGTATATGAAGGTATATGTGTAAGCATGTAGATATACAGGTATGCTATATGTCATATACGATAAGAAATATGAATCAATGTCACAATGTCCCTAACCAAGAAATATCCTAACTATAAGTGGTTTGTGTGTGACATGGCAATTATTGATGGTGTGTGTAGCATACAATCAGTGCTCGTGCAACATGAATCGTCAATAATATGTGCAGTGTCCTAAGGCTACTAGTCCAAGCACAACAACATCTAAGTAATAGGGTAAATGCGCAATTCTAAATATGACATAGAATATGCGACAAGTATTAACATTTCTAGCCCAGACGCATAACGCCATGCGGGCGATTCCCCTGTAGATGTTAAATTTACTTACCAACGCTCCAAACTAGGTGAATCCTACCACCTGTTTTCCTTTTGTAGCAGTGTCCGAAGTCCCCGTCTGCGAACCTGCAATATAATACGATAAAACAAGTATATATTAATAATAAACCTAGAATACATACAATCTACACGGACCAACACGACACACAAACGTACTCTAAAGGGTTCGTATTGTAGCTAACACGTATAGCGACACTACGAAACCAACTCAGCACAACAGCAACACGTAACACGCATCGTATCGGATAACGTATCGCACGAAACGAAACACTAGAAATATGCAAAGCGATCCCAGATTTTTCTGTGCTAACAATTTGTAAAAATTGCAAGTACCATGAGACTACAATTAACCCCAGAGACCCTTACACCAAAAACCAACACCCAGGTCCCTACTCTGGCCGCAAATTGCGGCCAGAAGCAATAAATCTGCGGCCTGAACAAGGAGGAACTGGCTCGTATTTTGAGGGTGGGTTCTAGGTCTCTATACTAGGTTACTGTCAAGTCAATTTTTGCAACAAATACTTAGTTTAACAGCAGATCATCCGAGACCCCAAATCGACACTAAAATAACGATATTTATCCGAAACGATACGATACACGATGATAACAGCAACTAACAAGCTAAGCTATACAAAAATAACTTAAAGAACAGATAGGAAACATTACCTAGCCAAAAGAACACAAAGATCCAAGTTTTGTACACTCCATGGCATCCAAGAGGAAAGATGTGAACAAAGATGTGATTTTGATGAAGTTTTGGTGAATTTGTGATGGATTTTGAGATGGAGTGAGAGAGAGTGTTCAGAATTTGTTGAGGGAGATAGAGAAAAAGAGAGAGGGTGTGAGGAAATGAGAGAGGGAGGTGAGTGTAGGGTGAGGTGAGAGGTGAGTGTATCATAGCATTAATTGCTAACCATGCCTCACATTAAATGCACCATACCTCATCAATCCAAAAGAATTATCTCTCTCTCTCACACACAAAAGATTAAGGGTAAATGAGAAAGGGTGGATTTAATCAAGGATTAGGTTAAGTGTCATGGTTGCTAAAACTAGATTAGCACAAACAAAACTCACATTTACGTGCACACGTGCGTGCATGCTTATAACAAATAATAATAAATTATTAATTAAATGTTATAAAATATGAGGAACCCGAATTGGTAAACTTTTTACAGTAAACCCGCACTAACGTCTAAACGAACACTAACCGAAATCTAAGGCGTTACACATATTTTCCCGAATATATGCTTCCCAAAAGGTATCGTGCTATGTTGCATATGAGTGTTGTGAAGAGGTAGGTCATTACCCCGTGATCTATCTAAAGGTATAGCAAGGGTAATGATGTTTTAATATCGAAGCTAAACTATATGGTATTTTTCTGCAAAAGTGCAATAAAAATTGAAATATACATTCTTTTGAAATGGAATTTGTTCCATATGTTTTGTTAATGATTAATAGTCATGTTGTGAGAATTTTGTATTGTTGTATTTAAGAAAAGTTAAACTTTTTAAAGAAAACCGAATCGGAAGTCGGATTAACTCCGCTTCCGTCGGATTTTAGAAATACGAGTTTTAAGGTTAGAAATGAGAAGAGGGAGGAGGGGCTTACTTGTTTTTAGGTTAGAGAAGAGGAAGAGGGAGTGGTAGGAGGTGCCGGTGCGTCGTTTCTTCGCTGGGAGCTCTTAGGGTCGTCGTCGGAAATTCGTCGGTGTTTCACCCTTCGCTAACTCCACTTATACACAAAAGTTCTAGAGAATTTTCTTGAGAGTTTAGACAAAGTTTGTGAGTGAGGGTGTGTGTGAATTGGAGTGGTATTTATAGGAAAAGATTAGGGTTGGGATTTTAATAAAAAAAATTGCATTAAAATGGAGATTAAAGGGATTTTATAGTCTCTGTAATTGTGCAGGGTTTTTAAAGTGTACAGGGGTTATAAGGAGACCAAAAGGCACAGGAGTTCAGAAGGCCAACTCGGGTTTTGGCCAAGTTCGGCCGGCAGCGCCGGCCAAGTCAGCCGCACCGCCGGCCCGATCTGGCCGAGTCAGGCCGGGTCTTGGGGCCACGTGTCCCTTGCCGATTTTTCTACCCCTTGGGTCAGTTTGTTTTATATGTGACTTTTGGTTTTATGTGTTTAGCACGTGTAGACTCTTTGGATTCTAAAAATTTAAAAGAAAATTAATTAAAAAAAATAATGTGGCTAATGGGATTTGAACTCTGGTGCTTTGATTCAGCAGTGCAAGGTCTTATCAATAAGCTACAAGCTCTTGCTTGCTATTAAAAAGAAAATCAAATACTTATAGTACTCACAGGAAATGTAAATACCCAAGTATACATTAACTTTAAATCAAATTTATGTACACAAGAATTGGAGTTGTTACAGACGCAATAGCAATATTATGGAAAATATAATGAGGCAAGAAAATAAAAGTAATAACGGTAGAGACAATAAATGCATGTAAAAGATATGTCAATAATCAATGCAGTGTATGACCTGTGTACCTACTGGTCTCTAAGTCAATTTCGAATTCGAGTTTGCGGAAAGGAGTGATCATGTTTAACGAGGGTCTATTGCGTACCCGAGATTACGGCCTACTGTTGCCTGGGACATAACCCTGTCAGCCGGACCGCTAAGTCCAAACCTATTATATCTAAGAGTAGCTGTTTGAATGATCATCCTCTAAATCGCTAACCTCGCTAAATAAAAGTTCTTTTCCAGTTCGATTTTCCCTTTTTTCCTTAGGTTTCACTATCCGTAAGTATGGGCTAGTTGTGTGCAAGCATGCACCAATAGCACTGCTTTATTCACTATTCATTGTGAAGTTCACTGCCACGAATCGTTCACCTTTTTACGGCGTGCCCAACGCAACTAAATCGATTCCATTCACGTTCTACAATGAATTACACTGAGAATTAATAAGGACACTCACTATCACTATGTAGGGTTAGCTTAGCACCTTAGCAAGGTTTTGGTAAGCATCAATCATGCTACTTTAAAATTTTTGGGGTGCTAAACAAACCCTAACCAAGATCTTAACTAGAGTATTAGGATAAACATAGCAAGTAAACAACTTTACTTCTAAGAGTTAGGGATTACAACCTTTGTAGTCCGTTCCTTCACTTCTATAGCTCCGAGTTGAGGTCCCTTTGCTGCGATCATCGAGTACCCGGACTCAAGAGAGGCTCCATGAAGAGAAAGATGTAAGCTTGCTTCAAATCTTTAACAACAAAGATGATCTATCTTGAAGAAACTCAAACCCAAGCTCATGCTTCACTAATCAAGCATTAACAAAGCAAACACCCTAATCTAAGTGGCTAGAATAGATGAGGATGATGAAGTAGGAATTTAGCTCTCATTTGTTTTCAATTTCTCACTCAAAATCAACACTTACCAAAAAGCTAGTAAGCTTTTTCATGAGCAAGAAGAAGAAGAAATCACTTTGTGATGAATAATGAAATCATTGTTATGGTTACAAATCAACCATGGTTAAGAATGAAGACTTAACCCATGTAGAGAGTTTACTAGAGTAAAGGGTTTGGGTTGGGTTAGAAAATATCAACATAAAATATCTCAGCAAAAAACAGAAGGAAGCTTCTTGAAGCTTCATGCAAAAGCTAACCCAAATGCTAACCCAAATCAAACCCTAACTTGTTTAATCTCCACAAATCATGTTGCATTTATAACCCCAACTTGTTATAATATTATATATTGTAGGGTTCCTAGGCACTCTAATGGAGTCTCATAAGTGATCAAACATGCACAAATCAAATTTTACGGGTGCC
Organism: Agapanthus africanus; assembly: GCA_030015575.1. NCBI lineage: Eukaryota > Viridiplantae > Streptophyta > Magnoliopsida > Asparagales > Amaryllidaceae > Agapanthus > Agapanthus africanus. The sequence goes on along the minus strand of JASDDO010000001.1, from coordinate 113,761,909 downwards.
TACAAACCCTAATACGGATCGTCAACTAGATATATATAGGCGAAGCAAGCATGTAATCGAATTAAATGCTAAGGGAAAGTGACTACAACCTTTGTAGATCCGGTCCACCACTTCCTAGGCTCTGCGATGATCTCCCTCCGCTGTCCAAATCGAACCCTTGACTCTAGCATTGGCATCATCGAAGAATGGGCGGGCTTGATCGTCGGTTCGATGCCGAAGATGATCTACGTCGAGGCATCACAAGAACAAGCTCCAACTTCACCAAGCCTTGAGAACTTGTGAAGGAAACACCCTATACAACTTGGCAAGAGGTAGAGGATGAAGAAATAGGAAGTGGGTAGACTTTAGATTTGGATTTCTCACTCATTTTGGCTAGTTGCCATTGATGGTGCAAGCTTTCTTCAAGTTGAAGATGAAGAAGAAGATGATAAAGAATTATGATAAGTGTTATTTAAAAAATAAAAACAATATGATACTTATCATGTCAACAACCATGGTTTAGTGTAGAGAATCAACTAAGGTTAGTAGAATGGTTAGGTTTAGGAGATGAAGACAAAATGGTCATTAGGTCAAAGATGCTTGAAGCATCCAAAAGAAACCATTTTGTTTTCTTTACCTTTTAAAAATAAATAGATAAATGAATAAGTAAATAAAAGAAACCCTAACCATTCATATAACTATGGTCAATTCTTTACACAAACCCAAGCTTGCATGTATCATCAAACATGATACAATCTTGTGCACAAAAGTATATCTTATATACAACTTGTGCAAAACAAGTGAGTAAATCCATTTAAAGTGAACCAATACTAGTTAATGCAAAGTAATATATCAAATATATAATTATACATTAAATCATTAAATCAACACTTGATTCAATGATCCGGTCATATCGCATATAACCGGCTAGTATCCAATGTATCGGCTTATCGAATCAATCCTTGATTCGATAACTAGGTTATATCGCATACAACCATTCGACACATTCATCGCGAGAATGAAATACGGTAACACATACACGCATTATTCTCGGTCCCGCACATATCTCATATGCGCTCCTATTTCGTTTCGCTTGAGCCAGGAAACCTCTGTGTAGGACTCTAAAGACTCGTCAATACGCCGGCAGCAGATGATGATCATATCAAACACCCACAAGCCGCAAGCGGTCTGCTAAACGTAACGGCCACCCGGGTATTGAGCGATCAGAAGATCGACGAGCAAGCCCGCTCACACTCCTGTGAATCCAACCAGTAACACTTACCGTACAGTCCGGTCTGTTCGTCTGATATGTCGCATATCTTGCCTAGGGATGGTAAACGTCAGACCCCAATAGCTCGATAAGTCATGCCGACGTGAAGTCCATGACATGTGTGAAACTACTGATGACACTTACCAGTAGGTCACTGCAACCCTGGCCAGGGATTTCCTGTTATGGCCAGTCGAGCATAGCGCAACATCAACCCCCAATACCGGGAGAGACGAATCCCCTCCTATCGCTCATTGCCTTCATGTGAATCGGGACTGTACCCAAAAACCACCTGTTTGCACGACTCAGTAGAGCCGTGGTAGGGTGGAAATCAAAGCACAGTGGGAGACACACAAGACTCTATGACGATCTCGGGTCAACAGACTAAGCTGTACCAGTGTCACCAGAGAACTGCCATCTGACGTGAGGTATAATACCATCTGGGAGTTCTCGGCGAGTCCGTTCAGTGTACCCAGTCTCCACTGAGCACCCGTATACCATCTCTGATGTCAAACACCAATGGATATGGGATCATCCATCGCCCATCACATGGGTCGAGAAGATACACGCTAGTCTACTCTGGAATATCGATGCCCCGTCTCGATATTCCCACGACTAGGAACAATGAAGGATGTACTCATTGACTACCCAGGCCCCAATAGTATGATCTTCATCATAGTCCTGGAAGTCGAGTACTAATCCTAAGGGCTTTATCAACATGTAATCAGAGAGACAGAAAGTATACACGTTAAGATAAAGAGCAACCAGATAGCGTACTATCATGTCGAGCAAGAAAGTCCTACCTATATATGTCCCAGCATCCACTACAATATACATCCAATGTACAGTAATGGCCTCTAGGGCATACATATAACTAACAATCTCCCACTTGCACTAGGGCCATCTGTAGCAGTGGTTGCAGTATCTAATACTCAACCATCCCATAGGAGTCTCTCTCTGGGAAAAGGCCTTCGTGAGTGGATCCGCCGTGTTGTCCTCTGATTCTACTCTCCTAACCTCGATCACCCTGGAGATCAACTATCTCCATGATCAGGTGATGCTTCCTCAGAATATATCTGGGTCACTGATGGGACCAGGGTTCCAGGGCCAAAGCCACATTTCCATTGTCACACAATGGCAGGAACCTAGTTCATCTTATGAACCAATATACACCCAAACTGCCTCTTTGGAAGTATCTTTAATAGCGATGTTACCAGCCTTTATCGTCTAGTTTGTCACGGTATCTAGCTTGGAAATCTTCCAACATACCGTCCCTTTACCGAGGGTAAAGACAATGCCTGCGACTGACATTCAGTCGTCCTTATCACTCTGGAACCCTTCCAGTGATTCTCCCCAGGATCGATTGATACCATCTCACTACAACTAGTGAGTATCCTAACATCCAATTAAATCTATCTCATAGATCCAAAGCTTAGGATTTAGTATGTATCACTTTGATCCTATATGGAAAATCATTGTGATAAGCGGAGATTGATCGAGCGTAGCATAGGAAACTCCTTCCCTAACAAGAGTATGTCATCCACGTACTCTATGAGGATCGTCATCATACTCCCTACTACCTTTTTGTTTATACAAGGTTCATCTACCATTTTGATGATGTCAACTTCTTTGACTAATCCATCAAAACAGATGTTCCAACTCCGCGATGCCTGCTTTATCTTATAAAGCATCTTGCACACGTTTCCGCTGCTCCCACTGTCTACGAGGCCCTCTGGCTGTGTTCTTATAGACGTTCTCTTCTAAATCAATATTTAGAAAAGTAGTCATGGCACCCAACCACCAGATATCGTAGTCATGGTATGTAGCCGTGGCAAGTAGGATCTGGATGGACTTAAACATAGTCCCTGGAAAAGGTTTCATCATTATCCGTGCCTGGTTGATGACGAAAAACTTTAACAAGTCTAGCTTTGAAAGTCTCAACTTTTCCATGTACACCAAGTAGTCTTCTCAAGATATACTTGCTCCTGATGGGGATTTAACCCTTCAGATATAGCAACCAAAGTCCATACTTTGTTGGTGTATAAGGATTCCATCTTAGATCACTAAGCATCCAGCCATTCTTACAGAGTCCCTACTCTCGATGGCCTGCTCGAAACTGGTTGGGTCATCATCTCATGATGCAATCCTCGCTCCCACTGTCATCGAGAAACCGAGGTATCTCTCAGGCAGGCGAGGAATCCTACCAGATCGGCGGAGAGGCTGAGGTTCGTCCGGGACTATAAAATCCTTTGGTTCTGTCAAATCTTCAGCTGTAGTTTCGAATAGCTGGAACCTTTCCAGTTCTACAGAACTGACCTTGCCTCGATCTTGTCCGGATTTTGCTTTTGACATAGGCCGGACAATCCCAAATCTTAACTTACTTAAGAGATAGGATCTTCCCACACCATATCTCATATGGAGTGGTAGGCACTGATTTGATTCGAACCTAATTCAATAGGTATGCAGCTTCTCAAGCGCATAACTCCCAAAAAAAAAATAGGTAACTCAGTAATACTCATCATAGAGCACACGATATCTAATATTGTGTGATTGCTCCGCCCCGATACACCGTTGTGCTGTGGTGTATTCAGAGGAGTAATACTGAGAGAGAATCTCATTTTCCTTTAGAATAGTCCAAGGATTCCATGCACAAGTATTCTCCTCCCTGATCTCATCATAGGACATAATACTTATACCCGTATATTGGTTCTCTACTTCCTACTTATATTCTGTGAATACCTCAAAAGGTTCGGACTTATATTTCAACAGGAATATATGACTGAATCTTGAGAGATTATTAGAGAATATAATGAAGTATAAAGAACCAGTCTTGGCATGTGTAGACAGGAGACCTTACATACATCATCATGCATCAGTCCCAAGAGTTTACTAACTCTTTCTCAGTTTCCAGTAAACAGAGCTGGTGTCATTATATCTTTGTGACATGACTGGCAAGTTTCACAAGATGTAAATTCAAACTGATTTAAATATGCATCTAAATATAACTTCAGCTAGTCGGGTCGCATTGATATGACCTAGTCTACAAAACCTCAAGAAGAATTCGTTCATTTCTGAACTCTTCCTCTTGTGTGTGTTCTGAATACTAAGAACTGTAGTTTGATTTAGAACGTCAATGCTTTTAGATAACGTGCCTGAACCGATCAACTTTTGATATAGGAAATGTTCAAAACATTATCCAACAATACAAAATTTTATCATTTCTTTACTTGTAAAGAGAGTGATATGATTTTGTATAACAGGTTCGGTATCTAATAACATTCGTTCAGAATCAATGTATTGGTAATACAGGGTGACAGTGACCAACAGACTTGGCTGCAACACTTGCCCCGTTTTCTGTCTCATGAAACTTATCACCCGTTCTCAGTTTTTCTACCCTTTTGTAGCCCTATGTAACAGATTACATATCTGGGATCCTGATCCGGTATCAGATACCCAGGATGCGGAGGATACTGAGAAACAGTTCTTTGTAATGAACACACCCGAAGATGATGCATCATATGCATTTTCTTCGTTTGGGCGGCATAGGAATTCTGGTATTCCCCTATTTCCTGCTCTGTCTTATAACAATTATAAGTTGGAGCGGGACCATCGTTCCCCAGCTCAGTATAACAAGCGGGTTCGGTCAATACATCCATTTTATTATCTTGATTAAGGCGTGATATGGTCGCTACCAGGAGAGAGAGAAGAAAACACTCTGCGTGCGCTCTTGCAAGATCAGATTGGTTATATATTTTATCTAATCAGGATGGCTCCCACTGTTTTTATCAAATCTTCCTTCAAACCTTAAAAGGAAAGACTAGCCGGGATTAATTACACTCTACAAGTTCGCCAATTTTCAGCCAGGCCAGTGTCGGTACTTTGAGGGAGGTTCCCCGTGCTTTCGCACGGACCTAATTACAGTAAACCTCGTTTTCCCAGAGGCGTAACCCCGTTGACACCTTTCTAGACACCTACTTGATCGGCTAATTGCAAAGTGCAAAACTCTCCCAGGAGTAACAATTACTCGCAGTGGGTATCGGGATCCAACTATCATATAGAAGGTATGCAATCTCATTGCAAATTTCAACACTTGAAACTCCCGATAAAGGTTTTTACCCCTAGCACCTATGACCTTAACTATGGTCAACAAATCATAAGTGCTAGTCAAGTTCTACCCGTCATTTTGTGATTAATTAGACCCACCCACATGACCCTTAACTAAGGTCAACAAAGTCACGCGACTGTCCTAACTAATCGCATCATATGCGGTGTAGGAAGACATCACTTAGCTACCGTACACTGTGCCTTGACTATGGTCAACAAACACAGCACGAATACTAAGTACTCTACTTCCTAAAATGACGGAGGGTTGCGAATGGTTTTTATGAAAACCTTTAACGCTTTGAACTTGATCTCATTGCGGAATCAAATGGTTTTTTAAATGAAATGTTTTTCGAAGCTTTTCTAGTTTTGCTAAAGGGGTCACTCCCGGTGAAGGGATCGTCGGCCCTTTCCTCGTCGAATGAGGTGCGGGATATATCATATATATCACTGTGCAAAGCGGAAACTATAGAAGCAATCAAAAGACAAACCGAGTGATGTAGCATCTGCCAGTTATTGCTAAAGGAGTCACTCCCGGTGAAGGGATCTCGGTCCTTTCCCTATCGAATAAGGTGCAGGATATTCTACAAGGAACACCACGATGCAAAGCAAGAACAGTAGCTACCTGTTTTTATTTTGAAATTCGATTCCACAACATCAATTAGGTTTATTTTCTTTCATTAATCTCATTAATGAATATCCCATCATTTAAATTACCTAAACATCACAGATAGATATGACGTACACTTATGCCATCCGCATTCGCCTCGATGTCCCCTCGTGCACCGTTAGGTTAGGTAACTAACGGCAGAGCGGGGCAGGGCTAGCGCGGGTGTAAAACATAAGTAACGTCTATATAAAATATCATATATACTAAAATATCTGTCACAGAACATCATATGATCACATCACAGATAAATCACAGCAGAAGAAACATATGAAATATTGGATATACTAGGACGTCCGTGTTTTCAATACGAGCCAGTATAAAACACGGATTCCACAGTCGTGATGAATAGCCAATCCCACACCCCTAGACCCCTACGAGAGCGGCAAGCAACCCTACCAATTCTAGGGTTAGGAGACCCGGACTCGACTCCTCGAGTTGGTCTCCCTCTGGACCCCAGAACCCGGTTACTTATGCTCCCCTCCTTGGGTCTATCCTAGTGCAGAAAAGTAAATAATATACATCAACGGTGACATCTTCCGCAACCTGGAAGTGCCCCAATAAAAGAATATTACATACAAGTTTTTACATGAATGAAAATGAAAAACACTCATCTCACATAAAAACCCCCGGCTATTCAAATACGACGATCCAATATAACATATCCAGCAACACATAACATCACATGTCATCAACGTAAGTAAATATGCGCATCCCAATTGTCGTTGACATATAGCAACGAAACCGGCGATATCACATATTACACTTACGGTCACAGAAAAGAAAGTGTAAAACTACAACAGTTGGAATCCGCAACCTCTTTAGACATCACATGCCTAATCAAATGAATTACTTAGACATCACATGCCTAACAATTATAAACCCCGCATTTTAGTCTCGTTATCGAAAACACTTTTCAATATCAAGTCGGGCAATTCAACAAGATTCCCGAAAAACTGATCGAATGCTCGTCGCAAACTTTAGTAGGCGGCCGCACCCCTGATACCGTCGACGAAGTGCACCAAGGCGGAACACCGCTGCCGCGAGCACCCGGACGGATGCTTTCGGCGACGGGGTTCTCCTACAGTCACTTGGTCGGGGCTATGGGGTGAGGCTGTCTATTAAGTTTACCCGGCGAGTATCCGCGTACGCTACGTGATTGCAACGGACTTTTGATCATATCAAAATTCCGTGGCAACCGATCAAGTGAGACTAAACTGCTATGTTTATAACATTCATCCAGTCATCTCATAACTATTTGCGAATTCCAAGTATTGTATCACATTCCGGATAAATAGAAAATGCTAAACTTTTCGATCGAACAATCGAACACCCAAGTTTTCCCGATACAGCTCAACACATGAAATAAGTCTAACAACATTCAGTTCGTGCCTCAGTACCAACGGTCCAGCCGTAGAAGGGTCAAGCCAACGCCTCACATGTGGCATGCCGTACTGCCCCAAACCCGAAGGTTCAAAGGGCAGTTCAAGACGGTCACATAATCGAGTTAAGGTTTGTTGTCTTCTAGAGGGTCCATCGCGTTACTTGCACTACTTAGAACGTCGTTAAACTACGGAAAAATCCAACAATTGGAAATTTCCCGGCAGGGAAAAATTGGGTATTTATATCCGGTCGAACTTTTTAACATATTCTAAAAATACCCGGAAAAGCACACCGACAAAATTAGACAGTCCGATCGAATGCACCGAGTCCCCAATACAACTCAGAAAATACAACTCTGGAATAAATATTAAAAGCATCCAGAACACACAAGAAACACCAACAGAAACAACTGAAGAAAACTCACAGCCTGATCATCACAGACGGCCGCGGAACCGCCGCAAAACAGGGGTCAACGCCGCGGTTCCGCGGTCGTACTGTAGAATTAGGCTGTCGTTTTCTGCAGTTTTTCTTAGAATTTCCTGCACATTTCTCTGCATATTTTTAATTCTAAAAAATCCACAAATTCAGAAAAAGTCCAGAGAGCAATATTAGGGTTTGGGTTTTGATTCGATCGGAGTTCTAATTCCGTCTAGACTTCGCCTAAGGCTCTAGCTAGGCTCTGATACCACTGTAGGGTTCCTAGGCACTCTAATGGAGTCTCATAAGTGATCAAACATGCACAAATCAAATTTTACGGGTGCCTACAAACCCTAATACGGATCGTCAACTAGATATATATAGGCGAAGCAAGCATGTAATCGAATTAAATGCTAAGGGAAAGTGACTACAATCTTTGTAGATCCGGTCCACCACTTCCTAGGCTCTGCGATGATCTCCCTCCGCTGTCCAAATCGAACCCTTGACTCTAGCATTGGCATCATCGAAGAATGGGCGGGCTTGATCGTCGGTTCGATGCCGAAGATGATCTACGTCGAGGCATCACAAGAACAAGCTCCAACTTCACCAAGCCTTGAGAACTTGTGAAGGAAACACCCTATACAACTTAGCAAGAGGTAGAGGATGAATAAATAGGAAGTGGGTAGACTTTAGATTTGGATTTCTCACTCATTTTGGCTAGTTGCCATTGATGGTGCATGCTTTCTTCAAGTTGAAGATGAAGAAGAAGATGATAAAGAATTATGATAAGTGTTATTTAAAAAATAAAAACAATATGATACTTATCATGTCAACAACCATGGTTTAGTGTAGAGAATCAACTAAGGTTAGTAGAATGGTTAGGTTTAGGAGATGAAGACAAAATGGTCATTAGGTCAAAGATGCTTGAAGCATCCAAAAGAAACCATTTTGTTTTCTTTACCTTTTAAAAATAAATAGATAAATGAATAAGTAAATAAAAGAAACCCTAACCATTCATATAACCATGGTCAATTCTTTACACAAACCCAAGCTTGCATGTATCATCAAACATGATACAATCTTGTGCACAAAAGTATATCTCATATACAACTTGTGCAAAACAAGTGAGTAAATCTATTTAAAGTGAACCAATACTAGTTAATGCAAAGTAATATATCAAATATATAATTATACATTAAATCATTAAATCAACACTTGATTCAATGATCCGGTCATATCGCATATAACCGGCTAGTATCCAATGTATCGGCTTATCGAATCAATCCTTGATTCGATAACTAGGTTATATCGCATACAACCATTCGACACATTCATCGCGAGAATGAAATACGGTAACACATACACGCATTATTCTCGGTCCCGCACATATCTCATATGCGCTCCTATTTCGTTTCGCTTGAGCCAGGAAACCTCTGTGTAGGACTCTAAAGACTCGTCAATACGCCGGCAGCAGATGATGATCATATCAAACACCCACAAGCCGCAAGCGGTCTGCTAAACGTAACGGCCACCCGGGTATTGAGCGATCAGAAGATCGACGAGCAAGCCCGCTCACACTCCTGTGAATCCAACCAGTAACACTTACCGTACAGTCCGGTCTGTTCGTCTGATATGTCGCATATCTTGCCTAGGGATGGTAAACGTCAGACCCCAATAGCTCGATAAGTCATGCCGACATGAAGTCCATGACATGTGTGAAACTACTGATGACACTTACCAGTAGGTCACTGCAACCCTGGCCAGGGATTTCCTGCTATGGCCAGTCGAGCATAGCGCAACATCAACCCCCAATACCGGGAGAGACGAATCCCCTCCTATCGCTCATTGCCTCCATGTGAATCGGGACTGTACCCAAAAACCACCTGTTTGCACGACTCAGTAGAGCCGTGGTAGGGTGGAAATCAAAGCACAGTGGGAGACACACAAGACTCTATGACGATCTCGGGTCAACAGACTAAGCTGTACCAGTGTCACCAGAGAACTGCCATCTGACGTGAGGTATAATACCATCTGGGAGTTCTCGGCAAGTCCGTTCAGTGTACCCAGTCTCCACTGAGCACCCGTATACCATATCTGATGTCAAACACCAATGGATATGGGATCATCCATCACCCATCACATGGGTCGAGAAGATACACGCTAGTCTACTCTGGAATATCGATGCCCCGTCTCGATATTCCCACGACTAGGAACAATGAAGGATGTACTCATTGACTACCCAGGCCCCAATAGTATGATCTTCATCATAGTCCTGGAAGTCGAGTACTAATCCTAAGGGCTTTATCAACATGTAATCAGAGAGACAGAAAGTATACACGTTAAGATAAAGAGCAACCAGATAGCGTACTATCATGTCGAGCAAGAAAGTCCTACCTATATATGTCCCAGCATCCACTACAATATACATCCAATGTACAGTAATGGCCTCTAGGGCATACATATAACTAACATATATCACATATATAATATATATTTGTAACAAAATAAAATAATACAATTAACATATATCACATATATATCAATGCATTATCCAAGTGAGAAAAAGAATCTTTTAGTGAGCTTATATTAGTTAATGTAACTTAATATATCACATATATAATTATACATTAAATTATCGAATCAACACTTGATCCGATAATCCGGTTATATCGCATATAACCGACTAATATAATCTGTATCAGTTCATCGAATCAACACTTGATCCGATGACCCGGCTATATCACATATACCCGGCCGATATCTCATATCGTGAGAATCTAATATGGTATCGCATACTCGTATTATTCCTGGTCCCACACATATCACATATGTGCTCCTACTCCGTTTTGCCTGAGCCAGAAAACGTCTGTGTAGGACTCTAAAGAATCGTCAATACGCCGGCAGTAGGTGATGATCATATCAAACACCTACAAGCTGCAAGCGGTCAGCTAAACGTAACAGCCACCCATGTATTGAGCAATTAGATGATCAACAAGCAAGCCTGTACATTCTCCTGTGAATCCAACCAGTAACACTCCCGTACAGTCCGGTCTCTTCGTCTGATATGTCGCATATCTCGCCTAGGGGTGGTAAACGTCAGACCCCAGTAGCTTGATAAGTCGTGTCGATGTGAGGTCCATAACAGTTCGAGAAACTACTGATAACACTTACCGGTAAATCTCAGCTACCCTGATCAGGGATTTCCAGTTATAACCAATCGAACACAGCGCAACATCAACTCGCTATACCGAGAGAGACGAAACCCCTCCTATCGCTCATTGCCTCCATGTGATTCGGGAATGTACCCAAAAGCCACCGTTTTGCATGTCCTCTTGGACATGGTATGATGGAAATCAAAGCATAGTGGGAATCACACAAGACTCTATGACGATCTCGGGTCTACAGACTAACCTGTACCAGTGTCACCAGAGAACTGCCATCTGACGTGAGGTATAATACCATCTGGGAGTTCTCGGCGAGTCCGTCCAGTGTACCCAGTCTCCACTGAGCACCCGTATACCTTCTCTGATGTCAAACACCAATGGATATGGGATCATCCATCGCCCATCATATGGGTCAAGAAGCGTATACGCTAGTCTACTCTGGAGTATCGATGCCCTGTCTCGGTACTCCTACGACTAGGAACAATTGAAGGATGTACTTGGTGACTACACTGTCCCCACTAGTATGATCTGCATCATAGTCCTGGTAGTCAAGTACTCATCCTAAGGGCTTTATCAACACGTGACATAGAGATAATTAGATTACATGTTAAGATAAAGGGCAACCAGATAGCATATTATCATGTCGAGCAAGAAAGTCCTCCCTATATATGTACAAGCATCCACTACAATATACATCGTATGTACAGTAATGGCCTCTAGGGCATACATATAACTAACACACTAAAGGTATCGCAGTCAAGTAAATATGTGAAATATGCCGCTAAACCAATCATATGCAATACAGATCATTACGCGTCTTAGCAACTTAGAAAAATTACGTTAAATCGTACTATCATAATTAAGCAAAATGATACAAAATGAGTAGAAAGTAAACTCAATTACCAACCCAAAAAGATTTGTTTCAAGTCAAACGGGTTTCGGGTTTGCGAATTACGGTCCTTTCTTTTGAAGTGTCCTATGCTGAAAATTCAGTTCCTGAACTGAAAGTACGTTCCGTAACATTGTTTTCACCCTGTTGGGATCATATTTAGGCGATGCTACAGTTGGATAAAGTCTAGGTCTATAAACTAGGTCTCCAACTCACCATACGGATCGACAATATCCGCTGTGTGCTGGATGATATGGGTTGTTTAAGGTCAGGGTATACGCTCTGTCCCTGCTTGGGGCTGCTGTACGTATCGATAATTTAAAATATAACTGAAATAGTAAACGATGGTAAAAACGAATGGAACCACCACTGTTAGTTAACTAACAGAATATACTTCGCAACGGTATAGGGTTCCGCATAGAACCATTTCCATACAGAGTTGTAAGTGCGCCTTAAACCAGGTGTTGACAAACGGGGCTGCTCTGGACTGCAGTCCAGAGCTACACTCCCAAATAGTTTTTGTTGTCGTTTTTAAACAGGAACGGCATAAGAATTATAGGGGGCTCTAGGGTGTCGAGTAGGTTTCAATATGAGCCCTCGAACACACTATTCCAGCATGTATCCAAATTACTGTGATTTTTACAAGTTAGGTGTACGGAAAATTTCAGATTTGGTGCTTTTAATTAGGAGTGACATTTCACGGTGTTAGGGTCCATATTTTCATTCTAACTTTTTACATATTATTCATGATCGCTAAAGGAAATCCATTCGTCATAAATTCCACCATTTTAAAAAAGGTTTTCATTCGAGTAACACGTCGAGCACTTGGATCATGTCCTAGCATATTAAGCGTCGTTAACTCGAACGGGTTAACATAAAACAACAACCAATTCGTGTGAATATCTAATTGGTTTCAATATGATTTAATGGATTCGATTGTACTTAAAGCAATATTATTCTAGCCCACGGTTACAACTAAAGTTACGGTGTTTTAGCAATGGGATCTTATGTTGGGTTACGGCAGCGCCCCGACCATCAAACCGTGGCAAAATGCGGAACAAAAATTTACAAAAACTGGCGCTACTACAACCCGATGCCCGGATCTTCCCTAAACCCTATACTAGCATTATGTAAACTAAGAGTTAGATGGTTATACCAAACGAATCGTGCCCTTTGGTCTTCTATCATTTCCAAGCTCCTTGAGGTGTTGCGGATCGAATTTGGTTGCGGTCTTCCTCCATCTACGATGATCCACCCGAGAGAAACGACGCAAGCTTCAGTCTCGCCAAGCGAGGCAACCGACGCTCCAAGGTTGCTAGCAATGGAGAGTGGAGGTGTAGGATTATCTCACTATTGTTTTTCTCTCATCATAGTGCTTCAAGAGCAACTCAAGAAGAAGAAGAAGGAGGTGAGGAAACATATGGTATGAGCAACTAAAGAAAAATGGCTAAGTGTTTTTCCAAGTGAGAAAGTAATGAAGCAAGTGAAGAAAATCAAGTGAAGGCAAAACAAGAGCATGGCCACACCAAAAGAAAAGTGGCCGCCTCTCTTTCTCACATGCACACAAAATATCTCCTCACATTTTACAATAAACAAATGTGTGCCATACCTCTCTACATGCCAAATCCATGCTCATGCCAACTCACCCTCCACCTCATTTGTAAAACAAATGATTTCCTATAAATAAAATCATACAAATGAGGTGTCCACTTCTAGAAGTAATTCCGTATAAATACGGAATACAATATGGTATATGTATCGAAATACATATACGCATATTCGTACAAAATACGAATAGCCAAGAGAGAAAATGAATAGTGAACAATAATACTAGAAAACATATATAATATATATATATATATATAAATTATTAATCCGGCTTAATCCTAAACCGCTAGTATTATCAACCGTTCGACTAAAGTCTGTGCAGGTTGTACACATATTTAATCGGACACCTGTATGTACCAACATACGTCATCTACACCATATCGCCTGAACCGTGAAAACCTTTTGTGTGGGACTCTAAAGATTCGTCAATACGCTGGCAGTGGGTTTAACCACAAGTACGTCAGCGGCACTAGCTGTATGTAACGGCTACCCAGGTATTGAGCGAAAAGAAGGCCGACCAGCAAACTCATCCGTACCCCTACTGAGCCTGATAGTGACAATCTCCGTACAGTCCGGTTTGTTCATCTAAGGGTATCGCATATCAAGTCTAGGGGTGGGTAAAGTCAGACCCCTAATAACGCGATAATTCATATCGGTATGAAACCCATCACCACCTGAGAAACTACTGATCCTAGATCAGTAATTATCGACTAGCTTGGCCAAGGATTTCTGGTGATGGCCACCCGTGCACAGCGCGACATCAACCCTCAATACCGGGAGAGACGAATCCCCGACGATCCATTCACTGCCTCCATGTGGCTCGGGACTGTACCCAACTAAAACCTGTTTGCACGACTCCTTTGAGCCGTGGTAAGGTAGTAATCAAAGTACAGTGGAAACTCACACGAGACAAATGACGATCTCAGGTCGACAGACTAAGCTGTACTCATGTCACCTGGGAACTGCTATCTGACAATAAGCATAGTACCAACTAGCAGGTTCCCGACGAGTCCGTCCAGTGTACTCATAACCCAATGAGCACCTGTATACTATCTTAGGTGAACAAACTGACACCAATGGCTTGTGAGACCGGCCATCGCCCCTCGTCGGGGTCTCGATCAGTAAACACTAGTCTACTCTGAAGTACTGATGCCCAGTCTCGATACTCCTATGACTAGGGACATTTAAGGATGTGCTTATAGACCACCCAGTTCCCACGTATATGATCGCCATCATAATGCTGGCAGTCAAGCAAGAATCCTATGGGCTCTATCAACATGTAATAGTAATCTGTAATACCACCTGAAGCATGTACATGATGATAAAGACAAACCAGATAGCATACTATCATCTCGAGTAAGACTGTTCTACCGGTATAGGTCCTCCCTCAATCATCACAATTTCGTGCCTGTGATTCAATAATTGACTTGAGGGCGCTATAACTAACAATCCCCCACTTGCACTTAAGGCTAATTATTACGGTGTCGCATACTCACAGCCCGTGTGATACCGAACACCCAACTTCTCTACTAATCAGTCTCGCAAAGCCCGTTTGCGAAACTATTGCGTTCGAGAAATAGCCTCAGTGAGTGATCTGCTCTAGTGTTTCTTTCTGTATCTTTCTATATCTCAACTTCGCGGAGAATAACCATCTCCCGAAATGAGCAATACCTGTCTTAGAATTTGTCTAGATATCTGATGGGACCCAGTTCACAAATGAACTCTAAATCCAACAAACTTCTCAGACTGTATCGTCCACTGAATTTAATCAGTTTCCTATGCCATGCCTGCCTCAGTATCCCTTTGGACCACCCGTCCAACATACTGCTCCTCAGAAGAGGGAAAACTATAATTCTGACAGTTACTCTGTCATCCAGGTCACCTTGGAAGCCTGAAATGATAACCGCTTCCCGAAGGAAGCTGTCGTTACCATATACCAAGAACATCCACTTATGTTCATAACTGCTTCCCAATGTTTCTCCACGATTGGATTAATATATGTTTATTGCAGCTAGTGCAAAACCAATATCTGGTGTTGTACTTGACATTTCATGATTGACTCAATTGCCTAAGCAAGTGATATGTCAATCATGCAAATCCCTCTCTTCATCAGTCTAGAAGACATCTTTTAGAGAGGGTGACTCCATCACCTACAGGTACACCACCATGCCAGGAGTCAACCATTCTAAAACACCTTTAGAATAATGTCAAAGTACCCAGATTGGGACACTTCCCAAATCTAGATCTAAAACCATAGATCTAGTGACCAGAAACCCTGATATTTATCCAGATCCTATGTGGAGAAACAACTTGTGACAACCACAGTATAACCGATCTAGTATAGGAATATCACTTCCTATCAAGAGCATGTCATCTAAATACCAGGACATTACTCCATACTACCTTCTTACCAGATCCATCTGCTATTCTGATGAAGTCAAACTCTATGACCGTCACATCAAAATAGACGATCTATCTCCGCTATATCTGCTTTAGTCTATAAATAGACATAAGCCACTTGCCCACTGCTCTTCCGCTGCTCCCACTGACTACAACAACCCTCTGGCAGAGTCATATACACGTGCACTTCTAAAGCTAGTTTAGAACGACGCTATACTCATCCTCCTACCGTGTCTCATAGTCTAGAACAGCAGTAATGGCAAGTCTGGGTAAACAAGAACCTCCCTGTCACCGTCTCTGAGAAGACCGAAGTACTTCTCGGGTGCCTGAGGTTACCCACCATATCTGCGGAGTGGCTAATGGAATGTCGAGTCCAATTGAATTCTCAGGTTCTATTAAATTTTCAGCAATCATTTGTGGTTCTGGAATCATTTCCAGTTCTTACTCCCACTAATGTTTTCTGAAAAGAATCCATTTTTACTAAAATTATGGCGAGTCAAGAACAATATAACTATTGATCTTTCAGATGGTAGAATGTTAACCCTCGTCAATGCCCAGGATAATCCACAAACTGCCATTACTGAAACGTGCCTTGAGTTTATCCAGATTCTGGTTTTAAGCATAAACCGGAAAACTCTATATACCTTAACATCGTTAAGATATGAACCATTATATATACAATATAGAAACAGAGGCACTAATTTAATTAGAACCAGATTCAAATCAATCAGCTGTCTCCAGTGCATGTCAACCAAAAAAAAGGAGGCCAATCAACATTACTCAACTAGGAGTGTATCCAAATATGAGTAACCTGAAAGAGAAGCAAGTTCTCAAAACCATTACTATCAACGGAATACCATATACAAGTATCTACATTTTCGACCACCTTGAAGAATTTTGATACTTGCAACATATGGTTCTCTACTTTATTCTTGTACCTATAACTTCTCTAAACTTGGACCCTGTATTTCTATGAAATACTTGTCTAAACCTAGAGAAGTCACAAGTAAACAGAATATAATACGAGTACCAACCCTTTTGTCGTAATGGACACTGGACAACATACAATATTTTGTATAAGTCCCCTGAGTTTAATAACTCAAACCTTGTGTGTCGTAGTTTGAAAACTGTACTATAGTTAAGAAGAATTACACCGCTGTTGAATGCTCCTTACCCAATCATCAACTGATATAGGTAAATGTCATAGACATAATTTCAAAAAGTTATATCTCACTTTATAAAATAAACTGTCATGACCCGAAGGTACAGAACGTGACTGGCACTTAAACTACGAAACGTCTCAAGACGCAACGTAATCTAAGTAAGCCAAAGCCCAGAAAACTAAACCGTTTAACAATTAGAGTGAAGGAAAACTTGTTTTAAAGCAAATGGTTTTAACAAAATAAGTGGCATTAAACATTTAAAAGTAACATCATATTTTCCCGAAAATTTTGGCAGAGTCTCCTTTGTAAATACTGGCCCCCAAACGGGTGCAACACATGAAAATATATATAAATGATGAATAAGGTATCCCCAAGCCGGAGCTAGCTCTTCGCTAATGGCGGAATCACAACCACAAGCAATATGTATAGCAAAAGTGCACAATAAGCATCTGAAAGCAAGAAATAAGAAGATACCACGTCGGCTCAAGTGAGCATCGACACCAAACACCACAAATACAAGTCTCACGAGTCTCACTATCTAGTCAAATATACAAGGGTAGATGGAGTATACTAGATACAAAATAATATACATGATGGAATAAAATATCCTCGCAATCTACTTATGAGCAAAGCTGCAAAACGATGCAAACAAAGCAGGATAGAAGTACACCCGCCGCTACTGTGCTGACGGGTTAGATCTGCAAAATACTGTGGCACAACGGGGGTGAGTTGCCAACTCGTGAGTAGTAAGTAACATCTAATAAGGCTATCATAAGCATGCACGCAAATGCGTCACAACCCACGTATCTCAAATGATACAATGTACTAGCATGAATGCAACATGAATGCATAATTAAACACAAAATCTAAACGTGTCTGGTATAAGAAAACCTTTATTCTTATCTTAGAAAAGCATCTGTGCAATAAACTGAGTATCATCAATGAAATCAACAGAAAATCCGTGTCAAGTATCGACACAATATATGTATATCCCAATATCTCAATATCTCAATATCTCAATCTCTCAATGTCTCAATATCTCAATGTCTCAACGTCTCAATATCTCAGGCTCCGTCAGTCCGGATCGGCCCATATCATCAAATTTCACGACCACATCGGTATCCTCCGGATATCCGCCGTGCCAACAATCACCGGTAGGTAGTCTGCCCCTGCCAGGCTCATCGTCTACAACTCGAGCTTCTTGCCTCGGGGTACCTTACCGGGCCCACCATGTACCCGAAACGGTTCATCCAACTCCTCGAATCGGGTCTCAAAAGCTAACATAAATCAGGAAAACTCATGGTGGACGACACATACATCATATCACGAGAAAACCGTAACTTGCATTTTTAAAGCGATAACAGGTTTATAAAATTCTTGCGATTTTCCCAAAAATCCAGAAATCCCACCAATACTGAAATCCTCGAGAAGAATCACAATATATAAACATGCCGGTGATGATGGAAATCTATGATACGGTAGTATATACCATACGAAGTACGGCCAGAATCTATGCATAAATTATGATGCAATGAGGTATGTATATATGCCTAACAATTCTACGTATCCATTTAATGAAATGAATATACAAGTATAAGTCTACGGATCATATATGATGCAAATGCACAGTTACCGATTATAAGCAAGTTCTATAGTGTTCGTGACATAGCAATTACCAAGACGTGTGTTCGCATGAATAGTGCACGTGC
Organism: Agapanthus africanus; assembly: GCA_030015575.1. Lineage (NCBI taxonomy): Eukaryota > Viridiplantae > Streptophyta > Magnoliopsida > Asparagales > Amaryllidaceae > Agapanthus > Agapanthus africanus. The sequence continues at coordinate 113,743,162 of JASDDO010000001.1, read as the reverse complement.
GGCATGAACCAATGGTAATGGTGCAAGTGCCCTATGAGATGATATCACATATGTGTGTGTATATATATATATATATATATATATAAATAAGATGGTGCGATGCAATGAGATGAATAACTGGAAAAATACGCATATAAAATGCAAGTACTACAAGTAATCCTAAACCATCGGGCGCCTCGCTCCATCCAGACGATTCCCCCTTAGATGTGTACATCTACTCACCGGGACGCCTCGGCTAATCTGATCCGATCTCAGCCTTGCCTTTTCCGTGCCACATCCGACGCCTCTGCACCCGATCCTAAAAACGCACACAAGTAAAAACAAAGATAGATATATGAATAGTCGCGGACACAAGCGATACAAATCAACCACGCGCACTAACTAGACGCGCACGCATTTGGTGCACAAAACACGTTCGCGACAACGCCACAAACCACAACTAGGATCGCTATACGTGGCAACTACCAAGACTAGAACCCAATCGCACCACTTGTGCATTCACAACACACTAATTATTATATGAAATAAGTTGTAACTCATCAACACCTCAAACTTAATTAGAATCGATTTATTCCAAAAAACCTAGTAAGCATTTATTTACCATTTTTGTACAAATCTAGATGTTGTAATAAATCTAGTGGCCACAATATTCACTTAATATCTTAATTAAGCTACACAATTATTAACTACTTTTTAATCTCACTTAATAACATAACTCATAAAATTAGTTGCAAGATTATGTAATTAGGACAATTTCAAAGTAACAATTAACAATTTAGCAACTAGGTTAGGTTTTGCAAAACTCAAGATGTTAAACTAAACATCATAACCATAATCAAGTGATAAAACCCTAATCTTGAACCCAAATCCTTCTCTTGAAATCTTAAACTTGCAATTAGAACCAAATTAACACCTAAATAAGATAGATTAAAGCAATTAACCAACAATTAAACCATAGGGTTATGATTTATACCTCATAAATTTTGAGATCTAGCATGCAAACTTAGCCACCCAAATTGCTCTCTTGCTTCAAGATTCTAGCTAGTTTAGAGCAAGGAAAAAGGGTAAAGGTTTAAATTATGAATTAATGAGGTTTTGTGTGGATTTTTGAGTGAAAATTGAGGATTTTTGTGATGGAAAGAAGTGGAGAATTAAGAGGAGGGGACTGTAAGAATGCTCGGCAGAAATGAGGGGAAGAAAGAGAGAGTGAGGTGTGTGCTTGTGTCTAGAAACATCCAAGTCAAGAAAATACCCCCCATACCTCATTTCTTTATTCTTTTTATTTTATTTTTTTGAGAAATGGGGTTGGAATGAAATGAGAAAGAGGTTGGAAATGGGGGAGGGGCTGTTGCATGAGATGGGCTCGGCCAAGGTGAAGGGTGAGGGTGAGAGAGAAATACCAAGTCAAGAAAACCTCATGCCTCAAGTCAACAGGCCCACACTTTTTTCTTTATTATTTTCTTTAAATGTTCCTTTTCCATTTAACCCATTTCTTTAAATTTCTAGAACCATCTTTACAATTTCTTTTCATTTCAAAAACAACATGTTACATTTTTGTTTAATGTGTCATGATGCACAAAACTTGTATTAACCCAATCTAATTTGTAATTATCACTAATTAAATGTATTAGTGAAATATTATAATAATATTTAAAATAATTAATTAAGGAAAATATTTTAGTAAACTAGCAAATTTATAAGTGACTAAATAAATACCAATACTAGCCATTACATATCTAAATAGGTATAATTAAGTCTATGTTGAAAAATAATGATATCTTGGTTTTTTACGGAAAACACCAGTTATTTTACCGATTATCGGAAAATTCCCCTAAACGATTTTCAAAACGTTACATAAACGTACAGATATATCAGTTTGAAATTGGTGCATAACAACGGATATTCAAAACCAAATATTTGTCGTTCGGCAAAAACCTAGGTGATTTCTTCAAATATCACCAATTACAACGAATTCCGATATAATGAGGATATAATCATCTAATTCCCAATATCTTACTCCCACTCACCATCTGTAACGCCATACAGATGTGAGAATCAAACCTGGTAAATACATACCCTGGAGTTAGAATCCAATTCGGAAAACAGTTTTCATTTAATATCGCACAAGGAAACTGAAACATGAAAATTTTCGAAGGGGTAGCCAGGTATTCCTAGTAATGCCTCTTCCACTATCTAGATTCAGGACTGTAACCGTATATTTCCTTGCCATCTCTCCAATCCCTTTATTTGTCTTTACTTATTACCTTCTGTACACCACCCTTAGGCTAAATGGTTTTCTTCCTTCCCTACTGTTCGACACCAGCCTATGGTTTGGAAGAAGACTGTCCAATATGCAGGGTTCCCTAGGACGGCAGCAACGTTTCGGGAGGCATCGTCCATATCAAATTCAAAAATTTGCCGTTCTAGGTAACCCTAACTAAGAATCGTTAATTAGAAATCGTACGGAATATAATGCAAACAACTTTGCAAAGGAAAGTGAACAAGGAATACAACCTTTGTAGACCGGTCCTTCACTTCTAAAGCTCCATGTTGACGTCCCTTCGCTGCGATCATCGATCTTCTGAACTCTAGCATGGGTTCCCTCGGAGAAATGAACAAGCTTGCTTGTAGTCTTCGAGGCTGAAGATGATCTACGTCGATGCGACTCAAACTCAAGTTAACCCTTCACTAGGTCAAGAACTTTGTGAAGAGAACACTCTAAACTAAATGGCAAGTAGTAGAGGATGATGAAGTAGGAAGTGGGCTCACTTAGATCTTATTTTCTCACTCATTTTCACCATTTCCACGGAGCTAGAGAGCAAGAGGAAGAAGATGGAGAAAGCAACTCAAGAAAATAAATCAAGTGAATGAAAAATGAGTTATGCAACCATGGGTGAGTTAGTATCATATACTAATCATTGTAGAGACATAACCATGGTTTAAGCTAATGGTTTGCTTAATAAATATCTTGAGTAAAACAAAACAAGTGGACTTGGTCAATGGTTATCACTAAGCTTCATGAAACTTCATGCCATAACAAAATGCCACCAATTTTGAATTAAAAAATAAATAAAAACCCCAACCATTATCTGAAGGATGGTGTAAGTCATACACACACCCATGTTTGCATTTATCATCAAGCATGATACAAACATGTACACAATCATATATCACATATACACTATGTGCACATAAAGTGAGAAAACAATCTTAAGTGAGCCAATGCTAGTTAATGTAAAGTAATATATCAAATATATATTTATACATTAAATCTTTAAATCAACACTTGATTTAATGATCCTGTCATATCACATATAACCGACTAATATCTAGTGTATCAATTTATCGAATCAATACTTGATTCGATAACCCGGCTATATCACATATACCCGGCCGATAACATAAATCGCGAGAATAGAATACGGTATCACATACTCGTATTATTCTCGGTCCCGCACATATCACATATGTTCTCCTACTCCGTTTTGCTTGAGCCAGGAAACCTCTGTGTAGGACTCTAAAGACTCGTCAATACGCCGGCAGTAGGTGATGATCATATCAAACATCCACAAGCCGCAAGCGGTCTGCTAAATGTAACGGCCACCCGAGTATTGAGCGATCAGAAGATCAACAAGCAAGCCTGCTCACACTCTTGCGAATCCAATCAGTAACACTACCGTACAGTCCGGTCTCTTCGTCTGATATGTCGCATATCTCGTCTAGGGGTGGTAAACGTCAGACCCAAGTAACTCGATAAGTCATGCTGATATGAGGCTCATAACGGGTCGAGAAACTACTGGTAACACTTACCAGTAAATCTCTGAAACAGCCCTGGCCAGGGACTTCCTGTTATAACCAATCGAGCACAGCGCAATATCAACCCCCAATACCGGGAGAGACGAATCCCCTCCTATCGCTCATTGCTTCTATGTGACTCGGGACTGTACCCAAAAACCACCGTTTTGCATGTCCTCTTGAACGTGGTAAGGTGGAAATCAAAGCACAGTGGGAATCACACAAGACTCTATGACGATCTCGGGTCGACAGACTAACCTGTACCAGTGTCACCAGAGAACTGCCATCTGACGTGAGGTATAATACCATCTGGGAGTTCTCGGCGAGTCCGTCCAGTGTACCTAGTCTCCACTGAGCACCCGTATACATGTCAACCACCAATGGACATGGGATCATCCATCGCCCATCTACATGGGTCGAGAAGCTACACGCTAGTCTACTCTAGTATATCGATGCCCCGTCTCGATACACCCACGACTTAGGACATTAAAGGATGTACTTACTGACTACCTTTGTCCCACTAGTATGATCCGTATCATAATCTAGGTAGTCAAGTACGCATTCTAAGGGCTTTACCAATATGTAACAGAGAGACAATCAATATACATGTTAAGATAAAGAGTAACCAGATAGCATATTATCATGTCGAGCAAGAAAGTCCTCCCTATATATGTCCAAGCATCCACTACAATATACATCTCATGTATAGCAATGGCCTCTAGGGCATACATATGACTAACAATCTCCCACTTGCACTAGGGCCATCTATAGCAGTGGTTGTAGTATCTCATACTCAACCATCCCATAAAAGTCTCTCTCTAGGAAAAGGCCTTCGTGAGTGGATCTGCCGTGTTGTCCTCTGAGTTTACTCTCCTAACCTCGATCTCCTGAAGATCAACCATCTCCATGATCAGGTGATATTGCCTTAGAATATGTCTGGATCACTGATGGGATGAGGGTTCCTAGGCATAAGCCACAACTCCATTGTCATACAATAGTAGGAACGAAGTTCATCTCATGAACTAATATACAACTAGACTTCCTCTTTGGTAGCATCTTTGGTAGCGATGTATCCAGCCTTTATCGTCTAGTTTGCCACGGTATCTAGCTTGGAACTCTTCCAACATACCGTCCCTCCACTGAGGGTAAAGACAATGCCTGTGTCTGACATTCAGTCGACCTTATCATCCTGGAAGCTATCCAGTGATTCTCCCCAGGATCTATTGATACCATCTCACTACACCTAGTGAGAATCCTAACATCCACTTAGATCTATCTCATAGATCCAAAACACAGGATTTATGAGGTATCACCTTGATCCTATATAGAGAATCAATGTGATAAGAGGAGATTGACCGAGTGTAGCATAGGAAATACCTTTCCTATCAAGAGTATGTCATCCACGTACCATACGAGGAAGACCATCTTACTCTTTACAACCTTTTTGTATATACAAGGTTCATCTACCATTTTGATGAAGTCAAACGCTTTGACTACCACATCAAAATAGATGTTCCAACTCCGCGATGCCTGCTTTAACCTGTAAAGCAACTTGCACACGTTTCCGCTACTCCCATTGTTTACGAAGCCCTTTGGCTGTGTACTTATAGATGCTTTCTTCTAAATTTATTTAGAAAAGCAGTCATGACACCCAACCGCCAGATATCGTAGTTATGGTATGTAGCAATGGCAAGTAGGATCCGGATGGACTTAAGCATAGGCACTAGAAAAGGTTTCATCATTATCCACACCTGGTTGATGACGAGAACCTTTTGCAACAAGTCTTAGCTTTGAAAGTCTCAACTTTTCCATCTACACCAAGTAATCTTCTCAAGATATACTTGCTCCTGATGGGGATTTAACCCTTCAGATATAGCAACTAAAGTCCATACTTTGTTGGTGTACATAGATTCCATTTCAGATCGCTTAGCATCCAGCCATTCTCACAGAGTCCCCACTCGAAACTAGTTGGGTCATCATCTCATGATGCAATCCTCGCTCCTACTATCATAGAGAAAACCGAAGTATCTCTCAGACGGATGAGGAACCCTACCAGATCGGCGGAGAGGCTGGGGTTCGTTGGGAGCTATTGAATCCTCCGGTTCTACCAAATCATCAGCTGTAGTTTGTATAGCTGGAACTCCTTCCAGTTCTACCTCATGACCATAAATTTGTTTCCAAAATAAATCCCTTTTCTAAAAAGGAGGCATGCCGAGAAATAAAAGACTTTTTGTTCTTCGGTGTGGTAGAAGATATTCCCTTGCGAATGCTTGGGATATCCAACAAACTTCCACAGAACTGACCTTGCCTCGAGCTTCTCCGGATTTTGCTTTTGACATAGGCCGGAAAACCCCAAATCTTAACATCCTTAAGAGATGGGCTCTTCCCATACCATATCATATATAGAGTGGCAGGCATCTGATTTGGTTGAAACCCTATTCAATAGGTATGCAGCTTCACAAGTGCATAACCCCAAAAGGAAATAGGCAACTCAGTAGTACTCATCATAGAGCGCACCATATCTAATAGGGTGCAATTGCTCCGCCCCGATACACCGGCGTGCTGTGGTGTATACGGAGGAGTAATGCTGAGAGAGAATCTCATTCTCCTTAAGAATAGTCCAGGATCTCCATGCTCAAGTATTCTCCTCCCTGATCTCATCATAGGACATAATACTTATACCCATTTTGGTTCTCTACTTCTGATTTATATTCTTTGAATTTCTCAAAAGTTTCAGACTTGTGTTTCAACAGGAATATATGTCCGAATCTTGAGAGATCATCAATGAATGTAATGAAGTACAAAGAACCGGTCCTGGCATGTGTAGACAGGGGACTTACATACATCATCATGTAGCAATCCCAAGAGTTCACTAACTCTTTCTCTGTTCAAGTAAACGGAGCTATGGTCATAGTATCCTTGTGACATGACTAGCAAGTTTCACAAGATGTAAATTCAAACTGATTTAAATATGCATCTTAATGTAACTTCGCTAGTCGGGTCGCATTGATATAACCTAGTCTACAATTCCTCAAGAAGGATTCGTTCATTTATGAACTCTTCTTCTTGTGTTTGTTCTGTACGCAAAAAGCTGTGGTTTGATTTAGAACGTATATGCTTTTAGATAACATGCCTGAACCGATTAACTCTTGATGTAGGAAATGTTCAAAACATTATCCAACAATACAAAATTATATCCTTCTTTACTAAATAAAGAGACTGATATGATGTTGTATATCAGGTTCTGTATCTAATAACATTCGTTCAGAATCAATGTATTTGGTAATACAGGGTAATAACTGCCAACAAGCTTGGCTGCAACACTTGCACCGTTTCCAACTCTTGAAATTTTATCACCCATTCTCAGTTCTCTGTAATGAACACACCCGAAGAAGATGCATCAACATGCACTTTCTTCGTTTGGGCGGCATAGGAATCCTGGTAATCCCCTATTTCCTGCTCGGTCTTATAACAATTATAAGGTAGAGCGGGACCAATGTTCCCCAGCACAGTATAACAAGTGGGTTCGGTCAATACATCCATATTATTTTCTTGATTAAGGCGTGACATGGTCGCTACCTAGAGAGAGAGAGAGAAGAAAACACTCAGCGTATGCTCTTGCAAGATTAGATTGGTTATTATTTTATCTAATCAGGATGGCTCCCACTGTTTTTATCAAATCTTCTTTCAAACCCTAAAAGGAAAGACTAGCCAGGATTAATTACACCCTACAAGTTCGCCAATCTTTCAGCCAGGCCAGTGCCGGTACTTTGAGGGAGGTTCCCCGTGCTTTCGCACGGACCTAATTAAAATAAACCTCATTTTCCTATGGGCGTAACCCCGTTGACATCTTTCTAGACACCTACTTGATTGGCTAATTGTAATGTGTAAAACTCTCTCAGGAGTAACTATTACTCGCAGTGGGTATCGGGATCCAACTATCTCATAGAAGGTATGCAATCTCATTGCAAATTTCAACACTTGAAATTCCCGATAATATTTTGCCCCTAACAGGCTATGACCTTGACGCAGGCCAACAAACCATAGTCCACTAGCCAAGTTCAACCCGTGCATTTCATGATTGAATTAAACCCACCCGTACGACCCTTTACGCAGGCCAACAAAGTCGCATGAGTACCCTAACTCAATCAGTAACATATGCTATAGCAGATAAGCATAAATAGCTACAGCACACTACGCCTTGACGCATGCCAACAAACGTAGCACGAATACTATGAAGTACTTATCTGAAATGACGGAGGGCCACGACAGTTTTTTCAGAAAACCTTTTGCGTAATGAACTTGATATCGTTGTAGAATCAAATGATTTAAAATGGAGTGTTTTTTAGGCTTTTGCTAGTTTTGCTAGGTCACTCCCGGTGAAGAGATCTCGGCTCTTTCCTTATCGAATAAGGTGTAGGATATTTCATAAATACCACTATGCAAAGCAAAAACTATAAAAGCAATCAAAAAGACAAACCGAAGGTTGTAGCATCTGCCAGTTATTGCTAAAGAGGTAACTCCCGGTGAAGGGATCTCGGCTCTTTCCTTATCGAATAAGGTGCAGGATGTTTTATAAGGAACACCGCTATACAAAGCAACAACTAGAGCTACCTGTTTTTTAAAATTCGATTCCACAACATCTTTAGGTTTATTTTCTTTCATTAATCTCATTAATGAAGTCCCATCATTTTAAGTTACCTAAACATCACAGATAAATACAACGTACGCTTATGCCATCCGCATTCGCCTCGATGTCCCCGTTGCACCGTTAGGTTAGGTAACTAACGGCAGAGCGGGGCAGGGCTAGCGCGGGTGTAAAACATAAGCAACGTCTATATAATATATCACATATACTATATACAATATCTATCTCAACATATCAAATGATCACATCACAGATATTGCAGCAGAAAACAACATATGAAATATTGGATATACTAGGATTTCCGGATTTTAATTTAAGCCTGTATAAAACATGGATTCCACGGTCATGATGAATAGCCAATCCCACACCCCTAGACCACTACGAGAGCGACAAGCAACCCTACTAATTCTAGAGTTAGGAGACCCGGTCTCGACTCCTCGAGATGGTCTCACACTGGACCTTAAAACCCGGTTACTTGTGCTCCCCGCCTTGGGTCTATCCTAATGCGGAAAAGTAAATAATATACAATGGTGACATCATCCTCAACCCGGAAGTGCCCTAATAAAAGAATATTACATACAATGAATTTTACATGAATGAAAATGAAAAACTCTCATCTCACATAAAACCCCCGGCTATTCAAATACGACGATCCAATATAATATATCCCAGCAACACATAACATCACATGTTATCAACGTAAGTAAATATGCGTATCCTAATTGTCGTTGACATATAGCACCGAAACCGGCGATACACCACATATTACACTTATGGTTGTAGAAAAGAAAGTGAAAAACTACAACAGTTGGAATCCGCAACCACCTTAGACATCACATGCCTAACCAAATGAATTCCTTAGACATCACATGCCTAACAATTATAAACCCTGCATTTTAGTCTCGATATTCAAAACACCTTTTAATATCTAATCGGTCAATTCAACAAGATTCCCGACATCCTGATCGAATGCTCGTCAGAAACTCTAGTTGACGCCGCACCCCCTGATGCCGTCGACGAAGTGCACTAAGGCGGAACACCGCTGCCGCGAGCACCCGAAGGGATGCTTTTGGCGATGGGGTTCTCTTACAATCACTTGGTTGGGGCTATGGGGCATGGCTATCTATTAAGTTTACCCGGCGAGTATCCGCGTACGCTACGTGATTGCGACGGACTTTTGATCACATCAAAATCCCGTGGCAACCGATCAAATGAGACTAAACTGCTAGATTTATAAAATTCAAACTAGTTATCTCATAACTACATGTGGATTCCAAATATTGTATCCCATCATATAATATCCGGACGAACGTTAAACTTTTCGATCGATTCGTCAAAGTCCCACAATTTCCCGACAGCTCAACACTTGAGCACAGTTTTAGTAATACCCAGAATATGCCACAGTACCTATGTACCAGCCGTAGAAGGGCAAACCCAAGCCTCACTCATGTCGCCACGGAACTATGACAAACCCTAGGGTATGATCGCGGTTCCGCGATCCAAAAAAGTCGAGTTAGGGTTTCATTCTTCTAGAGGGTTCACAGGATTACTTGCATGTTTTTCTGAATACGTTAAACTTGGAAAAATGGGTTTTTGACATTCGATCGAACTTTTTAATTTCGTCTAGACAACATGCGAATAACCCGAAACATTATTAAAACTACGAATACAAAACATTTCGAATTGCTTATAGTGTAAGATTACATCACATGCAAAATTAGCAAAAATAAACAACACCTGAAACATCAAAATCAAGTCACTGGAACACACAAAAAATTGCAGGGGGAGGGGCTCGGATATGGCCGAGATGATGGGGTAGGTGGCCGGCCAAAATTTTCCAGAAAGCCTTGAAATTTTGACCGTGTTTATGATATATCTCATACATCACTCTCTACTTGTTTAAATTTTTTTTTGACAAACTTTAAAAATCGACAGAAACTTCAATTTTCCGTTCAAGTTTCGGAGTATTTCGGTTTCGTAATCCTAACAAAATCCGTCTAAATTTTTAGCATGGCTCTGATACCACTGCAGGGTTCCCTAGTACGGAAGCAAGGTTTTGGGAGGCATCGTCCATGCTAAATTCAAAAATTGTCCATTCTAGGTAACCCTAACTAAGAATCGTTAACTAGAAATCATACGGAATATAATGCAAACAACTTTGCAAAGGAAAGTGAACAAGGAATACAACCTTTGTAGACCGGTCCTTCACTTCTAAAGCTCCGTGTTGACGTCCCTTCGCTGCGATCATCGATCTCCTGAACTCTAGCAAGGGTTCCCTCGGAGAAATGAACAAGCTTGCTTGTAGTCTTCGAGGCTGAAGATGATCTACGTCGATGAGACTCAAACTCAAGGTAACCCTTCACTAGGTCAAGAACTTTGTGAAGAGAACACTCTAAACTAAATGGCAAGTAGTATAGAATGATGAAGTAGGAAGTGGGTTCACTTAGATCTTATTTTCTCTCATTTTCACCATTTCCATGGAGCTAGAGAGCAAGAGGAAGAAGATGGAGAAAGCAACTCAAGAAAATAAATCAAGTGAATGAAAAATGAGTTATGAAACCATGGGTGAGTTAGTATCATATACTAATCATTGTAGAGACATAACCATGGTTTAAGCTAATGGTTTGGTTAATAAATATCTTGAGTAAAACAAAACAAGTGGACTTGGTCAATGGTTATCACTAAGCTTCATGAAACTTCATGCCATGACAAAATGCCACCAATTTTGAATTAAAAAATAAATTAAAACCCCAACCATTATCTTAAGTATGGTGTAAGTCATACACACACCCATGTTTACATGTATCATCAAGCATGATACAAACATGTACACAATCATATATCACATATACACTATGTGCACATAAAGTGAGAAAATAATCTTAAGTGAGCCAATACTGGTTAATATAAAGTAATATATCAAATATATATTTATACATTAAATCATTAAATCAATACTTGATTTAATGATCCTGTCATATCACATATAACCGACTAATATCTAGTGTATCAATTTATCGAATCAATACTTGATTCGATAACCCGGCTATATCACATATACCCGGCCGATAACATAAATCGCGAGAATAGAATACGGTATCACATACTCGTATTATTCTCGGTCCCGCACATATCACATATGTTCTCCTACTCCGTTTTGCTTGAGCCAGGAAACCTCTGTGTAGGACTCTAAAGACTCGTCAATACGCCGGCAGTAGGTGATGATCATATCAAACATCCACAAGCTGCAAGCGGTCTGCTAAACGTAACGGCCACCCGGGTATTGAGCGATCAGAAGATCAACAAGCAAGCCTGCTCACACTCCTGCGAATCCAATCAGTAACACTACCGTACAGTCCGGTCTCTTCGTCTGATATGTTGCATATCTCGTCTGTAACTCGATAAGTCGTGCCGATATGAGGCTCATAATGGATCGAGAAACTACTGGTAACACTTACCAGTAAATCTCTGAAACAGCCCTGGCCAGGGACTTCCTGTTATAGCCAATTGAGCACAACGCAACATCAACCCCCAATACCGGGAAAGACGAATCCCTTCCTATCGCTCATTGCCTCCATGTGACTCGGGACTGTACCCAAAAACCACCATTTTGCACGTCCTCTTAAACGTGGTAAGGTAGAAATCAAAGCACAGTGGGAATCACACAAGACTCTATGACGATCTCGGGTCGATAGACTAACCTGTACCAGTGTCACCAGAGAACTGCCATCTGATGTGAGGTATAATACCATCTGGGAGTTCTCGGTAATTCCGTCCAGTGTACCCAGTCTCCACTGAGCACCCGTATACCATCTTTGATGTCAAACACCAATGGATATGGGATCATCCATCGCCTATCTACATGGGTCAAGAAGCTACACGCTAGTTTACTCTGGTATATCGATGCCCCGTTTCGATACACCCACGACTAGGGACATTAAAGGATGTACTTACCGACTACCTTTGTCCCACTAGTATGATTCGCATCATAATCTAGGTAGTCAAGTATGCATCCTAAGGGCTTTACCAATATGTAACAGAGAGACAATCAGTATACATGTTATGATAAAGAGTAACCAGATAGCATATTATCATGTCGAGCAAGAAAGTCCTCCCTATATATGTCCAAGCATCCACTACAATATACATCTCATGTATAGTAATGGCCTCTAGGGCATACATATAACTAACACAATAAGCGTAATAGGTGTACCCTCCTAATCCTAGGAGCCCTCGTAACCTGAGAGAAGGTAAAGATAAAAGATAACTGAATAATTCTTATTCTAATTCTTCTGAACCAGAATCCATCCTCGAACTGGAACAAGTTCCTTTAAGTTCGTATGTAACTATACGATGGCTTATCCAATAAAAGTGGATCTTCGTAGTGATATGGAATGTTCCGGAGAAATGCAACGGTGAAGTAGGAGTGACGATAATATACGTGGTTTCTTCGTGAATGATAGCAGTCGCAATTTACTTTGCCCTTATTCTAATCCTTTTATATGTCTTCACTTATTACCTTTTGTACACCACACTCAAGCTAATTGGTTTTCTTCTTTCCCCACCTTTCGGCATCTGCCTATGGTTCAGAAGAAGACTATCCAATAAGCGTAATAGGTGTACTCTCCTAACACTAGGAGCTCTCGCAACCTGAGAGAAGGTAAAAGAGAAAAGACAACTGAATATTCCTATTCAATTTCTCCAGAACCAGAATCCATTCTCGAACTGGAACAAGTTCCTTCGAGTTCGTATGTAACTATACGATAGAATATCCAAAAAATGTGGATCTTCATAGTGATACGGAGTGTTCTGGAGAAATGCAAAGGGAAAGAAGGAGCGGCAATGATTTATGCGACTAAATGACAATCCAAAAGGCAAAGTGTTTTAAGAAGGTTCGGTTATCTTGGTTCATGAGTTTTAGTTTAGGGTCAAGTCATGGTCGCTGCTAAAGAGAGAGAGAGAGAAAAGAAACACTCAGCATGCACTCTAACCTGGATCAGAATGGCTAATCACTTTATCTAATCAGGATGTCTCCCACTGTTTTTTAGAATTCTTCTCCAAACCTAAAAAGAGAATTAGTCGGGATCATCTAAAATCACCCGAGGAGTAAACCTACTCATCAGTGGGAATCGGGATCCAGCTATCATCGCATGATAACCTGATGGAAGCCACTCAAGTCACCACACTCCAGAAGGTATGCGCATGCCTGGCAAGTTTCCTGTATGTTTGAAACTCCCGATGTGATTTTTACCCTTAGGACCCAAGTGACCTTGACACGGTCAACAAATCAAAGAGTCCTAGTCAAGTTCAACCCGTCATTTTCCAGGATTGCATTAAACCCACCCGTACGAGCCCTTAACACAGTCAACAAGGCCGCACGACTGTCTTAACTAATCGCATTAATATGCCACAAACAAGCACTACTTAGCTACCGTACACCACGCCTTGACACAGTCAACAAATGCAACACGAATACTAAGCAATACTTGTAAGAAATGACGGAGGGCTACGACTAGTTTTTGGTGAAAAACCTTTAACGTAATGAACTTGATATCGTTGAAGGAACCCAAGTGGTTTTATAAATATATAGTGGTGTAAACTTCTGCTAAAGAGGTCACTCCCTATGAAGGGATCTCGGCTCTTTCCTCATTGAATGAGGTGCAGGATGTTCCAAACTGAATACCATGATGCAAAGCAAAAGGAAACGACTATAGTCAAGTTATTACGATGACGCAAACTTTCGCTCAAGGGGTCACTCCCGATGAAGGGATCTCGGCCCTTGCCTCGTCGAATGAGGTGCTGGATATTCCCAATCGAATACCACTGTGCAAAGCAAAAGAGAACGTCTGTAATGTCAGTTTTTAAAAACTTGGTTCCAACAACATCAAATATAGGTTTGTTTTCCTTGCATTGATCAGAATCAATGCAGTCCCATTAATTAATCATATCACACCAGAAAAGAACGAAAAATATGATGTACATATATGCTACCCGCATTTGCCACTGGGCCCCGTCATCACCCGTTAGGTTACTTAACTAACGACAGAGCGGGGGCTGGACTAGCGCGGGTGCAAAACATATAAAACATATACTAGTATATATATATAAATATATATAACAATCGTCCCAGGCATGATATAAAGCAACATCACAGAATCTCGGCCAACAACACAGAGTGGTGGATAATCCTGGAGTTTCAGGTTTCACTTGAGCCGCAAATGAGACCGACGTTCCCTGTCGTGTGGATAGCCCGTGCAATGAAAACCTAGACCCCTACGAGTACGGAAAGTTACCCGCCAATCCCAGAAGCGAGGCAACCCTAATCAACAACGTGAATGGGCCACCCATCACTCCATGAAATCCGATAACTTAAGCAACCCTCCTTGGGTCAAGCTATACCCCCTACGAGTGCGGCGACGAGTCCGCCAATTCTAGAGTAAGGTCCCCTCCGTCTCAACGCCATAAGATGCGGACCCGTTGCCCTCTAGAACCCGGCTATTCGTGCACTCCACCGCGGGGTAATCCTAGTACAGAAAAGAAAATAATATGTACAAGGGTGACATCGACCTCAACCCGGTCGTGCCCCAAACAAATAATATACAAACTGGCAGTGACGGCAGTCCACATGTCGGACGCTCGCCCCGCAATATCAAATATACAAATGAATCTAAACTGTACTAACACTGCACCCAAGCTATCCACCACGACGATCCAGCCACAACACAGCACAACACAGAACATCAACGTGAATGTCACGTTCGCAAACTTGTCCAAAAGAACATATAGCAATTAGACGAGTTGTACCGCTCTAATGACATTCACGGTCGCAGATAGTAATGTATGTACTGTAAACATTTAAACAATGTTAAATTATCGACTTCGAAGCACCCCGAATTGCCCCTAAACAAAAGATAACACTATATCCAAAATGGGCAAAACAAACAATACCATAGCACCAATATTCCAGAGACTAGATAATCCTGCAAAACTCAAGTCTCATGTCACTTCAAAAACCGGTGGGGCTGGTTCTAATGAGTATCTCGCCGGGTCAAATCCGGTGAATGGGGCTCGTTTTTGTAGGGTGTTCTAGATATCTCACAAATAGCCTTCTGCAATTGCTTAAATATTTTTTGAAGACTCTGAAAAATTGACAGAAACTGGAATAACATGGGTATTGTTTCGGAGTTGTTTCAATTTCGATACTTTAACATTGTCTAAACTAGCTAGATAAGGGTTTAAGGGTTGGCTTTGATACCATGTTGTGTTACGGCAGCGCCCCGGCCATCAAACAGTGGCCAAATGCGGAACAAAAATTTACAAAAACTGGCGCTACCACAACCCTGTAGGGTGTTTTTCGTCACCCCATTGAGATGGGAATACGCACACGTGTTCCTCGCTGAACATAGAGACGCGACCGCGTAGGTTCGTCTTGCCTGAAATTCGGGGCATATGCTAATTGGTGCTATCCGTCCACCTCTCCGAAGATGCCAAGTTGATTTATGGCACCGTATATCGAAGGTTTAAATGAATGCGGCCGATGTAGCAGACTTCGTCAGATTCCCCCTCATTTGAGGGGTTTTTTGATTGTGGGGACACTCTTCCCTATAGGCGCAAGCCCTTGCAGTTAATTACGCTACCGCATCGCGGTAACAACTTTCTCCTTCTCCAGATGGTCACTTCGTGTCGTGGATGTTTGTTTTGTTTGTGGTTGCCCGTGAATTGTATACGGAGACTAATTTATGTTGTCGCCCGTATGGCGTGGATTAGTCTAAATCCGTATCTTCTTAGATTTGGGTTTGGGGGTTGTGTTTAAGGATACGTTAGCCTCATTTGGGACTAAGATCAACTTAAACGTTGGTTAAGGATACGCTAGTCTAATTTTAGACTAAAATCAACTTAACGGGATCGTTTAGATCCAACAACAGACCATTTGGACTCTATTGTTTAGTTTAGGGACATTGCGGTCGATTAGTTTAATAACATTACGGTCCATTGTTAGTTTAAGGACATCTCGGTCCAGGTTAAGGACATCATAGTCCGTGGGTTTAAAAGGTACCCCACAGTCTGAGGTTAGGGACATCGTAGTCCATGAGTTTAAGGACCCCACAGTCCGTAGTTTAAAGACATCGTAGTCTATGAAGTTTAAGGATATCGTAGTCCATGAGTTTAAGGACCCCACAGTCCGTGAAATGTGTGGTTGTCGGGATCCGTCACATCTCTGAAGACGTTGAAGGATTACAACGACAGATATCAGAGGAGTAAAGAGATGTACCCTTGAACTGGTGTGAGTTGGTTGAAAGATCTGTAGTCCAGTTTGGGATTGAGATCTGTTAACTATTCGTGAGCAGATGGGCTCCGTTCAATATAAGTGGAGGACTTATGGCCAATATTGGGCTAAGTCCAATAAGATTAAAATGTTTAACATTTTATTGTTCTGGGCTGTTGAGCCTTTATTTGGGCTTGGCCCTTTTAATAATCCTGAGCATTGGATCCTGACATTTTTTTTGTCTTGTATTGAATGCATAGCATTCATCAGAACAATGTGTGTTCTGACAGCGCTCCACATGGCGCGCCAGGCGCTTTGCACCAATTAAAGAGCGCATTGCGCTTCTGCCAAGTAGCGCACTCAAAAAGGACACGTGTTGCGCTTGGTGCTTAGCACGAGATGATGGGCGCATTGCGCCAGTTTATGAGCGTATTGCGCTATTTCAATGGCGCACACGTGAGTGACACGTGGTGCGCTTGGCGCTGAGCGCCAGCCCATGAGCGCAGTGCGCTATTTTAGAAGCGCAAAGCGTAAGTTGCATACGTGGTTGATACGTGGCGTATTTTGGCGCTGAGCGCCGGTCCAAGGAGCGCAAAAGCGCAGTTCAAGAGTGCAAGGCACTTTTCAATAACGCAAAGCGCATTTGATCGAATTTATGATCTGTGAATAAATTTATATTCTTTTTAAAGGAGGCTTTGCTTCAAGTTTCAAGAAAAACAGTTCTTATTTTTGAAAGGACTTTGCGTTTGTAGATCAATGATCTGTGTGAAGACTATGTTCTTCTTTATTATGTGATGAGATCTTTTGATCTCTTTTATGAAAGACCATGATCTTTATAGATCTATGATCTTTTAAGAAGATAATTCTTTTGTTTTAATGAGATGATTTCATCTCTTTGTTCAAGAATCATTCTTTTTATCTTGAAGAAATGATTTTCTTTCAAGAGCTTGCTCTCTTTCTTTTTAGTTATCTCAAAGTTTGTAGGGGGGTTTCTATATCTCAGACTTGAAGTCTTGGGGCCTTTATATAGGGCAAATTGATTTGTTAAATCGGTTAAAGAGATCTTTCTCTGATTGATTTGGGGATATTTCCCCACCATTGGATCTTTGATCTTAGGGCTTCTGTTTTACAGAAGGCAATTTTCCTGTTTTTAATAAGATTGGAAAGATCTTTCCATAACAGAATTTTAATTCTGATTAATTAATGATTTATCATTATTAGTAGATCTTTTGATCTAACGGTGGGGAATTTTATAATTCCAGCGCTGGTGCACCCGTGCTTTGCACGTGGTGCGCTGCTCAGAGCGCAGTGCACTTTGTGCTAGCGCACCCACGTTTGACACGTGGCGCGCAGCGCAACCTGCGCTAGCGCACCCGTGTTTGACACGTGGCGTGCAGCACAGAGCGCAGTGCACCCGTGTTTGACACGTGGCGCGCAGCGCGCTTAGCGCTAGCGCACACATGGTGCACTGCCTAGGGCGCAGCGCACCTGGCGCTAGCGCATCCGTGTTTGACACATGGCACGCAGCGCGCTGGATCTGAAGTGTTGCTTCAATTTTTGAATTTTAAATTTCAAAACAGAGCTTTGCTCTGATTGTGGGAAACAAATTCCCCCTATAGTTGTGCTCACGTGGCGCACACGTGAGTGCAACGGTGGCAGCATCTGCGCCCTTCTATCAACTCAGAAATTGAAGAGGTGGTTCAATGCCTATAAATAAGACCTTTGGTCCCTTAGATGATTTTCATCTTCTTCTTGAGAATTTTTATTCTGAGCATTGCTCTTCAGTTTAAGAAGTTTTGAAGAGTCAGAACTCTATCAAAACTTAGGTAAAGTTTAATTTTTTTTAATAAATTAGGGTTTTTCCCATTAACAGAGCCTTGCTCTTCATAGATCTTTGATCTAAAGAAAACCCATTTAGGATTTCATTAACAGAGCTTTGCTCTCATGAACCCATAGATCTAAAGAGATCTTTTCCTGGGATTTCTTAGCCCATGAATCAGAGCTCTGCTCTTTTGATAACATGTAGATTTCTTAATCTTTGATGAAGAACTCTTAAGAGTTTTTTCATGGATCTTGAAGATCCATGAATTTTTAATTCATAAAAATTAATTTTAGTTAATTCTTTTCTGATGGAATTTTCCATCATCATTACAGAGCCAGGCTCTTAAGGAATTTTATTCCTTCATGATCAGAGTTTGACAAGTGTCACTCTGTCATAGAGCATTGCTCTCAAAGGGAGATTTTCTCCTTTTCCCGAGAGAACTCTCATTTAATGAGAATTTTCCTGAGGATTTTCTCATTTAATTAACAGTTTCATTCAATGATGAGGCTGTTTTATTAATCGATGCATTGTCATCTAGATTTTGTGGGTCCCCCTTTGGTCCCATTTCCACTGCATTGCAGTGTGGTACAAATTTTAAAGTACCGAGTGTCAAAATTTAAAATTAAATTATAGCACTGATAGTTGACTTTTGTCCCCTTTTTTTGCAGGCGACATGTCTTTCGATGCTACGTTTCCATTCGTCCATTCAGAGGGAGGATTCCCTGAGGCACCTGTGGACCGGGAGGTTCTCGCGCTCATCAAAGACCGTGACCCGGAACACAAAAATCTTCAGTTGTGGGGTAGATGGTACGACCAGATTATCAGAGGTCATCAAAGCTTCTTTTGTGCGACGCCTTCGGAGCCTATCTCGGCGATCCCGTATGCAGATGCACCCCCGGTGAACTATGCCGTGGAGGTTGTTAATTGGACTTCGGAGGGTCTCCTTCAGCCTTCGATCGCCGCCGTACCCATGCAGCCGGCGGCGGCTTTGAACACCCTAGGGCGGTGCATATGCCAGGGTGAATCCCGTCCTTGGGGACAGCCCTACAACATCGGGCTAATTCCCCGTCATCCGGCCGGGTACTTGCAGTGGGCCCGGTACATCTTGTCGGCGAAGAAATCGCAGCTGCTAAAGCTCAGCTTCTACCCCGCGGTCTACGCTTCGCTGTTCCAGTATTCCGCACCTCCCACATGGTGGATCAAGGCATTCTTGGAGCAGTGGAACATCCCGACCCATACCTTCCTTCTACTGGACAGAGAAGTTTCCATTTCCTTGGAAGAATTCGCTGAGGTTTCTGGTCTACCGATCAGGGGGGAGAATTATGAGGAGCTGCTTCCTCCGGACGAATATGTTTTTGCTACCAAGCCAGTGGTGATGGGCTTCATGCCTGAGAACGCCATTCAGCACCAGTTCCCAAGTCTGATAAAGGTGCTGAACATGTACGAGAGCCTCTTCCTTGAATCCGAAGGCTGGGGGGGTTAGTTTTGCAGACTTCATTGCCCATTTTCTTCGCCCGGAGATTTTGTCGCGACGAGGCGAAAAGTTTGCTAAGCTTGATGATCCCTTCGGATTTGGCTTGGACCATCAGCCGGTACTGGAAGCTGATCAGAAGGGCTTCTTTCTTCCTGACGCTGCGATCATCCCTCTGTCAGAAATCGATGCTCCGGGCATCGACGAGGAGGCGTTCTTTCTTGGGTTTCTTAGGCTATGGTTGAGCTGGTTCGCGTTCCCTATGCATCCTCAATACATGAGGCCTTCCGTCTTCTACCCTATGCATCGCATGGTTGCCGGAATACAAGTGGCCATCGGGATCGCCGGGTTAGCTCACTTATACCACGGTCTTAGTGTAGCGGCGGATACCACTGACCCGGGGGTGCATCCTACCAACTTCCCGATGCATTAGTTCACTTCATGGATGGAGATGCACGTGCTCGGGGTCTTCGGCATTCAGAAGAGACCTTCGTTTTACGAGAGATGCAAGTTCCCTTGGATTATGCGGCTGGTTGACGCCTCCATCGTGAGTCCGTCATAGCGGGAAGCTAGGGGCTTGCTCCTTCGTCCGCGCACGGTCGGAGATGGTATGTCTTTCACGGACAAAGTCTTGACCATCGGCCAGGAAACTTCCAAGGCGGTGCTGTCACTGCAAGACATTTTTAAGGACGGGGCCTCCGTGTTGAAAGCACGGGAGATTCTCCATTTATACTCCATCAGGCCGGGCTTTCTTGTATTCAGGCAAAATGATGCGGTGCTATTCATGAGATACAGCCCCCATCATTTTGCCCAGCAGCTGAGTTATAATCAAGGAGTCCCGCTGGAGGCTTTCTTGGTAGAACCCGTTGCCACTGAAGAGGGAATACGGGGCACGCTGCATCATTTCATGCGCTTAAATACGGGATCTCACTTCTTTATCGGTGAACCGAGTTGCGTCCCGAGGGCCCTTAACGTACACGTGGCCTGGTATCAACATGCAACGGGTGCTGTTATCAGGGAGGAGAAGCGGCTGCTACTTGACCGCAAGGGTGCACCCCCTGCTAGTGACCGAAACCTTCCCTTGAAGCGACGGACCATTGTCATTCCTCCGCTAAGAGGAGCTGCCGTGATTGAAGTCCTCGAGGACAGGCCTGAGCTACCGGTGCCCCGTGCTCCAGTGGAGACGGTGGATGTACCACTGGTTCCCCGTGCTCCCGCGGAGACGGTAAATGTAGCTTCCCCCAAATCTGGCGTGGACTCAGATATCGGGACTCGTCGCCCCAAAGTGCCCACTAAGCGTAAGCTTGTGCTTGCTGCGACTGGAGCTCGCGCGCAAAAGAGGAAGAAGAAGTCGGTCCTTTCTCTAGATGCTGTACTCGGCCTGGATCCTCACGCTTCTTATAACGAGGGCCTGAGTGAATATGGGACCAACGAAGGTCTCTTCATAGCGCCGGAAGAAACTGATCTCGAGGCTGCTATTGCAGCTTCTGTGCGATTCGCAAGCCACCAAGCGGAAATGGCCACCCTCGCGCAATCAAGTAAACATCAGTCGCACCTTGTTATTCATCATATCTTTATTTTTATTATCATGTCTTGGTTGACATTTTTCCTTCTGTAACAGGCTTTACCACTGAAGAGGCTCTGGCGGCTTCCCTTAGGACCTTTAAGGAGGAGGAGAGGAATCGCGCCTTGTTGGGCATTGGTATGTCTCGGCTCATTGCATCTGTTGGATATAGTGCCCTCAGAGTCAATTATTGGATCACAGGCACGCGATTGCAATGATTGAGGGAGGACCTATACCGGTAGGACAGTCTTACTCAAGATGATAGTATGCTATCTGGTTTATCTTTATCATCGTGTACTGCTTTAGGTGACCTTACGAGTCGCTATTGCACGTTGATAGAGCCCCTAGGATTCTTTCTTGACCACCAGCTATATAAGGGCGATCATATACGTGGGAGCTGGGGTCTATAAGCACATCCTTAAAAGGTCCCTAGTCATGGGAGTTTCGAGACAGGGCATCGATTCTTCAGAGTAGACTAGTGTATACAGTCGAGACCCCGACGAGGGGCGGTGGCCGGTCTCACAAGCCACTGGTATCAGTTGGTTCACCTAAGATGTATACAGGTGCTCATTGGGTTATGAGTACACCGGACAGGACTCGCCGGGAACCTGCTAGTTGGTATTATACCTGACGTCAGATAGCAGTTCCCTGGTGACATGTGTACAGGTTAGTTCATCAACCTGAGATCGTCATTTGTCTCGTGTGAGTTCCCACTGTGCTTTGATTACTACCCTACCACGGCTCAAAGGAGTCGTGCAAACAGGTTTTAGTTGGGTACAGTCCCGAGCCACATGGAGGCAGTGAGCGGATCTGCAGGGGTTCGTCTCTCCCGGTATTGGGGGTGAGGTCGTGCTGTGTCTAAGAGAGCCAGTACATGAAAAGTCCTTGGCCAAGGCAGGAGATTTGCTGGTAGGTATTCCAGTAGAATCTCAGGGTCCAACCCCCTAGGCCCGCCATGTGATGCTCATAGACGAACGGGCCGGACTGTACGGATATTGTCACTGACAGGCTCAGTAGGGTGTCAGGATGAGTTTGCTTGTCGACGTCCCTTTTGGTCAATAGCTGGTATCCCGTCACGTATGGCTAATAGCTCTGACGTGCTAGTGGTTAAATCCACAGCCATAGTATTGACGAGTCTTTAGAGTCCACCACACACACAGTTACTCAAGTTTCGGGTGAAACGCTGTAGAGGCCGTATGGAGATATGTCAGGGTTCGATCAGATACGTGCGGTATTGCACGGATCGTGATCGGACGGATTTTACTAGCCGGCTTTGGCTTAAGCCGGATCCTAGTATTAGACAGTGTAGATTTTGTCTCTTTGCATTTGTGTTCAGTGGGAATACAAATGCGGGCATGTATATGCAGTCGCGGGGTTTTCCTGTAATTTATTACGGGATCAGTTTTCTGAAGTTGCCAGTTTGCATTCCATTCCGGCCAGTTTTCCTTTGTTCCTTCCCGGCCGGACTTTTCCGATGGAGGGGGTAATTTGCATTTGTGCAAATTACATATTGTGGAGGGGTTTCTTGCATTTGTGGCTTCCTCATCATGAGATCCTTTTCTAGTCACTTCCTTTGCATTTATGAGAAAAGAATGGATGAGATTTTGGTGTGACATTGTTATCATGATTTTTGGGTGTGGTCACCTTTCTTCTTCTACTACACTCACGTCCCTTTGTTTTTCCCTTGTCCAATATGAGGGTCCGGCCACAATTTTGTGGGAGGAGAGAGGCTTCACATTTTGATGAGGGAAAGATCTTCATATCATTCTATGCTTGAAAAATGAGAGCTCCAATCTTTTTCAAAGATCATTTCTTCACCTCCATCAATGCCAACTTCTCTACCCAAATGAGACAATGGTTTCTACACTAGTCTACAGCAAACCTTGGACGCGTCGGCTAGCCAACTTCACGTCCGAGTTGCCTCGGTCCAGAGGTGGGAGCCCGTAAAAGTATTCGGCTGCGTGGTGCCCTTTCCGACGAGGAGGTGACGGACCGAGATTCCGCGGGAGATCGGAGTGGAGACGAAGACCGAAGGACACGGATCGCTTGGTATAACTCTCTACCCATCTTTTAGTTTGCTAGTAGCTAGGTTAATGGCCTGATCCGGGTTAAAAGTGCGTGGTGGTGCCAGTGTGCTAGTTTGCAAAGTTTTTCGTTTCCGCGTTTCCGGCGTCGGATCGACGGCTGGGGCGCCGCCGTGCACTTACAGCATCTTCATTCTCCTTTTTTATGGACAATCTAACCCTTTCTTTATCTTATCGCAGGGACCACAATGCCAATCCCTCAAGGTGATGCGGAGATTCTTCCCGGACCAGCCACCGAAGTCCCGGCCTCTTTGGCACTGCCGAAAGAGGCCTTACTCAAACGACCGATGACGGAAGCTATAACGGCTCCAGAGGTAACCTTTGGCGTGGATGATGGCGTCCTATTGATGGAGGCATCCAGAAGATTCGCTTTGACGGCCCGAGCGGAAAGGAAGCGCCGAATGCTCGCGGCAAGGGAGCGTAGTGCTGCCTTGGTCGCGGGTGCGGGTTGGAGCACCGCTACCCCTGCCTTTACTCCTTCGGAGGAATCCCCGGCTGCTTTGTCCACTGCCTATAGACGGGCAGCACGTGCGGCTCGGGAAGCGGTCGGAAGACCAACTCAAGGTAATGTGACATGGGGTTCCATTATCAAAGTTTTAAATATCAATTATCATATATCTTACCTTGCAGGGCCGAGTCTTACCGAAGAAGTAGTGGCGACCGCTGAGCCTGGGGTAGCAGTAGAGGAGGTAGTCGTGATTGCCGAACCCGAGGCGGCGGTAGGCGAGGTGACTGCGATCGCCGAGCTCGAGGTAGCGGCGGGTGAGACAGTCACGATCGCCGAGCCTGAGATGGAGGTAGGTGAGATGACCACCATTGCCGAGCCCGAGGTGGAAATGGGTGAGATGGCTACAGCCGCCAAGCCTGAGGTGACGATGGGTGAGACGGGTACAGCCGCCGAGCCCGTGGTAGTCACTCTTTCGCAAGAGTCGGGCACTGCCCCGATCGTCGCTCTTTCCGCCTGCGGCGCTTTGCTATCTCCTGGCGTCGCAAGTGTTACGACGGCTCTCGTAGAGTCAGGGGATGAGGTGACGGGAGGTGAGACCATCCCGATGGAAGAGGATGAAGCAGTTGCTGTATCAAGTGACGCCCTCGTCGCGGTTTCGACTGGCGACTCATCAGGTAGATTTTGGGTCATTGCTTTTCTTTTTATTCTGCAATCCTTTTCAATCTTTCCCGACAGTATTTATCTTGTTTCTAATGCAGGTGTGGCGAGCGCTGAGGTCGCACTACCCGAGGCAACGCCATCAGTTACCGTTTTGACGGTGACCCCTTCTCTACCTTCTCTCGTACCGTCTCAGATGTTGGAAGGTACAAATTTGGGACTCATCAGTCTTACTTCTAGGCTGTATAATTTATGTACTGACATTGCATTACCGCGTCCTTGCAGGAGTCCTTTTTGATCACCTGTATCAGGTGCTACAACCACACTTCTCCTTTCAGTCAGAGATTAGCCCGCCCGCTGGTGTCGGTGAGTATTCTTTTCT
Organism: Agapanthus africanus; assembly: GCA_030015575.1. Lineage (NCBI taxonomy): Eukaryota > Viridiplantae > Streptophyta > Magnoliopsida > Asparagales > Amaryllidaceae > Agapanthus > Agapanthus africanus. The sequence goes on along the minus strand of JASDDO010000001.1, from coordinate 113,718,025 downwards.
GACCGACGTCCTTCTTTTTAACGGGCAGTCACATTATTGCTAATCCCTCTTTGTATTGCTTGTATCCTTACAAATCGAAGGCGGGGACGAGGCTATCGTTGCGCCACCAGTACTCCCAGCTCTGCCCCCTGTTGCAGCCGGTATAGTAGACTCTATTGTTCGTGTACTTTTTGTTAGTTATATGTATGCCCTAGAGGCCATTACTATACATAGGATGTATATTGTAGTGGATGCTGGGACATATATAGGGAGGACTTTCTTGCTCGACATGATAGTATGCTATCTGGTTACCTTTTACCTTAACGTGTATACTGATTGTCTCTCTGTTACATGTTGGTAAAGCCCTTAGGATGTGTACTTGACTACCTGAACTATGATGCGGATCATATTAGTGGGGACATGGTAGTCCATAAGTACATCCTTCAAAGTCCCTAGTCGTGGGTATATCGAGACGGGGCATCGATATACCAGAGTAGACTAGCGTATACCTTCTCGACCCATATAGATGGGCGATGGATGATCCCATATCCATTGGTGTTTGACATCAGAGATGATATACGGGTGCTCAGTGGAGACTGGGTACACTGGACGGACTCGCCGAGAACTCCCAGATGGTATTATACCTCACGTCAGATGGCAGTTCTCTGGTGACACTGGTACAGAGTAGTCTGTTGACCCGAGATCATCATAGAGTCTTGTGTGGTTCCCACTGTGGTTTGATTTCCATCTTACCACGTCCAAGAGGGCGTGCAAAACGGTGGTTTTTGGGTACAGTCCCGAGTCACATGGAGGCAATGAGCGATAGGAGGGGATTCGTCTCTCCTGGTATAGGGAGTTGATGTTGCGCTGTGTTCGATTGGCTATAACAGGAAATCCCTGGCCAGGGTTGCTGAGATTTACTGGTAAGTGTTACCAGTAGTTTCTCGAATTGTTATAGACCTCATATCGACACGACTTATCAAGCTATTGGGGTCTGACGTTTACCACCCCTAGGCGAGATATGCGACATATCAGACGATCAGACCGGACTGTACGGTAGTGTTACTGGTTGGATTCACTGGAGTGTGAGCGGGCTTGCTCGTCGATCTTCTGATCGCTCAATACCCGGGTGGCCGTTACGTTTAGCAGACCGCTTGCGGCTTGTGGATGTTTGATATGATTATTATCCGCTGCCGGCGTATTGACGAGTCTTTAGAGTCCTACACAGAGGTTTCCTGGCTCAAGCGAAACGAAATAGGAGCGCATATGAGATATGTGCGGGACCGAGAATAATGCGTGTATATGATACCGTATTTCATTCTCGCGATGAATGTATCGATTGGTTGTATGCGATATAACCTAGTTATCGATTCAAGGATTTATTCGATAAGCCGATACATTGGATACTAGTCGGTGATATGCGATATGACCGGATCGTTAAATCAAGTGTTGATTTAATGATTTAATGCATAATTATATATTTGATATATTACTTTGCATTAACTAGTATCGGTTCAGTTTAAATGGATTTTCTCGCTCGGATGTGCACATTGTATATGTGATGTACTTTTTGTGCACTTGATTGTATCATGTTTGATGATGCATACTTACTTGGTTTGTGTAAAGAATTAAACCATGGTTATTTAAATGGTTAGGGTTTTGGTTTTCCTTATTCATTTATTTATCTTTTTCATTTATTCTTTTTGGAAATAAAATAATTGGCATAAGAGGATAATGGTGGCTTTCTTTGTTTGTTCATGAACTTTCATGAAGCTTTGACTTAGTTAACCATTCTTGTCTCTTGCTTAACCCTAACCATCATAACTTACCATGGTCTATTCTCTACAACTAACTAAGGTTAAGATTATGATAAGTTTCCATTTTTATTATTCTTTTAGGATAACTTATCATAACACTTTTTCATCTTCTTCTTCTTCTTCCTCACAAGAAGAAAGCTTTCTTCATCAATGGTGATTGATGTATTTGAGTGAGAAATCCAATTCTAAAGTGAACCCAACTCCTATTTCTTCATCCTCTACCTCTTTCCAAGTAGTATAGGGTGTTTCCTTCATAAGTTTTCATGGCTTGGTGAAGGTGGAGCTTGATCTAGCGATGCCTCGACGTAGATCATCTTCGGCATGGACATCGACGACCTAGCTCGCCTATTCTCCGATGAAGCCGACGCTAGAGCCCGGGAATTCACTAGGACAGCGAGGGGACTTCGTTGCGGAGCTATGGAGGTGGAGCACCGGATCTACAAAGGTTGTATTTCCGTTTCCTTTTTGTTAAGTTGTTAACTAGTTTTCTTTTCGCCTAGATTTCTAGCCAACGATCCGTAGTCGGGTTTCTCGGCACCTAGATTTTTTGAAATTGGCATGGTTGATGCCTTGTGAGACCTCTTAAGAGTGCCTAGGAACCCTACAGTGGTATCAGAGCCTAGCTAGAGCCTTAGGCGAAGTCCAGACGATGTTTGAAACCCGATCGAACCGAAAACCCAACCCGGAAAATGCTCTCTGTACTTTTTCTAAAATCGTGGTTTTTTCCAAATTAAAAATATGCAGAAAAACCAGCAGGGATATCTAAGAGTTACGGTGAATTTTGATGACCTAATTCCATCATTACGCCGCGGATCCGCGGCACGAGCATGGCTCGTGCGGCGGATCCGCGGCCGTGTTGTCGTATTGTTCATCGAAATTTGCACCATAATCAATAATAGTCAGTGCTGGTTTTACTGGGAATATTTTAATATTTATTCCAGAGTTTTAATTTTCTGGGTTGTTTTGGGGATTCGGTGTTTCGATCGGAGTATCAGATTTTGTCTATGTGGCTTTCCGGATAATTTTTGAATATGTTAAAAAGTTCGACCGGATATAAATACCCAATTTTTCCCCTGTCGGGAAATTTCCAAGTGTTGGATTTTTCCGTAGTTTAACGACGTTCTAAGTAGTGCAAGTAACGCGATGGACCCTCTAGAAGACAACAAACCTTAACTCGATTATGTGGCCGTCTTGAACTGCACTTTGAACCTTAGGGTTTGGGGCAGTACGGCGTGCCACATGTGAGGCGTTGGCTTGACCCTTCTACGGCTGGACCGTTGGTACTGAGGCACGAACTGAATGTTGTTAGACTTATTTCATGAGTTGATCTATATCGGGAAAACTTGGGTGTTTGACTGTTCGATCGAAAAGTTTAACATTTTCTATTTATCTGGAATGGGATACAATAATTGGAATTCACAAGAAGTTATGAGATAACTGAATGAATGTTATAAACATAGCAGTTTAGTCTCACTTGATCGGTTGCCATGGAATTTTGATGTGATCAAAAGTCCGTCGCAATCACGTAGCGTACGCGGATACTCGCCGGGTAAACTTAATAGACAGCCTCGCTCCATAGCCCCGACCAAGTGACTGTAGGAGAACCCCGTCGCCGAAAGCATCCGTCCGGGTGCTCGCGGTAGCGGTGTTCCGCCTTGGTGCACTTCGTCGACGGTATCGGGGGTGCGGCCGCCTACTAAAGTTTGCGACGAGCATTCGATCAGGATATCGGGAATCTTGTTGAATTGCCCGACTTAATATTGAAAAGAGTTTTCGATTTTGAGACTAAAATGCGGGGTTTATAATTGTTAGGCATGCGATGTCTAAGTAATTCATTTGGTCAGGCATGCGATGTCTGAGGAGGTTGCGGATTCCAACTGTTGTAGTTTTACACTTTCTTTTCTGTGACCGTAAGTGTAATATGTGATATCGCCAGTTTCGTTGCTATATGTCAACGACAATTGGGATGCGCATATTTACTTACGTTGATGACATGTGATGTTATGTGTTGCTGGATATGTTATATTGGATCGTCGTGTTTGAATAGCCGGGTTTTTTTATGTGAGATGAGTGTTTTTCATTTTCATTCATGTAAAAACTTGTATGTAATATTCTTTTATTGGGGCACTTCCAGGTTGCGGAAGATGTCACCATTTGTATATTATTTACTTTTCTGCACTAGGATAGACCCAAGGAGGAGGGCACAAGTAACCGGGTTCTGGAGTCCAGTGGGAGACCAACTCGAGGAGTCGAGTCCGGGTCTCCTAACTCTAGAATTGGTGGGGTTGCTTGACGCTCTCGTAGGGGTCTAGGGGTGTGGGTTTGGCTATTCATCGCGACCGTGGAATCCGTGTTTTATACTGGCTCGTATTGAAAACACGGACGTCCTAGTATATCCAATATTTCATATGATTCTTCTGCTGCGATATCTGTGATGTGATCATGTGATGTTCTGTGATAGATACAGTATATAGTATATATGATATATTATATAGATGTTACTTATGTTTTACACCCGCGCTAGCCCTGCCCCGCTCTGCCGTTAGTCACCTAACCTAACGGTGCACGAGGGGACATCGAGGCGAATGCGGATGGCATAAGTGTACGTCGTATTTATCTGTGATGTTTAGGTACTTAAATGATGGGACTTCATTAATGTGATTAATGAAATAAAAGAAACCTAAGATGTTGCAGAATCGAATTTCAAAATAAACAGGTAGCTACAGTTCTTGCTTTGCACAGCGGTATATGTGATATATCCTGCACCTTATTCGATGAGGAAAGGACCGAGATCCCTTCACCGGGAGTGACTCCTTTAGCAATAACTGGCAGATGCTACACACTCGGTTTGTCTTTTGATTGCTTTTAAGAGTTTTTGCTTTGCACAGTGATATATATGATATATCCCGCACCTCATTCGACGAGGAAAGGACCGACGATCCCTTCACCGGGAGTGACTCCTTTAGCAAAACTAGAAAAGCCTCAAAAACACTCCATTTCAAAATTCATTCGATCCTACAACGATATCAAGTTCATTACGCAATAGGTTTTCAGAAAAACCTGTCGTAGCCCTCCGTCATTTCAGATACGTACTAGTTAGTATTCGTGCTGCGGTTGTTTGGCCTCCGTCAAGGCGTAGTGTACGGTAGCTAACTAGTGCTTATCTGCTAGCATATGATGCGATTGGATTAGGGTATTCGTACGGCGTTGTTTGGCCTCCGTCAAGGGTCGTGCGGGTGGGTTTAATTCAATCAGGAAATGACGGGTTGAACTTGACTAGCGGACTATGGGTTGTTTGGCCTCCGTCAAGGTCATAGGACGCTAGGGGCAAAATATTATCGGGAATTTCAAGTGTTGAAATTTGCAATGAGATTGCATACCTTCTATGAGATAGTTGGATCCCGATACCCGCTGAGAGTAAGAGTTACTCCTAGGAGAGTTTTACATATTACAATTAGCCGATTAAGTAGGTGTCTAGAAAGGTGTCAACGGGGTTACGCCTCTGGAAAAACGAGGTTTACATTAATTAGGTTCGTGCGAAAGCACGGGGGACCTCCCTCAAAGTACCGACACTGGCCTGGCTGAAAGATTGGCGAACTTATAGTGTGTAATTAATCCCCGCTGGTCTTTCCTTTTAGGGTTTGAAGGAAGATTTGATAAAAAGCAGTGGGAGCCATCCTGATTAGATAAAATAACACCAATCTGATCTTGCAAGAGCGCACGCTGAGTGTTTTCTTCTCTCTCTCTCCAGGTAGCGACCATATCACGCCTTAATCAAGATAATAATACGGAATATTGACCGAACCCGCTTGTTATACTGAGCTGGGGAACGTTGGTCCCGCTCCACCTTATAATTGTTATAAGACAGAGCAGGAAATTGGGGATTACCAGAATTCCCGTGCCGCCCAAACGAAGAGAGTGCATGCTGATGCATCATCTTCGGGTGTGTTCTTTATACAGAACTGTTTCTCTATTCTCTACGTCCTGGGTATTTGATACCAGATCAGGATCCCAGATATGTAATCTGTTACATAGGGCTACAGAAAGGTAGAGGACTGAGAACGGGTGATAAGTTTCATGAGGCAGAAAACGGGGCAAGAGTTGCAGCTAAGTCTGTTGGTCACTGTCACCCTGTATTACTAATACATTGATTCTGAACGAATGTTATTAGATACCGAACCTGATATACAAAATCATATCAGTCTCTTTATTAGTAAAGAAATGATAAAATTTTGTATGGTTGGATTATGTTTTGAACATTTCCTATATCAAAAGTTGATCGGATCAGGCACGTTATCTAAAAGCATTGATGTTCTAAATCAAACTACAGTTCTTTAGTATACTGAACACACACAAGAGGAAGAGTTCAGAAATGAACGAATCCTTCTTGAGGTATTGTAGACTAGGTCATATCAATGCGACCCGACTAGCTAAAGTTACATATAGATGCAAATTTAAATTAGTTTGAATTTACATCTTGTGAAACTTGCCAGTCATGTCACAAAGATACGATGACCATAACTCTGTTTACTGGAAACAGAGAAAGAGTTGATGAACTCTTGGGATGATACATGTTGATGTATGTAAGGTCTCCTGTCTACACATGCCAAGACCGGTTCTTTGTACTTTATTACATTCTCTGATAATCTCTCAAGATTCAGACATGTGTTCCTGTTGAAACACAAGTCCGAACCTTTTGAGATATTCACAGAATATAAGTTAGAAGTAGAGAACCAATACGGGTATAAGTATTATGTCCTATGATGAGATCAGGGAGGAGAATACTTGTGCACGGAATTCCTGGACTTTTCTAAAGGAGAATGAGATTCTCTCTCAGCATTACTCCTCCGTATACACCATAGCACGATGGTATATCGGGGCGGAGCAATCACACCCTATATGATAAGGTGTGCTCTATGATGAGTACTACTGAGTTACCTATTTCCTTATGGGAGTTATGCACTTGAGAAGCTGCATACCTATTGAAAAGGGTTCAAATCAAATCAGTTGCCTACCATTTCATATGTGATATGATAAGGGAAGAGCCCATATCTTAAGTTGGTTAAGATTTGGGGGTGTCCGGGCTATGTCTAAAAGAAAAATCCGGACAAGCTCGAGGCAAGGTCTGTAATGTAGAACTGGAAAGGTTCCAGCTATACAAACTGCAGCTGATGATTTGAAAGAACCAAAGGATTCAATAGTTACCAACGAACCTCAGCCTCTCCGCCGATCTAGTAGGGTTCCTCACCCACCTGAGAGATACTTCAGTTTCTCTATGACAGTGGGAGCGAGGATTGCATCATGAGATGATGACCCAACTAGTTTCGAGCTGGCCATCTAGAGTAAGACTCTGTAAGAATGGCTGGATGTTTTTCGATCTGAGATGGGATCCTTATACACCAACAAAGTATGGACTTTGGTTGCTATATCTGAAGGGTTAAATCCCCATCAGAAGCAAGTATATCTTGAGAAGATTACTTGGTGTAGATGGAAAAGTTGAGACTTTCAAAGCTAGACTTGTTAAAGCTTTTCGTCATCGACCAGGCGTGGATTATGATGAAACCTTTTCAAGTGGCTATGCTTAAGTCCATCCAGATCCTACTTGCCACGGCTACATACCATGACTACGATATCTGGTGGTTGGGTGCCATGACTGCTTTTCTAAAATGATGTTTTAGAAGAGAACGTCTATAAGTACACAGCCAGAGGGCTTCGTAGACAGTGGGAGCAGCGGAAACGTGTGCAAGATGTTTTATAGGATAAAGCAGGCATCGCGGAGTTGGAACGTCTGTTTTGATGAATTAGTCAAAGAAGTTGACATCATCAGAATGGTAGATGAACCTTGTATATACAAAAAGGTAGTAGGGAGTATGGTGATGATCCTCGTAGAGTACGTGGATGGCATACTCTTGATAGGGAAAGAGTTTCCTATGCTACGCTCGATCAATCTCCGCCTATCACAATGATTCTCCACATAGGATCAAAGTGATACCTACTAAATCCTGGGTTTTGGATCTATGAGATAGATCTAAATGGATATTAGGATACTCACTAGTTGTAGTGAGATGGTATCAATCGATCCTGGGAAGAATCACTGGAAGTGTTCCAGGGTGATAATGACGACTGAGTGTCAGTCACAGGCATTGTCTTTACCCTCAGTAAAGGGACGGTATGTTGGAAGAGTTCCAAGCTAGATACCGTGACGGACTAGACGATAAAGGCTCGATACATCGCTATTTAAGATGCTACCAAAGAGGCAGTCTGGATGTATATTTGTTCATGAGATGAACTTAGTTCCTCCCATTGTGTGACAATGGGGTTGTGGCTTATGCCAAGGAACGTCCGTCCCATCAGTGATCCAGACATATTCTAAGGCAGTGTCACCTGATCATGGAGATGGTTGATCTCCAGGGTGATCGAGGTTAGGAGAGTAGACTCAGAGGACAACACGGCGGATCCACTCACAAAGGCCTGTTCCCAGAGAGAGATTTTTATGGGATGGTTGAGTATGAGATACTACAACCTCTGCTATCAGATGGCCCTAGTGCAAGTGGGAGATTGTTAGTTATATGTATGCCCTAGAGGCCATTACTATACATAGGATGTATATTGTAGTGGATGCTGGGACATATATAGGGAGGACTTTCTTGCTCGACATGATAGTATGCTATCTGGTTACCCTTTACCTTAACGTGTATACTGATTGTCTCTCTGTTACATGTTGGTAAAGCCCTTAGGATGTGTACTTGACTACTGAACTATGATGCGGATCATACTAGTGGGGACATGGTAGTCCATAAGTACATCCTTCAAAGTCCCTAGTCGTGGGTATATCGAGACGGGGCATCGATATACCAGAGTAGACTAGCGTATACCTTCTCGACCCATATAGATGGGCGATGGATGATCCCATATCCATTGGTGTTTGACATCAGAGATGATATACGGGTGCTCAGTGGAGACTGGGTACACTGGACGGACTCGCCGAGAACTCCCAGATGGTATTATACCTCACGTCAGATGGCAGTTCTCTGGTGACACTGGTACAGAGTAGTCTGTTGACCCGAGATCGTCATAGAGTCTTGTGTGGTTCCCACTGTGCTTTGATTTCCATCTTACCACGTCCAAGAGGGCGTGCAAAACGGTGGTTTTTGGGTACAGTCCCGAGTCACATGGAGGCAATGAGCGATAGGAGGGGATTCGTCTCTCCCGGTATAGGGAGTTGATGTTGCGCTGTGTTCGATTGGCTATAACAGGAACTCCCTGACCAGGGTTGCTGAGATTTACTGGTAAGTGTTACCAGTAGTTTCTCGAATTGTTATAGACCTCATATCGACATGACTTATCAAGCTATTGGGGTCTGACGTTTACCACCCCTAGGAGAGATATGCGACATATCAGACGATCAGACCGGACTGTACGGTAGTGTTACTGGTTGGATTCACTGGAGTGTGAGCGGGCTTGCTCGTCGATCTTCTGATCGCTCAATACCCGGGTGGCCGTTACGTTTAGCAGACCGCTTGCGGCTTGTGGATGTTTGATATGATCATCATCCGCTGCCGGCGTATTGATGAGTCTTTAGAGTCCTACACAGAGGTTTCCTGGCTCAAGCGAAACGAAATAGGAGCGCATATGAGATATGTGCGGGACCGAGAATAATGCGTGTATGTGATACCGTATTTCATTCTCGCGATGAATGTATCGATTGGTTGTATGCGATATAACCTAGTTATCGATTCAAGGATTGATTCGATAAGCCGATACATTGGATACTAGTCGGTGATATGCGATATGACCGGATCGTTAAATCAAGTGTTGATTTAATGATTTAATGCATAATTATATATTTGATATATTACTTTGCATTAACTAGTATCGGTTCACTTTAAATGGATTTTCTCGCTCGGATGTGCACATTGTATATGTGATGTACTTTTTGTGCACTTGATTGTATCATGTTTGATGATGCATACTTACTTGGTTTGTGTAAAGAATTAAACCATGGTTATTTAAATGGTTAGGGTTTTGGTTTTCCTTATTCATTTATTTATCTTTTTCATTTATTCTTTTTGGAAATAAAATAATTGGCATAAGAGGATAATGGTGGCTTTCTTTGTTTGTTCATGAACTTTCATGAAGCTTTGACTTAGTTAACCATTCTTGTCTCTTGCTTAACCCTAACCATCATAACTTACCATGGTCTATTCTCTACAACTAACTAAGGTTAAGATTATGATAAGTTTCCATTTTTATTATTCTTTTAGGATAACTTATCATAACACTTTTTCATCTTCTTCTTCTTCTTCCTCACAAGAAGAAAGCTTTCTTCATCAATGGTGATTGATGTATTTGAGTGAGAAATCCAATTCTAAAGTGAACCCAACTCCTATTTCTTCATCCTCTACCTCTTGCCAAGTAGTATAGGGTGTTTCCTTCACAAGTTTTCATGGCTTGGTGAAGGTGGAGCTTGATCTAGCGATGCCTCGACGTAGATCATCTTCGGCATGGACATCGACGACCTAGCTCGCCTATTCTCCGATGAAGCCGACGCTAGAGCCCGGGAATTCACTAGGACAGCGAGGGGACTTCGTTGCGGAGCTATGGAGGTGGAGCACCGGATCTACAAAGGTTGTATTTCCGTTTCCTTTTTGTTAAGTTGTTAACTAGTTTTCTTTTCGCCTAGATTTCTAGCCAACGATCCGTAGTCGGGTTTCTCGGCACCTAGATTTTTTGAAACTGGCATGGTTGATGCCTTGTGAGACCTCTTGAGAGTGCCTAGGAACCCTACACTTTTCTTTATTTCTTGAGCCGAGATCTGATTGTGATTTGTTTTGTAGCGGTCACATCGATTCCAGCCCCTTTCGAGTGTCGTATTATAATGTCGGCAGGGCCCTTTTCTAGACGTCCATTCTCAAAAGGTGCTGTGACCAGTCTGCGTATGCTGAGCGAATACGTCGAGGAGCTTGACACGGAGGCTCCTACATCTGCCGTAGATTTCACTGCCGAGGTCAATCCAATGCTGGCGACGCTTGTGAACTTCCATAATGAAGGCGTCGTCGAGTCTTGGGTTAATCATTGCAAGAAGATTGAAGCCTGCCTGCATGAGCTTGAGCTTATGCGTCCTGCCCCTGAGATTTAGGTTTTGAACTCCCAGCGGGCCGCATGGTTCGAGCAGAGCGTGTCCTTCCTCCGCCATTTCGAACAAGAAGCGACCTTAAGGCGGAAGGAACGCGAGGAGGTTTCCACCGAGTCTGTCAAATTACGTGCCCAGGTCGAAGCGAACGCCGCACAACTGAGAGCCGTCTTTGACACCTTGCAGCAATGTATCTCGGACGGGCTTGTATTGAGACGGACGCTCGACTCTATCGAGCGGGTTACGCAGAGTCGCGAAGCTGCCTAACGGGAAATTGATGAGAAGATTTCATCATGCTTGCAACAAAGGACTCGAATCGAAGTGGAGCTGGCCGCGATGGCTGATCATGAGAAGGCACTGAAAGAAGTGCGAGAGCAGCTTACGGACTTATTGAAAACGTTTCCTTCTCAGTAGCTGTTTTGTACCAATTACACACTTGTAATCTTTGAATAACATGTATCCATTTTTTATTCTTTTATATGATGTATCTTGTATTCAAATGAGTTCATGAATAAAGACACATCTTTATTATCTCCCAATGTCGTTTTCTTTTCTTTGCTGTGTTGTTGGTATGTTACTCTGGTAAGTGTGGTCTGTAGATAATAAAGAACATTTCATCTTGAACTCTTCAAGAGGTAGTGATGGCTTAGGAAGCAGCTTCAGATCTGCTACCTAAGACTTTTCAACTTTATGAGCCATGAGGGTCTCATAAATACTTTTCTCCCTACGAGTCGCGAGGAACTCGTAGGTGTCTTTTCTCCTTAGGAGTCGTGAGGATTCCTAAGTGTGTTTTCTCTTATAAGTCGTAAGGATCTTATAAGAGAGTTTTCTTCCTTACGAATCGAGAGGACCCGTAAGTGTTTAATAAGATTGACGTTATCCGCATTTCATGGCGTCATTGGGCGACGTATTTCCGAGGTGGGGTCATATGGATGACGTATTTCCGAGATGGGGTCATGTGGATGACGTATTTCCGCGACGGGGTCATGTGGATGACGTATTTCCAAGACGGGGTCATGTGGATGACGTGACGTATTTCCAAGATGGGGTCATGTGGATGACGTATTTCCGAGACGGGGTCATGTGGATGACGTATTTCCGCTATGGCGTCATGTGGATGACGTATTTCCGGGATGGGGTCATTTGGATGACGTATTTCCGCAACGGGGTCATGTGGACGACGTATTTCCGCGACGAGGTCATGTGGATGACGTATTTCCAAAATGGGGTCATGTGGATGACGTATTTCCGAGACGGGGTCATGTGGATGACGTATTTCCGAGACGGGGTCATGTGGATGACGTATTTCCGAGACGGGGTCATTTGGATGACGTATTTCTGAGACGGGGTCATGTGGAAGACGTATTTCCGAGACGGGGTCATGTGGATGACGTATTTCCGAAACGGGGTCATGTGGATGACGTATTTCCGAAACGGGGTCATGTGGATGACGTATTTCCGAGACGGGGTCTGTGGATGACGTATTTCCGAGACGGGGTCATGTGGATGACGTATTTCCGCAACGGGGTCATGTGGATGACGTATTTCCATAACGGGGTCATGTGGATGACGTATTTCTTAGACGGGGTCATGTGGATGACGTATTTCCGAGACGGGGTCATGTGGATGACGTATTTCCGCAACGGGGTCATGTGGATGACGTATTTCCGCAACGGGGTCATGTGGATGACGTATTTCCGATATGGGGTCATGTGGATGACGTATTTCCGCAACGGGGTCATATGGATGACGTATTTCCGAGACGGGGTCATGTGGATGACGTATTTCCGAAACAGGGTCATGTGGATGACGTATTTCCGAGACGGGGTCATGTGAATGACGTTGCGTCTTTTGTAATGAGACGAATATCGAAGTGGTATCCAGGTTGTCTGGGAACCATCAAGATTTGGAGTAGGAGCTTTACCGTAGCTCCAGGGTTGATTGCAGCGTCTGAATCTTGTTGGAATGGGGAGGAACGCCGTCGATGATCTCTAGGCTATTCCTGAACCGTCGAGATTTGGCTTCATTTTCTGATGGTGCCTGGGGAGGGAAGGTGTGATTCCTTTTTTGTTTGCGCCCCTGGATTATATACAGGGATTGATGTGACCTCTGTAGGGCATAAATTTTATTTATATTTTTCTTTCCGTGCTGCTCTATCATTTCAGCTTTTATATCGCGAAGGTCGCGATTGCCCAATCATTTCGGCTATTTTTCGCGGTGCCCAATCATTTCGGCTATTTATTTTATTTTTACTCGCTGATTTTTATTGCGAGTTGCCCAATCATTTCGGCTATTTTGCATGCATACGTTTTTACTTGCTGATTTTGTTTGCATGTTGCCCCATCATTTCGGCTATTTCGTATGCACGTGTGGCTCGCTATCTTCTCACTGCAAGCTTGGAATTTGACACCAATTTCGGTATCAGCACCGCTACAACTGGGATATTGCCAGGAGCGAATCATCATTTGCCTCTGTCGATGTCGAACAAAGGTGGCTTAGCAAACAGGGTTAAGATCCTGTCGACTAAGGGTTTCGACTTCATGAGCCGTAAGGGTCTCATAAAGGTTTTTCTCCCTACGAGTCATGAGGATCTCATAGGTGCGTTTTCTCCTTAGGAATCGTGAGGATTCCTATGTGCATGATCTCTTACAAGTCATAAGGATCTTACAAGAGTGCTTTCTCCTTATAAGTCGAGAGGGCTTACAAGGGGGTTCACCGTGCAAACATATCCCTAGTCACGAATGGGACTTTGTTAGGGAAATGTTTATTCACGCTCGTGGATTGTATACAAGGGCCAGCATTGAGCCGCTTGTAGGGCAGTATTGGAAGTTGTGGTGGCCGCTTAAGAACAGGTTCAGATCCCTGTAGCTTAAGACTTTTGAATCTTATGAGTCGTGAGGGTCCCATAAGAGGGTTCTCCTTACGAGTCGTGAGGATCTCGCAAGTGTAATTTCTCCTTAGGAATCATGGGGATCCCTAAGTGTGTTGCTCCCTTGTGAGTCGTAAGGATCTCACGCAGGTGGTTTCTCCTCACAAGGTCGAGAGGACCTTGCAAGTGTCTTTTAACGAGATTGCGCCCTTTCGGGTTTTCACAAAACTCGCCGGTAGCCCTGCCGTTTTTACTCACGGAGCCCTCTCGGGTTTTCATTCGTGCCCTTTTTGCTTATGGACATACCGTTTTTTCTTTTTCTTTCTTCTTTTTTTTGTATCAGCCTTGGGATGCTGCAATCCACCGTAGTTTATCGACCTCTCGGTCACCAGCTAGTTTTAGGACATAGTGGTCCATTGTTAGTTTAAGGACATTTCGGTCCGCTGTTAGTTTAAGGACGTTTCGGTCCGCTGTTAGTTTAAGGACGTTTCGGTCCGTTAGCCGGTTACTACTTATAGAGTTTGGACTTAGGAAGATAGCGAGTGGACATAGTCGTCGTCATCTATCATTAACCTAGGCCGTGACTCGTCAGGTGTAGTACTTTTTTAGGAAGCGACCATTTATTGGCCTGAAAGGTCTTTCACCATGCATGTCCATGAGTAGGTAAGCTCCACCCAGGTAGACTTTGTCTATGATATACAGGCCTTCATAGTTCGGCTCGAATTTCCCCCGTTTGGCACGATTGAGGATTATAGGTCTTTTGACCACTAGCACGAGTTCGCCTTGGCGGAATGTCCTCGGCCTAGTCAATCTTTCATATGAGCGCGTCATCTTTGCCTTGTAAGCCTCCAGATTTTGTTGCGCCATGAGCCGAGTTTCATCAAGGGCGTCGAGCTCTTCAAGTCGAAGGTGAGCATTTTCTTCGTCTGTTAGCTCGTAGTGAGCTGCCACCCTTAGAGAGGGTAGTTCTATCTCGAGGGGGCTCTTCAAGTCGAAGGTGAGCATTTTCTTCGTCTGTTAGCTCGTAGTGAACTGCCACTCGTATAGAGGGTAGCTCTATCTCGAGGGGGAGTACCGCCTCCGTATCAAATACCAATGCATAAGGCGTTGTGTTAGTGGCCGTTTTGAACGTAGTTCGATACGCCCAGAGAGCTTCATGCAGTCTCTCATGCCCGTCCTTCTTATTTCGAGATACCGTCTTTTTCACGATCTTCGTCAAGGTCTTGTTAAAAGTCTCAGCTAGACCGTTATCTCGGGGATTATAGACTGAGGAGTATCTCCAGTCTATGTTATGCTGTTGTGCGAAGCGGATGATCTTGTGGCTTCTATAGGCTGTCCCGTTATCGGAGATGATCCGTCGTGGAGTTCCAAACCGATAAATGACGTGTGTCTTGAAGAAATGGAGGATATCCTCCGTCTTCACTTCCCTTAGCGGTACTGCTTCTGCCCATTTGGAGAAGTAATCAGTTGTCGCCAAAATGAATCGATGTCCTCTGGACGATGCTGGTTCGATGGGGCCGATTATGTCAGTCCCCCACATTTCAAACGACCAGCTAGCCACTGCCCACCATCCCCTTCTTCAATGAGAGAGGATGGATGTAGTGGATTTGGATGCTGATGGATAAAGTCCCCGTGAATCTGGCACGAATGGCACTGCTTCGCGTATTCGAGGCAGTCTTGGATCATCGTGGGCCAATAATAACCCATCCGTTTGATCTTCAGCTTCATCTTCAGGCCGGCTTGGTAAGAACCGCAGAGTCCGTCGTGAGTTTCTTGGACGACTCTCTTTGCCTCTTCAGGTCCCAGGCATCTTAGCCACAAAGAATCGAACGATCTCTTATACAGAGTATCATTAACAAAAGGCGAAAGATAGAGCTCGCTTCATGAGCTGATGTTTCAAGGACGCATCTTCAGGTGTTCGACGGGATTTGAAGTAGTCTATAAAGACTTCTCTCCAATCCATAACCTTTTCCTAGTCTTTTATTTGCAGAGTCATTTGCTCAGTCGCTTCCTTTTCTTCGGATGACTCCGGAGATATTTCTACCGGTGCAAGAACCCAACGGCTTTGCACAACGATCCTCACGTCATCGAGGTTTTCGTCAGCCAGTTCTTTAGCGAGCTTGGCTAATGCATCTGCCTTGCTATTTTCCGCACGCGGTATGCTTTCCAGGGTGTAAGAAGGGATTTGAGTCAGCAGTTGATACACCCTCTTGCCGTACTTCACCAACTCTGGCTTGCACGTTTGGTAGTCGCCGTTTATTTGACTAACGACCAGCTGGGAGTCTCCGTATATGAGGAGGTTTTTAACTCCCATGCCGATAGCGATCTCAAGACCTGCTATCAAAGCTTCGTATTCGGCTTTATTATTTATCCTCGGCTCTGTTAAGGAGAAGGCAAAGCATATTATCCCTTCTTGTGGAGTCACGAAGATGAGGCCTACCCCCGATTTGATTATGGGGGTGCGTTGTCTGCATTTCTTCATGGAAGACGCTCCGTCAAAATAGAGTTCCCACCGGGTATCATCCCCGTCGATCGTGTCAAACGCATGTTCGTCTGGCAATTCGCAGTTTAAAGGAGAATCGGCGGGTATCGGGTGCTCCGCGAGGAAGTCGGCGATGGCCTGGCCTTTCACTGCCTTAAGAGGCCGATAAGTTATCGAAAACTCCATCAAGAGTAAGGCCCACTTAGCGAGTCGCCCCGTTAATATGGCCTTTGACATCAAATATTTGAGGGGATCCACCTTCGATATGAGATGGACCTCATGTGCCAACGCGTAGTGTCTGAGCTTCGTTATTGCGAAGATCAACGCCGGGCAGTGTTTTTCGATGGGAGAGTAATTGCCTTCTGCCCCCAGGAGAACTCGACTCAGATAGTAGAGGGCTCTCTCCTTCCCTTGGTCGTTCTCCTGTGCCCATAATGCGCCTAAGGAACCTTCAAGGGCAGTTGTGTGAATAAGAGGCTTTCCTTTAATGGGAGCGGCCAGTACTGGCGGATTCTGCAGGTATTGCTTGATTTCGTCCAGTGCGCTTTGGCATTTGTGATCCCAGACGAACGGGGTTCCCTTCTTCATTAGGTGACTGTAGGGGCGGCACTTGCCGGAAAGATTGGCTATGAATCGCCGGATATATGCGAGCTTTCCTTGGAGAGACCGCAATTGCTTGAGAGTCCTTGGCGGAGGCATTTCCATAATCGCCTTGATCTTTGACGGATTTATCTCGATGCCACGGTGTCGGACGATGAATCCCAGGAATTTGCCTGAGGATACTCCGAATGCGCATTTGAGAGGGTTGATCTTCAAGTTGTATTGCCGGAGGCGCTGAAACACGATCTTCAGATGCTCTAAATGTTCCTCGTATGATTTGCTTTTAACTACGAGGTCATCGATATAGCATTCGACAATTTCATGTATGAGGTCATCGAATATTTTCGTCATGGCCCTCTGATAGGTGGCACCGGCGTTCTTCAGACCGAAAGGCATCACCTTATAGCAGAATATACCCAAAAGGGTCCGGAAAGCGGTGTGTTTCTGGTCCTCGGGATGCATCTTTATCTGATTATATCCTGATGAGCCGTCCATGAAGGAGAAAACTTCATGAGTGGACGTATTGTCTATCATCAGCTCGGTGACCGGTATTGGGAATTCGTCCTTCGGGCAGGCTTTATTGAGATCCCGAAAGTCCATACATATGCGCACCGTCCCATTCTTCTTCATCACTGGGATGATGTTGGCGATCAAGTCAGGATATTGAACCTCTTGGATGAAACCGGAGTCGATTAGATTCTTGACCTCGATATTGATGCTCATCTCAAGCTCGAGCCGCATTCTTCTCAGCGCTAGTTTGATCGGCTTGACGTCCGGAGATATTGCCAATTTGTGGACAGCAATCTCGGGATTTAGTCCTGGCATCTCGGAATAGTTCCATGCGAAACAATCTTTATGCTGCATGAGCACGTCTTTTACCGTAGCCACCCTTTCTTCAGACAACAGCTCACTGACGAACGTCGGCCGCGAGTCACTTGCCGTCCCCAAATCAATTTTCTTGAGGTTATCTGCAGTAGTATGTATTCCATCTTCCAGCTCTTTTGGTGCCGGTGGAAATTCTGAGATTACCTCGTCATCATCATTTTAGAAGCACCAGGGGAGTTCATCCATATTCTTGGGCTCTTCTTCTGACAGCGTTATCAGGTGACAGGCACGAGCTCGCTTCCAAGACCGATGTTGATCCGGCTCTATTCTCGTGGCTTTGGGTTCATGCTTCTGTGGCGGGGTTACCTTCCAGCTGCTGGATAGAGCGAACCTGTTCTGTTGATATTGGTCTTCAATCCAGTTCTTGAAGGTGAAGCAGTCTTCGAGAGGATGTCCTATTGCCCTATGATAGGGGCAATAGTTCGGGTGAGAGACTTCGCCTGCTTGCTCGGGGTACTTGGACTCCGGGAGGGTAATCATTTGATGTTTTATGGCACGATCAAGTATCTTCTGTGTTTATCCTGGGGAAAAGAGTATGCTCGACCCATTTTCTTCATAAGAGACGAATCCAGGCTGCTCGATTCCTGATCGCATGGCTTCTTGGACCCGCTTTGTCGCTGTCGAACGCCTTTCCCGTTCTTTGGTTTGTTTCTGCCTCTGCGTCGGGCCTTTTGTACAACGGGTTGACAAGGAGGAGCATTTTCATTTTTCACAGCCTGTTGAAGGAGGCGCTGCGTCCTGGCTTTCTCGTAGATGGCCATTTCGCGATTATGACCGTCTCGAACCTTTTGACCCGCTTCCCTTATAAACTTGTCCATTTGTTCTTCGAACGACGGACTGAGCATTTTCATAGCGGGAACTCTTTCTGGTTTAGGGTTAGCATCTTCCCACAGAGCATCTCCCTCTTCATCAAAGTCGTGTATGACGTAGCAGTTGCGGAGTAGCTCCCGTTTCTTGGATTGAACATACCCAAGCCCGGTAGTTTCTATTCTCCCGTTGGGCAACTTTCGTTGGGTTCCGGGAACGTTCCAGATCCTGTTATAGAACCGTGCTTGTCGCGCAGTTTGCTTAAGGGGTACACCTTGGCGTCTCAAGAGTCTCTTTAGTCTGTTCGTGTAATATCTGGGCAAACGGATGGGCTGGAGCCTGTCGAGTGTAGAATCCGCGCCATGCCAGATTTCTTTCTCCACCTTGGTTTCCCCGGATCGGTAGAATAGGATCGCCTTTTCACCTTTTCTCCTGGGAGGGACGTAGAATGTCTGCAGTTCTTCCACACTGTAGGTATCAAGCGCGTCCAGTTCTTTATGATGCTTGGGCGGAACCATGGCAACCTGCAAACTTTGTTCTTCATCAGCGAAGGTTTGTATGGATGGCCGAGCAGAGAATACGGCATGGATCTCATCTTCCGAGTCGCTGCCGAAGATCAGCATAGGAGTGGACGGTCCCGACTTGTTGTACTGGGGCGGACCTGAGTAAACTATATCCTCTTCCTCCTCGGTATCACTCCCGAAGACCGGAATGGTGGTGATAGCTTTGTTCTTAGGTTTGTGACATCTTTCTGTGTCCTCAAAATCTGGTAAGAAGTATTTTGCATCTTCGTACTTGCGGACTTCGTTTATGGAGAATGGGTTTATCTCTCCTGTCACAGTATACTCGAGACCATCTTTGAAATATTTCATACACCGATGTTGTGTAGAGGGGATGATATTGTACTCGTGTAACCAAGGATGGCCGAGCAAAGCGTTATAGCATGTCTTGGCGTCAATGACGTGGAATCTGTTCCCCGCCGAACACAGAGACGTGGCCGCGTAGGTTCGCCTTGCCTGAAATTTGGGGTAGATGCTAATTGGTGCTATCCGTCCACCTCTCCGAAGATGCCAAGTTGATTTATGGCACCGTATATCGAAGGTTTAAACGGATGCGGCCGATATAGCAGACTTCGTCAGATTCCCTCTCGTTTGAGGGGTTTTTTGATTGTGGGGACGCTCTTCCCTGCAGGCGCAAGCCCCTGCAGTTAATTATGCTACCACATCGAGGTAACAACTTTCTCCTTCTCCAGATGGTCACTTCGTGTCGTGGGTGTTTGTTTTGTTTGTGGTTGCCCGTGGATTGTATACGGAGACTAATTTATGTTGTCGCCCGTAGGGCGTGGATTAGTCCAAATCCGTATCTTCTTAGATTTGGGTTTGGGGGTTGTGTTTAAGGATACGTTATCCTCATTTGGGACTAAGATCAACTTAAACGTTGGTTAAGGATACGCTAGTCTAATTTTAGACTAAGATCAACTTAACGGGATCGTTTAGATCGAACAACAGAGCATTTGGACTCTATTGTTTAATTTAGGGACATTGCGGTCGATTAGTTTAATGACATTACGGTCCATTGTTAGTTTAAGGACATCTCGGTCCAGGTTAAGGACATCCTAGTCCGTGGGTTTAAAAGGGACCCCACAGTCCAAGGTTAGGGACATCGTAGTCCATGAGTTTAAGGACCCCACAGTCCGTAGTTTAAAGACATCGTAGTCTATGAAGTTTAAGGACTTTGTAGTCCATGAGTTTAAGGACCCCATAGTCCGTGAAATGTGTGGATGTCAGGACCCGTCACCTCTCTGAAGACGTTGAAGGATTACAACGACAGATATCAGAGGAGTAAAGAGATGTACCCTTGAACCTGTTTGAGTTGGTTGAAAGATCTGTAGTCCAGTTTGGGATTGAGATCTGTTAAATATTCGTGAGCAGATGGGCTCAGTTCAATATAAGTTGAGGACTTATGGCCAATATTGGGCTAAGTCCAATAAGATTAAAATGTTTAACATTTTATTGTTCTGGGCTGTTGAGCCTTTATTTGGGCTTGGCCCTTTTAATAATGCTGAGCATTGGATCCTGACATTTTTTTGTATTGTATTGATTGTATAGCATTCATCAGAACAATATGTGTTCTGACAGCGCGCCACATGGCATGCCAGGTGCTTTACGCCAATTAAAGAGC
Organism: Agapanthus africanus; assembly: GCA_030015575.1. Lineage (NCBI taxonomy): Eukaryota > Viridiplantae > Streptophyta > Magnoliopsida > Asparagales > Amaryllidaceae > Agapanthus > Agapanthus africanus. Next base: position 113,697,272 of record JASDDO010000001.1, on the reverse strand, counting down.
GCATTGCGCTTCTGCCAAGTAGCGCACTCAAAAATGACACGTGTCGCGCTTGGTGCTAAGCGCCAGATGATGGGCGCATTGCGCCAGTTTATGAGCGCATTGCGCTTTCAATTTATGAGCGCATTGCGCTATTTCAATGACGCACACGTGAGTGACACGTGGCGCGCTTGGCGCTGAGCACCAGCCCATGAGCGCAGTGCGCTATTTTAGAAGAGCAAAGCGCAAGTTGCATACATGGTTGACACGTGGCGCATTTTGGCGCTGAGCGCCGGTCCAAGAAGCGCAGAAGTGCAGTTCAAGAGTGCAAGGCACTTTTCAATAGCGCAAAGCGCATTTGATCGAATTTATGATCTGTGAACAAATTTATATTCTTTTTAAAGGAGGCTTTGCCTCAAGTTTCAAGAACAACAGTTCATATTTTTGAAAGGGCTTTGCCTTTGTAGATCAATGATTTGTGTGAAGAATATGTTTTTCTTTATTATGTGATGAGATCTTTTGATCTCTTTTATGAAAGACCTTGGTCTTTATAGATCTATAATCTTTTAAGAAGATAATTCTTTTGTTTTAATGAGATGATTTCATCTCTTTGTTCAAGAATCATTCTTTTTACCTTGAAGAAATGATCTTCTTTCAAGAGCTTACTCTCTTTCATTTTAGTTTTCTTAAAGTTTATAGGGGGGTTTCTCTATCTCAAACTTGAAGTCTTGGGGCCTTTATATAGGGCAAATTGATTTGTTAAATCGGTTAAAGAGATTTTTCTCTGATTGATTTGGGGATGTTTCCCCACCGTTGGATCTTTGATCCTAGGGCTTCTGTTTTACAGAAGGCAATCTTCTTGTTTTTAACAAGACTGGAAAGATCTTTCCATAACAGAATTTTAATTCCGATTAATTAATGATTTATCATTATTAGTAGATCTTTTGATCTAACGGTGGAGAATTTTATAATTCCAGCGCTGGCGCACCCGTGCTTTGCACGTGGTGCGCTGCTCAGAGCGTAGTGCACTTTGCGCTAGCACACCCACGTCTGACACGTAGTGCGCTAGCGCAGAGCGCAGCGCACCCTGCGCTAGCGCATCCATGTTTGACACGTGGCGCGTAGCGCGCTTAGCGCTAGCGCACACATGGTGCACTGCCTAGGGCGCAGCGCATCCGTGTTTGACACGTGGCGCGCAGCGTGCCTAGCGCTGGATCTGAAGCGTTGCTTCAATTTTTGAATTTTAAATTTCAAAACAGAGCTTTGCTCTGATTGGGGGAAACAAATTCCCCCCATCGTTGCGTTCACGTGGCGCACACGTGAGTGCAGCGGTGGCAGTATCTGCGCCCTTGGATCAACTCAGAAGTTGAAGAGGCGGTTCAATGCCTATAAATAGGACCTTTGGTCTCGTAGATGATTTTCATCTTCTTCTTGAGAATTTTTATTCTGAGCATTGCTCTTCAGTTTAAGAACTTTTGAAGAGTCAGAACTCTATCAAAACTTAGGTAAAGTTTAAATTTTTTTAATAAATTAGGGTTTTTCCCATTAACAGAGCCTTGCTCTTCATAGATTTTTGATCTAAAGAAAACCCATTTAGGGTTTCATTAACAGAGCTTTGCTCTCATGAACCCATAGATCTAAAGAGATCTTTTCCTAGGGTTTCTTAGCCTATGAATCAGAGCTCTGCTATTTTGATAACATGTAGATTTCTTAATCTTTGATGAAGAACTCTTAAGAGTTTTTTCATGGATCTTGAAGATCCCAGAATTTTTAATTCATAAAAATTAATTTTAGTTAATTCTTTTCTGATGGAATTTTCCATCATCATTACAGAGCCAGGCTCTTAAGGAATTTTATTCCTTCATGATCAGAGTTTGACAAGTGTCACTCTGTCATAGAGCATTGCTCTCAAAGGGAGATTTTCTCCTTTTCCCGAGGGAACTCTCATTTAATGAGAATTTTCCTGAGGATTTCCGCATTTAATTAACAGTTTCATCCATTGATGAGGCTGTTTTATTAATTGATGCATTGTTATCTAGATTTTGTGGGTCCCCCTTTGGTCCCCTTTCCACTGCATTGCAGTGTGGTACAAATTTTAAAGTACCGAGTGTCAAAATTTAAAATTAAATTATAGCACTGACAGTTGATTTCTGTCCCCTTTTTTTGCAGGCGACATGTATTTCGATGCTACGTTTCCACTCGTCCGTTCAGAGGGAGGATTCCCTGAGGCACCTGTGGACCGGGAGGTTCTCGCGCTTATCAAAGACCGTGACCCGGAACACAAAAATCTTCACTTGTGGGGTAGATGGTATGACCAGATTATTAGAGGTCGTCGAAACTTTTCTTGTGCGACGCCTTCGGAGCCTATCTCGGCGATCCCGTATGCAGATGCACCCCCGGTGAACTATGCCTGGAGGTTGTTAATTGGACTTCGGAGGGTCTCCTTCAGCCTTCGATCGCCGCCGTACCTAAGCAGCCGCCGGCGGCTTTGGACACCCTAGGACGGCGCATATGCCAGGGTGAATTGTGCCCTTGGGGACAACCCTACAACATCGGGCTAACCACCCGTCATTCGGCCGGGTACTTGCAATGGGCCCGGTACATCTTGTCGGCGAAGAAATCGTAGCTGCTAAAGCTCAGCTTATACCCTACGGTCTACGCTTCGCGGTTCCAGTATTCCGCACCTCCCACATGGTGGATTAAGGCTTTCTTGGAGCAGTGGAACATCCCGACCCATACCTTCCTTCTATTGGACAGAGAAGTTTCCATTTCCTTGGAAGAATTCGCTGAGGTTTCTGGTCTACCGGTCAGGGGGGAGCATTATGAGGAGCCGCTTCCTCCGGACGAATATGTTTTTGCCACCAAGCCAGTGGTGATGGGCCTCACGCCAGAGAACTCCATTCATCACCAGTTCCCAAGTCTGATAAAGGCGTTGAACATGTACGAGAGCCTCTTCCTTGAATCCGGAGGCCGGGGGGGTCAGTTTTGCGGACTTCATTGCCCGTTTTCTTCGCCCGGAGATTTTGTCGTGACGAGGCAAAAAGTTTGCTAAGCTTGATGATCCCTTCGGCTTTGGCTTGGACCGTCAGCCGGTTCTGGAAGCTGATCAGAAGGGCTTCTTTCTTCCTGACGCTGCGATCATCCCTCTGTCAGAAATCACTGCTCCGGGCATTGACGAGGAGGCGTTCTTTCTTGGGTTTTCTGGGCAATGGTTGAGTTGGTTCGCGCTCCCTATGCATCCTCGTTACATGAGGCCTTCCGTCTTCTACCCCGTGCATTGCATGGTAGCCGGAATACAAGTGGCCATCGGGATCGCCGGGTTAGCCCACTTATACCTCGGTCTTAGCATAGCGGCGGATACCACTAACCCGGGGGTGCATCCTGCCAACTTCCCGATGCATTACTTCACTTCATGGATGGAGATGCACGTGCTCGGGGTCTTCGGCATTCACAAGAGATCTTCGTTTTACGAGAGATGCAAGTTCCCTCGGATTATGCGGCTGGTTGACACCTCCATCGTGAGTCCGTCACAGCGGGAAGCTAGGGGCTTGCTCCTTCATCCGCGCATGGTCGGAGATGGTATGTCTTTCACGGACAAAGTCTTGACTATCGGCCAGGAAACTTCCAAGGCGGTGCTGTCACTGCAAGACATTTTTAAGGATGGGGCCTCCGTGTTGAAAGCCCGGGGGATTCTCCATTTGTACTCCATCAGGCCGGGCTTTCTTGTATTCAGGCAAAATGATGCGGTGCTATTCATGAGATACAACCCCCATCATTTTGCCCAGCAGCTGAGTTATAATCAAGGAGTCCCGCTGGAGGCTTTCTTGGTAGAACCCGTTGCCACTGAAGAGGGAATGCGGGGCGCGCTGCATCATTTCATGCGCTTAAATATGGGATCTCACTTCTTTATCAGTGAACTGAGTTGCATCCCGAGGGCCCTTAACGTACACGTGGCCTGGTATCAACATGCAACGGGTGCTGTTATCAGGGAGGAGAAGCGGCTGCTACTTGACCGCAAGGGTGCACCCCCTGCTAGTGACCGAAACCTTCCCTTGAAGCGACGGACCATTGTCATTCCTCCGCTAAGAGGAGCTGCCGTGATTGAAGTCCCCGAGGACAGGCCTGAGCTACCGGTGCCCCGTGCTCCAGTGGAGACGGTGGATATACCACTGGTGCCCCGTGCTCCCACGGTGACAGTAAATGTAGCTTCCCCCGAATCTGGCGTGGGCTCAGATATCGGGACTCGTCGCCCCAAAGTGCCCACTAAGCGTAAGCTTGTGCTTGCTGCGACTGGAGCTCGTGCGCAAAAGAGGAAGAAAAAATCGATCCTTTCTCTAGATGCTGCACTCGGCCTTGAGCCTCACGCTTCTTATAATGAGGGCCTGAGCGAATATGGGACCAACGAAGGTCTCTTCATAGCGCCGGAAGATACTGATCTCGAGGCTGCTATTGCAGCTTCTGTGCGATCCGCAAGCCACCAAGCGGAAATGGCCACCCTCGCACAATCAAGTAAACATCAGTCGCACCTTGTTATTGCATCATATCTTTATTTTTATCATCATGTCTTGACTGACATTTTTCCTTCTGTAACAGGCTTTACTACTGAAGAGGCTCTGGCGGCTTCTCTTAGGACTTTTGAGGAGGAGGAGAGGAATCGCGCCTTGTTGGGCATTGGTATGTTTCGGCTCATTGCATCTTCATTCTCCTTTCTTATGGACAATCTAACCCCTTCTTTATCTTATCGCAGGGACCACAATGCCAATCCCGCTAGGTGATGCGGATATTCTTCCCGGGCCAGCCACCGAAGTCCCGGCCTCTTCGGCACTGCTGAAAGAGGCCTTACTCAAACGACCGATGACGGAAGCTATAACGGCTCCAAACCTTGGCGCGGAAGACGGCGTCCTATTGATGGAGGCGTCCAGAAGATCCGCTTTAACGGCCCGATCGGAAAGGAAGCGCCGAATGCGCACGGCAAGGCAGCGTAGTGCTGCCTTGGCCGTGGGTGCGGGTTCGAGCACCGCTACCCCTGCCCTTACTCCTTCGGAGGAATCCCCGGTTGCCTTGTCCACTGCCTATAAACAGCAGCACGTGCGGCTCGGGAAGCGGTCGGAAGTCAAAACTCAAGGTAATGTGACACGGGGTTCTGTTGTCAAAGTTTTAAATATCAATTCTCGTATATCTTACCTTGCAGGGCCGAGTCTTACCGAAGAAGTGGCGGTGACCGTTGAGCCTGGGATAGCAGTATAGGAGGTAGTCGTGATTGCCGAACCCGAGGCGGCGGTAGACGAGATGGTTGCGATCGCCGAGTTCGAGGTAGCGGCGGGTGAGACAGTCACGATCGCCGAGCCTGAGATGGAGGTAGGTGAGATGACCACCATTGCCGAGCCCGAGGTGGCGATGGGTAAGATGGCTACAGCCACCGAGCCTGAGGTGACGATGGGTGAGACGGGTACAGCCGCCGAGCCCGAGGTAGTCAATCTTTCGCAAGAGTCGGGCACTGCCCTGATCGTCGCTCTTTCCGCCTGCGGCTCTTTGCCATCTCCTGGTGTCACAAGCGTTACGACGGCTCTCATAGAGTCTGGGGATGAGGCGACGGGAGGTGTGACCATCCCGATGGAAGAGGATGAAGCAGTTGCTGTATCTAGTGACGCCCTCGTTGCGGTTCCGACTGGCGACTCATCAGGTAGATTTTGGGTCATTGCTTTTCTTTTTATTCTGCAATCCTTTTCAATCTTTCCCGACAGTATTTATCCTGTTTCTAATGCAGGTGTAGCGAGCGCTGAGGTCGCTCTACCCGAGGCAACACCATCAGTTACCGTTTTGACGGTGACCCCTCCTCTACCTTCTCTTGTACCATCTCAGATGTTGGAAGGTACGGATTTGGGACCCATCAGTCTTACTTCTGTGCTGTATAATTTATGTACTGACATTGCATTACCGCGTCCTTGCAGGAGTCCTTTTTGATCACCTGTATCAGGTGCTACAGCCACACTTCTCCTTTCAGTCAGAGATTAGCCCGCCCGTTGGTGTCGGTGAGTATTCTTTTCTGACCGACGTCCTTCCTTTTAACGGGCAGTCACATTATTGCTAATCCCTCTTTGTATTGCTTGTAGCCTTACAAATCGAAGGCGGGGACGAGACTATCATTGCGCCACCAGTACTCCCAGCTCTGCCCCCTGTTGCAGCCGGTATAGTAGACTCTATTGTTCATGTACTTTTCTTTATTTCTTGAGCCGAGATCTGATTGTGATTTGATTTGTAGCGGTCACATCGATTCCAACCCCTTTCGAGTCTCGTATTATAATGCTGGCAGGGCCCTTTTCTAGACGTCCATCCTCAAAAGGTGCTGTGACCAGTCTGCGTATGCTGAGCGAATACGTCGAGGAGGTTGACGCGGAGGCTCCTACATCTGCCGTAGATTTCACTGCCGAGGTCAATCCAATGCTGGCGACGCTTGTGAACTTCCATAATGAAGGCGTCGTCGAGTCTTGGGTTAATCATTGCAGGAAGATTGAGGCCTGCCTGCATGAGCTTGAGCTTATGCGTCCTGCCCCTGAGATTCAGGCTTTGAACTCCCAGCGGGCCGTATGGGTCAAGCAGAGCTTGTCCTTCCTCCGCCATTTCGAACAAGAACCGACCTTGAGGCGGAAGGAACGCGAGGAGGCTTCCGCTGAGTCTGTCCAATTACGTGCCCAGATCGAAGCGAACGCCGCACAACTGAGAGCCGTCTTTGACACCTTGCAGCAATGTATCTCGGACGGGCTTGTATTGAGACGGAAGCTCGACTCTATCGAGTGGGTTACGCAGAGTCGCAAAGCTGCCTAATGGGAAATCGATGAGAAGTTTTCATCATGCTTGCAACAAAGGACTCGAATCGAAGTGGAGCTGGCCGCGGCGGCTGATCATGAGAAGGCACTGAAAGAAGTGCGAGAGCAGCTTACGCACTTATTGAAAACGTTTCCTTCTCAGTAGCTGTTGTGTACCAATTACACACTTGTAATCTTTGAATAACATGTATCCATTTTTTATTCTTTTATATGATGTATCTTGTATTCAAATGAGTTCATGAATAAAGACACATTTTTCTTATCTCCCACTGTCGTTTTCTTTTCTTTGCTGTGTTGTTGGTATGTTACTCTGGAAAGTGTGGCCTGTAGATAATAAAGAACATTTCATCTTGAACTCTTCAAGAGGTAGTGATGTCTTAGGAAGGATGTTCAGATCTGCTACCTAAGACTTTTCAACTTTATGAGCCGTGAGGGTCTTATAAAGACTTTTTTCCCTACGAGTCGTGAGGATCTCGTAGGTGTCTTTTCTCCTTAGGAGTCGTGAGGATTCCTAAGTGTGTTTTCCCTTATAAGTCGTAAGGATCTTATAAGAGAGTTTTCTTCCTTACGAATCTAGATGACCCGTAAGTGTTTAATAAGATAGACGTTATCCGCATTTCACGGCGTCATTGGGTGACGTATTTCCGAGGCGGGGTCATATGGATGACGTATTTCCGAGACAGGGTCATATGGATGGCGTATTCCCGCGACGGGGTCATGTGGATGACGTATTTTCGAGACGGGGTCATGTGGATGACGTATTTCCGCTACGGGGTCATGTGGATGACGTATTTCCGTAACGGGGTCATTTGGATGACGTATTTCCGCGACGGGGTCATGTGGAAGGCGTATTTCCGAAACGGGGTCATGTGGATGACGTATTTCCGAGACGGGGTCATTTGGATGACGTATTTCCAAAACGGGGTCATGTGGATGACGTATTTCCGTGACGGGGTCATGTGGATGACGTATTTCCGAGACGGGGTCATGTGGATGACGTATTTCCGAGACGGGGTCATGTGGATGACGTATTTCCGAGACGGGGTCATGTGGATGACGTATTTCCGCAACGGGGTCATGTGGATGACGTATTTCCGAGACGGGGTCATGTGGATGACGTATTTCCGAAACGGGGTCATGTGGATGACGTATTTCCGAGACGGGATCATGTGGATGACGTATTTCCGAGACGGGGTCATGTGGATGACGTAATTCCGCAACGGGGTCATGTGGATGACGTATTTCCGAGACGGGGTCATGTGGATGACGTATTTCTGAGACGGGGTCATGTGGATGACGTATTTCCGAGACGGGGTCATGTGGATGACGTATTTCCGAGAAGGGGTCATGTGGATGACGTATTTCCGAGACGGGGTCATGTGGATGACGTATTTCCGAAACGGGGTCATGTGGATGACGTATTTCCGAGACGGGGTCATGTGGATGACGTATTTCCGAGACGGGGTCATATGGATGACGTATTTCCGAGACGGGGTCATGTGGATGACATATTTCCGCAACGGGGTCATGTGGATGACGTATTTCCGCAACGGGGTCATGTGGATGACGTATTTCTGAGACGGGGTCATGTGGATGACGTATTTCCTCAACGGGGTCATGTGGATGACGTATTTCTGAGACGGGGTCATGTGGATGATGTATTTCCGAGACGGGGTCATATGGATGACGTATTTCCGAGACGGTGTCATGCAGATGACGTATTTCCGAAACGGGGTCATGCGGATGACGTATGTCCGAGACGGGGTCATGTGGATGACGTATTTCCGAGACGGGGTCATGCGGATGACGTATTTCCGAGACGGGGTCATGTGGATGACGTATTTCCAAGACGGGGTCATATGGATGACGTATTTCCGACACGGGGTCATGTGGATGACGTATTTCCGAGACGGGGTCATGTGGATGACGTATTTCCGAGACGGGGTCATGTGGATGACGTATTTCCGCAACGGGATCATGTAGATGACGTATTTCTGCAACGGGGTCATGTGGATGACGTATTTCCGAGACGGGGTCATGTGGATGACGTATTTCCGCAACGGGGTCATGTGGATGACGTATTTCCGAGACGGGGTCATGTGGATGACGTATTTCCGAGACGAGGTCATGTGGATGACGTATTTCCGAAACGGGGTCATGTAGATGACGTATTTCCGAAACGGTGTCATGTGGATGACGTATTTCTGAGACTGGGTTATGTGGATGACGTTGCGTCTGTTGTAATGAGATGAATATCGAAGTGGTCTCCAGGTTGTCTGGGAACCATCAAGATTTGGAGTAGGGGCTTTGCCGTAGCTCCAGGGTTGATTGCAGCGTCTGAATCTTGCTGGAATGGGGAGGAACGCTGTCGATGATCTCTAGGCTATTCCTGAACCGTCGAGATTTGGCTTCGTTTTCTGATGGAGCCTGGGGAGGGAAGGTGTGATTCCTTTTTTTTTGCGCCCCTGGATTGTATACAGGGATTGATGTGACATCTGTAGGGCATAAATTTTATTTATATTTTTCTTTCCGCGATGCTCTGTCATTTCAGCTTTTATATCGCGAAGGTCGCGATTGCCCAATCATTTCGGCTATTTATTTTATTTTTACTCGCTGCTTTTTATTGCGAGTTGCCCAATCATTTCGGCTATTTTTCATGCATACATTTTTACTTGCTGATTTTGTTTGCAAGTTGCCCCATCATTTCGGCTATTTTGTATGCACGTGTGGCTCGCTATCTTCTCACCGCAAGCTTGGAATTAGTCACCGATTTCGGCATCAGCACCGCTACAACTGGGATATTGCCAGGAGCGAATCATCGTTTGCCTCTGTCGATGTCGAACAAAGGTGGCTTAGTAAACAGGGTTAAGATCTTGTCGACTAAGGGTTTCGACTTCATGAGCCGTAAGGGTCTCATAAAGGTTTTTCTCCCTACGAGTCATGAGGATCTCATAGGTGCGTTTTCTCTTTAGGAATCGTGAGGATTCCTTAGTACATGATCTCTTATAAGTCGTAAGGATCTTACAAGAGTGCTTTCTCCTTATAAGTCGAGAGGGCTTACAAGGGGGTTCACCGTGCAAACATATCCCTAGTCACGGATGGGACTTTGTTAGGGAAATGTTTATTCGCGCCCGTGGATTGTATACAAGGGTCAGCATTGAGCCGCTTGTAGGACAGTATTGGAAGTTGTGGTAGCCGCTTAAGAACAGGTTCAGATCCCTGTAGCTTAAGACTTTTGAATCTTATGAGCTATGAGGGTCCCATAAGAGGGTTCTCCTTACGAGTCGTGAGGATCTCGTAAGTGTAATTTCTCCTTAGGAATCGTAGGGATCCCTAAGTGTGTTGCTCCCTTGTGAGTCGTAAAGATCTCACGCAGGTGGTTTCTCCTCATAAGGCCGAGAGGACCTTGCAAGTGTCTTTTAACGAGATTGCGCCCTTTCGGGTTTTCATAAAACTCGTCGGTAGCCCTGCTGTTTTTACTCACGGAACCCTCTCGGGTTTTCATCCGTGCCCTTTTTGCTTATGGACATACCGATTTTTCTTTTTCTTTCTTCTTTTTTTTGGTATCAGCCTTGGGATGCTGCAATCCACCGTAGTTTATCGACCTCTCGGTCAACAGCTAGTTTTAGGACATAGTGGTCCATTGTTAGTTTAAGGACGTTTCGGTCTGCTGTTAGTTTAAGGACGTTTCGGTCCGCTGTTAGTTTAAGAACGTTTCGGTCCGTTAGCCGATTAGTACTTATAGAGTTTGGGCTTAGGAAGATAGCGAGTGGACATAGTCGTCATCATCTATCATTGACCTAGGCCATGACTCGTCAGGCGTAGTACTTTTTTAGGAAGCGACCATTTATTGGCCTGAAAGGTCTTTTACCATGCATGTCCATGAGTAGGTAAGCTCCACCTTGGTAGACTTTGTCTATGATATACGGGCCTTCATAGTTCGGCTCGAATTTCCCCCGTTTGGCACAATTGGGGATCATAGGTCTTTTGACCACTAGCACGAGTTCGCCTTGGCAGAATGTCCTCGGCCTAGTCAATCTTTCGTATGAGCGCGTCATCTTTGCCTTGTAAGCCTCCAGATTTTGTTGCGCCACAGTTTCATCAAGGGCGTCGATCTCTTCAAGTCGAAGGTGAGCCTTTTCTTTGTCTATTAGCTCGTAGTGAACTGCCACCCATAGAGAGGGTAGCGCTATCTTGAGGGGGAGTACCGCCTCCGTACCAAATACCAATGCATATGGCGTTGTGTTAGTGGCCGTTTTGAACGCAGTTCGATACGCTCAGAGAGCTTCATGCAGTCTCTCGTGCCAGTCCGTCTTATTTCGAGATACCGTCTTTTTCACGATCTTCGTCAATGTCTTGTTAAAAGCCTCAGCTAGACCGTTAGCTCGGGGATTATAGACCGAGGAGTATCTCCAGTCTATGTTATGCTGTTGTGCGAAGCGGCTGATCTTGTGGCTTCTATAGGCTGGCCCGTTATCGGAGATGATCCGTCGCGGAGTTCCAAACCGATAAATGATGTGTGTCTTGAAGAAATGGAGGATATCCTCCGTCTTCACTTCCCTTAGCGGTACTGCTTCTGCCCATTTGGAGAAGTAATCAGTTGTCGCCAAAATGAATCGATGTCCTCTGGACGATGCTGGTTCGATGGGGCCGATTATGTCAGTCCCCCACATTTCAAACGGCCAGCCAGCCACTGTTGGATGTAGTGCATTTGGATGCTGATGGATAAAGTCCCTGTGAATCTGGCACGAATGGCACTGCTTCGCGTATTCGAGGCAGTCTTGGATCATCGTGGGCCAATAATAACCCGTCCGTTTGATCTTCAGCTTCATTTTTAGGCCGGCTTGGTGAGAACCGCAGAGTCCATCATGAGTTTCTTGGACGACTCTCTTTGCCTCTTCAGGTCCCAGGCAATTTAGCCACAAAGAATCGAACGATCTCTTATACAGAGTATCATTAACAAAAGGCGAAAGATAGAGCTCGCTGCATGAGCTGATGTTTCGAGGACGCATCTTCAGGTGTTCGACGGGATTTGAAGTAGTCTATAAAGACTTCTCTCCAATCTGTAACCTTTTCCTGGTCTTTATTTGCAGAGTCATTTGCTCAGTCGCATCCTTTTCTTCGGACGACTCCGAAGATATTTCTGCCGGTGCAAGAACCCGACGGCTTTACACAACGATCCTCACGTCATTGAGGTTTTCGTCAGCCAGTTCTTTAGCGAGCTTGGCTAATGCATCTTCCTTGCTATTTTCCGCACGCGGTATGCTTTCCAGGGTGTAAGAAGGGATTTGAGTCAGCAGTTGCTGCACTCTCTTGCCGTACTTCACCAACTCTGGCTTGCACGTTTGGTAGTCGCCGTTTATTTGACTAACGACCAGCTGGGAGTCTCCGTATATGAGGAGGTTTTTAACTCCCATGTCGATAGCGATCTCAAGATCTGCTATCAATGCTTCGTATTCGGCTTTATTGTTTATCCTCGGCTCTGTTAAGGAGAAGGCAAAGCATATTATCCCTTCTTGTGGAGTCACGAAGATGAGGCCTACCCCCGATTTGATTATAGGGGTGCTTTGTCTGCGTTTCTTCATGAAAGACGCTCCATCAAAATAGAGTTCCCACCGGGCATCATCCCCGTCGATCGTGTCAAACGCATGTTCGTCTGGCAATTCGCAGTTCAAAGGAGAATCGGCGGGTATCGGGTGCTCAGCGAGGAAGTCGGAGATGGCCTGGCCTTTCACTGCCTTAAGAGGCCGATAAGTTATCGAAAACTCCATCAAGAGTAAGGCCCACTTAGCGAGTCGCCCCGTTAATATGGCCTTTGACATCAAATATTTGAGGGGATCCATCTTCGATATGAGATGGAACTCATGTGCCAACGCGTAGTGTCCGAGCTTCGTTATTGCGAAAATCAACGTCGGGCAGCGTTTTTCGATGGGAGAGTAATTGCTTTCTGCCCCCAGAAGAACTCGACTCAGATAGTAGAGGGCTCTCTCCTTCCCTTGGTCGTTCTCCTGTGCCCATAATGCGCCTAAGGAACCTTCAAGGGCAGTTGTATACAAAATAAGAGGCTTTCCTTTAACGGGAGTGGCCAGTACTGGCGGATTCTGCAGGTATTGCTTGATTTCGTCCAGTGCGCTTTGGCATTTGTGATCCCAGACGAACGGGGTTCCTTTCTTCATTAGGTGACTGTAGGGGCGGCACTTGCCGAAAAGATTGGTTATGAATCGCCGGATATATGCGAGCTTTCCTTGGAGAGACCGCAATTGCTTGAGAGTCCTTGGCGGAGGCATTTCCATAATCGCCTTGATATTTGAAGGATCTATCTCGATGCCTCGGTATCGGACGATGAATCCCAGGAATTTGCCTGAGGATACTCCGAACGTGCATTTGAGAGGGTTTATCTTCAAGTTGTATTGCCGGAGGTGCTGAAACATGATCTTCAGATGCTCTAAATTTTCCTCGTATGATTTGCTTTTAACTATGAGGTCATCGATATAGCATTCGACGATTTCATGTATGAGGTCATCGAATATTTTCGTCATGGCCCTCGGATAGGTGGCACCGGCGTTCTTCAGACCGAAAGGCATCACCTTGTAGCAGAATATACCCAAAAGGGTCCGGAAAGCGGTGTGTTTCTGGTCCTCGGGATGCATCTTTATCTGATTATATCCTGATGAGCCGTCCATGAAGGAGAAAACTTCATGAGTGGACGTATTGTCTATCATCAGCTCGGTGACCGGTACTGGAAAGTCGTCCTTTGGGCAGGCTTTATTGAGATCCCAAAAGTCCATACATATGCACACCATCCCATTCTTCTTCATCAAGGAGACGATGTTGGCGATCCGGTCAGGCTATTGAACCTCTTGGATGAAACCGGAGTCGATTAGTTTCTTGACCTCGGCATTGATGCTCATCTCAAGCTCGAGCCGCATTCTTCTCGGCGCTTGTTTGATCGGCTTGACGTCCGGAGATATTGCCAATTTATGGACAGCAATCTCAGGATTTAATCCTGGCATCTCGGAATAGTTCCATGCGAAGCAATCTTTATGCTGCATGAGCACGACTTTTAGCGTAGCCACCCTTTCTTCAGACAACAGCTCACTGACGAACGTCGGCCGTGGGTCACTTGCCGTCCCCAAATCAATTTTCTTGAGGTTATCTGCAGTAGTATGTATTCCATCTTCCAGCTCTTTTGGTGCCGATGGAAATTCTGAGATTACCTCGTCATCATCGTTTTCGAAGCACCGGTGGAGTTCATCCATATTCTTGGGCTCTTCTTCTAACAGCGTTATCACGTGACAGGTACGAGCTCACTTCCAAGACCGATGTTGATCCGACTCTATTCTCGTGGCTTTGGGTTCATGCTTCTGCGACGGGTTTACCTTCCAGCTGCTGGATAGAGCGAACCTGCCCTGTTGATATTGGTCTTCGATCCAGTTCTTGAAGGTGAAGCAGTCTTCGAGAGGATGTCCTATTGCCCTATGATAGGGGCAATAGTTCGGGTGAGAGACTTTTCCTGCTTGCTCGGGGTGCTTGGACTCCGGGAGGGTAATCATTTGATGTTTTATGGCACGATCAAGTATCTTCTGTGTTTTATCCTGGGGAAAAGAGTATGCTCGACCCATTTTCTTCATAAGAGACGAATCCAGAATGCTCGATTCCTGATCGCATGGCTTCTTGGACTCGCTTTGTCGCTGTCGAACGCCTTTCCCGTTCTTTGGTTTATTTCTGCCTCTGTGTCGGGCCTTTTGTACAACGGGTTGACAAGGAGGAGCATTTTCATTTTTCACAGCCTGTTGAAGGAAGCGCTGCGTCCTGGCTTTTTCGTAGATGGCCATTTCACGATTATGATCGTCTCGAACCTTTTGACCCGCTTCTTTTATAAGCTTGTCCATTTGTTCTTCGAACGACGGACTGGGCATTTTCATAGCGGGAACTCTTTCTGGTTCAGGGTTAGCATCTTCCCACAGAGTATCTCCCTCTTCATCAAAGTCATGTATGACGTAGCTTTCGTGGAGTAGCTCCCGTTTCTTGGATTGAACATACCCAAGCCTGGTAGTTTCCATTCTCCCGTTGGGCAACTTTCGTTGGATTCCGGGAACGTTCCAGATCCTGTTATAGAACCGTGGTTGTCGCGCAGTTTGCTTAAGGGGTACACCTTGGCGTCTCAAGAGTCTCTTTAGTCTGTTCGTGTAATATCTGGGCAGACGGATGGGCTGGAGCCTGTCGAGTGTAGAATCCGCGCCATGCCAGATTTCTTTCTCCACCTTGGTTTCCCCGGATAGGTAGAATAGGATCGCCTTTTCACCTTTTCTCCTGGGAGGGACGTAGAATGTCTGCAGTTCTTCCACACTGTAGGTATCAAGCGCGTCCAGTTCTTTATGATGCTTGGGCGGAACCATGGAACTTGCAAACTTTTCTCTTCATCAGCGAAGGTTTGTATGGATGGCCGAGCAGAGAATACGGCTTGGACCTCATCTTCCGAGTCGCTGCTGAAGATCAGCATAGGAGTGGACGGTCCCGGCTTGTTGTACTGGGGCGGACCTGAGTTAACTATCTCCTCTTCCTCCTCGATCCATCCTTCTTAGGGGTAAGCACGGCTGGAACTCCGCAAGGGCTCATACTTCCGCGAAATCACTCCCGAAGACCGGAATGGTGGTGATAGCTTTGTTCTTTGGTTTGTGACATCTTTCCGTGTCCTCAAAATCTGGTAAGAAGAATTTTGAATCTTCGTACTTGCGGACTTCGTTTACGGAGAATGGGTTTAGCTCTCCTGTCACAGTATACTCGAGACCATCTTTGAAATGTTTAATACACTGATGTTGTGTAGAGGGGATGATATTGTACTCGTGTAACCAAGGCCGGCCGAGCAAAGCGTTATAGCATGTCTTGGAGTCAATGACATGGAACTTGATGTCCGTGACGAGCAGCCCAAAGCGTAACGTCAATATTACAGACCCAAGCGTCCGTGACGACTGGGAGTCAAACCCGGAGATAGTGATCTTATCCTAAGAGAGATGTTGAACACTCATGCAGATTTCCTTTAACACCCTTACGTTGAGGAGGTTAACAGAGGACCCATTGTCGACCAGGATTTTACCTATCTTGATATCATGACAGTATCCAGAGACGTAAAGGGGACGGTTGTGCTCGCACGTCCCAAGGAGGAGGTCTTCATCACCGAAGGTGATATCGGCCGTGTGTATTTCTTCCAACTCGTCCTTCATCTTTTCTTCGGCGAGGAAAGCTTGGAATTGTTCCGGCTCTTGTAATGCCTTGATCAGCGAATCTCTCGCCTCTTTGGATAGCAGAAGGGCGTCGAGAATGCTTAACTGTGAAGGTAGCTTTCTCAAGTGTGCCAGAACGTTGTAGTCCACCTTGTTTTTCTTTGGCGGGTCCTTGGCTGTCAGCTCTTTGATGGCTTGGTCATCAAGGATGATATCCTAAGAGACTTTTTCTTTTCCCTTATCTTTTCTATTTGATCCACTGTTCGAGGGCCCAAGATTCTTTTCGAGCAGCGTACGATTGCGCAGCTAAATATTTTCATAGGTCTTCGGTTCTTCCTCTTTTCCCAAGGTGGACTCTTTAAAGAGAGGGTCAAGAATCATTTCTTCGTCAGAGTCGCTCCCGAAGGTGAGAACCTGCGATCCCCCAGCGTTGACCATGCGACAGTTGCCGGCAGTTCTTTTGTGCTCCTCGGTCGTATTTCTTTGCTCCCGACGGGTTTTGCGTTTCATCCGCTTGAAATGTTGCCTGTGAGCAACATATCCTTTCTACTATCTTTTAAAAGCGTTGCACTCTTCGGTGGGGTGCGCAATCTTTCGATGATATAAGCAGTAGTTAGGATGTGTTTCTGATTCACCAAGAATATTTTCTTTGGAGGGTGGCGGCTTCATTCCCATCGATATGGCTTTGGCGAACCTTTTCCTCGTCTTGAACCTGTTTTTATTTGCAATGTAGGTACTTTGATCTGGCGGGAGTGTTTCAACTCCTTCGTTCAGTCGTCGGCGTTTGGCTTTTTCAAATATGGCCATTTCACGCTCTCGAGCAGCTTTGCTTTTAAGAAGAGATTCGTTTAGGAATGCATCAATTGTTTCGTCTGATGGCCCTAGAAGTTCCAGTTCAGGATTTTCCCCCAGTTTCTTTGTGTAAGGAGCTTCTTCATCGTCTATCGACGAGTGAGATATCACATGGCAGCTTGCTACATAACCTTCAGATTCATCCGACGAGTCTTCTCCATTATCATCATCTCCGTCCTCAAGGACGTGGCTGAGAAATTCTTGGAGTGTGACTGGAGTCCGCGCTTTTTGATTATATTCTTCCAACGCGTCAATCTATTTTTGCAGGTCCGTGTGCTTGTCACCAGACTTCACGGGCTTTTTGGTCTTCTTCTTCTTCTTTGAAGACCTTGACGGCTGGGTGTGAATGCTTTGGCTATCACCACCAATTTTTAGAGTTGGGCGCGGCTTCAGCATCCCCTCGATGATCTTAGGTTCCAGTGGATTCTTCCACCTAATTGCCAGACATGTGTGGAGATCCTTCAACATTCTTTTAGTTTTGGCTGAAAGAGCGACCTCCTATGGAGCTTCTTCTACGAAAGAGCATAATGCCCTCGGTGTATCCGTATTCTTGGGAGTGTGTGGCTGAGGCGGGTTCACCTTCCAATTCTCGGATAATACGAATTTGCCCTGCTGGTACTGATCTTCTATCCAGCTTTTGAAGATGTAACAATCCTCGATCGGATGGCCCAACATTCGATGATAAGGGCAATAGTTAGGATTGCTAATGTCGCCTGGTTGCGCTGGACGTCTTGGCTCTGGCAGAGTAATGAGCCTGCTGCGCAGTGCAAGCTCGAATAACCTCTTTGTCTTGTCTTGAGGGAACGAGTAAGGGCGTCTCATTTTATCTTCGAGAGATCGAATTCTATTATTTTGGCGATCAACCGGTCTTAGACCACTGGGCTGCTGTTGAGCATTAGCGACGACGTTGCTTTCCCCTTTCCCTTCTCGTTCCGCGGCTCCGGCTTTGGAGGAGACGGTCTATGACCCATCTGGTCCATTTGGGCCAGTTTGTCGATCAAGGCTTGGAACGTGGTTGGCTTGAAGAACATCATGAATTGGGAAATAGTTAAATAGGGTCCAGAGTGCCTACGAACATGCCCACCGCTGGCGCTTCTTCGATGCGCTGTTCATATTTCGACCACAGATTCCGCCATCGTATTGCATATTGAACCCATGTCTCGCCTGGCTTTACCCTGGCGTTAATCAATGCTGTGATTAGGGTGTGCTCGTTAGCGCTTGCAAATCTTCGCTTGAATAATAGCTCCATTTCTGCGAAAGTCTTCACGGAGTCATTTGGAAGTTCAGAGTACCATTCAAACGCTGTCTCCGACAAGCTGCCAACAAACTGACGGAGCATAAGTTTATCATCACCCCCGGTGTTGCCGCAAAGAGCCCTGAACTGAGCGACATGTTGGTGGGGATTGCCTGTCCCCTTGTACACATGGAATTTGGGGATCGTGTATCCCGGCGAGTACTTTATTTGGTCATACCAGCCTGGATACGGTCGCCCAGTTTTAACAACTTGGCCGGCCGCTTCATTCGTCTGGTGAGCTCGTATTTGCTGAGCAATATAGTCATCCAGAGCGGCCTTGGAAATGGTTTCCTCTTTGGCTGCTGAAAGAGCCGGAGGAGGGTTCGATGTCTCCCCTCTGTCGTCTTCAATAATGATCGGAGGGTCTTCAGTTGGAGGATCCGGCTGTAACATCATCCCGACCATGTCTTGGAAGAGAAGCGCCATTCGTTTTATATTAGCCTCTTGTTCTGCTGCTTCTCTATCCTTCTTTTCGAGAACTCTGCGGAGGAAGTCAGCATCGGTTTCTTGTTCATGACGCTGCTCTGATGATGCCTCCGGGCTTTCTTTTGGCCCGTTGAGTGCGGCCATTTGCGTCAGCATTTCCTGAAGCTTCTGCTGCTGCTCCTGGGCTTTTGTCACAGATCGGGTGAGCGGTCGGTGACCCGTCAAAGTGCGGCTTTCCTCTTTTCCGGAAGCCATGTAAACAGTATGCACCTTTATGCCCCCAGACTTGGGGCGTTTGGGCTCAGCGTCTTTGTAGTCTGCCGTAGTTACAGGGGCTTTCTTTAGCTTCCTTCTCTTTTGAGCAGTTGACGTTGAGGGGGCCGTTGCAGCGGGCACCCAGGTAGTTGCCGTCCTTTGTGGCTTGACAGGACAGTTCTCTTCCTGTTGAACCTTCACCTTTTTCTGTCGGCGAGGGTAATCTTGATCAATCACCGACTCCTGGACCTGTTGCCAAACTTTGTAAATTTTGGAGGACAGCCGCTGAGGGGACCACTCCGGCTTCGTTTTTGTAACATTCTCCACCGGTGGAGGAGAGCTTTTCAGTATGGCGGTAGGAGAGTTCCTGCGCACCTTGTTCAGCAATTCAAAGCTGTTCCCAGTTGGAACAGCAGCATTGACTTCCACCGTTGGGGCTGGTGGAGTTAGCCCAGAGGGGGAGTTGCCCCCGGCCTTTCTTACTTGGCGCCAGTGGCGACGTCGAGCGTGTCGAGCCGATGGTTTTGGTTCGGTGACGGGGATGGCTTCGTCATGCCCCCTGTTCTGGTGAGGCGTTGCCGGTACCGGCCTCTTGAAGACCGACGTCTGTTGAGTAGCAGTATCCAATCTGTCAAAGACAGACTTTTGAGCAGGGACGGGAGCCGGAGTGGGAGCCGGAACAGTCAGTCTTGTAAAGACCGACCTTTTGGCAGGAGAAGCCGCCTTGACGACTTCGGGAGTAAGGATGGCTATCCTCTTCGGAATAACCTTTTCTAGAACTGTAGGCTTCATCATGGGCCCGCATGAACTTTGGCCCAATCTGGCGAAGACTGAGGCACTGGAGCTGGACGACCCATTGAGGGGGGCCGCTGTAGTTGCAAGCCAATCAAAGACCGACTTCTTAGGAGCTTCTTGCGATGGTACAGGGGCGCTGAAGCTTATAGGTGGGAGCATGGTCCCGAAAAACAATCCAGTGGTGGCCTGAGTCACCTGGTCCACCGGCATTGTGAATAGGGAGGCCGCTTGGGGCCCGTAAGCTACGCCTCCAGATGAGGCAGAGCATGAGTTGCAATTGTAGTTAGAACACTTCGCGCAAGTAGACGCCATTGATGTTTCGTTTTCTGCACCAAGAAAGAAACCAAATCTTAGTACCTCGAACCTAAGGGCAACCATATCAAACCGCGATTCGTTCGCGAACACGACACACGAAATATGGAGTGGAAAGAGGAAAAGGTCCCACCGGGCGTGCCAGAATTTGTTCCCAGCCGAACACAGAGACGCGACCGCATAGGTTCGTCTTGCATGAAATTCAGGGCAGATGCTAATTGGTGCTATCCGTCCACCTCTCCGAAGATGCCAAGTTGATTTATGGCACCGTATATCGAAGGTTTAAATGGATACGGCCGATGCAGCAGACTTCGTCAGATTCCCCCTCGTTTGAGGGGTTTTTTGATTGTGGGGACGCTTTTCTCTGCAGGCGCAAGCCCCTGCAGTTAATTACGCTACCGCATCGCGGTAACAACTTTCTCCTTCTCCAGATGGTCACTTCGTGTCGCGGGTGTTTGTTTTGTTTGTGGTTGCCCGTGGATTGTATACGGAGACTAATTTATGTTGTCGCGCGTACGGCGTGGATTAGTCCAAATCCGTATTTTCTTAGATTTGGGTTTGGGGGTTGTGTTTAAGGATACGTTAGCCTCATTTGGGACTAAGATCAACTTAAACGTTGGTTAAGGATACGTTAGTCTAATTTTAGACTAAGATCAACTTAACGGGATCGTTTAGATCCAACAATAGAGCATATATTGTTTAGTTTAGGGACATTGCGGTCGATTAGTTTAATGACATTACGGTCCATTGTTAGTTTAAGGACATCTCGGTCCAGGTTAAGGACATCGTAGTCCATGGGTTTAAAAGGGACCCCACAGTCCGAGGTTAGGGACATCGTAGTCCATGAGTTTAAGGACCCCACAGTCCGTAGTTTAAAGACATCGTAGTCTATGAAGTTTAAGGACATCGTAGTCCATGAGTTTAAGGACCCCACAGTCCGTGAAATGTGTGGTTGTCAGGACCCGCCACCTCTCTGAAGACATTGATGGATTACAACGACAGATATCAGAGGAGTAAAGAGATGTACCCCTGAACCGGTTTGAGTTGGTTGAAAGATCTGTAGTCCAGTTTGGGATTGAGATCTGTTAAATATTCGTGAGCAGATGGGCTCAATTCAATATAAGTTGAGGACTTATGGCCAATATTGGACTAAGTCCAATAAGATTAAAATGTTTAACATTTTATTGTTCTGGGCTGTTGAGCCTTTATTTGGGCTTGGCCCTTTTAATAATGATGAGCATTGGATCCTGACATTTTTTTGTCTTGTATTGAATGCATAACATTCATCAGAACAATGTGTGTTCTGACAGCGCGCCACATGGCGCGCTAGGCGCTTTGCGCCAATTAAAGAGCGCATTGCGCTTCTGCCAAGTAGCGAACTCAAAAAGGACACGTGTCGTGCTTGGTGCTAAGCACCAGATGATGGGCGCATTGCGCCAGTTTATGAGCGCATTGCGCTTTCAATTTATGAGCGCATTGCGCTATTTCAATGGCGCACACGTGAGTGACACGTGGCACGCTTGGCGCTGAGTGCCAGCCCATGAGTGCAGTGCGCTATTTTAGAAGCGCAAAGCGCAAGTTGCATACGTGGTTGACACGTGGCGCATTTTGGTGCCGAGCACCGGTCCAAGGAGCGCAGAAGCGTAGTTCAAGAGTGCAAGGCACTTTTCAATAGCGCAAAGCGTATTTGATCGAATTTATGATCTGTGAACAAATTTATATTCTTTTTAAAGGAGTCTTTGCCTCAAGTTTCAAGATCAACAGTTCTTATCTTTGAAAGGGCTTTGCCTTTGTAGATCAATGATCTGTGTGAAGAATATGTTCTTCTTTATTATGTGATGAGATCTTTTGATCTCTTTTATGAAAGACTTTGGTCTTTATAGATCTATGATCTTTTAAGAAGATAATTCTTCTGTTTTAATGAGATGATTTCATCTCTTTGTTCAAGAATCATTCTTTTTACCTTGAAGAAATGATCTTCTTTCAATAACTTGCTCTCTTTCTTTTTAGTTTTCTCAAAATTTGTAGGGGGTTTCTTTATCTCAAACTTGAAGTCTTGGGGCCTTTATATAGGGCAAATTGATTTGTTAAATTAGTTAAAAAGATCTTTCTCTGATTGATTTGGGGATATTTCCCCACCGTTAGATCTTTGATCCTAGGGCTTCTGTTTTACAGAAGGCAATCTTTTTTTTTTAACAAGATTGGAAAGATCTTTCCATAACAGAATTTTAATTCTGATTAATTAATGATTTATCATTATTAGTAGATCTTTTGATTTAATGGTGGGGAATTTTATAATTCCAGCGCTGGCGCATCCGTGCTTTGCACGTGGTGCGCTGCTCAGAGCGCAGTGCACTTTGCGCTAGCACACCCACGTTTGACACGTGGCGCGCAGCGCAGCCTGTGCTAGCGCATCCGTGTTTGACACGTGGTGCGCAGCGCGCTTAGCGTTAGCGTACATATAGTGCACAGCCTAGGGCGCAGCACACCTGGCGCTAGCGCATCTGTGTTTGACACGTGGCGCGCAGCGCGCCTAGCGCTGGATCTGAAGCGTTGCTTCAAATTTTGAATTTTAAATTTCAAAATAGAAGTTTTCTCTGATTGGGGGAAACAACGCGCTTGTCAGGCACATTACAGATTCCTCCTGCCTAGGGTAGGCTGGGGTTTATTGATTATGGGGATCCAAATCTCCGGCAGCCATGGACTAAGCTGCCGTTAATTACCTCTTGCCTTTGGAGCTAGAGAACCTCCGATTGATGGGTCAAACAGGTCATGCGAACTCAATATGCAGTGTTGTGTTTTGAAGGAGTTTTGGATATATCAGGGGCCCCGTAGAGTTTTATGGGGGTCCCGCTACCCGGATAGCGGGCTGGGGGTCAAGAGGGCCAGCAGCCCCCTTACGGGGTGCGGGGCAGCGCCCCGTTAGAAATTTTTTTCTAACGGGGGATGGTGTTTAGTGTGGAGTGAATATAAAATGGGGGGAGGAGGAGCGTCTTAAAGACGCGTGCATGGCACGTGGGTGCTGGGCGCCCACGAGTCTCGTGCCTGGCGCGTGCATGCTTGGCGCCCACGGGTCACGTGCGCTGCATGCGCCCGCTGGTTGCTTGAGGCGCACATGGGTGCTTAGCGCCCGCGGGCCACGTGCCTTGCACGCGACCGCGGGTTACGTGCGCTGCACGCGACCGCTGGGCGCTTAGCGCCCACGGGTCGCTTGAGGCGCACGCGACTGCTTTAGCACCCGCGGGTCACGTGCCATGCACGCGACCGCTGGGCGCCCGCGGGTCACGTGCGCGGTACGCGACCATTGGGAACACCAGTGGAAAAGGGGCTTAGCCCCTGGGTTAGGAGTTAAAGTCCCATAATGGATTTGATTTATGGATTTAAACTCCAATAGATCTTGAATGGAGTTAAACTCTTAGAGATCTTGAATGGAGTTAAACTTCTAGAGATCTTTGGATCTTCTTTTGAGCCTTGGATCCTCCCGGAATGGGATTTTTGGAGATGGTTCTCCTTCTTCCTCCTCTTCGTTGACTAGATCTCGAAGAAAAAGGGGGGTGAGATTCAAAATCTCCCCTTCAGAGATCTGATGGGAGATCCGAGCTCCCCTTTGTGGATTTTATGATGAAAAACTATTTCTTTTTGAAAAAGGAAGAGTTAAACTCTTGATTTAATTCCAAAGGGGAAGAAGGTTTTAGAACCTTGAGGAAGGAGGCACAGACCCAAAAATTTTAGAGAATGAATTGTTCTTTTTTATTTCATCATCATGTTGCCTTATATAGGCTTACACATTTTCATATAGCCCCTTGGGCTTTACAAAATGGCATTTTGCCCATCCTATGTCTCATGTGCTCATTTCTTTTGCACATGAGCCATGGGCTTTACAAAAATTTGGCTTTATGCCCATAAAGATTACATCAAAATTATTTATTACATGATTCTTATTTTGGCATGGGGGAGGCTGGCCGTGGGGCTCAAATTGGGCATGGGCCCACTTGAGCTGGGCTTGGGCCCGCTTATTTGGGGTTGACTTTGATTTTGACTTGGTCAACCGGGGTGCAATTTTTGACCCCAACAAACCCGATGTCCGGATCTTCCCTAAACCCTATACTAGCATTATGTAAACTAGGAGTTAGACGGTTATACCAAACGGATCGTGTCCTTCGGTCTTCTACCATTTCCAAGCTCTTTGAGGTGTTGCGGATCGAATTTGGTTGCCGGTCTTCCTCCATCTACGATGTCCACCCGAGGGAAACGACGCAAGCTTCAGCCTCGCCAAGCGAGGCAACCGACGCTGCAAGGTTGCTAGCAATGGAGAGTGGAGGTGTAGGATTATCTCACTATTGTTTTTCTCTCATCATAGTGCTCCAAGAGTAACTAAAGAAGAAGAAGAAGGAGGTGAGGAAACATGTGGTATGAGCAACTAAAGAAAAATGGCTAAATATTTTTCCAAGTGAGAAAGTAATGAAGCAAGTGAAGAAAATCAAGTGAAGGCAAAACAAGAGCATGGCCACACCAAAAGAAAAGTGGCTGCCTCTCTTTCTCACATGCACACAAAATATCTCCTCACATTTTACAATAAACAAATGTGTGCCATACCTCTCTACATGCTAAGCCCATGCTCATGCTAACTCACCCTCCACCTCATTTGTAAAACAAATGATTTCCTAAAAAGAAAATCATACAAATGAGGTGTCCACTTCTAGAAGTAATTCCGTATAAATACGGAATACAACCTGGTATACGTATCGAAATATATATACGCGTATTCGTACAAAAATAAGAATAGCCAAGAGAGAAAATGAATAGTGAAAAATAATTCTAGAACACATATATAAAATATATATATATATATATATATATATAAATTATTAAATCAAAACTTGATTTAATAATCCGGCTTAACCCTAAACCGCTAATATTATCAACCGTCCAACTAAAGTCTGTGCAGCTTGTATATATATTTAATCGGACACCTGTATGTACCAATATACGTCATCTACACCATATCACCTGAACCGTGAAAACCCTCTATGTGGGACTCTAAAGGCTCGTTAATACGCTGGCAGTGGGTTTAACCATAAGTACGTCAGCGGCACTAGCTGTACGTAACGGCTACCCAGGTATTGAGCGAAAGGAAGGCCGACGAGCAAACTCATCGTACCCCTACTGAGCCTGACAGTGACAATCTCCGTACAGTCCGGTCTGTTCATCTAAGAGTATCGCATATCGAGTCTAGGGGGTGGATAAAGTCAGACCCTAATAACGCGATAATTCATGTCGGTATGAAACCCATCATCACCTGAGAAACTACTGATCCTAGATCAGTAATTCTCGACTACCTTGTCCAAGAATTTCTGGTGATGGCCACCCGTGCACAGAGCGGCATCAAACCCCAATACCAGGAGAGACGAATCCCCGACGATCCACTCACTGCCTCCATGTGGCTCGGGACTGTACCCAACTAAACCCTATTTGCACGACTCATTTGAGCCGTGGTATGGTAGTAATCAAAGCACAGCGGGAACTCACACGAGGCAAATGACGATCTCAGGTCGACAGACTAAGCTGTACTCATGTTACCTGGGAACTGCTATCTGACAATAGGTATAGTACCAACTAGCAGGTTCCCGGCAAGTCCGTCCAGTGTACTCATAACCCAATGAGCACCTGTATACTATCTTAGGTAAACAAACTAACACCAATGGCTTGTGAGATTGGCCCCCGCCCCTCGTCGGGGGCTCGATCAGTATACACTAGTATACTCTGGAGTATTGATGCCCAGTCTCGATACTCCCACGACTAGGGACATTTAAGGATGTGCTTATAGACCACCCATCTCCCACGTATATGATCGCCATCATAATGCTGGTAGTCAAGCAAGAATCCCATGGGCTCTATCAACATGTAATAGTGATCTGTAATACCACCTGAAGCATGTACATGATGATAAAGACAAACCAGATAGCATACTATCATCTCGAGTAAGACTGTTCTACCGGTATAGGTACTCCCTCAATCATCATAATCGTGTGCTTGCGATTCAATAATTGACTTGAGGGCACTATAGCCAACATCTTATACATATATACTCAATTAAAAGTTATAAAGTCTAATTAAAATACATATACATTTAGCATGATATAGCAAGGGATGGGGTTCCACTTGCCTTAAGCCGAATTGGCGCTCACGACAGTGACAGTGGCACATCACGGATGCGGCCACAGCAAGGCTTGGCTATGATACGGCGCAGCACGGGAGTGGGCACGGCATGGCATGGAAGCAGGGTACGTGGTGGCACGGCGCTGGTGCGGTGGTGGGTATGGTCGTGGTGCGCTGTGGGCACGTGAGTTAGTCATGAGGTGATACAGCGGTTTAGGAAGTGGGCACGGGAGTGGGTACGAGGCGTCACGGGGAGTGGGTATGAGGCGGCACGGGGAGTGGGTGCGAGGCGGCACAGGGAGTGGGTACGAGGAGAGTGGTGTTGGGGCACTTCGTGATGGGTGCGGTGGTCTCGTGTTCGTTGGCGAAGAGCTTGGTGGTCGTAGGGGAGGTCGGTGAAGGCGGCGTCGGGGTGTAGCAGAGGCGGGGAGCTCGGGAAGGAGAAGGAGGAGGGGCTCGGTGTAGAGGAAGGAGATGGTGGCGAAGGAGGTGAGGGTGATGGAGTGAAGGGGGTAGGAGATAGAGGATAGAGGTAGAGGGAGCGGGTGAGGGATTCGTTGCGAGAGAGGGGGGAGTAGGCGAGGGGTCCTCGGGGAATGTTGGGCGACGCGGCTGAGTTGTGGCCTTTGGAGGGCGCAGATCTCAAAGGAGCAGGTGCGCGAATAGAGGAAGAAGGGGTCAGGGAGAGAGATGAGAGGGGGGAAGAGAGGGGATAAGGGTCGGGTAAGGTTTTGGGCTTGGGTAATGGTTTGGGCCTGGAGTTAAAGTTAAAAGAAAAGAAAAGAATAGGGGAAAGGGAAAAAATGCTTGGAAAAATCTTAGGGATTAGGAAAACTATTTGAGAAATATATATAGCATAATGTTTTTTTGGAATTAATTTATTTGAATATGGATACAAAAGAATAGGGTATTACATCCTACCCCCCTTATAAGAATTTCGTCCTCGAAATTAAGGAACAGAAATAGGTAAAGATATAAACAACTACTCGAAAAGATGCGGAAACCACGAACGGATATCCTCTTCACGTTCCCAGGTGGATTCCCCAGGCGAACGACCGCCCCAAGATATTCGGACTAACGGAATAACCTTATTCTTTAGCACTTTCTCTCTGCGGTCGAGTATCACAGTAGTATGCTCCACATAAGATAAGTCGGTACCCAACATCAATTCCGAATGATCGAGAACGTGACTGTCGTCTTGAACGTAGCACCGCAACTGTGACACATGAAATGTATCGTGTACGCCAGCTAACGAAGGTGGTAAGGCAAGCCGGTAAGCTACTTCCCCCACTCGCTCCAATACTTCGAATGGTCCGATGAATCGGGGACTAAGTTTCCCGCGACTCCAAATCTGATAACACCGCGGGTAGGTGAAATTTTCAAGAATACATGATCACCGACTTTGAATTCTAACGATCTCCTGCTAGCATTCGCCCAACTCTTCTGTCGGTCCTGAACCGTCTTAATGCGCTGTCTGATCATCCGGACCTTGTCTACCGTCTGGACTATAAGCTCAGGGCTCAGTAATCTTTGCTCACCAACATCATCCCAACAAACAGGGGATTGACATTTCCGTCCGTAAAGCGCTTCGAACGGAGCCATCTGGATGCTAGCTTGGAAACTGTTGTTATAAGAAAACTCCAGTAGATTGAGATGATCCTCCCAAGAACCCTGAAAGTCTAGCATGCAAGCCCTCAACATATCCTCGAGCGTCTGAATAGTAAGCTCGGACTGTTCGTCCGTCTATGCATGGTAAGCCGTGCTGAACTTGAGACGGGTTCCCAGACTTTCCTGTAAGCTCTTTCAGAAGTGCGAAATGAATCTGGTGTCTAGATCTGATACTATGCTGACCGGAACTCCATGATGCCGCACTACTTCCTGAAAGTACTTCTCCGCAAGCGACTCCGTCGACTGCCCCACATGGAAGGGTAAAAAGTGCGCTGCTTTCGTAAGACGGTCGACGATAACCCAGACGACGTTGTTGCCTCTTGGACTCCGTGGTAAGGCGGTCACGAAATCCATAGTGATGTGCTCCCATTTCCACTCTGGTATCGGAAGTGGTTTCAACAATCCAGCTGTTCTCTGGTGTTCAGCCTTTACCTACTGGCATATTAGGCATTTGGACACAAACCGTGCAATTTCTCGCTTCATCCCGTTCCACTAATAGTGCTGCCTCAGATCTTGGTACATCTTCGTGGCTCCCAGATGTACTGAGTAAGCTGAACTATGAGCTTCCGCTAGCACTTCCTCTCGCACATCCCTCTGGGGAACACAGAGTCTACTACCGAATCTCAAAAAACGTCTCGATGTATGAGCAAGTCTGTCCTTAGTCCAGCTTGCACCTGCTCTCTGAACTTTTGCAATCGAGAATCATTAGCTTGTGCAGCCTTAATGCGATCTACAAGTGAAGACTGCACCTGTAACTGCCAAAACTGCCCGGTTACACTCGGCGTAACAACCTCCAGTTCGAGTTTCTGAAAATCCTTAATAATGCTCCTCTGACTGGTCAACATCAAGGCCGCTGGCTTGGGACTGAGTGCGTCGGGCACGGCATTTACTTTCCCCGGATGGTACTATAAGTCCAAGTCGTAGTCTGCCATTAGTTCTAGCCATCGGTGTTGTCGCATATTCAATTCCTTCTGAGTGAACACGTATTTCAGACTCTTGTGATCCTTGTACACTTCTACCCTTTCGCCTAGTAAGTAATGTCTCCAGATCTTCAGCGCGAAAACCACTGCAGCTAACTCCAAGTCATGTGCTGGGTAGTTCATCTCATGATTCTTCAGCTGCCGTGAGGCATAAGCAACTATGCAACCATGCTGCATCAGAACACAGCCTAAACCCTTCCCTGAAGCATCGCTGTGTATCACCAAACCACCTGAATTATCCGGTACTGTAAGCATAGGAGCCATGGTCAACTTTTATTTCAGTGACTCAAAAGCCTGAGTACATCCCTCTGACCATAAATAAGGCACTTTCTTTTGTCACACCCCACTTCCCAGTGTACGGAGAAGGAGACGTGATGGGCACGCGACGTATTTACTCAGAAGTAAATACGTTAAGCGTAAATAAGCAATATATATATATATATATATATATATATATATATATATATATATAATGCACAAGAAATGACAAGAGATATAAAATGAACAACAACTTTTATTAACATTCATCTTTACAATACAACTGATTTGAAAAGGAAATGTACAATGATAAAAGCAATGCCTAAACAATGGCATACAAACTAGAAGGTAAGTACAAGTAAGCTAGTAGTCTGGCTGTGCCTCAATCTGCTCCAAGTACTCCTGTCTGGGCTCGGTCTCTTGAGGGTCCGGTCCTCCTGACGAACATTCCGAAGAAAGAAAGAGACATGAATATCGTCAGCGAACTAGCACTCGGTAAGTCCCAAAAGAAAGAAGGGATACAACAAGGAATATGGAAGGAAACTGTTAAGTTATACAGGTATCGGTTTATTACTCTAACGTAATTGTTTGTAGCTTGGCACAAAAGGTATCAGTGTATACGAGAGGAGTCGAACTATCCTGTGGACTATAGTAACATGTAAGTACAAGGGCTCGTCAAAATCCACGGGACTACGGCACGAGAGTTCATATAGGTGTCTTTTAGTGACCATCATCGTGCCACTTTTAATACATTCCATACCAATCTACCCCTTTAACCCCATAATGTGTTTTATAGATTATAATCAGACTTGCCAAGACCATGGGTACAAGTTGTTTATGTAATCAGGTTCAGGATGTAAATAAGTAATCATGTAATCAAGTCAAGTTATAGCCATGGTTCGGTCAAGTCAATTCATGTTTGCATGTTGATGTCGTTCTGGTATTCAGGTTCAGGTTCAAGTATACATGTTAGAGTTTGGATTCATGTTAGAGTTTGGATTCTGGTTTGAGTTGAATTCAAGCTTGATTTAGAATCAGACTTGAGTCAGACACTTAGAACTGATTTGGATCCTGAATTATGTTCGGGAGTTATCGGTAACTGCTGCATATGGACGGCAGGATTTGTGTTTTTTTCCAAGACAATTACTATTGATAACACCGTTAAGTTTTTCTATCTTAAATAGGCAAGAACTCACTTTCTCCGGCTCCCTGAGGCTCAAGAGAATTGATCCCGCTTAAACCTATATTTACTACGTCTTTAACAGTGTTTTATATAGCTTGAGGGGGTTTTATGAAAAATATTTTTAATATAGTTCAAAATAATCTCGAGAAATCTATTTATATTCTTTAGGGTTTCCATGGATGTTTATTTTAAGAATTGAGATATTTTAGTGATAAATATCTTAACTTGAATAGTTCATAGTATTTTACTGTAAACTTGTCTTGTATTGATATCTTGATGGTATTTTGATGAAACTTTTAATTCTTTTTATTTGAAAAAAATATAAGTTATTATATTTGAAAATATATGTATTTGTAATATTTATATAATTATTAAAAAAATTAATTTTTATTATTAAGTAGAAAATCTAGTTTTTCTTAAAAATCGTATTAAAAACCTTTCGAGACCGAATGCTCCGTGAGGAGGTCTGCATCTCGCTGTACTAGCCCAACGATGTGCAATAATTTGCACTATCCAATAGTGGGTCCCCTAAAGAGGGTTGTACAGGCTTATTTGCAAATGGTTTTGAAATACAATTTAAAGAAAACCGTTTTTATAGTTGATGGTATTTTGATGTAATATGGTAACAAAAGTATGTTCAAGGTACATCATGCTATCAAAACATGTGTGTATGTGAGGGGTAGGTCATTACCCCGTGATGTTTTCTAAAGGTAAAATATTAACATCTAAAAGGTGATATGTAAAGTTCATGGTATTTTAATGAAAAACTTAATTAAAGTTATTTTGCATGGAATTCTAGGTTACAATTTATTCTAAATATTTATAATAATGTTACAAGTATCGTGTAAAAGTTGAATGAACAATATGTAAGAAAAAAGGTAAGTTTTTAGGGTTTAGCATATCAACATCGGTATTAACTCCACTTACCGATGTTCGTTTTAAAAAAAGATTTTCAAAGAGAAAGAAGAGAGATTGAGAGGGACTTACAAGTGAACTAAATTTAGGGAAAGGTTGAAGAAGATAGTTTGGTTGTCGCGGCGTCGCGGGGTCGCCGGAATAGCCTCGATTCCTCGCCGAAAGTTGGTTGTTGGCTAACTCCTCTTCCACTCCACTTGTACTTGAGAAAATTTGAGGGTTTTGGCTAGAATTTTCAGAATGAGGAGGGACTAGAGCATAGGATAGTATTTATAGTGTGGAATTAGGGTTTTGGGATTAAAATAGTGAATTAAAATGTATTAAAATGTGATAAATTAGGGAATTGAGGGGTCTCTGTTTGATTGCAGAGTAATTAACAGTGTAGGGGTAATGGGGGTAGGCCAAGAGTCATGTGTGTAGAGCCCGGGGACTTTTAGCCATGGGGGGCCCATCCTCGCCGACCTATTAAGCAATCTCGCTGGTCTAATGTTGGGTTGGGGCCGGTGGATTCATACCATGTGTCCTACTCTGTGTTTATATCATTTTGCACATGTTTGTTTTCTCAGACTTTTCATTTTTATGTGCATTGCATGTATAAACTTTTGGGCTTCTAAAAAGTATAAAAGAAAAATCTGAAAAATATAATGTGTCTGATGGGATTCGAACATAGGGGCTACGTCACATCAGTGCAAGGCATTACCAGTTAGCCACAAGTTGTTTCTTTCTGTTCTTAAACAAAAATTAACTTTTAAAGTGTACTCGGGCTTGCAAACTCCTTTCTATACATTAAATTGATAATTTCATACAGTAAATTCAGAGTCGTTACACCTTTCGTGTCAGCTTTGTCAAGGGTTCAGCAACTCGTGCAAAGTCCTGAACGAAACGCCGATAATATCCAGCCAGTCCCAGGAAACTTCTGATCTCTGCCCCCGACTTCGGTGTCGGCCAATCCCTAATAGATTTTATCTTCGCTGGGTCCACTGAGATACCTTCGCCCGAAACAATGTGTCCCAAGAACTGCACTTTGTCGAGCCAGAACTCACACTTGCTCAATTTTGCGTATAGCTTCTCTTCCCGAAGAATTTGTAGTACAGTTCGCAAATGTTCGCCGTGCTCCTCTCGAGTCTAAGAGTAGACTAGTATGTCGTCGATGAATACAACGACAAACGTGTCCAAGTATTTTGCAAATACCCTGTTCATCAGGTTCATGAATATTGCTGGAGCATTAGTAACGCTGAATGGCATTACCAGAAACTCATAATGCCCGTATCGGGTTCGGAAAGCTGTCTTGCATATATCTTCAGCCGTTACCCTGATCTGGTGATAACCCGAACAAAGATCTAGCTTCGAAAATACCTTGGCACCATCCAATTGATCAAATAAGTCGTCGATGCACGTAATGGGGTATTTGTTCTTTATCGTCACTCTGTTTAGCTTACGGTAGTCTATGCACGCGAACCGCCCATCTTCTTCACTAACAAGACTAGTGCACCCCACGGCGAAGCGCTTGGGTGAATGAATCCCTTCTCCAGAAGATCTCCAATTTGCTTCTTCAATTCTGCCAATTTAACTGGTGCCATTCTGTACGGTGCCTTCGAGACTGGTGATGTACCCGGAATCAAGTCGATTGAGAATCCCAAGACGCGAGGAGGTGGTAGACCTGGTAAATCTTTAGGGAACACATCAAGAAAATCCCGAACGATATCTGGGGCTGGACCCTCATCAATCTCCATAGCCGTCAACACTTTCGGCTTGGCTCTATACTTAGCTGGCTCCAAAGATTTGGTTCCGCCTTCGAAAACTAACTCTGGGTGATTGGGAATGTGGAATGTCACATTCCGAGCTCGGCAATCGATGATTGCATGGAATGTACTCATCCAATCCATCCCGAGAATTGCGTGATAGCTGCCCGTCTCGATTAAAAGGAAATTCACATAGAATTCCCCTGCCGCATACTACTACTGGACATGATCTGCATTCCCGACTAGACATTATGATACCATTACCCGTATGTATTTCCCATCCCTTGGTCAATGGTTCATGTGGTATGGAGTGGCTGTCGACGAAATGTGTAGATATGAAACGGTGCGATGCCCCAGAATCAAATAGTACTCTAGCTCGTATAGAATGAACGAGTAGGGTACCTGTAACAACTTCGCCTGAGGCCTCTGCCTGCTCGGCCGCCAGGGTGAAAGCCCGCCCTTGACCGCAACTGGTGTTGGTCTACCTCCGCTCTAATGATCTCTGCTGCTGCGGTCCAGGTCCTCTCTGCAAATCTATTCGCTGGGGAAACCACTAACCCTGTGCTGGCTAGATTTGCAAATCAAGCACTGTCCCTTAGCACGACGACAGTCCTTCTGGGTGTGCCCGTCTCTATGACAATAGCCGCAGACTAAAGACTTCCCCTGTGGTTGCTGCTGGGGCACGAACAGATGCTTCATTTGCATTGTCCTTGGCCTGTGAACTGGTATGACCCTTCGGGACGAGGTATGAGTACGTGTCGGGACAACTGAGGGTCTTCTATCACTCGAGCTGGGCCCCCTGAACTTATTTATTAGCTTCTCCTGAATTCGTGCAGTGTTGAGTACCTGCGCGAAAGTCTGCAGCTCGAGTGACGCAATCAACTGTTGCAGCTCAAAGTCAAGTCCCTGCAAGAAATGTCTGGCCTTGGTGGCCTCTGAAGCGACCATATATGAAGCGAATCGGCTCAGACGGTTGAACTCTGCCGCATATACGTCAACGGAGCGACCATTTTGCTTCAGCAAGATAAATCTTTCCTCCATCTCTGCCTTGGCGGCGGTGGGGAAATAGTGGTCCAAGAAGCATTCTTTGAACTTGCTCTATTCGATCGGCCCATCGAGTCTGCTCTCTTCGACGGACCACCAAGTACGGGCCTCGTCCTCCAGCTGGATCTTTATCACGTTCACCTTCTCTTCATCGGGGACTCGTGCGGCCGCCAGTAGGATCTCCACATTGGACAGCCATTGTTTGGCCTTGAGAGGTCCGGCTAGCCCTGTAAACACAGCTGGGTGTAGACTCCGGAAATCTGACACAGTGCCAGTCCTGGCAGGTCTAGCTGGTGTAACGGCGCCCTCGGGAGCGGCAATGAGAGCGGAGGGTCCTCTTAATGCGGTAATAGCACTGAGACCCTCAGTAAGTAGGTCCGTCTTTCTCTCCTAGGCTTTCGCGAGGGTCGTCAGTGTGTTCAGGATCCTCTCCGTGCAATCCTGAGAACCAGAGTCCGAGGAGAGGTCGTTTGGGGAAGTCATGTCGCTGAAAAAATAGATGAACAGATATGGTTAGATACAAGAGTGAATGTGAAAGATAGTGAAGTGAAAATAATATAATAAAGCGTAGTTAATGTTATCCCTTAATGCTAAAACCTGACGCTTTGATACCAACAAAACCTTGTCATGCCCCGCTTCCCAAAATACGGAATACGGGAGGCGACTAGGCCAGCCATGCTCCTACGGTCAGGGAAACAATCCCGCCGTAGCCACACTTCGGCTTTTAGCATAACATGGTAATCAGTAAACACAGTGCAGAAGTAAAGGAAATAAATCACTAGTTTATTACATCAAATTTCATTGTTCACAGTTTACAATAGTTCGAAATAAAAGAAAACTACTAACCAAGTACGAATACAAGGTTGATTTATGGAAAACGGTAAAAGTACTGATGGTACGACCATCTAGATCTCTGCGAGCTTGGATGGCAGGTCTGACTCCTGGACTGGGTCATCTCCGAGCCCTGAGCATGCATACTCAGGTCGTCAGGACGACGCAATAGCAATATTATGGGAAATATAACGAGGCAAGAAAATAAAAGTAATAATGGTGGAGACAATAAATGCAGGTAAACGATATGTCAATAATCAATGCAGTGTATGACCTGTATACCTACCGGTCTCTAAGTCAATTTCAAAATCAAGTGTGCGGAAAGGAGTGATCGTGTTTAACGAGGGTCTCGTGCATACCCGAGACTACGACCAACTGTTTCCCGGGACATTACCCTGTCAGCCGGACCGCTGAGTCCAAACCTATTATATATAAGAGCCGCTGTTCGAATGATCATCCTCTAAATTGCTAATCTCACTAAATACAAGTTCTTTTCCACTTCGATTCCCCTTTTTTTTTCCCGGTTTCACTATCTGTAAGTATGGGCTAGTGTGTGCAAGCACGCACCAATAGCACTGCTTTATTCACTATTCACTATGAAGTTCATTGTCACGAATCGTTCACCTTTTTACGCCGTGCCCGACTCAACTAAATCGATTCCATTCATGTTCTACAATGCATTACACCGGGAATTAATAAGGACACTCACTATCGCTAAAGGTATCGCAGTCAAGTAAATATGTGAAATATGCCGCTAAACCAATCATATGCAATACAGATCATTACGCGTCTTAGGAACTTAGAAAAATCACGTTAAATCATACTATCATAATTAAGCAAAATGATACAAAGGGGGTAGAAAGAAAACTCAAATACCAACCCAAAGAAATTTTTTTCAAGTCAAACGGGTTCCGGGTTTGCGAATTACGGTCCATTCTTTTGAAGTGTCCTCTGCTGGAAATTCAGTTCCTGAACTGAAAGTCCGTTTCGTAACACTGTTTTCACCATGTTGGGATCATATTTAGGCAACGCTACAGTTGGATAAAGTTTAGGTCTATAAACTAGGTTTCCAACGCACCAGACATATCGACAATATCCACTGTGTGCTGGGTGATATGGGTTGTTTAAGGTCAGGGTATACACTCTGTCCCTGCTTGGGGCTGCTGTACGTATCGATGATTTAAAATATAACTAAAATAGCAAACGATGGTAAAAACAAATGGAACTGCCACCGTTAGTTAATTAACAGAATATAATTCACAACGGTATAGGGTTATGCATAGAACCATTTCCATACAGAGTTGTAAATGCGCCTTAAACCAGGTGTTGACAAACGGGGCTGCTCTGGACTGCGGTCCAGAGCCACACTGCCAAACAGTTTTCGTTGTCGTTTTAAACATGAACGACATAAGAATTACAGGGGGATTTAGGGTGTCGAGTCGTATTCGATATGAGCCTTCGAACACACCATTCCAGTATGTATCCAAATTACTGTGATTTTTACAAATTAGGTGTACAGAAAATTTCAGATTTGGTGCTTTTGATTAGGAGTGACATTTCACGGTGTTATTTTCTTTCTAACTTTTTACATATTATTCATGATCGCTAAAGGAAATCCATTCGTCATAAATTCCTCCGTTTTAAAAAGGGTTTTCATTCAAGTAACACGTCGAGCACTTGGATCATGTCCTAGCATATTAAGCGTCGTTAACTCGAACGGGTTAACTTAAAACAACAACCAATTCGTGTGAATATCTAATTGGTTTCAATATGGTTTAATGGATTCGATTGTACTTAAAGCAATATTATTCTAGCCTACATTTACAACTAAAGTTACGGTGTTTTAGCAATGGGATCTTATACACATATACTCAATTAAAAGTTATAAAGTCTAATTAGAATACATATACATTTAGCATGATATAGCAAGGGATGGGGTTCCACTTGCCTTAAGCCGAATTGGCGCTCACGATAGTGACAGTGGCACGTCATGGATGCGGCCACAGCAAGGCTTGGCTACGATACGACGCGACATGGGAGTGGGCACGGCGTAGCACGAAAGCAGGGCACGGGTTGGCACGACGCTGGTGCGAAGGTGGGTATGGTCGTGGTGCGCTGTGGGTACATGAGCTGGGCACGAGGTGATACGGCGGTTCATGAAGTGGGCACGGGAGTGGGTACGAGGCGACTGTTGGCTATAGTGCCCTCAAGGCAATTATCATAGTCGCGGACTTGTGATTATGATGATTGAGGGAGGACCTATACCGATGAAACAGTCTTACTCAAGATGATAGTATGCTATCTGGTTTGTTTTTATCATCATGTACGTGTTGATAGAGCCCATAGGATTCTTGCTTGACTGCCAGCATTATGATGGAGATCACATATGTGGGAGCTAGGGTCTATAAGCACATCCTTAAATGTCCCTAGTCGTAGGAGTATCGAGACCGGGCATCGATACTCCAGTGTAGACTAGTGTATACTGATCGAGACCCCGACGAGGGGCGGTGGCCAGGTCTCACAAGCCATTGGTGTTAGTTTGTTCACTTAAGATAGTATATAGGTGCTCATTGGGTTATGAGCACACTGGACGGACTCGCCAGGAACCTGCTAGTTGGTATTATACCTATTGTCAGATAGCAGTTCCCAGATGACATGTGTACAGGTTATTCTATCGACCTAAGATCGTCATTTGTCTCGTGTGAGTTCCCACTGTGCTTTGATTACTACCCTACCACGGCTCAAAGGAGTTGTGCAAACAGGTTTTAGTTGGGTATAGTCCCGAGCCATATGGAGGTAGTGATCGGATCGTCGGGGATTCGTCTCTCCCGGTATTGGGGGTTGATGTCGCGTTGTGTATGGATGGCCATCACCATAAATCCGTGGCCACGGTGGACGAGGATTATCGATCCAGGATTGATAGTTTCTCAGGTGGTGATGTGTTTCATACCGACACTAAATATCGCGTTGTTGGGGGTCTGACTTTATCCATCCCCTAGACTCGATATGCGATACTCTTAGACGAACAGACCGGACTGTACGGATATTGTCACTGATAGGCCAGTAGGGGTTCAGGATGAGTTTGCTCGTCGGCCACTCTTTCGCTCAATACCTGGGCAGTCGTTACGTACAGCTAGTGCCGCTGACGTGCTTGTGGTTAAACCTACTGCCAGCGTATTGACGAGTCTTTAGAGTCCAACACAGAGGGTTTTCATGGTTCAGGCGATATGGTGTACACGAGATATGTTGATACATACAGGTGTCCGATTAAATATGTGCATGTGTGGCGCAGACTTTAATCGGACGGTTGATAATACTAGCGGCTTAGGATTAAGCCAGATTATTAAATCAGGTTTTGATTTAATAATTTACATATGTATTTATATATATCTATTCTAGTATTATTGTCCACTATTCGTTTTCTCTCTCGGCTATTCGTATTTTGGTACGAATACACGTATATGTATTTCGATACATGTACCGGGAAGTATTCCATATTTTATACGGAATGGCTTCTAGAAGATGTGCCACCTCATTATTGATTTTTTTCTTTTTAGAAAAATCATTTGTTTGATAATGAGGTGGAGGGTGTGAGGTGGCATAAGGCATGGGTCAAAGCATGTAGCATAGTATGGTTCACATTGTTTAATGAAATTAAATAAATGAATTTGTTTTTGTGGGAATGAGAAAAGGAGGGGGGGCACTTTTGGTCAAGGGGAATTTTTCATTTGGTTGATTATTACACTTGTTTCATTACTCCCCACTCTCTCATACTCACAAAAAACACTTAGTATTTTTTTTGTTGCTCATGTCAATGCTTCCTCACTTATTCATCTCTCTTGAGTTGCTCCATGGAGCTCACGGTTGAGAGAAAAATGTAGTGACATTTTCATACATCCCCACTCTCCATCGCTAGCGACGTTAGAGCGTCGGTTATCTCGTTCGACGAGGTTGGAGCTTGCGCCGTTTCCCTCAGGTGGATCATCGGAGATGGAGGAAGACCGGTAACCAAACATCATCAAAGGATCGCTAGGAGCTTGGAATGAAGACCGAAGGACTCGGATCATCTCGGTATAACCTTTCTAACTCTTAGTTAGCTTGCTAGTTTAGGGTTTAAGGTCGATCCGTAAATCGGGTAGCGGTAGCGCCGGTTTTAAAAAAATTTTGTTCCGCATTTTGGCCGCGTTTCGGCCGCGTTTCGATGGTCGGGGCGCTGCCGGAACCCTTCATGGTATCAGAGCCACCCTTTAAACCCCTTACTAGCTTGTTTAAACGTGCTTAAAAGATCGATCGACGGAAATTGCCAAAATCACGATTTCATTGTTCTGTTCTCTGCCGATTCAAAAGTGTTCAAAATATATTTTCCAGTGGCTTAAAAATCCGTGCAGGCTTTTATTAGGGTACAGAAAAAATTTGGGCTCTTGATGCCTCCAAATCGCCGTGGAACCGCCGCAATTACCCCCTATTGGTGGCGGTTCCGCGGCCATATAGTGGCGACGGGCTTCCAAAATTTTCCTGTAGCCCTCTGACTTGTAATTGTGATTTTTGACATATTCTGTTTTGGCCCAGATTTCTGTTTCAGTGCTGGTTTTACTTTTGGGGCCAAATTGGAATTTAGTCGATCGATATTTTAAGT
Organism: Agapanthus africanus; assembly: GCA_030015575.1. Lineage (NCBI taxonomy): Eukaryota > Viridiplantae > Streptophyta > Magnoliopsida > Asparagales > Amaryllidaceae > Agapanthus > Agapanthus africanus. The sequence goes on along the minus strand of JASDDO010000001.1, from coordinate 113,657,895 downwards.
GTGCGTTTAACAGTACATACATTTCTATCTGTGACCGTGAATGTCATTTGATCGGTAAACCTGTCTAACTGCTATATGTTCTTTTAGACGGGTTTGCGAACGTAACATTCACGTTGATGTTTTGTGATGTGCTGTGATATTGGTTGGATCGTCATGGTGGATAGCAATGGTGCAATGTTAGTACAGTTTAATTTCATTTGTACATTTGATATTGCGGGGCGAGCGTCCGACATGTGGACTGCCGTCACTGCCAGTTTGTATATTATTCTTTTGGGGCACGACCGGGCTGAGGTCGATATCACCCTTGTATATTATTTTATTTTCTGTACTAGGATTACCCCACGGTGGGGTGCACGAATAGCCGGATTCTAGAGGACAACAGGTCCGCATCTCACGGCGTTGGGATGGAGGGGACCTTACTCTATAATTGGCGGGCTATTTGCCGCACTCGTAGGGGGTATAGGTATGACCCACGGAGGGGCGCTCAAGTTACCGGATTCCGAGAAGTGCCGGGTGGCCCATTCACGTTGTTGAAGGGGGCTGCCTCACTTCTGGTTTTGGCGGGTAACTTGCCGTGCTCGTAGGTCTGGGTTTCATTGCACATGCTATCCACACGACAGGGAACGTCGGGTCTCACTTGCGGCTCAAGTGAAACTCGGGGCTCCAGATTATCCACCATTATGTATTGCTTCTGTGATGTTTCTATGACGTTGCTTTATATCATGCCTGGGACGATTGTTATATATATTTATATGTACTAGTAGATGTTGTATATGTTTTGCACCCGCGCTAGCCCAGTCCCCGCTCTGTCGTTAGTTAAGTAACCTAACGGGTGATGACGGGACCCAGTGGCGAATGCGGATGGCATATACGTACATTTTATTTTCGTTCTTTTCTGGTGTGATTAATTGATGGGACTGCATAGATTCTTATCAATGCAAGGATAAAACAAACCTATATATGATGTTGTTGGAACCAAGTTTTTTTTTAAAAACTGACATTACAGACGTTCTCTTTTGCTTTGCACAGTGGTATTCGGTTATGAATATCCAGCACCTCATTCGACGAGGCAAGGGCCGAGATCCCTTCATCGGGAGTGACCCCTTGAGTAAAAGTTTGCGTCAACGTAATAACTTCATTATAGTCGATTACTTTTGCTTTGCATCGTGGTATTCAGTTTGGGATATCCTGCACCTCATTCGACGGGGAAAGAGCCGAGATCCTTTCACCGGGAGTGACCTCTTTAGCAAAAGTTTTCGCCACTATATATTTATAAAACTACTTGGATTCCTTCAACGAGATCAAGTTCATTACGTTAAAGGTTTTTCGGCAAAAACCAGCCGTAGCCCTCCGTCATTTCAGATAGGTATCTCGTAGTATTCATGCTATGTACGTTGGTCTCTATCAAGGCATAGTGTACGGTAGCTGCTTGATACGTGTCTGTAGCATGGATATGCGATTATCTAAGACAGCCGCATAGTTACGTTGGTCTGTATCATGGGCTTGTGCGGGTGGGTTTAGATCAATCTTGGATAATGACGGGTTGAACTTGACTAGCGACTTATGGCACGTTGGTCTCTATCAAGGCCATGAAGTCGTTAGGGGTAAAAATCATATCGGGAGTTTCAAACATACAGGAAACTTGCCAGGCATGCGCATACCTTCTGGAGTGTGGTGACTTGAGTGGCTTCCATCAAGTTATCATGCGATGATAGTTGGATCCCGATTTCCACTGATGAGTAAGATTACTCCTCGGGTGATTCTGACTAATTCTCCTTTTAGGTTTGGAGGAGAATTCGAGGAAACGGTGGGAGCCATCCAGATTAGATAAAATGATTAACCATTCTGATCTAGGTTAGAGTGCACGCTGAGTGTTTCTTCTCTTTCTCTCTCTGGCTGCGACTATGACCCAACTTTTGACTAAAACTCATGAAACCAAGTTGACCGAACCTTCTTAAAACACTTTGGCTTTTGGAATGTTACGGTGATGCATACATCATTGCCACTTCTATATCACCTTTGCGTTTCTCCAGAACACCTCGTATCACTACGAACGTCCACTTCCATTGGATAAATCCATCGTATGGTTATATACGAACTCGAAGGATCTGATTCGAGATGGATTCTGGTTCTGGAGAGATTGAATAGGATTATTCGGTTGTCTTTTCTCTTTACTTTCTCTCAAGTTGTGAGGGCTCCTAGGATTAGGAGAGGGTACACCTATTGAGCTTATTGGATAGTCTTCCTCCAAACCATAGGCAGGTGCCGAATGGTAGGGAAGGAAGAAAACCAACAAGCTTAACTGAGGTGTACAGAAGGTAATAAGTAAAGACATGAGCTTTCTTTCAAGGACCTAACGTCGTAGCCTGGAAATTGCGATCACCATTCACGACAAAAACAGTGTATACCCCTGCCACTCCTACATCCACTTTGCTTTTCTTTAGAACACTCCATATCACTATGGATATCCACTTCCATTGGATAAATCCATCGTATAGTTACATACGAACTCGAAGGAACTTTTTCGAGGATGGATTCTGGTTCAGGAGAAAAAGAATAGGATTACTCAGATGTCTTTTCTCTTTACCTTCTCTCAGGTTGCGAGGACTCCTAGGATTAGGAGAGTACACTTATTATGCTTATTGGATAGTCTTCTTCCAAACCTTAGGCTGGTGCCAAAGGGTAGGGAATGAAGAAAACCAATTGGCGTAAAGGAGGTGTACAGAAGGTAATAAGTAAAGACATATTAAAGGGATTGTAGTAAGGGCAGGTAAGTATATGGTTACTGTCACGATTCAGGATAGTGGAAGAGGTGTTACTAGGAATACCAGTTAACCCCTTTTGAAACATTTTCATGTTTCAGTTTTACTATGCGATGTTAATTGAAAACTGTTTTCCCAATAAGAATCTAACTCTAGTATATGTATTTACCAGATCAGTTTCTCACATCTGCATGTTATTACGGATGGTGAGTGGGAGTAAGATATTGGGAATTGGATGATTAGATCCTCATTATATCGGAATTCGTAGTAATTGGTGATATTTGAGGAAATCATCTGGATTTTGCCGGATGGCAAATATTTGGTTTTGAATATCCGTTGTTATGCACCAATTTCAAACTGATATATCTGTACATTTATTTCATAAAGTGAGATATAACTTTTTGATATTGTGTTTATGATATTTACCTATATCAGTTGGTGATTAGGTAAGGTGCATTCAACAGCGGTGTAATTCTTCTTAACCATAGTACAGTTTTCAACCTACGACGCATATGGTTTGAGTTGTTGAACTCAGGGGACTTATACAAAGTATTGTATGTTGTCTAGTGTCCATTAGGACAAAAGGGTTGGTACTCATACTATATTCTGTTTACTTATGACTTCTCCAGTTCTAGACATGTATTTCGTTGAAATGCAAGGTCCAAATATTCAGAAGTTATAGGTATAAGAATAAAGTAAAGAACCATTTGTTGTAAGTATCAGGATTCTTCGAGGAAGTCGAAGATGTGGATACTTGTGTTTGGTATTCAGTCAATAGTAATGGTTTTGAGAACTTGCTTCTTTTTCAGGTTACTCATATATGGATACACTCCTAAATGAGTAATGCTGATTGTCCTCTTTTTCATTTGGTTGATATGCACTAGAGACAGCTGCATGTTTTGAATCTGGTTCCAAGTAAATTAGTGCTTTTGTTTCTATATTAGATATATATAGAATCAATTTATATCTTAACGATGTTAAGGTATAGGGAGTTGTCCGGCTTATGCTTAAAACCAGAATTCGGATAAACTCAAGGCACGTTTCAGTAATGGCTGTTTGTGGGTTATCCCGGGCTTTGACGAGGGTTAACTTTCTACCATCAGGAAGATCAATATTTATATTGTTCTTGACTTGCCACATTTTTAGTAAAATGGATTTTTCAGAAAATAAAAGTGGGAGTATGGTAGAACTGGAAGTGATTCCAGAACCACAAACGATCACTGATGATTTAATAGAACCTAACGATTCAATTACTTTCGACATTCCATTAGCCACTCCGCAGATTTGGTGGGTAACCTCAAGCACCCAAGAGGTACTTCGGTCTTCTCAGTAACGGTGACAGGGAGGTTCTTGTTTACCCAGACTTGCCATTGCTGCTGTTCTAGACTATAAGACCCGGCAGGAGGAGGAGTATAGCGTCGTTCTAAACTAGCTTTGGAAGTGTACGTGTATATGACTCTGCCAGAGGGTTGTTGTAGTCAGTGGGAGCAGCGGAAGCATAATAGGCAAGCGGCTTATATCTAGTTATAGACTAAAGCAGGTATAACGGAAATAGATCATCTATTTTTGATGTGACAGTCATAGGTTTTGACTTCATTAGAATAGGAGATGGATCTGGTAAGAAGGTAGTAGGGTGTGATGTCCGAGGATTCGGGATGACATGCACTTAATAGGAAGAGATATTCCTATACTACGATCGGTTATACTATGGTTGTTACAAAGTTGTTTCTCCGCATAGGATATGGATGTAATATCAGGTTTTCTGGTTACTAGATCTATGGTTTTGGATCTAGATTTGGGAAGTATCCTAATCTGGGTACTTTGACATTAAATGGACGACTCCTGGCATGGTGGTGAACCTGCAGGTGATGGAGTCAACCTCTCTAAAGGTGTCTTACAGACTAAATGGGAGAGGGATCTACATGATTAACATATCACTTGCTTAGGCAATTGAGTTAATCATGAAATGTCAAGTACCACACCAGATGTTGTTTTTGCACTAGCTGCAATAAACATATCCAATCCTGGAGAAACATTGGGAAGCAGTTATTGAACATAAGTGAATGTTCTAAGGAAATGATTAAGGCAGCCTCCTTCGGGAGACGATTATCATTTCAGGCTTCCAAGATGACCTGGATGACAGAGTAACTGTCAGAGTTATAGTTTTCCCTCTTTTGAGGGACAGTATGTTGGACAGGTGGTCCAAGCGGATACCGAGGAAAGGCATGGCGCAGGATACTGATTAAATTCGGTGGACGATACAGTCTAAGTAGTTTGCTGGATTTGGAATTCATTTGTGAACTGGGTCCCATCAGATATCCATACAAATTCTAAGACAAGTATTGCTCATTTCGGGAGATAGTTTTCTCTGCGAAGTTAAGATTAAGAGAGATACAGAAAGAAACATTGGAGCGGATCCATTCACTGAGGCTATTTCTCGAACGCAATCATTTTCGCAAACAGGCTTTGCGAAACTGATTAGTAGAGAAGTTGGGTGTTCGGTATCACACGGGTTGTGAGTATGCGACATCGCAATAATTGGCCTTAAGTGCAAGTGGGAGATTGTTGGCTATAGTTCCCTCAAGGCAATTATCATAGTCGCGGACTTGTGATTATGATGATTGAGGGAGGACCTATACCGATGAAACAGTCTTACTCAAGATGATAGTATGCTATCTGGTTTGTCTTTATCATCATGTACGTATTGACAGAGCCCATAGGATTCTTGCTTGACTGCCAGCATTATGATGGCGATCACATATGTAGGAGCTGGGGTCTATAAGCACATCCTTAAATGTCCCTAGTCGTAGGAGTATCAAGACCGGGCATCGATACTCCAGTGTAGACTAGTGTATACCGATCGAGACCCCGACGAGAGGCGGTGGCCAGGTCTCACAAGCCATTGGTGTTAGTTTCTTCACCTAAGATAGTATACAGGTGCTCATTGGGTTATGAGTACACTGGACGGACTCGCCGGGAACCTGCTAGTTGGTATTATACCTATTGTCAGATAGCAGTTCCCAGGTGACATGTGTACATGTTAGTCTGTCGACCTGAGGTCGTTATTTGTCTCGTGTGAGTTCCCACTGTGCTTTGATTACTACCCTACCACGGCTCAAAGAAGTCGTGCAAACAGGTTTTAGTTGGGTATAGTCCCGAGCTACATGGAAGCAGTGATCGAATTATCGGGGATTCGTCTCTCCCGGTATTGGGGGTTGATGTCGCGTTGTGTACGGATGGCCATCGCCATAAATTCATGGCCACGGTGGACGAGAATTATCGATCCAGGATCGATAGTTTCTCAGGTGGTGATGGGTTTCATACCGACACTAAATATCGCGTTGTTGGGGGTCTGACTTTATCCACTCCCTAGACTCGATATGCGATACTCTTAGACGAACAGACCGGACTGTACGGATATTGTCACTGACAGGCTCAGTAGGGGTTCAGGATGAGTTTACTCGTCGGCCTCCCTTTCGCTCAATACCTGGGCAGCCGTTACGTACAACTAGTGCCGCTGACGTGCTTGTGGTTAAACCCACTGCCAGCGTATTGACGAGTCTTTAGAGTCCCACACAGAGGGTTTTCACAGTTCAGGCGATATGGTGTACACGAGGTATGTTGATACATACAGGTGTCCGATTAAATATGTGCATGTGTGGCGCAGACTTTAATCGGACGGTTGATAATACTAGCGGCTTAGGATTAAGCCAGATTATTAAATCAGGTTTTGATTTAATAATTTACATATGTATTTATATATATGTATTCTAGTATTATTGTTCACTATTCGTTTTCTCTCTCGGCTATTCGTATTTTGGTACGAATACACGTATATGTATTTCGATACATGTACCGGGAAGTATTCCGTATTTTATACGGAATGGCTTCTAGAAGATGTGCCACCTCATTATTGATTTTTTCTTTTTAGAAAAATCATTTGTTTGATAATGAGGTAGAGGGTGTGAGGTGGCATAAGGCATGGGTCAAAGCATGTAGCATAGTATGGTTCACATTGTTTAATGAAATTAAACAAATGAATTTGTTTTTGTGGGAATGAGAAAGGGGGGGGGCGGCCACTTTTGGTCAAGGGGAATTTTTCATTTGGTTGATTATTACACTTGCTTCATTACTCCCCACTCTCTCATACTCACCAAAAACACTTAGTATTTTCTTTGTTGCTCATGCCAATGCTTCCTCACTTATTCATCTTTCTTGAGTTGCTCCATGGAGCTCATGGTTGAGAGAAAAATGTAGTGACATTTTCATACACCCCTACTCTCTATCGCTAGCGACATTGGAGCGTCGGTTATCTCGTTCGACGAGCTTGGAGCTTGCGCCGTTTCCCTCAGGTGGATCATCGGAGATGGAGGAAGACCAGCAACCAAACATCATCAAAAGATCGCTAGGAGTTTGGAATGAAGACCAAAGGACTCGGATCATCTCGGTATAACCTTTCTAACTCTTAGTTAGCTTGCTAGTTTAGGGTTTAAGGTCGATCCGTAAATCGGGTAGCGGTAGCGCCGGTTTTTAAAAAATTTTGTTCCGCATTTTGGCCGCGTTTCGATGGCCGGGGCGCTTCCGGAACCCTTCAGCGACACGGGGAGTGGGTACGGGGAGAGTGGTGTTAGGGCGCTTCGTGATGGGTGCGGTGGTCTCGAGTTCGTTTGCGAAGAGCTTGGTGGTCACAAGGGAGGTCGGTGAAGGCGGCATCGGGGTGTAGTGGAGACGGGGAGCTCGGGAAGGAGACGGAGGAGTGGCTCGGTGTAGAGGAAGGCGATGGTGGCGAAGGAGGTGAGGGTGATGGAGTGAGAGGGGAGGAGAAAGGGGGATAGAGGTAGAGGGAGCGGGTGATGGAGTCATTGCGAGAGAGGGAGGAGCAGGCGAGGGTTCCTCGGGGAATGTTGGGCGACGCGGCTGAGTCGTGGCCGTTGGTGGGCACAGGTCTCACGGGAGCAGGTGCGTGAGTAGAGGAAGAAGGGGTCGGTGAGAGAAAGGAGAAGGGAAAAGAGAGGGGATAAGGGTCGGGTTTGGGTAAGGGTAAGGGTTTGGGTGAGGGTTTGGGTGAGGGTAAGGGTTTGGGCCAGGTGTTAAAGTAAAAAGAAAAGAAAAGAATGGGGGAAAGGGAAAAATGCTTGGAAAAATCTTAGGGATTAGGAAAAATATTTGAGAAATATATATGGCACAAACTTTTTTGGAATTAATTTATTCGAATATGGATACAAAAGAACAGGGTATTACAATAAATTGAAAATTTTAAAAGAAAGATTCAAATATTAAAGAAAGGCCTAAGGTTTTGAATTACCTTTACTAATCATGGTATTTTATATGATTTCTATTCTTTTCTAGTTTTCCTTATTTAAATTTATTATCTATCAATTTATGTAAAAGCATAGAGAATACATTAATCACAATAACATATCAATCAATCAAGAAAACATAGATTATATGATCATTGCAATTCCTTATCAATTAACAAAATCAAATAGTAATAAATTCAAATAACAAGTTCTAATTAATATAGCAATAGTTAGATCTACCTTTATACTTAATAAATACAAAGGTTGTCAGTATATAGTTTATCTTGTTTTATCGGCATAGCCTAATCTACCTTATATCAACTAGATTGAATATGAATAATAAATATACGATCTTACCTTCCCTAATTAATTCTCATGGTCATCTATCATTTCATTAAATTAACTAGTTTGTAGGTGAAATTGTATTTTCCTTAATAAATCTTATGGTTGTCAATCATTCATTGATCTGCTCAGTTTATCAGCATAAATATCAAAAAGAACTTAATTTTATTATAAACATCCATCATGAAGCACATAGAAAAAAATAGAACTAGTAAATCATATACCAATCATATAAAAAATAATTCAAAAATCCTAGATAGAGATTAGCTATTTATATTAGAAGAGAAAGAATAATCAAATAAAGCAAACTTCATATTAAAAATAACTTTGATCTCTCCCAAAAACCAAAACAAATAACCCATAGGGAGATGAAACCCTAAAGAGATTATACAACAGTATATATAGGCAATTGGCAATTTCCAATAGTGGTTTAGAAAATCTTTCCGAAGCAGCAAAAATCTCAACTTTGGATTCATCAAAATTTTGGCCCAAACTAAGAAAAAATCAGCCCTGGCCGAATTTTCATGGCTTCTGATTTCTAAATTTGGTCTGTAGCTTTATGAGATCTTTGTGAATCTTGTTTCGATCTTGCCTTTTGGTAATTTTCATCCTTGGCTCTATTTTAGCTTAAAATAGTCCACATCCAACGCACGTAATACGCCTTTTGTGCACTTTTGCCCTTTAGCCCTATAACCTGCATTATCTAACGAAACATACCCGAAGTAGTATTAAATAGGCAAAATAAAGATAAATATGGCTATATAAATATACATTAAAATGCACCAATCAAATACTTCTACACTTATCTTTAGCTAGCCATCGAGCAAAATCTAGGCTTTCAAGCTCAAAACTAAAAAAACTAACTACTAACCAACTAAAATCTACTCCTATGCTCTTTTTCGTAGGTGTAGGGATTGCACTTAGTACGTGCAACAAGCCGTTAAATGTTAAGTTTATCCAGAAGGAGGAGCGTTGTCACCTGAGTGTATTCAGCGGATACTACCATCAAAGTCCCAAAAAGAAAATAAAAAGAAAATAAAAACCAAAATAAAAGAAAAACTAAAAAGAAAGAAAGTGAAAAACTAATACCAAAGTAAAGAAGAAAAAAAGAAAAGGTTTAAATCTCACCAGTTTTCAGCTTTATAGAATTATCATCCTAATAGTATCGTTTCAACTCTGGAAATTTTATCCTCACTCAATAGAATTTAATCCTATTTTTCACTCCTATTTTTCCTTCAAATATCGATCATATACCCCTACGTGTGTGTAAAATATCATTGCACTTGAGAATTCAATTCAAGCTATAGTATCAATGCCTTGTACCCTCGTATTTTATTTTATATAAATATAGAGATAGATATGCTCACACACTTTCCTGTGCGACCGCTACTGCTTCCTGAGGCACTAACCAACCGATTACTCAATGTGTAAGTTTTTATTTTATGCATAGCCTTGCAACCATCCCAGACTTCCAGCAGTGACTCCCCAACTAGTTGGTCTAAGGAACTGGATGATGAAGCACCCCAACTGAAATTTTTTTAAGCTCTAAGCAATCACAAAACCAAACCTATTATATTTATATTTTTTAATTACTTTTTAATCACTTTTCGACGCGAGCATCCAATACTTCTTGAGACACGAATTCCCAGCTATTCAGCAAAGGAAAAGATAGTATAATTTTTTTTATCTTTTCGCTTTTTTTTTATATATTTAGATACAGATATTTCTTGATATTCTCTACTATCTCAATCTTCAAAATTCGTGTTTATGCAATTTGTAATGTGTATATTCTAAATTTGATTTCAAGATAAGGAATTATTTTTTAGATTTAGTTTTGTCCTCAGATTCAATAATTTCCTTAATTTCACTTAACCTTTCGAATTTCAAATTCAAGATTACCTATTAATAGCTTGATTCAAAAACTTTTTTTTCTTAGAAAAGAAAAAACTAAAAATAAACATAAAAATATGAAAATAACAGAAATCAATATTGTGGAAACCACCCCACACTTATTTCTGACATTGTCCGCAATATCGACCCCTCACACATCTCTCTAAACTTATCTCACAAATCAGTAAAGAACCAGTACTACAATTTTCATTGCTAAACAGATATATAAAATAATATAGTAAAATTAATTTAGACAGGGATAAACCATTAGATTTGATTAAAAAAGATTAAACAAGAACAAACTTATAGACCCCAAAAAATTTAAGAAGATTCTTCCCTCATCAAGCCGCTAACTAGCGGTGACCAACCGCTGATATGCAATCTGATATTTGATGTCTACTTCCTGTTTTGAACTACATACCCTGCAACTTATTTTTTGTTTTTATGTTAGGTTTTGGAGTCAAATAAAAGTGTTTAAATAAGTGGAAAGGAATAAGATGATTACTTTTTTATTTTAAAAAATTAAAACCCTAAAAAATAAAGAAGAAAAACAAATTTAAATTTACATAATGTTTTGGCTGATCCCAATGTTAATATCAAACACTCAAAAATGTTGTCTATGATCATGTAAGAGTAGTAAAATAAATTATAGCACTAAGTATTAATAAACACCCTAAAATTGATATGCATAATATTAATATGGTGCTTATGTATGGGTGGACAAAATTGTGACCCAAGCTCCGCTAAATAAACTAATGCAGCAATAAATAAGTTAACTCTAAAAGAATTATGTAACTGCACTATCTTCTCAATGTATTGGCTAATTGGATCGAACTTTTCAACTTGAACATGCAGGAAATAATTAAAAGATCTAGTTATAGGAGTTAAAGCACAATTTCATCTTGTTTTTTCAATAAGATTGGCTTCAATGATGAATGGAAGTATTTGAGGATTGGATTCAACTGTTAAAAGCTAGTCTAAAATCATAAGTTCATCTTTAAAAAGTTCCTCAAAACTTGGCTCTAAATGACAAATGTCATCAACAATTTTTTCACTTTCACCCAAGATCGTGAGTTCCTCTTTAAAAAATTCCTTATTATCTTTTAAAAATAACCTTTTTCAAAATTAACCACCCCTCCTCATTCACTTCTTGAATCCTCTTCAAAAATGTAATCACATCTCTCATCTAACAATTCTTTTTCCTCCTCTTTAAATTGATTTATGGATTGACTTATGTCATCCACAGATGCGTCTTCTATATCTAAACCTTTATCAAAAAATTTATCCGCTACTGTGGATTCTTCATAAATTTCTTCTTCAAACATTTTACTCAAGTCACATCCGTCAAAAGTACAAGTATCTTCCTAAAATATTTTCTCATAACCGTCAGGTAAATCAAACTTCTCAACCTTGAACATATCATCAATTAGATCATTTTCATATAAATTAATCGTTGGAGGACAAATTGGAATTTTAAGTTTCTGAGAATATGTGTCAAACTGATTTGAAGTAAACTCGTGCTCTCTTGCCCTACGCACCAAACAATCAGACTCGTCTAAGCCACAAGATTCAAACATGTATTCACAAATCGGGCACTCTTCATATCACACAATTTTCCTTGATGTAAATTCGCACCCGCACATAGAACACTTATGACATAAACATTCCTCGGTTATATATTCCAAACCACGGTTACTCTCAAACACTTCTTTAATAGGTTGATTATGATGTTCTAAGGTGCTGGGAACAATCAGGTTTGTGTGGGTTTGCATTGGGATGATCTCTTGCTCTTTCTTATTAGCTACTGCAGCAGCTATCTGGCCAATAAACATTTCAATATTAGACATTGTTTGCTTTAGTGACGTAATTTCATTTTGCAGCTGCTTTTCAACATTATCAAGTCTCGTATCCTCATCATTATCAACGTCTAATGAAAGTGTGAAAATTTGGTACTGTTGATAAGAATTTGATTGAATATGGTCGTAAGGAGGGCTAACATCATAGTATGGTATGATGGAGATTGTTGGTCTATGTAATTGGAAGGAGTGAATGTTGTGTCGATTTGAATTGGATTAGATGGGGACCTATATTATAATAAGGGTAGTTGGACTTGTTGGCCTAAATTGTAATTAGGAACTTCAGAATGCATGCCTTGATCTCAACAGTAATTTTGTTGGTTTCTCCAATCACCAAATCCAACAATAAATGGACACTCTTTGTTGGGGTCAAAAGTTACACACCGATCGACCAGGTCAAAGTCAATCAACCTCTAAGCCAAGTGGGCCCAAGCCCAAGTCAAGACCAAGCATGGAAGGGGCCGGCTCCATGCCAAGAATGAAGCATTAAATTAGTTTAACGTTTTTTTGTTAGAAATAAATGTATGTAAAATGGGCAAAAAACCAAAATTTTGTGAACCCCATGGCCTATGTGCAAAAAGAAATAAGCACATAAGGCATGGGGTGGCACAAGTGCCATTTGGCAAAGCCCAAGGGGCTATATGTAAAGTGTGTAGCCTATAAAGGAAACATGATGAAAAAATCAAAAAAAAGAAAGAACTTTTTATTCTCTCAAATTCTAGGGTTTGTGCCTCTTTCCTCAAGGTTCTAAACCTTCTTTCTTTTGAATTAAATCAAGAGTTCAACCCCTCTTTTTCCAAAAAGAAACTGTTTTTCACCATAAAACCATTAAAGGGGAACTTGGATCTTTCATCAAATCCCCAAAAGGGAGATTTTTGAGTTTCACCCCTCTTCTTCTTCAAGATCCAGCGACAGAGAGGAGGAAGAAGGAGACCCTTTTCCAAAAATCCCATTTCGGGAAGATCCAAGGCTCAAAAGAAGATCTAGGGCTAAAGGGGAGAAAAAAGGGGTCCCCTCCGATCATCTTCAAAGATTTCTAGGAGTTTAACTCCATTCAAGATCTGTTGGAGTTTAACTCCATAAAAAAAACCCTTTTAGGAGTTTAACTCCAAATCTATACATAATCCTTGTTAGGAGATCAACTCCAAAGACCCTTGGGAGTTCAACTCCCAGCCCAAGGGCTAAGCCCCTTTTCCGCTGGTGTTTCCAGCAGTCGCGTGCCGCGCACGTGAACCATAGGCGCCCAGCGGTTGCGTGCCGCTCACGTGACACGCGGGCGCCCAGCGGTCGCATGCTGGGCACGTGACCCGCGGGCGCTCATTGACTACGTTCGCCTCATGGGATCCGCGGTCGCTCAGCGCTCAGCGGTTGCGTGCAGGGCATGTGACCCACGGGCACCTAGCGCTTGGCGGTCGTATGCCGCGCACGTGACCCATAGGAGCCCAGCGCTCGGCGGTCGCGTGCCGCGCACGTGACCCACGGACGCCCAGTGCTCGGCGGTCTCGTGCACGGCACGTGACCCCGCGAGCGCCAAGCACCCACGCGCCTGGCACGTGACCTGCGGGCGCCAAGCGCCCACACGCCATGCACGCGTCTTTAAGACGCTCATCACCCCTCATTTCCCATGCACTCCACACCCAAAACACGTCCGCCATTGAAAAAAATTTCTAACGGGGCGCTTCCCCTCACCCCACAAGGGGGCTGCTAGCCCCCTTGACCCCCAGCCCGCTATCCGGGTAGCGGGACCCCCGTAAACTCTGCAAGGCCCCTGATATATCTAAAACCCTTTCAAAACACAACACATGCATACGACATATTGAGTTCGCATGATCACTTTGACCCGTCAATCGGAGGTTCCCTCGCTCCAAAGGCGAAGGGTAATTAACGACAGCTTAGTCCGCGGCTGCCAGAGATTCGGATCCCCACAATCAATAAACCCCCGCCTATCCTAGACAGGAGGAATCTGTAGTACTCTTGACAAGTGACGCGTATTCCCATCTCAATGGGGTGATGAAAAACACCCTACAGATTCTGGCATGCCCGGTGGGACCTTTCTCTCCTCCCATATCTCGGGTCTAGCGTTCATGGGAACTCATTTAACATATATACCGATATTTGTACTGAAATAATGTTCCTTTCGTGCAACAATCAAATTTCAACGACGGTGTCTCCCAAGATGAATTCAGCTGCCAATGCGACCCTAATCTCATACGTGGTCAAGATCAATGCTCGTGTGGTTCTCTCTGTCAGTCTCAGCCGGCAATGGGAGGAGCCACCCCGTCAATTTGGTTCGGTCGTCATCTACCCTGCTGGAAGCGCTCATCTGGCAGAGGTCCCAACAAACCAAGCGGCCAAACCGACCTCAAGGGGCAGGAGGCCGAACGTCGTGGTCGCCAGAGCATCCCACCCTAAATGCAAATCCGTATTCGAGCGGCTCTCCACTGTTCCAACTGGGGGCAAGGCTGTCAACACCAATAGGGCCACAAAGCAGCTCCAGCAAGCTCAGACGTTGCCCTTGATGATCGAGAGAGCAGGCATATTCTCTGGAACCTCTGTCAGTCGGTCTACGACGTCGTCCCGAAGGGCCGAAGCCTGCCAAGTGCTCAAAATAGAATGGTTGAGAAAGAAGCGGCTCAGGTATCGAGCCAACAAAAGGGCCAGGACTTTGGCCTAGTGGAATCTTGTGAGGTTCTAAGAGCAAGGTCACCCCGCGATGACGGCTGAGTCGGCCGTAAAAGTCAGCAATTCTTTCAAACCCTTGAAGTAGGTTTAAAAAAATGCCATGACCGCTAGAATCAAGGAGACAACAGTCCGAACGATGCTACAAAAAGACGTGTCCCAGCCCCAACAGAGAAAGCATGACATTGTCTCCTCAAGAGTCTATCAGGCGCTCTGTGCCGTGCGAAAGCAGCGGGGCAAATAAAGAAAAGAAGTGCCGGTACTACTCAAGAAGTCGGTCAGGCCAGCCATCTTTAATCAATTATCCATTACCAAAACAGAAGGGCCACGACAGCGGTCTACGAAATCTGCTGCCAATAATGAAAAGACGGCCGGATATGTTATCCATACGGTCTATATGGCGGGCGCGCGTCCCAGGACAACTTGCGCAGCAAAAACAAGGATGGGGCCACCACATCCCAAGCCCAATCTGGCTTGAATGTGGTTGCCGTTTCCCAAGATCAGCCGCCTCCTCTGGACGATGAAAACCCTCTCGATGAGGCCGATAGGCAGAAGGACCCCTCAGTCTATGTGGAGTCAAGCTCGAACAACGAGGAAGAGCCGACTTTCCATCCCAGGACCGCAGAGCAAGTGCTGCTTCAAGAGTTTCGAAAACAGCTCAAGAGCAAAGATAAAGAGATGGCCAAGCTCTATTCGAAAATTGACGACCTAACGAACGTTGTGATGTATCTCACGGCTCAAATTGCTCGGGCGCTTCCCAATCAAGCACAAGTCTCTACTCATGAACCGGGTGATGACCACCCGAAGCAACCAATGCCTGTCCCCTTGGGTCCAAGATTGGGCGAGCCGCATGAAAGTCGACCACATTCCGCTTCTGGGGACGCCTTAGCCCCAGATAGCACTATCCTGCTAACACAAGATCGGATAATGGATTTGGTCACCAACAAGGTTAAAACATTGGTGGCCGAAGCCGAAACTCAGAAAGAAATTGGCAGCAGTGGGTGGCCATATCCCGCACAGTACGATCTGATCGAGTTCCCCAGCGGCTATGTCATTCCTAAGTTCGGAAGATTTGATGGGACGGGGAACGCAAATCATCACGTCGCCCACTTTAAAGCATCGTGCGGAAATACAGGGTGCAATGATGCGCTTCTTCTTCGTCAGTTTGTCAACAGCCTGACCGGTGTCGCTTTCGACTGGTACGCGAGTATACCAGACGGGTTCGTCATTACCTTTGCCCAAATGGAGTCTCTGTTTCGGCAAAAAATCATGAGTGTCAGTGATAAAATCTCCATCGTTGACCTCGTGAGAACCAAGCCTGGGAAAAACGAAAGCAATACAGACTTTATTGCCTGATGGTGCAACCTCACTGTCAAGTGCGAACTGCCGCTAGAGCAGAACCAGTCTGTCAGCTTCCTCATTGGGAACCTCAACAATTGGATGGTCCCATTCTTGTGTATAGTAGGCCTCAAAACGTTTCAGGAGCTGACCAAAAAAGTCCAAATGCTGGAGAACTCAAAGCAAGAGTCTACCATAGACTCTCAAAGAGACAAGACTTGGAAGAGCAAGAGGGACGACAACCTTAGAAGCGGGAATTCCAGAAATACCAATGTCTTCAATGCATCTGATAATGAAGACAAGTGAAAGGAAGGTGAATCCAAAACCAAACGGTCTCGAAAGCCAGTGCTGGGAGGTGAAGGGCCTTCCCTAGAGGAGAAAAAGAACAAGGTTCGCTCTTTCAGAAGGGACAAGGTGCGCAAGATATTCAAAGGCACCTTGAGCAATGGTCTACAACTGCCAGAGTCGAAGAGATCTCACGAAGCAAAAATGACCGACAATCCTCTATATTGCCCGTACCACCGAGTAGTGAGCCATGCGATCGAGGATTGCTATATCTTCAAAGACTGGGTCGAGAAGCAGTACAAGACTGGAGAGATCGAGCTGTCTAAGAGTGTGTTGGTGAACAATCAAGTTGCAACCACCAACTTTATACAGACATAAACTGAAGCCTTCTAATAGCAGACAGCTGAACCCGCTGCCCTGAGAAATGAAACTGACTCACCGCAGCCTCCGTGGAGTACACATATATCTAATAAGACGAAGAAGATGCTAAAGCTACTTCGGAAAGAGCCCAGAACAGAATGGAAAGGGCAGAAGAAGCCTACCATTCCAGTTGCCAATTCGGCTCAATCAGGCTTAAAATCCAAAAAGCTCAAGAAGAAGAAAAGTGCAGCTCGACGTTAAAAAGAGTCTGCAGGGAGATCGACCATTCAAAAATATATCGATTCTCTTGAAGACTATGAACAAGAGGAAATGACTCTAATTCAATTGAAGGAGTTCTTCCCTGTAGAAACGGCTGAGATTCTAGAGGAGCTAGAAGAAGACTCCAATGAAGAGATCCCTATAGTGACCTGCTACGCCATCCACCTTGGTAGCGACTTTGAGGAAGAGCTATGTTTTCCCGAAGAGGACGAGGAGCTCGCCACAAAGGCCAACCAAATCCAGCTCAGAAGCGGCAGGTCTCTACCGCCAAATCAGGGCAACACCCTAAAAGGAAAGTAAAAAAAAAGTCGTTAATGAAGAAGATGGCAGAGAGCCGGCTCATGAAAATTCGAGTCCTTCCTTGGTGGACTATAATGTCTTGGCTCATCTCCGAAAGCTTCCGTCTCTCCTGAGCATCTACGATACCTTGGTCCTATCTAAAGAGCTTAGAGATGTTCTCATTCACGCTCTACAAAACCCCGAGCGGTACCAGGCCCGCTTTGCAAAAATTGATATGAAAGAAGCCCAGTACACTCTACATATAGCCGTGGTCACATTTAAAGATGAAGACCTGTTACTAGGAACAGCTGAGCACAACCGACCGCTTTACGTGACAGGGTACATCGATGGAGATCGGATTAATCGCATATTGATTAATCCAGGGTCCTCAGTGAACATCATGAACTTGCGGACTCTGAAGAGTTTGTCAATGGACGTCTGATACCTGTTAAGGGAAAGGATTGTCATTCAAGGTTTCAATCAAATATGCCAGCAAGTTCTGGGATCCATAGCTCTGCCGATCAGTTTCGGGGACCTACAAACTGAAACCAAGATATACGTGATCGATGCCGGCATGTCTTATAAGATTCTCTTGGGACGGCCGTGGCTCCATGATTATGGCATCGTTCCATCAACTCTCCATTAATGCATGAAGTCTACTAAAAATGGTGAAGAAAGAAATATTGACGGAGACATCCAGCCGTTTGGTGTGCACGAAGTCCGCTATGAAGATTCTCGGTACTTCATGGATTCCCAAAATATCGAGCCACGACTGACCAAGGACAGAACGACTCTGAAACTCAAAAGCAAATTCGAGCCGGCTGTCACTTTCAAAAGCAAAAACCCCCATGTGCGTCTGCGTTTCGACAGTGACACTGATGAGTCCGACGCTGGAAGTCCGTCCTTTCATAAAACTCGCCCTCATTTTGGTAGCGATACGGACGAGTCGATATCAAAGGCCCATCCGATAGCAAAATTCGCCCTCGTTTAGGCAGCGACACTGAAGAGTCGGAGGAAGAGAACCTGCCTTGCAGCAACTATGCAGATTGGGCCCTTATGCAAAAAGAGAAGCTAAGAGAAACCTTCGAGATTACAGAAGGTTCCCTAGATATCACAAGGGTGCCGGAGCAGATGTGCAAAGAGCTCGATGCATTGTCAGTCTCTACCGTGGACCAGCTTAAAACTTTCTATGTTCCCGGAAGGAAAGTTGGACAGAAGGGCATCCTGTTTTATGGGTCAAATCCTGTCACGCACCTGGACGATTTGTCTGTGACATGCCTTCCATACGAGAGAGGCATAAGGGCCGTCCTCAATCCCAAATATTATGTACCCGAGATGCGGGAATATTTTAAAAAGTGCGGGTGTCGGCTATATCAAATGGACTCCGAAGCGAAGTTTTACGAAGGGCTATGGCATCCGCCTTAGGTCCGGTCACTTATCGATGGACGAATTCCAGATAGACGGGGCATATGTTTCATTCAACCTGATTCTAAAGCATGCTATATGATCCATGTTGGTGAAGCTAGCGAAAGGTCAAATGATAATGACGAGATAGCCGAGCTAGAAGAAGCTCCTCGAGAGCTCGAAGATGGCGGACAAGCAACCTTCGACGAGTTAACCGAGGTTGATTTGGGAACGCCCGATAATCCAAGGCCGACCTATATCAGCTCACTCTTGTCAGAGGAAATGAAAGAGCAGATAGTATCCCTGCCGCATGAATTTGCTGACTGCTTCGCATGGGCGTACAAAGAAATGCCTGGCCTCTCCCCTGAGGTAGCCGTGCTTAAGCTGGCTATTTCTCCTGATGTCAAGCCAGTCAAATAAGCTCCCAAAGAACGAGAAGGGATCTAGAACAAAAGGTCATCGAGGAAACTAAGAAACTTATCGATACTGTCTTCATCAGAGATGAGAAATATGTGGACTGGATCGCATGCATAGTCCTAGTGAAGAAGAAAAATGGGCAGATTCGAGTTTGCGTCGATTTCAGGGACCTCAACAAGGCATGCTCTAAAGACGACTTCCCGCTACCGGTCATGGAAATGATGGTCGATGACACTCAAATTACGAGCTGTTCACCTTCATGGATGGCTCGCCTGAATATAATCAGATCAAGATGTCGCCCGAGGATGAGAAACACACGGCATTCCGAACCCCAATCAGAATATACTGCTACAAGGTGATGCCATTCGGACGGAAGAATGCAGGAGCCACGTATCAAAGAGCAATGACTAAAATCTTTGATGACTTAATCCATAAAGTCGTCGAATGTTATGTTGATTATTTGGTCGTTAAGACTGAAGCCAAGGCCGATCACATCCGAGATCTCAGGACCGTCTCCACTCGACTGAGGGAATACGATCTAAAGATGAATCCTCTAAAGTTCGCTTTTAGCGTGTCATCGGGAAAATTCCTGGGCTTCATAGTCCGACATCGAGGGATTGATGTTGACCCATCAAAAATAAAGGCCATCATGGAGATGCCCCCTCCGAAGAATCTGACGCAGCTGAGATCTTTTCAAGGCAAGCTTGCTTATATACGAAGGTTTATGTTAAATTTATCGGGAAGATGCAGGCCCTTCTCGAAGCTCATGAAGAAAGGAGATCCTTTTTTCTGGGATGCCGAATGTCAAGAAGCGTTCAAAAATATCAAGCAGTACCTGTTGCACCCTCCAGTGCTGGCTACACCCATTCCAAATAAATCACGGATTCTCTATACTGCCGCACTAGATGAGTCACTCGGTGCACTCCTTGTCCAGAACAACGAGGAGGGAAAAGAGAATGCCCTCTACTACCTCAATCGAACTTTAGTCGGGGCGGAACACAACTATTCCCCGATTGAAAAGCAATGCCTGGCTCTGATATTCGCTGTGAAGAAGCTGAGGCACCATCTGCTCGCTCATCGGGTTATGCTGATCTCCAAGGTCGACCCGCTGAAACACCTAATAACTAAAGCAAGCCTAGCCGGTAGAATGTCAAGATGGGCTATCATACTGCTTGAATTTGACATAATCTATACTCCTCAGAAAGCAGTAAAAGGGCAAGCCCTCGCCGACTTCCTTGCTGCTCATCCCGTACCAGAAGACTCACCGCTCAATTGCGAGTTACCCAACGAACAAGTGCTGCACCTCGAGAATGACGAGCCATGTTGGGAGCTCTACTTCGATGGAGCCTCATCAATTAGGACCTCCAGCAAATCAAGCGTATCACAGATAAAAGCAGGGATAGGATTGGTGTTCATCAAGCCATCGATGGGAACCCTACGACGTTCTTTTGCTTTCACCGAGCCTCGCACAAACAACAAGGCTGAGTACGAGGCTTTAATAGCCGGTCTGGAGCCCGCCATAGAAATGGAAATCCTTCGGCTACGAGTCTACGGTGATTCCCAGCTTGTTGTCAACCAAGTAAGCGGCGACTATAAGATATACAAACCCGAGTTAGCTCGGTACAGAATCCGGGTGGTGGAGCTTATGAAACAGTTCACCCACATTGAACCGATGAGAGTTCCTAGGGCGTTGAATGGAAAAGCTGACGTACTCGCTCGCTTAGCTAAGGAGCTGGCTGATCCCGATATGGATGAAATTTTGATAAAAGTAAGAAACCGGAAAATTCTACCTCCGGTCTCTTTGCGTGAAGAGGGAAGTGTAGAACAAGTGAATAATCCTGCCGAAGAAGCTCTAATCATCCAAGATGAGCCCGATTGGAGAGAACCCTTCATAGAGTACCTCCGGTACGACAAGCTGCCCGAAGGAAAATCTGTGAGGATTCAGTTGAAGAAGAGAGCTTTTCGATACATATTTGTAAATAATACGCTATACCGCAGATCATATGACCAACTCTGGTTCAGATGTCTGTCATCGGCCGAAGCTCAAAAAATCATGAAAAAAGTTCACTCAGGTGTCTGCGGAGCTCACCAATCTGGCCCCAAAATGTGGCTTCAAATTAAACGTCTTGGATATTACTGGCCTACCATGATAAGGGATTGCGAAGAGCATGCGAAGATGTGTCATCTTTGCCAAATTTACGGTGACTTCATTCATAAGCATCCCAATCCGCTGCATCCTACGGTGGCGTCTTGGCCCTTCGAAATTTGGGGCACCGACATAGTTGGTCCAATTGATCCTCCGTCATCCAAAGGCCACCGGTTCATATTGGATGCAACTGACTACTTCTCCAGATGGGCTGAAGCTATCCCGCTAAAAGAAATCAAGACAGAAGATATTCTGGCGTTCTTCCGGCATAATATCCTATACCGCTTCGATACACCTAGAAGAATCATTTCTGACAACGGGCCTTCTTTCAAGAGCTTCAAAATCTCAAGGTTCGCTATTCAGCACAAGATAGACTGGAGATATTCCTCCATCTATAATCCAAGGACCAATGGACTAGCTGAAGCCTTCAATAAAACTCTATGCAAGCACCTGAGAAAAAATGCTTTAGCCAACAAGAGAGAATAGAATCTCAAACTTCATGAGGCGTTGTGGGCATATCGTACCACGCACCGTACTCCAACTCAGTCCGCTCCATACTCATTAAGCGATCCTCCCCCTCGAAGTCGAAGTTCCAAGCTTAAGAATAGTCGTTCAGCATGAGTTGACGGAGGAGGAAAATGTGCTTCTTTGGCTCGAAGAGCTCGACGCCCTCGAAGAAAAGAGGCTCGCAGCACAGTAAAATCTGGAGCTGTACCGAGCCTAAATGTCACGGGCCTATGATAACATGACCCGTCTCCGTGCTTTTAAGAAAGGCGAATTGGTGTTGGTCCTCAAAAGACCGATCATCTCCAATCGACATGCCAAGGGAAATTTCGAGCCAAACTGGGAAGGACCATACGTCATTGAGAATGTGTTTGATGGAGGGTCCTACCAGCTGATAAATGCCGAGGGAGAAAGGCCCATGCCACCCATCAATGGCCGATATCTCAATAAATACAATGCGTGAATGCTCCAAGTCGCAGACGAATTGAGCACACCGGCCCTACGGTCTCGATCATACATCCTGTAAAACTGTATACAATCCACGGGCGTAAACGAACCCTATCTCTCCTAAAGTCCTACCGGCGAGAGTACATTTAAAGTCCCACCGGCTTAAAAAAACGGTATGTCCATAAGCAAGACGGGCATGGATGAAAACCCAAAAGGGCTCCGTGAGCAAAAACAACAGGACTGCCGGCGAGTTTGTGAAAACCTGAAAGGGCGCAAACCTATGAAAAGAGATAAAATACATTCACAAAGTTCTCTCGACCTTGTGAGGAGAAAATCCCTGCGTGAGATCCTTATGACTCACAAAGGAGAAACACACTTAGGAATCCTCGCAATTCCTAGGGAGAAAATACACCTGTGAGATGCTCTCGACTCGTAGGGAGAAAATGCTTTTATGAGACCCTAACGGCTGATAAAATTGAAAAGCCTTAGGTGATAGGAATCTAAACCTGTCTCCTGAGCCATCTCTCCCCAATGGGCAATGGCAAATGATAAGTCGCTCCTGGCATTTCGCTTCAGTGTTAGCGGTGCTGATGCCGACCCAAAACCCAAACCCCAAGTTTTCCCAAGGGCAAATGATAAGTCGCTCCTGGCATTACGCTTTAGTGTTAGCGGTGTTGATGCCGACCCAAAAACCAAATCCCAAAGTCCTACATGCAAGACTATATTTAAAGTCCCACCGGCTTAAAAAAAGGTATGTCCACAAGCAAAACGGGCACGGATGAAAACCCGAAAGGGCTCCGTGAGTAAAAACAGCAGGACTGCCGGCGAGTTTGTGAAAACCCGAATGGGCGCAAACTCGTGAAAAGAGATGAGATACACTCACAAAGTTCTCTCGATCTTGTGAGGAGAAAATCCCCGCGTGAGATCCTTACGACTCACAAAGGAGCAACACACTTAGGAATCCCCACGATTCTTAGAGAGAAATACATTTGCAAGATCCCCTTAACTCCTAGGGAGAAAATGCTTTTATGAGACCCTTACGGCTCATAAAATTGAAAAGCCTTAGGTGATAGGGATCTAAACCTGTTCCCTGATCCATCGCTCTCCAACGGGCAACAACAAATGATGAGTCGCTCCTGGCATTGCTTCAGTGTTAGCGGTGCTGATACCGACCAAAAACCTAAATCCCAAGTCTTCCCACGGCAAATGATGAGTCGCTCCTGGTATTGCTTCAGTGTTAGCGGTGCTGATGCCGACCAAAAACCTAAATCCCAAGTCCTCCCGGGGTAAATGATGAGTCGCTCCTGGCATTATTCTAGTGCAGTAATACTGATGCCAAACAAAATCCAAATTCCAAGTTCCTCGCAAATTCAAAAGTCCCGCCAAATAAGGAAGAAATCAAACAGATCAAATTAATGTCCTATCCGGCAGCTCTTCCAAGCTCAAAAGTCCCGCTGGACGGGTAGGGAACTCCCAAAATAAATCAAATCAAATAAATCAACTCTGACACAGTAGAAAGTGGAGCAAGTCAACTTCAACCCCGACTTCGCAGAAAGCGGAGCAAGTCAAATCAAATCTCGACACCACAGAAAGAGGAGCAAGTCAAATCAAATCCTGACATCGCAAGAAGCGAAGTAAGAGCCGACCGTCCAAGTGGCTAAAAGGGCAGCACCAACCGTCTAAGTCGCTAAAAGGGCAGCACCGACCATCCAAGTCACATAAAGGGCATCGCTGACCATCCAAGTCGCTAAAAGGGAAACACCGACCGTCCAAGTCGCAAAAAGGGCAGCACCGACCGTACAAGTCGCTAAAAGGGCAGCACCGACCGTCCAAGTCGCAAAAAGGGCAGCACCGACCGTCCAAATCGCAAAAAGGGCAACACCGACCATCCAAGTTGCTAAAAGGGTAGCACCGACAGTCCACGTCGCAAAAAGGGCAGCATCGACCGTTCACGTCATAAAAAGGGCAGCATCGACCTCCACGTCATCAAAACGGGAACCAAATCAAGCCAACCTCTACGCAAAAGAAGATCTATCAATTTCATGCACACGACCCATATATGTGGTATGCATTTATTTGTTGGGTTACGGCAGTGGCCCAGCCATCAATCCGTGGCCAAACGCGGAACAAAACTTTAAAAAACCGACGCTAACGGAACCCTAATCGACGGATCGTACCATTAACCCTATACTAGTTCTATGAGAAGAGTTTATAGTGGTTTTACCGATCGATTCGTGTCCTTCGGTCTTCAACCTCTGTCCCAAGCTCCTCGCGGCTTCCTCGATCAATTTCGATCTCCGGTCTCCCCCGTATAAGACGATCCACGTCGTGGATTAGTAATACGGGCTCCCACCTCAAAACCGAAGCAACTCGGGTATCTAGTTTGCTAACCTAGATACCAAGATGAAGTAGAGAATGTGTGCGAATAATTTATCTCAAAACACCCAAGGATTCTCAACTCATGAGAGGGTATGGGTGGAGGTTGAAGAAGAAGCCATGAGGTGAAGAAGTGTGAAGCAAAAGACTTGGCAAAAGAAAAACAAGTGAATAATTGTGTCTGCCTCTTTCTTGAGTTATTTTGGCTTAGCTTTTTTGTGTGTGATATCATTGTGAGCACTTAAAGAAAAACCTCACAAGAAAAGTTCTGCCATCTCAATACCAAAATATCTAATACAAAATATCTTAGCCAAAACAAAACCTAGCCAAGTCATGAGTCACAATTAATAACTTCCATGAGTCACCACAATGAGTCATGCAAGAGTTAATGCAAGCCATGATTCACACTTCCATACAATTAAACATTTAAACTAAATGTTTAAAGCAAAAAGAAATGGCAACCTCAAAAGTAAACTCGTAACGAATTACAAGAATACCCCTCATCCGTATATACATACCCGCATCCGTATTCCGACCGAATACGAATACAACGAGACGAAAATAATCCAACAATATAATACTAGGATCCGGCTTAAACCAAAGCCCACTAGTGTTATCCGTCCGATCATGATCCGTGCACAAGTGCACGAATATGATCGAACCCTGCCATAAAACCATACGGACTCTACAACGTTTCGCCCGAACCAAGGAAGCCCTCTGTGTGGGACTCTAAAGACTCGTCAATACGCTGGTAGTGGGTTTAACCACAAGCACGTCAGTGGCACTAGCTGTTCTTAACGGCTACCCAGGTATTGAGCGAAAGGGAGGCCGATGAGTAAACTCATCCTGAACCCCTACTGAGCCTGTCAGTGACAATATCCGTACAGTTCGGTCTGTTTGTCTAAGAGTATCGCATATCGAGTCTAGGAGCCTGTCAGTGACAATATCCCAACGTCTCGATCCGTATACACTAGTCTACTCTTGGAGTATCGATGCCCAGTTTCGAAACTCCCACGACTAGGGACACTTTAAGGATGTGCTTATAGACCACCAAACTCTCACATATATGACCGCCATCATACTGCTGGTAGTCAAGCAAGAATCCTATGGGCTCTATCAACATGTAATAGTGATCTGTAAAGTCACCTGAAGCATGCACACGATGATAAAGACAAACCAGATAGCATACTATCATCTCGAGTAAGACTGTTCTACCGGTATAGATCCTCCCTCAATCATTGCAATCACGTGCCTGCGATCCAATAATTGACTTGAGGGCACTATAGCCAACATTATTGATGGAGGGCACTGTAACATTTCATAAAAATAAAATATTATTTTTGGGAATTTTTATAATTAAATAATAAATATTATAAATATTTTAAAAGTGCGGTATAATTAAATACCGATAAATTGGGAAAATTTTGAAAAATTATAGAAATTACTGAAATGAGGGTGTTTTAAATGAATTAAGCAACTTATGAATTTTTATGATTAATTATATTCCATTTTAATGATAATCGCGATTAAATATCGCTAATTGTGTATTAAGCCGGATTTGTGCACATGACATGCACCATGTCAAATTACACTTGTTATATTTTCTTTCATGGTTTCTTTCTTTTTAGCATGCATGGTTTTAATTTTTAAAGAGAAGAGAAAAGAAAAGAAATGAAAAGAAAAGAAAAAGGGAAAATGATAAAGAATGTGGCATGGTGAGAGGTATGGGCAAGAGAGACAGAGAGTGAGAGGGGTTTTCTTTGACTTAGCCATTCCTTCATCTTCATCATCTCATCTTCATCACTTCACCATGGCTGCTGCCCTCCTCCCTCCACCACCTCAACCCCTCACTTCATCATGAAAAATCCATCAAAACATCATCCTCACTTCATTAAAAACATGCACAAGCTCACTAGATGCACTTTGGACCAAGAAAGGATGAATTTTGGAGACTTGGGGCAACTCAAGAAAATTCTTGAGTTGCTAAATGAGGTAATTTTTGCACCCTTAGTATTGTATTTTAATTACCTTAGCAACCATACAAGTTTAAAGGTGTTTTATTGCGGTTTAGTGAACATTGAAATTTCCTAGAAGAGGTTATTTGGAATTCTTGAGTTGTGTTTGTGCTAATGAGCTTTATTGGTGACTTTAAACCTCCCTTGGTGTTAGAAACCTAGAACAACCCCGGACAAAAACCTGAAACCCAAAACATAAACTTTCCAATGTCGGTTTTGTGGAATTGTGATGCCTACAGGAAATCTGGAGTGATCTGGAGAATTTTTGAGAAACACAAACAACTCCAGTGGACTAGAATTGACACTAGGAGACCCCCCTCTACACACAAACCCAAATAGAGCCAGTATAACCGAGCAGACCGGATTTTAGGGGGTAGGGGCTGGCCATATTGATGAATTTGGTTCCCAGGTTCCTTCTGTAGGTCATATACACCCTATACATCACCCCAGTACTGTTTGTGCACCTAGTTTTGACCTGAACTAAAATCTGGGAACACTTTTATGGGTTGCTGCCTTGTATTTCATCATGTTTATGAATTTAAGTTTTGATATTTGTGTTTGGTATCGGTCACTTGACGTTTGTACATCGATATCGGGTGTTTTTGGGCTCTTTTGTTTGAGCAGACCATAGGTTTTGACTTATGTGAGATTCGTGTGTTGTTTTGGTTTTGGATTGGACTTTAATGCGGCACGATATGTTATGATATGTAGGTACCCTCGTGAA
This sequence comes from Agapanthus africanus, assembly GCA_030015575.1. NCBI lineage: Eukaryota > Viridiplantae > Streptophyta > Magnoliopsida > Asparagales > Amaryllidaceae > Agapanthus > Agapanthus africanus. Next base: position 113,630,492 of record JASDDO010000001.1, on the reverse strand, counting down.
GACTTCGAGACGACAAGCGAGCGCGTGGCGACATCGGCATCGGCAAGCGAAGATCAAGGTGAGTAGATATATATCTACGGAGGAAGTCGGGTGGATGGCGTATAACACCCCCGCAGTTTCGTAGTGTTGTATACGAATACGTAAACCTATAGATATATTTATATATATGTTTATTGTGAGACCATGATTATCTTGATAGGGTTAGTTTAGTGTAATTAGAAGTATCGTAGTTTAACTTCTTAGTCGCAAAACCCTAGAGTTATGATTTGCATACACGCACATGCACACACTCGCATACATTTTATTACTTGTGCGTATATGGGGATATGTATACACACACACACATAGGTTTGGGACTATGTATATATATATATATATACGTATATGGATGATGATGATAGTATATGGTATTTGTAGATGAGTCGATGAGATTGGGCATGGTGCCATGAGATTGGTGATATGATGTGGTTCGTATTATGAGATACGACATGATTATTATAGCGGGTCCTTGGGCGTTGTGTTTCTTACACATGCATATATATGTAGACGGTAGCAGTATTGTACTAGACGTAGATCGGTACCCAGTTCACGATATGTGATGATAAGGATACCAGATGAATAATGAGATAAATGCAATATTCGACCCGTACCCAGATTTGGGATGCCGTACGATGGATTTACCGTACGAGCTATATATTGATGATAGATCCGCACTCTTGACTCGAGGATGCCATGTTATATATTGTATCATATGTGATATTATTGAGGCGGGATCACCGACTATATATATATATATATATCGACTCAGACTTAGGTGGCTTTCCTTACCCTGTTGATCAGTCTGTTAGTTTAGTCCAGTAGTTTACTTGTAGATGTTAGACTAGACTCGGGTCATACCTATTTCAAAACTAACGAATCGTGAGTATTTTAAAGACAGGCCAAGGGATTCTACGGATATTTCAAAGGATGTACCTTTTCTTAAAAACACCGTAGCCCTATTTTCTAAACACCACGATTCGTGTTATTTCAAACGGCAAAACTGTATGACCCATATATTAATGTAGATTATTTATTGTTCTGTTTATTATTCAGCTCCCGCATCTTCTTGTTGTTCGCATCGCATTGCATGCTTATATTGTGTTTTCATATGCTATTATTGAAATCATGCTGTCAGGACACCAGCACCATTACTGATGATGCGTATGTTCCACGTACACCTGCTTGCTGGCTCACACACATCATCATCGGTAATTGCCATGCTACGTACACTGTAAAGAATATTAATTCATTAATATCACTTGTTAGTTGATAGCTTAGACATTGCATTTATTACTGTGATTGTCATGCATATTTATACGTTCATTTTCATGCATTATTATTAGGGCCGGTCCAGATTGCCGGAGCCCAATATTTTAGAATTCATTGTTTGTTTATACTTGAGATTGTGATTTCGGATTTCCATGAGATTTCTGGATTTGGAGAAACCGCAAGGGTTTTATAATCTGATTATCATTTTAAAATGAAAGTTGTGGTTTTCTCATGATATGATTTGAGATATGTCCACCATGAGTTTTCTCGGCTCTTGAGCGATATCATACACCCGATTCGAGGAGGAGGAGGAACCGTCTGTGGGTGCATGGTGGACCCGGTGCGGTACCCCGCGGCGAGAAGGTCGCAGATGATGGCGTTGAGCCTGTGACAGGGTTCACTACTGACCGGTGATTTTATTGTGACTCGACGGATATCCGGAGGATACCGATCGGAGTTGGGCCAGTCCGGATAGCCAGAGTCCAGGGGCCAGTCCGGATAGCCGGAGCCCTAGATATTGAGATTTGAGGTATTTGAGATTTTATGATATGGGTCAGTCCGGATAGCCGGAGCCCGAGATATTTGATATTTGGATATACGTTTTGTGTCGATACTTGACACGGATTTTTATGCTGATTTCATTGATGATACCTCTATTCAAATATACAGAAATCTCACTATATTATGAAAACAGTTTCCTCATTTACGTGCATTCTGTTTTCATGCATTCATGCCTCATATTATGATATGTTGCTACCTGAGGCACTGACACGAGCACTTAGTATTACACTTATGTATAGATGTTTACCCAGGCCATTATATTATGCTTCAGGCTGTATCATTTTGAGGATATATTATGATCGTATGACCTAAGATTGCGTCATACATACGATTTCTGCTATGTGATGTTTTTTACTCACGAGTTGGCAACTCACCCCCATTGTGCCACAGTTTCTTGCAGGTTTTACCGTACAGGTTTGTTGCGGCTTTGCTGGCACACTGCTCTTTTTCGGGTGATTGCCTTGGTAGGTGGGTCCACTCGCATCGTGGCCACCCTTGCAGTTTATTTACATCGTTGTATCTAGTAACTCCATCAACCAGACTGTACTATTTATTAGACTTAGAAGACCGGTGTATTAATTCGACCTTAGAGTCGCGCATTGTATTATTATGGGTTTTTCTTGATGATTTGAGTTCCCTTTTGAGTTTTGATCCTCGCCTTCAGCGTTGTATATTATATTGCTTGCGTGGTTGTGACCGTCAATTGACGAAGAGCTAGCCTCGCTTGGGGATGCCTTTATTCATATTATGCATGTTGTACCCGTTTGGGGCCAGTATTTACAAAGGAAACTCTGCCGAATTTTCAGAAAAGATTGGTGATTTTAAAAACGCATATTCGGCTTATTTTAACAAAACACTTTCTTTAAAAATGGTTTAGATTTCTTGGATTTTGGCTTACTTGAATTAGATGGGGTCCTATAGACTTCATATGATTCAAGAGCCAGTCACGTACCATTTCGGGTCGTGACATGCACTTTATTGGGGTCAAAAGTTACACCCTGATCGACCAGGTCAAAGTCAATCAACCTCCAAGCCAAGTGGGCCCAAGCCCAAGTCAGGACCAAGTATGGAAGGGGCCGGCTCTATGCCAAGAATGAAGCAATAAATTAGTTTAACGTTTTTTTGTTAGAAATAAATGTATGTAAAATGGGAAGAAAGCCAAATTTTTGTAAACCCCATGTGCAAAAAGAAATAAGCACATAAAGCATGGGGTGGCACAAGTGCCATTTGGCAAAGCCCAAGGGGCTATATGTAAAGTGTGTAGCCTATAAAGGCAACATGATGAAAAAATCAAAAAAAGAAAGAACTTTTCATTCTCTCAAATCGTAGGGATTGTGCCTCCTTCCTCAAGGTTCAAAACCTTCTTTCTTTTGAATTAAATCAAGAGTTCAACCCCTCTTTTTCCAAAAAGAAACTGTTTTCCACCATAAAACCATTAAAGGGGAACTCAGATCTTTCATCAAATCCCCAAAAGGGAGATTTTTGAGTTTCACCCCTCTTCTTCTTCAAGATCCAGCCAACGGAGAAGAGGAAGAAGGAGACTCTTTTCAAAAAATCTCATTTCGTGAAGATCCAAGGCTCAAAAGAAGATCTAGGGCTGAAGGGGAGAAGAAAGGGGTTCCCTTTGATCGTCTTTAAAGATTTCTAGGAGTTTAACTCCATTCAAGATATGTTGGAGTTTAACTCCATAAAAAAAACCCTTTTAAGAGTTTAACTCCAAATCTATACATAATCCCTGTTAGGAGTTCAACTCCAAAGACCCTTGGGAGTTCAACTCCCAGCCCAGGGGCTAAGCTTCTTTTCCGCTGGTGTTTCCAGCGGTCGCGTGCCGCGCACATGACCCGCAGGTGCCTAGCGGTCTCGTGCAGGGCACGTGACCCGCGGGCGCTTAGTGCTCAGTGGCCGTGTGCTACGAACGTGACCCGCGAGCGCCCACCGCTCGGCGGTCGCATGCAGGGCACGTGACCCGCAGGCACCAAGCACCCACATGTCTGGCACGTGACCCGCGGGCGCCAAGAGCCTACGCGCCAGGCACTTGACCTATGGGCGTCAAGCGCCCACGCGTCATGCATGCGTCTTTAAGACGCTCCTCACCTCTTATTTCCCATGCACTCCACACCCAAAACACGTCCCCCATTGAAAAAAGTTTTCTAACTAGGCGCTGCCCCGCACCCCGCAAGGGGGCTGCTAGCCCCTAGCCGGCTATCCAGGTATCGGGACTCCCATAAACTCTGCAAGGCCCTCGATATATCCAAAACCCTTTCAAAACACAACACACGCACACGGCACATTGAGTTCGCATGATCATTTTGACCCGTCAATCGGAGATTCCCTCGCTCTAAAGACGAGGGGTAATTAACGACAGTTTAGTCCGCAGTTGCCGGAGATTCGTATCCCCACAATCAATAAACCCCCGCCTTCCCTAGGCAGGGAGAATCTATACTACGCCTGACAAGCGACGCGTATTCCCATCTCAATGGGGTGACGAAAAACACCCTACACTCTTCATAAGCATAAGAGGGATATTGACAATTAGTGCAAAAAGATTGAAAGGTGGAATACTAGGAACCTGGTAGTTAACTATTAATGCCTATACCTTTTACCTAATATCTGCTAACTCAGCACTTAACCAATCCTCATTATTAGCTATGAATGTGTCAAGTGAAGTAAAATCATGCTTATGTCTGTTAGCTCTTATGCAAGATGCAAGTGTTGGTTTAACTGCATAACATGATTCATATAAAGTTAGTTTCGCATGTTCGTCACCCATATTTAAATATTTTTGTTTTTTTAAATTTAAAAGTGCAGAAAAAGGAAATAGAAGAAAAAAACTAAAACATGAAATAAAATCTTACAACCTACAACCTAAATCTAAGATTCGTCTATGGGCGAGCCATAGCCAAAATCCTAGACCAAATCCTTCGGAAGCATGATTCACTGCAAACTGGAAGATTGAAGTGTTGTGGGTTCGCTTTGTTTCACTGGCACTCGTGGCACTTCATCAGAAACATGCACTGGTTTTGAACAGAGGAAGAAACAATGAACTGCTGCCAAAAATTTGGAGTCCAAAAACCATGAAATTTAGGCCCAAATGCAGATCCAGCCAAATTTTTATGGAGTTGGATGCTGAAATTTTTCCGGTTCCCTCTGCAAGCTCCAAATCATCCGAGACTGCTACTGGTTTCTTGAAACAAAAACAAAATTTGCAGAATAAAATAAAACAAAAATAAAGAAATTTAACTCGAAATAAAATTAACTAAAATTTCAAACGGCCTCCCCGGCAACGACGCCAAAAACTTGATGGAGATTTTATTGGTCTCTCAATTTTAACCGTGAGTGCACAGTTATATCATTATAATACTTACAGATCATACCACAGGGAGGCGTGAGAATTTTAATTAATTTTAAAATGAATTAAAATAAAAGATATGATTTTAATTAAAATAATTAAAAGCAAATAAAGAAAGTAAATAAATTGCAAATTTTAAAATAAAGATTCAAATATTAAAGAAAGGTCTAGGGTTTTGAATTACTTTTACTAATCATGGTGTTTTATATGATTTCTGTTCTTTTCTAGTTTTCCTTATTTAAATTTATTATCTATCAATTTAAATTAAAGCATAGAGAATACATTCATCACAATAATATATCAACCAATTAAGAAAACATAAATTATATGATCATTGCAATTCCATATCAATTAACAAAATCAAATAGCAATAAATTCAAATACCAAGTTCTAATTAATATAGTAATAGTTATATCTACCCTTATACTTAATAAACACAAAGATTGTCAATCTATAGTTTATCTTGTTTTGTCGGCATATCCTAATCTACCTTATATTAATTAGATTGAATATGAATAATAAAGTTATGATATTACCTTCCCTAGTTAATTCTCATGGTTGTCAACCATTCATTAAACTAACTAGTTTGTAGGTGATATTACATTTTCCTAAATAAATCTTATGGTTGTCAATTATTCATTGATCTACTTAGTTTATCAGCATAATATCAAAAAGAACTTAATTTTATTATAAACATCCATCATGAAGCACATAGAAAAGAATAGAAAAAGTAAATCATACACCAATCATAAAAAGAATAATTCAAAAATCCTAGATAGGGAATTATCTATTCATCATAGAAGAGAAAGAGTAATCAAATAAAGCAAACTTCATATTAAAAATAGTTTTGATTTCTCCCAAAAACTAAAATAAATAACCCATGGAGAGATGAAATCCTAGAGAAGCTATACAGCAGTATATATAGGTAATTGGCAATTTCCAAGAGTGGTTTAGAAAATCTTTTCGAAGCAGCAAAAATCTCCAAAAATCTCAACTCTAGATTCATCTAAATTTCGGCCCAAACTAGGAAAAATTCGGCCCTGGACAAAATTTCATGGTTTCTGACTTCCAAATTTGGTTTGTGGATTTGTGAGATCTTTTTGAATCTTGTTTCAATCTTGATTTTTGGTAATGTTCATCCTTGGCTCTGTTTTAGCTTTAAAATAGTCCACATCTAACGCACGTAATACGTCTTTTGTGAACTTTTATCCTTTAGCTCTATAATCTGCATTATTTAACAAAACATACCTGGAGTAGTATTAAATAACCAAAATAAAGATAAATATGGTTATATAAATATGCGTTAAAATGAACCAATCAATAACCTTCATTGAAAACTAGCCGTTATCGACGAGCTCGGCAGAAAAAAGTATCGGCAGACGTCTGAAGAATAAAATCGCAGACTTCTGCAGTTATGAAATAAAAATCCCAATGGCTATAAAAGGTTATATATTTGAAATATTTTCAACCACAGATGTCTAAGTCTTAGGCATCAGACGTCTGACTCTCACTTTGAAAATAAGTAAATAAAAGACCAGAAAGTCGGCATACGTCTGATGAGTAATGCTCAGACGTCTGAAGAACAAAAAATCCTTTTCCAAATACTTCATGAGGCATATGTACATTGACCGTCAGACATTTGGATCTTCTTTGTTAGAATTGGCAATAAGGTCCAGAGAGAAGGCATACGTCTGATGAGTCATGGTCAAACATCTGAACAACAAAAAAAATTATTTTTCCAGAATCTTTTAGAAACATCATCAGACGTTTGTATACTCTTCTTCAGATGTCTGTCTCTCTTTTTATTTTCAAGACATAGAGAAGTTAGATGGCTGAAGCTTTGTATGCAGACGTCTGAGCATGCACAGAAACTGATATTGGGGTTTTAATGAAATAGAAAACTTTGAAATCGAAAACCCCGATATTCATGCAATGTAAAACATTCGTGCATGTACGTGTGTGTTCAAGAGCTACTACTTGATAATTCTATATACTTAGAGTACTTACAACGGTCCTAGTGAATTTCCCGCTTATCTTTCTAGACTTTATTGCGACTCTTCGTCTTGAGCTCTCAAAACTCGGCGCTTCACTTGAATCTTGACAATTCTCTTGAACTTTGAAACACGCTACTCACGAGCGTCTTGAAGTCGATCTTTGATCTTCAATTGGAACTTCTACCTTAGACGCTTCAATCTCGAACTTCAGTTTCTTAGCATCGCGAAGCTTGAATATGCAGTTTGAGAAGCTCTCGTCTGTATCCTCCAATCTCCATTAGATATGTCGTTATAGCTCGATTTTCTCCATCCTCCATTGTAAGCTTGTGCCGTGAGATATCCTGAAATGTAATCTTAACAACCAAGCTCTCGTATACAGTGTTATGAAATAAAAAAGTTAATAAACACATGTATATGTATATAGTGTCTAAAATATAATAAAATAGATAAAGAGACACTATATAAAACTATTCATTGTTTCGATATCATAAAACTATGAGAATGAATAGTATATCAATACTAAAACATAAATCAAATGCAAAGTATGAGATATTGATATACTAAATAAATATATACATGTTATATGAAAACCAAGATAAAGAACACATGTATACATATAAGTATTTATAATGTCTAACATATAGGCAAGATAACGGAATACGACATCATAAATAACTATTCATATTTTGAACAACAAAACAATGAATGAGAATAATATATCAATATCAAAGTATATAATAAAAGTAAAGTATAAGATATTGATATACTATTTGATATACTATTTGATATACACATGTTATAAGATACGCAAGCTAATGAACACGTGTATACATGCCTGGTGTCGATAATATAAAAGAGATAAAGCATGTGACACCAAACAACTATTCATGTTTTATCTATCATCAAAACAAAGTGAGAATAAATATATCTATATCATCAAATCCATAAGCATACAAAAACCTCATGAAGCGGTTGGACGCCATGCCTTGATTTGTGTTAGGACAGGAATCCCATTCATATACCAAGTCGTCTTCTTTTCATGTTCCATGACGTGTCTACCCATGAGGGTACGTTGCTCCTATGATTCATACCATCATGTATGTACTATTATTCTATGTTTAGTTTCCATGCAAATTCTGGTATTATGCTTGTTAGTATGTCTTCTTTTTGGGTGTATTACTTCTCTGCAAGTCTTCCATTTTTCACTATTATTTGTTTCAACCAACATCTAATGACATGCAATATATCATATTTATATATATTTATTATGTGGGACTTACTGGACGCAAGTTCGCTAACAGACATTCCATTTTGTTTTTTCTTTTTTCTTAGGGATGTCTGTTAGGAGGTACAAGGAAATGTGATGTAGGGGCAAGTATCAAGACTCAGCTATCTATCGAGCTGAGCGAGAAAGACAATCAATATCTTTCTAGTCAAGCAGAGTTTTAGTTTTCCTTTTCAGTTAGTGTGCCTAAGAGTTTAAGGCGTTTTCCTTTAACCCTTGTTTATTTATTTGAAGTCGTTAGACTTTTTATTAGTGAACTTGAAACTTATAATAAACGTTGATGGAAGATATTTATTTATTTTAAATTCTTATCGGTTTTATATTTATTCTGCTTAATCCAGATGCTTAGCGTATTCATATCGGGAAAAAGTGCTTCCCGGTATGAATACGTCGTGGGCTTGTTTCTCTCGTTTTTCGTTTTTGGGAAGTGGGAAATGACAAATTTTATTGGTGGCCTATGCAGATCAGTTCTGCATGACCGTTGGAAGCAAATAATACAATAATTAAAAAAAATCCAAAGACGTTTATTCTTCTTCTTAAATCATATTCATTGAATCTATCTTAATTCTTTCCTTCGATTTTCATGAAGATCGCATCTCGCCATCTTTAACTCTTAAAATTCTTTCCTTTGATATCAATTCTGATCTCATTCCTTGAAGATTCTAATGCATGTTGTGTACTTTTTTGATTCCTTAGATTTTTGTTAGCTCCTTTCTTGCTTGCATCCTTTAGATCGTATTTGTAGCACTCCTTTTCTTATGAATAGAACATCGACAATTTAGAGCGCGAATACGAATTGTGATGGCGTTATCTTTATTTTTCTTACCCCTATTATAATATACTCCTTGAGAGAATTTCGGGGACGAAATTTTTTTAAGGAGTGTAGACTATAACGATTGCTATTATGGTTTCATTCTTAAACTCTTTACCTTTGAATTTTTTCCTTTCTTCCCCCAACGATCATGTCTCGATGAAATGGAATGGAAGTGCGAACTTTACATCTCCATCTCGATCCTTATTTTGAGCTACTCGATTCCTTAATTCTCAATTAGTTTGTCATGCACCACTTCCTAAAATACAGAGAGCAAGAGCAGACGAGGCCCGCAATGTATTCACACCTGGAAACACTCCTTCTCGATATGAATACGTAACTATAAGCAGAAAGATAATAAATACAAGAATTTAAAATAATAACAATGTCCAAAAATATTTATTACAGTCCGGAAAAACAATAACTGAACACAGTTTGAAAATTTTAAGGAGCTAGGAATAAAACCAATAGTATTGAACAAAAGAAGGTATACTACAACCGAAGTTAACGCTCAACTTAAGAAGAAAGGTAGTTGCTATTCTGCTCGCTCGGCTAAATTTCATACTAAACTTGGTCTCCTGCTTCATAGTCATCTAACAGACATTCCCCAAAAGAAAGAAAACGTAGAAAATGGAATGCCTGTTAACGAACTGGAGTTCGGTAAGTTCCCAATTTTAAAAAAATAAAGAATACTAATTGGTTTTGGGAATAAGCGGAGACAAGACATTGTTCATAGAAAAGTTATCTGCTAGAATAGGAATTGTTCTGCTTGTTTGATAGGAATGGAAATTGGTATTTTTGGCATTTGATATCGATCTCCATCATCATTTTTAGCAAACTGAATTCCGAGCAAAAAGCTCGGAATTGGCTATTCCTACTTTCACGTCAGCGTTGGGCCATTTCTTTATTTTATTTTTTGGGGGCTTTTATTACATCCAGGAACAAAGTGTTTTTTAAAGATATCCAGAGGACAAAGTTGCCTCCACTTTTATCTTGGTTGACTATTATCTTTTAGTTGGGATGAGCAAAAGTTATGCTTACCCTATGCTTTTGTATCCTCGTTCCTAAAATCCAATTAGTAGTTTTTTGGGAGCTACCAAACACAAAATCACAAAAGTCCCCTATTTCACAAACACAATTCTTCTCAAAACAACAAAGAAATGGGAATGCCAAATAAAGAAGATAATATAAACCTAACAAAATTATCAATTTCCATTTTATAATTTAAGGAGTCAAACAACACCTAACATGAATTAGTTTTGTGTAATTGGGACATGTGTTCTAATCTTTGGTTGCTCAAAAGCAAAATGGGAATTGGGGGTTGGGAATTAAGGGGATAAAGAAATATAAGGTGTGCTTAAGCTCTACTTACCTCACTAAAAGACAAATCAAGCAAAATATGGTTTTTTTGATCAAACCAAAATAGTAGAAACTTATCAAACCTGTTGGGTTATATCTAATGCCCTGACCATCTACGGTGGGCGTTGGCGGAACAAAAAATTTTGGATTTGAAAAACTGGCGCTAGAATAACCCGATGTCAGATCTACCATAAACCTAAACTAGCTATCAAAGAGAGGAGCTAACTACTGTGATAGAAATTTCTCACTAAAAGATTCGTGTCCTTCGGTCTTCTATCCACTTCGTTGCTCCTAATGATCTTCTTGATCGAGCTTGTTCATCTTTGTTTGCTCCTTCGATTCTCCTGGATCGCGCTTGATGACCGGTCTTCCTCCGTTGAAGATGATCCACCCGAGAGATGTAGTCCATGGATCTAGCTCCACACTAAGAGTCTAGTGGAGCAACTAGAGGCTTTAGATTGCTAGTCTAAGGTATCTAGGATGTAGTGTGAGGTTTTATGCGTGTTTCTATCTCACCTCCTCTTTTGATTCTCAACTCATGAGATTATAGAGAGGAGGTTGAAGATGAAGGTGGAGAAATTCAAGAAACAAGAGAGGAGAGTGAAGCAAATGGTGAGCTTTGAAAATGAATCAAGCATGTGAGAGAAAATCCTCAACCTTGGTTTTGTAAAACAATTTTTACAAATATAAAAAGCAACCATACTTTAGTAGTTTGCATAAATGAATTAAAAATTCATTTGTCAATACTATTGAGGCATGGTTCTCACCATACTCCCATCACCTTATTTACACCTCATTTTTCCATTTAAAGATAAATGGAAAAGACTAAAATGAGGTGTCCACCTTCTAGAATGTTTTCCGTATAAATATGGATTACAGTCTACTGTATATACATACCTGTATTCATATAAAAATACGAATACCCAAAGAGATAGAACAACACAAAGAACATAATACTAGAATATACATATCGAAATACATATATGTAAATTATTAAATCAATACCTGATTTAGTAATCCGGCTCAATCCCGAGCCGGATAGTATTATCAACTGTCCGATCAAAAGTCCGGGTACATAGTACAATCAATCGACCGGAACCCTGCACGTATCCAATACGACTACTACATCATTTCGCCTGAATTAGGGAAACCCTCTGTGTGGGACTCTAATGACTCGACATTATGCCGGCAGTGAGTTGCTGGATAAATCCATAACCATAAGCACGTTAGCGGCACTAGCTGTATGTAACGGCTACCCGAGTACCCGTCGAAAATGAAGGCCGACGAGCAAACTCATCCGGATCCCTACCGAGCCTGTGACAATCTCCATACAGTCCGGTCTCTTCGTCTGTGAGTATCGCATACCGGGTCTAGGGGTGGTAAACGTCAGACTCTAATAACTCGATAATTCATGTTGATGCGGCTCAGGACCAATCCGGGAAACTACTGATCAACCTATCAGTAAATCCCAACTGCCTTGGCCAAGGTCTTATGGTCCTGGACAATCGAACACAGTGCGATATCGATACCCTATACCGGAAGAGACGAATCCCCAACAATCATTCATTGCCTCCATATAGCTCGGGACTATACCAAACCAAAACCTGTTTGCACGACTCAGTAAAGCCGTGGTAGGGTAGAGATCAAAGTACAGTGGGAACTCACACGAGACAAATGACGATCTCTGGTCTGGAGACTAACCTGTACTCATGTAACCTGAGAACTACTATCTGACGATAGGTATAGTACCATCTAGAAGTTCTCGGCGAGTCCGTCCAGTGTACTCACACCCGTTGAACACCTGTATATGATCTTAGGTACGAAAGACCAATGGCTGCGGGACCAACCATCGCCCCTCGTCAGGGTTTAAAAACGTATACACTAGTCTACTCCGGAATATCGATGCCCAGTCTTTATACTCCCACGACTAGGGACCTTTTAAGGATGTTCTTATCGACTACCCAGCTCCTACAAGTATGATCGCCATCACAACGCAGGTAGTCAAGTAATGATCCTACGGGCTTTATCAACATATGTAGATGATACATAATAACAAGTAAAACATATGCACATGTTAAGATAAAGACAAATCAGATAGCATATTATCATATTGAGCAAGATTGTCCTATACATACATATGTCCAAGCATCCACATATATACATATACAATAATGGCCTCTAGGGCATACATATCCAACAAAACCAACAACCAAAATCATCAATATCATCCCAAATCAAAGAACTGGGAATCGAAACGACAACGAATAGATAATTTGAGGATAGGATCTGCAACAAATTAAAAAAATTATGCCTGCACAAAATTTAGACAACAAAACATGAAAAACTCGTAACCCTAAGCCAAAAAAAGTATTAAAAATCTGTTAATTCTAAAACCATATTTTTTTAACTTTATCCATAACCCTCAAAATAATATATAAAAAATGCCCTGCCAACAAAGAAATGGGAATAGACAGTTCCAAGTTTTTTGCTTGGAACCGGAACTCACAAACTAGATGATACTGGTTGAAGTCAAATCCCAAAAACACTGATTCTCATTCCTCTCAAACAAACCGAGGGATGAGAATTCTAGAATTTTCACTCTATGAACAATGTCTTGCTCCACCAGCAAAGTCTAAATTATGACCTTTGTCGGGATAAGACGTGTTGTTGTCACACAAATTTGCACCTATAAACTTTGGGTGAATTATCTCATAATTAAAAACTAACTAAATGAAATATTTATGCTACTTAAATTATGGCCTTCATATACAAAGATGTTTAGACAAACTATCTTATCTTCTATGTTCAATCGAAAAACATTTGTCACGTCTAAGGACAACTATACAACCCAATAACAAGTAGAAGCTCTCACATAATAGGTTCGGGAATTAAATTGGAAGAATCATGCTCTTGAGTACGACCATACTCCTAGGAATATCCTATTCTCAGCCCTTCATGAATAGGGAAACTTTATTCTCAACCCTCTTGTGAATAGGAATATCCTCTTCACTTATCAGACATGCAAATCAAATATGTTTCAGTGAATGCAATGCCAAAAGCACCACACTCATCACATAAATATGGCCTCAAAGCCATGTTTCTACCCTTGAACACAAATCCATTTGTTCATCTTGCATAAACTATTGAGAATGGAATCCCACATTAGGTGCATAAAACTCAAATGAGTCAGTTTCATTTGGAGAAACTCTAAAGATTTTCCGACTAAGCTTGAAGCAGCCTTCGAGAAACCCTAGAATGGCCTCTTGACTACTTCGGGACCCCTTCCGGTTCCCCGGAAGACCCTAAATAGGCCTCCATAGGTAGAAACTGTCGATGTCGCGTACCCCGCGGGTTCGCGGGGAGGCAGAATTTACAAAAAATGATTTTTCTTACTTCGCAACACCGACTAAACTCCAGGATCTTAACAGAAACCTTATGTAGATAAATCTACTTAGAGGTTTAACTACACGGTAAGAGTTTTTTTACCGACTAGAACCTTGTCCTTCGGGTCTTCTTCTCCTCCTCTCCTTGAGTTCCTCGAAGTTCCGGATTGTGCTTGATCGTCGACCTCCTCGTGTCGAAGATGATCCACCCGAGAGTCTATACCTCAATCTCCAACCTCTAAACCAAGATAACTAGGGTACCTAGTTCGCTAAGCTAGGTAGCTTAAAACATGTAGAGGCCCAGCAAAGGACAGAGACGCAAGCGCCTTATCTAATAGAGTATTTATCTCATGAGACCCTAGGGTTCACAACTCATGTGAGGGTTAAGGTCTTGAGGAAGAAGGAGAGGAAAGTATGGAGAGAGAAAGAGAATGAACAAATGAGCAAATGTTTTTTTGGAAAGTGAAGAATGGCTCACACACTTCACTCATTCAAGCATGTAATATTTTCTAATAGAAAATTGTTGGGTTACCTACAACGGCATCAAGGTTTCGGGAGGCATCATCCATGCCAAGTTAAAATTTTGCCATTGAAGATAACCCTAAACCTAGGAACTTTAACTAGAGAATCAAACCAAACAAGCATGTTAAACTCTTTAACATCTAAGAGTTAGGGATTACAACCTTTGTAGCCCGTTCCTTCGCTTCATAAGCTCCGTGTTGAGGTCCCTTCGCTGTGATCATCAAGTACCCGGAAAGATGCAACCTTGCTTGAAGACTTCACTAATCCAAGATGATCTACCTTGAAGAATCTCAAGCCCAAGCTCTTGCTTCACTAATCAAGTATTAGTAAAGAAAATACCCTAATCTAAGTGGCTAGAATAGATGAGGATGATGAAGTAGGAATTTAGCTCTCTTTTGTTTTCAATTTCTCACTCAAAATTATCACAAACCCAAAAGCTAGAAAGCTTTTTCAAGAGCAAGAAGAAGAAGAATTTCTTTTGTGATGAATAATGAATTATTGTGTGAGGTTAGAATTGCAACCATGGGTTAAAGATCACATCCTTAACCCTTGTAGAGAATAAACCATGGGTAGAGGTTTGGGTTGGGTTAACAAATATCAACACAAAATATTAAAGGATGAAGACAAAAGGAAAGCTTCATGAAGCTTCATGAAAGCTTCATCCAAAAGCTAACCCAAATCCAAACCTTAACTTGGTTTAAACTCAACAATTATGTTGCATTTGTAACCCTAACATGTTACAATATTATATATCACATATACAATATTTTATAACAAAAGAAAATAATACAATTAACATATATCACATATATATCAATGTATTATCCAAGTGAGAGAAAAAAATCTTTAAGTGAGCTTATATTAATTAATGTAACGTAATATATCAAATATATAATTATACATTAAATTATCAAATCAACACTTCATCCGATAATCCGGTTATTTCACAAATAACCGACTAATATATCAGTTCATCAAATCAACACTTGATCCGATGACCCGGCTATATCACATATTCTCGGCCGATATCATATATCGCGAGAATCTAATACGGTATCACATACACGTATTGTTCTCGGTCCCGCATATATCACATATGTGCTCCTACTCCGTTTTGCCTGAGCCAGGAAACCTCTGTGTAGGACTCTAAAGAATCGTCAATACTCCGGTAGTAGGTGATGATCATATCAAAACACCCACAAGCTACAAGCGGTCAGCTAAACGTAATAGCGACCCTGGTATTGAGCGATCAGAAGATCAACAAGCAAGCCTGTACATTCTCCTGCGAATCCAATCAGTAACACTCCCGTACAGTCCGGTCTCTTCGTCTGATATGTCGCATATCCAGTCTAGGGGTGGTAAACGTCAGACCTCAGTAACCGATAAGTCGTGTCGATATGAGGTCCATAATAGTTCGAGAAACTACTGATAACACTTACCAGTAAATCTCAGCAACTCTGGCCAGGGATTTCCACTTATAGCCAATCGAACACAGTGCAACATCAACGACCTATACCGGGAGAGACGAAACCTCTCCTATCGCTCATTGCCTCCATATGATTCGGGACTGTACCCAAAAGCCACCGTTTTGCACGCCCTCTTGGACGTGGTAAGGTGGAAATCAAAGTACAGTAGGAATCACACAAGACTTTATGACGATCTCGGGTCTACAGACTAACATGTACCAGTGTCACCAGAGAACTGCCATCTGACGTGAGGTATAATACCATCTGGGAGTTCTCGGTGAGTCCGTCCAGTGTACCCAGTCTCCACTGAGCACCCGTATATTATCTCTGATGTCAAACACCAATGGATATGGGATCATCCATCGCCCATCTACATGGGTCGAGAAGCATACACTAGTCTACTCTGGTATATCGATGCCCTGTCTCGATATACCTACGACTAGAAACAGTTGAAGGATGTACTTAGCGACTACACTGTCCCCACTAGTATGATCTGCATCATAGTCCTGGTATTCAAGTACTCATTCTAAGGGCTTTTTCAACATGTAACATAGAGACAATCAGAGTACATGTTAAGATAAAGAGCAACCAGATAGCATACTATCTTGTCGAGCAAGAAAGTCTTCACTATATATGTCCAAGCATCCACTACAATATACATCATATGTACAGTAATGGCCTCTAGGGCATACATATCACTAACAATCTCCCACTTGCACTAGGGCCATCTGTTGTAGCATCTCATACCCAACAATCAGCTGTGGTTGAAGCATCTCATACTCAACCATCCCATAAAAGTCTCTACTGAGAAGTAGGCCTTTGTGAGTGGATCCGCGCTGTTGTCCTCTGTATCTACTCTCCTGACCTCGATCTTCCTGGAGATCAACCATCTCCATGATCAGGTGATACTGCCTAAGAATATGTTTGGATCTCTGATGGGACGGGGGTTCCTAGGCATAAGCCACAACTCCATTTTCACACAATGGTAGGAACGAAGTTCATCTCATGAACTTATATATATCCAGACTGCCTCTTTGGTAGCATCCTTGGTAACGATGTATCTAGCCTTTAATCGTCTAGTTTGCCACGGTATCTAGCTTGGAACTCTTCCAGCATACCGTCCCTCCACTGAGGGTAAAGACAATGCCTGTGACTGACATTCAGTCGACCTTACCACCCTAGAAGCTATCCAGTGATTCTCCCCAGGATCGATTGATACCATCTCACTACACCTAGTGAGAATCCTAACATCCAATTAGATCTATCTCATAGATCCAAAAACCCAGGATTTAGGAGGTATCACCTTGATGCTATATGGAGAATCCATGTGATAAGAGGAGATTGACCGAGCGTAGCATAGTAAACTCCTTCCCTATCAAGAGTGTGTCATCCATGTACAATACGAGGATCACCATCATACTCCCTACCACCTTTTTGTATATATTAGGTTCATCTACTATTTTGATGAAGTCAAACTCTTTGACTACCACATCAAAACAGACGTTCCAACTCCGCGATGCCTGATTTATCCTATAAAATAACTTGCACACGTTTCCGCTGCTCCCACTGTCTATGAAGCCCTCTGGCTGTGTACTTATAGACGCTCTCTTCCAAATCACTATTTAGAAAAGCATTCATGACACCCAACCGCCAGATATCGTAATCATGGTATGTAGCAATGGCAAGTAGGATCTGGATGGACTTAAGCATAGCTTTGAAAGTCTTAACTTTTCCATGTACACCAAGTAATCTTCTCAAGATTTACTTGCTCCTGATGGGAATTTAACCCTTCAGTTAAAGCAACCAAAGTCCATACTTTGTTGGTGTATAATGATTCCATCTCAGATCTCTTAGCATCCAGCCATACTCACAGAGTCCCCACTCTTGATGGCCTGCTCGAAACTAGTTGGGTCATCATCTCATGATGCAATCCTCTCTCCCATGGTCATAGAGAAAACCGAAGTATCTCTCAGGTGGGTGAGGAATCTTACCAGATCAGCAGAGAGGCTGAGGTTCGTTGGATACTATTGAATCCTCCGGGTTTACCAAATCATCAGCTGCAGTTTGTATTGCTGGAACTACTTCAAGTTCTACCTCATGACCACTAATTTCTTCACAAGAAATTCCCTTTCCCAAAGGTGGTATGTTGAGAAAACAAAACATCTTTTGTTCCTCAGTTTGGTAGAAGATATTCCCTTGCGAATGCTTGGGATATCCAACAAACTTCCACAGAACTGACCTTGCCTCGAGCTTGTCCGGATTTTGCTTTTGACATAGGCCGGACAACCCCAAATCTTAACATCTTTAAGAGATGGGCTCTTTCCATACCATATCACATATGGAGTGGTAGACACCTGATTTGATTAGAACCCTATTCAATAGGTATGCAACTTCACAAGTGCATAACCCCCAAAAGGAAATAGGCAACTCAATAGTACTCATCATAGAGCACACCATATCACATAGGGTGCGATTGCTCCGCCCCGATATACCAACATGCTGTGGTGTATACGGAGGAGTAATGCCGAGAGAGAATCTCATTCTCCTTTAGAATAATCCAGAAATTCCGTTCTCAAGTATTCTCCTCCTTGATCACATCAAAGGACATAATACTTATACCCATTTTGGTTCTTTACTTCTAAAGTACAAAGAACCAGTCCTGGCATGTGTAGATAGGGGACCTCATACATCATCATGTATCAATCCCAAGAGTTCACTAACTCTTTCTCTGTTTCCAATAAACAGAGCTATGGTCATCTTATCTTTGTGACATGACTGGCAAGTTTTACAAGATGTAAATTCAAACTAATTTAAATATGCATCTAAATGTAACTTAGCTAGTCGGGTCACATTGATATGACCTAGTCTACAATACCTTAAGAAAGATTCGTTCATTTTTGAACTTTTCCTCTTGTGTGTGTTCTGTACGTTAAGAACTGTGGTTTGATTTAGAATGTCTATACTTTTAGATAACATGCCTAAACCGATCAACTCTTGATATAGGAAATGTTCAAAACATTATCCAACATTATAAAATTATATCCTTCTTTATCTCAATAAAGAGACTGATATGATGTTGTATATCAGGTTCGGTATCTAATAACATTCGTTCAGAATCAATGTATTTGGTAATACAGGGTGATAACTGCCAACAGACTTGGCTGCACCAATTGCACCAATTTTAACTCTTAAAACTTATCACCCTTTCTCAGTTCTCTACTTATCAGTAGCCCATGTAACATATTACATATGTGGGATCCTGATCCGGTATCTCATACCCAGGACGTAAAGGATACTGAGAAACAGTTCTTGGTAATGAACACACCCGAAGATGATGCATCATCATACAGTTTCTTCATTTGGGTGGCACGGGAATACTGGTAATCCCCTATTTCCTGCTCGGTCTTATAACATTTATAAGTTAGAGCGGGACCAACATTCCCTAGCGTAGTATGACAAGCGTGTTCAGTCAATACATCCGTATTATTATCTTGATTAAGGCGTGACATGATCGCTACCTGGAGAGAGAGAGAAGAAAACACTCAGCGTTTGCTCTTGCAAGATTAGATTGGTTATTAATATATCTAATCAGGATGGCTCCCACTGTTTTAGCCAAATCTTCCTTCAAACCCTAAAACTAAAGACTTGCCGGGATTAATTATACCCTATAAGTTCGCCAATCTTTCAGCCAGGCTAGTGCCGGTACTTTGAGGGAGGTTCTCCGTGTTTTCGCACGGACCTAATTAAAATAAATCTCATTTTCCCAGGGGCGTAACCCTGTTGACACCTTTCTAGATACCTACTTGATCGGTTAATTGTAATGTGTAAAACTCTCATAGGAGTAACTCTTACTCACAGCGGGTATCGGGATCCAACTATCTCATAGATGGTATGCAATCTCATTGCAAATTTCAACACTTGAAATTCCCGATAATATTTTACCCCTAGCAGCTATATGACCTTAACATAGTCAACAAATCATAAGTGCTAGTCAAGTTCAACCTGTCATTTCCCGATTGAATTAAACCCACCCGCACGGCCCTTAATATAGTCAACAAAGTCACACGACTACCCTAATCCAATCGCATCATATGCTTATACAGATAAGCACTAATCAGCTACTGCACACTACGCCTTAACATAGTCAACAAACGTAGCACGAATACTAACTAGTACTTTATCTGAAATGATGGAGGGCTACGACAGGTTTTTAAGAAAACCTTTTGCGTAATCAACCTGATATTGTTGTAGAATCAAATGATTTAAAATGGAGTATTTTTGAGGTTTTTACTAGTTTTGCTAAAGAGATCACTCCCGGTGAAGGGATCTCGGCTCTTTCTTCGTCGAATGAGGTGCAGGATATTCACAATACCACTATGCAAAGAAAGAACTAGAAAAGCAATCAAAAGACAAAAGTGAGGGTTGTAGCATCTACCAGTTATTGCTAAAGTGGTCATTCCCGGTGAAGGGATCTCGGCTCTTTCCTTATCGAATAAGGTCCTGGATGTTCTATAAGGAACACCGTTATGCAAAGCAACAACTAGAGCTACATGTTTTTTTTTGAAAATTCGATTCCACAACATGTTTAGGTTTCTTTTATTTCATTAATCTCATTAATGAAGTCCCATTTTATTATGCTTCACAAGTATCACATTTGAAACGAAATCAACAATATAATATATATCTCATATATATAATATAAACATTCGTCCCAGGAAGTAATATGATCTCATTACAGAACATTGCAGCAGAAGAAACATATGAAATATTGGATATAGTAGGAGGTCTGTGATTTGTTGCGAGCCTTTATAAAACACGGATACCACGGTTGTGATGAATAGCCAATCCCACACCCCTAGACCCCTACGAGAGTGTTAAGCAACCCTACCAATTCTAGAGTTAGGACACTTGGTCTCGACTCCTCGAGATGGTCTCCCACTGACCCTAGAACCCGGTTACTTGTGCTCCCCATCTTGGGTTTATCCTAATGTGGAAAAGTAAATAATATACAATGGTGACATCATCCTCAACCCGGAAGTGCCTCAACAAAAGAATATTACATACAATGAATTTTACATGAATGAAAATAAAACCCTCACCTCACATAAACCCCCGGCTATTCAAAACACGACGATCCAATATAACATATCACAGCAACACATAACATCACATGTCATCAACGTAAGTAAATATGCGTATCCTAATTTTCGTTGATGTATAGTAACGAAACCGGTGATACACCACATATTACACTTACGGTCGCAGAAAAGTGTTAGTGTATATGCCCTAGAGGCCATTACTGTATCATACTAGTTTGTATATTACTTGATGAAAGCTTGGGATATTCACAGTTGTATATACAATCTTGCTCGAAATGGTAGTATGCTACTTGGTTTGTCTCTGCTTTAATATGTGCATGTGTTTCTTTTAGCACATTGCTGATATACATATTAGTAGAGCCCTTAGGATCTTTGCTTAATTACCAGCGTTGTGATAGCGCTCACACTCGTGGGAGCTGGGTGATCTTTAA
The DNA here is from genome assembly GCA_030015575.1 of Agapanthus africanus. Taxonomy (NCBI): domain Eukaryota; kingdom Viridiplantae; phylum Streptophyta; class Magnoliopsida; order Asparagales; family Amaryllidaceae; genus Agapanthus; species Agapanthus africanus. The sequence goes on along the minus strand of JASDDO010000001.1, from coordinate 113,608,924 downwards.
GCACATCCTTATACAGGTCCCTAGTCGTTGGACTATCGAGACAGGGCATCGATACTCCGGAGTAGACTAGCGTATGCGCTTCTCATCCCAGTGTGGGAGACGGTCTGTCCCACAGCCGTCAGTACGTCGTACTTGAGATAGTATGCGGGTGCTCGTTGGGTTACGAGTACACTGGACAGGACTCGTCGGGAACTGTTGGTTGGTATTATACCTATCGTCAGTTATCAGTTCCCAGGTGACATGAGTACAGCTTGGTCCGCTGACTTGACACTGTCACTTCGCCTCGAGTGTGTTCCCACTGCACTTTGATTGCTACCCTACCACGGCTCAAAGGAGTCGTGCAAACATGTAGTTTTTGGGTGCAGTCCCGAAGCACTTGGAGGCAGTGACGGTTAGACAGGATTCGTCTCTCGCGGTATTGGGGGTTGACATCGCACTGTGTGCAGGAGAGCCATTACACGAGTAGTCCTTAGCCAGGGCAAGCGAGATATACTGGTAGGTTTCCAGTGTTATCTCAGGGTGTTCTGGGCTACACTCCGACACGACTTGTACCGCTATTAGGGGACTGACGTTCACCGCCCCCCTAGGGCCGCCATGCGATGTATCATACGAACAGACCGGACTGTACGGAGATTGTCACATACAGGCTCAGTAGGAGTTCGGATGGGGTTCACCTCGTCAGTCTTCTTATCGACATCTACCTGGGGACCGTTACGTACAGCTAGTGCCGCTTGCGGTCTGTGGTTAAACCCACTGCCAGCGTAGTGTCGAGTCTTTAGAGTCCCACACAGAGAGCTATTCGCCTTTAGGAAAAATGAGTAGAGGTCGCATGGTTTTGCGACAGGGTTCGTTCACATTCGCGCACTTGTGCACGTTTGCTGTCCGGACAGTTTATACTAGCGGGCTTTGGTTTAAGCCGGATCCTAGTATATGATTTGGGATTGGTTTTTCTCATTGTATTCGTGTTCCTCGGATCACGAATGCGGGTGCGTATGCACAGTTGCTTGAGATCGAGGGAGAGGACCTTGATTAGGGTTAATGGCTATTGTCATTTTTTTAACCCTAATGCTTATGTGCGTGTTATAGTTAATTGATAATTAGTTTGATAATTGTGCATGGTTATGGTTGTTGACCATTTGACCTCCTTGACTTGTTGACCTAGGTTGACACTTTGACCATCATCATTTCTTTTGGAAGATGCATTTTGATCCTTGCAAATTGAAATGATAATGGTCATGTCATGATTAACCATGACAATTATCTAGCTAATTATTTAATTAAAATAATATACACATATTAGTGAGAATGGTTCATATTATTCTCATTCTATCATATCTTTTCTCTCTCTTGTTCTTCCTCTCCCTCAAGCTCTCTCCCTCTCATGTGTTGAGAAACACTTGAGCTTGAGAAAAACCCACTCTTGATCATCTTTACTCTCATCTAGGGTTCAAGGACTAGCACTTCTTGCACCCTAGTTACTTCTAGCTTGGAGTTGAAGCCTAAGGTTGAGGCTTTCGGGTGGATCTTTCTTCGACGTGAGAAGACGACCAAGGTGACCTCCTTCCACCACTCCAAGGAGCAAGGAGAGAAGGACTTAAAGCCCAAGGTATAACCTTTCTATCACTTAGCTAGTTACTAGTTAGCTTTAGCAAGTCTTTGTTTAGCAAAGATTCTTCATAGTCTAGTCCATGTTGCCTAAGCTCATAAAAATTCGATTTTTATTCCGTTTTCCGCCTCCCCGCAAGTACCGGGGTGGGCAACGTGGACTTACAGTGGTATCAGAGCCTAACTAAACATAAACTAGCTAGGTAGTGAAGTGTGTCGAAGTTCGAAACGGAAAAATCGAAAAACCAAAATATCAAAACCCTAGTTTTCTGTTAAAATTTTTTCTGGTCAAAACAAAATTTGTTATACTCCAAAAATCATCTCAGGGTTTTGTAAAGATAGCCACAAAAAACGATCAAGTGAATCGACCAACGTGCCGCGGTTCCGCGGCAATAGCAAGCTATTGCCGCGCAACCGCGGCCGTCTTGGCTCTTCACTTGGTCGAGTTTGGTGCAGTGTATCTCTGGCTTGGTTTTAGGATTTTTAAGATGGTTTATATGTGCCCAGATTTTCCAGAATAGAAATTTGTTTTTGGGGGCCTATAAATCCGTATTTTTTCCGAACTTCAATACACTTTGACTAAAAGGTTATATCTGTGATGTTTACATGTATTGAACGTCGGCTAATCGCTATATGTCGATTAGTCGGGGTTATACATATCTGTGATCTGTGATTGATGATGGTATGTGTATATGAATGGGTTGGATTGTCGCGGATGAATAGCCGGGGTGGATGTGAGATGAGTGTTGCTTTTTCTTTCATTCATTGTAATATGTAAATTGATGTAATATTATTATTTGTTTGGCCGCACAACCGGGTCGGGGTTGTAGCCGTCATTGTATAATTCTTTTTACTGTTTTTGCTCCTAGGATAGACCCATGGAGGGGGTGCACAAACTACCGGGTATCTCGAAGTGCCGAGTGGCCTACTCACGGTGGTGAGGGAGGTTGCTTCGCTTCGGGTACTTGGCGGGTAGTTTGCCGCACCCGTAGGGGTCTTGGGTGGGGTATTTCTCTATTCACCGCGACCGTGTAATCCGCTTTTCGTTGCAGGCTCGAACGGATTGCGGATTCCTAGTATATCCAATGTATTCATCTGTGATCTGTAATGTCTATCATTGCTATATATTTATATATGATAACTATTTAGGCGTTGCTTATGTTTTACAGCCGCGCTAGCCCAGCCCCCGCTCTGTCGTTAGTTAAGTAACCTAACGGGTGATGACGGGGCCCCGTGGCGAATGCGAATGGCATAAGCGTACGTCATATTTTGGTTGTTTTTTGCAATGGTAGGATTAAATGATGGGACGCATTAAAAGAACTAATGCAAGAAAATAAACCAAGTAAAAGTCGATTGGAACACTTTGAAAACCACTCGGTTCTTTTCAAAACTAAACTTTTAAACGCGGAGCTTGAACCGCTTCTTTTAAAAGCTATCTCGTTCCATCGATTAGATCAAGTTCACTACGTTCACGGTTTCGCCAAAACCATTCGTAGCCCTCCGTCATTCCTCATGAATGGTTAAAAAGTATTCAAGCTATGTATTTTGGCCAAAGTCAAGGCATAGTGATTGGTAGCTATTGGGTATTCATGTGCAGCATAGATAGATGCGTTGGTTTGGGACAGTCGTGCTGCCATTTTGGCCAAAGTCAAGGGTAGGTACGGGTGGGTCCAAATTAACCAGGAGAATGATGGGTAGAACTTGACATGTGACTTATGATATTTTGGCCAAAGTCAAGGTCATAAGAGCATGGGGCAAAAATCCACATCGGGAGTTTCATAAGTACTGAAACTTGCTAGCGTTTCATACCATTTGGAGTGTGATGATTCTGGTAGGATTCCTTCGGTTTTATTACGCGATGATATTTGGATCCCGATCCTACTGTGAGTATATGCTACTCCTCGGGAAAACTCTCACTTAACGATCAATGCTATAAACTTAGTAGGTGTCTAGAAAGGTGTTAGCAGGGCTACGCCCACAGGGAAAAGAGGTTACTTAATTAAGGAACTTCACGAAAGCGTTGGAAAACCTCCCTCGAAGTACCGACACTGGCCTGGCTGAACAGTTAAGCAAGTATTGTACGGTGAGATTGATCTTGACTAATCCTTTCTTTACGGTTTGAGAAGGGATTCGAGAGACAGTGGGAGCCATCCAGTTTAGACAAACTAAAAACCACTCTAAACTTGTAAGAGCATCATGCTAAAGTGTTTCTTTTCTCTCTCCTAATTGCAGCGACCATTCAACATGACCGGACTTAAGTTATTACTAGATAAAAACATATTGACAGGGCCAAACTACAAAGATTGGCTCAGGAATGTCAAGATGGCAATCACTTATGACAAGTTGGGGTATGTCCTTACCACCAAAGCTCCCCCTGTCCCAGGTCCCAAAACCAGTGTCGTAGATAGGGAAATCTACAAGACCTGGGAAATAGATTGCGCGAAGGCCAGATGCCTCGTACTTGCCTCGATGGACAACGCACATCAGAGGAGGCACGAGAATATGGACCCAGAGTCCATATTTCTTCATACAAAAGAACTGTATGGAGAGCAGTCTCGTATCGCAAGATACGAAGTGTCGAAGAAGTTGTTTTCGGCAAGGTTGGCCGTCGGATCATTGGTAGCGGAACACGTGCTTAAGATGATTGGCTACATTGAGGAGCTCGCGGACCTTGGGACCACGTTGGAGAATGAACTCTATACTGATTTGATTCTCCAATCCCTTCCTTCCACTTACGCCCAGTTTATTCTTAACTTCAACATGCAAGGAAAGGAGGTTGAACTTTCCGAGCTTCTGAACATGTTGAGGATGCTGAGGGCACCCTACAGAAGGGTAGGGAGACATCCACTTTGTTTGTAGGAGGATCTTCCTCTTCTAGGTCCAGGGCGAAAGCCAAGGGCAAGAAGAAGAAAGCCCCCGCCAAACCAAGAGGCGGTGTCGGTAAAGTGGATACGAAGGGAAAAGGAAAAGCAACAAAGGTAGCAGGAAAGCTGGTGGGGAAGGAAGAATGCTTCTATTGTCACAAAAGTGGTCACTGGAAACAGGATTGCAAGGCTTGGAAAGCCAGAACACAGGATTTGAAGCGAGTTGCAGCTTCAGCTTCAGGTGTGTATGTTATTGAAAACTGTCTATCAATAAACTCTACGTCCTGGGTATTGGATACCGGATCAGGATCTCATATCTGTAATTCTTTGCAGGCGTTGAGAAAGCGTAGAGTTTTGAAGGCAGGTGACATGACCCTCAGAGTTGCAAACGGTGCTAGCATGGATGCTGAGGCCGTGGGGGAATATCACCTGGGATTGTCGGATGGACATTTTTTGGTTTTGTGTAGTTGTTATTATGTACCAAATGCAACCTGTAATATCATTTCTGTATCTTTATTATCTAAAGAAGGTTATGAATTTGCATTTGTAAGTAATGTAGTGAACATTCACCTTAATCAAGTTTTGATTGGGTCAGGTACATTGAACAACGGTATATACGTATTAAACCAGCTACAGATTTTCAATGTCCAGAATACACACAAAAGAAAGTCTCCAGAAATCGATAAAACTTTCTTATGGCATTGTAGACTGGGTCACATCAATTAGAGAAGGTTGACTAAGTTACATGCAGAAGGATATTTGGATTCGTTCGAATATCAATCGAATGCAACTTGTCAATCCTGTCTCAAGGGAAAGATGACAAAGACTCCGTTCACTGGACACGGAGTAAGAGCGAGCGAGCTCTTGGGACTCGTACACAGCGACGTGTGCGGTCCAATGTCTACACATGCGCGAAGCGGTTATTCTTACTTCATTACTTTTACGGATGACTTTTCAAGATACGGTTATGTCTTCTTAATGAAACATAAATCCGAGGCTTTTGAAAAATTCCAGGAATATAAGAATGAAGTAGAAAAACAAACAGGCAAAAGTATCAAGGCACTGAGATCTGATCGAGGTGGTGAATACTTGAGTGCCGAGTTCCTGGGTTACTTAAAAGAGAATGGAATTCTCTCTCAGCTTACTCCTCCATACACTCCGCAACATAACGGTGTATCGGAGAGACGGAACCGAACCCTATTGGATATGGTACGGTCCATGATGAGTAATTCTGAGTTGCCGCGATCGTTCTGGGGATATGCGCTAGAATCAGCTGCATACCTTTTGAACCGAGTTCCAACTAAGACTGTGTCTACTACACCATATCAGATGTGGTGTGGGAAGAGACCCTATCTTAATCACATTAAGACATAGGGATGTCCAGCTTTTGTAAAAAAGCAGCATGCGGACAAGCTCGAGGCACGCTCAGTACAGTGCAAGTTTGTGGGATATCCAAAGAGCTCCAAAGGATATTACTTCTATTGCGAAGAGGAACAAAAAGTCCTTGTTTCTCGCCATGCCCACTTTCTAGAACACCAGTTCATAGAAAAAGAATTAAGTGGGAGCGCAATAGAACTGGAAGAAATTCCAGAACCACGAGCTATTACTGAAAGCTTGGTTGAACCAGAGGGTTCGAAAGATCAGGACATTCCCACGCCACTCCGCAGGAGTAGTAGGCAGTCTCATCCGCCCGAGAGATACTACGGTTTTCTCATTGACGGGGATAGAGAGGATTGCATCATAGATTTTGATGAGCCTACTAGCTTCCAGCAAGCCATTCAGAGCGTCGACTCGGTAAAATGGCTGGATGCAATGCGGACCGAAATGGAGTCCATGTACACCAACAAAGTATGGACGTTGGACATTGCTCCAGATGGGGTAAAACCCGTAGGATGCAAGTGGATCTTCAAAAGGAAGATTGGTGTAGATGGACAGGTTGAGACCTATAAAGCTAGACTGGTAGCAAAGGGTTTTCGTCAGCGACCTGGTTTGGACTATGACGAAACCTTTTCTCCAGTAGCTATGCTGAAATCCATTCGGATCCTTCTTGCCATTGCTGCCTTCCACGACTATGAGATTTGGCAGATGGACGTAAAGACAGCTTTTCTAAATGGACATTTAGAGGAGTGTGTCTATATGGATTAGCCAGAGGGTTTCATTCTGAGTGGCAGCAGCGGAAATGTGTGCAAGTTGCTTAAGTCAATTTATGGACTAAAGCAGGCATCGCGGAGTTGGAACATCTGTTTTGATGAGACGGTCAAGGAATTTGGCTTTATCAAAAGTCTAGATGAACCATGCATCTATTGTAGATTTGTAGCGAGAACTGTAGTATTCCTCGTTTTATACGTGGATGACATTCTCTTAATAGGAAATGACATTCCTATGCTACAATCTGTCAAGGGGTTCTTGTCACACAGGTTCTCCATGAAAGACCTGGGTGATGCCTCATACATTCTGGGTATCCGGATCTACCGTGACAGATCCAAGAGGATATTAGGACTTTCGCAGTCCAGGTACATCGACACCATACTGAAGAGATTCAGTATGGAAGATTCCAAGCGCGGTAATCTACCGGCTTGTCACGGGATCACCCTCTCCAAAGAGATGTCTCCCAAGACTGATTTGGAGAGGGATCGCATGTCTATTATACCCTACGCTTCTGCGGTAGGCTCTATAATGTATGCGATGTTGTGTACCAGACCGGATGTGGCTTATGCACTGAGTGTGGTAAGCAGGTATCAGTCAAACCCTGGGGAGAAACATTGGATAGCAGTAAAGAACATTCTCAAGTACCTGAGAAGGACTAAGGAGATGTTCTTGGTGTATGGCGGAAAAGACCTGCAGATTGAGGCCTTTGCTGACTCCAGCTTCCAGAGTGACAAGGATGATTCCAAGTCCATGTCGGGTTTTGTCTTTACCCTCAATGGAGGGGCGGTGTGTTGGAAGAGCTCCAAACAGGAAACCGTTGCTGACTCGACTATGGAAGCGGAATACATCGCTGCATCTGATGCCGCAAATGAAGCTGTCTGGATGAGGAAGTTCTTGAGAGAACTTCAGGTGGTTCCGTCCATTGTTGACCCAATACCTCTGTATTGCGACAACAACGGGGCTATAGCTTTAGCAAAGGAACCCAGGTCCCATCAGAAATCCAGACACATCTTAAGGTGGTATCACCTGATCAGGGAGATCGTAGATCGCCAGGAGATCGAGGTCCGGAGAGTTGCATCAGAGGATAACACTGCAGATCCATTCACCAAGGCCTTGCCCCAGACTCAGTTCGAGCGGCTGATCGAGATGATAGGTCTTCGATACGCCAGTACATGGCCTTAGTGCAAGTGGGAGATTGTTAGTGTATATGCCCTAGAGGCCATTACTGTATCATACTAGTTTGTATATTACTTGATGGAAGCTTGGGATATTCACAGTTGTATATACAATCTTGCTCGAAATGGTAGTATGCTACTTGGTTTGTCTCTGCTTTAATATGTGCATGTGTTTCTTTTAGCACATTGCTGATATACATATTAGTAGAGCCCTTAGGATCTTTGCTTAATTACCAGCGTTGTGATGGCGCTCACACTCGTGGGAGCTGGGTGATCTTTAAGCACATCCTTATACAGGTCCCTAGTCGTTGGACTATCGAGACAGGGCATCGATACTCCGGAGTAGACTAGCGTATGCGCTTCTCATCCCAGTGTGGGAGACGGTCTGTCCCACAGCCGTCAGTACGTCGTACTTGAGATAGTATGCGGGTGCTCGTTGGGTTACGAGTACACTGGACAGGACTCGTCGGGAACTGTTGGTTGGTATTATACCTATCGTCAGTTATCAGTTCCCAGGTGACATGAGTACAGCTTAGTCCGCTGACTTGACACTGTCACTTCGCCTCGAGTGTGTTCCCACTGCACTTTGATTGCTACCCTACCACGGCTCAAAGGAGTCGTGCAAACAGGTAGTTTTTGGGTGCAGTCCCGAAGCACTTGGAGGCAGTAACGGTTAGACAGGATTCGTCTCTCCCGGTATTGGGGGTTGACATCGCGCTGTGTGCAGGAGAGCTATTACACGAGTAGTCCCTGGCCAGGGCAAGCGAGATATACTGGTAGGTTTCCAGTGTTATCTCAGGGTGTTCTGGGCTACACTCCGACACGACTTGTACCGTTATTAGGGGACTGACGTTCACCGCCCCCTAGGCCCGCCATGCGATGTATCAGACGAACAGACCGGACTGTATGGAGATTGTCACATACAGGCTCAGTAGGAGTTCGGATGGGGTTCACCTCGTCAGTCTTCTTATCGACATCTACCTGGGGACCGTTACGTACAGCTAGTGCCGCTTGCCGTCTGTGGTTAAACCCACTGCCAGCGTAGTGTCGAGTCTTTAGAGTCCCATACAGAGAGCTATTCGCCTTTAGGCAAAATGAGTAGAGGTCGCATGGTTTTGCGACAGGGTTCGTTCACATTCGCGCACTTGTGCACGTTTGCTGTCCGGACAGTTTATACTAGCGGGCTTTGGTTTAAGCCGGATCCTAGTATATGATTTGGGATTGGTTTTTCTCATTGTATTCGTGTTCCTCGGATCACGAATGCGGGTGCGTATGCACAGTTGCTTGAGATTGAGGGAGAGGACCTTGATTAGGGTTAATGGCTATTGTCATTTTATTAACCCTAATGCTTATGTGTGTGTTATAGTTAATTGATAATTAGTTTGATAATTGTGCATGGTTATGGTTGTTGACCATTTGACCTCCTTGACTTGTTGACCTAGGTTGACACTTTGACCATCATCATTTCTTTTGGAAGATGCTTTTTGATCCTTGCAAATTGAAATGATAATGGTCATGTCATGATTAACCATGACAATTATCTAGCTAATTATTTAATTAAAATAATATACACATATTAGTGAGAATGGTTCATATTATTCTCATTCTATCATATCTTTTCTCTCTCTTGTTCTTCCTCTCCCTCAAGCTCTCTCCCTCTCATGTGTTGAGAAACACTTGAGCTTGAGAAAAACCCTTTCTTGATCATCTTTACTCTCATCTAGGGTTCAAGGACTAGCACTTCTTGCACCCTAGTTACTTCTAGCTTGGAGTTGAAGCCTAAGGTTGAGGCTTTCGGGTGGATCTTTCTTCGACGTGAGAAGACGACCAAGGTGACCTCCTTCCACCACTCCAAGGAGCAAGGAGAGAAGGACTTAAAGCCCAAGGTATAACCTTTCTATCACTTAGCTAGTTACTAGTTAGCTTTAGCAAGTTTTTGTTTAGCAAAGATCCTTCATAGTCTAGTCCATGTTGCCTAAGCTCATAAAAATTCGATTTTTATTCCGTTTTCCGCCTCCCCGCAAGTACCGGGGTGGGCAACGTAGACTTACAAAAAGAAAGTGTAAAACTACAACAGTTGGAATCCGCAATCTCCTTAGACATCACAGGCCTAACCAAATGAATTCCTTAGATATCGCATGCCTAACAATTATAAATCCCGCATTTTAGTCTCGATCTCGAAAACACTTTTCAATATCTAGTCGGGCAATTCAACAAGATTCCCAACATCCTGATCGAATGCTCGTCGAAAACTTTAGTAGATGGCCGCACCCCCGGTGCCGCCGACGAAGTGCACTAAGGCGGAACACCGCTGCCGCGAGCACCCGAACGGATGCTTTTAGCGACGGGGTTCTCCTCCAGTCACTTGGTCGGGGCAATGGGGCGTGGCTTTCTATTAAGTTTATCCGGCGAGTATCCGCGTACGCTACGTGATTGAGACGGACTTTTGATCGCATCAAAATCCCGTGGCAACCGATCAACTGAGACTAAAGTGCTAGATTTATAACATTCAAATTAGTTATCTCATAACTACTTATGGATTCCAAATATTGTATCACATTACAGAAAAAGTTAGACAATGTTAAACATTCCAATCGAATCAACAAACACCCAAAATTTCCCTTTAGTTCTCAACACTTGAAATTAGTTTAAAAGCATCCATCACATGCCACAGTACCAATGGTCCAGCCGTAGAAGGGTCAAACCAACGCCTCACATGTGGCAACGCCAAACTGCCACAAACCCTAGGGTTTAGAGGCGATTCTGACGGTCATATAATCGAGTTAAGGTTTGTGTTCTTCTAGAGGGTCCACCGCGTTACTTGCACGATTGTGAATGTTCTTTAACTAAGGAAAAATCCAACACTTGGAAATTTTCCGGCAGGGGAAAAAGTGAGTTATTGATATCCGTTCGAACTTTTTAACACTGTCTAAACAATCATGAAACCAAGATAGAATTGCGAATACGAAACACTCCGAATTACCTTTTGAGTAAATAAACATCTCATGCAAATTTGGCCAAAATAAACAACACCAAAAATACCAAACCCCAGAGACTTGACCATGACCCAAACCTTTAGCCTAGAACCCACAGGGGGGTCGGCCTGCTCGGAATTTTTAGCCATGTGATCTGCCAAAATCCGAGCAGGGGGTAGGGTTTGGGCTATGTTCATATAGTATCCCATACAGTCTTCTGTACATGTTTGAAAAAATTTTTGACTCCAGAAAAATTTCGACAGAAACTAGGGTTTCGATACGGGCGTTTCGGAGTTGTTTCGGTTTCGTAATCGTATACTTAACCGTCTAATTCTCTAGCCTGGCTCTGATATCACTGTTGGGTTACCTACAACAGCAGCAAGGTTTCTGGAGGTATCATCCATGCCAAGTTAAAATTTTGCCATTGAAGATAACCCTAAACTTAGGAACTTTAACTAGAGAATCAAACCAAACAAGCATGTTAAACTCTTTAACATCTAAGAGTTAGGGATTATAACCTTTGTAGTTCGTTCTTTCACTTCATAAGCTCTGTGTTGAGGTTCCTTCGCTGCGATCATCAAGTACCCGGACTCTAGAGAGGCTCCATGAAGAGAAAGATGCAACCTTACTTGAAGACTTCACTAATCCAAGATGATCTATCTTGAAGAATCTCAAACTCAAGCTCTTGCTTCACTAATCAAGTATTAGTAAAGCAAACACCCTAATCTAAGTGGCTAGAATAGATGAGGATGATGGAGTAGGAATTTAGCTCTCTTTTGTTTTCAATTTCTCACTCAAAATCATCACAAACCTAAAAGCTAGAAAGCTTTTTCAAGAGCAAGAAGAAGAAGAATTTCTTTTGTGATGAATAATGAATTATTGTGTGAGGTTAGAATTGCAACCATGGGTTAAAGATCACATCCTTAACCCTTGTAGAGAATAAACCATGGGTAGAGGTTTGGGTTGGGTTAACAAATATCAACACAAAATATCAAAGGATAAAGACAAAAGGAAAGCTTCATGAAAGCTTCATCCAAAAGCTAACCCAAATCCAAACCTTAACTTGGTTTAAACTCAACAATTATGTTGCATTTGTAACCCTAACATGTTACAATATTATATATCACATATACAATATTTTGTAACAAAAGAAAATAATACAATTAACATATATCACATATATATCAATGTATTATGTAAGTGAGAAAAAGAATCTTTAAGTGAGCTTATATTAGTTAATGTAACGTAATATATCAAATATTTAATTATACATTAAATTATCGAATCAACACTTGATCCGATAATCCGGCTATTTCACAAATAACCGACTAATATAATCTGTATCAGTTCATCGAATCAACACTTGATCCGATGACCCGGCTATATCACATATATCTGGACGATATCACATATCGTGAGAATTTAATACGGTATCACATACACGTATTGTTCTCGGTCCCGCACATATCACATATGTGCTCCTACTCCGTTTTGCCTGAGCCAGGAAACCTCTGTGTAGGACTCTAAAGAATCGTCAATACGCCGGTAATAGGTGATGATCATATCAAAACACCCATAAGCTGCAAGCGGTCAGCTAAACGTAACAGCCACCCAGGTATTGAGCAATCAGAAGATAAAAAAGCAAGCCTGTACATTCTCCTGCGAATCCAATCAGTAACACTCCCGTACAGTCCGGTCTCTTCGTCTGATATGTAGCATATCCAGTCTAGGGGTGGTAAACGTCAGACCCCAGTAACCGATAAGTCATGTCGATATGAGGTCCATAACAGTTCGAGAAACTACTGATAATACTTACCAGTAAATCTCAGCAACCTGGCCAGGGATTTCCAGTTATAGCCAATCGAACACAGCGCAACATCAACTCCCTATACCGGAAGAGACGAAAACCCTTCTATCTCTCATTACCTCCATGTGATTCGGGACTGTACCCAAAAGCCACCGTTTTGCATGCCCTCTTGGACGTGGCAAGGTGGAAATTAAAGTACAGTAGGAATCACACAAGACTCTATGACGATCTCGGGTCTACAGACTAACCTGTACCAGTGTCATCAGAGAACTGCCATCTGACGTGAGGTATAATACCATCTGGGAGTTCTCGGCGAGTTCGTCCAGTGTACCCAGTTCTACTGAGCACCCTTATATTATCTCTGATGTCAAACACCAATGGATATGGGATCATCCATCGCCCATCTACATGGATCGAGAAGCATACGCTAGTCTACTCTGGTATATCGATGCCCTGTCTCGATACACCTACGACTAGGAACAGTTGAAGGATGTACTTAGCAACTACACTGTCCCCACTAGTATGATTTGCATCATAGTCCTGGTAGTCAAGTACTCATCCTAAGGGTTTTATCAACATGTAACATAGAGACAATCAGAGTACATGTTAAGATAAAGAGCAACCAGATAGCATACTATCATGTCGAGCAAGAAAGTCCTCACGATATATGTCCAAGCATCCACTACAATATACATCATATGTACAGTAATGGCCTCTAGGGCATACATATCACTAACAAAAATATCAACCATGCTTGAATAGTGATTCCAAACTAATAAACAAATACAAAGAGCCATGCTTCACCCCATGCCATGGATGTCTCCAATTTCCACCTCATTAATCTATTTCTCAAAAATAGATAAACCAAATAATGAGGTGTCCCCTTCTAGAAGCATCTCTTGTGAAATTACAAGAATGCCCCTACCGTATATACATACCCGTATTAGTATTCCGAAAAATACGAATACAATGAGATAATAATAATCCAATAATATAATACTAGGATCCGGCTTAAACCAAACCCCACTAGTATTATCCGTCCGAACAATATCCGTGTAGCCAGTACACGTATGTGATCGGAACCCTGCCGTAAAACCATACGGCCTCTACATCGTTTTGCCTGAAGCAGGGAAACCCTCTGTATGGGACTTTAAAGACTCGACAGTATGCTGGCAGTGGGTTTAACCACAAGTCTGTCAGCGGTACTAGCTGCACATAACGGCTGCCCAGGTATCTGTCGATAAGAAGGCCGATGAGCAAATTTATCCAAACTCCTACTGAGCCTATCTGCAACAATCTCCGTACAGTCCGGTCTGTTTGTCTAAGATACTCGCATATTGGGCCTAGGGGGATGGTAACTGTCAGACCCCTAACAGCGCAATAAGTTATGCCGGAGTAGAGCCCAGTACACCCTGAGAAACTACTAGAGTACCTACCAGTAAATCTCGTTTGCCCTGGCAAGGGACTTTGTGTAATGGCTTTCCGAACACAGCGCGATATCAACCCCCAATACCGGGAGAGACGAATCCTATCTAACCGCTACTGTCTCTAAGTGCTTCGGGACTGCACCCAACTACTACCTATTTGCACGACTCCTTTGAACCATGGTAGGGTAGTAATCTAAGTGCAGTGGAAATACACTTGAGACGGATAGTGATATCAAGTCAACGGATTAACATGTACTCATGCCACCAGGGAACTGCTACCTGACGATAGGTATAATACCAACCAGCAGTTCCCAATGAGTCCTTCCAGTATAACTCATAACCCAATGAGCACATGTATACTATCTCCGATACGACGTACCAATGGCTGTGGGACAGACCATCTCCCCTGCTGGGATGAGAAGCGTATACACTAGTCTACTCTGGAGTATCGATGCCTCGTCTCGATAATCCTACGACTAGGGACTTGTATAAGAATGTGCTTATAGACTACCCAGCCCCCACTAGTGTGACTGCCATCACAACGCGGATAGTCAAGCAAAGATCATAAGGCTCTACCAATATGTATAAGTGATATGCTAAAAGAAACACATGCACATATTGAGGTAGAATCAAACCAAGTAGCATACTACCATTTTGAGCAAGACTGTTATTATAACTGTGAATATCCCAAGCTTCCAAAATGTAATATACAATCCAGTATGATACAATAATAGCCTCTAGGGCATATATCACTAACAATCTCCCACTTGCACTAAGGCCATGTATTGGCATATCGCAGACCTATCATCTCGCTTAGCCTCTCGAACTGTGTCTGAGAGATGGCCTTTGTGAGTGGATCTGCAGTGTTGATCTCTGTCTCTACTCTCCGCACCTTGATCTCCCGGCGATCAACGATCTCCCTGATCAGGTGGAACCGCATCAAGATGTGTCTGGACTTCTGATAGGACCTTGGTTACTTCGCTAAAACTATAGCGCCGTTGTTGTCACAATACAGTGGTATTAGATCAACAATGGACAGAACCACCTGAAGTTCTATCACGAACTTCCTCATTTAAACTGCTTCTTTCGCGGCGTCACATGCATCGATATACTCTGCTTCCATCATCGAGTTAGCAACGGTGTCCTGCTTAGAGCTCTTCCAACAGACCGCCCCTTCATTGATGGTAAAGACATAACCCGACATGGAATTGGAGTCATCCTTTTCACTCTGGAAGCTAGAGTCGGCGAAGGCCTCGATCTGGAGGTCCTCGCTGCCGTACACCAAGAACATCTCCTTAGTCCTTCTCAGGTACTTGAGAATGTTCTTCACTGCTGTCTAGTGCTTCTCCCCTGGGTTTGATTGATACCTATTTACAACGCTCAGTGCGTAAGCTATATCTGGTCTGGTACACAACATCGCATACATTATAGAGCCTACCGCAGAAGCGTATGGTATAATAGTTATGCGATCCCTTTTCAAATCAGTTTTAGGAGACATTTCTTTGGAGAGGGTGATTCCGTGACAAGCCGGTAGATTACCGCGCTTTGAATCTTCCATACTAAATCTTTTCAGTATGGTGTTGATGTACCTGGACTGTGAAAGTCCCAACATCCTCTTAGATCTATCACGATAGATCTGTATCCCCAGAATGTTGGAGGCATCACCCAGGTCCTTCATGGAGAACCTTTGTGACAAGAATCCTTTGACTGATTGTAGCATATGAATATTATTTCCTATCAGGAGAATGTCAACCACGTACAAGATGAGAAATACCATAGTTCTTGCTACAATTTTACTATAAATACACGGTTCATCTGGATTTTTAATAAAGTCGAATTCCTTGATCGTCTCATCAAAACAGATGTTCCAACTCCGCGATGCTTGCTTTAATCCATAAATGGATTTAAGCAACTTGCACACTCTTCCGCTGCTCCCACTCTTTATGAAACCCTCTGGCTGATCCATATAAACACACTCTTTTAAATTTCCATCTAGAAAAGCGGTCTTTACGTCCATCTGCCAAATTTCATAATCGTGGAAGGCAGCAATAGCAAGAAGGATCCGAATGGATTTGAGCATAGCTACTAGAGAAAAGGTTTCATCATAGTCCAAACCAGGTCTTTAATGAAAACCTTTTGTAACAAGTCTAGCCTTATAGGTTTCAACCTGTCCATCCACACCAATCTTCTTTCTGAAGATCCATTTGCAGCCTAAGGGTTTTACCCCTTCTGGAGCAATGTCCAAAGTCCATACTTTGTTGGTGTACATGGATTCCATTTCGGTCCACATTGCATCCAGCCATTTTACCGAGTCTCAACTCTGAATGGCTTGCTGGAAACTAGTTGGCTCATCATCGTCGATGATGCAATTCTCTCTATCCCCGTCTATGAGAAAACCGTAGTATCTCTCGGGTGGATAAGACTGCCTATTAGTCCTGCGGAGTGGCGCGGGGACGTTCGGTTCTTTCGAAACTTCTGGTTCCACCATACTTTCAGTAATAGCTTGTGGTTCTGGAATTTCTTCCAGTTCTATTGCGTTCCCACTTATTTTTTTTTCAAGAAATCGAGTCTCCAAAAAGTGGGCATGTCGAGAAACAAAGACCTTTTGTTCCTCCGCATAATAGAAAAGATACCCCCTGGAGTTCTTTAGGTATCCCACAAACTTACATAGTACTGAGTGTGCCTCGAGTTTGTTCGCATGCTGCTTTTTTACAAAAGCTGGACATCCCCATATCTTCAGATACTTAAGATAAGGTTTCTTCCCACTCCACATCTGATATGGTATGGTAGACACTGACTTAGTATGAACCTTGTTCAAAAGATATGCAGCTGATTCTAGTGCATAATCCCAGAAGGATCGCGGTAACTCAGCGTTACTCATCATGTAATGTACTATATCCAATAAGGTTCGGTTCCGTCTTTCCGATACACCGTTGTGTTGAGGTGTGTATGGAGGAGTAAGCTGAGAGAGAATTCCATTCTCTTTTAAGTAATCCAAGAACTTGGCACTTAAGTATTTACCACCTCGATCAGATCTAAGTGTATTGATACTTTTGCCGGTTTGTTTTTCCACTTCATTCTTGTATTCCCGGGATTTCTCAAAGGCCTCGTATTTATGTTTCATCAAGAATACATGTCCATATCTTGAGAAATCATCCGTAAAAGTAATGAAGTAGGAATAACCACTTCTTGCATGTGTAGACATTGGACCACACACGTCGCTGTGTATGAGTCCCAAGAGCTCGCTGGCTTTTATCCCGTGTCCAGTGAACGGAGTCTTTGTCATCTTTCCTTTGAGACATGATTGACAAGTTGCATAAGACTGATATTCGAACGGATCCAAATATCCCTCTTTATGTAACTTCGTCAACCATGTTTCATTGATGTGCTCCAGTCTACAATGCCATAAGAAAGCCCGATTTAATTCTGGAGACTTTCTTTTGAGTGTGTTCTGGACATTGAAAACCTGAGCTTGATTTAATATGTATATATCGTTATCTAGTGTACCTGATCCAATCAAATTTTGATTAAGGTGGATGTGGACGACATCGCCTACAAATGTAAAATCATAACCTTCTTTAGAAAGTAAAGATACAGAGATGATATTACTAGCCAGATTAGGCACACACAAATAGTTACGTAAAATCAAAATCTGCCCACTTGTCAATCCTAGGTGATATTCCCCTACGGATACAGCATCCACGCTCATTCAATTAGCAACCCTGAGAGTAATATCACCTTCCTTGATAACTCTATGGTTTCTCAGAGCCTGTAATGAATTACAGATATGAGATCCGGATCCGGTATCTAGTACCTAGGAAGTAGAGTTAATTGATAGACAGTTTTCAATCATAAACACACCTGAAGCCGAAGCTATAACGTGCTTCGAATCCTGGTTTCTGGCTTTCCAAGCCCTGCAGTCTTTCTGCCAATGCCCTTTCCTGTGATAATAGAAACATTCCTCCTTCCTTACTATTAGCCCCGAAACTTTTGTCCTGCCCTTTTCCTCTTCCTTACTGACACTGCCTATCGGCTTGGTGGAGGCCTTCTTCTTCTCTCCCTTGGCTTTCGCCTTGGATGTAGAAGAGGAAATTTCCCTAAAAAGCAGAGCAGGTGTCTCCCTGGATTTCTGCAGGGTGCCCTCAGTGCTTCTCAACATGTTGAGGAGTTCTGGAAGTGAAACTTCCTTCTCTTGAATGTTGAAATTCAAGATAAACTGGACGTAGGTGGAAGGGAGGAACTGTAGAATCAAGTCAGTACATAACTCGTTCTCCAACGTGGTCCCAAGGTCCGCGAGCTCTTCAATATAGCTAATTATCGTAAGGATGTGATCCCCTACAGATGAACCGACGGCCAATCTTTCCTGAAACATTTTCTTCGAGGTCTCATATCTTGCGATACGAGATTGCTCTCCATATAAATCCTTGGTATGGAGGAAGATGGAAACTAAGTCCATCTTCTCATGCCGCCTCTGGTGTTCATAATCCATTGAGGTTAACATGAGGCATTTGGCTCTCTCACTGTCTTTTTCCCATGTCTTACGGATTTCAACATTCGTGACGGTGGAATCTGGATCTAGGACGGCGGGGGCTTTGGTAGTAAGGAGATAGCCCATCTTGTCATAGGTAATGGCCATTTGGAGATTCCTTAGCCAATTTTTATAGTTTGACCCAGTCAATTTATTATTATCTAGGAGTAACTTAAGCCCGGTCAGTTTGGTTGCTGCAATTAGGGGAGAGAGAAGAAACACTCAGCATGATACTCTTGCAAGTTTAAATTGGTTATTAATTTATCTAAACAGGATGGCTCCCACTATTCCTCGAATCCTCCTTCAAACCATAAAAGAAGAATTAGTTAGGATTAATCTCACCCTACAATTCTTTCTTAACCTTTCGGTCAGGCTAGTGTTGGTACTTCGAGGGAGGTTTTCCAACGCTTTCACGAAGTTCCTTAATTACATAATCTCTTTTCCCTGGAGACGTAGCCCCGTTAACACCGTTCTAGGCACCTACTTGGTTTATAACATTGATTGTTTACTGAAAAATCTCTAGAAGAGTAGCGGATACTCACAGTAGGATCAGGATCCAAATATCATCATGTGACAACCTTGAAGGAATCCTACCAAAATTATCACACTCCAAATGGTATGCAACACTAGAAAGTTTCATTTTCCTCAGAAACTCCCGATGTGGATTTTTCCCCCAGGCGCTTATGACCTTGACGAAGGCCAACATATCATAAGACGCAAGTCAAGTTTTATCTGTCATTATCCAGGTTAATTTGAACCTACCCGTACAAACCCTTGACGAAGGCCAAAATAGCTGTACGACTGTCCCAAATCAACGCATTTATCTATGCTACAGATAAATATCCAGCAGCTACCAATCATTATGCTTTGGCGAAGGTTAAAATACATAGTTTGAATACTACTGAATACCCATCTGAAATGACGGAGGGCTAAAGATGGTTTTGGCGAAACCGTGAACGTAATGAACTTGATATAGTCGAAGGAACCATAATAACTTTTAAAAGGAGTGGTTTAGGCTCCTCAATTAAAAGTTGTTTATCAAGAAAACCGAGTGGTTTTGAAATTGTTCCAACGATTTAAACTTTGGTTTGTTTTCCTTGCATTAATCAATGTTAATACGGTCCCATCATTTAACCCTATCATTGTAGAAAGAAACGAAAATAGAACTACGCTTATGCCATTAGTATTCGCTACGGGGCCCCGTCATGCACCGTTGGGTTACTTAACTAACGGCAGAGCGGGGGCTGGACTAGCGCGGGTGCAAAACATAAGCAACGTTTATTATATACAATATATATATATATATATATATATATCCATTCGTCTCACGCAATAATAGGCATTCCATATCACAGCAACACAGATGAATATATTGGATATACTAGGAATTCCGTGTTTTGTTTTAGCCTAGAACGAAAGACGGATTCCACGGTCGTGATGAATAGCCAAACCCCACCCTAGACCCCTACGGGTGCGGCAAACTACCCGCCAAATTCCCGAAGTGAAGCAACCTCCCTCAATAAAATGAGTAGGCCACTCGGCACTTTAAGAACCCAGTAGTTTGTGCACCCCACCTTGGGTCTATCCTAGGTACAAGAAAAAGTAAATGAAATAATACAACGGTGGCTATAACCTCAACCCGGATGTGCCCCGCAAAAGAATATTACATCAATTACAAATTTACATGAATGAATGAAAAGAAAGCACTATTCTCACATCCCCCGGCTATTCATCCACGACGATCCAATACTTTATATACACAAACCATCACAATACAGATATTTGCAACCCCCACTAATCGACATATAACGATTAACAGACGTTTAGCAACACATATATAATCACAGAATCACAATTAGCCAAGAACTTTAGAATTTCGATCGATAAACATAAACCGTGTCTACCCCATACACAAACCAGTACACAACAAATCTGGGTAGAAAACACATATGCCAAAAATCACAATTCCACACAATAGAACCCTAAAAAAAATTGTGGGTGAATCAGTCCCCACTCGACGGCAGAACCGCGGCTAAATGTCATGTTTGGCTGCGGTTCCGCGGTCTAGTGGGGGGATTACGATCCCAAATTTTTTTCCTGTTCACTAAAATGCCTGCATGTATTTTTAAGGCCTCTGAAATAATTTTTTAAGCAGTTTTGAAAATCGACAACAAGCATGATTGGAAAAATGATTTTGGGCAAATTTTCCGTCGATCGAAATTCTAACTACTTGTTAACTAGCTAGTTAAGGTTTAGTAGGCTCTGATACAACTGTAAGTCGATGTTGCACACCCTGCGGGTTCACGGGGAGGTTTAACTACTCAGTAAGAGTTTTATACCTCCTAGAACCTTGTCCTTCGGGTCTTCTCCTCCTCCTCTCCTTGAGCTCCTCGGAGATCCGGATCGCGCTTGATCATCAGCTTCCTCATGTCGAAGATGATCCACCCGAGAGTCTATACCTCAAGCTCCAACCTCTAAACCGAGGTAACTAGGGTACTTAGTTCGCTAAGCTAGGTAGCCTAGAAGATGTAGAGTATCTAATGGAGTATTTTATCTCATAAGATCCTAGGGTTCACAACTCATGTGAGGGTTAGGGTCTTGAGGAAGAAGGAGAGGAAAGTATGGAGAGAGAAAGAGAATGAACAAATGAGCAAAGGTTTTCTTGGAAAGTGAAGAATGGCTCACACACTTCACTTATTCAAGCATGCAATATTTTCCAATAGAAAATATCAACCATGCTTGAATAGTGAGTCCAAACTAATAAACAAATACAAAAAGCCATGCTTCACCCCATGCTATGGATGTCTCCAATTTTCACCTCATTAATATATTTCTCAAAAATAGATAAACCAAATAATGAGGTGTCCCCTTCTGGAAGCATCTTTTTTGAAATTACAAGAATGCCCTCATCGTATATACATACCCGTATTCGTATTCCGAAAAATACGAATACAATGATATAATAATAATCCAATAATAGAATACTAGGATCCGGCTTAAACCAAAACCCACTAGTATTATCTGTCCCAACAACATCCGTGTAGCCAGTACACGAATGTGATCGCAATCCTGCCATAAAACCATACAGCCTCTACATCGTTTTGCTCGAAGGAGGGAAACCCTCTGTGTAGGACTCTAAAAACTGGACAGTACGCTGGCAGTGGATTTAACCACAAGTCCGTCAGCGGTACTAGCTGCACGTAACGGCTATTCAGGTATCTGTCGATAAGAAGGCCGATGAGCAAACTCATCCAAACTCTTACTGAGCCTATCTGTGATAATTTCCGTACAGTCCGGTCTGCTCGTCTAAGATACTCGCATATCGGGCCTAGGGGATGGTAAACGTCAGACCTCTAACAGCACAATAAGTCATGCCGGAGTGGAGCCCAATACACCCTGAGAAACTACTAGAGTACCTACCAGAAAATATCGTTTGCCCTGGCCAGGGACTTTTTTTAATGGCTTTCCGAACACAGCGCGATATCAACCCCTAATACCGGGAGAGACGAATCCTATCTAACCGCTACTGCCTCCAAGTGCTTCGGGACTGCACCCAACTACTACCTGTTTGCACGACTTCTTTGAGCCGTGGTAAGGTAGTAATCTAAGTGCAGTGGAAACACACTTGAGATGAATAGTGATATCAAGTCAATGGACTAACCTGTACTCATGCCACCCGGAAACTGCTACCTGACGATAGGTATAATACCTACCAACAGTTCCCAACGAGTCCTTCCATTGTAACTCATAACCCAATGAGCACATGTATACTATCTCCGGTACGACGTACCAATGGCTGTAGGACAGACCATCTTCCCTGCTGGGATGAGAAGCGTATACACTAGTCTACTCTAGAGTATCGATGCCCCGTCTCGATAATCCTATGACTAGGGACTTGCATAAGGATGTGCTTATAGACTACCCAGCCCCCACTAGTGTGACTGCCATCACAACGCTGGTAGTCAAGCAAAAATCATAAGGCTCTATCTGTTGGATATAGTGCCCTCAGAGTCAATTATTGGATCACAGGTACGTGATTGCAATGATTGAGGGAGGACATATACCGGTAGGACAGTCTTACTCAAGATGATTGTATGCTATCTGGTTTATCTTTATCATCGTGTACTGCTTTAGGTGACCTTACAAGTCACTATTGCGCGTTGATAGAGCCCTTAGGATTTTTGCTTGACGGTCATCAGTATGATGGCGATCATATACGTGGGAGCTGGGGCCTATAAGCACATCCTTAAAGTGGTCCCTAGTCGTGGGAGTATTCGAGACAGGGCATCGATACTCCGGAGTAGACTAGTGTATACAGTCGAGACCCCGACGAGGGGCGGTGGCCGGTCTCACAAGCCACTGGTGTCAGTTGGTTCACCTAAGATGTATACAGGTGCTCATTGGTTTATGAGTACACCGGACAGGACTCGCCGGGAACATGCTAGTTGGTTTTATACCTGACGTCAGATAGCAGTTCCCTGGTGACATGTGTACAAGTTAGTTCATCGACCTGAGATCGTCATTTGTCTCGTGTGAGTTCCCATTGTACTTTGATTACCACCCTACCACGGCTCAAAAGAGTCGTGCAAACAGGTTTTAGTTGGGTACAGTCCCGTGCCACATGGAGGCAGTGAGCGGATCTGCAGGGGTTCGTCTCTCCCGGTATTGGGGGTGAGGTCGCGCTGTGTCTAGGAGAGCCATTACACGAAGTCCTTGGCCAAGGCAGGAGATTTACTGGTAGGTATTCCAGTTGTATCTTAGGGTGTTCTGGGCTACACTCCGACACGACTTGTACCGCTTTTGGGGGTCTGACTTTTACCAACCCCCTAGGTCCGCCATGCGATGCTCATAGACGAACGGACCGGACTGTATGGATATTGTCACTGACAGGCTCAGTAGGGTGTCAGGATGAGTTCGCTCATCGACCTCCCTTTTGGTCAATACTTGGTATCCCGTTACGTACGGCTAATACCTCTGACGTGCTTGTGGTTAAATCCACAGCCAAAATATTGACGAGTCTTTAGAGTCCCCCACAGACAGTTTCTCAAGTTTCGGGCGAAACGCTGTAGAGGCCGTATGGGTTTATGGCAGGGTTCGAACATATGCGTGCACTTGTGCACGTGTTATGGTTCGGACGGATAATACTAGCGGGCTTTGGTTTAAGCCGGATCCTAGTATTATACATTGTAGATTTTGTCTCATTGCATTTGTATTCGGTCGGAATACAAATGCGGGTATGAAATACGGTCGCGGGGTTATCCAGTAATTTATTACCGGATCGCTTTTTGAAGTTGCCAGCTTGCATTCCGTTTCGGCCATTTTTCCTTTGTTCCTTCTTGGCTGAAATTCCTTTGATGGGAGGGGCTTATTTGCAAATGTGCAAATTAGCAAAGTGAAGGGTGTTTTTTGTAAGTGGTTGCTTCATGATGGTTCTAGATTGACTTTGACTTCCTTATGTTCATCATGACTTGCTTTTTGTGATGGGATTAGGATGAGACTTTGTGGTGATCATGATTGCTCATCATCACCCACTCTTTTCTCTTATGCTCACCCACCTTGTTTGTGCTCACCCCCTCTTCCTTTTATCATGGCCGGCCACTTCTTTAGAGGGGGCTGTCAAAATTTTGGGAGGGGAATTTTGTTCTCTTTTTCTTGCCAAAAAATTCCTTAGCCCATCTAAAAAGTTCACATCTCCACCTTCACTACTAATGGCAACTTTATTAACCTCTTGAGAAAAAAGTTTTCTACACTCAGTCTACAGCAATCTTGGACACGTCGCCTTGCCAACTTCGTGTCCGAGTTGCCTCGGTCCAGAGGTGGGAGCCCGTAAAAAGACTTGGTGATGTGGTGCCCTTTCCGACGAGGAGATCGAGACCGGAGATGCCGCGGGGAGATCGGGATAGTGGCCGAAGACCGAAGGACACGGATCACTCGGTATAGCTCTCTACCCTTTCTCTAGTTAGCTAGTAGTAGGTAAATGGTCCGATCCGGGTTTATAGTATGCGGTAGCGCCGGTTTAAAGTTAAAGAAAAAGTTTCGTTTCTGCATTTTGGCCTCGGACGGACGGCCGGGGCGCTACCGTACACTTACACTATCAATATGTATAAGCGATATGCTAAAAGAAACACATGCACATATTGAGGTAGAATCAAACCAAGTAGCATACTACCATTTTGAGCAAGACTGTTATTATAACTGTGAATATCCCAAGCTTCCAAAATGTAATATACAATCCAGTATGATACAATAATGGCCTCTAGGGCATATGTCACTAACAATCTCCCACTTGCACTAAGGCCATGTATTGGCATATCGCAGACCTATCACCTCGATTAGCCTCTTGAACTGTGTCTGAGAGATGACCTTTGTGAATGGATCTGCAGTGTTGTTCTCTGCCTCTACTCTTCGCACTTCGATCTCCCGGCAATCAACGATCTCCCTGATCAGGTAGAACCGCCTCAAGACGTGTCTGGACTTCTGATAGGACCTTGGTTCCTTCGCTAAAATTATAGCGCCGTTGTTGTCACAATACAGTGGTATTGGATCAACAATGGACGGAACCACCTGAAGCTCTGTTACGAACTTCCTCATCTAGATTGCTTCTTTCTCGGCGTCACATGCAGCGATATACTCCGCTTCCATCGTCGAGTCAGCAACGGTGTCCTGCTTGGAGCTCTTCCAACAGACCGCCCCTTCGTTGAGGGTAAAGATATAACCCGATGTTCTCCTTTATTGAATGGCCACTTAATTGCAGACTGTTCTCGCCAAAAATTTCTGCAAAAAAAAGCTCAAGGTATCAAAAGGCAGCAATACGCTTAAGAAAATGCAAACCAGTATTTTCCGGACTGTATTTTGCCAAACTACCAAATGAGAATCAGGTAAATTCTGATGGCATCGAAAGAGTCTCGAAATGTCCTTCGATTTGATATATTACGGGCCTTATAACTCTTCCGGAATCAAAAGTTATGAGTAAATACTCTACCACATGGGGGATACATTTTTATTCCCATATCGGGAAAAAGAGAGATCTCTTCTCTACCACTCCCATATAAATAAAAGGGATATCTCTTAGAAAAAAGAGGATTCAATTCTCAAAGAAGCTTAGTTTTCCATAGGAGCTTAGTTCTCCAAATTAGGGCCTTAACCGCCCCCCATAATGCGTATATGTGCAAGCGCCACGTGCGCCACGTGCGCCCCACGTCCTTAAAGGTGCTTAGTTCTCTAAGTTAGGGCTTTAGCTGTCCCCCATAATGCGTATATGCGCAAGCGCCACATATGAATCACGTGCGTGCCATGTGCGATCACGTGCGCGCCACGCGCAACGTATATGACCCGCCACATGCGCACCACGTGTGGGGATTCAATCCTCAAAGGAGCTTAGTTCTCCATTGGAGCTTAGTTCTCCAAGCTAGGGCCCACCCCCCCATAATGTGCATATGCGTAAGCACCACGTGCGACGCATGTGCGCCCTCCACGTGCGCACCATATGCGGGAATTCAATCCTCAAAGGAGCTTAGTTCTCCATAAGAGCTTAGTTATCCATGTTAGGGCCTTAACCGCCCTCCCTATAATGCGCATATGTGCAAGCATCATGTGTGCCACGTGCAACGTACGTGCGCTCGCCATGTGCGCGCCACGTGCAAGGATTCAATCCTCAAAGGAGCTTAATTCTCCAAGCTAGGGCCTTAGCTGCCCCCATGATTCGCATATGCGCAAGTGCCACGTGCGACGCACATGAGCACCATATGCGACCACATGCGCCCGCCATGTGCACACCACGTACGACGCACGTGCGCCCAACACGTGTGACGCACGTGCGTGAACGCAAAGAAGCCTTTTAAAGCAATTAGGAGTTTAAGCTCCAACCAGTTCTTCCCCTGATGAGTAGAACATGGTTTAAAGGGTACATCCCTCCATACCTTTGATATATAGAGCTGTAATCCCTTAGCGTCGTCGGAGTGGCGGTGGGTCCCAACGACTAATGATCCCACTTTTTAAAGAAGGGAGAGACCACCCCATAAGATTCTGTAAAAATATAGAAAGTTCTCAAAACAATAGAGTATTTAATTCTCAATAAAGAAGATCTTCCTCCTCTCAAACCCTAGGTAAGGAAACTATAGAGATCGAAACATCTCTTTTACCTATCATAGCATATCTAAGGGTATAACATTTCTCAAGAACTTAGTTTTTTCTCTGGATCTGAGATCCACAAGACAAATCTCCCACAAGTTGAGAATTTAATTCTCATCGGGAAGATCTTTTTCTTGAGAATCAAAAATTCAGGGAAGAACAAAGTTGAAAAGAAAGAAGATGGAGTCCATAATACTCCAGGAACTTAGTTCCTCACAAATCAAGAACTCGGTTCTTAAAGAACCCGATCTCAGATCCTCAAAATAGTGATCTTGGTGATCGTTAATGGTCATAATACCATTAAAAGATGTTTAACCTCTCTGAAAACATGAACGGAAGAACATGGATAAAAGAACATATAGAAGATGGAGTCCATAATACTCCAGGAACTTAGTTCCTTCAAATCAAGAACTTAATTCTTAAAGAACTGATCCCAAATCCTCAAAATAGTGATCTTGGTGATCGTTAATGGTCAAAATACCATTCAAAGAGGTTTAAGTTCTCTAAAAATATCAACAAAGATTAAATCACCAAAAAGCTCAGCGCCTCACATAAAAAGCACGTGAGCACCCAAGGCCAAAAGATCGGCACCTCATCTGAAACACACATGAGCGCCAAAACTTAGAGCCTCACATGAAACACACGTGAGTGCTCAAAAGAAGCCAAAGCTGAGCGCCTTACGTGAAACACACGTGAGTGCCAGACGCTCAGCACCTCACGTGAAACACACGTGAGTGCCAGACGCTCAGCGCCTCACGTGAAACACACGTGAGCACCCGAGAAAAATTAGTGCTTAGCACTATTATAGCGCCTCACATGATATATACGTGAGCGCTATATGCAACTGAGTGCTTATCACTACTGGATGTTACAGAAACCCAATCTTAGCCTAAATTGGCTAACCTTATATTCATGATATCCAAACTGATTTTAGTCCCATATATTACTAACGATCTTCATGCCATACTTTCTAAGTTAATCATAGTCTCAAATATGACTAATGATTCTTAGATGATCCATCATGATCTTTTCCTCAAATACGGGATTTGGTTCAAGGGTACATCTCTTCACACCTCTGATATATGTCGTTGTAATTCCTTAGAGTTTTCAGAGAGGTGGCGGGTCCCGACAACCAACAAATCCTTTCATCCTACATTGACGCACTTCCAAATTGACGTGCATACCTCAAATCGGATCGCATCCCAAATTTGGCGCATTCCATGTCACCATCGTTCACTCTGCCATGTAACAAATACACGTGATTGCAAGATGGATAATGGACCAAAATGTACTTAAACTAACATTCGTCCCCAAAATGGGAATGTTGGACCGAAATGTCCTTAAACTAACATTCGTCCCCAAAACGGGAATTTGGACCGAGATATCCCTAAACTAACGCGTCGCCCCAAACACGGTGATAATGGACCATGATGTCCTTAAACTAAAATAATTGAGACTATATGCTCATTTGTTTCTAAGTTGATCTTAGTCTCAAATATGACTAACGATCCTTAGATCAAACTCAAATTTCTTATTAACGGATGGACCTCACAAATGTGAGAAATGCGTTCTAAGTTCATTCCCGTTGGCAAACCAAGCTACCAACGTAGACCCCGTCAAGAAAATCCTTGACCCAAACTCAAATCTCAAATATACGAATTTGGACTAATCCTCGCCTTACGGATGACGACATAAATTAGTCTCCGTATACAATCCACGGGAAACCCAAAATAAAACAAACACGACACGACACGAAGTGAACTGCTGGAGCAGGAGAAAGTCGTTATCATAATGGGATAAGATAATTAACTGCAGGGGTTGCGTCTGCAGGGAAGAGCGTCCCTACAATCAAAACCCCTCACAGATGATGGGGAATCTGATGAAGTCTGCTACAACAGTCATATCTATACAAACCTCTGATATACGGGGCCATAAATCAACTTGGTATCTTCGGAGAGGTGGATGGATAAGTCCAAATAGCATCCGCCCCTAAATTCAGGCAATACGTCCCAATGTCGCGGTCCGGTCTTTCGGCGGTGAACAAGTTCTGGCATGCCCGGTGGGACCTTTTCCTCTTTTCACTCAACACTACGTGTGTCGTGTTTCGCGAACAAAATCGCGGTTGGCTATGGTTGCCCTTGGATACAAGGTACTAAAACTTGGTGTCTTGCTCCTGTATAGAAAATCAATGGCTTCTCAATGCACTGCATGCAACAATAACTCTCGCTCCACCTTAACTGGAGGAGTGACCTATGGGCCCAACGTGGTCTCTATTTTCTCAATGCCAGTGGGGAAAGTCACAAAAGCCATTACTGGATTGTTCTTTGGGACCATGCTCCCACCTGTGAGTTTTAGTGCCTCAGCGCCGCAAGAGGAAGCTCCTAAAAGATCGGTTTTCGATCGACTGGCAACCACAACGGCCCTCTCAACGGGCTGTCCAAATCTGGCGTCTCGGTCTTCAACAGGCTGAGCAAGAACTCTACGAGCCCGCAAAGAAGCTCGTGATACCTGAAGGGGCTATCCCAAAATGGATAGCCCTTCCAACTCCTGCTACAGGTGAAGCCGTCAAAAGCGCTTCCTCATCAGACGGTTGGTCTTCAAAAGACTGGACGACCTTCCTCAAACTTTAATAAGGACGTTGGTCTTCAACAGGCTAACGCCGATTGAAGCTCCTCAGCAAAACCAGGGGCATGATGAAGCTACTTTCAAAACTAAGACGGTCCCTTCAATAAGGCATGCTCGACGTTGCCATTGGCGTCGAGTAAGAGAAGCCGGGGGCAACTCCTCCTCTGGACTCACCCCACCGGTTCCAATAGTGGAAGTCGATGCTGCCGTTCTAACCGGGAACAGCTTTCATCCGCTCAGGAGGGTATGTAAAAACTCCCCAACGGCGGGGTTAAAGAAATCACCCCACCTGCAAAAGTTATAGTGCAGGCAAAGCTGGATCAGCCTTATCAGCAGCTCTCCTCACAAATTCATAGAGTCTGGCGGAAAGTCCATGACTCAGTTCTTGATGAAAATCGCTCTCGTCGACCAAAGAAATTGAAGGCTTGGCAAGAAAAAGCCCACTTCTCCGCCATACAACGAGAGACTTCTTCTAAATAGGTGCCTGTCACAACGGCTCCTTCAACTTCAATCCCTCATAATAGAACAAGGCTAGAGAAAATTCTACCGCCCATGGCAAATTCCAAAGATGATGGATCCAAACACCCTATGCTGGGGGCATTATCGTCCATATGGTCTATATGACTAATAGGCAAGAAGGGAGCCATGCTTCAGTAAGTCACCGACCGCAAACCCGGTCACTAACAAAGGCTTAGGAGCAACAACAAAAGCTCTAAGAAATGCTAAACAAAATGACGGCACTCACCGGACAGAAAGAAAGTCCGGATAAAGAAGTTGAACAGCGCCAATAGTAGGAGACTAATACAGCGTTTCTGCGAAGGGTGCTCGAGAGAAAGGACAAGGAAGCCGCTGAGTAAGCTGCTAACATAAAGCAGATGGCTCTCTTATTCCAATACATGGTTGGAATGATGATCCAGCGAGAACCCCCGGCCGAAGATCCGCCGATAATTATCGAGGGTGACAGAGGGGAGACATCAAACCCTCCTCCGGCTTTATCAGCGGCCATAGAAGAAACGATCTCCAAGGCTTCCCCTGAGGATTACATTTCTAAAATATAAGAGCTCATCAAGCTAATGAAACTGCTGGCTAAATTGTCAGAACCGGGCGACCAAATCCAGGCTGGTATGATCAAATCAAGTACCTGCCGGGATATACGATCTCCAAGTTCCATGTTTATAAAGGAACATGCAACCCTCAATAACACATCGCACAATTCAGAGCTCTATATGTCAACACTGGAGGCAACGGCCAATTGTTGCTTCGCCAGTTCATCGGCAGCCTGTCAAAAACATCCTTCGAACGGTACTCGGAGCTCCCAAATGACTCCGTGAAAACATTTGTAGAGATGGAACCGCTGTTCACCTAGCGTTTCACCAACGCGAGCGAACGCACTCCGATCACGGGATTAATCAATGCCAAGGTAAAGCCGTGAGAGACATGGGTCCAATACGCGATCTGGTGGCGGAACCTGTGGTCTAAGTGCGAAAAACGCATTGAAGAATCCCCTGCCGTGGCCATGTTCATCGGGACTCTTGTTCCTCAAACGACCGTGACCCAGTTCATGACATTCTTCAAACCAACTACTTTCCAGGCTCTGAAAGATAAACTGGCTCAAATGGACCAGATGGGCCACGGGCTTTCCTCCTCAAATAAGGACCTTCGAAATAACAAGGGTAAAGGGAAAGCGGCCTTCGTTGCCGTTCTCCGCCGAAAGACAGGGGCCGAGATGTTGGGACGTATGGCCTGAATTCTAGGGGCAGATGCTATTTGGACTCATCCATCCACCTCTCCAAAAATACCAAGTTTATTTATGGCACTATATATCGGAGGTTTGCACAGACGCGACCGCTGTAGCAGACTTTATCAGATTCCCCCTCATTTTATGAGGGGTTTTTGATTGTGGGGAAGCTCTTCCCTGCAGGCGCAAGCCCTTGCAGTTATTTACGTTATCGCATTGCGATAACCATTTTCTCCTGCTCCTTCAGTTCACTTCGTGTCGTGTGTATTTTTGTTTGTTTTGGTTGCCCGTGGATTGTATACGGAGACTAGTTTATGTCGTCGCCCGTAGGGCGCGGATTAGTCCAAATCCGTATATTTTAGATTTGGGTTTGGTTTATTTAAGGACCATTAATCTGGTTTGAGATTAAGATCAACTTAAATGTGTGAGCATTTGGGCTCAATTTATTTTTAACTAAGGATACGTTAGTCTTATTTGAGACTAAGATCAACTTAGCAATATTTTAAGGATTATTTTTATTTAAGATCCAAACAACAGAGCATTTTGGGCTCAGCTATAAGAAAGTTTTATAGACTTAGCCAATTTGGGCTTAGTATGCTCAGTTTCTTTTGTTTAGAAGTGCTAAGCACTTATTTGGATTCTGTTGGTTCGGTCCCCCTTTTTTTTATGCAAAAGTGCTAAGCACTTGTTTGACGCTCTAACACTCAGATGGGTGTCATGTGAAGCATTTAATTATAGGCGTCGCCCAATGAGTGCTGAGCACTTAGCCATTTTGGCTGTTTATGGAGTGTTAAGCACTTTTCTCTATTTTTTGGTGGCGCCCACGTAAGGAACAAGTGAGGTGCTGGGCGTTGCCCAATCAGTGCTAAGCACTTAGCCGTTTTGGCTATTTATGGAGTGCTAAGCACTCTTATTATTTTTGTGGCGCCCCACATGAGGAGCATGTGAGGCGCTGGGTGCTGCCCAATCAGTGCTAAGCACTTAGCCGTTTTGGCTATTTATGGAGTGCTAAGCACTCTTATTATTTTTGTGGCGCCCCCGTGAGGAGCACGTGCGGCGCTGGGCGCTGCCCAATTAGTGCTGAGCACTCAGCCGTTTTGGCTGAATGTGAAGTGCTAAGCACTTTTTATATGGCGTCCACGTGTGCTTCACGTGAGGTGCCAGGAGCTATTAAAGAGGGGCGGCCACGTGGGAAGCATGTGAGGCGCTAGTTTCTTTTATATGGCGATTTAATCTCTATTGATGTTTTCAGAGAGGTTAAAACTCTATCAATGGTGCTTTGACCATTAATGCTCGCTAAAATCACTATATTTGAGGATTTTAGGTTGAGTTTTTAAAGAACTAAGTTCTCGATTTGAAGGAACCGAGTTCCTGGAGTATTCTGGACTTCCTCTTCTTTCTCTTTAAATTTGTTCTTCTTTGAATCTTTAATTCTCAAGAGCAAGATCTTCCCGATGAGAATTAAATTCTCAAATTGTGGGAGACTTGTCTTGTGGATCTTGGATCCAGAGAAAGAACTAAGTTCTTTTTACAAGGGTTAAATCCGTAGATGTGATATTATAGGTAATAGAGATATTTTGATCTCTTCTTTTTACCTAGGGTTTTGAGAAGGAAGCTCTTCTTCTTTGAGAATTGAATTCTCTGTTCTTTCTTTCTGTGGTCTCTTCCTCTCTCCGTATGTTCTCTCAGTGTCTCTCCATGGTAGTCCTTTTTTTTTAGAGTTGAAGTTTGGGGTCCTTTATATAGTGGAGGCAAATTGTTAATTAGTTTTGAGAAAATCTCTCATTGAGAGATTCTAATTGATTTAATTGGACTCAAAATTGATTTGAGAAATTTTACCCACCGTTGGATCTTTGATCCAAGGACTTCTGTTTTACAGAATATGTTGTTCTTGTTTTTAACAATATTGGGGAAATATTCTCCCATATACAGAATTTATTCTGTAAAATGGTGATTTTTAATCACCATTGGATTTTTAATCCAAGAGTTCTCTGTTTCACAGAGAAAAATCTTTTTTGTTTAGAAAAATTGAGGGAATATATTCCAAAAATTGGATCATTGATCCAACCGAGAGTATCTTTCTTATTTAGAAAGATATGGGAGATATTTTCTCCAAATAGAATTTGATTCTATATTTTGATAATTTATTATCCCCATTGGATTTTTGATCCAACGACTCTGTTTAACAGAGAGTATTGTAGAATTTTAATTCTACCTGGGCGTTGGCGCTCACATGTTGTGCACGTCGGCGCCACTTAAGAATTTAATTCTTTAGATAGGTATTCCTATTCTTTGCACATTGGCGCCTGCGTAAAGAGTACGTGCGGCGCCATATAAGAATTTAACCTTTATTCAGGAAGCACTTCTGTGCTTTGCACATTGGCGCCCATGTGAGGAGCACGTGAGGCGCCACCATAAGATTTAATCCTATAAGATTGGTTCTGACGCTGGCGCCCTCGTGGAGAGCACGTGAGGCGCTGCCTCATTCCCACTGAGCTTTGCTCTTTTATTAGGTTAAATATTGGGGGAACAAATGCCCCCCACCGTTGTGCTCACGTGGCTCACACGTGAGTGCAACAGTATCATCTTTTCTACCGTTTGATCTCCTTAGGAGTTGAACCATCCCTTCATGTCTTATAAATAGGGCATTTGGCTCTTGAGATAACCGTCGTTCCGTCATCTTCTTGTGTCTTCTTTTTCCTTGAGAATTTAATTCTCTCCTCAGAGCTTATATCTCTGTTCCGAGAACTTTCTCAGAGTTAAACTCTGTCAAAAATTGGTAAGAATTATGATCACGATTTAACTCTTAAAGAAACTCTTAAAAGAATCTCTTCTCGTTTTTGGGTTTTAACCCATTAACAGAGCTTTGCTCTTATCTTGGAACGATCTCTTAGAGATCTTAAAAAAACTTTTATTTGGGTAGACAATGGGTCTTAGAGATCTTAGGGTTTTTACCCTGTTAGTGACTTTGATCTTTGAGGGTTGTTTGGAATTTAATTCCATTTTCTGTGGGGATTTTTGAGAAAATTTCTTTTGAAAATTATTTTGGGAATTTTATTCCCTTTTCTTATTTTCTTTTGTGGGTTCTTCTTGCAGATTTGAATCTGCTGTAGAATACATTCTTCGAGGCCATTAGGAGCCTTGAACTCCGCTGTTCAATGATATTTTTCATTAAATGAGAATCCTTTTGGATTTTCATAATGGGTGCCTGCCTCATCATTGATGAGGCATCACCTTGATTTTGTGGAGGCCACTGTTTTTCTTCTAGATTGTAATGATTTTAGTATTTTGATTGCTTACTTTTTATTGGTTTTTTTCCAGATACTATGGCTTCTTATCTGTATGATCTTGAAGAGATTATCTCTTATGGGGAGATTCGCATCCAAGGCCTCTGTCAAGGCTAGGAGTTTATTGACGCCCAATGCGCTGAGGTGATGCGTTGCTTTGACGATTACAACGGTCGATTGCTCCCCCACCGTTCTGCTCTTTTGAAGATTGTCGTTGGGTCGATTTGGGAAGCACTTCCTGAGCTTGATGAGGCTATGCTGCTCAAGGCACTTGATGATGCTGAAGACAAGGTGCATTCTGTATATCTAACGAGCCTGATTTCAAAGAAGCGGAGAGATGATCTTGTCGCTATTTTTCATCGCGTCTTCCAATAGAAGACGATAATATCCGCGTACCAGAGGATGGATGACATCAGCGGGGATCCCGACACTTGCATTTGTGAGAAAATTCATAAGAATATGGTCAACAAAGCCAGAAGCACATTACTCAAACTTGCCTCTAAGTTCATGAATCCGTGTCCGGAATTCAGCGTCTTGCCATTGTAAACATTTTGATGATGTCTCTTTTTTTTTATCACCCTTATCACCAATGTATAAATTTCTTTGAAGTATGAATGAAAAAGCTCTCCTTTTCTTTACGCCAATGCTCGTATAAGGTATTATTACATATATATAAAAACGCCAGCGCCCACATATTATGCACGTGAGACGCTATTGTAGGACTTAATCCCGAAAAGAACTAGCACCAGCGCTCACATGTCATGCACATAAGGCGCCGCTCTAATCCCAGAAAGAATCAACGCCGATGCTCACGTGTCAGGCACGTGGGGGGCCGCTGAGGGAATCATTTCATCTTCTTGTCTGATTCCCATGAGTCAACTCTTTCTTTTCCCATACCCTTTTTGCCAGGCCTTGGAAAGTGTTCCACCATGCACAACGTTTTCTGCGCCTAAATTTAAATGCTTCTCTTTATATTCTGAAGTGATGATCTTCTTCTTCTTCATAAGAAGAAAGCCGTTTTTTACAGACCAAGAGTTATGGCTTGCAATCGTCCCCATGCTCGTCGGAAACCATGGGAGGTACCTATCGAGGGAATTGTCCCCGTTTTGTTGTGCGATTAGTGGATCCCATTCTCATAGATGACCAATGTGACACGATGATGTATGAGCTTCTGGCTCGTAGGGACTCTCGTCTTCCTATTAGCTCCATTTGGCTCCGGATAATCTTCTTTTCCGTGCTTGCTGCCATCCGCCCATCCAGTAGAGATGACTCCGGCGATGCTCGACGCAGCGGAGAACATGATCGAGTGCTTTTATGAGGCATATTTGATTTCTCAGCCCCTGAAGGACCGTTCTGTTCAGTTGCTAAGTCAGATGCGGACTCAGCGGGCCGTCATGTCCGCCTTCGCTGATGGGCACGACGCTGACCGATGGGGAGCGACCTCTCGCGAAGATCGCCGCTTCGACATGGTAGAGAAGGCAGAGAGGAAGTTGGAGAATTTTGTTTATTGTTTTACTAATCCCTGTATCTCTGATCCCATATTTGGTGATCTTTTTTCTGTGGAATAAATAAATAAAAAATTTGTTGACCACTGAACTTTCACCCCCAGCACATATCCATGTGGGCATCTTGCCTTTGCACGTATACTTTGTATTTTAACCTTAGAAGTTTCTGATGCATGCATCTAGACATAGGTGAATATTGGACTGATGTGAAAAAATTCTTCTTCCTGCCACCTTGATCATGGTGGTATACCCGTGAGTGAAGTATAATATATGGCTGGTTTCGGGCTGGCATGCCATTTAGAATTTTGAAAGTGGATGGACACAAGCGTCGTCATCCATGATTAACTCAGGTCTTGATCCTTAAGAAACGTAATTCCGAGCCCTGAGGTCTATGAGTTGCGCCTTTCTGTTTCTTAATGCCTTAATTTAGCACCAATTAGTTCATTCACTCATCTCGGAGTCTCTAGTTTATTTACTCATTTCGGAGCTTGTAGTTTATTCACTCGTTTCGGAGTCTCTAGTTTATGTACTCATTTCGGAGCCTCTAGTTTATGTACTCATTTCGGAGCTTGTAGTTTATCCACTTGTTTCGGAGTTCTAGTTTATGTACTCATTTCGGAGTTTATAGTTTATTCACTTATTTCGGAGTTTCTAGTTTATGTACTCATTTCGGAGTTTGTAGTTTATTCACTCGTTTCAGAGTTCTAGTTTATGTACTCGTTTCGGAGTTTGTAGTTTATTCACTCGTTTCGGAGTTTCTGGTTTATGTACTCGTTTCGGAGTCTCTAGTTTATGTACTCATTTCGGAGTGTTTTTAGTTTCCTCCCTTGGGTTTACAGGCAAACTTGTTCTAACGTTGTATGTAGATAACCCCTATTCTTTACGACATAGGTCCGTTAGGTTTTGTGGTACTAGGGTTTTAGTCCGTGGTACCGTCGCATTAGCTGATGTATTCCTCGATATGCAGTCTTTAAGCCGCCGTTCGAGTAACCCCGCGACTGTCGTGTCTCTGATCCCTTCGGAGGCTAGACAAGACGCCTTCAAGTAATCTTCTTAGGTCATATTATCGTTGGAAGAGCAAACGTTAGGAATTTGCCATGTCACTTTTTACTTGAGGTTAGGCTCAATTTGAAGCCCCTGTGAGTCATAACCACTCCGCTCTGGTGTGGGATGATTTCCGATAGTCTTTTAGGCTTTATATGAGTTGCCGTCGAGATTCGAAGATGGGAATATGCCGTCACTTCATTTTTTTTTGACGATACCGTGCCGTTTCTTTGCTGAAATAGGGCAGACATCTGTAGGACCTCTATGCTGTATGTATTGCAATTGAATTCCGGAGCTAGGAATATGCCATTGCTCCAATTTCATTTAATAGTTGCATCCGCATCCTGCTGAAATGAGAGGGGAACGCCGAGATAGTCTCTAGGTTGTATATGTACCGTCAAGATTTGGAGCTAGGATTTTGCCGTGACTCCATTTCTTCTTTGACCCTTGGGTCCTTTGTTGACGTTGCGTTTGCATCCTGCTGGAATGAGGAGAACGTCGGGGTGATCTCTAGGCTTTAGATGTTGCCATGAAGATCTGAAGCTAGGATTTTGTCGTCACATCACATTTAGTTGATTGGTGTGTGCGCCCCTGTTGGAATGAGGAGGGAGGGGATACAGGGATAGTCTCTAGGAGCTAGGATTTTGCCGTCACTCCTTTTTGATTTGGCCGCTTGGAGCCTTTGTTGACGTCGCATCTGCACCGAGAAGGAACGTCGAGTTGGAGCTTAGATTTTTTCATTACTCCTTTTTGTTTGACCCTTGGGTTTTTGATGACGTTGCGTCTACATTCTGCTGGCATGAGAAGCACGTCAAGCTGGAGTTAGGATTTTGCTGTCACTCCTTTTTGATTTGGCTCCTTGGAGCCTTTATTGGCGTCACGTCTGCTCCCAGTTGGATTGAGAAGAACGTCGAGATAATCTCTAGGCTGTAGATGTTACCGTCAAGATCTGGCTCTCTCTTTGATGGAGCCCGGTGGGAAAATATGTTTCCCTTTTCATTTGTGCCCATGGATTGTATACAGGGGTCAGCGTGGACTCACCTGCAGGGAAGAAAAGTTTCATTTTCATTTTTTTTTTATTATATATATATATTTTGATTTTTCCGCGATGCTCTATCATTTCATCTTTTTATATCACGAAAGTCGTGATTGCCCAATCATTTCGGCTATTTTTTTTATATTTTTACTCGCTGTTTTTTATTGCGAGTTGCCCAAACATATCGGCTGTTTTTATATGCATATTTTTTTGCTCGTTGATTTTTATTGCGAGTTGTCCCATCATTTCGGCTATTTCATATGCATTTTTTTCTACTCGTTGCTATTTTTATTGCGAGTTTGTAATCTGATACCAACCTTGGCATCAGTATCGCTACAACTGGGATATTACAAGGAGCGAATCATCATATGCCTTTGTCGATTTGAACATAGATGGCTCAGCAAACAGAGTTAAGATCCTGTCGACTAAGGCTTTTGACTTTATGAGCCGTGGGTCTTATAAAGGTATTTCTACCTACGAGTCAAGAGGATCTCGTAAGTGTATTTTCTCCTTAGGAGTCATGGGGATCCCTAAGTGATATTTTCTCTTGTAAGTCGTAAGGATCTTCCAAAAGTGTTTTCTCCTTATAAGTTGAGAGGACTTACAAGTGTCGTTAACTATATGGGGACATTTCTCGCTCTTGGTAGAACTTGGTAAGGGAATATTTATTCATGCCCGTGGATTGTATACAAGGGTCAATATGGACCGCCTGTAGGGCAACTTGGGGGATATGACGGCTTCAGAACAGATTCAGATCCCTGTAGCTTAAGACTTTTGAATCTTGTGAGCCATGAGGGTCTCATAAGGGGAATTCTCCTTGCGAGTCGTGAGGATCCCATAAGTGTAATTTCACCTTAGGAATCATGAGGATTCCTAAGTGTGTTGCTCCTTTATGAGTCGTAAGGATCTCACGTAGGTATTTTCTCCTCACAAGGTCGAGAGGACCTTGCAAGTGTACGTGACTTTTTTATTTTATGAGTTTGCGCGCTATTCTGGTTTACACAAGCTCGCCGATAGTCCTGCTGTTTTTACTCACGGCGCCCTTTTGGGTTTTCATCCGTGCCCATTTTGCTTGTGGACATACCATTTTTTTGCGAAACTTTCGGAAGTAGCTTCGTTGCAGGTGACCCATCTATTTGCCGATGGGATTTGGGGGTGGCTTCATCGCTGGAGTAGTTGTGTAGCCAGTGAGACTTGAGTTGCAACCTTCGCCGTTAGGACTTCGATTGCAATATAGATCTCAAGGGAGCATATCACCATATTTGGGGGCGATGTGCTAGTTTAGGGACATTCCGGTCCATTATCGCCATGTTTGAGGCGAAATTTTAGTTTAGGGACATCTCGGTCCGTATATGAGGAGGTCTTTGATTCCCATGTCGATAACGATCTCAAGACCTGCTATCAAAGCTTTATATTCAGCTTCGTTGTTAGTCCTTGACTCCGCTAAGGAAAGGGCATAATGTAATATCCCTTTTTGCGGAGTCACGAAAATAAGGCCCACCCGACTTTGATTATGGGCGCGTTTTGCTTTCGCCTTTTCACGGAAGATGCACCATCGAAATAGAGTTCCCATTGGGAATCATTTTCTTCCTTCTCTTCTTCAATTGTGTCGAATGCATGTTCATCCAGCAACTCGCAATTTAAGGGGGAGTCGACTGGTATCGGATGCTCCGTGAGAAAGTCGGCAATGGCCTGGCCTTTCACTGCTTTAAGGGGTCGATACGTTATTGAGAACTCCATCAGGAGGACGGCCTATTTGGCAAGTCTTCCTGTTAGTATGGCCCTTGACATCAGATATTTGAAAGGATTTACTTTTGATATGAGATGGACCTCATGTGCCAAGGCGTAATGTCTAAAGCTTCGTTATCACGAAGATCAGTGCCAGGCAATGCTTTTTAATGGGGGAGTTGTTGTTTTTTGCCCCCAGGAGAACTCGACTCAAATAGTATAGAGCTCTCTCCTTTCCTTGATCCTTCTCTTGTGCCCATAGTGCGCCTAGAGAACCCTCAAGGGCTGTTGTATATGGGATAATGGGTTTTCCCTTAACTGGAGTAGTCAATACCGGCGGATTTTGCAGGTAATGCTTAATTTCGTTTAGTGCATTTTGGCACTTTTGATCCCAGATGAACGGGGTTCCCTTCTTCATCAAATGACCGTAGGGACGGTATTTTCCGGAGAGGTTGGCTATGAACCGCCGGATATATGTGAGCTTTCCTGGAAGAGATCGCAACTGTTTGAGAGTTCTTGGCGTGGGCATTTCCATAATCGCCTTGATCTTTGAGAGATCAATTTTGATACCCCGGTGCCATATGATGAATCCTAGGAATTTGCCTGAGGAGACTCCAAACGCGCATTTTAGAGGATTCATCTTCAGATTATACTTCCGAAGACGTCGGAACACTATTTTTAGATGTTCCCAATGTTCCTCGTGAGATCTGCTCTTTACCATAAGGTCGTCAATGTAGCATTCGACAATCTCATGGATGAGGTCATCGAAGATCTTTGTCATGCCCCTTTGGTAGGTAGCGCCAGCGTTCTTTAAACCGAAAGGCATCACCTTATAGTAGAATATGCCCAGTGGGGTCTATAAGGTGGTATGTTTTTGGTCTTTGGGATGCATTTTTATTTGATCGTATCTTGAAGATCCATCCATGAAGGAGAAGACCTCATGGGTAGACGTGTTATCGATCATCAGCTCAGTAACAGGTACTGGGAAGTTATCCTTTGGGCAAACTTTGTTGAGATCCCGAAAGTCTACGCAGATGCACACCGTCCTATTATTCTTCATCACAGGAACGATGTTAGCGATCCAGTTGGGATATTGAACTTCTTGGATGAAGCCGGAGTCGATTAGTTTCTTGACTTCAACGTTGATACTCATCTCAAGTTCGAGCCGCATTCTTCTTGGCGTCTGTTTGACTGGATTTATGTCTGTCACGCCCCGCTTCCCGGTGTATGGGCAAGGGGATGCGACTGGGTCCGCTATGTATTTACTCAGAAATAAACAGCTAAGCGTATCTAAGCAATATAAAGTAAATGTACACAAGAAAAATGACAATAGATATAATTGAATAACAACTTTTATTTATTAACATTTCTTTACAAGTACAACTGGAATGGAAATACATGAATGGAAAGCAATGCCTAAACAATGGTATGAACTGAAATGAAAAGTATATACAAGTATCTAAAGTTCGGGGTCAAAGGCTAACTGCTCTAAGTCTTCAGTACTGGGCTCGATCTACAGTGAGTCCGATCCACCTGACAACATTCCAAAGAAAGAAGAAAAGAAATGTCGTCAGCGAACAATCACTCGGTAAGTCCCAAAGATGGGTAGAGATAGAATAAACAGAAAGAGAGTATAACTAGTAATGTTTGATTATAATGTTAACGCAGTTGTTTGTAGCTTGGTACATAATATGCCAGTGTATACGAGAGGAGTCCCACTATCTGGAGACTAAGGTATGCGGAGCACAAGGAACCGTTCAGCCACGGTACAATGGCAATGGATATTCAGGTTAGGTGTATTAAAGTGACCGTCTTGTGCCACTTCTAACACATTCCATACCAATCTACCCCTTTAAAAATCCCGTAATGTCTTTTGTATTGATTGTATTATTTTGTTTTGTTATATAGATGGATGATTTGCCGAAACCATGATATCAGTAAATAGAATGGATATAAATGGATAGTCATATAAACAGAGTATATCCATAGTTCGGTTCAGTCAAAATAGATTGATATAGATTGAATTCTGGTATTCATGGATTCATGTTGTATTGTAGTTTATACTTGAATGATATTCAAGTCAGATTGGTTAGATTGAGACTCTGTCTGAGTCAGACACTTTGAAAAGAAATTGAAGTTTTGAATTAGTTTTGATGTTATCGGTAACTGCTGCACATGGACGGCAGGATTTGTGTCTTTTTCCAAGACAATTACCGTGTTGATAACACCGTTTTTAGGTTGTCTACCTTAGATAGGAAAGCACCAATATTCTCCGGCTTCCTGAGGCTTAAGAGAACTGGTCCCGCTTAAACCTATATTTACTAGGGTCCTTATTGTAAATTGATATAACTTGAGAGGGTTTTATGTAAAAATAGTTTTGATATAATTTCAAAATACACCTCAAGTATTTAATTATCTTTTTTAGGGGTTTCATAGATGTATATTTTATAAAAGTGAAATTTTCTAGTGAGTAGAATCTAGTTTTCATTGTATATGGTATTTTAGTGTAATATTGATATTGTATTGAATTGTCATGGTAGTTTTCATGAAATGGTGATTCCTTTGATTTAGAAAATATGGAATATTTGTATAATATATTTAAAATAGATCTATTGATAATTGTTATATATATATATTTAATAAAAATAAAGTTTATTTATTATGTAGAAATCTCATTTTCTTAAAAATTGCATTAAAAATTCCATCGAGATCGAATGCTCCTTTCGGAGGTATGCATCTCGCTCTACTGGGCCTGAGGATGTGCGATAACCCACGCCATCCCGATCGGGGTTCCCCAAAATGGGTTGTAGAGGCACACTTGCAAGGAATTAGATAACACCTTTTTTTAAAGAATTCAGTTTTTAATTATTTAAGGTATTTATTCGTAAAAGTGTATTTTCCCATAATCTAGAATCCCAAAATTCATCGTTCTATATCAAAGATGTGTGTTGTGATGAGGTAGGTCATTAACTCGTGAGTTATCAAAAGGTAATATGGTTAAATTGAATATTTACAAGTTGTATGTAAAATGATGGTATTTTACTGTAAAAGTGAAATACAAGTTGCAACATGAATTATTTTGAGATGAAACTTATTCTAATGTGTTTATTTTTGTTTGCTAAACATTATATGAGAATATAGTATTTTATTGTTTAAGAAAAATCGAGTTTTTAAAGAAAAATGAACCGGAAGTCGGATTAACTCTACTTCCAACGGGTTTTGAAAAAATGAAAGTTTTAGACTAGAGATTGAGAAGGGAAGAGGGGACTTACTATATATAAAGATAGAGGGGAGGTAGAGGAAGACTTTGGAACCGTCGGGGCATCGTTTCATCGCCGGATTTTTCTTGGAACGTCGCTGGAATCTTGCCCTTTGCTAACTCCACTTGCACAACTTGGGACTTGGAAATTTTATAGAGTTTTTGTACTGAAATTCTGAGTGAGGAGGGGTGAAATGTGGTGTGGTATTTATAGAGAAAATTAGGATTTTGAGGGTTAAAGAATGCATTAAAAATATGCATTAAAATTAGAATTAAAGAGTGAAATTACACTCTCTGGATAATTGCAGAGTAAACAAACAATATGGGGTTAGTGGGGTAGGCGAAGAGGTGCCAGGGGAGAAAATTGGGGACCATCCCCTACGGGGCCCGGCGGTGCTGGTCGTGGAGGCAATCTCGCCGGTCGATTTCCAGCGGTTAGGGCTTAGATCTTCGCCACGTGTCTTCGTCGCTTTGTATACTTCAGCGCACATGTTTGATTTCTGTGTGACTCTTAATTTTACGTGTAGTACACGTGTAAACCTTTGGGCTTCAAAAAAGATTAAAAGAAAAATCAACAAAAAGATAATGTGGCTGGGGGGATTCGATCACAGGGGTTACGTCACTGCAGTGCAAGGCTTTACCAATGAGCTATAAGTGCTTTCTTGCTGTTCAAAAGCAATTGAAATACTTATAGTGTACACATGATTGCAAATACTCCATCTGTACATTAAGTTTTAATTAATTTTCTGTACATTAAAATTGGAGTTGTTACATTCTACCCTCCTTACAAAAATTTCGTCCTCGAAATTTACAATTATTTTAAGGACTAGTTTACAAACAAATGAGGATATCTTGCACGCATGTCATCTTCACGTTCCCATGTTGATTCTCCTGGTGAATCTTTTCTCCACATCACTCGAACCAAGTTTACTTCCTTGTTCTGATGTGACTTCACCTTTCTATTTAGGATTTCAATAGGTTGTTGCTCACAGGATAAATCTGGCTGTACAGTGTGCTCGGAGAGATTAAGAATATGGTTGGGGTCACTCACATACCTTCTGAGTTGGGATATGTGGAACACATAGTGCACTCCTTCCAATGAAGGTGGAAGTGCCAAGCGATAAGCTACTTCTCTGACTTGTTCGAGTATGTCGAATGGTCCAATATACCTCAGACGTAGCTTACCCCGTCTTCCAAAACGAATCACTCCACG
The DNA here is from genome assembly GCA_030015575.1 of Agapanthus africanus. Taxonomy (NCBI): domain Eukaryota; kingdom Viridiplantae; phylum Streptophyta; class Magnoliopsida; order Asparagales; family Amaryllidaceae; genus Agapanthus; species Agapanthus africanus. Next base: position 113,564,830 of record JASDDO010000001.1, on the reverse strand, counting down.
GTTCAGAGATATCTTCAAAAATACATGATCTCCCGGTTGGAACTCCAAGTGACGGCGCTTTGTATCAGCCCAGTGCTTCTGTCAATCTTGGGTATGCACATTCTTTCCTTGATAGTGCGAACTACATCGACTGTTGCTACTATCATCTCAGGTCCAAGGAGTTCTTTATCTCCGATGTCGTCCCAACTTAATGGTGATCGACACTTCCTTCCATATAAAGCTGCAAATGGTGACATTCCGATACGTGCTTGGTAGCTGTATGAAAACTCCATAAGATGTAGGTGATCTTCCTACGATCCTCCGAAGTCTAGCATACACGCTCTTAGCATATCTTCTAAGATCTGAATAGTTCGCTCAGACTGACCATCTGTTTGTGGATGATAAGCTGTGCTGAAGTTCAGACTTGTTCCCAAACTAGCTTGTAGACTCTGCCAAAATTGCGATCAGAATCTGGTGTCACGATCGGAGACAATGCAAACCGGTACTCCATATAATCTCATGATTTACTGCATGAGTTCATGGGTATCAGATATAGTACATATTGAAGATTTAAATCTTACTTAGACCCTTACCTTCATGTACGTCTTTGCTAATGTCTCAGTAGATTGGCCAACTCGAAAGGGAATAAAGTGAGCCGACTTTGTGAGTCGATCCATAATAATCAATGCCGCATCGTTACCCTTCGTGCTGCGAGAAAGTGCAGTCACGAAATCCATTGTGATGTGTTACCACTTCCATTCTGGGATAGGTAACGGTTGAAGTAAACCAGCCGTCCGGTGATGTTTAGCCTTTACTTGCTGACATACGAAGCATTTAGCGATGCTTCTGGCTACTTCACGCTTCATTCCATGCCACCAATAATTTTGACGCAGATTTTTGTACATATTTGTACCTCTAGGGTGTACTGAATAAGGAGAGCTGTGAGCTTCTTTAATCAACTCTTCTCGCACAGAACCTTTTGGTACACACAGTCTACTGCCGTATCTCAAAGATCCGTCTTCATGGATGATGAAGTCTGCTCGAAGTCCACTTTCTACTTTTTCTCTGATCTTTTGCAACTTAGTATCACTTGCTTGAGTTGCTTTGATCTGATTGACAATGGTAGATTGAACTTGTAAGTTTATCAAACTTGAAGCGTTACCTGGCATGACCACATCAATCTCTATCTGATGCAAGTCTTGTTGAAGCTTCCACTGTGCGTGATAGTGTGCGCTAGCACCCCACTAGGTTTTACAAGCATCAAGCATGCCATTTTAATATTTTTCCGGGGTGCTAACTAACACTAACGTAGATCGTTAACTAGATGATTAGGTTTTTAGGTTTGATATCTACTTTAAACTATAAGAAGTGAAGATGGCTATACCCTCATAGATCGAGTCCTTCACTTCGCATGCTCCGTGTAGTAGTCCCTCGACTCCACTAGGCTCCACTTGAGGGTTTGGACGATTCCTTCGAAGACCTTCGTGCCGAAGATGATCCACGTGAAGTCCCTCCAACTCAAGCTATCTCTTCACTAAACTATTTGGTGAAGGAAATACACTACACTTGATCGCTAGTCAAGTGTAGGATGGTGGAGTAGGGGATTGGGTTTGCTCACTAGTTTGTTCAAAGTTCTATGGTTCACATCTCATGTGAGGGGTTGAAATTTTGATGCATGTAGAGGAGGAAGAAGAAGATGAAGAGGAGAGTGTGAGCTCAAGCCAAGAAAAATGAGCAAAGACTTAGTGAAGAATGGCTTGACCCCTTTACTTATTGAAGCATCCATTTGTTTCAAATAAACAAATGGAACCATGCTTCAATATTGAAGTGAGACCAATATAAAATAATATCAAGCCATGCCTCACCCATGCTCTTCATTTTCCACCTTTTATTTTCATTTTTCACAAAAATAAAAATCATGCCATGTTTCATAAGTGTGTGTGTGTGTGTGTATATATATTTATATTAATATATGTATATTATGAAGAATAATTAATGAGCTAATGATATTAGTTAAAATATAATTATATCAAATATAATATATATCACATTATTAAATCAACACTTGATTTAATAATCCGGTTATATCACGTATGACCGACTAATATCATTTATCTGTTTATCACATTATCAAATCAACACTTGATTCGATAATCTGGTTATATCTTATATAACTTAACTTGATAACAGATAACTGTAAGATTACAATACGGTATCACATACACGTATTTAATCAGGCCCACACACATATCACATATGTGTCCTACTTCGTTTCGTTTGAACCAGGGAACTTCTGTGTGAGACTCTAAAGACTCGTCAATACGCCAGCAGCAGGTGATGATCACATCAGTCACCTACAAGCCGTCAGCGGTACTAGCTGGACGTAATGGCTACCCGGGTATTGAGCGATATGAAGATCAACAAGTAAGCTTGTCCATACTCTCCATGAAGCCTATCAATAACACTACTGTACAGTCCGATCTCTTCGTCTGATATGTCGCATATCATGTCTAGGGGTGGTAAACGTCAGACCCCAGTAACGTGATAAGTCATGCCGATGTCTAGCCTATAACGGTTCGAGAAACTACTGATAACTCTTATCAGTAAATCTCAGCAGCAATCTTGGCCAAGGACTTCTAGTTATAGCCAATCGAGCATAGCGCAACATCAACCCCTAATACTGGGAGAGACGAAACCCCTCCTATCGCTCATTTCCTTCATGTGACTCGGGACTGTACCCAAAATCCACCTGTTTGCACAACTCCTCTTGAGCGTGGTAGAGAGGAAATCAAAGCACAGTGGGAGCCACACAAGAATCTATGACGATCTCGGGTCTACAGATTAACCTGTACCGGTGTCACCAGAGGACTGCTATCTGACGATAGGTATAATACCAACTAGGAGTCCTCGGTGAGTCCATTCGGTGTATCCATTCTCTTATGAGCACTTGTGTACAATCTTTGATGTCACACACCAATGGTTGTGGGATCAACCATCGCTCTCTAAGGGACAAGAAATGTATACACTAGTCTACTCTGGAATATCGATGCCCTGTCTCGATATCCCCTCGACTAGAAACAGTTAAATGATGTACTTTTAGACCACCCTGGCCCCACTAGTATGATCTCATCATAATCCTGGCAGTCAAGTACATATCCTAAGGGCTTTATCAACATGTAAGAGACAGACAGTATAAATGCCAGTCTACATGTTAAGATAAAGGTAACTTGATAGCATACTATCATGTCGAGCAAGAAAGTCCTCTCTATATATGTCCAAGCATCCACTATATCAACAATAATGGCCTCTAGGGCATACATATTCCTAACAATCTCCCACTTGCACTAAGACCGGTTGTTGTAGTATCTCATATCCAACGTCCCAAAAGTCTCTCGAATAGTATCTGGGGGATGACCTCGGTGAGTGGATCCGCTGTGTTATCCTCTGTGTCAACTCTCCTTACCTCGATCTCCCGGAGATCAACTATCTCCCTGATCAGGTGATACTGTCTAAGAATATGTCTGGATCGTTGACGGGACCGGGGTTCCTAGGCCAAAGCCACAGCTCCATTGTCATCACAATACACAGGTACTGGATGCCCAATGGTAGGAACTAAGTTCATCTTATGAACTCATTCATCCAGACAGAATCTTTGGAAATATCATTAGTAGCGATGTAATTAGCCTCTATAACGAGTCTGCTATGGTATATAGCTTGGAACTCTTCCAACATACCGTCCCTCAACTGAAGGTATAGACAAAACCCGAGACTGGCTATCAGTCGTCCTGATCACTCTGGAAGCTCGAATCGGTAAAGGACTCCACCGTTACCATACACCAAGAATATCTCTTTAGTCCTTCTCAAGTACTTAAGAATGTTCTTCACAGCTGTCCAGTGTTTTGATTGATCATCTCCGTATCGTGTTTTGAAAAGTTTTAATCACAACCAAAGAAATTTATACCGCAATCAATTGACGGTGTCTATTGTAGTTTCGTCGGTGAATGCGGATTGTCCACTGAGAAAGTGTGATTTGCTCGTTATTGTTTTAGTTGAGTTGAAAATTAAAAGATAAAAGGAAATGGCAAGAAAATTGATTCAAGATTTGTGAGTTTCAATTCAAGAAACATAAAGAAAATAAAGATCTAGAATCAAGAATCAAGAATCAAGAAATGTCCCAATCAATTTAGTTATCAAGATTTGTAAAGAGGCTTGTCGGAGTTGATCTAATTGATAGTGATGATGAATACTAATGATTACAAATTCTTATCTATTAAAGATTTGTTGCTAGATCGATAACGATCAATGAGTTTAGGGATCTATTGAAGAAACTAGGGTTTCTTCATCATCATCCCTTGTCCTTTCATTAATTATCATTCAAATTCTAGCCTCTAGCAAATTAAATCATCGATCATTGATCTCTAATTTGGAGCGAGGAAATCGATCTCACTCAAATTAGGTTTTCGATGATTCAATTTCCTAAAGTTTACAAAACTCATAAGACTTAAGAATCGTTGAAGATTTTAGTCGTCATCATCTACCTATTTTCTCGATTCCGATACAAGCGGAGATTTCACTCAAACATCATGAAAAAGAAAAGAATCAAGAATCGATAAATCTTCATAATGCAAGAATGTAAAGAAAAGCAAGATTTACAATATTCACCTTTATTAATCGACGATTAGGTACAATTCACTCAACTCGAGGTTACAAGATTTGAGTAGGTAACTAGATCCGCCGAAATTAACTTCGCATCGATCTTCTTGAGTCGCGGATCATCGTGGATCTCTTGCTCGGATGAAGGTCGGCGTTGCTTCAAAGGATCTCCATTTGCTTGCTTGATTCGCTTCTCGATGAATCTTGATTTGGCTTTTGAATTGGATTTGGGGCTAGGGTTTTGGATCACAAGTTGTGTGACTCAATTTGTGTAAATTGGCTCAATATTCAACTAATGAACCACAATCAACATTCTTTGTAATGATGCCCTAGGTGTCCTTTTATAGTTTTCCCTTTAGCTTCCCCTAGAAACTAGGTATAGCTTCCCTTGGAAGCTTGGTTGTTATGAAGCTTGCATAGGAAGCTAGGTAGTTGTAGAGAAGATTCTAGATTAAGCTAGTTAGCTAGCTTGCAAGAGAAGCTTGGTAGTTATGAAACTTGCACAAGAAGCTTGGCTGTTAGAAGAGAAGCTTCTGGAGAATTCGAGGGACTTTGAAGTGTCTTGAAGAAGTTTGGTCGTTTAAAGAGAAGCTTCGGGAAAAGTTCCAACCGCCGACGAGTCAGATCGGCCGCGGAACCGCGGCCATTTTAGGTGATCTCTGCCTGAAAATCTCTGGTTTATTTCATGTTGGCTTTATGGAACTTTCCTGATGTCTGTAATATTTTTATACTTTCTTGTTTACTGCCATATTTCAAGTCTTTGACTTGACGTATTTTATCAGCACTTTTAGCAGTTCCGGCTCTTTTACCTGGATAATTTCCTGCATACAAACTCGAGACAAGTGTTGATATACAAAGATTTTGCATGTAGTAATTGTAACACCCGAGCCCAGTAATACTATTTATATTACAAGTTGAGAGTTATATATTGCTCATTTCAATTATCCTGATTTTCTGGTGTTTATTGCTAAATTTTAACCGGTTAAGTCTTTTTGGCACATAACAAATTTTAACTCCTAAAATGAAATTTGAAATATCCATGTTGGTCTACTCGTCGCCACTAGTCGCGTGGTAGCGTCCGCGTGTCGAGATTCTGTCCCGTTTGGCTAAACGGGCAAGTTTGGACGACTACGCGCGCGTGCAAGTGTCCGACTTGGGGGCATGCATTTTAATCATTAAACACCTCTTTTCAAAATTTGGAACCCGCTTAAAATCCTATAATTTGAATTTGGAACATTTGGACGCAACCCGGGCTCGATTTGGAAATGTTTCATTTCGCGCCAAAAAGGCCCATTTAATTTAATATCTTTAAACCACTATATATATATATTCTGTTGTTTTAACGTTGAAATCACTGTTTGTTATCCTTTATATTTTTTTGTTACCTTCAAAGATTCGTGCGCAGCCAATCACGAGAAAGGAAATTCTCGTGGGCCCCACCTTTTCCCTCTCTCTCTCTCTATCTTTTCAATCCATTCTCTCTGTCTCTCTCTCTACAATCCCTCAACCTCTCTCTCTCTCCAATCTTTCTCTCTCTCCTCCTATATAATTTTTCTCGTGCAGTCGCCTTCTCCCTCCTCTACCATCGCGAGAAAACCCTGCGAGAAACATCTCGTAACCCTAACCCTAGCCCTCGCGACCCCACCGCCGACCTCCCCGTGACCTCGTCGCCGCCATCAACACCTCCTCGACCTAGCCGCACCTTCCTTCTCTCGTTCTCCCGCTCTCTTCCGCGCCTGCACCCAACCCCGACGACTTCACCCGGCCGCAACTCTCGCCGACGACGCCGCCTCCCATCGCCGACGACTCCCGCGACTCCCTCTCTTCCTCCTCGTCACTACCTCGTCGTCACCTTCCTCCTCTCCTCGCCGGACCACCACCAGACCGAGCCAGAACCCTAGCGCCAACCTCCAGGTCGCCGGAAATCGCGCCGACGACCCTCGTCGACATCTCCCGCGCCACCTCCTTTCCCCCTCGACCACCAGAGCCGACCACCACCCTCCTCTACTCGTCGCACCCCTCTCCAGCGAACCCGAGGCTGTTCAGGCCTTCACAGCCGCCGTCGTTGCCTCGCCGGCGTTCCAGCGCCGTCGAGCCTGCCGTGGTCGCCCCCTGGTGTCTCCCAGTAAGCACTCTTCATCTTTCCTTTGTGCAAAATCCCCCCCGCTGATCTTATTGCATATATCTTGTTGCTAACTCGTTGCCGATGACTTTTGCCGGGACCTGACCGTGCCGTCTTTTGAACCCGATGCTCCAGCGTGGTACCCTGGTCCGTGTGATCCCATTGTTCTCTGTTGGGACTCGATCCGAAGTCCGTGCACCCGTCTCGTGGTTTCTGCCGACGTCGCCTCCGTGCTTTCCGGTTTGCGAAACCGTCGAGGCAAGTATCCGAATACTTGCTTTAACATGCTACAAAACTTAATCATCATATTATAACCACATAGCTGTTAGTAACATCGATATCTTTTATAACTTAGAATTGATGGCCACAATTATCCGTAACATTAAATCAATATAGTAGTTGCTTGAAATTAACCGGTCTGCTATTATTTCACACTTTAACTAACTAAACCAAGTAGATCGTCCTCACTCCATTTGTTAAATCACCCTAAGACAACTATTATGCTTCAGTTTAAATTCATGTAGCTTCATTACTTTATGATTGTCGATATTGCCTCACCTTGTGGCTATTGCATCCCAAAGGTGCGTGAACCTGTTAATAAGAGAATACATAACATCATTGTGTTTACATGGAATAATATGGTTATTTACTGTATCCTGCTGCTGTTCATTATTTGATTGCATACCTGTTGTGAGCACCTACTCGATTGCACTACATATTGGCTTGACCCTGCTACACATGACATATACATACATACCGACTCATCCTGTTGTACCGTGACATGACTTGTTTCATGATTTCATGCCTAATACCGACAAACCCGACCATCCCTGCTATCTATCCAGACAGACCTACTCTTACCGGATTTTGTGTTGGCATTAGTCCTTGACTACTGAATACCTGACCTGTCAAACATAACTTGGGGGTATGGGGAAATCAAAGATGAACCTGACTTGTAACTCGACAGTTCACTACCGTTCGAGTGTACACATTCCTATTCTGTGCCCAGCGGCATGTCTCGGTTTCAGCCGAGAATATTGTGACCGTGATCCCGGGCATGTACGGGGTAATACCGAGTGTACACTTTCCTATTCTGTGCCCAGCGGCATGTCTCGGTTTCGACCGAGAATATTGTGGCCGTGATCCCGGGTATGTACGGGGTAATACCGAGTGTACACATTCCTATTCTGTGCCTAACGGCATGTCTCGGCTGCAGCCGAGAATATTGTGGCCGTGGTCCCGGGTATGTACGGGATACTATTGGGTTACATCGACGATTCATCAATTGGTTTCAAAGACTATAGAGTAGAAACCTGATAGGACAGTTCAGTCACCATTGCACATGACCCTGCTCTGTTATTTCTTAGTACTGCTTTATTCATGTTCATATTTGCATTGCTTATTACCATGTTTATTTATATACTTGATGTCTTGACGCGCTGACGTCTGGGTTTTGCATGGCCCAGATTCTTTACTACTGTCGCCGACCGTGCAGGAGTACTACAGCCAGCAGGCTGATTTGAGTTCTATAGTGGTTAGTTCGTTTATTGCATTTTATTTCCAGGTGCGATCCCGCATTATGGGACGTACCTTTCTATTATTATATTGGATCATTGCTTCCGCACTTATTGTTTATTGACTCTCGTTATTATGGATTTGGACATGTGCTAGATTAGTTTATTTCTCTTGTTCTTGATATCTCTACAACCGTAATGTGACTGTGGATGGATACTTCCTACCCACAGGTCGCATGGTTGGCTATGTCACGTGCCCAATCTTGCGTACTCTGGGAAGCGGGGCGTACTCTGGGAAAGTCGTCGCTTACGCATCGAGACAGCTGAAGACTCATGAGAAGAACTATCCGACTTATGACTTAGAGCTCGCAGCCGTGATCTTCGCCCTGAAGATTTGGAGACACTACCTTTTGGGCGAGAGAGTTGAAGTCTTTACAGATCACAAGAGTTTGAAGTATGTGTTCACTCAGAAGGAGTTGAACATGAGGCAACGCAGATGGTTGGAGCTGATGGCCGACTACGACCTTGATCTTAAGTACCATCCAGGAAAAGTCAACGTCGTGCCGGATGCGCTGAGTCGGTTACCAGCAATTCAGATATTGACTGCACAGAGGGAGATCATTGCGAATTTTCGGAGATTCGACTTAGAGGTTGTGCTACCCCATGCTACAGGACAGTTGATGCAGTTGCAAGTACAGTCGTCCTTAGTTGAGAAGATACCAACCGAGTGTACACATTCCTATTCTGTGCCTAACGGCATGTCTCGGCTGCAGCCGAGAATATTGTGGCCGTGGTCCCGGGTATGTACGGGATACTATTGGGTTACATCGACGATTCATCAATTGGTTTCAAAGACTATAGAGTAGAAACCTGATAGGACAGTTCAGTCACCATTGCACATGACCCTGCTCTGTTATTTCTTAGTACTGCTTTATTCATGTTCATATTTGCATTGCTTATTACCATGTTTATTTATATACTTGATGTCTTGACGCGCTGACGTCTGGGTTTTGCATGGCCCAGATTCTTTACTACTGTCGCCGACCGTGCAGGAGTACTACAGCCAGCAGGCTGATTTGAGTTCTATAGTGGTTAGTTCGTTTATTGCATTTTATTTCCAGGTGCGATCCCGCATTATGGGACGTACCTTTCTATTATTATATTGGATCATTGCTTTCGCACTTATTGTTTATTGACTCTCGTTATTATGGATTTGGACATGTGCTAGATTAGTTTATTTCTCTTGTTCTTGATATCTCTACAACCGTAATGTGACTGTGGATGGATACTTCCTACCCACAGGTCGCATGGTTGGCTATGTCACGTGCCCAATCTTGCGTACTCTGGGAAGCGGGGCGTGACATGGTTCTTTTGGTATCAGAGCCATAGGTTAATTGGGTTGATTCTTGTAGTTGGGTATTGTACCCAATACACGAGTCAGAATACCCGTGTTTAGGAAACATGTCCAGCCACATTGACCGTTTTACCATTCTTGAATCACATTCTTCCTGATTATATCTTTTACGACGTGCAAACTTACTTTGCATGTCGACTCGGAAACCTGATTTCTTGTTATCCCTAGGACTTGGGCGACTTGGGTGGAGTTAAGTAATTGCGGCTATGATACCGCGGCATAGCTACAATGCAGCACTCTATTTAAGTATCTTGGAGTTCTAGCCTTGATCCACATTCAGAATCTATCATCATGCTAATGTTGGGTGTTTTGAGTTCAGGATTATGACAGGTAAGAAGTTGAAGACGTACCGGAGGCGTGTGAACGAAGCCGCCATACTTGGAGAGATAAGAGGAATACTGGAAATCAAAGAAACAGACCGAGCTGATCCAGCAGCACGTGGACTTGTTTCAGGAAGGTTTGCAGATCGTTCAGTAGTCTGTAAACGAAGTTGGAACTAGACCAGTCGACCGAGTAAGGACCGTAGCAGATTTCAGATGGTTGGGTCCTACCACTTTCACTGGTCTGGAGGAGCTGTTGCCAGCCGAGCAGTGGCTAGTAACACGGAGAATTTGCTGATTGCGACACAGATCCCAGAAGACAAGAGTGTTGATGTGGTGCGCATTCAGCTGGTGGATTGCGCCCGAGAGTGATGGCTTGTGGAGGAGACCCGCTGGCCCAGGCCGATCAGTTGGGCGGATTTCTCTAAAAGTTTCCTGGAGAAAATTCTTCCCGCGGACCGCACGGGAGGAAATGGAAGAGAAGTTCATCGGACTAAGGCAGAATGGAGCAGCCGTGGACGTGCATGCAGCAGAGTGGACGAGACTCAGTAGTCTCGCTGGACCTTTCGCGGCCAACGATGTAGATAGCAGTTGCGGTAAGGAAGCAGTTCTGTCGGGCCAGTCGAGTTTAGGACTAGGCCGACAAATAGTGTTCTTGCAGCTATGGAAGTTAATAGTAATGAAGAGCCGGCAGTTGTTCGCGACTTTATGGATGTGTTTGAAGACATTTCGGGCTTACCGCCGAAGCGAGAGGTGGAGTTTGCGATTGACCTTATTCCCGGTGCAGCGACAGTATCAAAGTCTTATTATCCAATGGCACCGGTGGAATTAGAAGAAGTTAAGAAACAAGTTGGTGAACTACTCGAGAAGGGATGGATTCGAAGCAGCAACTCACCTTGGGGAGCTCCAGTTCTTTTAGTGAGGAAGAAGGATCGCACTGCAGACGCAGAGACAAGAGAAGTTATTTGCGAAGATGAGTAAGTGTGAATTCTGGCTGGAAGAAGTGAAGTTTCTGGGGCATGTCGTGTCGGGCGATGGAATCGCCGTTGATCCCGAAAAGATTGCAGCAGTTCGAGATTGGCCTATTCCCAAGAATGTTGCGGAGATAAGCAGTTTTCTTGGACTCGCCGGTTACTACAGAAGATTTGTGGAGAACTTCGCGCGTTTAGCTGAGCCGTTAACCAAGCTTACGCGTAAGGAGGTACCGTTTGTTTGGACGGATGGATGTGCATTGGCCTTCGAGACGTTGAAGCAGAAGTTGATAACCGCCCCGATCCTGACCGTACCGGATGATTCAGGAGGACTGGTGATTCACAGCGACGCATCTGGAAAAGGATTGGGATGTGTTTTAATGCAGAATGGGAAAGTCGTCGCTTACGCATCGAGACAGCTGAAGACTCATGAGAAGAACTATCCGACTCATGACTTAGAGCTCGCAGCCGTGATCTTCGCCCTGAAGATTTGGAGACACTACCTTTTGGGCGAGAGAGTTGAAGTCTTTACAGATCACAAGAGTTTGAAGTATGTGTTCACTCAGAAGGAGTTGAACATGAGGCAACGCAGATGGTTGGAGCTGATGGCCGACTACGACCTTGATCTTAAGTACCATCCAGGAAAAGTCAACGTCGTGCCGGATGCGCTGAGTCGGTTACCAGCAATTCAGATATTGACTGCACAGAGGGAGATCATTGCGGATTTTCGGAGATTCGACTTAGAGGTTGTGCTACCCCATGCTACAGGACAGTTGATGCAGTTGCAAGTACAGTCGTCCTTAGTTGAGAAGATTAAAGCGGCACAATCGCAGGATCCTAGACTGCAAAAGTTTCGAGAGCAGGTTAAAGCCGGACTACGAACCGATTTACTGATCCATGAAGACGGTTCGTTGAGATATGGTAGCCGTGTGTGTGTGCCAAAAGGAGATGTGCGTGAAGAGCTTATGAAGGAGGCACACAGTTCAGCTTACTCTGTACATCCAGGAGGGACAAAGATGTATCGAGGTATTCGACAGCATTTCTGGTGGGAAGGTATGAAACGGGAAATTGCTCGCTTCGTGGCTAAGTGCTTGGTGTGTCAGCAAGTCAAGGCTGAACACCAAAGGGTTGCTGGTTTATTGCAACCACTTCCGATTCCTCAGTGGAAGTGGGAACATATAACCATGGATTTCGTGACGGCTTTACCGCGGAGTCCAAAGGGCAACAATGCCGTATGGGTGATTGTCGATCGTTTGACCAAGGCAGCTCACTTTATTCCTTTTCGGGTTGGTCAATCGACAGAGACTTTGGCAGAGCGGTACATGCAAGAGATAGTGAGATTGAATGGAGTGCCGGTAAGCATCGTGTCCGATCGGGACACTCGGTTCTTGTCGCACTTTTGGAGGAGTTTACAAGAAAGTTTGGGGACTCGATTGATGTTTAGCACAGCTTATCATCCTCAAACTGATGGACAATCGGAGAGAACGATCCAGACCCTTGAAGATATGTTGAGGGCTTGCATGTTAGACTTCAAAGGTTCCTGGGAGGATCATCTGCACCTGGTGGAGTTTTCGTACAACAATAGCTTCCAAGCGACTATTCAGATGGCTCCGTTTGAAGCGTTGTATGGTCGTAAGTGCCGTTCACCAGTTTTTTGGGATGATGTTGGTGAACGAAGGTTACTAGGACCAGATTTGGTGGTACAGACAGTCGAGAAGGTGAATACAATCAGGAAGCATATGAAGGCAGCTCAGGACAGACAGAAAAGTTGGGCCGACACGTCAAGAAGACCTCTAGAGTTCGCCGTGGGTGATTTGGTATTCCTGAAGATATCACCGACTAGAGGGGTGTTTCGCTTTGGAAGTCGGGGAAAGCTTAGTCCTCGATTCGTTGGACCCTTCGAGATTTTGGAGCGTGTTGAGAGGTATCGTACCGGTTGGCGTTACCACAGTCATTAGCAGGAGTTCACAATGTGTTTCATGTGTCTCAACTACGGAGGTATGTTCGTGATGAGACTCATGTCTTGGATCATTCGGAGTTGACTGTACGAGAGGACCTAACTTTTGAGGAGCGACCAGTTGAAATCAAAGATCGAAGAGAAAAGGTTCTTAAGAACAAGGTTATCCCTCTTGTGCTAGTTTCTTGGGGTAATCGATCGCATGGAGAATCCACTTGGGAGCGAGAAGACGAGATCCGGCAGAATTTCCCTCACCTTTTCCAGTAGTTAGCTATCTTGTATTCTTGGAATTTCGAGGACGAAATTCTTTTGTAGTTGGGTATGATGTAACACCCGAGCCCAGTAATACTATTTATATTACAAGTTGAGGGTTATATATTGCTCATTTCAATTATTCTGATTTTCTGGTGTTTATTGCTAAATTTTAACCGGTTAAGTCTTTTTGGCACATAACAAATTTTAACTCCTAAAATGAAATTTGAAATATCCATGTTGGTCTACTCGTCGCCACTAGTCGCGTGGTAGCGTCCGCGTGTCGAGATTCTGTCCCGTTTGGCTAAACGGGCAAGTTTGGACGACTACGCGCGCGTGCAAGTGTCCGACTTGGGGGCATGCATTTTAATCATTAAACACCTCTTTTCAAAATTTGGAACCCGCTTAAAATCCTATAATTTGAATTTGGAATATTTGGGCGCAACCCGGGCTCGATTTGGAAATGTTTCATTTCGCGCCAAAAAGGCCCATTTAATTTAATATCTTTAAACCACTATATATATATATTCTGTTGTTTTAACGTTGAAATCACTGTTTGTTATCCTTTATATTTTTTTGTTACCTTCAAAGATTCGTGCGCAGCCAATCACGAGAAAGGAAATTCTCGTGGGCCCCACCTTTTCCCTCTCTCTCTCTATCTCTTCAATCCATTCTCTCTGTCTCTCTCTCTACAATCCCTCAACCTCTCTCTCTCTCCAATCTTTCTCTCTCTCCTCCTATATAATTTTTCTCGTGCAGTCGCCTTCTCCCTCCTCTACCATCGCGAGAAAACCCTACGAGAAACATCTCGTAACCCTAACCCTAGCCCTCGCGACCCCACCGCCGACCTCCCCGTGACCTCGTCGCCGCCATCAACACCTCCTCGACCTAGCCGCACCTTCCTTCTCTCGTTCTCCCGCTCTCTTCCGCGCCTGCACCTAACCCCGACGACTTCACCCGGCCGCAACTCTCGCCGACGCCGCCGCCTCCCATCGCCGACGACTCCCGCGACTCCCTCTCTTCCTCCTCGTCACTACCTCGTCGTCACCTTCCTCCTCTCCTCGCCGGACCACCACCAGACCGAGCCAGAACCCTAGCGCCAACCTCCAGGTCGCCGGAAATCGCGCCGACGACCCTCGTCGACGTCTCCCGCGCCACCTCCTTTCCCCCTCGACCACCAGAGCCGACCACCACCCTCCTCTACTCGTCGCACCCCTCTCCAGCGAACCCGAGGCTGTTCAGGCCTTCACAGCCGCCGTCGTTGCCTCGCCGGCGTTCCAGCGCCGTCGATCCTGCCGTGGTCGCCCCCTGGTGTCTCCCAGTAAGCACTCTTCATCTTTCCTTTGTGCAAAATCCCCCCCGCTGATCTTATTGCATATATCTTGTTGCTAACTCGTTGCCGATGACTTTTGCCGGGACCTGACCGTGCCGTCTTTTGAACCCGATGCTCCAGCGTGGTACCCTGGTCCGTGTGATCCCATTGTTCTCTGTTGGGACTCGATCCGAAGTCCGTGCACCCGTCTCGTGGTTTCTGCCGACGTCGCATCCGTGCTTTCCGGTTTGCGAAACCGTCGAGGCAAGTATCCGAATACTTGCTTTAACATGCTACAAAACTTAATCATCATATTATAACCACATAGCTGTTAGTAACATCGATATCTTTTATAACTTAGAATTGATGGCCACAATTATCCGTAACATTAAATCAATATAGTAGTTGCTTGAAATTAACCGGTCTGCTATTATTTCACACTTTAACTAACTAAACCAAGTAGATCGTCCTCACTCCATTTGTTAAATCACCCTAAGACAACTATTATGCTTCAGTTTAAATTCATGTAGCTTCATTACTTTATGATTGTGGATATTGCCTCACCTTGTGGCTATTGCACCCCAAAGGTGCGTGAACCTGTTAATAAGAGAATACATAACATCATTGTGTTTACATGGAATAATATGGTTATTTACTGTATCCTGCTGCTGTTCATTATTTGATTGCATACCTGTTGTGAGCACCTACTCGATTGCACTACATATTGGCCTGACCCTGCTACACATGACATATACATACATACCGACTCATCCTGTTGTACCGTGACATGACTTGTTTCATGATTTCATGCCTAATACCGACAAACCCGACCATCCCTGCTGTCTATCCAGACAGACCTACTCTTACCGGATTTTGTGTTGGCATTAGTCCTTGACTACTGAATACCTGACCTGTCATACATAACTTGGGGGTATGGGGAAATCAAAGATGAACCTGACTTGTAACTCGACAGTTCACTACCGTTCGAGTGTACACATTCCTATTCTGTGCCCAGCGGCATGTCTCGGTTTCAGCCGAGAATATTGTGGCCGTGATCCCGGGTATGTACGGGGTAATACCGAGTGTACACTTTCCTATTCTGTGCCCAGCGGCATGTCTCGGTTTCGACCGAGAATATTGTGGCCATGATCCCGGGTATGTACGGGGTAATACCGAGTGTACACATTCCTATTCTGTGCCTAACGGCATGTCTCGGCTGCAGCCGAGAATATTGTGGCCGTGGTCCCGGGTATGTACGGGATACTATTGGGTTACATCGACGATTCATCAATTGGTTTCAAAGACTATAGAGTAGAAACCTGATAGGACAGTTCAGTCACCATTGCACATGACCCTGCTCTGTTATTTCTTAGTACTGCTTTATTCATGTTCATATTTGCATTGCTTATTACCATGTTTATTTATATACTTGATGTCTTAACGCGCTGACGTCTGGGTTTTGCATGGCCCAGATTCTTTACTACTGTCGCCGACCGTGCAGGAGTACTACAGCCAGCAGGCTGATTTGAGTTCTATAGTGGTTAGTTCGTTTATTGCATTTTATTTCCAGGTGCGATCCCGCATTATGGGACGTACCTTTCTATTATTATATTGGATCATTGCTTCCGCACTTATTGTTTATTGACTCTCGTTATTATGGATTTGGACATGTGCTAGATTAGTTTATTTCTCTTGTTCTTGATATCTCTACAACCGTAATGTGACTGTGGATGGATACTTCCTACCCACAGGTCGCATGGTTGGCTATGTCACGTGCCCAATCTTGCGTACTCTGGGAAGCGGGGCGTGACAGTAATAAACACACAATTTCCCTTATAATGCCGGTTATAATGTATAACACATGTTATTTGGTATTTTGCAGACAAATTGCTAATATGTGCTATATTTATTCCAAACACCTTTAGATGATTGCACAGAATAGGGAAATTGATGTGTTTAAAATGCAATATTTTCGACTGATCATGTTTCTCCCCTGGATCTGATTGATACCCACTCACTACACCTAGTGAGTAAGCTACATCTGGTATGGTACATAACATCGCATACACGATTGACCTGACTGCCGAAGCATAGGATATCACTTGTATGCGAGTCCTCTCCAAATTAGTCTTGAGAGGTATCTCTTTGGAGAGAGTGATTTCTGAACAAGCGGGTACATTACCACGCTTAGAATCTTCCATACTAAACCACTTTTATTATGGTGTCTATGTACCTGGATCGGGACAATCTCAAATCCATTTAGATCTATCTCTATAGATCTATATCCCCAGGATGTAGGAGGTATCAGTTAGATCTTTCATGGAGAACTTGTGTGATAAGAGTTGCTTGACCGAGTGTAGCATAGGAACATCGTTTCCTATCAAGAGTATGTCATCCACGTACAATACGAGGAAGACAACCATACTCTCTACAACCTTCTTATATATATATGGTTCATCTACCTTTTTTATGAAGTCAAACTTTTTGAAAGTTTCATCAAAACAGATGTTCCATCTCCGCGATGCCTGCTTTAATCCGTAGATGGATTCAAGCAGCTTGCACACGCTTCCGCTGCTCCCACTGTCTACGAAGCCCTCTGGCAGTGTCATATACACACTCTCTTCTAAATCACCATTTAGAAAAGCAGTTTTGACGTGGAGTCTGCCGGATTTCGTAGTTATGGTATGCAGCAACGGCACGTAGGATCCTGATGGACTTAAGCATAACGACAGGAGAATATGTTTCATCATAGTCGACACCTGGTCGTTGACGAAAACCTTTTGCTACAAGTCTAGCTTTGAAAGTCTCAACTTTTCCATCTGCACCAAATTATCTTTCTCATAGATCCTCTTTCTCCCGATGGATTTACCCTTTCAGGAGCAACTTCCAAAGTTAACACTTTGTTGGTGTACATGGATTCCATCTCAGATCGCATAGCATCCAGCCATTTCACAGAGTCTCCACTTGTGATGGCCTGCTCGAAACTAGTTGGGTCATCTTTTCCATGATGCAATCCTCGCTCCCATCGTCTATGAGAAAACCGTAGTATCTCTCAGGCAGATGAGGAACCCAACTAGATCTGTGGAGTGGCTGTGGTTCGTCGAGGACTATTGAATCTTCCGGTTCCACCAAATTGTCAGTTATAGTTTGCGTTGCTGGAACTTCTTCCAATTCTACCTCATTGCCACTAATTTCATTCATAAGAAATTCCTTTTCTAAAAAGGTGGCATGTCGAGAAACAAAACACCTTTTGTTCCTCAGTGTGGTAGAAGATATACCCTCGCGAATGCTTGGGATATCCTACAAACTTGCACAGAATTGACCTTGCCTCAAGCTTGTCCGGATTTTGCTTTTCAACATAGGGCGGACAACCCCATATCTTAACTCATTTAAGAGATGGTCTTTTCCCATTCTATATCTCATATGGAGTGGTAGGCAACAGATTTGGTCAGAACTCTATTCAATAGGTATGTAGCTTTCTCAAGTGCATGTCTCCAAAAGGAAATAGGTAACTCAGCAGTACTCATTATAGAGCGCACTATATCTAATACGGTGCAATTTCTCCACCCTGATATATCATTGTGCTGTGGTGTATACGGAGGAGTAAACTGAGAGAGAATCTCATTCTCTTTTAAATAATCCCGGAATTCCGTTCTCAAGTATTCTCCTCCCCGATCATATCGAAGGATTTGAATACTTTTACCCATCTGGTTTTCAGCTTCGTACTTATATTCCTTGAAATTCTCAAAAGATTCAGATTTGTGTTTCAACAAGAACATATGTCCGTATCTTGAGAGAACATCGGTGAATGTAATAAAGTACGCGGAACCATCCCTGGCATGTGTAAACATAGGACCACATACATCACTATGTATCTGTCCAAGAGTTCAGTAGCTCTTTCTCTGTTTCCAGTAAACGGAGATTTGGTCACCTAGCCTTTGAGACATGACTGAAAAGTTTCATAAGATGTAAATTCGAACGGATTCTAATATGCATCCTTATGGAACTTTAGCTAGTCTTGTTTCATCGATATGACCCAGTCTACAATGCCACAAGAAGACTTCGTTCATTTCTGAACTGTTCCTCTTATGTGTGTTCTGTACGTTTAGAACTGTGGTTTGATGCAGAACGTGTATACTGTTATACAACGTACCTTACCCAATCAACACTTGATCTAAGAAATTATTCACAATATTTTTGGTATGAAATAACAGTCGCTTAGAATCAATGTATTACCAGTTTGTAACACTAGGTGATATTTGCCAAATACTTTGGCTGCAACAATTGCACCATTCCCTACTACTAGAGACATATAACCTTTCCCAGTTCTCTACCCGTCTTTAGCCCATGTAACAAATTACATATGTAGGATCTTGATCCGGTATCCAATACCCAGGACGTAGAAACAACTGAGAAACAGTTCTTGGTAACGAACACACCCGAAGACAATGCATCAACATGCTTATTCTTCGTTTGGGTGGCGTGGAAATCCGGATATTCCTCTATTCCTTGCTCAGACTTATGACAATTATAAAGTATAGCAGAATCCAGCCGAGTATAATAAGTAGGTTCGGTCGATACATCCATATTATTATCCTGATTAAGGCATTTCATTGGTCGGTACCAGGAGAGAGAAGGATAATCACTTTCCGTGCGCTCTTTGCAAGATTAGATTGGTTATTTTATCTAATCAGGATGGCTCCCACCGTTTTTATCAAATCTTCCTTAAAACCCTAAAAGGTAAGATTAGCCGGGATTAATTACACCCTACAGGTTCGCCAATCGTTCGTCCAGGAAGGTATCGGTACTCCAAGAGAGGTTTCCCTGTGCTTTCGCACGGACCTAATTAAAATAAATCTCGTTTCCCTAGAGGCATAACCTCGTTGACACCTTTCTAGACACCTACTTGATTAGCTAATTGTAAAGTGCAAAACACTTCCAGGAGTAACTCTTACTCGCAGCGGGTATCGGGATCCAACTATTGTAACAACCCTAATTTTCTTATACACTTTTTCCATACAAATTTTTAAATTGTTTTTTTTCAAAATCCTTAAAGGGGTATTTATTGCCTGAGCACAAGAGTTAAGTAATTAATTAGCAATTTAATTACAAGAAGGAGCTTGTAGCTCATTGGTAATACCTTGCATTGCTGAACCAAGCCACCAAAGTTCAAATCCCATGCCCCACATTATTTTTAATATTTATTTTGTTTTAAATTTTATAGAAGCCCAACAGTCAACACGTGATAACTCCATATTTTCCCACTACACAAACAAAACTGAAAGTACCAGTGACTACCTCCGGCGACCCCCCACCTTCCGAGCCCCCGACTCGGGCCGGCGCCGCTGGCCGGACTCAGCCGGTCGGCCGAGTCGTCAACTACAAATTGGTGCCTCTTCACATGCCCTACCCCCTGCATACTTTAAATCTGCAGACCACTTCCAGAGAGCTCATTATACCCTATTTACTCCAATTTTTAATGATTTTTAATACATTTTACAATTTTTTTAAAATTAAAACCCTACATCTACCTTAACCCCAGCCTAACCCTATAAATACCATCCCTAACATCTACCCTCTCACTCCAAACTCTGAGCCAACTCTCTAGAATTCTCAAGAAAACCTTGTGTACAATCGAAGTGAGCGAAAGGTGAAGCTCCGGCAAATTCTTCGGCGGATTTTCCGGCAACGTCCGTAGGAACTCCCGGCGATGAAACGACGCATTGCCGACTCCTTCCGAACCATATCCCTCTTCTAGTTGTCCAAAACCCGTAAGTCCCCAATTCTACCTCTCTTTTCTTTTCTAAAATACGGATTTACAAAACCCGACGGAATCGGAATCAATCCGATTTTCGATTCGATTTCAATATAAAACTTCGTTTCTCGTTAATACAATTATGCTTAAACTCTCTCATGTTGACTATTAAACACTAATCAACCAAATTGATCAAGTTTCATATCATAAAATAATTACGATTTCATTTTACCGTATTTTTCATTTAAATACCACATAGTTTCAATTCAACATTCAATATCACAAAACCTTACTATACCTTTAAGTAGATCATGAGGTAATGACCTATCTCCTCCCACGCTCATATGCAACATAGCACAATACCCTCGGGAACATAGAATATGGGAAAACGATATCTTTACAAATAAATACCATTTACTTAATAAAACCGTTTTCTAAAGGATTTAGTATTTATACAATCTTTGCAAAGCGGCGCTACAACCCATTTTGGGGAACCTGTTCTGGATAGTGCGGATTATCGCACAACCTCGGACTTAGTAGTGCGAGATTCAGACCTCCGCAAGGAGCATTCGGTCTCGAAAGATTAAAAATACGACATTTTAAGAAAACGAGATTTCTAGAATATTATAGATATATAAAAAAATTATTTTCATATAAATATATGTATATGTAAAACAAAAATATCTATTTTGAATTATTATAAATATTCCACTTTTTTCTAAAAATGTCACAAGAATCATTTTACACTAAAATACCATGAATTCCATACAAAACCAATATTACAAATAAATACCTTTTATTATGAATTTAGGTTATTCTCATTAGAATTGTCATAAATATAAAATCTACATTTATTACAAGTCTAAAGACGATAATAAATATTTGGGGTGTATTTTGAAAACTATACAAAGTATTTTTACCTAAAACCCCCTCAAGTTTTATAATTTACCCTAAGGACCCTAGTAAATATAGGTTTAAGCGGGACCAATCTCTTGAGCTTCAGGGAGCCGGAGAAGTGGATGCTTGCCTATCTAAGGTAGACAACTTAACAACGGCGTTATCAATACGATAATCGTCTTTGAAAAATACACAAATCCTGCCGCCCATGTGCAGCGGCTACCGATAGCATCAAAACAATCAGGACTTCAATTTACTTTTCTAATTGTCTGACTCAGTTTGAGTCTCATTATAATCTGACTTGAATATGATTCAAGTATAATCTACAATCTACAATCAACAATCTACAATCTATAATATTCCAATTCAACATGAATCCATGAATCCATTATACAGCTTGACTTAACCGAACCATGGATATACATTCCATTTACATGATTTTCCAGTTACATCCATTCACATGATTCTACGGTTATATCCATTTACTGATATCATGGTTTCGGTCGGTCAATCAATTATACAATCAATACAATTTACAAAACAAACAATACAAACAAGACATCTCGGGGTTTAAGGGGTAGATTGGTACGGAAGGTGTTAGAAGTGGCACGAGACAGTAAGACTTAATACACCTAACATGAATCCAGTTGCTGTTATACCGTGGCATAAACGGTTCCTTATACTATACTTGCCTTTAGTCTCTGGCATATAAAGACTCCTCTCGTATACACTGGCATTCTTCTGTACCAAGCTACAAACAACGGCGTTAATACAACATTACAACAATATAATACAACTTTAAAAGATATCTTCTTATTCTGTCTATTATACTTTCCTCTTATCTTTGGGACTTACCGAGCGACCTGTTCGCTGACGACATTCTATTTCTTTCTTCTTTAAATATCGTCAGGTGATTTGCACCCGTCAGAGATCGAGCCCACCGCTGAAGACTTGGAACATTTCAGTGAAGATCCCGAGCTCTAGTCATTGTACACTTTCCATTCAGTACTTTCATTTCTGTTATGCCATTGTTTATGCATTGCTTTTTATTCAGTTGTATTTACTTTTCATGCATTGTACAAAAGAATATTAATAAATAAAGTTGCTGTTCAGTTTATATCTCTTGTCTCTTGTGCTTACTTTTATATTGCTTAGATACGCTTAGCGTATTTACTTCACAGTAAATACATAGCGGCCTCGTCCCGTCCCCTTCGCCGTATACCGGAAAGCAGGGCGTGACAGGTTTTGTTGGTGGCCCAAGCAGGTCAGAGTTGTATGGAACCCTAAGCAATATAAAACATAAGAACCAGCAACTAAAACATTCTTTACAATCATGTTCCTTGAATCTTACAATTTCATGTTCTTTGAATCCTATACCTTGAATTTGTCCTAATCCAAAATTCCCTCACCTCTTTTACAATTTTACCAAAACCTTCGCATTCTTTCATTCCTTCACACATTCTTCACAGTTTTAAAACTTTTGCACCACCTTGTTATTTTTCACATACGGTCAGTACACCAGCACCAAACTTTTCTTGGATTTGTTACACTTTCTTTTTACAAATTTGGAGGACGAAATTTTTATAAGGAGGGCAGAATGTAACAACCCTAATTTTCTTATACACTTTTTCCATACAAATTTTTAAATTGTTTTTTTTCAAAATCCTTAAAGGGGTATTTATTGCCTGAGCACAAGACTTAAGTAATTAATTAGCAATTTAATTATAAGAAAGAGCTTGTAGCTCATTGGTAATACCTTGTATTGCTAAACCAAGCCACCAGAGTTCAAATCCCATGCCCCACATTATTTTTAATATTTATTTTGTTTTAAATTTTATAGAAGCCCAACAGTCAACACGTGATAACTCCAGATTTTCCCACTACACCCACAAAACTGAAAGTACCAGTGAGTACCTCCGGCGACCCCCCACCTTCCGAGCCCCCGACTCGGGCCGACGCCGCCGGCGGGACTCGGCCGGTCAGCCGAGTCGTCAACTACAAATTGGTGCCTCTTCACATGCCCTACCCCCTGCATACTTTAAATCTGCAGACCACTTCCAGAGAGCTCATTATACCCTATTTACTCCAATTTTTAATGATTTTTAATACATTTTACAATTTTTTTAAAATTAAAACCCTACATCTACCCTAACTCTAGCCTAATCCTATAAATATCACCCCTACCCTCTACCCTCTCACCCCAAACTCTGAGCCAACTCTCTAGAATTCTCAAGAAAACCTTGTGTTCAATCGAAGTGAGCGAAAGGCGAAGCTCCGGCAAATTCTTCGGCGGATTTTCCGGTAACGTCCGTAGGAACTCCCGGCGACGAAACGATGCACCGCAGACTCCTTCCGAACCATCTCCCTCTTCTAGTTGTCCAAAACCCGTAAGTCCCCAATTCTACCTCTCTTTTCTTTTCTAAAATATGGATTTACAAAATCCGACGGAATCGGAACCAATCCGATTTCCGATTCGATTTCTTTATAAAGCTTCACTTCTCGTTAATACAATTATGCTTAAACTCTCTCATGTTGACTATTAAACACTAATCAACCAAATTGATCAAGTTTCATATCACAAAATAATTACTATTTCATTTTACCGTATTTTTCATTTAAATACCACATAGTTTCAATTCTACCTTCAACATCACAAAACCTTGCTATACCTTTAAGTAGATCACGAGGTAATGACCTACCTACTCACACACTCATATGTAACATAGCACAACACCCTCGGGAACATAGAATACGGGAAAACGATATCTTTACAAATAAATACCATTTACTTAAGAAAACCGTTTTCTAAAAGATTTAGTATTTATACAATCTTTGTAAAGCGCCGCTACAACCCATTTTGGAGAACCCGTTCGGGATGGTGCGGATTATCGTACATCCTCGGGCTTAGTAGTGCGAGATTCAGACCTCCGCAAGGAGCATTCGGTCTCGAAAGATTTAAAATACGACATCTTAAGAAAACGAGATTTCTAGAATATTATAGATATATACAAAAATTATTTTCATATAAATATATGCATATGTGACACAAAAATATCTATTTTGAATTATTATAAATATTCCACTTTTTTCTAAAAATGTCACAAGAATCAGTTTATACTAAAATACCATGACATCCATACAAAACCAATATTACAAATAAATACCTTTTATTATGAATTTAGGATATTCTCATTAGAATTGTCACAAATATAAAATCTACATTTATTACAACTCTAAAGACGATAATAAATACTTGGGGTGTATTTTGAAAACTATACAAAGTATTTTTACGTAAAACCCCCTCAAGTTCTATAATTTATCCTAAGGACCCTAGTAAATATAGGTTTAAGCGGGACCAATCTCTTGTGCCTCAGGGAGCCGGAGAAGTGGGTGCTTGCCTATCTAAGATAGACAACTTAACAACGGTGTTATCAATACAGTAATCGTCTTTGAAAAAGACACAAATCTTGCCGCCCATGTGCAGCGGTTACCGATAACATCAAAACAATCAGGACTTCAATTTACTTTTCTAATTGTCTGACTCAGTTTGAGTCTCATTATAATCTGACTTGAATATGATTCAAGTACAATCTACAATCTATAATCTACAATCTACAATCAATAATCTACAATCTACAATATTCCAATTCAACATGAATCCATGAATCCATTATACAGCTTGACTTAACCGAACCATGGATATACATTCCATTTACATGATTCTCCAGTTACATCCATTCACATGATTCTACGGTTACATCCATTTACTGATATCATGCTTTCGGTCAGTCAATCAATTATACAATCAATACAATTTACAAAACAAACAATACAAACAAGATATCTCGGGGTTTAAGGGGTAGATTGGTACGGAAGATGTTAGAAGTGGCACGAGACAGTAAGACTTAATACACCTAACATGAATCCAGTTGCTGTTGTACCGTGGCATAAACGGTTCCTTGTACTATACTTGCCTCTAGTCTCTGGCATATAGAGACTCCTCTCGTATACACTGGCATTCTTCTGTACCAAGCTACAAACAACAGCGTTAATACAACATTACAATAATATAATACAACTTTAAAAGATACTTTCTTATTCTGTCTATTCTACTTTCCTCTTATCTTTGGGACTTACCGAGCGACCTGTTCGCTGACGACATTCTATTTTTTTCTTCTTTGAATGTCGTCAGGTGATTTGGACCCGTCAGAGATCGAGCCCACTGCTGAAGACTTGGACCATTTCAGTGAAGACCCCGAGCTCTAGTCATTGTACACTTTCCATTCAGTACTTTCATTTCTGTTATTCCATTGTTTAGGCATTGCTTTTTATTCAGTTGTATTTACTTTTCATGTATTGTACAAAAGAGTTAATAAATAAAATTGCTGTTCAGTTTATATCTCTTGTTTCTTGTGCTTACTTTTATATTGCTTAGATACGCTTAGCGTATTTACTTCACAGTAAATACGTAGCGGCCTCGTCCCGTCCCCTTCGCCGTATACCGGGAAGCGGGGCGTGACAACTATCATATAGATGGTATGCAATCTCATTGCAAATTTCAACACTTGAAATTCCCGATAATGGTTTTTACCCCCAGCGTCCTATGACCTTGACGCAGGACAAACAACCCAAAGGGCGCTAGTCAAGTTCAACCCGTTCATTTCTTGATTGAATTAAACTCACCCGTACGACCCTTGACGTAGGCCAAACAACGTCGTACGACTACCCTAATCCAATCGCATCACATGCTAGCAGATAAGCACTAATCAGCTACCGCACACTACGACTTGACGCAGGCCAACAAATGCAGCATGAATACTAAAATAGTACTTATCTGAAATGACGGAGGGCTACGCAGGTTTTTAAGAAAACCATGAGCGTAATGAACTTGAAATCGTTGTAGAATCTAACGATTTTGAAAAGGAGTGTTTTTGAGGCTTTTGCTAGTTTCGCTAAAGAGCTCACTTCCGGTGATGGGATCTCGGCTCTTTTCTCATCGAATGAGGTGCAGGATATTCAGGAATACCACTATGCAAAGCAAGAACTAGAGAAGCTATCAAAAATAAAACCGAGTGAGCTGTAGCATTTGCTAGTTTCGCTAAAGAGGTCACTCCTGGTGAATGGATCTCGGCTCTTTCCTCATCGAATGAGGTGCTGGATATTCATCAAGGAAACCACTATGCAAAGCAAAAACTAGAGCTACCCTTTTTGAAAATTTGATTCTACAATATCTTTAGGTTTCTTTCTTTTCATTAATCTCATTAATGAAGTCCCATCATTTAATGTTTCCTAAACATTACAGAAAAGTGAAACGAAAATAGAACGTACGCTTATACCATCCACATTCGCCACTGGGCCCCGTCATGCACCGTTAGGTTACTTAACTACTGGCAGAGCGGGGGTTGAACTAGTGCGGGTGCAAAATATAAGCAACGTTTATTATATATCATATATATAATATTACATTCGTCTTACGCAGTTATATGATCACATCACAGAACCAAGCAGCAGAAGCAACATATGAAATATTGGATATACTAGGATTTCCATGTTTTAAATTTGCCAATAATGTAAAACACGGATTCCACGGTCATGAAGAATAGCCAAACCCACATCTCTAGACCCCTACGAGAGCGGCAAGTAACCCTACCAATTCTAGAGTTAGGAGACTCGGTCTCAACTCCTTAAGATAGTCTCCCACTGGACTCTAGAACCCGGTTACTTATGCTCCCCTCCCTGGGTCTATCCTAATACGGAAAAGTAAATAATATACATCAATGGTGACATCATCCTCAACCCAGATGTGCCTCAATGAAAGAATATTACATAAAAATTTTACATGAATGAAAATTAAAACTCTCATCTCATATAAAACCCCCGGCTATTCAATCACGACGATCCAATAAAACATATCAACGACACATAATATCACATATCATCAACGTAAGTAAATATGCCTATCCTAAATTCCGTTGACATATAGCATCGAGATTTGGGATACCCCATGTATTACACTTACGGTCGCAGAAAAGAAATGTAAAACTGTAATAATTAGAATCCGCATATCCTTAGACATCATAAATTCGGAATATCTCATATTCCGAATTTCATGCCTAACTCTATAAACCCCACATTTTAGTCTCATATCAAAAACTATTTTCAATAATTTAGTCGGGTAATTCAACCAGATTCCCGACTACTAGATCGAATACGCGTCGGAAACTATAGTAGATGGCCGCACCCCCGATGCCGTCGACTAAGTGCACTTAGGCGGAATACCATGGCTTCGAGCACCCGAGTGGGTGCTATTGGTAACGGGGTTCTCCTACAGTCACTTGGTTGAGGCAATGGGGCGAGGCTATCTAGTAAAGTTATTCGGCGAGTATTTGTGTATGATACGCAATTGCGACGGAGTTTCGATCCAAATCGAAACTTTGTGGCAATCGATCTACCGAGACTAAAATGCTAGATTTAAAAACACTAACTAGTTTTCACAAAACTAATTAAATGTGGATTCCAACTACTGCATCCATATTAAACATAAACCCGAAACAATGTTAAATTACGAATACGAAACACTCCGTATTAGCCCCAGTTGAACTGTTAACATCACATGCAAACTGGGCTAATCAAACAATACCTGAAACCCCAAAATCAAGCCAACAGAGCACAAAACAAATACGAGACCAAAACAAGATGGTACGGCCGGCGAGGCCGATTAAAATGATAATCTCGCCAGATTTTTAAAGGTGGATTGGTCTCGTTTTTGTTGTGTGTTCTTGTTATATCATATATAACATTCTGCAGTTGTTTAAATAATTTTCTGAGATCATTTTAAAATCGACAGAAACTTGGGGTTTCATGTTACATTTTCGGAGTAGTTTCGATTTCGTGTTTCTATTAATATCGTTTAATCTTCTAGCTTTGGCTCTGATACCATGATAGTGTACGCTAGCACCCCACTGGGTTTTACAAGCATCAAGCATGCCGTTATAATATTTTTCCGGGGTGCTAACTACACTAACGTAGATCGTTAACTAGATGATTAGGGTTTTAGGTTTGATATCTACTTTAAACTATAAGAAGTGAAGATGGCTATACTCTCGTAGATCGAGTCCTTCACTTCGCATTCTCTGTGTAGTAGTCCCGCGACTCCACTAGGCTCCACTTGAGGGTTTGGACGAGCTTCCTCCGAAGACCTTCGTGCCGAAGATGATCCACGCGAAGTCCCTCCAACTCAAGCTATATCTTCACTAAACTATTTGGTGAAGGCAACACACTACACTTGATCGCTAGTCAAGTGTAGGATGGTGAAGTAGGGGATTGGGTTTGCTCACTAGTTTGTTCAAAGTTCCATGGTTCACATCTCATGTGAGGGGTTGGAACTTTGATGCATGTAGAGGAGGAAGAAGAAGATGAAGAGGAGAGTGTGAGCTCAAGCCAAGAAAAATGAGCAAAGACTTAGTGAAGAATGGCTTGACCCCTTTACTTATTGAAGCATCCATTTGTTTCAAATAAACAAATGGAACCATGCTTCAATAGTGAAGTGAGACCAATATAAAATAATATCAAGCCATGCCTCACCCATGCTCTTCATTTTCCACCTCTTATTTTCATTTTTCACAAAAATAAAAATCATGTCATGCTTTATAAAGTGTGTGTGTGTGTATGTATATATATATATATATATATATATATATTATGAAGAATAATTAGTGAGCTAATGATATTAGTTAAGATATAATTATATCAAATATAATATATATCACATTATTAAATCAACACTTGATTTAATAATCCGGTTATATCACATATGACCGACTAATATCATTTATCTGTGTATCACATTATCAAATCAACACTTGATTCGATAATCTGGTTATATCACATATAACCTAACTTGATAACAGATAACTGCCAGTGTAATAACCCCAAATTTCCAATACAAGTTTTTACAAAAAAATTTCAAAAAAATCCATAAAGGGGTATTTTAGCCTGAGCACAAGTTATAAGTAATTATTTTGCTTTTTAATTACAAATTAAAAGAATGTAACAACTCCATTTTTAGTGTACAAAAATTTGCTTTAAAATTAATGTATACTTGGGGTATTTACATTTACTGTTATTATTTTATGTAATTAATTATCTTCATAATTACAAGAAGGAGCTTGTAACTCATTGGTAATACCTTGCACCGCTAAACTAAGCCACCAGAGTTCAAATCCCATACCCCACATTATTTTTAATATTGATTTTTTTAAAACCTTTAGAATACCAAGAGTTTACACGTGCATATCTCACAAAAATCCCACTACACCCAAAGTTGTAACATTTCCAGGAGTTAGATGAACCGTCAGGGGGGATCCCGACCACCTGACTTGACAAGGAATCGGCCAAATCATCCTTGACTCGGTCTGACTCGTCCTCAGACCGAGTCACGGCCGAGTCGGCCGATTCCGGCGAAGGCCCCAACATGAAAATTGTGTCTTTTCATATTCCCTATGCACCTGCAAAATTTCAGCCTCACACCATTTTCAGAGCTCTTTAAAAACTCCAATTACTCCACTTTTAATACATTTTTATTACATTTTATCACATTTTTATTTTAAACTTTTTATCTACCCTAACCCCAGCCTAACCCTATAAATACCAACTCTACATACTACCCTTTCATCCCAAAATCCTAAGCCCACTCTCTCAAAAAGTTTCCAAAGATCGTGTACGTTGAAAACAAGCTCAAGGCGAAACCCCGACGAAATTTCGGCGGAACTTCCGGCGATCATCTTAGGAACTATCGGCGAAGACGCAACACACCGACGATCCCTCTAGTTCTCTCTCACTCTCTTGAGTAAACTAAAACCCGTAAGTCCCTTTCTATCTCTCTTTTCCATTCTCAAAATACGAAATTACAAAACCCGACGGAATCGGAACAAATCCGATTTCCGATTCGGTTTTCTATAAAATTCTACTTCTCACTAATACAATCATACCTAAACTTCCTCATGTTGACTATTAAACACTAATCAAACAATTTGATCACGTTTCGTCACATGAAATGATAACTTTTTCAATTTATCTTATTTTTCACTTAAATACCACATTGTTTCAATCCTTCATTTAACCCCATCAAACTTTTTATACATTTAAAGTAGATCACGAGGTAATGACCTACCTCCTCACACACTCATATGCAACACCCCCGAGAACCTAGAATACGAGAAAATAAACATTTTCATTTAAACACCATATATTTAATAAAACCATTTCTAAAGATTTAGTTTTGATACACTTTTTAAAGAGTACCACTTATTATGAAAATACGATAAGTTGTGAACATCGGTCGTTTATCTAAACCTGACTTTGTGGTATCTAGGCTAGGCAAATGAGAAAGGAAACTTTAAAAGGCCCGACTCACGGTGATTCGTGAGCGGATCGCTCCTTTCCTCACTTGTATTTACCTGGCCACAATTGGCGGTGAAGAGGCGATTTGAGGCATCTCACAACTTGTCGTCTGGACCAGTTAGGAATAGACTAGTTGACTTAGGAGAATCTAGAACATACAATACGGAAAATATACACCTTTACAAATAAATACCATTTACTTCATAAAACCGTTTTCTAAAGGATTTAGTATTTTACAATGTTTGCAAAGCGCCGCTACAACCCACTTTGGGGAACCCGTTCGGGATGGTGTGGTTTATCGCACACCCTCGGGCTTAGTAGTGCGAGATTCAGACCTCCGCAAGGAGCATTCGGTCTCGAAAGATTTAAAATACGACATCTTACGAAAAGGAGATTTTTAGAATATAAAATATTTACTAAAATTATTTTTGTATAAATATATGTATACTTATCATTAAAATATCTATTTTATTATGATATAAATATTCCACCTTTTTCTAAAAATCACAAGAATCAATTTTACATTAAAATACCATAAATTCCACATAAATCAATATTACAGATAAATACCTTTATTTATGAAACTAGGATATTTTCACTAGAAATATCCCAATATAAAATCCACTTTCATTACAACTCTAAAGACGAATAACGAATACTTGAGGTGTATTTTGAAAAGTATATAAAAGTATTTTCACATAAAATCCCCTCAAGTTTTATAAATTTCTCTAAGGACCCTAGCAAATTATAGGTAAGAATTAATCAAGACTTCGATTTACATTTCTAATTGTCTGACTCGGTTTGAGTCTGATTATATTTGACTTGAATATGATTCAAGTACAATCTACAATCTTCAATATTACAATTCACCATGAATCCATGAATCCAATTATCAATCTATACAACTTGACTGAACCAAACCATGGATATACATTCCATTTATATGGTTCTCTAGTTATTCCATTTACATGATTCTACGGTTACATCCGTTTACTGATATCATAGTTTCGGTCAGTCTTTCAATTATACATTCAATACAATTTACAGTACAAAACAATACAAATAAAACACTACGGGGTTTAAGGGGTAGATTGGTACGGAAGGTGTTAAAGGTGGCACGAGACGGTAAGATTAAGACACCTAACATAAATCCTATTGCCGTTGTTCCGGGTTGTATAACAGAGCCTTGTACTTCCATTTGCCTTGGTCTCTAGCATACTGAGACCCCTCTCGTATACACTGGCATTCTTCTGTACCAAGCTACAAACAACAGCGTTAATACAACATTATAACAATATAATACAACATTAAAAGCTACTTTCTCTCTTTCTTCTTTTCTACTTCTCCCTTATTTTTGGGACTTACCGAGCGATCTGTTCGCTGACGACATTCTATTTCTTTCTTCTTTGAATGTCGTCAGGTGGTTTGGACCCGACAAAGATCGAGCCATTTGCAGAAGACTTGGATCAGCTTGCTGAAGAACCAGAGCTCTAGTTTCATTGTACATTTTCCATTCAGTACTTTTCATTTCCTGTTATGCCATTGTTTAGACATCGTTTTATTTCAATTGTATTTCCTTTTCATGTATTGTACAAAAGAATGTTAATAAATAAAGTTGTTGTTTTTATTATACCTTGTCTCTTGTGTATATTCTCTTTTATATTGCTTAGTTACACTTAGCGTATTTGCTTCTGAGTAAATACATAGCGGACCAGTCGCGTCCCCTTCGCCGTATACCGGGAAGCGGGGCGTGACAGGTTTTGTTGGTGGCCCATGCAGGTCAGAGCTGTATGAAACCCTATCATGCAGTTCTGTTCTGCGTGAACAACCTAAGCAAGAAAACACAAGAACCAGCAACTAAAACATTCTTTACAATTCATGTTCCTTGAATCTTACAATTTCATATTCCTTGAATCTTATCATTTCATGTACTTGAATCTGTCCTAACCCAAATCTTTTTCAAGGTTATGGATTCCTTGAACAACACCAGCACCAACGTCAACAACACACCTCCACTTCCACTACTAATCGTTCCTACTGTTCCTACGCAACCCACCGAGCAAACAGTGCTACTTGAGGCGATCCGCAGCCTTCTTGAGGGACAACAACAACTCCTTAACCGTCCCGAGACTGACGCACCTGGGGTAAAGCAATTCAGGGCTTTACATCCCAAGCAGTTCTCCGGAAAGGAAAGCCCACTTGAAACTGAGGAATGGGCACAAAGTATAGAGGATGATCTGGCGGCAGCACAAGTGCCAGACATAGCTTGGATCTGTGTGGCGAAACTGTAGCTCACGGACAATGCTCGCAACTGGTGGAAGGCGGAAGAAAGCCGTTTTGTATAGCCTATTGAATGTAAGATTTTTCGCGAGAAGTTCGACGCGAAGTACTTCCCTGTGACTGCCAGGTTTGCCATGGAGCAGCAGTTCATTCATCTACAATAAGGTTCGATGTGGGACAAGTCAGTAAATGAGTACGACGCTGAATTCACCATGCTAAGCCGATTCGCGGTACACTTGATACTGACGGACGAGATCAGAGCCCGTTGCTTTCAACAAGGTTTGGACACGGAAATTCAGGGTACACTAGCCACAGGGAAATTTCTGACTCATGAGGATGCTTTGGAAGCTGCCTGCAGTTATGAGGCAGTAATAAAGGCGAGGGGCAGACCTCAATCTGCCGGTTTGAAACGCCCTGCCAATCAAATGGCAGGTGGAGCCCCTTCCAGGACATCGTTTGAACCCAGGAGAACTAAAGAAATTTGCCACTACTGCCATAGAAAGGGACACTTGTTGAAGGACTGTAGACGCACAAAAGGCCCGTATCTAGTTTGTGGCACATCGAATCATAGAATTGAGACCTGTCCATATAGATACAATTCAGCTCACACACCTACCAACTACCCGCAGCGGCCAGCTATCCAGGCTCCTGCAACTCGTCCTGCACTACCTGCTCCACCACCTGCACAGCCTACTCGCCAATTCCAACAAGCAATGAGGGACATGCCTAGAGGGTAGAGAAACAGGCCCCAAAGGCAGACTGTGCCTCCAGCTAGAAGGAATATACCACGGCGACAGACATTCACATTAGAAACCGTAGAAGCCGAGACTGTAGGTCAAGGTAACACCGGTAAGCCTTTTTCACCCTTGTATCACTTTGTTATTTTTATACACTATCTATACTCCAGTCACCAGACTTTCCTTGAAACTGTTACACTTTCCTTTTACAAATTTCGAGGACGAAATTTTTATGAGGGTAGAATGTAACAACCCCAAATTTCCAATACAAGTTTTTACAAAAAAATTTCAAAAATATCCATAAAGGGGTATTTTAGCCTGAGCACAAGTTATAAGTAATTATTTTGCTTTTTAATTACAAGTTAAAAGAATGTAACAACTCCATTTTTAGTGTACAAAAATTTGCTTTAAAATTAATGTATACTTGGGGTATTTACATTTACTGTTATTACTTTAAGTAATTAATTAGCTTCATAATTACAGGAAGGAGCTTGTAACTCATTGGTAATACCTTCCACTGTTGAACCAAGCCACCAGAGTTCAAATCCCATACCCCACATTATTTTTAATATTGATTTTTTTAAAAACCTTTAGAATACCAAGAGTTTTCATCCTCAGACCATTTCCAGAGCTCTTTAAAAACCCCAATTACTCCACTTTTAATATATTTTATCACATTTTTATTTTAAACTTTTCATCTACCCTAACCTTAGCCTAACCCTGTAAATACCAACCCTACACACTACCCTCTCACCCTAAAATCCTGAGCCCACTCTCTCAAAATTTTTCCAAAGATCGTGTACTTTGAAAACAAGCTCAAGGCGAAGCCCCGACGAAATTCCGGTGGAACTTCCGGCGATCATCTTAGGAACTATCGGCGACGACGCAATACACCGACGATCCCTCTAGTTCTCTCTCACTCTCATGAGTAATCTAAAACCCGTAAGTCCCTTACTATCTCTCTTTTCCATTATCAAAATATGAAATTACAAAACCCGACGGAATCGGAACAAATCCGATTTCCGATTCAGTTTTCTATAAAATTCCACTTCTCACTAATACAATCATACCTAAACTTCCTCTTGTTGACTATTAAACACTAATCAAACAATTTGATCAAGTTTCTTCACATGAAATGATAACTTTTTCAATTTATCATATTTTTCACTTAAATACCACATTGTTTCAATCCTTCATTTAACCCCATCAAACTTTCTATACATTTAAAGTAGATCACGAGGTAACGACTTACCTCCTCACACACTCATATGCAACACCCCCGAGAACCTAGAATACAAGAAAATAAACATTTTCATTTAAATACCATATATTTAATAAAACCATTTCTAAAGATTTAGTTTTGATACACTTTTTAAAGAAGTACCACTTATTATGAAAATATGATAAGTTGTGGACATCGGTCGTTTATCTAAACCTGACTTTGTGGTGTCTAGGCTAGGCAAGTGAGAAAGGTAACTTTAAAAGGCCTGACTCACGGTGATTCGTGAGCGGATCCCTCCTTTCCTCACTTGTACTTTCGTGGCCACAATTGGCGGTGAAGAGGCGATTTGAGGCATCTCACAACTTGTCGTCTGGACCAGTTAGGAATAAACTAGTTGACTTAGGAGAATCTAGAACATACAATACGGAAAATATACACCTTTACAAATAAATACCATTTACTTCATAAAACCGTTTTCTAAAGGATTTAGTATTTTACAATGTTTGCAAAGCGCCGCTACAACCCACTTTGGGGAACCCGTTAGGGATGGTGTGGTTTATCGCACACCCTCGGGCTTAGTAGTGCGAGATTCAGACCTCCGCAAGGAGCATTCGGTCTCGAAAGATTTAAAATACGACATCTTACGAAAAGGAGATTTTTAGAATATAAAATATTTACTAAAATTATTTTTGTATAAATATATGTATACTTATCATTAAAATATCTATTTTATTATGATATAAATATTCCACCTTTTTTTAAAAATCACAAGAATCAATTTTACATTAAAATACCATAAATTCCACATAAATCAATATTACAGATAAATACCTTTATTTATGAAATTAGGATATTTTCACTAGAAATATCTCAATATAAAATCCACCTTCATTACAACTCTAAATACGAATAACGAATACTTGAGGTGTATTTTGAAAAGTATATAAAAGTATTTTCACATAAAACCCCCTCAAGTTTTATAAATTTCTCTAAGGACCCTAGCAAATTATAGGTAAGAATTAATCAAGACTTTGATTTACATTTCTAATTGTCTGACTCGGATTTGAGTCTGATTATATTTGACTTGAATATGATTCAAGTACAATCTACAATCTTCAATATTACAATTCAACATGAATCCATGAATCCAATTATCAATCTATACAACTTGACTGAACCGAACCATGGATATACATTCCATTTACATGGTTCTCCAGCTATTCTATTTACATGATTCTACGGTTACATCCGTTTACTGATATCATGGTTTCGGTCAGTCTTTCAATTATACATTCAATACAATTTACAGTACAAAATAATACAAATAAAACACTACGGGGTTTAAGGGGTAGATTGGTACGGAAGGTGTTAAAGGTGGCACGAAACGGTAAGATTAAGACACCTAACATGAATCTAATTGCCGTTGTTCCGGGTTGTATAACGGAGCCTTGTACTTCCATTTGCCTTGGTCTCTAGCATACTGAGACCCCTCTCGTATACACTGGTATTCTTCTGTACCAAACTACAAACTACAGCGTTAATACAACATTACAACAATATAATACAACATTAAAAGCTACTCTCTCTCTCTTTCTTCTTTTCTTCTTCTCCCTTATTTTTGGGACTTACCGAGCGATCTGTTCGCTGACGACATTCTATTTCTTTCTTCTTTGAATGTCGTCAGGTGGTTTAGACCCGACAAAGATCGAGCCATCTGCAGAAGACTTGGATCAGCTTGCTGAAGAACCAGAGCTCTAGTTTCATTGTAAATTTTCCATTCAGTACTTTTCATTTCTTGTTATGGCATTGTTTAGGCATCGTTTTATTTCAGTTGTATTTCCTTTTCATGCGTTGAACAAAAGAATGTTAATAAATAAAGTTGTTTTTATTATACCTTGTCTCTTGTGTATATTCTCTTTTATATTGCTTAGTTACGCCTAGCGTATTTTCTTCTGAGTAAATATGCAGCGGACCAGTCGCGTCCCCTTCGTCGTATACCGGGAAGCGGGGCGTGACAGCCAGATTACAATACGGTATCACATACACGTATTTACTCAGGCCTACACACATATCACATATGTGTCCTACTTTGTTTCGCTTGAACCAGGGAACTTCTGTGTGGGACTTTAAAGACTCGTCAATACGTCAGCAGTAGGTGATGATCACATTAGTCACCTACAAGCCGTCAGCGGTAATAGCTGGACATAACGGCTACCCGGCTATTGAGCGATATGAAGATCAACAAGAAAGCTTGTCAATACTCTCCATGAATCCTATCAGTAACACTACCGTACAGTCCGGTCTCTTCGTCTGATATGTCGTATATCATGTCTAGGGGTGGTAAACGTCAGACCCCAGTAACGTGATAAGTCATGCCGATGTCTGGCCTATAACGGTCCGAGAAACTACTGATAACTCTTATCAGTAAATCTCAGTAGCAGCCCTGGTCAGGGAATTCCAGTTATAGCCAATCGAGCATAGCGCAATATCAACCCCCAACACCGGGAGAGACGAAACCCCTCCTATCGCTCATTGCCTCCATGTGACTCGGGATTGTACCCAAAATCCACCTGTTTGCACAACTCCTCTTGAGCGTGGTAAGGAGGAAATCAAAGCACAGTAGGGGCCACACAAGAATCTATGATGATCTCGGGTCTACAGACTAACCTGTACCGGTGTCACCAGAGGACTGCTATCTGACGATAGGTATAATACCAATTAAGAGTCCTCGGAGAGTCCGTTCGGTGTACCCATTCTCTAATGAGCACCTATGTACAATCTTTGATGTCACACACCAATGGTTGTGGGATCAACCATCGCCTTCCAAGGGACAAGAAACGTACACACTAGTCTACTTTGGAATATCGATGCCATGTCTCGATATCCCCTTGACTAGGAACAGTTAAAGGTGTACTTTTAGACCACCATGGCCCCACTAGTATGATCTCATCATAATCCTGGTAGTCAAGTACATATCCTAATGGCTTTATCAATATGTAAGAGACAGACAGTATAAATACCAGTCTACATATTAAGATAAAGGTAACCTGATAGTATAATATCATGTCGAGTAAGAAAGTCCTCTCTCTATATATGTCCAAGCATCCACTATATCAACAATAATGGCCTCTAGGGCATACATATTCCTAACAGTACGGTGAGGTTCAATGCTAATGGTTGGCGACTAAGTGCATCAGGTACTACATTCACCTTCCCTGGATAATATTGTAGGTTGATGTCGAAGTCTGCCATAAGTTCTAACCATCTTCTCTGCCTCATATTTAACTCTTTCTGAGTAAACACATATTTCAGACTTTTGTGATCTGTGTATATGTCCACTCGATCACCAAGAAGATAATGGCGCCAAATCTTGAGTGCAAAGATAACGGTTGCCAGCTCCAGATCATGCGTCGGATAGTTGCGCTCATGAATCTTCAGCTATCTTGATGCATAGGCTACAACTTTATCGTGCTGATTTAGAACACATCACAATCCCTTACCGGATGCATCGCAATGCACTTCAAAACCTCCAGATTGGTCCGGTAGGACAAGGATAGGTGCTGATGTCAATCTTGATTTGAGTTCTACGAAAACTTGTTCGCATGCTTTTGACCACACGAATTCTTCATCTTTACATGTGAGCTTTGTCAGGGGTGTTGCAATCTTCTAAAATCCTTTAATAAACCTTCTGTAATATCCTGCTAACCCTAAGAAACTTCGAATGTCCTTCACTGACTTTGGTGTCGGCCATTCGCTTACTGCTGATACTTTAGCCGGATCTACAGAGATTCCATCGCCTGATATAATATGTCTGAGAAAACTGACTTTATCTAGCCAAAACTCGCACTTGCTGTATTTTTCATAGAGTTAATGCTGTCCTAAAGTCTTCAGAACAATTCTTAGGTGTTCTACGTGTTCTTTCCGACTCTTAGAATACACCAGGATGTCGTCGATGAAGATGACAACAAACCTGTCTAGGTACTCTCGGAAAACTTGATTCATTAGGTTCATAAATTTTGCTGGTGCGTTGGTCACTCCAAATGGCATCACAAGAAATTTGTAATGTCCATAGTAAGTTCTGAATGCCGTTTTATGGATATCAGATTCTTTGACCTTCACCTGATGATAACCCGAACGAAGATCTAACTTGGAGAAAACGCAAGATCCACTTAGCTGATCGAACAGATCGTCAATGCGCGGGAGTGGATACTTGTTCTTTATAGTTACATCGTTCAGAGCTCTATAATCAATGCATATTCGATATGAACCTTCCTTCTTCTTCACAAGTAGAACTGGTGATCCCCAACTTGAAGTGCTGGGACGAATCCATCCTTTCGTAAATAATTCGTCTAACTGTGTGCGGACCTCTTTTAAACCTTCAAGACTTAACCGATACGGTGCTTTGATCACCGGTTATGCTCCAGGTACTAAATCAATGATAAATTCAAGAGCTCGATCGGAAGAAAAACCTGATATGTCTTCAGGAAATACATCGTTGAACTCTCGAACTATCTCTGGCTTCGATCCTTCCTCCGCTTGAAGTGCTGCAATCACCGCCTTCTTCGGTTTTGCCTTGTATGTGCTTGGCTCCAGTGTACGGTCTCCACTTTTGAAATAAAAGACCGGATGCTCTGGAATCTCGGACATTACCCTCCTTTGACGACAGTCGATGGTAGCGTAAAAAGTCTGAGCCAATCCATACCCAAAACGACATCAAAATTCGGTATGTCCATTATTGCCTTTAGAACGCCGTTCCCTGAACTGACATTCCAGCTGGATACGAGAGGTTTGACTGGAATCGCATGAGTTCGGACGAACCGTTGCGACATAAAGCAATGTGATGCTCCAGTATCGAAGAGTGCTAGTGCGGGAAGTGAGGCTACTAAGATTGTACCTAAGTTATGTGGGATAGGTTTCAGGTATAAGAAAATGATATATGGTATGTATATAGACTAAAAGAAAGTTTGAAAGGAAAGTGTTACCAGTGATGACTTGGCCGGTGGCTTCAGCTTCTTCCACAGTCATTGTGAAAGCCTGTCGCCTCGGTACATTCCTCCTTGCTGGAGGAGCATTCCTTTGTCCGTTCCCCTGTACTTGAGGTACGTTCCTTTAAGCTTGATGGAACTGAAGAGGAGGAGGTGCAGTCGGTCCATGAGAAGGTGGAGCAGGGAGAGCGAGTCATGGAGCAGGTGCCTGGATGGCTGGGCGCTACTGATAATGAATTGCTGGTCTGGGTGCAGCATTTGGGTTGTGTCTATGAGGACAAGACCCATTATCATGAGTGGCTGAACCGCAGACTAAGCAAAGGCGATTTGCATGCCGGCAGTCTTTCGCCAAATGTCCATCTCACCTGCAGTAGATACAAAAGGCTGGGTTGGGCCGATTGTTCGGCACTCCCGGTCTCCTGGGCATAAATTGTGGCCTTGAAGAGGCTCCTCCTGCCATCTGGGTGGCAGGATGCTTCATTCCGACAGATTGGGGTCTACCCTTCATCTTTACCACTGCCTCATATCGGCGGGCAGGTTTCACAGCCAGTTTGTGGGTTGGGAAATCCTCTGTGGCTAAGGCAGCTTGGATTTTTAGATCTAACCCTTGCTGAAACCGTCTGGACCTGATCTCAGCTGTCGGTATCAAGTGTGACGCGAACCTGTTAAGTTCTTGTATTAGATGTGTAATATGCGATATTTGAAAATCAAATATTGAGACATATCTTACCTACTGAGTATGTTAAACTCAGCATCATATTCATCCACAGATTTGATCCACATAGAATCCTGTTGTAGGTGGATGAACTGTTGCTCCATGACAAATCGGGCAGTCTCTGGGAAGTACTTCGCGTCGAACATGTCGCGAAAAGTCCTCCATTCGATAGGCTGGTCAAGACGGCTTTCTTCCGCCTTTCACCATACTCGGGCATTGTCAGTGAGTTGTATCTTTTCAACTCGAACCCAAGCGATCTCTGGCACTTATGTCGCTGCCAGGTCATCCTCAATACTCTGAGCCCATTCTTCAGCTTGCAGGGGGCTCTCTTTTCCCGAAAAATTGTTTTGGGTGCAATGCCAAGAATTGCTTCACTCCTGGCGCTTCTGCTTCTGAACGGTTCATTAAGATAGCAGTCTGCTGCTGCTGTCCTTCCAGGAGGGTACGAATCGCCTCAAGCAGTACCGTCTGCTCATTGATCGGAGCAGCAACGGTAGGCGTATGCGGTAGAGGTGGTGGTGTGTTGTTTAAGTTGGTGCTGGTGTTGTTTGGAGAATCCATAACCTTGAAAGAAAAATTTGGGTTAGGATAGATTCAAAATATATGAAATTGTATGTAACATTTCAGAAAACATAAAATATTATTTTTTGGAATTTAATATTAAAATAATATTTTTCCCGAAAACTGCCCAATTTGCGAAATTGGGGTTTTCAAAAAGTGTATAAATATATACCAATAATTGCGAAATAAATGAAAATTAAAATGATTTATTTATTTAATAATATATTTATAGGATTTGGAATTTTTAAATTTATTATACGCAGTTTTGATAAAAACCCGATTAGTGCACTGCTAATCGCGATTAAGCCAAATCCGTGTTTCTACAGTTTTCATGGTTAGTGCACCATGACATGTTTCAATTGGTTACATGTTATTTCATTTATGGTTTTATATGGGTGTATGTGTTTATTTTTTTGGTGAGAAAAAGAAATAGGAAAAATGAAAGGTCAAAGGGGACAAAATGATTAGGTTAGGTGGGATTTTGGGGAGAGAGAGAGAGTGAATAATAGTGAGAGAGAGAGGGAGGCTGCTGCCCTAACCCTTGGCCATCATTTTCTCCTCCTTCTTCTTCATTCTCCAACCCCACAACCCTCCTCAAAGAACAATAGATCTATCTCCAAAAATTCCCCAAAACCCTACACTCCCTTCACAAAACTTAATCCCCATCTCCTCCTCTACACGATGAACCGAGCAAAGTGGGATTTTGATGACGTTGGGAAGTTAGTGCTGCCTTGAGTGAACTAGATGAGGTATAATTTCTTCCCTTTAGATTAGTTTTGTGTGATATCGTGTTTTGGATGTCGTTTTATGAGGTTGCTGACTTGCTATGACCCCGAGCATTCACTGGAAAAACAAACAGTATCATAGTGTTATACTGGTAACTCTAGGTGACCATCTAAAACCCTACCCCTTCCCACCGGTCATGGGCCGGCGACCATAGAGACAAATCCGGCGACCCCGGGTGTATAGATGAGTTAGGGTGTGGGATTTGTAGGTTAGTTACCTGGAGGTGTTTAAAGGGGTTTGGTTCTACTTGATTTTTCTGTAATATCTATAGCTGAAATCTGGGGACATTGGTGAGTGTTTACATGACCATGGTAACACGATTCATGACCTAATCCATAGAAATGAACCCGTTGCACGAACTCAGGAATTGATCCATATCAGTTTTGTGACTTATAGTGTGCCTATGGGGTATCTTGAGCAACCTAGGGAATTACTGAGGCAACCAAACAATTCTAGTGGCCTAGATATACTACTAGGAGACCTCTCTGACTTGATGAACCCTAACAGAGACCCCCTGGCCGGCGAGCTCGGATTTTAGGAGGAAGTAGCCGGCCACTTGGTGAGGGTAGGGGCCTAGGTGGGTTCAGTAGCTCACATATACCTTATACATCACCCTAGATTTATTTGCTTAGATTTATTTTACCTGAGTCAAAATCTGGAAACACTTGTGTGTGATTTAGGATATGTTTTCCGTATTTTGAATGATGAGTTTTGATATTTGGGTTTGTTTTTGGTTGTCGCATGTTTGTACATCGACAACAAGGGTTGTTTGATTGATTTTGTATGCATATGCTATAGGCTCTGACCTACGAGAAATGTGTGTGCCGTTTTAGTTTTCCTCCTTGATTTTAATATCGTTACGATATGTGTTGTTATTGTAGGTACCTTCGTGTGGATTCCGAAGCGACGGAGCGAGGCGTCATCGACTTCGGCGAGCGAGGACTACAGTGAGTAGATCTATATCTACCGGGGAAGTCGGGTGGATGGCGTATAGCACCCCCGTAAACTTTTGATGGAAAACCGATTTATAGAATATGGTTAGGAAACCTAGATTAGGAAACTAAGGTTAGAATGAGATAGCTATGAAACCATATTAGAAACTAGAGGATAGTTAGAAGTGATATGTTACTACTATCGTAAGATGGCGTTTAACGATATTACCGTTTAGGGTACTGTAGGAATAGATAGTCGATGTAGATGTGTCATCCGAACCATACCTTTTTCTAAACCGAAGAATCGTATGTACCTTTTAAGTATATACCTTGAGGGATGTTATGGATTTTCAAATGATATCTCTTTCTTAAAAACACCGTAACCCCTATTTTCAAAACTACGATTCGCTTCTTTAAAAATCCGATTGTATGGTTCAGATGTGTATGTTAGATTAGATACTTATACTTGTAGTGATAGAATGTTTATGCAATTTGATTTGATAGGTGATTTAAATGCGATGAAAGAATATAAGACTGATATGATAACATGATGATATGATGGTATACGGATGCGAGTCGATCGAGTTGATTTATACCCTGCCGGTCCCCTAATATGAGATTATTGCGGATGTGAACCGGGACATAGGCACATAGATATACATACATTTATAGAATGTTGTGAATCATGGATGATAGGCCGTATGTGATATTAGGCCGTACCCTCTTTTGTCTTATAGGATGATAGGATCCCTATTAGTTTAATACCGCCGTATGATGATTTTCCATGCGTGATGAGTTCGACTTGATGATTGATCCTTACCCTTGACTAGAGGGTGCCGTACGATGGATTATACCGTATGCGATGTTACTGGGCTAGATGCCGATTGATAGATTCACCGACTCGGACATATGATAGTTACGTATACCTTATAGCTTTTAACTAATGATTTACCTTGTGCTGCATTCATGATATTATTATTGCATCGCATATACCTGTGATAGTACACCTGCACCATTATCGATGATGCGTATGTCATACGTACACAGTCTATAGGCTCACACACTTCATTATCGATAATTGCTATGTCACTACACAGTAGGATTATTGCATCATGATATGGCTCTTCGCATAACCTGCTTGCGCATATACATTGATACATTCATACTTGTAGATATACACATTTGTATATCCATATTTGTGCACACATACATTGGTACATCTTTACGTGCACATATACATATTGTACCTACCTAGATAACTGGTTTTATTGTAAAATTGGGAACCGCATGTTATATTTTAAAAATTGGAATCATTTTAAAAGAGTGGTTTTCCCTTAATATGTCATATCACTATTCCGCGTTGCATGATGCAAGATATGCTTACATTTCTATTATATGTTGCATACATTATGCTCTATGATTCCACGCATTGAGATATGCTGTTTTCATGAGATTTCTGGATTTGAGAACCGTAGACATTTTAAAAGAGATTATGTGTTGTTTTAAAAACCCGGTTTCTCTTGATATGATATTTCCATGTGTCCACCATGTGTTTTCTCGGTTCTGAGAGCGACATGTGAAACCCGATTCGAGGAGGCGGATGAGGCCGATTGCGGGTACATGGTGGACCCGGTATGGTACCCCGGGGCGAGAACGGATCGCTGTGCAGTAGACGGTTAGCCAGGCAGAGGGACTGCTACCTACCGATGATAGTGTTTGGGCTCGGCGGATATCCGGAGGATACCGACCGGAGTCGAGAGATGATATGGGCCGATTCGGACTGACGGAGCCCGTGGGCCGATCCGAATTGGTGGAGCTCGATATATGAGGATTTACGTGCCGCTGCTGGGCACGGTTTTCATGATGTTTTCGAGTGTCGATGCTAGGCACTCAGGTTCCATGATTTTGATGTGTCGGGAGGGACACCGTTGATATATATATCCTCATACTTTCATGCACACTCTTTTATGATATTTACATGCATGCATACCTTGATTTGGGTGGACGAGATCCACATGCATGCATACCTTGATTTCGGTTGGACAAGATCCATATACATGCATTGATTATTACTGTTGGATGTTATCCACTTGCATATAGGTATTGA
Organism: Agapanthus africanus; assembly: GCA_030015575.1. NCBI lineage: Eukaryota > Viridiplantae > Streptophyta > Magnoliopsida > Asparagales > Amaryllidaceae > Agapanthus > Agapanthus africanus. Next base: position 113,519,957 of record JASDDO010000001.1, on the reverse strand, counting down.
CTACCTTGTTGGCACATTTACAGACCTGGTCACCCTAGATGTCATAGTATTACCTTATGATATAGTTGACCTAGGAGTCGTTGTTTATTCGATTTTTACTTGTAGATATATTTCTATTCACGAGTTGGCAACTCATCCCGTTGTGCTACAGTTCTTACAGGTTGACCGCGTGGATCAGTAGCGGCATCGCTGGCACACAGTTTCCTTTGGGTGTTTTGCAGTGGTAGGTGGGACATTTGTATCGTACCCACTCTTGTATTACATTTCATATTGTATCTAGTTAACTCCATCAATCAATCAAAATTAGTGATTTGTATAAGTAATGAGACTTAGTGAGACTGTGGTTGCGAGACTTAGAGCGAGGGGTTTCCGCTACTTGTGAGTTATATGTCTTGCTTTTCTTTACCTCTTTGTGGCGATCTTCGCCGTTGGGCGTCGTATACTTATTTATATTGTCTTGCGTGGTTGTGATCCGCCGTTTGGCGAAGAGCTAGCTCCCGCTTGGGGATGCCATTATTCTTATTATGTACTTGTGGTTTTGGATCAAAATATACAAAGGAGGTGCTGCCAAAATTTTTAAAAGACGAAACATATTTTCAAACTAGTAAATTTCACTTGCACCATTCCTGTTTTTTTCCTATGCATTAAGAAAACTTGATTTCATTATACCTTTATTTCAAAACTTCACCTCCTTTATTTTACTTAAAAGGTTTAGATTTCTGGGTTTCAGCTTACTTGAATTCCGTTACACCTTTAGACGTTGCGTGATTCAAGTGCTGGTCACGAGCTAATATTTCGGGTCGTGACAAAGTTGGTATCAGAGCGCTAGGTTTAACCTTTGTTCGAGTCTATGTTTGACTATGCAGAGTCTAGGGCGGGCATGTATTTCGGAACCTAGGCTTGAACTTACGGAACCTAGACTTGGACGGGGGAGTATTGGACCCGAACTTTCGTTTCATAGGCTGACCCTGATTGATGGAGTAGGTAGCTTGAGTTGAGTGACGTACCGTACGTATGTTCCGCGGCATATTTACGATACGATACTCCACTTAAGAAACCTTAGGATGTACATATTTTTGAGAATTATGATTCTCTTCATACCCATGATTATACATCCATTGGATATCTTCGATTCTATTAGTTTCGTGATCATACCTTCATTGATGCTGTTCCTTCTTATGATCATGTATCCATTCTGGATCTGTCGTTTCCTCTCATGCCGTTGATCTACTCTCTTCGATACTCGATTGAGGTTCGTGTCACCATAGTTTGAGCGCAGTTTGAGCTGCTGCTAGTGTTGTTGTTAGGGCGAGCTCGTCTGGTACGAGGGCTGACCATTGTGATTTTCTGGTGACAAGAGAACGTCTCGATTTAGTATTTTATGTTGTGACCTCTTATAGAGGCGAGTGCTTGGTTTTACACCGGATGATCGGGCCATTGTTAGAGCTGCCAGTTGCGAGAGGACTGTAGATGTACAGCATACCTCAGAGATTTTGATGCCGCCTACCGTGCAGACAGGTGACCCAGCTGTTGCTGAGATGTTGGGATGTCGCTTCCAGAGCTTACGAGCTAAGATCGCCGGAGCTTCCAGGTAGAAATGCGACAGATGATAGCTAGTCTACCCCGATTTGAGAGACGAAGGTAATTCGTTAGATTGATGCACCGACGCAGGCCCAGTTGAGGTTGAAGATTTTCAGTGTAGAGAGTCTTATTCAGATCTAGAGCAGACCGATCCAGAGACGACCGCCGATGTATCGCCTTTCCTGGAAGATTGAGGCATTGTTTAGCATGCGGGCGAAGAATAGTCACATGTGGTATTGGCGAAGCTAAAAGGTTCGAACGAGTGCTAGGACACCATTTTCCCAAGTTTAAAGTGTTCGGAGGAACATGCAGGTAATTCTGTGGACCCTCTAGAAGAATGAAACCCTAACTCGACATGATGACCATGTAACCGCTTTGAACCTTAAGGTTTGTGGCAGTTTAACGGTACTATCAGTGAGGCTTGGGTTTTCCCTTCTATTGCTGGTCCAGAGGTGCTGTGGTATGTACCAGATATTTTTAGACTGCGCTCAGGTGTTGAGCCTTTGGGAAATTTTGGGACCTCGATGACTCGATCGAAAAGTTTGACGTCGTCCAGATACCATGTGATAAGAGATCTGTAAGCTGACCAGTTTCGGATAGAGGACCTCACCCAGATGCGTTGTGAGTTGATCGTGAGCGGGTGAGTATAGAGTATTCCTTCGATGGTTGGGACGAGTTCCCGAGGACGTGTTCGGCCAGATATCTTCTATAGAGTGATGAAGATACTGAGTTCGTGACTTCGAATCCGTGTGAGAGACTCCGGATTGACAGAGGCCGAGAACAGTTGCAGTGCGCAGACAGCATGGCGTGATGTCATAGTGGACGACGATATAGACAAGTGGAACCAGAGGTTCGTGCGAGACGCTGACGAGCTGTTATTACTCCCCGTCGAGATCAGAGACCTGATATGCTTACAGAGGCATTGGGATACGGCCAGTTTCCGAGGAAAAGTGTGTGGAACACGCAGATGTCCAGAAAACGAGAAAGGATTATGTAAGAGCACCAGCCTCCATACAGTTCGGCATAGGCGAGATCGGGAGAGACCTTGAGCAGGATTCCTTCCGGGACACTGCTGCATTGAGATTTGCACCCAGGAACAGATGTGTCACATGTATTCAGAGAGCCAGAGGCCGATGCCAGAGGTGTGCTGCCTTACGAGTGGTCGTAAAGATTGACCGGGAGATGACCAGAGAAGTGCCAGAACGGAATCGTCCCCGTTAGCACACCTGACAGGGCCGATGAGCCGATGAATTGTGAGATTGGTAATCCGAGGAGAAGATGAGTACCCAGAGACAGAGGACGCCAGACCATGAGCCGAAGGCGAGCGGATGTTCTTGCCCTGCCAGTTTTGGGCGCACCGACTTTTTCGACATTGTAGGAGGTGTACCTCGATGTCATTTATTGCGATTTGCATTTGTGATCCGAGTATCATGCTTATATCGCTTGGATTTGAGTTTTGATGACAAGTTTCCTGATATTGATTTCGTGCACCATGGTTGCACCTATTAGGTATTTGCATATTTGCGCATAGTTTCGCACCTGATATATATATTTTATACACCGTTATGTTGATTTGCGATTTGTGCATATCTATTACACTTGAGATTTGTTTTGTGCCTTGGCTGCAGATGTCTATGATTTCGTGGATTTCATACGGTGATTTGGTTTTGTGCGCGTGGTACGCACTCGATTTGATTTTTGCACTCGGTATAGCTTATATGTGCTTGCAGTGCATTGATTTGTATTTTGTGCACGCAGTTGCACACGTTTACGATTTTATACACCTTGGTGTACTCGGTGTTGCTTTTATTCGTTTGAGTTATTGATTGTATTTCGTGCAATTAATGCACCAGATTCTTATTTTGCACATTAGTTGCACTAGATTGCATTTCTTGCATTTGTTGCACCGGACGGGTACCTATGCGTTTGTCGCACTGGATGTATACTCCGCACCTTGGTTGCACCCGATTTATATCCTTGACCATTCGTTTTACTGGAGTGGTATTTCCGTGCATGCTACGGCACTATATGCTTTTACGGACCCGACGCGCTTTGGTCGGATTTTGCGCAAATTCGGTGCTCGAGTTTGGATTTTTGTGCGCATCGGGTGCACTTGAGTGAGATTTCACTCGTGCATGTCGGATGCTCCTGATTTAGAATTCTTCCGTGCATATTGGATGCGATTTCATTCGTGCGGGACATATGCACTGATTTGGATTTTCGCGCATGATGGGCGCATGATATGAGATGCGATTCTGTGCACACCGGATGCATTGGATTGAGATTTTAGTGCATTTTGGATACACTTAATATTGCTGTCGTGCACACCCGTTGTAGTGGACAGATGCTTTTATGCACACCCGTTGCACCTAGATTTTCTTTGTGCTTATTGTGGCACCTGTATTTGGATTTGATTTCCATGCGCACCAGACGCATGTGATTATTGGACACATCTTTTAAGGCTGATTTTGCTTTTAAGCACTTTGTTTTCATGTTGGGCACTATATTGTGTAGTAGCCAAAGATCTGAGGACAGTACCTGAGTACTTTGAATGCATTAAAAGATTACCAAAAGCGTTTTCAAGAGGAGCTATATGTAGGGTTCCTAGGCACACTAATGAGGTCTCACAAGGTATCAACCATGCCAATTTCAAATTTTACAAGTGCCGAGAAACCCTAATACGGATCGTTAACTAGAATTTTAGGCGAAACATGCAACTAGTTAACAACTTAACTAAGTGAACGGAAATACAACCTTTGTAGATCCGGTCCTCCACCTCCATAGCTCCATGATGAAGTCTCCTTGCTGTCTAAATCAAATCCCGGGCTCTAGCGTCGGCTTCATCGGAGAAATAGGCGGGCTAGGTCATCGACTACGATGCCGAAGATGATCTACGTCGAGGCATCACAAGATCAAGCTCCCACTTCACCAAGTCATGAAACTTGTGAAGAAAACACCCTTTACTACTTGGCAAGAGGTAGAGGATGAAGAAATAGGAGGTGGGTTCACTTTAGAATTGGATTTCTCACTCTTTTCATCAAATCACCATTGATGGTTGCAAGCTTCTTCATCTTGAAGAAGAAGAAGAAGAAGAAAATATTATGATAAGAATAATAAAATACAAAAGAAAATGAATACTTATCATAATATGAACCATGGTTAGGTGTAGAGAATTGACTAAGGTTAGATGAATGGTTAGGGTTAAGCATGAAGACAAAATGGTCACTTTGGTCAAAGCTTCATGAAGCTTCAACAAGCTTCAAGAAAGAAAGAAACCATTTTGTTTTCTTATCCATTTCTTTTTAATCCAAATTAAAACAATAAATGAATGAACAAATAAAAACCCTAACCATTTACTTAACCAAGGTTTAATTCTTTACACAAACCCTACCATTTATGTATCATCAAACATGATACAATCAAGTGCACAAAAGTATATCACATATACAACTCGTGCCATGCAAGTGAGAAAATCCATTTAAAGTGAACCAATACTAGTTAATGCAAAGTAATATATCAAATATATAATTATACATTAAATCACTAAATCAACACTTGATTTAACGATCCGGTCATATCGCATATAACCGACTAGTATCCTATGTATCGGCTTATCGAATCAATCCTTGATTCGATAACTAGGTTATATCGCATACAACCAATCGATACTTTCATCGCGAGAATGGAATACGGTATCACATACATGCATTATTCTCGGTCCCGCACATATCTCATATGCGCTCCTATTTCGTTTCGCTTGAGCCAGGAAACCTCTGTGTAGGACTCTAAAGACTCGTCAATACGCCGGCAGCAGGTGATGATCATATCAAACACCCACAAGCCGCAAGCGGTCTGCTAAATGTAACGGCCACCCGGGTATTGAGCGATCAGAAGATCGACGAGCAAGCCCGCTCATACTCCTGTGAATCCAACCAGTAACACTTACCGTACAGTCCGGTCTCATCGTCTGATATGTCGCATATCTTGCCTAGGGGTGGTAAACGTCAGACCTCAATAGCTCGATAAGTCGTGTCGATATGAGGTCTATAACAGTTCGAGAAACTATTGGTAACACTTACCAGTAAATCTCAGCAACCCTGGCCAGGGATTTCCGGTTATAGCCAATCGAACACTGCGCAACATCAACTCCCTATACCGGGAGAGACGAATCCCCTCCTATCGCTCATTGCCTCCATGTGACTCGGGACTGTACCCAAAAACCACCGTTTTGCACGCCCTCTTGGACGTGGTAAGGTGGAAATCAAAGCACAATGGGAACCACACAAGACTCTATGACGATCTCGGGTCAACAGACTACTCTGTACCAGTGTCACCAGAGAACTGCCATCTGACGTAAGGTATAATACCATCTGGGAGTTCTCGGCGAGTCCGTCCAGTGTACCCAGTCTCCACTGAGCACCCGTATATCATCTCTGATGTCAAACACCAATGGATATGGGATCATCCATCGCCCATCTGTATGGGTCGAGAAGGTATATGCTAGTCTACTCTGGTATATCGATGCCCCGTCTCGATACACCCACGACTAGGGACCTTGAAGGATGTACTTATAGACTACCATGTCCCCACTAGTATGATCCGCATCATAGTCCAGGTAGTCAAGTACACATCCTAAGGGCTTTACCAACATGTAACAGAGAGACAAACAGTATACACGTTAAGGTAAAGAGTAACCAGATAGTATACTATCATGTCGAGCAAGAAAGTCCTCCCTATTTATGTCCCAGCATCCACTATAATATACATCCTATGTATAGTAATGGCCTCTAGGGCATACATATAACTAACAATCTCCCACTTGCACTAGGGCCATCTGTAGCAGTGGTTGTAGTATCTCATACTCAACCATCCCATAAAAGTCTCTTTCTGGGAATAGGCCTTCGTGAGTGGATCCGCCGTGTTGTCCTCTGAGTCTACTCTCCTAACCTTGATCCCCTGGAGATCAACCATCTTCATGATCAGGTAATACTGCCTTAGAATATATATGGATCATTGATGGGACGGACGTTCCTTGGTATATGCCACAACTCCATTGTCACACAATGGGAGGAACTAAGTTCATCTCATGAACAAATATATATCCAGACTGCCTCTTTGGTAGCATCTTAAGTAGCGATGTATCCAGCCTTTATCGTCTAGTATGCCACGGTATCTAGCTTGGAACTCTTCCAACATACCGTCCCTTTACTAAGGGTAAAGACAATGCCTGTGACTGACTTTCAGTCGTCCTTATCACCCTGGAACCCTTCCAGTGATTCTCCCCAGGATCGATTGATACCATCTCACTACAACTAGTGAGTATCCTAATATCCAATTAGATCTATCTTATAGATCCAAAATCCAGGATTTAGGAGGTATCACTTTGATCCTATATGGAGAATCATTATGATAAGCGGAGATTGATCGAGCGTAGTATAGGAAACTCCTTCCCTATCAAGAGTATGTCATCCACGTACTCTACGAGGATCATCACCATACTCCCTACTACCTTTTTGTATATACAAGGTTCATCTACCATTTTGATGATGTCAAACTCTTTGACTCATCCATCAAAACAGATGTTCCAACTCCGCGATATCTGCTTTATCCTATAAAGCATCTTGCACACGTTTCCGCTGCTCCCACTGTCTACGAAGCCCTCTGGCTGTGTACTTATAGACGCTCTCTTCTAAAACATCATTTAGAAAAGCAGTCATGACACCCAACCACCAGATATCGTAATCATGGTCTGTAGCCGTGGCAGGTAGGATCTGGATGGACTTAAGCATAGATTTTTAGAAAAAGTTTCATCATGATCCACACCTGGTTAATGATGCAAACCTTTAACAAGTCTAGCTTTGAAAGTCTTAACTTTTCGATGTACACCAAGTAATCTTCTCAAGATATATTTGCTCCTGATGGGTATTTAACCCTTCAGATAAAGCAACCAAAGTCTATACTTTGTTGGTGTATAAGGATTCCATCTCAGATCGCTAAGCATCCAGCCATTCTTACAGAGTCGCACTCCTGATGGCCTGCTCGAAACTAGTTGGGTCATCATCTCATGATGCAATCCTCGCTCCCACTGTCATAGAGAAACCAAAGTATCTCTCAGGTGGGTGAGAAACCCTACTAGATCGGCGGAGAGGCTGAGGTTCGTTGGACTCTACTGAATCCTTTGGTTCTACCAAATCATCTGCTGTTATTTGTATAGCTGGAACCTTTCCAGTTGTACATAACAGACCTTGCCTCGAGCTTGTCCGGATTTTGCTTTTAGACATAGGCTGGACAACCCCAAATCTTAACCAACTTAAGATATGGGCTCTTCCCTTATCATATCAAATATGAAGCGGTAGGCAACTGATTTGATTGGAACCCAATTCAATTGGTATGCAGCTTCTCAAGTGCATAACTCCCAAAAAGGAAATAGGAAACTCAGTAGTACTTATCATAGAGCACACCATATCATATAGGGTGCATCTGCTCCGCCCCGATACACCGACGTACTGTGGTGTATACGGAGGAGTAATGCTGAGAGAGAATCTCATTCTCCTTTAGAATAATCCAGGATTTTCGTGCTCAAGTATTCTCCTCCTCGATCACATCAAAGGACATAATACTTATACCCGTATTTTGGTTCTCTACTTCTAGCTTATATTCTGTGAATATCTCAAAAGGTTCGGACTTGTGTTTCAACAGGAACATATGTCTGAATCTTGAGAGATCATCAGAGAATGTAATGAAGTACAAAGAACCGGTCTTGGCATATGTAGACAGGGGACCTTTATACATCAACATGTATCATCCTAAGAGTTCACCAACTCTTTCTCTGTTTCCAATAAACAGTGCTATGGTCATCTTATGTTTGTGACATGACTGGCAAGTTTCACAAGATGTAAATTCAAACTGATTTAAATATGCATCTATGTGCAACTTAGCTAGTCGGGTCGCATTGATATGACCTAGTCTACAACACATCAAGAAGGATTCGTTCATTTCTGGACTCTTCCTCTTGTGTGTGTTCTGTATACTAAGAACTGTAGTTTGATTTAGAACATCAATGCTTTTAGATAACGTGCCTGAACCGATCAACTCTTGATATAGGAAATGTTCAAAACATTATCCATCAATACAAAATTTTATCATTTCTTTACTGATAAAGAGACTGATATGATTTTGTATATCAGGTTCGGTATCTAATAACATTTGTTCAGAATCAATGTATTGGTAAAACAGGGTGACAGTGACCAACAGACTTGGCTGCAACACTTGCCCCGTTTTCTGCCTCATGAAACTTATCACCCGTTCTCAGTTCTCTACCTTTCTGTAGCCCTATGTAACAGATTACATATCTGGGATCCTGATCTGGTATCACATACCCAGGACGTAGAGGATACAGAGAAACAGTTCTTTGTAATGAACACGCCCGAAGATGATGCATCAGCATGCACTCTCTTCGTTTGGGCGGCACGGGAAATCTGGTATTCCCCAATTTCCTGCTCTGTCTTATAACAATTATAAGTTGGAGCGGGACCAACGTTCCCCAGCTCAGTATAACAAGCGGGTTCGGTCAATAATCCGTATTATTATCTTGATTAAGGCGTGACATGGTCGCTACCAGGAGAGAGAGAAGAAAACACTCAGCGTGCGCTCTTGCAAGATCAGATTGGTGTTATTTTATCTAATCAGGATGGCTCCCACTGCTTTTTATCAAATCTTCCTTCAAACCCTAAAAGGAAAGACCAGCGGGGATTAATTACACACTATAAGTTCGCCAATCTTTCAGCCAGGCCAGTGTCGGTACTTTGAGGGAGGTCCCCCGTGCTTTCGCACGAACCTAATTAATGTAAACCTCGTTTTCCCAGAGGCGTAACCTCGTTAACACCTTTCTAGACACCTACTTGATCGGCTAATTGTAATGTGTAAAACTCTCCCAGGAGTAACAATTACTCGCAGCGGGTATCGGGATCCAACTATCTCATAGAAGGTATGCAATCTCATTGCAAATTTCAACACTTGAAATTCCCGATAATATTTTGCCCCTAGCGTCCTATGACCTTAACGGAGGTCAACAAACCATAGGCTACTAGTCAAGTTCAACCCGTCATTTCTTGATCGAATTAAACCCACCCGCACGACCCTTGACGGAGGTCAACAAGGCCGCACGACTACCCTAATCCAATCTGCATCATATGCATAAGCAGATAAATACTAGTTAGCTACCGCACACTACGCCTTGACGGAGGTCAACAAACGTAGCACGAATACTAATTAGGACTTATCTGAAATGACGGAGGGCTACGACAGGTTTTTCTGAAAACCTATTGCGTAATGAACTTGATATCGTTGTAGAATCAAATGATTTTAAAATGGAGTGTTTTTTAGGCTTTTCTAGTTTTGCTAAAGGAGTCACTCCTGGTGAAGGGATCGTCGGTCCTTTCCTCGTCGAATGAGGTGCGGGATATATCATATATATCACTGTGCAAAGCAAAAACACTTAAAAAGCAATCAAAAGACAAACCGAGTGTGTAGCATCTGCCAGTTATTGCTAAAGGAGTCACTCCCGGCGAAGGGATCTCGGTCCTTTCCTTATCGAATAAGGTGCAGGATATATCATATATACCGCTGTGCAAAGCAAGAACTGTAGCTACCTATTTTATTTTGAAATTCGATTCTACAACATCTTTAGGTTTCTTTTATTTCATTAATCACATTAATGAAGTCCCATCAATTATGTACCTAAACATCACAGATAAATACGACGTACACTTATGCCATCCGCATTCGCCTCGATGTCCCCTCGTGCACCGTTAGGTTAGGTAACTAACGACAGAGCAGGGCAGGGCTAGTGCGGGTGCAATACATAAGTAACGTCTATATAATATATCATATATACTATATAAAGTATCCATCACAGAACATATCACATGATCACATCACAGATATCGCAGCAGAAGAAACATGTGAAATATTGGATATACTAGGACGTCCGTGTTTTCAATACGAGCCAGTATAAAACACGGATTCCACGGTCGTGATGAATAGCCAAACCCACACCCCTAGACCCCTACGAGAGCGGCAAGCAACCCTACCAATTCTAGAGTTAGGAGACCCGGACTCGACTCCTCGAGTTGGTCTCCCACTGGACTCCAGAACCCGGTTACTTGTGCTCCCCTCCTTGGGTCTATCCTAGTGCGGAAAAGTAAATAATATACAAAGGGTGACATCTTCCGCAACCTGGAAGTGCCCCAATTTAAAAGAATATTACATACAAGTTATTACATGAATGAAAATGAAAAACACTCATCTCACATAAAAACCCCCGGCTATTCAAACACGACGATCCAATATAACATATCCAGCAACACATAACATCACATGTCATCAACGTAAGTAAATAAGCGCATCCCAATTGTCGTTGACATATAGCAACGAAACCGGCGATATCACATATTACACTTACGGTCACAGAAAAGAAAGTGTAAAACTACAACAGTTGGAATCCGCAACCTGCATAGACATCGCATGCCTAATCAAATGAATTCCTTAGACATCGCATGCCTAACAATTATAAACCCCGCATTTTAGTCTCATTATCAAAAACACTTTTCTATATCAAGTCGGGCAATTCAACAAGATTCCCGACAACCTGATCGAATGCTCGTCGCAAACTTTAGTAGGCGGCCGCACCCCCGACGCCATCGACGAAGTGCACCAAGGCGGAACACCGCTGCCGCGAGCACCCGAATGGATGCTTTCGGCGACGGGGTTCTCCTACAGTCACTTGGTCGGGGCTATGGAGCGAGGCTGTCTATTAAGTTTACCCGGCGAGTATCCACGTACGCTACGTGATTGCGACGGACTTTGATCACATCAAAATTCCGTGGCAACCGATCAAGTGAGATTAAACTACTAGATTTATAACATTCATTCAGTTATCTCATAACTACTTGTGAATTCCAATTATTGTATCACATTCCGGATAAATAGAAAATGTTAAACTTTCCGATCGAACAATCGAACACCCAAGTTTTCCTGATACAGCTCAACACATGAAATAAGTCTAAAAACATTCAGTTCATGCCTCAGTACCAACGGTCCAGCCGTAGAAGGGTCAAGCCAACGCCTCACATGTGGCACGCCGTACTGCCCCAAACCCGAAGGTTCAAAGGGCAGTTCAAGACGGTCACATAATCGAGTTAAGGTTTGTTGTCTTCTAGAGGGACCATTGCGTTACTTGCACTACTTAGAACGTTATTAAACTACGGAAAGATCCAACACTTAGAAATTTCCCGACAGGGGAAAAGGTGGGTATTTATATCCGGTCGAACCTTTTAACATATTCTAAAATATCCGGAAAGTCACATAGACAAAATCTGATAATCCGATCGAATCATCTAAGCTCCAAAACACCCTGGAATATTCAACTCTTGAATAAATATTACAAAATTCCCAGAAAATCTAGCACCTGAAGTGACAAATTACTGTGCAAAAATGGAGGGCTGACGTCATCATATGGCCGCGGAACCGCTGCACAAGGCATGCTTGTGCCGCGGTTCCGCCGCGCTTTAGATGAGTTAGCCCCTCGAATTTCACAGTAATTCAACTAAGACCCTGCTGAATTTTTTAGCAATTTTTAATCTGGAAAAAACCCAGTTTTTGAAAAAAGTCCAGAGAGCATTTTGGAAATGGGATTTCGGTTTGATCGGACTTCAAACTCCGTCTACGCATCGCCTAAGGCTCTAGCTAGTCTTTGATACCACTGTAGGGTTCCTAGGCACACTAATGAGGTCTCACAAGGCATCAACCATGCCAATTTCAAATTTTACAAGTGCCGAGAAACCCTAATACGGATCGTTAACTAGAATTTTAGGCGAAACATGCAACTAGTTAACAACTTAACTAAGTGAACGGAAATACAACCTTTGTAGATCCGGTCCTCCACCTCCATAGCTCCATGATGAAGTCTCCTTGCTGTCCAAATCAAATCCCGGGCTCTAGCGTCGGCTTCATCGGAGAAATGGGCGGGCTAGGTCATCGACTACGATGCCGAAGATGATCTACGTCGAGGCATCACAAGATCAAGCTCCCACTTCACCAAGTCATGAAACTTGTGAAGAAAACACCCTTTACTACTTGGCAAGAGGTAGAGGATGAAGAAATAGGAGGCGGGCTCACTTTAGAATTGGATTTCTCACTCTTTTCATCAAATCACCATTGATGGTTGCAAGCTTCTTCATCTTGAAGAAGAAGAAGAAGAAGAAGAAAATATTATGATAAGAATAATAAAATACAAAAGAAAATGAATACTTATCATAGTATGAACCATGGTTAGGTGTAGAGAATTGACTAAGGTTAGATGAATGGTTAGGGTTAAGCATGAAGACAAAATGGTCACTTTGGTCAAAGCTTCATGAAGCTTCAACAAGCTTCAAGAAAGAAAGAAACCATTTTGTTTTCTTATCCATTTCTTTTTAATCCAAATTAAAACAATAAATGAATGAACAAATAAAAACCCTAACCATTTACTTAACCAAGGTTTAATTCTTTACACAAACCCTAGCATTTATGTATCATCAAACATGATACAATCAAATGCACAAAAGTATATCACATATACAACTCGTGCAATTCAAGTGAGAAAATCCATTTAAAGTGAACCAATACTAGTTAATGCAAAGTAATATATCAAATATATAATTATACATTAAATCACTAAATCAACACTTGATTTAACGATCCGGTCATATCGCATATAACCGACTAGTATCCTATGTATCGGCTTATCGAATCAATCCTTGATTCGATAACTAGGTTATATCGCATACAACCAATCGATAATTTCATCGCGAGAATGGAATACGGTATCACATACACGCATTATTCTCGGTCCCGCACATATCTCATATGCGCTCCTATTTCGTTTCGCTTGAGCCAGGAAACCTCTGTGTAGGACTCTAAAGACTCGTCAATACGCCGGCAGCAGGTGATGATCATATCAAACACCCACAAGCCGCAAGCGGTCTGCTAAACGTAACGGCCACCCGGGTATTGAGCGATCAGAAGATCGACGAGCAAGCCCGCTCATACTCCTGTGAATCCAACCAGTAACACTTACCGTACAGTCCGGTCTCGTCGTCTGATATGTCGCATATCTTGCCTAGGGGTGGTAAACGTCAGACCCCAATAGCTCGATAAGTCGTGTCGATACGAGGTCTATAACAGTTCGAGAAACTACTGGTAACACTTACCAGTAAATCTCAGCAACCCTGGCCAGGGATTTCCGGTTATAGCCAATCGAACACTGCGCAACATCAACTCCCTATACCGGGAGAGACGAATCTCCTCCTATCGTTCATTGCCTCCATGTGACTCGGGACTGTACCCAAAAACCACCGTTTTGCACGCCCTCTTGGACGTGGTAAGGTGGAAATCAAAGCACAGTGGGAACCACGCAAGACTCTATGACGATCTCGGGTCAACAGACTGCTCTGTACCAGTGTCACCAGAGAACTGCCATCTGACGTAAGGTATAATACCATCTGGGAGTTCTCGGCGAGTCCGTCCAGTGTACCCAGTCTCCACCGAGCACCCGTATATCATCTCTGATGTCAAACACCAATGGATATGGGATCATCCATCGCCCATCTGTATGGGTCGAGAAGGTATACGCTAGTCTACTCTGGTATATCGATGCCCCGTCTCGATACACCCACGACTAGGGACCTTGAAGGATGTACTTATGGACTACCATGTCCCCACTAGTATGATCCGCATCATAGTCCAGGTAGTCAAGTACACATCCTAAGGACTTTACCAACATGTAACAGAGAAACAAACAGTATACACGTTAAGGTAAAGAGTAACCAGATAGTATACTATCATGTCGAGCAAGAAAGTCCTCCCTATATATGTCCCAGCATCCACTATAATATACATCCTATGTATAGTAATGGACTCTAGGGCATACATATAACTAACACTATAGTCTCTCTATTTTCCTACGTGTCCATGAGCGACGCGAACGTTTATAAAGGAAAACCTTTTGGGATATTTTCAAAACGACGGAACGTATGTTTAGCAAAATGAATATGGGCATATGTCATTATTTTAAAATGAGTGTCCGTCATTTAGGCCTTGAGTTACGCATCACACGGCGATTTAGAAAAGAGTTTTGCATGAGTTTTACTTAGTTCTTGAAGTTTCCAAAGATGCGTACTATACACGTATTATAGTATTTGAATAGTGTACATTAGATTTCAGTAGTGGATTTCGAGATCTGCATCTCTATTGTAACTCCAAGGATATGCGTGCAAATCCGATGATTTGCATAACGCTTGACGGAGTTCGATTTTGAGTTTTGTACTCGTTTTATGCGCACTTGGCGCGTTGTGTTATTTCTGCGTTTTCCATGATTTCGGAGCCCCGTGATTTGAGCTGATTATTGAAATGTTTTAGATTTTGGGGTTTAAATTTAAATTTGGGGACCGAATTTATTTAAGGGGGGAAGACTGTAACATTTCAGAAAACATAAAATATTATTTTTTGGAATTTAATATTAAAATAATATTTTTCCCGAAAACTGCCTGATTTGCGAAATTGGGGTTTTCGAAAAAGGGTATAAATATATACCAATAATTGTGAAATAAATAAAAATTAAAATGATTTATTCATTTAATAATAAATTTATAGCATTTGGTATTTTTAAAATTTATTATACGCAGTTTTGATAAAAACCCGATTAGTGCACTGCTAATCGCGATTAAGCCAAATCCGTGTTTCTACAATTTTCATGGTTAGTGCACCATGACATGTTTCAATTGGTTATATGTTATTTCATTTATGGTTTTATGTGGGTGTATGTGATTTTTTTGGTGAGAAAAAGAAATAGGAAAAAGGAAAAGTCAAAGGGGACAAAATGATTAGGTTAGGTGGGCTTTTGGAGAGAGAGAGAGAGTGAATAATAGTGAGAGAGAGGGGGGCTGCTGCCCTAACCTTTGGCCATAATTTTCTCCTCCTTCTTCTTCATTCTCCAACCCCACAACCCTCCTCAAAGAACCTTAGATCTATCTCCAAACAATCCCCAAAACCCTACACTCCCTTCACAAAACATAATCCCCATCTCCTCCTCTACACGATGAACCGAGCAAAGTGGGATTTTGACGACGTTGGGAAGTTAGTGCTGCCTTGAGTGGACTATATGAGGTATAATTTCTTCCCTTTAGATTAGTTTTGTGTGATATCGTGTTTTGGATGTCGTTTTATGAGGTTGCTGACTTGCTATGACCCCGAGCATTCACTGGGAAAATAAACAGTATCATAGTGTTGTACTGGTAACCCTAGGTGACCATCTAAAACCCTACCCCTTCGAACCGGTCATGGGCCGGCGACCATGGAGACAAATCCGGCGACCCCGGGTGTATAGATGAGTTAGGGTGTGGGATTTGTAGGGTAGTTACCTGGAGGTGTTTAAGGGGGTTTGGTTCTACTTGATTTTTCTGTAATATCTATAGGTGAAATCTGGGGACATTGGTGAGTATTTACATGACCATGGTAACACGATTCATGACCTGAGCCATAGAGCTGAACCCGTTGCACGAACTCAGGAATTGACCCATATCAGTTTTATGACTTATAGTGTGCCTATGGGGTATCTTGAGCAACCCAGGGAATTACTGAGGCAACCAAACAATTCTTGTGGCCTAGATATACTACTAGGAGACCTCTCTGACCTGATGAACCCTAACGGAGACCCCCTGGCCGGCGAGCTCGGATTTTAGGAGGAAGTGGCCGGCCACTTGGTGAGGGTAGGGGCCTAGGTAGGTTCAGTAGCTCACATATACCTAATACATCGCCCTAGACTTATTTGCTTAGATTTATTTTACCTGAGTCAAAATCTGGGAACACTTTTGTGTGATTTAGGATATGTTTTCCGTATTTTGAATGATGAGTTTTGATATTTGGGTTTGTTTTTGGTTGTCGCATGTTTGTACATCGACAACAAGGGTTGTTTGATTGATTTTGTATGCATATGCTATAGGTTCTGACCTACAAGAAATGCGTGTGCCGTTTTAGTGTTCCTCCTTGATTTTAATATCGTTACGATATATGTTGTTATTGTAGGTACCTTCGCGTGGATTCCGAAGCGACGGAGCGAGGCGTCATCGACTTCGCCGAGCGAGGACTACGGTGAGTAGATCTATATCTACCAGGGAAGTCGGGTGGATGGCGTATAGCACCCCCGTAAACTTTTGATGGAAAACCGATTTATAGAATATGGTTAGGAAACCAAGATTAGGAAACTAGGGTTAGAATGAGATAGCTATGAAACCATATTAGAAACTAGAGGATAGTTAGAAGTGATATGTTACTACTATCGTAAGATGGCGTTTAGCGATATTACCGTTTAGGGTACTGTAGGAATAGATAGTCGATGTAGATGCGTCATCCGAACCATGCCTTTTTCTAAACTGAAGAATCGTATGTACCTTTTAAGTATATACCTTGAGGGATGTTACGGATTTTGAAATGATATCTCTTTCTTAAAAACACCGTAACCCCTATTTTCAAAACTACGATTCGCTTCTTTAAAAATCCGATTGTATGGTTCAGATGTGTATGTTAGATTAGATACTTATACTTGTAGTGATAGAATGTTTATGTAATTCGATTTGATAGGTGATTTAAATGCGATGAAAGAATATAAGACCGATATGATGACATGATGATATGATGGTATACGGATGCGAGTCGATCGAGTTGATTTATACCCTGCCGGTCCCCTAATATGAGATTATTGAGGATGTGAACCGGGACATAGGCACATAGATATAAATACATTTATAGAATGTTGTGAATCATGGATGATAGGCCGTATGTGATATTAGGCCGTACCCTCTTTTGTCGTATAAGATGATAGGATCCCTATTAGTTTAATACTGCCGTACGATGATTTTCCATGCGTGATGAGTTCGACTTGATGATTGATCCTTACCCTTGACTAGAGGTTGCCGTACGATGGATTATACCGTACGCGATGTTACTGGGTTAGATACCGATTGATAGATTCACCGACTCGGACATATGATAGTTACGTATACCTTATAGCTTTTAACTGATGATTTACCTTGTGCTGCATTCATGATATTATTATTGCATCGCATATACCTGTGATAGTACACCTGCACCATTATCGATGATGCGTATGTCACACGTACACAGTCTATAGGCTCACACACTTCATCATCGATAATTGCCATGTCACTACACAGTAGGATTGCTGCATCATGATATGACTCTTCGCATAACCTGCTTGCGCATATACATTGATACATTCATACTTGCAGATATAGACATTTGTATATCCATATTTGTGCACACATACATTGGTACATCTATACCTGCGCATATACATATTGTACCTACCTAGATAACTGGTTTTATTGTAAAATTGGGAACCGCATGTTATATTTTAAAAACTGGAATCATTTTAAAAGAGCGGTTTTCCCTTAATATGTCATATCACTATTCCGCGTTGCATGATGCACGATATGCTTACATTTCTATTATATGTCGCATACATTATGCTCTATGATTCTATGCATTGAGATATGCTGTTTTCATGAGATTTCTGGATTTGTGAACCGTGGACATTTTAAAAGAGATTATGTGTTGTTTTAAAAACCCGGTTTCTCTTGATATGATATTTCGGTGCGTCCACCATGTGTTTTTTCGGTTCTGAGAGCGACATGTGAAACCCGATTCGAGGAGGCGGATGAGGCCGATTGCGGGTACATGGTGGACCCGGTATGGTACCCCGGGGCGAGAACGGATCTCTGTGCAGTAAACGGTGAGCCTGGCAGAGAGACTACTACCTACCGGTGATAGTGTTTGGGCTCGGCGGATATCCGGAGGATACCGACCGGAGTCGAGAGATGATATGAGCCGATCCGAACTGACGGAGCCTGTGCGTCGATCTGTAATGACGGAGCCCGATATATGAGGATTTACGTGCCGCTGCTGGGCACGGTTTTCATGATGTTTTCGAGTGTCGATGCTAAGCACTCAGGTTCCATGATTTTGATGTGTCAGGAGGGACACCGTTGATATATATATCCTCATACTTTCATCCACACTCCTTTATGATATTTACATGCATGCATACCTTGATTTTGGGTGGACGAGATCCACATGCATGCATACCTTGATTTTGGTTAGATGAGATCCATATACATGCATTGATTATTACTGTTGGATGTTATCCACATGCATATAGGTATTGACTACCTTGTTGGCACATTTACAGACCCGGTCACCCTAGATGTCATAGTATTACCTTATGATATAGTTGACCTAGGAGTCGTTGTTTATTCGATTTCTACTTGTAGATATATTTCTATTCACGAGTTGGCAACTCACCCTCGTTGTGCCACAGTTCTTGCAGGTTGACCGCGTGGATCAGTAGCGGCATCGCTGGCACACAGTTTCCTTTGGGTGTTTTGCAGTGGTAGGTGGGACATTTGTATCGTACCCACTCTTGTATTACATTTCATATTGTATCTAGTTAACTCCATCAATCAATCAAAATTAGTGATTTGTATAAGTAATGAGACTTAGTGAGACTGTGGTTGCGAGACTTAGAGCGAGGGGTTTCCGCTACTTGTGAGTTATATGTCTTGCTTTTCTTTACCTCTTTGTGGTGATCTTCGCCGTTGGGCGTCGTATACTTATTTATATTGTCTTGCGTGGTTGTGATCCGCCGTTTGGCAAGAGCTATCTCCCGTTTGGGGATGTCATTATTCTTATTATGTACTTGTGGTTTTGGATCAAAATATACAAAGGAGGTGCTGCCAAAATTTTTAAAAGACGAAACATGTTTTCAAACTAGTAAATTTCACTTTCACCATTCATGTTCTTTTCCTATGCATTAAGAAAACTTGATTTCATTATACCTTTATTTCAAAACTTCACCTCCTTTATTTTACTTAAAAGGTTTAGATTTCTGGGTTTCAGCTTACTTGAATTCCGTTACGCCTTTAGACGCTGCGTGATTCAAGTGTTGGTCACGAGCTAATATTTCGGGTCCCTTGTTGTGAGCTCTTGGTCAACTGTGAGGGTATTTTCCTTAGATGTGCTAAGACGTTGTAATCCACCTTATTTTTCCTAGACGGGTCCCTTGCTGTGAGCTCTTTGACAACACCATCGTCGTGGGCAATTTCCTCAGAGATTTTCTCTTTCTCTTTGTCTTTTTTGCTCGAACCTTTGCTTGTAGGTCCGAATTCTTTTCAGGCAGCGTGCGGTTACGCAGTTGAATATTCTCGCAGTTCTTCTCCTCCTCTTCTTTTTCTGAAGTGGAGTCTTTGAAGAGAGGGCTGAGGGGTATTTCGTCCTCAGAATCGCTCTCGAAAGTAAGAACTTGGGGTTTCCCCCTTCTGAACTGGTACCGGCCATATGACAGTTGCGTGTCGTTTTTTCACGCGCATCTGTCGCACTCTTTTACCGTCGACGAGTTTCGTGCTTCATCCTCTTGAAGTGTTTTTGGTGAGCAACATATCCTTGCCACCACTTCTTGAAGGTACTGCATTCTTCGGTGGGGTGGGTAACCCTCCGATGATATAGGCAGTAGTTTGGATGTGAATCCTCTCCGTCGAGGCATCTGACCCCGAGAGTGTTTCCTACCAGAGGTGGCAGCTTCATTCCCATTGACAGGGCTTTCGCGAACCGCTTCTCTGCCATTATCCTGCTCTTATTTGTTGCAGGTATGCCTTGGTTTGGTTGGTGTACTTTACGACTCCACCTTGCCGCGGCTTCTTCATCCTGACGCTGACGCTTAGCCTTTTCTTATATGGCTGTTTCGCGTTCTCGGTCAGCTTCGCTTTTTCAAAAGGCTTCGTTTAACAGCCTATCGATCGGGTCTTCTGGCAGTTCCGGGGATTTTAGCGCCGATTCTATCTCCAGTTCCTCTGCGTTGTTTTCTGACGCTGAGGGAGTTTCTTCGTCATTTAACAACGAATGGGAGACTATGCGGCAACTTGCTACATGGTCTTCGGTTTTTTCTGATGAGTCATTTTTCTCATCGTTGTCACTATCTTCGTTCTCAAGAACATGCTTATGAAAATCTTCGAGCATGACCGGTTTCCGCACCTTCTGGTTGTACTCCTCAGTGCATCAATGTACATTTGTAAGTCTGTACGCTTATCGTCATACTCGGCAGGCTGCACAGGCTTCTTGGTCTTCTTCTTTTCTTCGAAGACTTTGAAGGCTTGACTTGGGGATTTTTCCCTTTTTCAACAATCTTCGGTACGGGACGCGCTTTTAGCATCCCTTCTATGATTTCAGGTTCACTTAGGCTTTTCCACCTGACTGCCGGACATGCCTGTAGATCCTTCAACATTCTTTTGGTTTTTGCTGAAAGAACGACTTCCTATGGAGTTTCTTCCATGAGTGAGCATGATGCCCTAGGCGCATCCATCTTTTTAGGAGTGTGCTTCTGTGGTGGGTTTACCTTCCAGTTATCAGACAGCGTGAATTTCCCCTGTTGATACCGGTCCTCAACCCAGTTCTTGAAGACGTAGCAATTCTCAATTGGGTGGCTCACCATTCTGTGATAGGCGCAGTAGTTGGGATTGTTGACGTCGCCGGGATGCGGTGGACGCCGTGGGTCTGGCAATGTGATGAGTTTGTTACGCATTGCCAACTCAAATAGTCTCATCGTCTTATCGTAGGGAACGAGTAAGCGCGTCCTAGCCTTTCTTCCAGGGATATGCATGGACGTGCATTGTTTTGGCGAGCAGCCAGTTTTGGGCCACTCGGTTGTTGTTGAGCGTTGGCAACGAAGGCCGCTTTCCCTTTACCCTTGGCGTTTCGAGGGTCCTTACTTGAGGAGGAAGTCTGGTTCATTTGGGCCAATTTATCGATCAGAGCCTGGAAGGTTGTTGGTTTAAAGAACTTCTTGAACTGGGATACAGTCATTTGAGGATCAAGGGTCCTGATGAACATGCCCACGGCGTGGGATTCTTCGATGCATTGGTTCGCACTTTGAGCATAGGTTCCGCCACCGGATCGCATATTGGACCCAGGTTTCTCCTGGCTTTACCCTGGCATTGATTAATGCTGTGATCAGGGTGCGCTCACTTGCGCTGGCGAACCGCTGTGTAAACAGCAGTTCCATCTCTGTGAATGTTCTCACGGAGTCATTTGGGAGCTCCGAGTACCATTCAAAGTCCATCTCTGACATGCTGCCAACGAACTGGCGAAGCAACTGTTTATCGTCGCCTCCAGTGTTGCCGCACAGAGCTCTGAACTGTGCGACGTGCTTACGGGGGTTGCTTGTCCCTTTGTACACATGGAACTTGGTGATCGTATATCCCGGCGGGTATTTAATTTGGTTATTCCAGCCTGGATACGGTCGTCCAGTTCTGACGATTTGGCCCGCGGCTTCATTAGCTTGATGAGCTCGTATTTGTTGAGCGATATAATCATCAAGAGCAGCCTTAGGGATTGTTTCCTCCTTGGCCGCCGATAAGGCCGGAAGAAGATTTGATGTTTCTCCTCTGTCATCCTCGATGATTATTGGCGGATCCTCGGCTGGGGATTCTGGCTGGATCATCATTCCAACCATGTCTTGGAACAAGAGGCCCATCTGCTTTATGTTAGTAGCCTGCTCAGCAGCTTCCTTGTCCTTTCTTTCAAGCACCCTTCGTAGGAACTTTGTATCGGTCTCCTTCTCCTGGCGCTGTTCGACTGTTGTGTCCGGGCTTTCTTTCTTCCCGGTCAGTGCTGCCATTCTGGTCAGCATTTCCTAGAGCTTTTATTATTTCTCCTGAGCTTTTGTCAGCAACCGAGTTTGCGGTCGATGACCTACGGAACCATGGCTTTCTTCTTTCCCGGAAGCCATGTGGACCGTATGTACGATCATGCCCCCAGACTTGGGGCGTTTGGGTCCATCGCCTATGGAATTTTCCGCTGGCGGTGGGATTTTCTCCGGCCTCATCCTTTTGTGGAAGGTCGAAGTTGAAGGAGCCATTGTAACAGGCACCTGTGTAGAAGAAGCCCTTCACTGTATGACAGATGAGTGGTCTTCCTCTTGCCGAGCCTTCGATTTCTTTGGTCAACGAGAGTAATCTTTGTTGATCACAGAGTCTTGGACTTTCCGTCAGACCTTGTGAATTTAGGAGGAGAGCCGTTGATGGGGGTGCTCCGGCTTTGCCTGCACTGTGATTTCTGCAAGCGGGGGTAATTTATTTAGCACCACCGTTGGAGAGTTTTTTCGTACCCTACTGAGCAGATCAAAGCTGTTCCCGGTTGCAACAGCAGCCTCAACTTCCACCATTGGAGCTGGTAGGGTAAGTCCAGAGGGGAAGATTTCCGAGCTTTCCTCACTCGGCGCCAGTGACGACGTCGAGCATGTATTGCAAAAGAGACCGCCTCAGTTTTGGAAGCGTCTTCGTCGTGCCCCCAGCTTTGGTGAAGGGCTGCTGTTGGTGTCAGCCTGTTGAAGACTGATGTCTTGATTGGAGTTTGGGGAGGGCCGGCTAATCTTTTGAAGACCGTCCTTCTAATGGGGGAAGCGCTTTTGATGGCTTCACCTGCAGGAGTTGGGAGGTCTATCCATTTTGGGGAAGCCCGTTCAGGTATCATGACCTTCTTTGCAGGCCCGTTTGGGTTCTTTCCCAGCCTATTGAAGACCGAGACGTCAGATTTGGACGGCCCGTTGAGAGGGGCCGTTTTGGTCGATAGTCGATCGAAGACCGACCTCTTGGGAGCTTCCTCTTGCGGCGCTGAGGCACCGAAACTCATTGGTGGGAGCATGGTCTCAAAGAACAACCCAGTAGTGGCTTTCGTAGCTTTCCCCACCAGCATTAAAAAGATAGAGGCCATGTTGGGCCCGTAGGTCACTGCTCTAGCTGGGGTGGAGCGAGAGTTGCTGTTGTAAAAGGTGCAGTTGGAATCCATCGATTTTTCCTGCACAGGAGCAAGACACCAAATTTTAGTACCTTAAATCCAAAGGCAGCCATAGCGAACCGTGATTTTGTTCGCGAAACACGACACACGAAGTGTGGAGTGGAAAGAGAAAAAGGTCCCTCAGGGCATGCCAGAATCTGTTCTCCACCGAAAGACAGGGACCGAGATGTTGGGACGTCTGGCCTGAATTCTGAGGGCAGATGCTATTTGGACTTATCTATCTACCTCTCCGAAGATACCAAGTTGATTTATGGCACCATATATCGGAGGTTTGGACAGACGCGACCGTTGTAGCAGACTTTATCAGATTCCCCCTCATTTAATGACAGGTTTTTGATTGTGGGTGTTCACCGCCGAAAGACGTGGCCGGGGCGTTAGGACGTCTGGCCTGAATTTTGGGGGCAGATGCTATTTGGATTTATCCGTCCATCTCTCCGAAGATGCCAAGTTGATTTATGGCCCCGTGTATCGTAGGTTTGGACAGATACGGCCATTGTAGCAGACTTCGTCAGATTCCCCCTCGTTTGCGAGGGGATTTTTAATTGTGGGGACGCTCTTCCCTGCAGGCGCAATCCCCTGCAGTTAATTACGTTACCGTATCGCGATAACCACATTCTCCTGCTCCGGAAGTTCACTTCGTGTCGTGTGTGTTTTTGTTTATTTTGATTGCCTTTGGATTGTATACGGAGACTAATTTATGTCGTCGCCCGTAGGGCGCGGATTAGTCCAAATCCATATATTTTAGATTCGGGCTTGGGTTGATTTAAGAATTGTTAATCTGGTTTGAGATTAAGATCAACTTAAACATATGAGCATTTGGAGATTGATTGTTTTTTTGTTAAGGATACGTTAGTCTAATTTGAGACTAAGATCTACTTAACAAGGTCTTAGGATTATTTTTTGCTTCAGATCCAACAAAAGAGTATTTGGGCTCTATTGTTTTAGTTTAAAGATGTTTCAGTCCATTATCGCCATTTTGGAGGCGAAATTTTAGTTTGAGGACATTTCAGTCTGTTGAGGTGAGGTTTTAGTTTAAGGACGTTTCGGTCCGTTGATCACCATTTTGAAGGTGAGGTTTTAGTTTTAAGGACATCTCGGTCCGTTGATCACCATTTTGGAGGTGAGGTTTTAGTTTAAGGACGTCTCGGTCCGTTGATCACCATTTTAGAGGTGAGCTTTTAGTTTAAGGACGTCTCGGTCCGTTGTCCATCCTGCGCTCACGTGTATTTGTTACATGACGGGATGAACAACGATGATTTGGGATGCGCCCAGTTTGGGGTGCGATCTGATTTGAGGTGTGCACATCAGTTTGGAAGTGCACTGATTAGCACGCGGTTACCGCGTGCCGTATTTAGTTCTAAAGTTAACCGCAATAAAAAACGGTACCACGTGTAGCTAGCTGCGATGAGTATGGGCCGTCCTTAGGGAGATGGTGTGTTTTACGTTCTTCTTATCACGAGTTAATGCGAGGGTCGGAATTGTTCGATTCTAACCTATGTGTTGTATATGCAAAGTATAAGTTTGTTAGGAATAGAGATAGGTTAGTGTAAATTAGGGAAGTCCGTACTCAATCTTTTGTGCCGAGCTTGACTATTGAAGCTAAAACAATCAGCAACAACGTGGATTAGGGTGCTTAAGTATGGTATTAGTGAAATCCGGCTTATTGGCCATTGTCCGTCCGTTCTTGTCTTTTGACTTTCGCCTCCGGCCAAACCGAACGCAACCGGTCATAGTTAGTGATCACCGATATCTTGGTAGGGTAGGGTGCCTAACGGAGCGCTTGCGTAAGGTTGGGCGGAGTTCAATTAGCAAATATCGGGCAAAGGAAATGAGCAAAGAAAACCTTAACTTACACAACCAGTCTCTTTTCCTAACAAAGCCATTATTCACAAACCATCAAAACAGCAAAAGAAAGTGTAAATGAATTGATAAAAGAAGAATAACACAACATTGCAAGTAAGTAAATGGAAAGAAATAAAATTGCAAGTAAGTAAAAGAGATAGAAAATGAATACTAAGAACCCAAGTGCAAAATGAAAGCTCTATTAATTCCAAGTGATGATACAAACCATGAATTCAATAACCAAAACTTAAACTTGCAAGTTCAATGAAGAGGTTGCAAGATCAAGAGAAGGAAAAGAACTCAAGGTGAACTAGCTACTATGTACAAAGCTTCAAAAATGAAAAGAGAAACAAAGAGTAAACTATAGCTCAAAGTATTCCAACTCCCCCCTTTCCTTTGCTCACTGATCTGGCATTTATAGGCACAAAATAAGATTAAACAAACAATATAATATGGATGATGTGACAACAAGAGAAAGCCAGAAGAAAAATGGGGCTCATTGGACATGAAAAGATCGGCGGTGCTGGACTTTAGGGGGATCTCGCCGATTTTCTTTGTGACTTTGGGTCTCATGTTGGTTCTGTGATGATGTGTTCTCTCTACAATTCCACTGGTCCTGTTTGATTTTTCTATATGAATCTGGTTTGCTTTCAGGAATTTGGAGGGAAACTTGTAGCTTTATATCACATCATAGCTTTTTGCATTTATCATTCATGTCCCCCATATGTGCCTACCACTTGCACAAGTCATCATTTGTGTGTGCCAACTTGTGTAAGGCAACCCCCTAGGTTCATGCATCACAAAAGGTGTTCACACTTGTATGTGTTGGACCATTTTTGATAAAAAGTGTGTACACATACATGTTGTCAAAAGAAACTCTTCAAATATAGATCGGTTTGCAGTTCCAGTTGCAGTGTCGGTTCACAAATGTAATATCCGTTTATTTGAGTGTGTTTCTAGTATTTTGTCATGAATACCTATAATCTGTATTTACTGAGCAGACACTGGTCAATAGTATCGATATATAACTAAACAGATAATGAATGCATGGTATTAAAATGCAGTTTTCTGAGATGAACAAATACCCCTAAACTTATCTTTTGCTCGTCCCGAGCAAAACAAAATCCTAACCTCACTTTCGCAGGGAACACATTTGCACTGATCTCGTGCAACAAGCCGTTAAACCTCTAGGTGTCCCTAGCAGGAGGAGTGTTGTCTCCTGAGGGTTTTCAGCGGATTACACCCATAAAATCCTGTCAAGCTAGTTTCACAAGTTAACGTCGATTCTACTCCTACAGTTTAGTATCTAGGTTAGAAATTCTATCATCCTAAGTTAGAAATATTTAACCCTTATATTTCACGCCTCCTATTTATTCAACCTCAGATCTTATATGTTTTTACAGTTTAGAAAGATCTCGGTTTTTCTTGAGTTTTCCTTCTAAAGTGCGGTCTCCAATCAGGGATTTTTATCATCTTTACGGAAAACATAAGTCTTATTTTTTATTCCTATCTTTCCTCCAAATATCGATTGTATACCCCTACGTGTGTGTAAAATTTCACCCTTACACTTAAGAATTCAATTCAAGCTATAATACCCTAGCACTAATACCTAATACTACTTCTTTTCGTTAATGATGGATGGTTTTGCTCGCACACCTTTCATGCGACTATTAATGCTTCTTGAGGCACTAACAGCCGATTATTGAATGTGTGAGCTTAAAGCGTAATAGCAGTTTCCAAGTCTTGACTTTATTTATTTTTTTCTTTTTTTTCTTTTTCTTTTCAAGACCGGATATATTTTTCAATGATGCTCTTTTGGTGGTTAGCTTTAAATACCGTTTTTTCTTTCATATTAGGCTTTCAGGTAAGAGTATTTCTAGGTATCCTCTACTATCCCAAGTTTCAAGGTACGTGTATGTGCAGTTTGTAGGTATATACTTTCTAAATTTGGACTCAAGAATAGAAACTATTTTTCGGACTCATCTTTCAGTAAAACTTTCAATACTTTCCCTTCATCTCGACTTAACTCAAGAACTGAACT
Organism: Agapanthus africanus; assembly: GCA_030015575.1. Taxonomy (NCBI): domain Eukaryota; kingdom Viridiplantae; phylum Streptophyta; class Magnoliopsida; order Asparagales; family Amaryllidaceae; genus Agapanthus; species Agapanthus africanus. The sequence goes on along the minus strand of JASDDO010000001.1, from coordinate 113,492,530 downwards.
CAAGATTACCTACTTCTAAAAAAACTGTAAGGACGTATAATTACCAAGATTAAACAGAAGGAGGGTTATTTTTAGGGTTTTCAATTCCTAAGCCTAGGATTTAGTTATTTCTAACGTATCAACTAAACTTTCGGAATAAAAATCTAAGTTACCCTATTAGCTAACTTGACGACAAAGGTTTTATATTTTTGTAAACTTTTTCGATTTTTATGGGTTTTTAAATAAGTATGCAAATGCAAAATATACAAATGAATGCGAAGGATAGAAAGCTTACCAAGCATACCTCCAAACTTAAACTTACCAGTGCCCTCACTGTCAGGCTATACGAAGAGGGTCAAAATTGTCGGCGCTCCCATGTTTTATTTATTTATTTATTTATTTTTGTTTTTTTATTTTATACAAAACAAAAATCAAACCAAAAATATATACACAAAAAGATCCCCCCAAACTTAAGTGAAACAGTGTTGCCACTATTTAAGCGTTAATGTTCAGAGTTAGGGGGAGAGAACAGTATTAATCTTTACAAGGCCTTACACAGGCCAAAATTTAGGACCAACCATTCAAAAATTTTATCGCGATAATGTGCAGGTTGGTGAAAGAATGTGGAGAGAAAATAAATGGAGAATACGCGAGACCGTATGGGGACAAAAGCGGGATACGGTCTCGATGGAGGAGAAGAATGATGAAGGAGAGAAAGAAATGGAATACGAACTTGAGGGTGGAAATGGAGTGGATAAATTAGTACAATTTGTAATAACCGATGTGTAAAAAGCAATTGTACTAATCTATCCACTCGTTGAGAAATGGGGTCAAACCTCTCAAGATTCGTGAGAAAACATGGGTAGACCGAACTTGGTAAACCAGAAATAGGAAATGAAAGTGATACGGTGTCTTGCGAGGTGGGAAAGATGGAAAGGATGGAGGGGAGTGATCGAGGAATGATATCGGTTAAAGATTCAGGAGGGTGTACCTAGTCAATGAAAGGGATAGGATGAATTGGAAAATCTGACTCATCAAGTAAAACTGGTTCATCCTAAAAAATTTCCTCAATATTCTTCTCAAAAATTAACTCATCCATGCATTTATCATCAATATCTAGACGCATATGAAGTTCGGGAAAAACAGTTAATGACTCAGCATAATGTCCATACGGAAGTTAAAGGACATGATGAATTGGTGAGAAAAACTCATCCAAAACTGCGGGTTCATCATCCAAAATATTCCCAACGTCGATATCCTCAATCAAGTGAAAATCAAAATTCTCAGACACCTCATCAAAAGCATGGATTTCAATCAATTGTGGTTCTAGGATGGTGGTGTAGAGGTCAAAGGGTTTGGGTGTGGTTTCACTTGACAAGGTCCCTTCACAATCCGGTAAATCAAACACTACAAAGTCGCACAACTCATTAAACATTCTATCTTCAATTGGTGAATCATTTGGGACACTCGATAGACTTTCAAAACCGGAGTTGTGGAATTCAATTTGCAATAGGTAGTTTTGATTTGGAAGGGTGTATCTCTCACTCTCACGACTCAAATCCGCAAACTATCCAATCCCTCTTCATACATTAGAAAATTCGGAGCTAGTTGGAAACTAGCTGCCGGTTTGTTAGGTTGTATGAGGGCGGCCATGGAAGCATTCAAATCCACCATCTGTTAGCGCGACGCTACCCGAAATTCTTCCAAAGTTCGCTCAAGACTAGACATAGGTTGTGAAGAGGTTTCAGTAAAAGATTCAAATTCGTTTGGATACGTGAAACTCCCGAAAGGCTGTTCAGAAGCAATGTCTAGAGAAGGTGTAAAAATCGGATAGGAATGGTAGGAATCGAGTAGACGTGAAAAATGGACAGGATTAGGATCAACATTCTGATATGAAGATGATTGGAATTGTTGTCCTACTAAATTTGGAGTGGTGAAAGGAGTGAAAGATCAGCTAAGAGATTGTTCAATTCGGTCAGCAATGGACATGGGTTTCGGAGTTGCAAAATGATTCTCAAAAGGGGTATCAACGTAAGAAGGTGGGAGAGGTTGAAACGGTTGATACAAAGTGGATTGCAGAGTCTAGTTGTTTATCTTAGATGCGTCTGTCCGATCTCTTAAAGAAAGTTTGGGCATGGAGTGATCGTTCGAAGTTCGACCAAAGCAAGAAGCGTATGAAGTAATATCTGGTTAAGGGTACCAAAGTTCGGCAAAAATTGGTCTATGTGAGGTACCCATAATATAAAGAGAGGAAAAAGAGGAAAAGGAGATGAAAAAGAATGCGGTTTTTTTATATATTTTTTATATGTTAGTTATCAACAAAAGTATGAAATATACACACAAAAGATAAAGAAGAAAAATAATCACGACACAATACCACACCCCTAATCGTTCCAGGGTTCACCTGGGTCAACTAGACCTGCTCAAGAACTTGACTGTCGAAGTAAAACTATGTCAAGAAATGGGCTCAAGATATACTGATCACGAGGCCAGGTAAGTGCAGAGATAAGGGGAGGTTTTCCAACGTTTTCGCGAAATTTCTTAATTAGAATAACCCTTTTTCTTTTGGCGGTTTCACCGCGAACACTTTCCTAGACACCCCCTGAATGATATACCGTTAAGCGGTGTTCTAAACACAGTTAACTTCTCCTAATGAGCGCGAAGTACTTAAAGGCTTAAAGTCTAGTTTCTTTTAAAATTTGTGCGGGTAAACGTTATGCTCAATTTCGTGATTTGTGGACCATGGAAAAGGTGATGAAATCCTTTATCGTATGTTGTGGGGTTCGCTTGCCCTTAAGTCCGTATTAATGGATGCAATAAGCAATTTAATGAAAAAGTTATTCAAAGTATCAAACAACCGTTTTTATGTTTAGGCATGGCACTGCAACAAATACGGGTTAGTCACTTTTGGCGTTTGACAGCGAATTTGCAAAGAATCCTGCAAAGATAGTATATTGGATGCGTCGGATTTAAGAAAGAAAGTGTTTAGGATATACGTACCGATAAGTTTTCGGGTTAAGAAACCCCCGTTGAAGTGAATCCGGTTAGCTTGAAAAGTTCGCTTGCACGGGTCAAATTACCCGGATCTTTGGCACTATACTTCGCAATCATCTTAACTTTGAATGTACACTTTGCTCCACACGATCGCAGTTCGCAAATCCTTCAAAATCTGCAAATGTCGGAAAAAGGATTTTTAGTGCGAAAAAGCGATATGAATACCCAAACTCCTGCATGCACAAAATAAAAAAAATCAAACAATAAAATTGGGACAATAATAGAACAGTGGAGCAGAGAACAAAATTTTGGAGCAAAAGGGGGCGACTTGGCCGGCGGTACCGGGAAAATGAAGCATCTCGACGGACTTCCTTGTGAATTGGGGATCCAAATTTCTACAGATATTTTAGTGTTTTACTAGTGTCTCAATGTTATTGTTTAACTTTTCTAATTAGTCCCAGAATGCTAGCAGGTCAAATTTCCAGAGAGCAAAAAGTTAGAATTGTTAATTTTTGTTTTGGTTTTTGAATTTTTTTTGATTTTTTAGTTTGTTTTTAGGAGAATGTTAGATTTATAAACAGGATATACAGAGATTAATCCGAAATAACAAGAATAAAAAGGTTACCGTCTCCCCGGAAACGGCGCCATTTGATTAGTATGCGGTTTCCGCGTGCCGTATTTAGTTCTAAAGTTAACCGCAATCAAAAATGGCGTCGCGTGTAGCTAGCCGCGATGAGTACGGGTCATCCGCAGGGAGGTGGTGCGTTTTGCGTTCTTGTTATCACGAGTTAAGCAAGGTTCAGAATTGTTCGTTTCTAACCTAAGTGTTGTATATGCAAAGTATAAGTTTGTTAGGAATAGAGATAGGTTAGTGTAAGTTAGGGAAGTCCGTACTCAATCCTTTATGCCGAGCTTGACTATTGAAGCTAGAGCAATCAGCAACAATGTGGATTAGGGTACTTAAGCATAGTATTTGTGAAATCCGGCGTATTGACCCTTGTCCGTCCGTTCTTGTCTCTTGAATTTCTTCTCTGGCCAAACCGAATGCAACCAGTCACGGTTAGGGATCACCGATACCTTGGTAGGATAGGGTGCCTAGCGGAGCGCTTGCGTAAGGTTTGTGCGGAGTTCAATTGGAAAATATCATGTAAAGGAAATGAGAAAAGAAAACCTTAACTTACACAACCACCCTTTTTCCTAACAACACCATTATTCACAAACCATCAGAACAACAAAAGAAAGTGCAAATGAAATGTTAAAAGAAGAATAACACAACATTGCAAGTAAGTAAATGGCAAGAAATAAAATTGCAAGTAAAAGAGATAGAAAATGAATACTAAGAACCCAAGTGCAAAATGAAAGCTTTATTAATTCCAAGTGATGATACAAACCATGAGTTCAATAACCAAAACTTAAACTTGTAAGCTCAATGAAGAGGTTGTAAGATGAAGAGAAGGCAAAGAACTCAAGGTGAACTAGCTACTATGTACAAAGCTTCAAAAATGAAAAGAGAAACAAAGAGTAAACTATAGCTCAAAGTATATCCAACTCCCTCCTTTCCCTTGCTCACTGATCTGGCATTTATAGGCACAAAATAAGATTAAACAAACAATATAATATGGATGATGTGACAACAAGGGAAAGCCAGAAGAAAAATGGGGCTCATTAGACATGAAAAGACCGGCGGCGCTGGACTTTAGGGGGATCTCGCCGGTTTTCTTTGTGACTTTGGGGCTCGTGTTGGTTCTGTGATGATATGTTCTCTCCACAATTCTACTAGTGCTGTTTGATTTGTCTATATGAATCTAGTTTGCATTCAGCGATTTGGAGGGAAACTTGTAGCTTTATATCACATCATAGCCTTTTGCATTTATCATTCATGTCCCCTATATGTGCCTACCACTTGCACAAGTCATCATTTGTGTGTGCCAACTTGTGTAAGGCAGCCCCCTAGGTTCATGCATCACAAAAGGTGTTCACACTTGTATGTGTTGGACCATTTTTCATAAAAAGTGTGTACACATGCATGCTGTCAAAAGAAACTCTTCAAATATAGATCAGTTTGCATTTCCGGTTGCAGTGTCGGTTCACAAATGTAATATCCGTGTATTTGAGTGTGTTTCCAGTATTTTGTAATCTGTATTTACTGAGCAGACACTGGTTAATAGTATCGATATATAGCAAAAAAGATAATGAATGAGTGGTATTAAAATGCAGTTTTCTGAGATGAACATGCATCAATAAGCCGTTGGTTGTTGGGACCCGCCACCTCTTTGAAGACGTTGAGGTATTACAACGACATGGATCAGAGATGTGGAGAGATGTACCCTTGAACCAATTCCCGTATTTGAGGGAAAAAGGAGTTAGTGGTAAACCCGGAAATCATTAGTCAAATTTTGAGACTAAGATTTCCTTAGGAGGACGTAGGATGAGTATCGTTTTGGATATCATCAGTTGGAAGATCAATTTTGGGACTAAGATCATTTTGGGAAGTCATGAACACATGGGCTCAGTTGATCTGAATAAGGGAGGTTTTATCCTCAGGGGACCTAGCCAATTTGGGCTTGGTCCATTCAGTTTTTTTATCGAGAAGTGCCAAACACTTGTTTGGGCTTTGTTTGATCAGTCCCTTTTCTGTAAAAGGGCTGGGCACTTATATAAGTTCTGACACTCACATATATCCATGTGGACTCTCAGTCATGGGGATTGCCCAATAAGTGTTAAACACTTCACCCCTTTTTGTCTTTGTATGGAGTGCTAGGCACTCTTTATGGTGTCCACGTGCGAAGCACGTGAGGCGCTAGACGCTGCCTAGTGAGTGCTAAGCACTCTTCCATTCTGTGGCACCCATATGAGGGACATGTGAGGCGCTGGGCGCAGCTCATTGAGTGCTAAGCACTCTCCTCTGTGGTGCCCACGTGAGGGGTACGTGAGGCACTGAGCGTCAATCAATGAGTGCTAAGCACTCTCCTCTGTGCTGCTTACGTGAGGAACACGTGAGGCATTGGGCGCTGAGCACCGCTCAATGAGTCTAGGCACTTTCCTCTGTGGCGCCCACGTGAGGAATACGTGAGGCGCTGGGCGCTGGGTTTTTTCTTTTATGAGGATCGGATTTCTCTCAAGAACAACTTCTTCCCGATGAGAATTAAATTCTCAACTTGTGGGAGACTTGTCTTGTGGATCTCAGATCCAGAGAAAGAACTAAATTCTTCTTTTTAAAAGGGTTAAACCCTTAGATATGTAAACGAGATGATTTTTGTTCTTCTTATTTACCTGGAGTTTTTTGAGGAGGGAGATCTTCTTCTCTGTTTCTTTTTGAAGCTCTCTTCTTTTTTTTAAAAAAAGCTTATGGAGGGCTTTCTCTCTCCAGGCTTGAAGTCTTCGGTCCTTTATATAGTAGAGGCAAGTTTGTTTAATTCTGAGAAAATCTCTCATTGAGAGATCTTAATTGATTTAATTGGACTCAAAATAGAGTTGGGGAGTTTTACCCACCGTTGGATCTTTGATCCAAGGACTTCTATTTTACAGAAGATATTGTTCTTGTTTTTAATAAAATTAGGGAAATATCTACCCATATACAAAATTTATTCTATAGAACGGTGATTTTTTAATCACCATTGGATTTTAATCCAACGGTCCTCTGTTTTACAGAGGGCATAGAATTTTATTATACGATCCCACCAAAGATATATTTCTTGTTTTAGAAAGATTTAAGGAATATTTCCTCTCAACAGAATTTTAATTCTGAGTCTTGATGATTTATCATCTCCGTTGGATCTTTGATCCAATGACTTTGTTTTAACAGAGAGTAGAATTTAATTCTACCTGGACGCCGGTGCTCACGTGTTGTGCACGTGGGCGCTAATTAAGGTTTTAATTCCTTTATGTGCTTTGCACATTGGCACCCACGTGAGGAGCACGTGCGGCGCCAATATAAGAGTTTTTAACTCTGGCGCTGGTGCCCTCGTGGAAGGCACGTGAGGCGCTACCTCTTAAATTTTGCACCGAGCTTTGGTCTTTTATTGGGGGAAATAAATGCCCCATCGTTGCGCTCACGTGGCTCACACGTGAGTGCAGCGGTGGCATCTTTTCCGCCGTTCGATCTTCTGGGGAGTTGAACCGTCTCTTAAAGTTTTATAAATAGGGTCTTTGACCCTTGAGATGACTGCTTGTTCATCTTATTTTTAACCTTCTTCTATCTTGAGAATTTAATTCTCCTTTCAGAGCTTAGATCTCTACTCAAAGAAACTCTTTTAGAGTCAAAACTCTGTCAAAGTTTTAGTAAGAATTATGACCATGTCCTAATGTTTGAGGAATCTCTTCATGTCTTAGGGTTTTTTTTAACCCATTAACAGAGTTTTGCTCTTCTTTTGCAATGATCTCTTAGAGATCTAATTTTTTTTACTTGAGTAAATCTTGGATCTTAAAGATCTTTTAGGGTTTTACCTTGTTAGCAATTTTGTTTTTTGAAGGTTATTTGGAATTTAATTCCCTTTCTCGAGTGGAGTTCTGGGATGTTATCCCATTGTTCTACAGAGCTTGGCTCTGAAGAATTTCTTAAAGAAATTCTTTTGGGAATTTTATTCCCTTCATAATTTCTTCACAGATTTGAAATCTGTTTGTAGAACACAGTTTTCGAGAGAGTTCAACTCCAGAGTTTAATGATGTTTTCTCATTAATTGAGAATCCTTTTGGATTTTATTTTTAATAAGTGGCTGCCCCATCATTGATGGGGCGTTACCTTGATTTTGTAGATCCCCCTGTCCCTTTCTTTTTGAACTGCGGTGCAGTACAAATTTAAGTGTAAAAGAATACTAAAGCCTTGAACATTGTGTCAATAGCTGACCCTTCCCTTTTTATGCAGGTACTATGGCTTTCAATTCCTCCTTTCCCTTCGTTCGTTCGGAGAGTGCCTTTGCTAACACGCCCGTAGATTAGGAAGTCTTCGCACTTATCCGGGACCATAACCCAGAGCAAAAGTCTCTTCATCTGTGGGGGTCATGGTATAGTTAAATTATTCGGGGTCGGTGTAGTTTTACTTGTGCAGTGCCTTCAGAGCCGATCCCGGCGATCCATTATGCTGATTCGCCGCCGGTGACGTTCGCAGTAGAAGAGGTCAACTGGACCTCGGAAGGTCGTCTTCAGCCTTCCATGGCCTCAATACCAGTGCAGCCGCCAATGGCCTTGGACATTTTAGGGCGACGCATATGTCAAGCAGAGTCGCGTCCTTAGGGGCAAGTTTACATGATAGGAATGACTCCCCGTCATTCGACCGGCTATCTACAGTGGGCCCGATATATCCTGTCGGCCAAGAAATCGCTATTATTAAAGACCAGGTTGTATCCCGTGATCTACGCATCTCTCAATCACTACCACGCTCCTCATGTGTAGTGGATCAAATCCTTTTTGGACAATGGAATATCCTTACCCATACCTTTCTCTTATCAGATCGGGAGGTTTCGATTTCATTGGAGGAGTTTGCGGAGATCTTAGGCTTACCTGTCAGAGGGGAGCACTATGAGGAGCTACTTCCCCCCGACGAGTATGTCTTCGCCACCAAATCAGTAGAAATGGGCCTTACTATGGAGAACGCCGTTCAACATCAGTTCCCAAGCTTGATTAAGGTGTTGAACATGAACGAGAGTTTATTCTTGGAGTCTGGTGGGCACGGAGTTGGCTTCACAGATTTCATCGCCCGCTTTCTTCGTCTGGAAGTTCTGTCTAAAAAGGCTGCAAAATTCGCCAAATTTGATGACCCGTTTGGGTTTGGTTTGGATAACTTGCCGACTGCAGAGGCGGATTTAAAGAAATTCTTTATTCCGGATACTCCAGTCGTCCCCTTTGCAGATATTGTTGCCCCGGATGTTGACGAAAAGACGTTCTTTCTGGGGTTTATTGGCTTGTGGCTGAGTTGGTTTGCGCTTCCGACTCACCCCTGCTACATGAGGCCATCTGTTTTTTATTCGGCTCATCACACCATCACGGGGACAGGCGTGGCCGTTGGGATTGCGGGGTTGGCTCATTTGTATCATTTCTTGAGCTTAGCCGCTGACACCACTCAACCGGGGGTAAAGCCTGTGTATCTCCCATTGCACCACTTCAAATCATGGATCGAGATGCACGTGCTGGGCGCCTTTGGTGTTCATAAACGACCCCGATTCTAAGAAGGCTACAACTTCCCCTGGGTCATGCATCTAGTTAACGCTTCCGCTCCTGATCCATCACAGCGAGAGGCTCAGTGATTGATCCTTTGCCAACGTATAGTTAGGGACAGTATGACCTTTGTCGATAGAGTCTTGACTATCGGCAAAGAATCTTCCAAGGTGGTCCAACCGTTGCATGATACTTTCAAGGAAGGGGCTTCTGCGTTGAGGGCTCGGGAGGTTATGCACCTGTATTCGATCAGGCCGGGCTTCCTAGTATTTAGACAGAACGCCTCAGTGCTGTTTATGAGGTACAACCTGCATCGTTTTGCCCAACAATTAGGTTATAACTAAGGTGTTCCTCTTGAGGCATTCTTAGTTGAGCCGGTTGCTACGGAGGAGGGTATTCGCAACGCAACACATCATTTTATGCGATTAAATACGGGGTCCCATTTCCTTATCAGCGAGCTGAGCTATGTGCCAAAAGCCTCGAATGCTTACGTCGCGTGGTACTAGCATGCGACAGGTGCTGTTATCAGGGAGGAGAGACGGCTGCTACTTGACTACAAGGATGCCGTCCCAGCCGGTAATCCATCGTTTCCACTAAAGCGACGGACCACTGTTCGTCCTTCTTTAAGAGAAATCACTAAGGCTGTAGTCCCACGAGCTTTTCCTGATAAGTTTCGACCGGATGTTCCTGTGACTGTGGTAGCCATGGCGTCTCCAGACTCCGGCATCGGTTCAGAGATCGGGACCCGTCGTCCGAAAAAACCCGTTAAGTGAAAGCTTTTATCATCGGCGGCGGGCGTCGTTATGCAGAAAAGGTAGAAGTCCCTATTTTTTGCTGACGTCGTATTCAGACAGGAGCCCCATGCCCCTTATAGCGAGGGCTTGTGCGAATATGGCACCAACGAGGGTTTATTTGATGCTCCTGCGACCGATACTGACCTTCAGACTGCCATTGATGCTTCCAAACGACTGGACCATGAAGAAGAAGGTCGGTTTCTATTGTGGAGTCCGGTATACTTCATTTACACTTTTCTACATATAGCCCCTCCCTCCTTATTATGCTTTATTAACGCTCTCCTCTTTAACAGGTATCTCTGCTGAAGAGGCTCTCGCGGCTTCCCTCAGGACGTTTGAGGAGGAAGAGATGCTCCGCGCTTCTTTGGGCCTTGGTATAATTCGTTTCATTACACCTTCACCCTTTTAATTCCTTTTATTCATTGTCCGACTCTCTTTCTTTATCCTATTATAGGGACCACAAAAACCCAGGCTATTCCGAGTGCAGTGCAAATCCCTGGTGGTGATGCAGGAAAGTTTCCAGAGCCACCGACCGCGGCCGAGGCCCTCCTAAGGCCACCACAGGGGGCGTTGCTGAAGCAGCCGATGATAGATGTTGTAGCGGCTCCAGAGGCCGAGCTCGGTTCGGACGACGACGTCCCCCTGTCGGAAGTTTTAAGGAGGTCGGTTCTCACAGTCCAGGCTGAGAGGAAGAGTAGAAAGCATGCTGCGAGGGAACGCGAAGCTGTCTTGGCCGCGGGTGCAGGTTCGAGTAATGTTCCACCTGCTGACATTCCTTTGGTGGACATTCCTTCTGCCCTGTCTACTTCCCATAGACAGGTTGCGCGTGCAGATCGTGAACAGGAAGAACGGCTACTTCATGGTATAACAACGCACGAATCTTAGTAACAACCTTTTTTTTTAACATTTGCATTTTTTATTTACAGAGCCAGATTTGGGTGACGGCGTGATAGGGGAAATGCCGACAATTAAAGAGGCTGAAGTGGCCAATCTTTCTCTGAAATCTGGAACCGTTCCAACTGTCCCTCCTTCTCCCTGTGGATCGGCGGGTGACACAAGCGTTACGATGGCCCTTGTCGAGTCAGGGGATGAAGCTGTGGGTGCTGAATCTACCCTCCCCATGGAAACCAAAGAAGCCGTTACGACCAGTGACGCTTCGGGCATGGTTTCGGTTTCTGACCTGTCAGGTACTCCTTAGGTTATTATCTTTAAGCTTTTAATACTGCTAAGTATCTCTGATGATATTTTCTTTGTCCTGAGCATAGGCGCAGTAAACCCTGAAGCTGTACTGGCTGAAGAATTACCGCTGACCGTTGCCTTGACTGTCACTGTTCTTTCTCCCTTTTCTGAGTCTCCCCGAATTTTGGAAGGTAAAGACTTCTTATTTATTTGCTTCACTGTAGATACCATTTTTTTATTAACCATATATTGTCGCAACCTTGCAGGAGAGCTCTTTGACCACTTATACCAAGTGCTAAACCCACATTTTTCTTTCCAATCGGAAGTCATTCCCCCTTCCGGCATTGGTCAGTATATTCTTCGCTTGATGTTTCATACTTTCATGAGTAGACCTTCTGTTGCTAAGCTTTCCTCATATTGACCACAGTATCACGGCCCGAAGGAGGGAGCGAAGGAATAGCCAAGTCTCCGGTGCTCCCTGTCTTGCCACTTTCAATAGCTGGTATGATAGCTCTTATCCATTAGTTTCCTTCTTTATCTTTCAAGTTGAAATTTGACCCTTATTCGTGCTTGATTTATTTTGCAGCAATTATGCCGGCTTCGCTTCATTTTGAGTCTCGCATTCCCATGCCTACGGGGCCTTTTTCTAAACGTCAATCTTCCAGGGGCGCGGTGACTAGCAAGTGGATGTTAAGCGAATTTATCGAAGATCTTGATGCCGAGGCTCTCACCTCTGTTGTGGATTTCGCTGACGAAGTCAACCCTATGCTGACGACGCTTGCGAATTTCCACAACGAAGATTTCGTTCGCTTTTGGGTCGATCATTGTAAGGAGATCGAGGATTGTTTGCATGAGATCGAGCTTAAGCGTCTCGCACCTGAAGTATTGACCTTGAAGGTTCAGCGGGTTGCGTGGATCATGAAAAGCGCGGACTTCATTCAGTATTTTGAACAAAAGCTGACCCTGAAGTGAAAGGAGCATGAGACGGCTTCTGGCGAATCCATTCAATTGCGTGCCCAAATCGATGCGAATGCTTCACAGCTGAAAGCTATCTTTGAAAAACTCCAACAATGTATATCTGATGGGCTGGCGCTGAAGCTTAAGCTCGTCTTTACTGAGCGGGTCATGCAAGATTGCGAAGCTTCCAAGTAGGAAATCGCTGAGAATCTTTCATCCTGCTTGCAACAACGGGCTCATATCAAAGCGGGGCTGGCCGCAAGAGCTGAATGCGAGGAGCAGTTGCGGGAAGCGCGTGAGCGGGTCGCCAATTTGTTGAAATCCCCTCCTTCCTACTTTTAAATGTATTCCCTTTTTTGCATTAATTGTATCTCTTAAACATTTTGATTCATGAATAAGAATATACATTTCTTTCTTATGCATTCGCTTATCTGTGTCTTGATGTGGCGCTAATTAGTTTATTTACTCATTTCAGAGTCTGTAGTTTATTCACACGTTTCAGAGTTTCTAGTTTACGTACTCATTTCGGAGTTTGTAGTTTATTCACTCATTCTGGAGTCTCTAGTTTATTGACTCATTTCGGAGTTTGTTTAGTTTACCTCCCTTAGGCTTATAGGCAAACTCGTCCTAACGTTATAGATAACCCCTGCTCTTTGCGACAGAGCTCCGTTAGGTTTTGTGGTACTAGGGTTTTGTAAGTCGATGTTCAACACCCCAATACTTATGGGGAGGCGGAAATATGAATAACAATCTTGTTCTATGATTAAACATCGAATAACCGTATGAATCGTTTGCTAAACAAGTTTTAACAAAAACTATAGAGTTCTAAACTACTATGTTAAGAGATTATACCAAACGGTTCTAGTCCTTCGTCTTAATGTTATCTACGGCCTTTTTGGATCTCCACGTCCTCTTCGGCTTTCTTCCGTGATAGACGATCCACCCGAGAACCCTAATCCAAGCTATAACCTCTAAACTTGAGGTTACTTAGTTTCTCTAGTTGCTAAATAGAGTAGCTAAGGTGATGTAGAGATAGGTTATGGAGTAATTAGTCTTTCCTAATCCTTGTTCTCAACTCATGAGGGTAGGATTAGGTTTGGTGAAGGAGAGAGAACTTGAAGAGAGAGAGTGAGAAGATGATAATGATAATAATAATGAAAATGAAAAAGCTTCTCACTTGATATATGAAACATAATGAATTAAAAAGAAATGAATAATATGAGATTATTCATCATGTTTCATTAATGCAAGTGGGTGATTCATTATGTGAGTCATTAAGCATTTAATAATGCATTAATGACATGATGAATCACTCACAATGAGTCACTAATTCATTAAATGAAAATGCCACCTCTCCCTCCATGTCACATCCTTCTAGAAACTTCTCGTAAAATTACGAGAACGCCCCTCTCATCCGTGAAAACACGGAAAAACTTTAGACTGTATAAATCCAATAACCTGATACTAGAATCTGGCTTAAACCAAAACCGGCTAGTAAAAACTGTCCGAATGTCGTACGTGCGTTCAAACACGTATGCGTCCGAACCTTTGTCGTAAAACCATACGACCTCTATATCTTTTCGCCTGGGTTTGGGAAATCTCTGTATGGGACTCTAAAGACTCGACTACTACGCTGGCAGTGGGTTTAACCACAGACCGCAAGCGGCACTAGCTGTACGTAACGGTCCCCAGGTAGTTGTCGATAAGAAAGCTGATGAGGTAACCCATCTGAAATCCTACTGAGCCTGTCTGTGACAATATTCGCGCAGTCCGGTCTGTTCGTCTAAGAGTATCGCATGTATGGTCTAGGGAGGTGGTAGACGTCAGACCCCTAATAACCGTACAAGTCGTGTCGGTATGGTTCAAGACGACCTGAGAATCTACTGATCATTCTATCAGTAATTCTCAATCAGCCCTGGCCAGGGACTTATGGAAATGACCAAACGACCACAGTGCGATATCAACTCCCTATACCGGAAGAGACGAATCCCTAACAGTCGCTCACTGCCTCCACGTGGCTCGGGACTGTGCCCAACTGAAACCTGTTTGCATGACTCCTTTGAGCCGTGGTAGGGTAATAATCAAAGCACAGTGGGAACTCACACGAGACAAATGATGACCTTAAGTCAACGGACTATCGGCACACATGTCACCTGACAACTGCTATCTGACGTTAGGTATAATACCATCCAGTCAGTTCTCGGCGAGTCCTGTCCGGTGTACTCACACCCAGTGAGCATCTGTATACAATCTTAGGTGAACACCATCAATGGTTGCGGGACCAATCCATTCCCCCTTGTCAGGGTCTAGATATGTATACACTAGTCTACTCCGGAGTATCGATGCCCAATCTCGATACTCCTGCGACCAGGGACATCTAAGGGTGTGCTTATTGACTATCCAGCTCCCACTAGTATGACTGCCATCACAACACCGGTAGTCAGACAAAACACCCTATGGGCTTTATCAACATATATATATATATATATATATAAATACCAAGTAAAAAATATCATACGTTAAGACAAAGTCAAACCAAATAGCGTACTATCATATCAAGCAAGACTGTCATGTACATACATATCCCAAGCATCCTATACAATGTAGGCCTCTAGGGCATATATATCCAACAATCTCCCACTTGCACTAAGGCCTATAATTGGCGCAATGAGTACCCACTGTCTCTACCAGATCCAGTTGCTTGCGTACCGCATGCCCAACATCTCAAAAAGCCTCTCGAACTGTACATGAGGAATGGCCTTGGTGAATGGATCTGTCGTGTTGTCTTTTGTGTCCACTCTCCGTATCTCGATCTCCCGACGATCCACGATCTCCCTGATCAGGTGAAACTGCCTTAAGATATGCCTGGATTTCTGATGGGACCTTGGTTCCTTCGCTAAAGCTACAGCGCCATTGTTATCGCAATACAAAGGTATTGGATTGGCAATGGACGGAACCACCTGAAGTTCAGAAATGAACTTCCTCATCCAGACAGCCTCTTTTGCGGCTTCACTAGCAGCTATATACTCAGCCTCCATAGTTGAGTCTGCGACGGTATCTTGTTTGGAACTCTTCCAACATACCGCTCCTCCATTGAAGGTAAACACAAAACCCGAAATGGATTTAGAATCATCCTTGTCACTTTGGAAGCCGGAGTCGGTAAAAGCCTCTACCTGGAGGTCCTCATTACCGTAAATCAAGAACATCTCCTTAGTCCTTCTCAGGTACTTGAGAATGTTCTTCACCGCTCTCCAATGTTTCTCACCTGGGTCAGACTGATACCTGCTTACCACACTAAGTGCGTAAGCTACATCCGGTCTGGTACATAACATCGCATACATTATTGATCCTACCGCCGAAGCGTAGGGTATAATGCTCATGCGAGCCCTCTTTTCATCAGTCTTTGGAGACATCTCTTTGGAGAGGGTGATTCCGTGACAAGCGGGCATATTGCCGCGCTTGGAATCTTCCATACTAAATCTCTTTAGTATAGTGTCTATATACCTGGACTGTGAAAGTCCCAATATTCTATTAGATCTATCTCGATAGATCTTAATGCCCAGAATGTATGATGCATCTCCCAAGTCTTTCATAGAGAATTTCTGTGACAAGAAGAGCTTTACTGATTGTAGTATAGGGATATCATTCCCTATCAGTAGTATGTCATCGACGTACAAAACGAGGAAGACTACTGCTCCTTCTACAATCTTCCTATAAATACATGGTTCATCTACATTTTTGATAAAGTCAAATTCCTTGAATGTTTCATCAAAGCAGATGTTCCAACTCCGCGATGCTTGCTTTAACCCATAAATGGATTTAAGCAATTTGCACACTCTTCCGCTGCTCCCACTGTCTAAGAAACCTTCTGGTTGATCCATATAAACACTCTCTTCTAGATGTCCATTTAGAAAAGCTGTTTTTACGTCCATTTGCCATATTTCATAGTCATGGAAGGCAGCAATGGAAAGCATGATCCGAATGGATTTAAGCATAGCTACTGGTGAAAAATTTTCATCATAGTCCAGTCCTGGTCTTTGACGAAAACCTTTTGCTACTAGTCTAGCTTTGTAGGTTTCCACTTGTCCAAATGTACCAATCTTCTTTTTGAAGATCCATTTGCACCCAACTGGTTTTACCCCAGGAGGAGCAACTTCTAAAGTCCATACTTTATTGGTGTACATGGATTCCATTTCGGATCTCATTGCATCCAGCCACTTCACTGAGTCGCTACTCGTGATAGCCTGCTGAAAACTAGTAGGCTCATCATCATCGATGATGCAATCCTCTCGATCCCCATCAAGAAGAAAACCATAGTATCTTTCAAGAGGATGAGAAAGCCTACTAGATCTGCGGAGTGGCGTTGGTTCGTCATGTTCTATTGAAATCTGAGATTCTTCTAAGTCTTCGGTTGCAGTTTGAGGTTCTGGAATTTCTTCCAGTTCTACCGCGCTCCCACTAATTTCTTTTGCAAGAAATTCGCTTTCTAAGAAGACAATGTGACGAGCGACAAACACCTTTTGTTCTTCAGTGTGGTAGACCATGTACCCCCTTGAATGCTTGGGGTATCCTACAAACTTGCATAAAACCGATCGTGCTTCGAGCTTGTCCGGATTATGCTTTTTAACATATACCGGACACCCCTATATCTTGATATACTTGAGATATGGTCTCTTCCCACACCACATTTCATATGGAGTGGTAGGTACAGACTTAGTTGGAACTCTATTCAATAGGTATGCGGCTGATTCTAGAGCAAATCCCCAGAAGGAAAGTGGCAACTCAGCACTACCCATCATTGAACGCACCATATCTAATAGCGTGCGATTCCTTCTTTCTGATACACCATTATGCTGAGGTGTATAAGGTGGAGTAAGCTGAGAGAGAATTCCATTCGCTTTTAAGTATTCAAGGAAACTGGTATTTAAGTATTCTCCACCTCGATCAGATCGAAGCGTCTTGATGCTTTTACCAGTTTGTTTCTCTACTTCATTTTTATACTCCTTAAACTTCTCAAAAGCCTCGGATTTATGCTTTATTAAGAACACATGTCCATACCTAGAGAAGTCATCAGTAAAAGTGATGAAGTAGGAGTGACCACTTCGTGCATGTATAGATATCGGACCACATACATCACTGTGTACTAGTCCTAAGAGTTCAGTGGCTCTTTCTCCGTGTCCGGTGAACGGAGATTTGGTCATTTTTCCTTTGATACATGATTGACAAGTTGCATATGATGAATATTCAAACGGATCTAGATATCCATCTTTATGTAACTTAGTCAACCTTGTTTCATTTATATGACCAAGTCTACAATGCCATAGGAAGGCTTGATTCGAATCTGGAGCCTTTCTTTTACGCGTATTTTGAATATTGAAAATTTGAGGTTGATTAAGTATGTATATGCCGTTTTCCAGTGTGCCAAACCCAATCAATTTTTGATTTAGGAGAATTTTCATGACATTTCTTTCAAGCACAAAATTATATCCTTTATTAGACAACAAAGATACTGATATAATATTACACAACATACTGGGAATACAAAAACAGCTATACAATACCAAAATGTGTCCACTATTCAACCCTAGGTGATATTCCCCTATTGCAACTGCATCTACATGCATTCCATTGCCCATCCGGAGAGTCATATCACCTGCCCCCAGTACTCTACTATTTCTCAGATCCTGCAAAGAATTACAGATGTGAGAACCAGAACCGGTATCAAGTACCCATGAAGTAGAGTTTACTGAAAGACAATTTTCGATTACGAACACACCTGAAGCAGAAGCAACAGCTTGCTTCATGTCCTTGGCTTTAAAGGCCAAACAGTCCTTCTTCCAGTGCCCTTGCTTGTGACAATAGAAGCACTCGTTCTTTTCTGCCTTCACCCTTCCTGCCTTGTTCGTTCCCTGCACCTTTTTGACCCCACCCTTCGGTTTGGTGGCTTTCATCTTCTTCTTCC
Source organism: Agapanthus africanus (assembly GCA_030015575.1). Classification (NCBI taxonomy): domain Eukaryota; kingdom Viridiplantae; phylum Streptophyta; class Magnoliopsida; order Asparagales; family Amaryllidaceae; genus Agapanthus; species Agapanthus africanus. Next base: position 113,474,512 of record JASDDO010000001.1, on the reverse strand, counting down.
CTTTAGCTTTCGCTTTAGATTTAGAAGAAGATGATTGGCCAACATACAGAACGGGGGTCTTCTCCTTTTTCAAGGAGGTCTCTGCTACCCTCAACATATTGAGGAGCTTTGGAAGATCCGCTTCCATTTCGTGCATGTTGAAGTTCAGCACGAACTGAGAGAAGGTGTGGGGAAGGGACTGCAAAATCAAGTCGATATACAAATCATTCTCTAGCACGCATCCCAGGTTTGCGAGTTCCTCAATGAGGGTGATCATTTTGAGGACGTGCTCTCCAACAGGCGATCCTGGAGCTAACCTCATCTGGAAGAGTTTCCTTGAGGTTTCGTACCTCGCGATACGGGAGTGTTCACCATACAATTCCTTGCAATGGAGGAATATGGATACAATATCCATACTCTCGTGCTGTTTCTGGAGTTCATTATTCATGGACGCCAGCACGATACACTTAGCTCGTTCACAGTCTAGATCCCAGGTTTTACGAACTTCCTTGTCCGCAACTGAGGAATCTAGTCCTGGGATAAGGGGAGGAACAGCGGTGGTAACATATGCAACTTTGTCATAAGTCAGCGCAATATTGACGTTCCTTAGCCAATCTTTATAGTTCTGCCCGGTCAGTATATTATTTTCAAGTAATAGTTTTAGTCCAGTCATGGTAGCTGCCAGAGAGAGAGAAAAGAAAACACTCAGCATACGCTCTTGCAAGTTTAGATTGGTTATTATTTTATCTAAACAGGATGGCTCCCACTGTTTCCTCAAATCCTTCTTCAAAACCTAAAAGAAAAACTAGTCAGGATTTAATCACACGTTACAATTCTTGCTTAACCTTTTAGCCATGCTGGTGTTGGTACTTCGAGGGAGGTTTTCCAACGCTTTCGCGAAGTTCCTTAATTAAAGAACCTCTTTTCCCTGGAGGCGTAGCCCCTCTAACACCTTTCTAGGCACCTACTTGGTTTATAGCATTGATTGTTAAGTGAGAGAAACTCCCGAGAGTAATCCTACTCATCAGTGGGATCGGGATCCAACTATCATTGCATGATGCCCTAGATGGAAGCCACTCTAGTCACCACACTCCAGAAGGTAAGCTAAATCTGCAAGTTTCCTTTATGTTTGAAACTCCCGATGTGATTTTTACCCCAAGCTCTTATAGACCTTGACGTAGGCCAACAAGTCATAAGACGCAAGTCAAGTTCTACCCGTCGTTGTCCTGATCAATTTAAATACATCGTACAAGCCCTTGACGTAGGCCAACAAGGTATACGTCTGTATTAAACTAATGCATCTATCTATGCAACAAATAGGCACACACACTGCTACCATTCACTATGCCTTGACATAGGCCAACAAGCATAGCATGAATACGATGTGCTGTCTATCTGAAACGACGGAGGGTTGCGGCTGTTTTTTTGGCAAAAAACCGTTAACGTAGTGAACTTGATTTGATCGAAGGAACTAAGATAGCTTTTATTAAAAGGAGTGGTTTAAGCTCCGCATTTAAAATTTGCTTTTTCAAGAAAACCGAGTGGTTTTTAGAAATTGTTCCAACGATTCAGTTTAGGTTTTATTTTCTTTGCATTAATAATAATGCGTCCCGTCTTTAACCTATCATTACAGATAACAACGAAAATACAACGTCCTCTTATGCCATCCGCATTCGCCACGGGGTCCCGTCATCACCCGTTAGGTTACTTAACTAACGACAGAGCGGGGGCTGGGCTAGCGCGGGTGTAAAACATAAGCGACGTCTAAATAGCTATCATATATAGATATTGTACATTCGTCAGACGCAATAATAGGCATTCCAGATCACAGATAAACAATATTGGATTTGCAAGCAATCCGCATTTCTTTTGAGCCTGCAATGAAAGACGGATTACACAGTTGTGATGAATAGCCATTTTCCCACCCCAGACCCCTACGGGTACGGCAAACTACCCGCCAAGTACCAGAAGTGAAGCGGTCTGCCCCAACACTTCAAAATACCCGGTAGTTTGTGCACCCCACCTTGGGTCTATCCTAGGAGCAAAAACAGTAAAAAGAAATAATACAACGGTGGCTACAACCGCAACCTGGATGTGCCCCGCAAAATAATATTACAACTTATTACATTTACATCAAATGAATTAATACAAAAACCCATCACAAAACCCGGCTAAACACCACAACAGTCCAATACAGTTTATATACACAAACAGTTATATATAACATCACAGATATATGCAACCCCCTGCCAACCGACATACTAGCAGTTAGGGGAGGTTTACGAACACATAAAACATTTCACAGATATAATCAAACAAGCAAATACTGTATAATTTCGATCGATTAAACACATTTAATTTTGCTCCAATACTTCTCTGTAAATCTGAAACCTGAGCAAAAATAAAAATTACCAGAAAACACTAAATATCACAGAGAAACAACACAAGAAAGTTGGGATGATGAATCGTCCAAAGCGCGGCGGAATCGCGGCGGATCGGTGGGATCGGCCGCGGTTCCACGGCGCTATGGCCGATTCATGAGCCCAATTTTCTTAGGTGATCTAATACATTCATTTAGGTCATTCTGAAGGTCCCTGAAAAATTTTTGGACCTCATTTAAAATTCGACAGAAAGTACATGATATCGGGGTTTTTCCGGTTTGTTTTTCCGTTCGAAATTCATACAAATTTGCAAGTGTGTTAAATACTGTTTAGTTAGGCTCTGATACCACTGTAAGTCGATGTTCAACACCCCAATACTTATGGGGAGGCGGAAATATGAATAACAATCTTGTTCTATGATTAAACATCGAATAACCGTATGAATCGTTTGCTAAACAAGTTTTAACAAAAACTATAGAGTTCTAAACTACTATGTTAAGAGATTATACCAAACGGTTCTAGTCCTTCGTCTTAATGTTATCTACGGCCTCTTTGGATCTCCACGTCCTCTTCAGCTTTCTTCCGTGATAGACGATCCACCCGAGAACCCTAATCCAAGCTATAACCTCTGAACTTGAGGTTACTTAGTTTCTCTAGTTGCTAAATAGAGTAGCTAAGGTGATGTAGAGATAGGTTATGGAGTAATTAGTCTTTCCTAATCCTTGTTCTCAACTCATGAGGGTAGGATTAGGTTTGGTGAAGGAGAGAGAACTTGAAGAGAGAGAGTGAGAAGATGATAATGATGATAATAATGAAAATGAAAAAGCTTCTCACTTGATATATGAAACATAATGAATTAAAAAGAAATGAATAATATGAGATTATTCATCATGTTTCATTAATGCAAGTGGGTGATTCATTATGTGAGTCATTAAGCATTTAATAATGCATTAATGACATGATGAATCACTCACAATGAGTCACTAATTCATTAAATGAAAATGCCACCTCTCCCTCCATGTCACATCCTTCTAGAAGCTTCTCGGAAAATTATGAGAACGCCCCTCTCATCCGTGAAAACACGGAAAAACTTTAGACTGTATAAATCCAATAACCTGATACTAGAATCTGGTTTAAACCAAAGCCGGCTAGTAAAAACTGTCCGAATGTCGTACGTGCGTTCAAACACGTATGCGTCCGAACCTTTGTCGTAAAACCATACGACCTCTATATCTTTTCGCCTGGGTTTGGGAAATCTCTGTGTGGGACTCTAAAGACTCGACTACTATGCTGGCAGTGGGTTTAACCACAGACCGCAAGCGGCACTAGCTGTACGTAACGGTCCCCAGGTAGTTGTCGATAAGAAAGCTGATGAGGTAACCCATCTGAAATCCTACTGAGCCTGTCTGTGACAATATCCGTGCAGTCCGGTCTGTTCGTCTAAGAGTATCGCATGTTTGGTCTAGGGAGGTGGTGGACGTCAGACCCCTAATAACCGTACAAGTCGTGTCGGTATGGTTCAAGACCACCCGAGAATCTACTGATCATTCTATCAGTAATTCTCAATCAGCCCTGGCCAGGGACTTATGGTAATGACCAAACGACCACAGTGCGATATCAACTCCCTATACCGGGAGAGACGAATCCCTAACAGTCGCTCATTGCCTCCACGTGGCTCGGGACTGTGCCCAACTGAAACCTGTTTGCACGACTCCTTTGAGCCGTGGTAGGGTAATAATCAAAGCACAGTGGGAACTCACACGAGACAAATGATGACCTTAAGTCAACGGACTATCTGCATACATGTCACCTGAGAACTGCTATCTGACGTTAGGTATAATACCATCCAGTCAGTTCTCGGCGAGTCCTGTCCGGTGTACTCACACCCAGTGAGCATCTGTATACAATCTTAGGTGAACACCACCAATGGTTGCGGGACCAATCCATTGCCCCTCGTCATGGTCTAGATATGTATACACTAGTCTACTCCGGAGTATCGATGCCTAATCTCGATACTCCTACGACCAGGGACATCTAAGGGTGTGCCTATTGACTATCCAGCTCCCACTAGTATGACTGCCATCACAACGCGGTAGTCAGACAAAACACCCTATGGGCTTTATCAACATATATATATATATATAAATACCAAGTAAAAAATATCATACGTTAAGACAAAGTCAAACCAAATAGCGTACTATCATATCAAGCAAGACTGTCATGTACATACATATCCCAAGCATCCTATACAATGTAGGCCTCTAGGGCATATATATCCAACAGGTTTTAGTCTGTGGTACCGTCGCGTTGACTAATACATTCCCCGATATGCAGTCTTTACGCTGCTGTTCGAGTAGCCCCGCGACTGTCGTGTCTCTGATCCCTTCGGGGGCCGGACAAGACGTCTTCAAGTAATCTTCTTAGGCAGTTTGACCGTCGGAAGAGCAAGCGTTAGGAATTTTGCCATGCCACTTTTTACTTGAGGTTAGGCTCAGTTTGGGAGCGCCGATGAGTCATAACCACTCCGCACTAGTGTGGGATGATGTCCGATAGTCTTTCGGATTTTATTTTTGTTGCCGTCAAGACCCTGAAGCTAGGAATTTTGCCTTCGCTTTCTTTTGATTTGGCTATTTTGGAGCCTTTGTTGACATTGTGTCTGCTGTAACGAGAAGAATGTCGGAATAGTCTTTTGGTTGTTTTGTGAACTGTTAAGACTTGGAGCTAGGAATTTTGCCATGGCTCCATTTTGTTTCGACCTTGGGGTCTTTTGTTGATGTCGCGTCTGCATCCTGCTGGAGTGAGTGGGAACTCCGTTGTTGACATTGCGTCTGCTGTAACGAGATGAATGTTGAGGTAGTCTTTAGGTTATTTTGTGAACCGTCAAGACTTGGAGCAAGGAATTTTTCCATGGCTACATTTTGTTTCGACCCTGGGGTCTTTTGTTAACATCGCGTTTGAATCCTGCTGGAATGAGAAGGTATGCCAGGGTTGTCTCTAGGTTGTATATGAACCGTCAAGATCTGGCTCTCCCTTTGATGGAGCCTGGTGGGAAAACATGGTTCCCTTTTTCCTTTGTGCCCATTTTGTATACAGGGGTCGGTGTAGACTCACCTGCAGGGCAGAAAAGTTTCATTTTGATATGTTTTTTTTGTTTCCGCGATACTCTATCTTTTCATCTTTTATATTGCAAAAGTCGCGATTGCCCAATCATTTCGGCTATTTTTCACGGTGCCCAATCATTTCGGCTATGTATTGTTTTATTTTTCACTCAATGTTTTTTTATTGCGAGTTGCCCAATCATTTCGGCTGTTTCATATGCATATATTTTTTTGCTCACTAATTTTTTTATTGCGAGTTGCCTATCATTTCGGCTATTCCATATGCATATACTTTTGTTGCGAGTCGGGAACTTGGATCCTAACACCAATTCCGGCATCAGCATTGCTGCGACTGGAATATTGCCAGGAGCAAATCATCATTTGCCTTGAAAGGACTTGGAATTTGATACCGATTTAGGTATCAGCATCGCTACGACTAGAATATTGCCAAGAGCAAATCATCATTTGTCACGAGAGGACTTGGAATTTGATACCGATTTAGGCATCAGCATCGCTACAACTGAGATATTGCCAGGAGCAAATCATCATTTGCCTTTGTCGATTTGAACAAATGTGGCTTAGCAAACAGAGTTAGGATCCTGTCGACTAAGGCTTTTTGACTTTATGAACCGTAAGGGTTTCATAAAATTATTTCTTTCTATGAGTCGAGAGGATCTCGTAGGTGTAGCTTCTCCCTAGAAGTCGTGAGGACTCCTAAGTGGTATTTTCTCTTGCAAGTCGTAAGGATCTTACAAGAGTATTTTCTCCTTATAAGTCGAGAGGACTTACAAGTGTCGTTCACCGTATGCGGACATTCCGCGCCATTGGTAGAACTAGGTGAGGGCTATATTTATTTATGCCCGTGGATTGTATACAAGGACCAATATTGGACCGCCTGTAGGGCAACTTGGGGAATATGATGGTTTAAGAATAGGTCGAGGTGCCTGTGGCTTAAGGCTTTTGAATCCTATAAGCCGTGAGGGTCTCATAGGGGGGAAAATTCTCTTTACGAGTCGTGAGGATCTCGCAAGTGTAATTTCTCCTTAGGAATCGTAGGGATTCCTAAGCGTGTTGTTCCCTTGTGAGTCGTAAGGATCTCACACAGGTATTTTCAAGGTCGAGAGGACCTTGCAAGTGTACATGAGTTTTTTTTACGAGTTTGCGCCCTTTCGGGTTTTCACGAACTCGCCGGTAGTCCTGCTGTTTTTACTCACGGCGCCCTTTCGGGTTTTCATCCGTGCCCCTTTTGCTTGTGGACATACCATTTTTTTTGCCGGTGGTGTTTAGGGGTGGCTTTGTCGCTGAAGTAGCTGCACAGTCGGTAGAACTTAAGTTGAAATCTTTGTTATCAAGACTTTTATTGCAATATGGATCTTAAGAGACTGTATCGTCATATCTGGGGAGACACATTAGTTTAGGGACGTTCCGGTCCATTGTTAGTTTAGGGACATCTCGGTCCATTGTTAGTTTAGGGAAATCTCGGTCCATTATCACTATTTTTGAGGTGAACCTTTAGTTTAAGGACATTACGGCCCGTTGTCGATATGTTTGAGGCAAAGTTTTTCCAAATACCACTTAGAGTTTCGACTCAGGAAGATAGCGAGCGGACACAAGTGTCGTCATCTATCATTGACCTAGGTCGTGACTCTTCAAGCGTGGTATTTCTTGAGGAATCGGCCATTTATTGGCCGGAAAGGTCTTTTGTCATGCATATCCATGAGCAAATAGGCCCCACCTTGTTAGACCTTGTCTATGATGTACGAGCCTTCATAATTTGGCTCAAATTTCCCTCGTTTTGCACGGTTGGGGATCATAGGTCTTTTGACGACTAGCACGAGTTTGCATTGGCAGAATGTTTTCGGCCTGGTCAGTTTTTCGTATAACCGAATCATCCTTGCCTTATAAGCCTCCAGATTTTGCTGCGCTATAAGGCGGGTTTCATCGAGGGCATCGAAATCCTCAAGCCGTAGATGAGCGTTTTCTTCATATATCAGTCCGTATTGAACTGCTACTCGGAGAGAAGGGAGTTCTATTTCCAAAGGGAGGACTGCTTCCGTGCCGAATACCAATGCGTATAGTGTTCATTCCAGAATATTGCATTTAATACCGCCCATTCTTCTGCTCGTTTGTTTATAGGCAGGTGCTTTTGATCCGTGTTTGCTCAATATTTACAGGTTACATGTTCCTAGTCCAAAATGACGCAAATCATACAAAATCTCCACAGTTATGCCAAAATCCAGAACATCTGTCACAAACAGATAAAATCCGGGTTCCGATCATCCGTATCCGTCCAGTGCCACTTACCAGTTCAAGAGACAAGACGAAAAACAGTAGTCATTCGTGTCTCGGACAAGCGCAAAGCATGAGAGGGGTAGCACAAGATTCAATGGGTGCGTGGAGCTCGAGGGAGATAAATGTCAAATGAATTAAAAGTGAAGCCATTTTGGACTGTTGAAAATCTGAAGAAATTTTGGAAGTATTTTGCAATTTGGGACATGTAGAACAACAGAAGAAAGCAACGTGGATAAGCCCTAGAAAAATCACCACACAATTCCACCAAAGCGCCGCGGAATCGCAGCCAATGTGGCCATTATGCGGCGGTTCCGCGGCCGAGTCAACTCGGTGCCAGAAGATATTTTCAGGGTAGATTTGTAATTGTATTGTGGCTCAGAATTTAGCCCTAGGATTTCATCTCTCTGCCTATAAATACTCCAGTTTTGAACCATTGTAGGATAATTATTTTTAGTTAGAATTAGTGTAGTTTAGTTTGTTTTCCTTCTTCTTCTTCATCTTTCCTCCATGAAATTGTAGTGAGAGCTCTTGAGTGGAAGATAATTGAAGATGAAGGTTATTTTTATTATCTTGTATCTTTAATTATCTTGTATTGTAATTTTATTTCCTTGTCTTGTAATTTTAATTCCTAGTATTTTATTTCTTATTGTTAAGTAGTTGTTGTTATTTCTTGTTTTATTTTCCTTTTCTTCTTATCCGCATTTTCAAGCCATGATACTCGACGGAGTTTCTTGCTTAGGTGAGGACCTAAGTAGTTAGCTTGCTATCATTTTGTAAAACCATATTTTTCTTTCTTTCTTTTCTTCTTTTCTTGTTTTCTTTTCCTTTTAAATGTGTGAATAATTTCGACACTTGTTAGGGGCTAAGGAAGGTTTGTACGAGGGACGGAAAAATCCCTTGTGCTTCTTTTCGCCAAACACCTTAAAATGAGCATAGACCAAACAAACACAACCCCCTCCCTTTGGCGCGCTATACGTGACATATAACCGCGACCTAAGTCGAGAAGTCCTTTAGGCGCACTACAACGTGACATGTAGTTGTGACCTAATTGGATACATGGTTGCGTATGTTTGGCCGAGGGTTGGAAATAAGCGCACGCAGCGGAAGGACAAGAGGCACTAGGAATGGATTTAGCGTTGGAAAGCTTGCTTAAACTCTCAAATCTCATTCCTATGTCCTCCCAATCTCTGCTACTTTCGATTATCCCAACATCATTTTAATAATGGCAAAAGAAAAATATAAGACTAATCCTAACTCTACTAACCAACCTTAACCCTAACAATCTTACTTGAACATACATACAAACACTTAGGATAGATTTGGATCAATACACACACATTCTTTCATTAACTCTTCTAAAACACGAATGAACATACTACGATCTCCCTGCGGATGACCCGTGCTTAACCGGCTAGCTGCAAAGCGATACCGTCTTGATTGCGGTAAGTAGAACAAATAGGACAAGGTAGAACACATAATTCTACGACAATCAATGGCGCCGTTGCCGGGGAGACGGTAACGTATTTTCTTTCTTGTCATTCGGGTTAATATTCTTTTTTGTATATATATAAAAAATATAAATAATAAGTAAATAAATATAACAAAAACCCATTTTGTTATTTTTGATATTTTTTTGTGGAAGTGTGCAGGCTATCTGGTGCAAGTATAGTAATCGAATCAAGAGATCGAGGTTTTTATTCTGTCTTAGAGAGCAAGAGGAGTGCATGGACCAAAGTTTCAGGTGCCAATTCAATATTTTGACCGCGGAACCGCGGTCAAAGCTTGGTTGTCACGGCGGTTCCGCGGTTTTATTGTGGTTTCTTGGCCCCATTTTTTTCCACCCTTTCTCTTTCCTCTATTCTTCTTTGTGAATTCCATTAAACTGTATTTTATGCAGGTTTCTTTGCACAGATTGCGCCGTCGCCAAATAAATTTTTTGTTGTTTTAGATTTTGTTTGTTTACCATTTTACATATAATAATACAGATATTAAGGGGCTATAACACTAATTAAGATTGGGTGAGGATTTCATCATCCTTCCTTAGACCCCACAAATCACAAAAAGTACACGCATCGCCTTGAGTTAATAAAAAATATCTAGACCAAATCTATAAGGACTTGTCGCGCTCATTTAGGACAAGTGAAGGTTGCGGGGAATCGGTCGTTTATCTAAACTTGACTTTGTAGTGCCTAGGCTAGACAAGTGAGGATGTAATTTTTAAAAGGCCCGTCTCACGGTGATTCATGAGCGGAACCCTCCTTACCTCACTTGTTCTTATCTGGCCACAATTGGCAGTGAAGAGGCGATTCGAGGGTTATCTTGCTACTTGTCGCTTGGAAGTCTAGGAGCGGTCTAGTTGGACGTTGAAGACTCTAGCTCTAGGTGTTGTTTGTGCATATTGTGATTGTGATTGTGCTTATGTAAAGTTTAGTCCCATAATTCCGTATTCTTTTAAAAACAAACAAACAATTTCAAAACACTCCAAAAATAAAATAAAAAACAAAAAAAATCAAAAATCCAAAAATTTATAAAAATTTCACCCACTTTCCACCCTCCACTCTTTTCATAACATGGGTACCCAAAAACGACCGACTCTTGCTGAACTTTGGTATCCACAACTAGACATTTCTTCCTACGGTTCTTGCTTTGGACGAATTTCGAACAATCCATCTATGCCCAAAATTTCTTTGAAAGATCGGATAGACGCGTCTAGGACAAACAATTGGACTCCGCAATCCACTTCGTATCAACCGTTTCAACCTCCCCCACCTTCTTACGTTGATACCCCTTTTGCGAGTCATGTTGCGACTCCAAAACCTATGTCCATTGCTGATAGAATTGAATAATCTAGTAGCCAATCTTTCACTCCTTTCACCACTTCGAATTCTTTTGATCAATGACTCCAATCACCTTCTTATCAGAATGTTGATCCTACTCCTATCCAACCATTCGATTCCTATCCATCCTACCTGACTTTTACTCCTTCCCTAGACATTTCTTCTGAACAGCCTTTTGGGAGTTTCACGTATCCAAACGAATTTGAATCTTTTTCTGAAACCCCTTCACAACCCATATCTAGTCTCGAACGAACTTTGGAAGAATTTCGCATAACGTCGTGCCAACAAATGCTGGATTTGAATGCGTCCCTGGCCGCCCTCATACAACCTAACGAACCGGCAGCTAGTTTCCAACTAGCTCCGAATTTTCCAATGTATGTTGAGGCGATAGGACAGATTGAGAATTTGAGTAGTGAGAGAGAGCGATACACCCTTCCAAACCAAACCTACCCGTTGCAAATAGAATTCCACAACTCCGGTTTCGAAAGTCTATCAAGTGTCCCACGTTAATCACCAATTGAAGATAGAACGTTTGATGAGTTGTGCGACTTTGTAGTGTTTGATTTGCCCAATTGTGAAGGTCCATTTCAAGTGAAACCACTCCCAATCCTTTTGATCTCTACACCTCCACTCTATAACCTGAATTGATTGAAATCCATGCTTTTAATGAGGTGTCTGAGCAATTTGACTTTCACTTGGTTGAGAATATTGACTCTGGGAATATTATGGATGATGAAACCACAGTTTTGGATGAGTTTTTCTCATCAATTCATCATGTCCTTTCACTTCTGTGTGGACATCATCCCGAATCATTAACTGTTTTTCCCGAACCCCATATGCGTCTGGAAATTGATGATGAGTGCATGGATAAGCTGATTTTTGAGGATAGCATTAAGGATGAAGTAGTTTTACTTGATGAGTCGGATTTTCCAATTCATCCCGTCCCTTTCATTGACTATTCACACCCTCCTCAACATTTAACCGATACCATTCCTCAATCACTTCCCTCCATCCTTTCCATTGTTCCGATTTCGCAAGCCACCGTCTCACCTTCAATTCTTATATCTGGTTTACCAAGTTTGGTATACCCATGTTTTCTTACAAATCTTGAGAGGTTTGACCCCATTTCTCTAGAGGTTGATAGATTAGTACAATCGCTTTTTACACATCAGTCATTACACATTGTACTAATTTATTCACTCCATTTCCACCCTCAAGTTCGTATTCCATTTCCTTTTCCCCTCTGCCATTCTTCCCCTGTACCGAGACCGTACGCCACTTCCATCCCCATACGGTCTCGCTTATTCTCTATTTCTTTCCTCTCCGCATTCTTTCACCAACCTGCACATTATTGCGATAAACTTATTGAATGGTTGGTGTTAACTTTTGGCCTGTGTAAGGCCTTTTATAGATTGATACTGTTCTCTTCCCTCCTAACTCTGAACTTTACTGTTTAAATAGTGGCAACACTGTTTTACTTAAGTTTGGGGGGGACCTTTTTGTGTATATATGTTTTTTGTTTGATTTTTCTTTTGGAAAAAAAAACAGGAGAGTGCCGACAATTTTGACCCTCTTGGTGTAGCTTGACAGAGAAGGCACTGTCAAGTTTAAGTTTGGGGGTGTGCTCGGTAAGATTTCTACCTTCGCATTCATGTGTATATTTTGCACTTGCATACTTATTAAAAACCCACAAAAATTAAAAAAAAATTCCAAAAAATATAAAAACTTTTTCATCAAGTTAACTAGTTGGGTAACTTAAATTTTTATTCCGAAAATTTAGTTGATACGTTAGAAATAACTAAATCCTAGGTTTAGGAATTGAAAACCCTAAAAATAACCCTCATTCTGTTTAACCTTGGTAATTATACGTCCTTGCATTTTTTTTAGAAGTAGGTAATCTTGAGTTCAGTTCTTGAGTTAAGTCGAGATGAAGGGAAAGTATTAAAATCTTTTTTGAAAGATAAGTCTGAAAAATAGTTCCTATTCTTGAGTCCAAATTCAGAAAGTATATAACTTACAAATCGCACTTACATGCACCTTGAAACTTGGGATAGTAGAGGATACATAGAAATACTCTTACCTAAAAACCTAGTATGAAAGAAAAAACGGTATTTAAAACTAACCACCAAAAGAGTATCATTGAAAAATATATCCGGTCTTGAAAAAGAAAAATAAAGAAAAAGAAAAAGAATAAAGTACAAGACCTAGAAACTGCTATTTACGCTTTAAGCTCACACATTCAGTCATCGGCTTTTAGTGACTCAAGAAGCATTAATAGTCGCATGAAAGGTGTGCGAGCAAATCCATCCATCATTAATGAAAAGAAGTAGTATTAGGTATTAGGGTAAGGGTACTATAGCTTGAATTGAATTCTTGAGTGTTGGGGTGAAATTTTACACACACGTAGGGGCATACGATCGATATTTGGAGGAAAGATAGGGATAAAGAATAAGACTTGCGTTTTCCATAAAGATGATAAAAATTCCTGATTGGAGACTGCACTTTAGAGGGAAAACTCAGGAGAAACCGAGATCTTTTTAAACTGTAAAAACGTATAGGATCTGAGGTTGAATGAATAGGAGGTGTGAAACATAAGGGTTGGATATTTCTAACTTACGATGATAGAATTTCTTACTTAGATGCTAAAACGTAGGAGTAGAATCAAAGTTAACTTATGAAACTAGCTTGACGGGATTTTGTGGGTAGTATCCGCTGAAAACCCTTAGGAGACAACACTCCTCCTACTAGGGACACCTAGAGGTTTAACGACTTGTTGCACGAGCTCAGTGCAATCGCGTTCCCTGTGAAACTTTGGTTAGGACTTTTTGTGAATAATTGGTTTTGCTCGGGACGAGCAAAAGTTAAGTTTGGGGGTATTTGTTCATACCAGAATATTGCATTTAATACCGCCCATTCTTCTGCTCGTTTGTTTATAGGCAGGTGCTTTTGATCCGTGTTTGCTCAATATTTACAGGTTTCAGGTTCCTAGTCAAATATGACGCAAATCATACAAAATCTCCACAGTTATGCCAAAATACAGATATCTGTCACAAACAGATAAAATCCGGGTTCCGGTCATCCGTATCCGTCCAGTGCCGCTTACAAGTTCAAGAGACAAGACGAAAAACAGTGGTCATTCGTGTCTCGGACAAGCACAAAGCACGAGAGGGGCAGCACAAGATTCAATGGGTGTGCGGAGCTTGAGAAAGATAAAGGTCAAATGAATTAAAAGTGAAGCCATTTTGGACTGTTACAAATTTGAAGAAATTTTGGAAGTATTTTGTAATTTAGGACATATAGAATAACAGAAGAAAGCAACGTGGAGAAGCCTTAGAAAAATCACCACACAATTCCCCCAAAGCACCGCGGAACTGCGGCCAATGTGGCCATTATGCGGCGGTTCCGCGACTGAGTCAACTCGGTGCCACAAGATATTTTTGGGGTAGATTGGTAATTGTATTGTGTCCCAGAATTTAGCCCTAGGATTTCATCTCTCTGCCTATAAATACTCCAGTTTTGAACCATTGTAGGATGCTTCTTTTTAGTTAGAATTAGTGTAGTTTAGTTTGTTTTTCTTCTTCTTCTTCATCTTTCCTCCATGAAATTGTAGTGAGAGCTCTTGAGTGGAAGATAATTGAAGATGAGGGTTATTTTTATTATCTTGTATCTTTAATTATCTTGTATTGTAATTTTATTTCCTTATCTTGTAATTTATATTCCTAGTGTAATTTTATTTCTTATTGTTAAGTAGTTGTTGTTATTTCTTATTTTATTTTCCTTTTCTTCTTATCCGCATTTTCATTCCATGATACTCGACGGAGTTCCTTGCTTAGGTAAGGACCCAAGTAGTTAGCATGCTATCATTTTGTAAACCGTTTTTTCCTTTCTTTCTTTTCTTCTTTTCTTCTTTTCTTGTTTTCTTTTCCTTTTGAACGTGTGAAGAATTTCCACACTTGTTAGGGGCTAAGGAAGGTTAGTATGACGGACGGAAAAATCCCTTGTGTTTCTCTTTGCTAAACACCTTAAAATGAACCTAGATCAAACAAACACAACCCCCTCTCTTAGGCGCGTTATACGTGACATATAGTCGCGACCTAAGTCGTGAAGTCCTTTGGACGCACTGCAACATGACATGTAGTTGTGACCTAATTGGATACATGGTTGTGTATGTTTGGCCGAGGGTTGGAAATAAGCGCACGTAGCGGAAGGACAAGGGGCACTAGGAATGGATTTAGCATTGGAAAGCTTGCTTAAACTCGCAAATCCCATTTCTATGTCCTCCTAATCCCCGCTACTTTCAATTATCCCAACATCACTTTAAGAATGGGAAAAGAAAAGTACAAGACTAATCCTAACTCTACTAACCAACCTTAACCCTAACAAGCTTACACAAACATACATACAAACGCTTACGATAGATTTGGACCAATACATACACATTCTTTCATTAACTCGTCTAAAACACGAACGAACATACTACCATCTCCCTGCGGACGACCCGTGCTCAATCGGCTAGCTGTAAAGCGACACCATCTCGATTGCGTTAAGTAGACCAAATAGGACAAGGTAGAACGCATAATTCTACGATCATCATATGGGGTTGTATTCGTGGCTGTCTTGAATGTCGTCCGGTATGCCCAGAGAGCTCCGTGCAGTCTCTCGTGCCAGTCCTTTTTGTTTCTGGACACCGTTTTCTTTATAATCTTGTTCAAGGTCTTGTTGAAAGTTCAGCTAGACCATTAGCCCAGGGATTATAGACGGACTAGTATCTCCAGTCTATTTTGTGCTGTTCTGCGAAGCGGCTGATTTTATGGCTCCTGTAGGCTAGCCTATTATCTGAGATTATCCGTCGCGGAGTACCGAACCAGTAGATGACATGTGTCTTGAAGAAATGGAGAATATTCTCAGTCTTCACTTCCCTTGGTGGTACTGCTTCCGCCCACTTAGAAAAGTAGTTGGTCGTTGCCAGTATAAACTGGTGTCCTTTGGATGACGCTGGTTCAATGGGGCCAATTATGTCGGTTCCCCACATTTCGAACGGCCAGCTAGCTATCGTTGGGTGTAGCGGATTTTGATGTTGGTGGATGAAGTCCCCGTGAATCTGGCACGAGTGACACTGCTTCGCATATTCGAGACAGTCCCGAATTATTGTGGGCTAATAGTAACCCATTCTTTTGATCTTCATCTTCATCTTTGGCCCGGCTTGATGAGAACTGTAGAGTCCGTCGTGAGTTTCTTGGATGACTCTCTTTGCTTTTTCTGGCCCCAAGCACCTTAGCCACAGACTGTCAAGCGATCTCTTGTATATAGTATCATTGACGAAAGCGAAAGACAGAGCCCATTTCTTGAGCTGATGTCTTGACGACGCGTTTTCGGGCGTTCGATAGGATTTGAAGTAGTCTATGAAGACTTCCCTCCAATCCTTTATCTTTTCTTCATCTTTTATTTGAAGGACTACTTGTTTAGTCGCTTCCTTTCCTTCAGACGACTCTGTTAAATCCCCCGAAGATATTTCTGCTGGCGCAAGAACCCAGCGGCTTTGCACAACGATCCTTACGTCATCGAGGTTTTGGTCAGGCAGTTCCTTAGCAAGCTTGGCTAATGCATCCGCCTTGCTATTTTCCGCACGAGATATGCTTTTCAGGATGTAGGAGGGGATTTTTGTTAGCAGTTGCTGCACTTCTTCACCATACCTGATCAGTTATGACTTGCACGTCTAATAGTCACCATTTACTTGGCTAACGACCAGTTGGGAGTCTCCATATATGAGGAGGTTTTCGATTCCCATATCGACAGCGATCTCAAGACCCGCTATCAAAACTTCATATTCAGCCACGTTGTTTGTTCTTGGTCCCGTTAAGGAAAGGGCGAAATGCATTATCCCTCCTTGCGGAGTCACGAAGATGAAGCCTATCCTGGCTTTGATTATAGGGGTGTTATACTTCCGCTTCTTCATGGAAGATGCTCCATCGAAGTAGAGTTCCCATTAGACATTATTTTCTTCCTTCTCCCCTTCGATTGTGTCGAACGCGTGTTCGTCTGGCAATTCGCAATTAAAGGGAGAATCGGCTGGTATCGGATGCTCAGCAAAAAAGTTGGCGATGGCCTGGTCTTTCACTGCTTTGAGGGGTAGATACGTTATCGAGAATTCCATCAAGAGGAGGGCCTATTTGGCTAGCCATCCTGTTAGTATGGCTCTTGACATCAAATTTTTGAGAGGATCCACCTTTGATATGAGATGGACCTCATGTGCCAAGGCGTAGTGTCTGAGCTTCGTTATAGCGAAGATCAGTGCCGGGCAATGCTTTTCGATTGGGGAGTAGTTGTTTTCTGCCCCAGGAGAACTCGACTCAAATAGTAGAGAGCTCTCTCCTTCCTCTGGTCATTCTCCTGTGCCTATAACGCGCCTAGAGAACCTTCCAGGGCTGTTATGTAGAGGATAAGGGGCTTTCCCTTAACCGGAGCGGTCAGTACCGGCGGGTTCTGCCGGTATTTCTTGATTACATCCAGTGCACTTTGGAATTTATGATCCCAAACGAACGGGGTTCCCTTCTTCATTAGATGACTGTAGGGGCGGCATTTGCCGGAGAGGTTAGCTATGAACTGCCGGATAGACGCGAGCTTTCCTTGGAGAGACCGCAGTTGTTTGAGAGTTCTTGGCGTGGGCATTTCCATAATCGCTTTGATCTTTGTGTAGGGTTCCTAGGCACTCTCAAGAGGTCACACAAGGCATCAACCATGCCAATTTCTAATTTTAACGGTGCCGAGAAACCCGACTACGGACCGTTGGCTAGAAATCTAGGCGAAGAAGAAATCTAGTTAACAGCTTAACTAAAAGGATACGGAAATACAAACTTTGTAGATCCGGTGCTCCACCTCCATGGCTCCGCAACGAAGTCCCCTCGCTGTCCAAATGAGTTCCCGGGCTTTAGCGTTGGCTTCGTCGGAGAAATGGCGAGCTAGGTCGTCGATGTCCATGCCGAAGATGATCTACGTCGAGGCATCGCTAGATCAAGCTCCACCTTCACCAAGCCATGAAAACTTGTGAAGGAAACACCCTATACTACTTGGAAAGAGATATAGGATGAAGAAATAGGAAGTGGGTTAACTTTAGAATTGGATTTCTCACTCATTTCCATCAATCACCATTGATGGAGCATAGCTTTCTTCACTTGAAGAATGGAAGAAGAAGAAGAATATTATGATAAGATTAATTAGAAAAGAAAAGAATAATCATTCTTATCATAAAGGTAACCATGGTAAAGTTTAGAGAGTGAACAAGGGTTAGTGGAGTGGTTAGGGTTAAGCATGAGACAAAATGGTGACATAGTCAAAGTGTTCATGAAGCTTCATGAAAGATTAAAAGAATGCCACCATTTTTCTCACCCTTTTTCTTTTTCCAAATGAATAACTAAATAATAAATAAATAAATGAAAAAGAAAACAAAACCCTAACCATTCACAACCATGGTTTAATCTTTACACTTAACCAATATAGCATGCATCATCAAACATGATACAAACATGTGCATAAAATCATATCGCATATACAATGCGCACATCCGAGTGAGAAAATCCATTCAAAGTGAACCGATACTAGTTAATGCAAAGTAATATATCAAATATATAATTATACATTAAATCATTAAATCAACACTTGATTCAATGATCCGGTCATGTCGCACATAACCGACTGGTATCAATAGTAACAACTTATCGAATCAACACTTGATCCGATAACCCGGCTATATCGCATATAACCGATCAATGTCACATCGCGAGAATCGAATACAGTATCACATACTGGTATTATTCTCGGTCCTGCACATATCTGATATGCGCTCCTATTTCGTTTCGCTTGAGCCAGGAAACCTCTGTGTAGGACTCTGAAGACTCGTCAATACGCCGGCAGCAGATGATGATCATATCAAACATCCACAAGCCGCAAGCGGTCTGCTAAACGTAACGGCCAGCCGGGTATTGAGCGATCAGAAGATCGACGAGCAAGCCCGTTCACACTCCTGTGAATCCAACCAGTAACACTTACCGTACAGTCCGGTCTGTTCGTCTGATATGTCGCATATCTCGCCTAGGGGTGGTAAACGTCAGACCCCAATAGCTCGATAAGTCGTGTCGATATGAGGTCTATAACAATTCGAGAAACTACTGGTAACACTTACCAGTAAATCTCAGCAACCCTGGCCAGGGATTTCCTGTTATAGCCAATCGAACACAGCGCAACATCAACTCCCTATACCGGGAGAGACGAATCCCCTCCTATCGCTCATTGCCTCCATGTGACTCGGGACTGTACCCAAAAACCACCGTTTTGCACGCCCTCTTGGATGTGGTAAGATGGAAATCAAAGCACAGTGGGAACCACACGAGACTCTATGACGATCTCGGGTCAACAGACTACTCTGTACCAGTGTCACCAGAGAACTGCCATCTGACGTAAGGTATAATACCATCTAGGAGTTCTCGGCGAGTCCGTCCAGTGTACCCAGTCTCTACTGAGCACCCGTATATCATCTCTGATGTCAAACACCAATGGATATGGGATCATCCATCGCCCATCTGTATGGGTCGAGAAGGTATACGCTAGTCTACACTGGTATATCGATGCCCCGTCTCGATACACCCACGACTAGGGACTTTGAAGGATGTACTTATGGACTACCATGTCCCCACTAGTATGATCCGCATCATAGTCCAGGTAGTCAAGTACACATCCTAAGGGCTTTACCAACATGTAACAGGGAGACAAACAGTATACACGTTAAGGCAAAGAGTAACCAGATAGCGTACTATCATGTCGAGCAAGAAAGTCCTCCCTATATATGTCCCAGCATCCACTGCAATATACATCCTATGTATAGCAATGGCCTCTAGGGCATACATATAACTAACAATCTCCCACTTGCACTAGGGCCATCTGTAGCAGTGGTTGTAGTATCTCATACTCAACCATCCCATAAAAGTCTCTCTCTGGGAATAGGCCTTCGTGAGTGGATCCGCCGTGTTGTCCTCTGAGTCTACTCTCCTAACCTCGATCCCTTAGAGATCAACCATCTCCATGATCAAGTGATACTGCCTTAGAATATGTCTGGATCACTGATGGGACCTGCGTTCCTTGGCATAAGCCACAACTCCATTGTCACACAATGGGAGGAACATAGTTCATCTCATGAACCAATATACACCCAAACAGCCTCTTTGGTAGCATCTTAAGTAGCGATGTATCCTGCCTTTATCGTCTAGTATGTCACGGTATGTAGCTTGGAACTCTTCCAAGATACCGTCCCTTCACTGAGGGTAAAGACAATGCCTGCGACTGACATTCAGTCGTCTTTATCACCCTGGAACACTTCCAGTGATTCTCCTCAGGATCGATTGATACCATCTCACTACAACTAGTGAGAATCCTAACAACCAATTAGATCTATCTCATAGATCCAAAACCCAGGATTTAGGAGGTATCACTTTAATCCTATATGGAGAATCTTTGTGATAATCGGAGATTGATCGAGCGTAGCATAGGAAACTACTTCCCTATCAAGAGTATGTCATCCACGTACTCTACGAGGATCGTCACCATACTCCCTACTACCTTTTTGTTTATACAAGGTTCATCTACCATTTTGATGATGTCAAACTCTTTGACTACTTCATCAAAACAGACGTTCCAACTCCGCGATGCCTGCTTTATCCTATAAAGTATCTTGCACACGTTTCCGTTGCTCCCACTGTCTACGAGGCTCTCTGGCTGTGTACTTACAGACTCCCTCTTCTAAAACATTATTTAGAAAAGCTGTCATGACACCCAACCACCAGATATCGTAGTCATGGTATGTAGCCGTGGCAAGTAGGATCTGGATGGACTTAAGCATAGATCCTTAGAAAATGTTTCATCATGATCCATACCTGGTCAATGATGCAAACCTTTAACAAGTCTAGCTTTGAAAGTCTCAACTTTTCCATGTACACCAAGTAATCTTCTCAAGATATACTTGCTCCTGATGGGGATTTAACCCTTCAGATATAGCAACCAAAGTCCATACTTTGTTGGTGTATAAGGATTCCATCTCAGATCACTAAGCATCCAGCCATTCTTATAGAGTCTTACTCCTGATGGCCAGCTCGAAACTAGTTGGGTCATCATCTCATGATGCAATCCTCGCTCCCACTGTCATAGAGAAACCGAAGTATCTCTCAGGTGGGTGAGGAACCCTACTATATCGGCGGAGAAGCTGAGGTTCGTTGGAATCTACTGAATCCTTTGGTTCTATCAAATCATCGGCTGCATCTTGTATAGCTGGAACCTTTCCAGTTCTACATTACAGACCTTGCCTCGAGCTTGTCCGGATTTTGCTTTCAGACATAGGCCGGTCAACCCCAAATCTTTAACTAGCTTAAGACATGGGCTCTTCCCTTTCCATATCACATATGAGATGGTAGGCAACTGATTTGATTGGAACCCTATTCAATAGGTATGCAGCTTCTCAAGTGCATAACTCCCAAAAGGAAATAGGTAACTCAGTAGTACTCATCATAGAGCACACCATATCATATAGGGTGTGATTGCTCCGCCCCGATACACCATCGTGCTATGGTGTATTCGGAGGAGTAATGCCGAGAGAGAATCTCATTCTCCTTTAGAAAAGTCCAAGAATTTCGTGCCCAAGTATTCTCCTCCTTGATCTCATCAAAGGACATAATACTTATACCCGTGTTTTGGTTCTCTACTTCTAGCTTATATTCTGTGAATATCTCAAAAGGTTCGGACTCATGTTTCAACAGGAACATATGACTGAATCTTGAGAGATTATCAGAGAATATAATGAAGTATAAAGAACCGGTCTTGGCATGTGTAGACAGGGGACCTACATACATCAACATGTATCATCCCAAGAGTTTACATAACTCTTTCTCTGTTTCCAATAAACGGAGCTATGGTCATTTTATCTTTGTGACATGACTGGAAAGTTTCACAAGATGTAAGTTCAAACTGATTTAAATATGCATCTATATGTAACTTCAGCTAGTCGGGTCGCATTGATATGACCTAGTCTACAATGCCTCAAGAAGGATTCGTTCATTTCTGAACTCTTCCTCTTATGTGTGTTCCATATACTAAGAACTGTAGTTTGACTTAGAACATTAATGCTTTTAGATAACGTGCCTGAACCGATCAACTTTTGATATAGGAAATGTTCAAAACATTATCCAACAATACAAAATTTTATCATTTCTTTAATAATAAAGAGAGTGATATGATTTTGTATATCAGGTTCGGTATCTAATAACATTCGTTCCGAATCAATGTATTTGTAATACAGGGTGACAGTGACCAACAGACTTGGCTGCAACACTTGCCCCGTTTTCTGCCTCATGAAACTTATCACCCGTTCTCAGTTTTCTACCTTTCTGTAGCCCTATGTAACAGATTACATATCTGGGATCCTGATCTGGTATCACATACCCAGGACGTAGAGGATACTGAGAAACAGTTCTGTATAATGAACACACCCGAAGATGATGCATCAGCATGCATTCTCTTCGTTTGGGCGGCACGGGAAATCTGGTATTCCCTTTATTTCCTGCTCTGTCTTATAACAATTATAAGTTGGAGCGGGACCAACGTTCCCCAGCTCAGTATAACAAGCGGGTTCAGTCAATTTTCCGTATTATTATCTTGATTAAGGCGTGATATGGTCGCTACCTGGAGAGAGAGAGAAGAAAACACTCAGCGTGCGCTCTTACAAGAATAGATTGGTTATTATTTTATCTAATCAGGATGGCTCCCACTGCTTTTTATCAAATCTTCCTTCAAACCCAAAAAGGAAAGACTAGCCGGGATTAATTACACACTACAAGTTCGCCAATCTTTCAGCCAGGCCAGTGTCGGTACTTTGAGGGAGGTGCCCCGTGCTTTTGCACGAACCTAATTAATGTAAACCTCGTTTTCCCAGAGGCGTAACCCCGTTGACACCTTTCTAGACACCTACTTGATCGGCTAATTGTAATGTATAAAACTCTCCCAGGAGTAACTCTTACTCGCAGCGGGTATCGGGATCCAACTATCTCATAGAAGGTATGCAATCTCATTGCAAATTTCAACACTTGAAATTCCCGATAATATTTTGCCCCTAACCTCCTATGACCTTGACAAAGGCCAACAAACCATAGGATGCTAGTCAAGTTCAACCCGTCATTTCTTGATCGAAATAAACCCACCCGCACGGCCCTTGACAAAGGCCAACAAGGTCGCACGACTACCCTAATCCAATCTGCATCATATGCATAAGCAGATAAGCACCAGTTAGCTACCGCACACTGCGCCTTGACAAAGGCCAACAAACGCAGCACGAATACTAACTACTACTTATCTGAAATGACGGAGGGCTACGACAGGTTTTTCTGAAAACCCATTGCGTAATGAACTTGATATCGTTGTAGGATCGAATGAATTTTGAAATGGAGTGTCTTTGATGCTTTTCTAGTTTTGCTAAAGGAGTCACTCCCGGTGAAGGGATCGTCGGTCCTTTCCTCGTCGAATGAGGTGCGGGATATATCATATATATCACTGTGCAAAGCAAAAACACTTAAAAGCAATCAAAAGACAAACCGAGTGTGTAGCATCTGCCAGTTATTGCTAAAGGAGTCACTCCCGGTGAAGGGATCTCGGTCCTTTCCTTATCGAATAAGGTGCAGGATATATCATATATACCGCTGTGCAAAGCAAGAACTGTAGTTACCTGTTTTATTTTGAAATTCGATTCTACAACATCTTAGGTTTCTTTTATTTCATTAATCACATTAATGAAGTCCCATCATTTAAATTACCTAAACATCACAGATAAATACGACGTACACTTATGCTATCCGCATTCGCCTCGATGTCCTCTCGTGCACCGTTAGGTTAGGTAACTAACGGCAGAGCGGGACAGGGCTAGCGCGGGTGTAAAACATAAGTAACGTCTATATAATATATCATATATACTATATACTGTATCTATCACAGAACATCACATGATCACATCACAGATATCGCAGCAGAAGAATCATATGAAATATTGGATGTACTAGGACGTCCGTGTTTTCAATACGAGCCAGTATAAAACACGGATTCCACGGTCGTGATGAATAGCCAAACCCACACCCCTAGACCCCTACGAGAGCGGCAAGCAACCCTACCAATTCTAGAGTTAGGAGACCCGGACTCGACTCCTCAAGTTGGTCTCCCACTGGACTCCAGAACCCGGTTACTTGTGCCCTCCTCCTTGGGTCTATCCTAGTGCGGAAAAGTAAATAATATACAAACGGTGACATCTTCCGCAACCTGGAAGTGCCCCAATAAAAGAATATTACATACAAGTTTTTACATGAATGAAAATGAAAAACACTCATCTCACATAAAAACCCCCGGCTATTCAAACACGACGATCCAATATAACATATCCAGCAACACATAACATCACATGTCATCAACGTAAGTAAATATGTCCATCCCAATTGTCGTTGACATATAGCAACGAAACCGGCGATATCACATATTACACTTACGGTCACAGAAAAGAAAGTGTAAAACTACAACAGTTGGAATCCGCAACCTCCTCAGACATCGCATGCCTGACCAAATGAATTACTTAGACATCGCATGCCTAACGATTATAAACCCCGCATTTTAGTCTCATTATCGAAAACACTTTTCAATGCCAAGTCGGTCAATTCAACAAGATTCCCGACATCCTGATCGAATGCTCGTCGCAAACTTCAGTAGACGGCCGCACCCCCGATACCGTCGACGAAGTGCACCAAGGCGGAACACCGCTGCCGCGAGCACCCGAACGGATGCTTTCGGCGACGGGGTTCTCCTACAGTCACTTGGTCGGGGCTATGGGGTGAGGCTGTCTATTAAGTTTACCCGGCGAGTATCCGCGTATGCTACGTGATTGCGACGGACTTTTGATCACATCAAAATTCCGTGGCAACCGATCAAGTGAGACTAAACTGCTATGTTTATAACATTCATTTAGTTATCTCATAACTTCTTGTGAATTCCAATTATTGTATCCCATTCCAGATAAATAGAAAATGTCAAACTTTCCGATCGAACAATCAAACACCCAATTTTTCCCGATACAGATCAACACATGAAATAAGTCTAACAACATTCAGTTCGTGCCTCAGTACCGACGGTCCAGCCGTAGAAGGGTCAAGCCAACGCCTCACATGTGGCACGTCGTACTGCCCCAAACCCGTAGGTTCAAAGGGCAGTTCAAGACGGTCACATAATCGAGTTAAGGTTTGTTGTCTTCTAGAGGGTCCATCGCGTTACTTGCACTACTTAGAACGTCGTTAAACTACGGAAAAATCCAACACTTGGAAATTTCCCGACAGGGGAAAAATTGGGTATTTATATCCGGTCGAACTTTTTAACATATTCTAAAATTTATCCGGAAAGCCACATAGACAAAATTTGATACTCCGATCGAAACACCGAATCCCCAAAACAACCCCAGAAAATTCAACTCTTGAAAAAATATTAAAAATTCCCAGAAAAATCACCACTGGAAACTAAGAATTACTGTCCAAAATAATTTAAATACTGTGGCCGTACGGCCGCGGAACCGCCGAATGAGCCTAGCTCATGCCGCGGAACCACGGTGAGATAGTTGAATTGGGCCGCCGAATTTCACAGTAACTCTTAAATATTCCTGATGTGTTTTCTGCATATTTTTAATGTGGAAAAATCCCAGAATTTGGAAAAAGTCCAGAGAGCTATTTTGGGTTCTAGTTTTCGGTTCGATCGGACTTCAAACTCCGTCTAGCCTTCGCCTAAGGCTCTAGCTAGGCTCTGATACCACTGTAGGGTTCCTAGGCACTCTCAAGAGGTCACACAAGGCATCAACCATGCCAATTTCTAATTTAAACGGTGCCGAGAAACCCTAGAACGGATCGTTGGCTAAATTTCTAGGCGAAACAATAAACTAGTTAACTGCTTAACTAAAAGGATACGGAAATACAACCTTTGTAGATCCGGTGCTCCACCTCCATGGCTCCGCAACGAAGTCCCCTCGCTGTCCAAATGAGTTCCCGGGCTTTAGCGTTGGCTTCGTCGGAGAAATGGCGAGCTAGGTCGTCGATGTCCATGCCGAAGATGATCTACGTCGAGGCATCGCTAGATCAAGCTCCACCTTCACCAAGCCATGAAAACTTGTGAAGGAAACACCCTATACTACTTGGCAAGAGGTAGAGGATGAAGAAATAGGAAGTGGGTTAACTTTAGAATTGAATTTCTCACTCATTTCCATCAATCACCATTGATGGAGCATAGCTTTCTTCACTTGAAGAATGGAAGAAGAAGAAGAATATTATGATAAGATTAATTAGAAAAGAAAAGAATAATCATTCTTATCATAAAGGTAACCATGGTAAAGTGTAGAGAGTGAACAAGGGTTAGTGGAGTGGTTAGGGTTAAGCATGAGACAAAATGGTGACATAGTCAAAGTGTTCATGAAGCTTCATGAAAGATTAAAAGAATGCCACCATTTTTCTCACCCTTTTTCTTTTTCCAAATGAATAACTAAATAATAAATAAATAAATGAAAAAGAAAACAAAACCCTAACCATTCACAACCTTGGTTTAATCTTTACACTTAACCAATATAGCATGCATCATCAAACATGATACAAACATGTGCATAAAATCATATCGCATATACAATGCGCACATCCGAGTGAGAAAATCCATTCAAAGTGAACCGATACTAGTTAATGCAAAGTAATATATCAAATATATAATTATACATTAAATCATTAAATCAACACTTGATTCAATGATCCGGTCATGTCGCACATAACCGACTGGTATCAATAGTAACAACTTATCGAATCAACACTTGATCCGATAACCCGGCTATATCGCATATAACCGATCAATGTCACATCGCGAGAATCGAATACAGTATCACATACTGGTATTATTCTCGGTCCCGCACATATCTGATATGCGCTCCTATTTCGTTTCGCTTGAGCCAGGAAACCTCTGTGTAGGACTCTGAAGACTCGTCAATACGCCGGCAGCAGATGATGATCATATCAAACATCCACAAGCCGCAAGCGGTCTGCTAAATGTAACTGTAAGTCTACGCTAGCGCTCCGGCCGTCTACAGACGCCAAATGCGGAACAAAAACTTTTTGTCTGGCGCTATCGTATACTTTAACCCGGATCTGCCATTATTGCTAAACTAACAAACTGTAAAGAGTGTAGAAAGGTTATACCGAACGATCCGAGTCCTTCGTTCTTTAACCATCATCCCACGCTCCGTTGCAGCTGCTCCGATCTCGTCGAACTCCGATATCCTCGTCGAGGTGGCACCACATCACTGATTCTTTAAACGGGCTCCCGCCTCTGACTTGAGGCAACTCGATCGTCAAGTTTGCTAAAAGAGACGACCAAGATTGATGTAGAGAATGAGTAGATGACTTTGTCTCGTTCCGTCCAAAACTGTGGACGGACGGTTAATGAAGTTGCCGAGGGAGTTGGGTGATGGAATGAAATGAACTGTAATATTCCATGCACCCCAAATACTATCATATCTTTTTCTCCAAATGAAACATCAAGTGAGAGAGAGTGGAGGAGAGAGAGGGCCGGCCATTCTTATAGAAGAGGAGGAGGTGACCGTAGGAGAAAGAGAGTAACCATAGGATAAATATCATGTGTGAACACAAAATAAATATCCTTAGCTAAACAAGAAATGGTTAAAATCAAAGCATGAGTCACAAGACACCTCACCAAATTCTAGAACCTTCTAGAACCTTCTAGAAGGATGACTCACCCTCATCCAAGAAAAGATAAATCCGTCTTTAACCGAATGTTAAAAGACGGCTGATAGAAAACTGTAAACTGGCAACTTCCAAAAGTGATCCTGAAACAACTTTCAGGATAACCCCGTAATTGTATAAATATACCCGCATTTGTATTACGACCGAATACAAATGCAACTGAGACAAAGATATTATACCTACTCAATATAATACTCGGATCCGGCTTAAACCAAAACCGACCAGTATCATCTGCCCGAAAACTGACACGTGCGTAAACGCACGTGCATTTTCCGAACCCTGCCATAAAACCATACGGCCTCTACAACGTTTCGCCCGAACTTGGGAAACTGTCTGTGGGGGACTCTAATGACTCTTCAGTACCCTGGCAGTGGGTTTAACCACAAACCGTCAGCTGCACTAGCTATGCGTAACGGTTGCCCACGGACTGACCTCAAGGGAGACTGATGAGCGAACTCAAGGGTGGCCGATGAGCTGACACATCCAGAAACCCTACTGAGCCTAACAGTGACAATGTATATACAGTTCGGTCCGTTCGTCAATGAGTATCGCATATCCGCCTAGGGGGCTAGTAACGTCAGACCCCCAGAAGCAGTATAAGTCGTGTCGGAGTGAAGCCCAATAACACCCTGAGATACTACTGGAGTACCTACGAGTAAATCTCATGCCACGGCCGTGGGCTATGTGTAATGGCTCTCCTAGACACAGCACGATCTCGCCCCCAATACCGGGAGAGACGAATCCCCTGCCGATCCGCTCACGTGCCTCCATATGGCTCGGGACTGTACCCAAAAGCTACCTGTTTGCACGACTCCTTTGAGCCGTGGTAGGGTAGAAATCAAAGCACAGTGGGAACTCACACGAGACAAATGACGACCTCAGGTCGATGAACTAACCTGTACACATGTCACCTGGGAACTGCTATCTGACGATAGGTATAGTACTAACTAGCAGATTCCCGGCGAGTCCTGTCCGGTGTACTCATAACCCAATGAGCACCTGTATACATCTTAGGTGATCCAACTGACACCAGTGGCTTGTGAGACCGGCCACCGCCCCTCGTCGGGGTCTCGACTGTATACACTAGTCTACTCCGGAGTATCGATGCCCTGTCTCGAAACTCCCACGACTAGGGACCACAATTAAGGATATGCATATAAACTACCCAACTCTCACGTATATGATCGCCATCATACTGTTGGTAGTAAAGCAAGATCCTAAGGGCTCTATCAAAGTGTAACATGCAATCAGTCACCTGAACATGTACACGACTGATAAAGGCTAACCAGATAGTATACTATCATCTCGAGTAAGACTGTCCTACCGGGATAGGTCCTCCGCAATCATTGCAATCACGTACCTGCGATCCAATAATTGACTATGAGGGCACTATCTCCAACAATCTCCCACTTGCACTCAATGGCTAATTATTGCGATGTCGACTACTCACAGCCCGTGTGAAACCGAACATCCAACTCCTCTACTAATCAGTTTCACAAAGCCCGTTTGTAAAACTATTGTGTTCGAGAAATAGCCTCAGTGAGTGGATCCGCCTAGAAGTATCTTTCTATATCTCTCTTAATCTCAAGTTCGCGGAGAAAGCCATCTCCCGAATTGAGTAGTACCTGTCTTAGAATATGTCTGGATATCTGATAGGACCTTAGTTCATAAATGAACTCCATATCCAAACTTCTTAGACTGTATGGATCACTGAACCTAATCAGTATCCGGCACCATGCCACCCACAGTATCCTCTGGAACCACCTGTCCATAATACTGTCCCTCGTCAGAGGAAAAACTAAAACTCTGACAATCACTCTGTCATCCATGTCACCTTTGAAGCCTGGAATGATAACCGTCTCCCGAAAGAGGATGCCGTTATCAAATCCGTAGAACATGTACTAATGTTCTAAAACTGCTTCCTTATGTTTCTCCAGGATTGGATTAATACAAACTTATTGCATCTAGTGCAAAAACAACATTTGGTGCGGTACTTGACATCTCATGATTGACTCAATTGCCTAAGCAAGTGATCTGCCAATCATGCACATCCCTCTCCCCTTTAGTCTATACGACACCTTTAGAGAGGGTGACTCCATCACCTGCAGGTACACTACCATGCTAGGAGTCAACTATTCTAAAAACCATTAGAATATCTGTCAAAGTACCCACATTGGGAAACTACCCAAATCCAGATCTAAAACTATAGATCTAGAAACCAGAATGTCAAATATTATATCCATATCCTGTCTGGAGAAACAACTGTGTGACGATCAGAGTACAACCGATCGTAGTATAGGAATTTTACTTCCTACTCTGTGTATGTCATCCAAATACCATGACATCACACCCTACTACCTTCTTAACAGATCCATCCCCTATTCTGATGAAGTCAAACCTATGACTTTCACATCAAAATTAGATGATCTATCTCCGCTATAACTGCTCTAGTCTATAAATAGACATAAGCTACTTGCCCACTATGCTTCCGCTGCTCCCACTGAATACGACAACCCTCTGGCAGAATAATATACACGTACACTTCTAAAGCTAGTTTAGAACGACGCTATACTTATCCTCCTGCCTGGTCTCATAGTCTGGAACAACAGTAGTGTCAAGTCTGGGTAGATAAGAACCTCCCTGTCACCGTCCTTGAGGCTACCGAAGTACCTCTCGGGTGTCTGAGGTTACCCACCAAATCTGCGGAGTGGCTATTGGAATGTCAAACCTAATTGAATATATAGGTCCTATTAAATTTTCTGTAATCGTTCGCGGTTCTGGAATCACTTCCAGTTCTACCATACTCCCACTATTGTTTTCTGAAAAAGATCCATTTTACTAAAACTGTGGCGAGTTAAGAACAATGTCACTATTGATCTTCCAAATGGTAGAATATCAACCTCGACATAGCCAGGGTCAACCCACAAACAGCCACTACAGAAACGTGCCCTGAGTTATCCAGAGTCTGGTTTTAAGCATAAGCTGGACAATTCCCCGTACCTTAATTTCCTTTAAGGTACGATCCATTCTATATCCAATACAGAAACTTTGGCACTTATTTAATTGGAACCATATTCAAATCATGCAGCTGTCTCCAGTGCATATCAACTTAATGGAAAGAGGCTAATCAGCATCACTCAACTTAGGAATCCATCCAATTATGAGTAACCTGAAAGAGAAATACGTTTCTCAAAACCATCACTATCATCTGAATACCAATCACAAGAATCTACATCTTCGATCTCTTTGAAGAATCCCGATACTTGTGATACCTGGTTCTCTACTTTATTCTTATACCCACAACTTCTCAAAACTTAGACCTTGTATTTCTACGAAACACTTGTCTAAAAACTAGAGAAGTTATAAGTAAACAGAACATAGTACGAGGACGTACCCCTTCGTCCTGATGGACACTGGACAACATACAATACTCTGTATAAGTCCGCTGAGTTGAACCACTCAAAACCTGTGCGTCGTAGGTTGAAAACTGTACCCTGGCGATTTCCTCAAATATCAACAATTACAACGAATTCCGATATAATGAGGATGATCACCTAATTCCCAATATCTTACTCCCACTCATCATCTGTAAAACCATACAGATATGAGAATGAAACCTGGTAAATACATACCCTTGGAGTAAGTGTCTAATCGGGAAAACAGTTTTCTTTAACAATGCACTGAAACATGAAAATGTTTCGTAGGGGTATCTTGGTATTCATAGCAATGCCTCTTCCATAATCCAATTCATGACTTCAACCGTATATTTTATTGCCATCTCTCCAAATCCCTTTATTTGTCTTTAGTCGTTACCTTCTGTACACCATCGTTAGGCTAAATGGTTTTCTTCCTTCCCTACCGTTCGGCACCAGCCTATGGTTTGGAAGAAGACTATCCAGTAAGCATAATAGGTGTACCCTCCTAAACCAAGGAGTACTCGCATCTCGAGAGAAGGTGATGATAAAAGACAACTGAATAATACCTTATTCCTTTAAAGGTGAAATAGGAGTGGCGATGAAGTACACGGTTTTGGTCGTGAATGATATCAGTCGCAATTTACTTTGCCCTCTTTCTAATCCCTTTATTTTGTCTTTACATATTACCTTCTGCACACCCTACTTAGGCTAATTGGTTTTCTTCATTCCCTACCTTTCGGCACCTGCCTATGGTTTGGAATAAGACTATCCAATAAGCGTAATAGGTGTACTCTCCTAAACCAGGGAGCTCTCGCAACCTGAGAGAAGGTGATAATAAAAGACAACTGAATAAACCAATTCTATTTCTCCTGAACCTGGATCCATCCTCGAAGAAGTCCCTTCGAGTTCGTATATAACCATACGATGGATCTATCCAATGGAAGTGGATATCCGTAGTAAAACGGGTGTTCTGAGAAATGCAAAGGGTAAAAGAAGGAGTGGCAATGACTTATGCAACATAGACAATCCAAAAGCCAGTATTTTAAGAAGGTTTGGTCAATCTGGTCACTGAGTCATAGTGTAGGGTCGGTCAAAGGTCGCTGCCAAAGAGAGAGAGAGAAAAGAAACACTCTGCGTGCACTCTAACCTAGATCAGAATGGTCATAACTTTATCTAATCCGGAAACCTCCCACTGTCCTGTCAAATTCTCCTCCAAACCTAAAGAAGAATCAATCGGGATCACCCGAAGAGTAAACCAACTCATCAGTGGGAATCGGGATCCAACTCTCATCGCATGATAACGTGATGGAATGCATCCACGTTACTCATACTCCAGAAGGTATGCGCACACTTGGCAAGTTTCAGTTTCTTTAGAAACTCCCGATATGATTTTTGCCCCATGCTCTTATGATCGTGACTAAGGGCCAGCCCACCATAAGTCACATGTCAAGTTCTTCCCATCATTATCTTGTTAATTTGAACCCACCCGTACTCGCCCTTGACTAAGGGCCAACAAGGCTGTACGACTGTCCCAAACCAACGCATCTATCTATGCAACATGTGAATACCCCAGCAGCTACCAATCACTATGTCCTGGCTAAGGGCCAGACCAACATAGCTTGAATACTACTGACCATTCATATGAAATGACGGAGGGCTACGGCTGGTTTTTGGCGAAAAACCTTTAGCGTAGTGAACTTGATATCGCTGAAGGAACCTGATAGCTTTTTTAAAATATAGTGGCGAAAACCTTTGCTAAAGAGGTCACTCCCGGTGAAGGGATCTCGGCTCTTTCCTCGTGGAATGAGGTGCAGGATATTCCACTGAATACCGCTATGCAAAGCAACATGTAATCGGCTATAGTGAAGTTATTACCCTGACGCAAACTTCTGCCCAAGGGGTCAGTCCCGGTGAAGGGATATCGGCCCTTGCCCCGTCGAATGAGGTGCAGGATATTCCACTGAATACCGCTATGCATAACAAAAGGAAACGTCTTTGCAATAACACTTTTTAAATTTGTTCCAACAACATCAAATAGGTTTGTTTAACTTTGCATTGATCAGAATCAATGCAGTCCCATCAATCAATCACACCAGAAAAGAACGAAAATAAAATGTACGTATATGCCATCCGCATTCGTCACTGGGTCCCGTCATCACCCGTTAGGTTACTTAACTAACGACAGAGCGGGGACTGGACTAGCGCGGGTGTAAAACATATACAACATCTAATAGTATATAAACCAATATACATAATCGCTCCAGGCGTGATAATATGCAACATTACAGAAAAGTAATAAGCATCACAGAACAATACAAATATCTGGGATCCCCGGGTTTCACAGAGCCGCTGCTGAAACCCGACGTTCCCCTGTCGTGTGGATAGCCTGTGCAATAAAACCTAGACCCCTACGGGTGCGGCAAATTACCCGCCAAAACCTGAAGCGAGGTAGTCCCCACAGCATAGTGAATGGAACACCCGGCACTTCACGGAATCCGGTAATTTTGGGCACCCCTCCTTGGGTCAACCTGTACCCCCTACGAGTGCGGCGAATAGTCTGCCAATTTTAGAGTGGGACCCCTCTGCCTCTCAAAGCCATGAGATGCGGATCCGTTGCCCTCCAGAACCCGGCTATCCGTGCACTCCGTCGCGGGGCAAAACCTAGTACAGTAATGAAAAATAGTACAACAGTTACATCGACCGCAACCTGGTCGTGCCCCAAAAGAATATTATACAACAGGCAGTGACGGCAATCCACAAGTTGGACGCTCGTCCCGCAATATCAAATGTACAAATAAACTCAAACTGTACTACCATTGCACACTGCTATCCACCACGACAAATCCGCAACAACACAGCACAACACAGAACATCAACGCGAATGTCATGTTCGCAAACCCGTCTAAAAGAACTATAGCAATCAGACGCGGTTTACCGATCAAATGACATTCCCGGTCGGAGATATAATGTAAGCACTGTAAACTAACGTGTTTAAATTTCGATCGACCAAATATCAAAAAGTGGGCCCCACGAATTACTGGTGAACAGTAACAAAACCTGGGCCAAAATGATATATACCAAAAATCACAAAATCCAGAGGAGAACCCACTGACAAAATTTGGGAGCACGAGCTCACCACGTGGCCGCAGATGCGCGGCCAAACCATGGGTTTGGCCGCGTTTCCGCGGCTCTTTGGTGGAGACACGTGCCTAAATTTCGTCGTAGTTCTTATAATTTCCTGCACAGTTTTCTGAGATGGTCAAAATATTTTTAGGACACCGTTTAAAAACAACAGAAACTGTCGGGCTAGAAAATTGTGTTTTTCGATTTTCGGTTCGATCGACGTTTTGAACGCGTTAGCACAAGTTAGTATAGCAAAATGGTTAGGCTCTGATAACACTGTAAGTCTACGCTAGCGCCCCGGCCGTCTACAGACGCCAAATGCGGAACAAAAACTTTTTGTCTGGCGCTATCGTATACTTTAACCCGGATCTGCCATTATTGCTAAACTAACAAACTGTAAAGAGTGTAGAAAGGTTATACCGAACGATCCGAGTCCTTCGTTCTTTAACCATCATCCCACGCTCCGTTGCGGCTGCTCCGATCTCGTCGAACTCCGATATCCTCGTCGAGGTGGCACCACATCACTGATTCTTTAAACGGGCTCCCGCCTCTGACTTGAGGCAACTCGATCGTCAAGTTTGCTAAAAGAGACGACCAAGATTGATGTAGAGAATGAGTAGATGACTTTTTCTCGTTCCGTCCAAAACTGTGGACGGACGGTTAATGAAGTTGCCGAGGGAGTTGGGTGATGGAATGAAATGAACTGTAATATTCCATGCACCCCAAATACTATCATATCTTTTTCTCCAAATGAAACATCAAGTGAGAGAGAGTGGAGGAGAGAGAGGGCCGGCCATTCTTATAGAAGAGGAGGAGGTGACCGTAGGAGAAAGAGAGTAACCATAGGATAAATATCATGTGTGAACACAAAATAAATATCCTTAGCTAAACAAGAAATGGTTAAAATCAAAGCATGAGTCACAAGACACCTCACCAAATTCTAGAACCTTCTAGAACCTTCTAGAAGGATGACTCACCCTCATCCAAGAAAAGATAAATCCGTCTTTAACCGAATGTTAAAAGACGGCTGATAGAAAACTGTAAACTGGCAACTTCCAAAAGTGATCCTGAAACAACTTTCAGGATAACCCCGTAACTGTATAAATATACCCGCATTTGTATTACGACCGAATACAAATGCAACTGAGACAAAGATATTATACCTACTCAATATAATACTCGGATCCGGCTTAAACCAAAACCGACCAGTATCATCTGCCCGAAAACTGACACGTGCGTAAACGCACGTGCATTTTCCGAACCCTGCCATAAAACCATACGGCCTCTACAACGTTTCGCCCGAACTTGGGAAACTGTCTGTGGGGGACTCTAATGACTCTTCAGTACCCTGGCAGTGGGTTTAACCACAAACCGTTAGCTGCACTAGCTATGCGTAACGGTTGCCCACGGACTGACCTCAAGGGAGACTGATGAGCGAACTCAAGGGTGGCCGATGAGCTGACACATCCAGAAACCCTACTGAGCCTAACAGTGACAATGTATATACAGTCCGGTCCGTTCGTCAATGAGTATCGCATATCCGCCTAGGGGGCTAGTAACGTCAGACCCCTAGAAGCAGTATAAGTCGTGTCGGAGTGAAGCCCAATAACACCCTGAGATACTACTGGAGTACCTACCAGTAAATCTCCTGCCACGGCCGTGGGCTATGTGTAATGGCTCTCCTAGACACAACACGATCTCGCCCCCAATACCGGGAGAGACGAATCCCCTGCCGATCCGCTCACGTGCCTCCATATGGCTCGGGACTGTACCCAAAAGCTACATGTTTGCACGACTCCTTTGAGCCGTGGTAGGGTAGAAATCAAAGCACAGTGGGAACTCACACGAGACAAATGACGACCTCAGGTCGATGAACTAACCTGTACACATGTCACCTGGGAACTGCTATATGACGATAGGTATAGTACTAACTAGCAGATTCCCGGCGAGTCCTGTCCGGTGTACTCATAACCCAATGAGCACCTGTATACATCTTAGGTGATCCAACTGACACCAGTGGCTTGTGAGACCGGCCACCGCCCCTCGTCGGGGTCTCGACTGTATACACTAGTCTACTCCGGAGTATCGATGCCCTGTCTCGAAACTCCCACGACTAGGGACCACAATTAAGGATATGCATATAAACT
Source organism: Agapanthus africanus (assembly GCA_030015575.1). Lineage (NCBI taxonomy): Eukaryota > Viridiplantae > Streptophyta > Magnoliopsida > Asparagales > Amaryllidaceae > Agapanthus > Agapanthus africanus. The sequence goes on along the minus strand of JASDDO010000001.1, from coordinate 113,438,389 downwards.
ACCCAACTCTCACGTATATGATCGCCATCATACTGTTGGTAGTAAAGCAAGATCCTAAGGGCTCTATCAAAGTGTAACATGCAATCAGTCACCTGAACATGTACACGACTGATAAAGGCTAACCAGATAGTATACTATCATCTCGAGTAAGACTGTCCTACCGGGATAGGTCCTCCGCAATCATTGCAATCACGTACCTGCGATCCAATAATTGACTATGAGGGCACTATCTCCAACAGTAACGGCCACCCGGGTATTGAGCGATCAGATGATCGATGAGAAAGCCCGCTCACACTCCTGTGAATCCAACCAGTAACACTTACCGTACAGTCCGGTCTGTTCGTCTGATATGTCGCATATCTCGCCTAGGGGTGGTAAATGTCAGACCCCAATAGCTCGATAAGTCGTGTCGATATGAGGTCTATAACAATTCGAGAAACTACTGGTAACACTTACCAGTAAATCTCAGCAACCCTGGCCAGGGATTTCCTGTTATAGCCAATCGAACACAGCGCAACATCAACTCCCTATACCGGGAGAGACGAATCCCCTCCTATCGCTCATTGCCTCCATGTGACTCGGGACTGTACCCAAAAACCACCGTTTTGCACGCCCTCTTGGACGTGGTAAGATGGAAATCAAAGCACAGTGGGAACCACACGAGACTCTATGACGATCTCGGGTCAACAGACTACTCTGTACCAGTGTCACCAGAGAACTGCCATCTGACGTAAGGTATAATACCATCTGGGAGTTCTCGGCGAGTCCGTCCAGTGTACCCAGTCTCTACTGAGCACCCGTATATCATCTCTGATGTCAAACACCAATGGATATGGGATCATCCATCGCCCATCTGTATGGGTCGAGAAGGTATACGCTAGTCTACACTGGTATATCGATGCCCCGTCTCGATACACCCACGACTAGGGACTTTGAAGGATGTACTTATGGACTACCATGTCCCCACTAGTATGATCCGCATCATAGTCCAAGTAGTCAAGTACACATCCTAAGGGCTTTACCAACATGTAACAGGGAGACAAACAGTATACACGTTAAGGCAAAGAGTAACCAGATAGCGTACTATCATGTCGAGCAAGAAAGTCCTCCCTATATATGTCCCAGCATCCACTGCAATATACATCCTATGTATAGCAATGGCCTCTAGGGCATACATATAACTAACACTTTGATGGGTCTATTTTAATGCCTCGGTGTCGTATGATGAATCCTAGGAATTTGCCTGAGGAGACTCCAAACGCGCATTTCAGAGGATTCATATTTAGATTGTATTTCCGAAGATATTGGAACTGTTAGTTATGTATATGCCCTAGATTTCATTATTGTACATATGATGTATATTGTAGTGGATGCTTGGATATATATAGAGAGGACTTTCTTGCTCGATATGATAGTATGCTATCTGGTTTCATTTTGTCTTAACATGTTGACTTTTATTGTGTTACTGTCTTGCTCTCACATATTGATAAAGCCCTTAGGATATGCACTTGACTACTAGGACTATGATGGAGATCATACTAGTAGGGCCTGGATAATCCACGAGTATATCCTATAATTGTTCCTAGTCGAGGGTGTATCGAGACAGGGAATCGATACTCCAGAGTAGACTAGCGTATACGCCTCTTGACCCATATGATGGGCGATGGATGATCCCACATCCATTTGGTGTTTGACATCAAAGATGGTATACGGGTGCTCAGTGGAGACTGGGTACACTGAACGGACTCGCCGAGAACTCCTAGTTGGTATTATACCTATCGTCAGATAGTAGTTCTCTGGTGACCCTTGTACAAGTTAGTCTGTAGACCCGAGATCGTCATAGAGTCTTGTGTGATTCCCACCGTGCTTTGATTTCCACCTTACCACGTTCAAGAGAACATGCAAAACGGTGGCTTTTGGGTGTAGTCCCGAATTACATGGAGGCAACGAGCGATAGGAGGGGTTTCGTCTCTCTCGGTATTGGGGGTTGATGTCGCGCTATGTTCGATTGGCTATAACTGGAAGTCCCTGGCCAGGGCCGATATGGAGATCTACTGGTAAGTGTTATCAGTAGTTTCTTAACCCGTTATGAGCCTCACATCGACATGACTTATCAGTTACTGTGGTCTGACGTTCACCACCCCTAGACTGGATATGCGACATATCAGACGAAGAGACCGGACTGTACGGTAGTGTTACTGATTGGATTCATAGGAGTGTGAGCAGACTTGCTTGTTGATCTTTTGATTGCTCAATATCCGGGTGGCCGTTACATTTAGCAGACCGCTTACGGTTTGTGGGTGTTTGATATGATCATCACCTACTGCCGGCGTATTGATGAGTCTTTAGAGTCCTACATAGAGGTTTCCTGGTTCATGCAAAATAGAGTAGGAGCACATATGTGATATGTGCGGGACTGAGATTAATGCGCGTATGTGATACCGCATTCTATTCTCGCGACTTGTGACATTGGTCGGTTATATGTGATATAGCCGGGTTATCGGATCAAGTGTTGATTCGATAAGTTGTTGCATTTGATATTAGTCGGTTATATGTAATATAGCCGGATTATTAGATCAAGTATTGATTTAATAATTTAATGTAGAATTATATATTTGATATATTAAATTACATTAACTAATATTAGCTCACTTAAGCATTACTTTTTCTCACTTGATGATACGTTGATATATATGTGATATATGTTACTTGTATTATTTTCTTTTGTTCACAAATAATATATATGTGATATATATCATTGTGACATGCTAGGTTACACATGCAACATGTATGTATGAGACTTATATCATGCTAGGGTTAATGTTAGGGTTTATATTTATTATTAAGTAATTCAAATAAAGTGGAATTTGTCATGGTTGATCTTTTGGTGGAAGCTAGTAGAACATTGACTAAGTCTACTTCTTTTGTTTTACTTAAAGATATTTATTAACCCAACCATTAACCACACACCATGGTTTATTCTCTACAAGGGTTAAGGCATGACATAACTCACCATGGTTGCATTTCTAACCTCATAAGTTTTATTCTTTCATCACTTCATCTTCTTCTTCCACATGAAAGCTTGCTAGCTTTTTTCCATGTGATGAAATATTGTGAGAAAAAGAAAACTAAAGAGAGCCCATTTCCTACTTCATCATCCATTACTATTAGCCATTTAGTTTAGGGTGTCTTCTTCACTAAACTCTAATTTAGTGAAGAGGTAGCATGAGCTAGAGTCTCCTCGACGTAGATCATCTTCGGCCTCGAAGACTTCGAGCAAGTTTGCATCTTTCACCTTGTGGATCCTCTCAAGAGTTCGGGAGATCATCACTCGCAACGAAGGGACTTCTACACGGAGCATTTGAAGTGAAGGACCGGTCTACAAAGGTTGTATTCCGCATTCACTTAGTTTTAAAGTTGTTTGCATATCATTTCATATGATTCTCTAGTTAAACATCCTAGGTTAGAGTTCTTTAGCATGACAAAAATTTTAATTTGGCATGGACGATGCCACCCGAAACCTTATTGTCGTGCTTAGGAACCCTACAAGAACACTATGTTCAGATGTTCCCAGTGCTCCTCGTACGATTTGCTTTTAACCACAAGGTCGTCAATATAGCATTCGACAATCTCATATATGAGGTCATCGAAGATCTTCGTCATGGCTCTTTGGTAGGTAGCACCTGCGTTCTTCAAACCGAAGGGCATCACCTTATAGCAGAATATACCCAGCGGAGTTCGGAAGGGGGTATGCTTTTGGTCTTCAGGATGCATTTTTATTTGATTTTAGCCTGAAGATCCATCCATGAAGGAGAAGACCTCATGAGTGGACGTGTTATCGATCATCAGCTCGGTAATAGGTACTGGGAAGTCATCCTTCGGACAAGCTTTGTTAAGGTCTCGAAAGTCCACACAGATGCGCACTGTTCCATTTTTCTTTATCACAGGAACAATGTTGGCAATCAAATCGGGATACTGAACTTCTTGGATGAAGCCAGAGTCAATTAGTTTCTTGACTTCGGCATTGATACTCATCTCGAGTTCGAGCCGCATTCTTCTTGGCGCCTGTTTGATTGGCTTGACGTTCGGCGATATAGCCAGTTTATGCACCGCTATTTTTGGATCTTGTCCTGGCACCTCGGAATAATTCCCTGCAAAGCAGTCTTTATATTGCATGAGTACATTTTTTAAAGTAGCCACCTGCTTTTTAGATAGCACCTCACTGATGAACGTTGGTCTCGGATCGTTTACCGTTCCCAAGTCAATTTTCCTTAGATTGTTCGCCGTGGTGTGTATTCTATCTTCCAGCTCTTTTGGCACCAGTGGAAATTCTAAGATCACCACATCCTCATCCTCATCTGCGAGGCATCTGGAGGGTTCATTATTCTCGTGGTTCTCCTCTTTTATGAATGTTATCACATGGCAGGTACAAGTTCGTTTCCAAGCTCGATGTTGATCTGGCCCTACTCTCGCAATATAGGTTGCTTTTGGCTTATGCTTTCACGGTGGGGTTACCCTCCAACTGTCGGATAGAGCGAACCTACCTTGTTGATACTAGTCTTCGACCATGTCTTTGAAGGTGAAGCAGTCTTCAAGGGGATGACCTGTTGCTCGGTGGTAGGAGCAATAATCCGGGTGATGGATCTCATTTATCTATTCGGGGTACCGAGGCTCCAGAGGCGTCATCATTTGATACTTAATAACAAGGTCGAATATTTTCCTTGTCTTGTCTTGGGGGAAAGAGTATTTCCGATCCATCTTCTTCATAAAAGATGGACTCCAGTTGATTTTTACTCGATCGCGTGGCTTATTGGATCCGTTTCGCTGTTTTCGAACGTCATTCTCATTCTCTACCATGTTTTTGCCTCTGTGTCGGGCTTTTTCCTTGTCGCGAGAACGTGCAATGGGCTGAGGGTGAAGGGTATCGTGATTTTCCTTTTCTGCAGAATGCTAAATGAGATGCTGAGTCCTGACCTTTTCGTAAATGGCAATTTCGCGGTTGTGGTCATCCCTAACCTTTTGGCCGGCTTATCTTATTAGCTTGGTAACCTGCTCTTCGAACGATGGACTTGACAATCGTACGGCGGGATCTCGCTCTGGTTCAATGTTATAACCATTTGGAAAAACGTTCCCTTCTTTACCGAAGCCATTTATGACGCAGCAGTTGTGGAATCGCTCTCGTTTATTTGTCCGAATGTATCCGAGCCCAGTTGTCTCCATTCTCCCGTTGTGCATCTTTCGCTGAGTCCCGGAGATGTTCCAAATCTTGTTGTAGAACTGGGCTTGTCGAATGGTTTGTTTGAAGGGTACATTTTGGCATCTTAATAACCTTTTCAATCCCTCTGTGTAAGGTAGACGAATTAGTTGAAACCTGTCAAGCAAAAAATCGGCGCCATGCCAGACTTCTTTTTCTACCCTGGTTTCCGTAGATTGGTAGAAGAGTATCATCTTTTCACTTCTTCTCCTGGGAGGGACGTAGAAAGTCCGCAGCTCTTGTACGCCGTATGTATTGAGCGCATCAAGTTCCCTGTGATGCCGCTGCGGAACCATGGTGATTTGTAAACACTGATCAGCTCCAGTAATGGTTTGCGCTGATAGGCGAGTGGAGAACACGGCGTTGGCCTCGTCCTTAGAGTCACTTCCAAAGACCAAAATAGGAGTAGATGGTCCAGGCCTGTTGCATTGGGGTTGCCCTGAATAGAATATTTCCTCGACTTCCTCGGTGTCACTCCCAAAGATCGGGACGGTGACAACGGACTTCCGTTTATCCTCTGGCTTATGACATCTTTCCGTATCTTCGAAGTCTTGTAGGAAGTACTTTGCGTCTTCATATTTTCGGACTTCGTTTACGGAGAATGGATTTAGCTCCCCCGTGACGGTGTATTCGAGGCCATCTTTGAAACACTTCATACACTGGTGTTGTGTAGAAGGGATGACATTGTACTCGTGTAACCAAGGCCGGCCGAGCAGAGAGTTATAGCAAGTCTTGGCGTCGATGACATAAAATTTGATGTCAGTGACGAGAAGCCCAAAGCGTAATGTCAATATTATGGACCCAAGCATCCGCGACGACTGTGAGTCAAACCCAGATATGGTAATTTTATCTTGAGCCAGGTGCTGAACGTTCATGCAAATCTCCTTCAGCACCTTCACGTTGAGAAGGTTGACGGAGGACCCGTTTTCGACCATGATCTTCACTATCTTAATGTCGTAGCAGTACCCGATGACATATAGAGGACGGTTGTGCTGGCACGTTCCAAGGAGGAGATCTTCATCAATGAATGTAATGTCAGCTGTATGAACCTCTGCCAGTTCGTCCTTTATCTTTTCTTCTGCAAGGAAAGTTTAGAACTGATCGGGCTCTTGTAATACCCTGATCAGAGAATTTCTTGCTTCTTTAGACAGGAGGAGAGCATCCAGTATGCTCAGTTGTGAGGGTATCTTCCTGAGATCTTCCAGGACATTGTAATCCACCTTGTTTTTCTTAGGCAGGTCCTTGGCTGCGAGCTCTTTGACGACTCTATCATCGAGGGAAATTTCCTCAGGGACTTTTTCCTTCCCCTTGTTTCTTTTGCTCGAACCTTTGTTTGTAGGCCCGTGGATCTTTTCATGCAGCGTGCGGTTACGCAGCTGAATATTCTCGCAGTTCTTCTCCTCTTCTTCTTTTCTGGAGGTAGATTCTTTGAAGAGAGGGCCGAGGGTTATTTCTTCCTCAGAATCCCTTCTGAATGTAAGAACTTGGGATTTTCCTTTTGTCGAACCAGTATCAACCATATGACAGTTGCCAGCCGTTCCTTCATGCTCATCTGTCGTGCTTCTTTGCTGCTGACGAGCTTTGCGCTTCATCTGCTTGAAGTGTTGTCGGTGGGTAACGTATCCTTGCCACCACTTCTTGAAGGCATTTCACTCTTCGGTGGGATGGGTGACCCTCCGATGATATAGGCAGTAGTTCGGATGTGAAACCTCTCCATTGAGGCATGTGGCACCGAGAGTATTTCCTTTGAGAGGTAGGAGCTTCATTCTCATTGATAGGGATTTGGTGAACCGCTTTTCTGTCTTGGTCTTGATTTTGTTTGCCGCAGGCATGCGTCGGTCTGGTTGGAGTACTTTACGACTCCTCCTTGCCCCGTTTTCTTCATCCTGACGCCGACGCTTGGCCTTTTCGTATATGGCCGTTTCACGTTCTCGGTCAGCTTTGCTCTTTTGAAAGGCTTCGTTTAGCATCCTGTTAATTGGGTCTTCTGACAGTTCCAGGGATTTCGGCACTGGTCCTGCCCCCAGTTCCTCTGCGTTGTTTTCTAACACCGATGGATCTTCTTCGCCGTTTGACGATGAATAAGAAACCATGTGGCAACTTGCTACATAGTCTTGGGTTCCTCCTGATGAGTTATGTTCCTCATCATCGTCACTATCTCTGTTTACAAGGATATGGTTGAGAAACTCTTCGAGAGTGATCAGTGTCCGCGCCTTCTGGTTGTATTCTTCCAACGCGTCAATGTACTTTTGCAGGTCCGTGTGCTTGTCATCATACTCGTTAGGCTGCACGGGCTTTTTGGTCTTCTTCTTTTTCTTCGAATACTTTGAAGGCTTGACCTGGGTGTTTTGCCCATCGTTAGCAGTTTTCGGTGTGGAACGCGGTTTCAGCATCCTTTTAGTAATCCTCCAGCGGGCCTTTTCATCTGATTGCCGGACATGCTTGAAGATCTTTCAGCATTATTTTGGTTTTAGCTGAAAGGATGACTTCCCACGGAGCTTCTTCCACAAATGAGCATGATGCCCCCGGCGTATCCACCTTTTTAGGAGCATGCTTCTGTGGCGGGTTCACCCTCCAGTTCTCGGACAGCACGAATTTCCCTTGGTGGTATTGGTCCTCGACCCAGTTTTTGACGATGTAGCAATCCTCAATAGGGTGGCTCACCATTCGGTGATAGGAGCAGTAATTAGGATTGTTGACGTCACCGGGCTGCGATGGACGTTTTGGGTCCGGCAGAGTGATGAGTTTGTTATGCACTACCTGCTTGAACAATCTCCTCATTTTATCACGGGGAAACGAGTAAGCATGTCCTAACTTCTTTTCAAGGGATTGGCACGGGCGAGCGTTGTTTTGGCGAGTAACCGGTTTCGGGTCACTCGGTTGTTGTTGAGTGTTGGCAACGAAGGCCGCTTTCCCTTTACCCTTTGCATTTCGAGGGTCCATTTTTGAAGAGGAAGGCCCATGGCCCATCTGGTCCATTTGGGCCAACTTGGCGATCAGAGCCTGGAAGGTGGTCGGCTTAAAGAAGGTCATGAACTAGGACACAGTCTCCTGAGGATCCAGAGTCCCTATGAACATGCCCACGGCAGGAGCTTCTTCGATGCGTTGTTTGCATTTTGACCATAGGTTCCGCCACCGGATTGCGTATTGAACCCAGATCTCTCCTGGATTCACCCTTGCATTGATTAATGCCATGATCAAGGTGCGCTGGCGAACCGCTGCGTGAATAGCAATTCCATTTTCGTGAATGTTTTGACGAAGTCATTTGGGAGCTCTGATTACCATTCGAATGTTGTTTCCGACAGGATGCCAATGAACTAGCGAAGCAGCAATTTGTTGCCGCCTCCAGTATTGCCGCACAAAGCTCTGAACTGAGCAACGTGCTGATGAGGATTTCCTGTCCCTTTGTACACAAGGAACTTGGGGATTGTATATCCCGGCGGGTACTTGATTTGATCGTACCAACCCGGATACGGTCGCCCAGTTCTGACGACTTGGCCAGCCATTTCACTCGCTTGATAAGCTTGTATTTGTTAAGCTATGTAATCATCAAGGGTAGCCTTGGAGATCATTTCCTCCCTGGCTATTGATAAAGCTGGAAGAGGATTTGATGTTTCCCCTCTGTCATCCTCAATGATTATTGGCAGGTCTTCAGCTGGAGGTTCTGGCTGAATCATCATTCCAACCATGTTTTGGAACAGGAGCGCCATCTGTTTTATATTAGTAGTCTGTTCCGCGGCCTCCTTATCCTTTCTTTCCAGCACCCTTCGCAGAAACTCTGTATCAGTCTCCTACTCCTGGCGTTGTTCAGACGCTGCTTCCGGGCTTTCAGCCCGGTGAGTGCAGCTATTTTTGTCAGCATCTCCTGGAGCTTTTGTTGTTTCTCCTGAGCCTTTGTTAACTACCGAGTTTGTGGTCGATGACCCACGAAAGCACGGATTTCCTCTTTCCCGAAAGCCATGTAAACCGTGTGTACGATTATGCCCCCAGACTTGGGGCGTTTGGGTCCAGCGCCTTTGGAATTTGCCGCAGGCAGTGAGATTATCTCCGGCCTCGTCCTTTTGTGAAAGGTCACAGTTTAAGGAGCCGTTGTAACAGGCGCCTGTGTGGAAGAAGTCCCTCGCTGTATGATGGAGGGATGGTCTTCCTCTTGTCGAACCTTCATTTTCTTCAGTTGACGAGAGTAGTTCTTGTTGATCAAAGAATCTTGGACTTTCTGCCAGACCTTTTTGATTTGGGAAGATAGCCGCTGAAGGGTCTACTCCGGTTTTGCCTACATTGTGTTTTCTGCAGGTAGTGGAGATTTCTTCAGCACCGTGGTTAGAGAGTTCTTTCGCACTCTCCTAAGCAGATCGAAGCTGTTCCCGATTGGAACAGCAGCGTCAACTTCCACCATTGGAGCTGGTGGGGTGAGTCTGGAGGGGGAGTTGCCCCCAGCTCTTCTCACTCAGCGCCAGTGGTGACGTCAAGCGTGCCTTGCAAATGGGATCACCTCAGTTGTGGAAGTGGCTCCGTCGTGCCTCCGACTTTGATGAGGGGCTATTGTTGATGCTAGCCTATCGATGACTGACATCCGTTGAGAGGGAACGGCCAATCTTTCGAAGGCCAATTTTCTGGTAGAGGAAGCACTTTTGACGACTTCACCCACAGTAAGAGTTGAAATGGCCGATCTGTCAAATACCGATCTTTTGGTAGGCGAAGCAACTTTGACGACTTCACCCGCCGGAGGATTTGGGAGGACTATCCATTTCGGGATAGCCCCTTCAGGTATCGCGAGCCTCTTTATGGGATCACTTGAGCTTCGACTCAGCCTGTTGAAGACTGAGGCGGCAGACTTGGACGGCCCGTTGAGAGGGGCCGTAGTGGTTGCCAGTCGACCGAAGACCGACTTCTTGGGAGCTTCCTGTGGTGGCACTGGGGCGTTGAAACTCGCTGGCAGGTGCATGGTCCCGAAGTACTATCCAGTGGTGGCTTGCGTTACCTTCCCCACCGGCATTGAAAAGATGGAGGCCGCATTGGGCCTATATGTCACTCTTCCAATTTGGGCGGAGTAGGAGTTGATGTTGCAGTTTATGCAGCTTGAAGCCATTGATCTTATCTTCTTCTTCTGCACAGGAACAAGATACCAAATCTTAGTACCTCGAGTCCAAGGGCAACCATATCAAACCACAATTTTATTTGCGGGACACGACACACGAAGTGTGTAGTGGAAAGTGGAAAAGGTCTTACCGGGCGTGAGAATCTGTTCACCGCCGAAAGACGTGACCGGGACGTTAGTACGTCTAGACTGAATTTTAGGGGCAGATGCTATTTGGACTTATCCTTCCACCTTTCCGAAGATGCCAAGTTGATTTATGGCAACGTGTATCGGAGGTTTGGACGGATGCGGCTGTTGTAGCAGACTTTGTCAGATTCCCCCTCGTTTGCGAGGGGATTTTTGATTGTGGAGACGCTCTTCCCTGCAGGCGCAAGCCCATACAGTTAATTATGTTACCACATCGCGATAATTACTTTCTCCTACTCCGGAAGTACACTTCGTGTCGTGTGTATTTTTGTTTGTTTTGATTGCCCATGGATTGTATACGGAGTCTAATTTATGTCGTCGCCCTTAGGGCGCGGATTAGTCCAAATCCGTATATTTTAGATTTGGGCTTGGGTTGATTTAAGGATCGTTAATCTGGTTTGAGATTAAGATCAACTTAAACATATGAGCATTTGGAGCTCGATTGGTTTTTTTATTAAGGATACGTTAGTCCAATTTGAGACTAAGATCTACTTAACAAGGTCGTAGGATCATTTTTTGCTTCAGATCCAACAAAAGAGCATTTAGGCTCTGTTGTTTTAGTTTAAGGACGTTTCGGTCCGTTATCACCATTTTGGAGGCAATGTTTTAGTTTGAGAACATCTCAGTCTGCTGAGGTGAGGATTTAGTTTAAGGATATCTCGGTCCGTTGATCACCATTTTGGAGGTGAAGTTATAGTTTTAAGGACGTTTCGGTCCGTTGATCACCATTTCTGAAGTGAGAATTTAGTTTAAGGACGTCTCGGTCCGTTGATCACCATTTTGGAGGTGAGGTTTTAGTTTAAGGACGTCTCGGTCCGTTGATCATCATTTTGGAGGTGGGGTTTTAGTTTAAGGACGTCTCGGTCCGTTGTCCATCTTGCGCGCATGTGTATTTGTTACGTGACGGGATGAACAACGATGATTTAGGATGCACCTAGTTTAGGGTGCGGTCTGATTTGAGGTGTGCACATCAGTTTGGAAGTGCACCAAAAAGTCGTTGGTTGTTGGGACCCGCTGTTAGTGTATATGCCCTAGAGGCCATTACTGTATCATACTAGTATGTATATTACTTGATGGAAGCTTGGGATATTCACAGTTGTATATACAATCTTGCTCGAAATGGTAGTATGCTACTTGGTTTGTCTCTGCTTTAATGTGTACATGTGTTTCTTTTATTATATCACCTATACGCATTAGTGGAGCCCTTAGGATCTTTGCTTGATTACCAGTATTGTGATGGCGCTCACACTCGTGGGGGCTGGGTAATCCATAAGCACATCCTTATACAGGTCCCTAGTCGTAGGACTATCGAGACAGGGCATCGATACTCTGGAGTAGACTAGCGTATGCGCTTCTCATCCCAGCATGGGAGACGGTCTGTCCCACAGCCGTCAGTACGTCGTACTTGGGATAGTATGCGGGTGCTCGTTAGGTTACGAGTACACTGGACAGGACTCGTTGGGAACTGTTGGTTGGTATTATACCAATCGTCAGTTATCAGTTCCCAGGTGACATGAGTACAGCCTAGTCCGCTGACTTGACACTGTCACTTCGCCTCGAGTGTGTTCCCACTGTACTTTGATTACTACCCTACCACGGCTCAATTGAGTCGTGCAAACAGGTAGTAGTTGGGTGCAGTCCCGAAGCACTTGGAGGCAGTGACGGTTAGACAGGATTCGTCTCTCCCGGTATTGGGGGTTGACATCGCGCTGTGTCCAGGAGAGCCATTACACAAGTAGTCCCTGGCCAGGGCAAGCGAGATATACTGGTATGTTTCCAGTGTTATCTCAGGGTGTTCTGGGCTACACTCCGACACGACTTGTACCGCTATTAGGGGACTGACGTTTACCGCCCCCTAGACCCGCCATGCGATGTATCAGACGAACAGACCAGACTGTACGGAGACTGTCACATACAGGCTCAGTAGGAGTTCAGATGGGTTCACCTCATCAGTCTTCTTATCGACATCTACCTGGGGACCATTACGTACAGCTAGTGCCGCTTGCGGTTTGTGGTTAAACCCACTGCCAGCGTAGTGTCGAGTCTTTAGAGTCCCACACAGAGAGTTATTCGCCTTTAGGCAAAATGAGTAGAGGTCACATGGTTTTGCGACAGGGTTCGTTCACATCCGCGCACTTGTGCACGTTTGCTGTCCGGATAGCTTATACTAGCGGGCTTTGGTTTAAGCCAGATCCTAGTATATGATTTGGTATTGGTTTTATCTCATTGTATTCGTGTTCCTCGGATCACGAATACGGGTGCGTATGCACAGTTGACTGAGACAGAGGCAGAGGACTTTGATTAGGGTTAATGACCATTGTCATTTTGTTAACCCTAATGTTTATGTGTGTATTATGATTAATTGATATTAGTTATATATAATTGTGCATGGTTAGGGTTGTTGACATTTTGACCATACTTGACTTGTTGACCTTGGTTGACATGTTGACCATCATCATTCCATATGAAAGATGCTCTTTGATCCTTGCAATTTTCATTTAATATGAAATGATAATGGTCAAGTCTTGATTAAACCATGACAATTATCTTGCTAATTATCTTTTTACATAATTCACACATATATGTGAGAATGGTTCTATTATTCTCTCATTCTATCATATAGATTCTCTCTCCTCCTCTTCCTCTCTCTCAAGCTCTCCCCTCTCATGTGTTGAGAAACACTTGAGCTTGAGATAAACCTCTCCAAAGTAATCTCTACTCTCATCTAAGGTTCTAGGATTAGCACTTCTAGCACCTTAGTTACTTCTAGCTTGAAGTTGAAGCCAAAGGTTGAGGCTCTCGGGTGGATCCTTCTTCGACTAGAGAAGGTGACAAGGTGATCTCTTTCTTCCACTCCAAGGAATAAGGAGAGAAGGACATAAAGCCCAAGGTATAACCTTTCTTCCATGTAGCTAAATCTAGCTAGCTTTTAGTTAGTTTTTGTTTAGCAAAGATCCTCCTTTAGTTAGTCCAAATTGCCTAGTTCGATAAAAATCCGATTTTTATTCCGTTTTCCGCCTCCCTGCAAGCACCGGGGTGGGCAACGTAGACTTACAGTGGTATCAGAGCCTAACTAAACATAAACTAGCCAGTTAGTAAAGTGTATGGAAGTTCGATCGGAAAAATCGCAAAACTAAAACATCAAAACCCTAAGTTTCTGTTTTTTTTTCTGCTCTAAAAATAAAAAATCATACTTCAAAAATCGGCTCAGGGTTTTGTCAAGAAGCACACAAAAAACGGTCCAGTGAACAGTTCAAAGCGCGGCGGTTCCGCGGCAAAAGTATGCCTATTGCCGCGTAACCGCGGCCGTTTTAACTCCGTTCTGGACCGAGTTTGGTGCAGTATTCCTCAGTTAAGGTTTTGGGATTTTTAAGATAGTTTATTTCTGCCCAGATTTTCCAGAAAAGAAATTTGTATTTGGGTTGTCTATAAATCCGTATTTTTTGATCGAACTTCACTACACTTTGACTAATGGGTTATATCTGTGATGTTTATATGTATTGAACGTCTGCTAATCGCTATACGTCGATTAGTGGGGGTTATACATATCTGTTATCTGTGTTTGTTGATGGTATGTGTATATGAATGCGTTGGATTGTCGCGGGTGAATAGCCGGGGGGGTTTGTGAGACGAGAGTTTTCTTTTCTTTCAATTCATGTAACATGTAAATTGATGTAATATTATTTGTATGGCCGCACAACCGGGTCGGGGTTGTAGCCGTCATTGTATAATTCTTTTTACTGTTTTTGCTCCTAGGATAGACCCATGGAGGGGGTGCACAAACTACCGGGTATCTCGAAGTGCCGAGTGGCCTACTCACGGAGTTGAGGGAGGTTGCTTCGCTTCAGGTACTTGGCGGGTAGTTTGCCGCACCCGTAGGGGTCTTGGGTGGGGTATTGGCTATTCACCGCGACCGTGTAATCCGTTTTTCGTTGCAGGCTCGAACGGATTGAGGATTCCTAGTATATCCAATGTATTCATCTGTGATCTGTAATGTCTATCATTGCTATATATATATGTATGATAACTATTTAGGTGTTGCTTATGTTTTGCATCCGCGCTAGTCCAGCCCCCGCTCTGTCGTTAGTTAAGTAACCTAACGGGTGATGACGGGACCCTGTGGCGAATGCGGATGGCATAAGCGTACACCATATTTTGGTTGTTTTCTGCAATGGTAGGATTAAATGATGGGACGCATTAAAAGAACTAATGCAAGAAAATAAACCAAGTAAAAGTCGATTGGAACACTTTGAAAACCACTCGGTTCTTTTCAAAACTAAACTTTTAAACGCGGAGCTTGAACCACTCCTTTTAAAAGCTATCTCGTTCCATCGATTATATCAAGTTCACTACGTTCACGGTTTCGCCAAAACCATTCGTAGCCCTCCATCATTTCAGTTAAATATTCGGTAGTATTCAAGCTATGTATTTTGACCTCACGCCAAGGCATAGTGATTGGTAGCTGCCGGATATTTATCTATTGCATAGATAGAATGCGTTGGTTTGAGACAGTCGTACTGCCATTTTGGCCTATGTCAAGGGTAGGTACGGGTGGGTTCAAATTAACCGGGATAATGATGGGAAGAACTTGACATGTGACTTATAACATTTTGACCTCACGCCAAGGTCATAAGAGCATGGGGCAAAAATCCACATCGGGAGTTTCATAAGTACTGAAACTTGCTAGCGCTGCATACCATTTGGAGTCTGATGATTCTGGTAGGATTCCTTCGGTTTTATCACGCGATGATATTTGGATCCCGATCCTACTGTGAGTATATGCTACTCCTTGGGAAAACTCTCACTTAAAGATCAATGCTATAAACCTAGTAGGTGTCTAGAAAGGTGTTAGCGGGGCTACGCCCACAGGGAAAAGAGGTTACTTAATTAAGGAACTTCGCAAAAGCGTTGGAAAACCTCCCTCGAAGTACCGACACTGGCCTGGCTGAACGGTTAAGCAAGTATTGTACGGTGAGATTGATCCCGAGTAATTCTTCCTTTATGGTTTGAGGAGGGATTCGAGAGACAGTGGGAGCCATCCTGTTTAGACAAACTAAAAACCACTCTAAACTTGCAAGAGCATCATGCTAAAGTGTTTCTTTTCTCTCTCCTAATTGCAGCGACCATTCAACATGACCGGACTTAAGTTATTACTAGATAAAAACATACTGACAGGGCCAAACTACAAAGATTGGCTCAGGAATGTCAAGATGGCAATCACTTACGACAAGTTGGGGTATGTCCTTACCACCAAAGTTCCCCCTGTCCCAGGTCCCACCTTCAGCGTCGCGGATAAAGAAATCCGTAAGACATGGGAGATCGATTGCGCGAAGGCCAAATGCCTTGTACTTGCCTCGATAGACAACGAACATCAGAGGAGGCACGAGAATATGGACCTGGAGTCCATATTTCTCCATACAAAAGAACTGTATGGAGAGCAGTCTCGTATCGCAAGATACGAAGTGTCGAAGAAGCTATTTTCGGCAAGATTGGCCTTCGAATCATCGGTAGCGGAACACGTGCTTAAGATGATTGGCTACATAGAGGAGCTCGCGGACCTTGGGACCACGTTGGAGAATGAACTCTACACTGATTTGATTCTCCAGTCCCTTCCTTCCACTTACGCCCAGTTTATCCTAAACTTCAACATGCAAGGAAAGGAGGTTGAACTTTCCGAACTTCTGAACATGTTGAGGAGTGCTGAGGGCACCCTACAGAAAGGTAGGGAGACATCCACTTTGTTTGTAGGAAGATCTTCCTCTTCTAGGTCCAAGGCGAAAGCCAAGGGAAAGAAGAAGAAAACCCCCGCCAAACCAAGGGGTGGTGTCAGTAAAGTGGATACAAAGGGAAAAGAAAAGGCAACAAAGGTAGCGGGAAAGCTGGTGGGGAAGGAAGAATGCTTCTACTGTCACAAAAGTGGACACTGGAAACAGGATTGCAAGGCTTGGAAGGCCAGAACCTAGGATCTGAAGCGAGTTGCGGCTTCAGCTTCAGGTGTGTATGTTATTGAAAACTGTCTATCAATAAACTCTACATCCTGGGTATTGGATACCGGATCAGGATCTCATATCTGTAATTCTTTGCAGGCGTTGAGAAAGCGTAGAGTTTTGAAGGCAGGTGATATGACCCTCAAAGTTGCAAACGGAGCCAGCATGGATGCTGAGACCGTGGGGGACTATCACCTGGGATTGTCAGATGGACACTTTTGGTTTTGCGTAGTTGTTATTTTATACCAAATGCAACCTGTAATATCATTTCTGTATCTTTATTGTCTAAAAAAGGTTATGAATTTGCATTTGTAAGTAATGTAGTGAACATTCACCATAATCAAGTTTTGATTGGGTCAGGTACATTGAACAATGGTATATACGTATTAAACCAACCACAGATTTTCAATGTCCAGAATACACACAAAAGAAAGTCTCCTGAAATCAATCAGGCTTTCTTATGGCATTGTAGACTCGGTCACATTAATGAGAGAAGGTTGACGAAGTTACACACAGAAGGATATTTGGATCTGTTCGAATATCAATCGTATGCAACTTGTCAATCCTGTCTCAAAGGAAAGATGACAAAGACTCGGTTCACTGGACACGGAGTAATAGCGAGCGAGCTCTTGGGACTCGTACACAGTGACGTGTGCGGTCCAAAGTCTACACATGCACGAAGCGGTTATTCTTACTTCATTACTTTTACGGATGATTTTTCAAGGTTCGGACATGTCTTCTTAATGAAGCATAAATCTGAAGCTTTTGAAAAATTCCAGGAATACAAGAATGAAGTAGAAAAACAAACAGGCAAAAGTATCAAGACACTAAGATCTGATCGAGGTAGTGAATACTTGAGTGCCGAGTTCCTGGGTTACTTAAAAGAGAATGGAATTCTCTCTCAGCTTACTCCTCCATACACTCCGCAACATAACAGTGTATCGGAGAGACGGAATCGAACCCTATTGGATATGGTACGGTCCATGATGAGTAACGCTGAGTTACCGCGATCGTTCTGGGGATATGCGCTAGAATCAGCTGCATACCCTTTGAACCGAGTTCCCACTAAGACTGTGCCTACCACACCGTATGAGTTATGGAGTGGGAAGAAACCCTATCTTCAATACCTGAAGATTTGGGGATGTCCAGCTTATGTCAAAAAGCAGCATACGGACAAACTAGAGGCACGCTCAGTACTGTGCAAGTTTGTGGAATACCCAAAGAACTCCAGGGGGTATCTTTTCTATTACGCAGAGGAACAAAAAGTCCTTGTTTCTCGTAATGCCCATTTTCTGGAACATCAGTTCTTAGAAAAGGAAATAAGTGGGAGCGCTATAGGACTGGAAGAAATTCCAGAACCACAAGCTATTACTGAAAGCTTAGTAGAACCAGAGGGTTCGAAAGATCAGGACATTCCCACGCCACTCCGCAGGAGTAGTAGGCAGTCTCATCCGCCCGAGAGATACTACGGTTTTCTCATTGACGGGGATAGA
The DNA here is from genome assembly GCA_030015575.1 of Agapanthus africanus. Lineage (NCBI taxonomy): Eukaryota > Viridiplantae > Streptophyta > Magnoliopsida > Asparagales > Amaryllidaceae > Agapanthus > Agapanthus africanus. Next base: position 113,420,371 of record JASDDO010000001.1, on the reverse strand, counting down.
GAGGATTGCATCATAGATTGTGATGAGCCTACTAGCTTCCAGCAAGCCATACAGAGCGTTGACTCGGTAAAATGGCCGGATGCAATGCGGACCGAAATGGAGTCTATGTACACCAACAAAGTATGGACGTTGGACATTGCTCCAGATGGGGTAAAACCCGTAGGATGCAAGTGGATCTTCAAAAGGAAGATTGGTGTAGATGGACAGGTTGAGACCTATAAAGCTAGACTGGTTGCAAAGGGTTTTCGTCAGAGACCTGGTTTGGACTATGACGAAACCTTTTCTCCAGTGGCTATGCTGAAATCCATTCGGATCCTTCTTGCCATTGCTGCCTTCCACGATTATGAGATTTGGCAGATGGACGTAAAGACTGCTTTTCTAAATGGACATTTAGAGGAGTGTGTCTATATGGACCAGCCAGAGGGTTTCATTCAGAGTGAGAGCAGCGGAAAGGTGTGCAAGTTGCTCAAGTCCATTTATGGACTAAAGCAGGCATCGCGGAGTTGGAACATCTGTTTTGATGAGACGGTCAAGGAATTTGGCTTTATCAAAAATCCAGATGAACCATGCATCTATTGTAGATTTGTAGCGAGAACTGTAGTTTTCCTCGTTTTATACGTGGATGACATTCTCTTAATAGGAAATGGCATTCCTATGCTACAATCTGTCAAGGGGTTCTTGTCACACAGGTTCTCCATGAAAGACCTGGGTGATGCCTCATACATTCTGGGGATCCGGATCTACCGTGACAGATCCAAGAGGATTTTAGGACTCTCACAGTCCAGGTACATCGACACCATACTGAAAAGATTTAGTATGGAAGATTCCAAGGGCGGTAATCTACCGGCTTGTCATGGGATCACCCTCTCCAAAGAGATGTCTCCCAAGACTGATTTGGAGAGGGATCACATGTCTATTATACCCTACGCTTCTGCGGTAGGCTCTATAATGTATGCGATGTTGTGTACCAGACCAGATGTGGCTTATGCACTGAGTGTGGTAAGCAGGTATCTGTCAAACCCTGGGGAGAAACATTGGATAGCGGTAAAGAACATTCTCAAGTACCTGAGAAGGACTAAGGAGATGTTCTTAGTGTATGGCGGAAAAGACCTCCAGATTGAGGCCTTTGCTGACTCCAGCTTCCAGAGTGACAAGGATGATTCCAAGTCCATGTCGGGTTTTGTCTTTACCCTCAATGGAGGGGCGGTGTGTTGGAAGAGCTCCAAACAGAAAACCGTTGCTGACTCGACTATGGAAGCGGAATACATCGCTGCATCTGATGCCGCAAAAGAAGCTGTCTGGATGAGAAAGTTCTTGAAAGAACTTCAGGTGGTTCCGTCCATTGTTGATCCAATACCTCTGTATTGCGACAACAACGGGGTTATAGCTTTAGCGAAGGAACCCAGGTCCCTTCAGAAATCCAGACACATCTTGAGGCGGTATCACCTGATCAGGGAGATCGTGGATCGCCGGGAGATCGTGGACCGCCAGGAGATCGAGGTTCGGAGGGTTGCTTCAGAAGATAACACTGCAGATCCATTCACGAAGGCCTTACCCCAGACTCAGTTCGAGCGGCTGATCGAGATGATAGGTCTTCGATACGCCAGTACATGGCCTTAGTGCAAGTGGGAGATTGTTAGTGTATATGCCCTAGAGGTCATTACTGTATCATACTAGTATGTATATTACTTGATGGAAGCTTGAGATATTCACAGTTGTATATACAATCTTGCTCGAAATGGTAGTATGCTACTTAGTTTGTCTCTGCTTTAATGTGTACATGTGTTTCTTTTATTATATCACCTATACGCATTAGTAGAGCCCTTAGGATCTTTGCTTGATTACCAGCGTTGTGATGGCGCTCACACTCGTGGGGGCTGGGTAATCCATAAGCACAACCTTATACAGGTCCCTAGTCGTAGGACTATCGAGATAGGGCATCGATACTCCGGAGTAGACTAGCGTATGCGCTTCTCATCCCAGGGTGGGAGACGGTCTGTCCCACAGCCGTCAGTACGTCGTACTTGAGATAGTATGCGGGTGCTCGTTAGGTTACGAGTACACTGGACAGGACTCGTCGGGAACTGTTGGTTGGTATTATACCTATCGTCAGTTATCAGTTCCCAGGTGACATGAGTACAGCTTAGTCCGCTGACTTGACACTGTCACTTCGCCTCGAGTGTGTTCCCACTGTACTTTGATTACTACCCTACCACGAGTCAAAGGAGTCGTGCAAACAGATAGTAGTTGGGTGCAGTCCCGAAGCACTTGGAGGCAGTGACGGTTAGACAGGATTCGTCTCTCCCGGTATTGGGGGTTGACATCACGCTGTGTCCAGGAGAGCCATTACACATGTAGTCCCTGGCCAGGGCAAGTGAGATATACTGGTATGTTTCCTGTGTTATCTCAGGGTGTTCTGGGCTACACTCCGACACGACTTGTACCGCTATTAGGGGACTAACGTTTACCGCCCCCGTAGGACCGCCATGCGATGTATCAGACGAACAGACCGGACTGTACGGAGACTGTCACATACAGGCTCAGTAGGAGTTCAGATGGGTTCACCTCGTCAGTCTTCTTATCGACATCTACCTGGGGACCGTTACGTACAGCTAGTGCCGCTTGCTGTCTGTGGTTAAACCCACTGCCAGCGTAGTGTCAAGTCTTTAGAGTCCCACACAGAGAGTTATTCACCTTTAGGCAAAATGAGTAGAGGTCGCATGGTTTTGCGACAGGGTTCGTTCACATCCGCGCACTTGTGCATGTTTGCTGTCCGGACAGCTTATACTAGCGGGTTTTGGTTTAAGCCAGATCCTAGTATATGATTTGGGATTGGTTTTATCTCATTGTATTCGTGTTCCTCGGATCACGAATACGGGTGCGTATGCACAGTTGACTGAGACAGAGGCAGAGGACTTTGATTAGGGTTAATGACCATTGTCATTTTGTTAACCCTAATGCTTTTGTGTGTATTATGATTAATTGATATTAGTTATATATAATTGTGCATGGTTAGGGTTGTTGACATTTTGACCATACTTGACTTGTTGACCTTGGTAGACATGTTGACCATCATCATTCCATATGAAAGATGCTCTTTGATCCTTGCAATTTTCATTTAATGTGAAATGATAATGGTCAAGTCTTGATTAAACCATGACAATTATCTTGCTAATTATATTTTTACATAATTCACACATATATGTGAGAATAGTTCTATTATTCTCTCATTCTATCATATAGATTCTCTCTCCTCCTCTTCCTCTCTCTCAAGCTCTCCCCTCTCGTGTGTTGAGAAACACTTGAGCTTGAGATAAACCTCTCCAAAGTAATCTCTACTCTCATCTAAGGTTCTAGGATTAGCACTTCTAGCACCTTAGTTACTTCTAGCTTGAAATTGAAGCCAAAGGTTGAGGCTCTCGGGTGGATCCTTCTTCGACTAGAGAAGGCGACAAGGAGATCTCTTTCTTCCACTCCAAGGAGGAAGGAGAGAAGGACATAAAGCCCAAGGTATAACCTTTCTTCCATGTAGCTAAATCTAGCTAGCTTTTAGTTAGTTTTTGTTTAGCAAAGATCCTCCTTTAGTTAGTCCATGTTGCCTAGTTCGATAAAAATCCGATTTTTATTCCGTTTTCCGCCTCCCCGCAAGCACCGGGGTGGGCAACGTGGACTTACACCCGCCACCTCTCTGAAGATGTTAAGGAATTACAACAACGTGGATCAGAGGGGTGGAGAGATGTACCCTTGAACTAATTTCCGTATTTGATGGAAAAAGGAGTTAGTAGTAAACTCGGAAATCATTAGTCATATTTTGAGACTAAGATTTCATCGGGAGGATGTGGGATGAGTATCGTTTTGGATATCATCTGTTGGAAGGTCAATAGTCGTATTTGTGGCTAAGATCTGTTTGGGAAGTCATGAACACATGGGCTCAGTTGATCTAAATAAGGGAGGTTTTATCCTCAGGGGACCTAGCCAATTTGGGCTTGGTCTATTCAGTTTTTTTTATTGAAAAGTGCCAAACACATGTTTGGGCTCTGTTTGATCATTCCCCTTTTTGTTAAAGGGCTGGGCACTTATATAAGTTCTAACTCTCACGTATAACCATATGGGCTATCTGTAACGTTTTGAAAATCGTTTCGGTGAAATTTCGGAAAAATCGGTAAAATAAGGGGGTTTTCTGTAAAAAGTCAAAATACAAATATCTTTATTATAAAATTAAATATACATATTCTATCTATATAATTGCTAGTATTTTGTGTTTATTGAGCCACTGGTAAAATTTCTAATTTTCTGAAATTTTTTCCGAAATTAATTATTTTAATATTATTTTAAGCCGTCATTAATACATTTAATTAGGGAAAATTACAAATTGGATGGGTTGAAACAAATTTTGTGCATCATAACAAATTAAACAAAATTTTAACATGTTGTTTTTGAAATGAAATGAAGCTACCAAACTGTTTTAGAAAATATCGAAGAAAAAGGCTTAAATAGTGAAATTAGTGTAAATAGATATTGGGGTATAACATTTATCATTTTTCCCTCACCCACACTCACCCACACCCTCTCTCCTCTCCCTAAATCAGCAGCAGCCCCATGTTGGCCCTCATTTCCCCACTTGAATTTGCTGAAAGAAAACAAAAGAAAAGAAAGGAAATGAAGGAAAATAGTTAATTAAGTATGGGCTTTGACTTTTGGGGTTGACCTACTACTTTCCTCACCTCATTCTCTCTCCCCACTCTCTCCCCATGCCATGGCCGACCCTCCCTCTCCCTCAACAGCAACCCCTCTCTTTTCTCCCCTCATTTCTCTTGAAAAAATTTCATCAAAAATTGCCTCAAAATCCATCAAAAAAATCCCAAAATCCAAATCCAACTCTTACCCATTTTAGTTTAGCCTATAATGCATGGATTGTAGGGAAAATAGAGCATTTTGGATGGCTAGATTTCAAGTGAGATCTGCAAAATTGTGGAGGTATAATTTTAACCTTGTAGTTAATTTATTGATTAATGCTTATGTTAGCTTAATTAAGTGTTAATTAGGTTTTATATGGGTTCAAATTGCATGATTGAAAATTCAAGAGAAGGGGTTGTGATCAAATTAGAGTTTTGGGTATTTGGATCATGATTTGTGTGTTGTAATTTGATATCTTAAGTCATGTAAGGAAAAGCTAGTTTCTAGTTGCTATTTGTTAGCTTAAAATTTTGCTAATTGTGTTAATTTTGTTAACTAGGTTTTGGGAATTTAATTAATCAATTCGGATAAAAATCTAATTAGGGTATTCATGGTATTATTAATATTTTAAATTGTATTTTAATATTTTAGATCCTGCAAATCCAAGCTAAATTGTTGTTTATGCATTTTTGCTAAAATGGTTGAAATTTGGGTAAAATTGCAAACTAGTTTTTTTTGAACGTATATAGTTTGGTGAAATTAAATTGTGGAAATGGTTTGTATGGCTTATTTAAGTTATTTAGTAAATATTATGGCCATTAGTTTTGTTTAAACATCAAGATTTGTATTAAAACGGTCAACGACCGCTAACTAGATTTTTGGGAAATAAAACGATTTGTTTACTTTTATTGGTTTTGATGATTTTAACCTATTCCATATATATGTTTAGTGTTTGTGAATGTGAAAATGGGTGTGTTTGGATTTTTCTCGATGGTTTGGCATTTGTACGCCGACGTCGAGGGTTTTTGGGTTGATTTGTGAAAGCAACCATAGGTTTTAACCTATATAGGATTCGTGTGTCGTTTTGGTCATGAGTCGGATTTTAATGCGATATGGTACGTTATGATATGTAGGTACCCCATGTGGACTTTGAGACGACAAGCAAGCGCGTGGCGACGTTGGCACCGGCGAGCGAGGACCAGGTGAGTAGATTTATATCTACGGGGAGAAGTCGGGTGGATGGCGTATAGCACCCCCGCAGTTCGTGGTGATGTATACGAATACGTATACACACATATATATTGATTATATTGTTGAGTTTATTGATGATAAAGATAGATTTTAGGTGTGATTGGATAGGTTTAGTGTTGCGAGACCCTAGAGTAGAGGTTGCACCACATTTACACACACACACATACTTGAATACATTCTTCTTTCAAATGTGCTTATATGGGGTTATATTGTTATGTATTCACATGGGTATAGGACTATGTGTTCACATACTGGATTTGAAGATAGTATTTGGGATTTGAGATGAGTCGATAAGATTTGATTGAGACCGCGAGAACGGTGATATGGCAGGATTCGTACTTGAGATACGTCCTGATATTATAGCGGATCTTGGGACGACGTTACATGTGAATAGTGTTATACATTGAATGGTTGACATGTGATCGTGATATGAGATAAGATATATTAAGATATTCATAATAGGTCGCATTAGGCGATGTATACCTCTTTATGATGATATATGATGATGATATCGATTTGTATGAGGCTGTAGATCAGCAGTAAGATCATGACTATATTGATGATATTAGTATCGTACTAGACGTAGGTCAGTACCCGGATTATGATCTTTGATAAAGAGGATACCCGATGAATAATGTGATATTGACCCGTACCCAGATTTGGGATGCCGTACGACGGATTTACGTACGAGCTATATATTGATGTTTGATCTACGCTCTTGACTTGGGAAGATTTGATTATAGATATGGTATCGGATGTGATATTATCGAGGCGGGATCACCGACTAATATATATATATATATATATGTATGTATGTATGTATGTATGTATCGACTCAGGTGTTAGGCAGTTTCCTTCCTTCAGTAGCCAGTTAGCTTAGCCCTTTAGTTAGTGTAGTTGTTAGACTAGATTTTTATTAAAAATAGATTGTTATCTTTGTGTCTAGTATTTAGCTCCCGCTCATTATTTTTTTCCGCTCCGCATCGCATGCTTATATTATTTTTCATATTCTATTGTTGATATCATGCTTTTAGGACACCATCACCATTGATGACGCGTATGTACCACGTACACTTACTTGCCGGCTCACACACATCTTCATCGGTAATTGCCATGTCACGAACACTTTAGATAATACTATTTCATTTGACATAGGTTGTTAGCTAATAGTTTAGACATGATATCAGTATACTTGCCTTATATGCTAGTTTAGACATTGTAGTTATTACTTGCTACTTCATGTATGTTATTATTCATTGTTATGCCGCATTCATGGATTCTCATGCATATATTCACTATTTTACGTGCTATTGAGGTTTTGGATTCGGATTTCCATGAGATTTTCTGGATTTGGGGGAAAACCGCAAAACTTATACAAACTTCTTCTCTCTCTTTTTAAATGAAAAGTGCGGTTTTCCCATGATGTACGAGTCGTCCACCATGAGTTTATTGATGGATTTCGAGACCCGAGTTCGAGGAGTGGAGGAACCGTTTTGGGTACTTGGTGGACCCGGTGCGGTATCCCGGGCAAGAAGATCGTAGATGATGGCGTTGAGCCTGGCAGGGGAGCACTACCGACGGGTGATTTTACCAGACGCGTCGGATATCCGGAGGATACCGTCATGGTCTTGAGATGGATGGTAGGGGCCGGTCTGTACTGACGGCGCCCTAGATATTGAGATTAAGACATTGAGATTTCGAGATATTGAGGTACTGAGATTTGATGATACAGGCCAGTCCGGATAGCCGGAGCCTGAGATTTTGAGACATTGAGATTTATGTTTTGTGTCGATGCTAGATACTGTTTATGCTGATTTCATTTATGATACCTCATTTTAAAAGTACAAAGGAAATCTCACTAAATTATGAAAGCAGTTTCTTTAGTACATGTATTCTGTTTTCATGCATTCATGCATCATCCATATGATATATTGCTACCTGAGGCACTGATACGGGCACATGGGATTACACTCGGGTTAGATATTTACCCTAGCCATTGTTATAGGCTGCATGTTATATATATTTTTGAGGATATATTATGATCGATGACCTAGGGTTGCGTTGTTCATGCGGTTTCTGTTCGTAGATGTTTTTCTACTCACGAGTTGGCAACTCACCCCCGTTGTGCCACAGTTTCTTGTAGGTTTTGCCGTACAGGTTTCATTACGACTTTGTTGGCACTGCTTCTTTCGGGTAACTTGCTAGTAGGTGGGTTTATTGGTATCGTACCCATCATATTACTTTGTATAATATTATACAGTTTTATCTAGTAAATTCCATCAACCAAACATGTATTTATTTCAGAGATAGAGACCAACGATGTTTATTCTTTCGACCTTAGAGTCGCGCGTTGTAATTCTATGGATTTCTTGCTGTTTTGAGTTTCCTTTTGAGTTTTGATCCTCGCCCTTGGCGTTGTATATTATATTTCTCGTGTGGTTGTGACCGTTGATTGACGAAGAGCTAGCTCCCGCTTGGGGATGCCTTTTTATTGATTTCGTATACTATTCATGTTGTATCCCGTTTGGGGGCCAGTATTTACAAAGGAGACTCTGCCGAAATTTTCAGAAAATACTTGATGTGGTTTTTTAAAACGCATAATTCGGCTTATGCTATTAAAACTACTTTCTTTAGTTGGTTTTCCTTCACTCTACTACTTCTTTGGTTTTGATTTCTGGGTTTTCGGCTTACTTAGATTACGTACGCCTCAAGTCGTTTCGTAGTCTAAGTGCCGGTCATGTTCCGTACTTTCGGGTCGTGACACTCTCAGTCATGGGGATTGCCCAATAAGTGTTAAACACTTCATCCCTTTTTGTCTTTGTATAGAGTGCTAGGCACTCTTTATGGCGCCCACGTGCGATGCACGTGAGGTGCTAGGCGCTACCTAGTGAGTGCTAAGCACTCTTCCATTCTGTGGCACCCACGCGAGGGACACGTAAGGCGCTGGGCATAGCTCATTGAGTGCTAAGCACTCTTCTCTGTGGCACCCATGTGAGAGGCGCGTAAGGCGCTGGACGCTGAGCGCCGATCAATGAGTGCTAAGCACTCTCTTCTGTGGCGCCCACGTAAGGAACACGTGAGGCGCTGGGCGCTGAGCGCCGCTCAATAAGTCTAAGCACTTTCCTCTGTGGCGCCCACATAGGAACACGTGAGGCGCTGGGCGCTGGGTTCTTTCTTTTATGAGGACCAGATTTCTCTCAAGAACAAGTTCTTCCCGATGAGAATTAAATTCTCAACTTATGGGAGACTTGTCTTGTAGATCTCAGATCCAAAGAAAGAACCAAGTTCTTTTAAAAAAAAGGTTAAACCCTTAGATATGTAAACGAGATGATCTTTATTCTTTTATTTACCTAGAGTTTTTTGAGGAGGGAGATCTTCTTCTCTGTTTCTTTTTGAAGCTCTCTTCTTTTTTTTAAAAGCTTATGAGGGGGCTTTCTCTCTCCTGACTTGAAGTCTTCGGTCCTTTATATAGTAGAGGCAAGTTTGTTTAATTTTGGGAAAATCTCTCATTAAGAGATCCTAATTGATTTAATTGGCCTCAAAATAGAGTTTGGGAATTTTACCCACCGTTGGAGCTTTAATCCAAGGACTTCTGTTTTACAGAAGATATTGTTCTTGATTTTAACAAGATTGGGGAAATATTTACCCATATACAGAATTTATTCTATAGAACGGTGATTTTTTTTATCACCATTGGATTTTAATCTAACGGTCCTCTGTTTTACAGAGGGCATATAATTTTATTCTACGATCCCACCGAAGGTATGTTTCTTGTTTTAGAAAGATTTGACGAATATTTTCTCTCAACAGAATTTTAATTCTGAGTCTTGATGATTTATCATCTCTGTTGGATTTTTGATCCAACGGCTCTGTTTTAACAGAGAATAGAATTTAATTCTACCTGGGCTCCGGCGCTAACGTATTGTGCACGTGGGCACTAATTAAGGTTTTAATTCCTTTATGTGCTTTGCACATTGGCGTCCACGTGAGGAGCTCGTGCGGCACCAATATAAGAGTTTTTAACTCTGGCATCGGCGCCCTCGTGGAAAGCACGTGAGGCGTTGCCTCTTAAATTTTGGACAGAGCTTTGCTTTTTTATTGGGGGAAACAGTGGGGACGCTCATCCCCGCAGGCGCAACCCCTGCAGTTAATTACGTTATCGCATTGCGATAACCACTTTCTCCTGCTCGGCAGTTTATTTCGTGTCGTGTGTGTTTTTGTTTATTTTGGTTACCTGTGGATTTTATACAGAGACTATTTTATGTCGTCGCCCGTAGGGTGCGGATCAGTCCAAATCCGTATAGTTTAGATTTGGGTTTGGTTTAGTTAAGGGCCATTAATCTGGTTTGAGATTAAGATCAACTTAAATGTGTGAGGATTTGGGCTCAATTTATTTTAACCAAGGATACGTTAGTCTAATTTAAGACTAAGATTAACATAGCAATATTTTAAGAATCATTTTTATTTAAGATCCAAACAACAGAGCATTTTGGGCTCAGCTATAAGAAATTTTTATAGACTTAGCCAATTTGGGCTTAGTATGCTCAGTTTTTTTTTGTTCAGAAGTGCTAAGAACTTATTTGGACTCTGTTGGTTCAGTCCTATTTTCTATGCAAAAGTGCTAAGCACTTGTTTGACGCTCTGACACTCACATGGGTGTCATGTGAAACATTTAATTATGAGCGCCGCCCAATGAGCGCTGAGCACTCAGCCATTTTGGCTGTTTATGGAGTGTTAAGCATTTTTCTCTCTTGTTTTTTGGTGGCACCCACGTGAGGCACTGGGCGCTTCCCAATCAGTGCTAAGCACTCAGCCGTTTTGGCTATTTATGGAGTGCTAAGCACTCTTATTATTTTTGTGGCGCCCACGTGAGGAGAACGTGAAGCGCTGGGCACTGCCCAATCAGTGCTAAGCACTTAGCCGTTTTGGCTATTTATTGAGTGCTAAGCACTCTTATTATTTTTATGGCGCCCCCATAAGGAGTACGTACGGCGCTGGGCGCTGCCCAATTAGTGCTGAGCACTCAACCGTTTTGGCTGTATATGAAGTGCTAAGCACTTCTTTTATGGCGTCTACGTGTGTTTCACATGAGGCGCTAGGCGCTGTTAAAGAGGAGCGCCCACGTGGGAAGCTCGTGAGGCACTAGTTTCTTTTATATGGAGATTTAATCTCTATTGATATTTTCAGAGAGGTTAAACCTCTATCAATGGTGCTTTGACCATTAACACTCGCTAAATTCACTATATTTGAGAATTTTAGGTTGAGTTTTTAAAGAAATAAGTTCTCGATTTGAAGGAACTGAGTTCCTGGAGTATTCTGGACTCCCTCTTCTTTCTCTTTAAATTTTTTCTTCCTTGTCTTTGATTCTCAAGAACAAGATCTTCCCGATGAGAATTAAATTCTCAACATGTGAGAGACTTGTCTTGTGGATCTCAGATCTAGAGAAAGAACTTAGTTATTTTTATAAGGGCCAAACCCTCAGATGTGATATTATATGTATTAGAGATATTTTGACCACTTTTCTTTACCTAGGGTTTTGAGAAGAAAGCTCTTCTTCTTTGAGAATCGAATTCTCTGTTCTTTCTATCTGTTATCTCTTCCTCTCTCCGTGTATTCTCCCCGTGTCTCTTTGTGGTAGTCATATCTGTAAGACTTGAAGTCTGAGGTCCTTTATATAGTGGAGGCAAATTGTTAATTGGTTTTGAGAAAATCTCTCATTGAGAGATTCCAATTGATTTAATTGAACTCAAAATTGATTTGGGGAATTTTACCCACCGTTGGATTTTTGATCCAAGGACTTCTGTTTTACAGAATATTTGTTCTTGTTTTTAACAAGATTGGGGAAATATTCTCCCATATACAGAATTTATTATGTAAAATGGTGATTTTTAATCACCATTGGATTTTTAATCCAATAGTTCTCTATTTCACAGAGAGCTATCTTTTTTGTTCAGAAAGAATGAGAGAATATATTCCAAAAATTGGATCACTGATCCAACCAAGAGTATCTTTCTTATTTAGAAAGATATGGGAGATATTTTCTCCTAATAAAATTTGATTCTATATTTTGATGATTTATCATCCCCGTTGGATTTTTGATCCAACGGCTCTGTTTAACAGAGAGTATTGTAGAATTTTAATTCTACCTTGGCGCTAGCGCTCACATGTTGTGCACATGGGCGCCACTTGAGAATTTAATTCTTAAGATAAGTATTCATGTAGTTTGCACATTGGCGCCCGCGTGAGGAGCACGTGCGGCGCCATATAAGAATTTAATCTTAATTTAGGAAGCACTCCTGTTCTTTGCACATTGGCGCCCATATGAGGAGCACATGAAGTGCCACCATAGGATTTAATCCTATAAGATTGGTTCTGGCGCCCTCGTGGAGAGCACGCAAGGCGCTGTCTCATTCCAACAGGGCTTTGCTATTTTATTAGGTTAAATATTGGGGGAACAAATGCCCTCCACCGTTGTGCTCACGTGGCTCACACGTGAGTGCAACGGTGGCACCTTTTCTACCGTTCGATCTCCTGGGGAGTTGAACAGTCCCTTATTGTCTTATAAATAGGGCATTTGGCCCTTGAGATGATTTTCGTTCCATCATCTTCTTGAGTCTTCTTTTTCCTTGAGAATTTAATTCTCTCCTTAGAGCTTAGATATCTGTTCCCAGAACATTCTCAGAGTTAAATTCTGTCAAAAATTGGTAAGAATTATGACCACGATTTAACTCTTAAAGAAACCCTTAAAAGAATCTCTTCTCGTTTTTAGGGTTTTAACCCATTAACAGAGCTTTGCTCTTCTCTTGGAACGATCTCTTAGAGATCTTAAAAAAACTTTTATTTGGGTATACTATGTGTCTTAGAGATCTTAGGGTTTTTTTACCCTGTTAGTGACTTTGATCTTTGAGGGTTGTTTGGAATTAAATTCCATTTCCCATGGGGATTTCTGAGAAAATTTCTTTTGAGAATTTTATTCCCTTTTCTTATTTTTTTTAGGGTTCTTCTTGCAGATTTGAATCTTCTGTAGAACTCGTTTTTCGAGAATATTGGGAGTTTAACTCCACAGTTCAATTAGATTTTTCATTAAATGAGAATCCTTTTGGATTCTTACATTGAGTGCCTGCCTCATCATTGATGGAGGACATTACCTTGATTTTTTGGGGGCCCATTGTCCCTTTCTCTTTGAACTGTGGTGACATTAACATGCCAGAATGTAGTACAAATTTGGGTGTACTGAAAATGCTAAAGTCTTGAACATTGTGTCGATAATTAACCCCCCCTTTTTATTGGTACTATGGCTCCCGATTCCTCCTCCCCCTACATTCGCTCGGTGAGTGCTTTTGTCGATGCGTCTACGGATCGGGAAGTCTTTGCGATCATTCGGGATTATGACCCAGAGCAGAAGTCTCTTCATCTGTGGGTGTCGTGGTACAGTCACATTATCCGGGGTCGGCGCAGCTTTACTTGCGTAGCGCCGTCAAAACCGATCCCGTCGATTCACTATGCTGACCTTCCGCAGGTCGCTTACACAGTAGAAGAGGTCAACTGGACCTCGGAAGGTCATCTCCAACCTTCCATGGTATCGATACTAGTGCAGCCACCGATGGCCCTAGACATTCTAGGGCATCGCATATGCCAAGGAGAATCGTATCCTTGGGGCAGGTTTATATGATAGTAATGACTCCCCGTCATCCGGCTGGCTATCTGCATTAGGCATATTACATTCTGTCGGCTAAGAAGTCACTGCTACTAAAGACCGGGCTATATCAGGCGATATATGCATCCCTCTTTTTCTACCATACTCCTCATGTGTGGTGGGTCAAATCTTTTCTGGAGAAATGGAATATCCCGACCCACGCATTTCTCTTATCGGATCGGGATGTCTCAATATCGAGATATCTGGGTTACCTGTCAGAGGAGAGCATTATGAGGAGATACTTCCTCCTGACGAGTATGTCTTCGCTACCGAATCAGTGGTTATGGGTCTTACCCCAGAGAATTCCGTTCGACACAAATTTCCAAGCTTGATCAAAGTGTTAAACATATATGAAAGCTTATTCTTGGAGTCTGGGAGGCACGAAGTTAGCTTCACGGACTTCGTTGCTCGTTTCCTTCATCCGGAGGCTTTATCGAAGAAAGCCGTGAAGTTCTCCAAGCTCGATGATCCGTTCGGATTTGGCTTGGACAAACTACCGACCGCGGATGCGGATTTAAAGCAATATTTTATTCCGGATACCCTAATTATTCTTTTTGCAGAGGTCGCTGCTCCAGACATTGATGAGGATACGTTCTTCCTGGGGTTCATTGGCTTGTGGCTGAGCTGGTTTGCGCTTCTAATGCACCCCCGTTATATAAGACCATTTGTCTTTTATCCGGCTCACCGTATTGTGGCGGGGACGCGCATGGCCATTGGGATTGCAGGACTGGCTCACTTATATCATGGCCTGAGTCTGGAAGCCGACACCACTCAGCCAGGTGTGAAGCCCGTTAACCTCTCACTGCATTACTTCACCTCGTGGATCAATATGCACGTGTTGGGTGCTTTTGGTGTGCATAAACGACCCAGATTTTATGAAGGATATAATTTTCCTCGGGTCATGCACTTGGTCGATGCTACTTTTCCAGACCCAACACAGCGGGAGGCTCGGTGATTGCTTCTTCACTCGTGCCTAGTTGGGGACATCATGACCTTTGTCAATAAAGTCCTGACCATCGGCAAAGAATCTTCAAAAGTGATCCTGCCGCTCAAGAGACCGTCCATTTGTATTCTATCAGGACAGGTTTCCTCGTATTCAGACAGAATGCTTTGGTTTTGTTTATTAGATATAACCCGCACCGTTTTGCCCAGCAATCGGGCTACAACTAAGGCGTTCCCCTCGAGAAGTTCATTGTTGATCCAGTTACTACAGAGAAGGGTGTTCGCAACACGGCGCACCATTTCATACGTCTGAATACGGGGTCCCATTTCCTGATCAGCGAGCCGAGTCATATTCCAAAGGCCTCAAATGCCTATGTTGCCTGGTATCAGCATGCAACGATGGCCGTCATCAAGGAGGAAAGGCGGATGCTTCTTAACCATAAGGATTCTATTCTAGCCAGCAATCCCGCGGTTCTGCTGAGGCGACGGGCAGTCGTTCGTCCTTCCTAGAGAGAAAGCAGTGTGGTTGTAGTTCCGCGAGCTTTTCCGGATAAGCCTCAACCGAATGCTCCTGCGACTGTGGTAGTTGCAGCATCCCCGGAGTCGGGCATTGGTTCGGAGATCAGGACCCGCCGTCCCAAGCAGCCTGTTATGCGAAAGCTTTTGTCGTCAGGGGTCGCTATAAGGTCGCTGAAGAAGAAGAAATCTCTATTCTCAGCTGATATTGTATTGGGTCAGGAGCCTCATGCTCCTTATAGTGAAGGCCTGTCCGAATACAGCACCAATGACGGTTTGTTCGAAGCCTCCATCGATGAGAACCTTACTGCGGATCTTCAGGCTGCCCTCGAAGCTTCTGAAAGATTAGCCCATGAGCAAGCAGCGCTAGCTTCTCTGGCGGCATCCGGTATATTCTATTTACACACTTCTGTGTATATATTGTTTTGTACGATTTTATTATGCTTTATTAACTTTCTTCTCTTAACTGGAATTTCCACTGAAGAGGCTCTCTTAGCGTCGCTCAAGACATTTGAGGAGGAGGAGAGGCTCCGTGCTTCCATGAGCCTCGGTATGATTCGTTTCACGACGGCTTTACATATTTAGTTTATTTTATTCACCGTCTGACCACCCTTCTTCTTTCTTTTACAGGAACCACCACAACTCGTGTTATTCCCAGTACAATGCCAACCTCAGGTGATGGTGCGGAGGAGCCTTAAGAGCCACTGGATACAGTTGAGGTCCTATCAGGGCCGCTATGGGAGGCATCGCTGAAGCAACCGATGATGGATGTGGCAGTAGATCCGTAGGCGAGCCTGATTTGGACAAAGACGCTCCTCTGTCGGAGGTCCTGAGGAGATCCATTCGTACAGGCAAAGCCGAGAGGAAGCGCAAAAAACTTGCAGCAAGGGAGCGTCAGTCTAATCTGGCCGCAGGCGTGGGTTCGAGTGATGCTCAACTTCCTGACGTTCCCATGGAGGACGTTCCTTCTGCCTAGTTCATCACTTATAGGCAGGTTCCGCATGTGTCTTGCGAAGAGGCTGAGTGGTTACTTAAAGGTAAAACAGCGCACGATCCCTTATCGAAACCTATTAGCATCCTTTTTCTTGAATTATAACACTCTTTTTTTTAAACCGGGCCAAGTTTAGGTGGTGACTTGGCGAGCGAAGTGCTGATGCTTGAAGAGCCTGAGGTAACAGGCCTTCCTTTCGAATTTAGGATTGTTCCGACTGTCGCTTCCTCTCCTTGTGGATCCCTGATATCGGCGAGTGATGCGAGCATTACGACGTCCCTTATCGATTCAGGGGACGAAGGTGTAGATGCTGAATCCACCTTTCCGGTGATGGTGGAAACCAAGGAAGCCGTCATAGCTGGTGATGCTCCAGACACTGTTATGGTTTCTGCCCTGTCAGGTATTCCTCAAGCTATTACTTTTAAGCTCTTAATCCCGCTAGGCATCTCTACCGATATCTCCTTTATTCCGAATACAGGCGTAGTAAACTTCGGCGCTATGCTCACTAAAGAATTACTGCCAGTCGTTGCCACGACTGTCACGGTTCCACCCCTCTCTTTTGTGTCCCCCCGAGTTCTCTCGGGTTTAATGACGGAAGGTAAAGATGTCTCATTTCTTTGTTTCAGTGTAGATATTATTTTTCTTGGATTAATTTCTTTACCATATATTGTCGCAATCCTCCAGGAGTGCTTTTTGACCGCTTACACCAGTTATTAAGCTCGCACTTCGCCTTCCAATCGGAATTCGTTCCCCCTTCAGGCGCTTGTTAGTATATTCTTCACCTTTTATTTCATCTTTCCACAAGTAAACTTTCTATTGCTAAGCTTTTCTCGTATTGACCGCAGTATTACGGCTCGAGGGAGGGAACGAAGGAATAGCCGAGCCTCCTGTGCTTCCTAACTTGCCACTTTTGACCACTGGTATGGCAAATCTTGTTCATCATCATTCTTCTTTATTTTTCAGGTTGAAATCTAACCCTTATTTATGCGTGCTTTATTCTATAGCAGCTGCACCGGCTTTGGCTCCTCTTGTGTCTCGCATTTCCATGCCCGCAGGGCCCTTTGCTAAGCGCCAATATTCCAAGGGTGCGGCGAATAGCAGGCGGATGCTAAGTGAGTTCATCGAAGTTCTTAACGTTGAATCTCTCACCTCTGCTACGGATTTTGCTGACGAGTTCAACCCTATGCTGGCGACACTTGTGACTTTCCACAATGAAGATTTCGTCGTCATTTGGGTTGACTATTGTAAGCGGATTGAGGCTTGTCTCCATGAGATTGAGCACAAGCGTCTTGCACCTGAAGCGTTAACTTTGAAGGCTCAACTGATCGCATGGATCGAAAAAAGTGCCGCTTCCATTAAATACTTTGAGTAAAAGTTGGCCCTGAAAAGAAAGTAGCATGAGACAGCTTCTGGCAAATCCAGCCAATTGCGTGCCCAGGTCAAAGCAAATGCCATGCAGCTGCAAGTTATCATTGAAAATCTTCAGCAATGCTTGTCTAAAGGAATGGCACTGAGGCAAAACCTCGATTTTACCTAGCGGGGCATGCGAGATTGCGAGGTTGCTAAGCAGGAAATTGCTGAGAAGCTTTCATCGTGCTTGCAACAACGGGCTCAAGTTGAAGCGATGCTGGTTGCAATAGTGGCACGCGAGGAGGAGCTGCGGGAAAAGAGTGAGCGGGTTGCCAGTTTACTGAAAGCCCCGCCTTCTTAATGGCTAGAATTTTATTTTCCACTTTTCTTTATGTAAATGTAAACCGTATCTTTTAAAAATTTTGATTTATGAATAAAGAATTCATATTTTTTTGCATGCGTTCCTTTGTGTCTGATGTCTTAATTTAGCGCCCATTAGTTTATTTACTTGTTTCGGAGTTTGTAGTTTTTTCGCTTGTTTCGGAGTCTCTAGTTTATGTACTCATTTCGGAGATTGTAGTTTATTCACTCATTTCGGAGTCTCTAGTTTATGTACTCACTTCGGAGTTTGTAGTTTATTCACTCATTTCGGAGTCTCTAGTTTATGTTCTTATTTCGGATTTTATAGTTTATTTACTCATTTCGGAATCTCTAGTTTATATACTCGTTTCGGAGTGCTTTTAGTTTACCTCCCTTGGGTTTACAGGAAAACTTGTCCTAACGTTATATGCAGATAACCCCCATTCTTTACGACAGAGGTTCGTTAGGTCCGTGGTACTAGGGTTTTAGTCCGTGGTACCGTCGCGCTGGCTAATGTATTCCTCGATATGTAGTCTTCAAGCTGTTGTTCGAGTAGCCTCGCGACTGTCATGTCTCTGATCCCTTCGGAGGCTGGACAAGACGTCTTCAAGTAATCTCCTTAGGTCATATTACCGTCAGAAGGGCAAGCGTTAGGAATTTGCCATGACGCTTCTTACTTAATGTTAGGCTCAATTTGGAGCCCCGATGAGTCATAACCACTCCGCTCTGGTGTTGGAAGATCTCCGATAGTCTTTTAGGCTTTATATGAGTTTCCGTCGAGACCCAAAGCTGGGAATATGACGTCACTTCATTTTTTTGCTTTGACGATGTCATGCCGATTCTTTGCTGAAGTAGGGTAAATATCTGTAGGACCTCTATACTGCGTATATTGCAGTTGAAGTCCGGAGCTAGGAGTACGCCATTGCTCCAATTTCATTTGATAGCTGCGTTCGCATCCAGCTGAAATGAGGGGAACGCCGGGATAGTCTCTAGGTTGTATATGTACCATCAAGACTTAGAGTTAGGATTTTGCCGTTACTCCACTTTTGCTTAGACCCTTGGGCTTCTGTTGATATTGCGTCTGCATCCTGTTGGTATGAGAAGTACGTCGAGCTGATCTCTAGGCTGTAGATATTGCCGTTAAGATATGGCTCTCCCTTTGACGGAGCCTGGTGGGAAAATATGGTTCCCTCTTCATTTGTGCCCATGGATTGTATATAGGGGTCAGTGTGGACTCACTTGCAGGGAAGAAAAGTTTCATTTCCACTTTTTTTATTATATATATATTTTTATTTTTCCGCATTGCTCTATCATTTCAGCTTTTTATATCGCGAATGTTGCGATTGCCCAATCATTTCGGCTATTTATCAGCGGTGCCCAATCATTTCGGCTATTTTTTTAATATTTTTACTCGCCGCTTTTTATTGCAAGTTGCCCAAACATTTCGGCTGTTTTTATATGCATATTTTTTTGCTCGTTGATTTTTATTGCGAGTTGTCCCATCATTTCGGCTATTTCATATGCATTTTTTTGCTACTCGCTGCTGTTTTTATTGCGAGTTTGGAATCCGATACCAATTTTAGCATCAGCATCGCTACAACTGGGATATTGCCAGGAGCGAATCATCATTTGCCTTTATCGATTTGAACAAAGATGGGTTAGCAAATAGGGTTAAGATCCTTTCGACTAAGGCTTTTGACTTTATGACCCGTAAAGGTCTCAAAAAGGTATTTCTCCCTACGAGTTGAGAGGATCTCGTAAGTGTATTTTCTCCTTATGAATCGTGGGGATTCCTAAGTGATATTTTCTCCTGTAATTCGTAAGGATCTTCCATGAGTGTTTTCTTCTTATAAGTCGTGAGGACTTACAAGTGTCGTTCATCATATGGGGACATTTCTCGCCATTGGGAGAACTTGGTAAGGAATATTTATTCGTGCCCGTGGATTGTATACAAAGGTCAATATTGGACCGCCTGTAGGGCAATTTGGGGGATATGATGGCTTAAGAACATGTTTGGATCCCTGTAGCTCAAGGCTTTTGAATCCTATGAGCCGTGAGGATCACATAGGGGGAATTCTCTTTACGAGTCATGAGGATCTCGCAAGTGTAATTTTCTTTTTACGAGACTGCGCCCTTCCGTGTTTTCACAAGCTCGTCGGTAGTCCTGCTGTTTTTACTCACGGCGCCCTTTCGGGTTTTCATCCGTGCCCATTTTGCTTGTGGACATACCGGTTTTTTACATGAGATTGCGCTCTTCCGGGTTTTCACAAGCTCACCGGTAGTCCTGTTGTTTTTACTCACAGCGCCCTTTCGTGTTTTCACACGTGCCCATTTCGCTTGTGGACATACCCCATTTTTTTTATTTATTTATTGTTTTTATTTTTATTATTATTATTTTTAGAATGGAGAAACTCTCGAAAGTAGATTCATTGCAGGTGACCCATCTATTTGCCGGTGGGATTTGGGGGTGGCTTCATCGCTGGAGTAGCTGTATACCCAGTGAGACTTGAGTTGCAACCTTCATCGTTAGGATTTCGATTGCAATATAGATCTCAAGGGAGCATATCACCGTATTTGGGGGCGATGTGCTAGTTTAGGGACATTCCGGTCCATTATCGCCATGTTTGAGGCGAAATTTTATTTTAGGGACATCTCGGTCCATTATCGCCGTGTTTGAGGCAATTTTAGCTTAGAGACTTTTCAGTCCAATGTCTTCATATTTGAGGCGGGGTTCTAGTTTAGGGACATCTCGGTCCGTTGTTAGTTTAGGAACTTCTCGGTCCATTGTTGCCATATTTGAGGCGGATAATTAGTTTAAGGATTTCTCGGTCCTTTGTCGTCATTTTTGGGGCGACGGAACTTTTTTGTATACTATTCTTAGAGTTTTGACTCAGGAAGATAGCAAGCGGACACGAGCGTCGTCATCTATCATAGACCTAATTCGTGACTCGTCAAGCGTAGTATTTTTTAAGGAATCGGCCGTTTATTGGCCGGAAGGGTCTTTCGCCATGCATATCTATGAGCAGGTAGGCTCCATCTTGATAGACTTTGTCTATGATGTACGGGCCTTCATAGTTCGGATCGAATTTCACCCATTTTGCACGATTGAAGATCATTGGTCTTTTGATGACTGACACTAGTTTGCTTTGGCAGAACGTTCTCGGCCTAGCCAGTCTTTCGTGTGACCGTGTCATCCTTGCCTTATAAGCCTCCAGATTTTGTTGTGCTATAAGGCGAGCTTCGTTGAGGGCATCGAGCTCCTCAAGCCGAAAATGAGCATTTTCTTCATCTGTCAGCTCGTATTGAACTGCTACTCGTAGAGAAGAGAGTTCTATTTCTAGGGGAAGCACTGCTTCCGTGCCAAATACCAACGCTTATAGTGTTGTATTCGTGGCCGTTTTGAACGTTGTTCGGTACGCCCAGAGAGCTTCATGCAGCCTTTCGTGCCAGTCCCTTTTGTTTTTGGACATTGTTTTCTTTATTATTTTTGTCAAGGTCTTGTTGGAAGCTTCAGCTAGACCTTTGGGCCTAGGGTTATAGACTGAAGAGTATCTCCAATTTATTTTATGCTGTTGAGCGAAGCGACTGATTTTATAACTTCTATAAGCTGGCCCATTATCCGAGATAATTCGTCGCGGAGTGACGGGCCGATAAATGACATGTGTCCTGAAGAAATGGAGGATATTCTCCGTCTTCACCTCCCTTAGTGGTACTACTTCTGCCCACTTAGGGAAGTAGTCGGTTGTTGCCAATATAAACCGATGTTCTTTGGACGACGCTGGTTCAATGGGGCCAATTATATCGGTTCCTTACATTTCGAACGGCCAGCTAGCCACTGTTGGGTGTAGCGGATTTAGATGTTGGTGGATGAAGTCCACGTTGATTTGGCACGAGTGACACTGCTTCGTATATTCGAGGCAGTCCTGAATCATTGTGGAACAATAGTAACCCATTCTTTTGATCTTCAGCTTCA
Source organism: Agapanthus africanus (assembly GCA_030015575.1). Taxonomy (NCBI): domain Eukaryota; kingdom Viridiplantae; phylum Streptophyta; class Magnoliopsida; order Asparagales; family Amaryllidaceae; genus Agapanthus; species Agapanthus africanus. The sequence goes on along the minus strand of JASDDO010000001.1, from coordinate 113,398,615 downwards.
TCTTTGGCCGAGTTTGGTGAGAACCGCAGAGTCCGTCGTGAATTTCTTGAAAGACTTTCTTTGCATCCTCCGGCCTTAGGCATCTTAACCATAGACAGTCGAACGATCTCTTATATAGAGTATCATTGACAAAGGCGAAAGACAAAGCTCGTTTCATGAGCTGGTGTCAAAACGACGCATTTTCGGGCGTTCGTCGGCACTTAAAGTAGTCTATGAAGACTTCCCTCCAGTCCTTGACCTTTTCTGCGTCCTCTATTTGAAGGGCTGCTTGTTTGGTCGTTTCTTTTCTTTCGAATGACTCTATCAGATCTTCCGAAGATATATCTGTTGGCGTGAGAACTCTGCGGCTTTGCATAACGATCTTTACGTCATCGAGGTCGTCATCAGCCAGTTCCTTAGCCAATTTGGCCAACACGTCCGCCTTGCTGTTTTCTGCACGCGGTATACTCTCTAGGATGTAGGAAAGGATTTGTGTCAGCAGTTGCTGCACTCTTTCACCATACTTTATTAGCTCTGGCTTGCACGTCTGATAGTCGCCATTTACTAGGCTAATGATCAGTGCAGGGTTCCTAGGCACTCTAGTGAGGTCTCCCAAGCCATCAACCATGGCAATTTCAAAAATTATGGTGCCTACAAACCCTAAAGTACGGATCGTTTGCTAGATATCTAGGCGAACAAGAACTAGTTAACAGTTAACTAAATAAAATACGGAAATACAACCTTTGTAGATCCGGTGCTCCACCTCCATAGCTCCTTAACGAGGTCCTCTCCGCTGTCCAAATCGAATCTGGGCTCTAGGATCGGCTTCGTCGGAGAATGGGCAAGCTAGGTTGTCGATGTCCATGCCGAAGATGATCTACGTCGAAGCATCGATGAATCAAGCTCCACCTTCAACAAGTCATGAAACTTGTGAAGGAAACACACTCTACTACTTGGCAAGAGGTAGAGGATGAAGAAATAGGAAGTGGGTAGACTTTAGTTTTGGATTTCTCACTCTTTTCCAACAATCACCATTGATGGACTTCAAGCTTCTTCACTTGAAGCATGAAGAAGAAGAAGAAAGATATTATGATAAGTTAAAAGAATAATGAAAAGAAAAATGAATTCTTATCATAATTCTAACTATGGTAAAGTGTAGAGAGTTAACCAAGGTTAGTTGTATGGTTAGGGTTAAGAATGAGATAAGAATGGTGGACTTAGGTCAAAGCTTCATGAAGTTTCAACTAAACAACAAAAGAAGCCACCATTCTTTTCTCATTTTCTTTTCTCACTTTCTTTTATTCATTTATCAAAAAGAATAAATGAATAATTAAGAAAATAAAACCCTAAACATAAACACAACCATGGTTCAAACTTTACACTTGGTTCAAACTTTACACTTAACCAAAGTGGTATGCATCATCAAACATGATACAATCAAGTGCACAAAAACATATCGCATATGCAATGCGCACGAACCAAGTGAGAAAATCCGTCTAAAGTGAACCGATACTAGTTAATGCAAAGTAATATATCAAATATATAATTATACATTAAATCATTAAATCAACACTTGATTCAATGATCCGGTCATGCGCACATAACCGACTGGTATCTAATATATCGGCTTATCGAATCAACGCTTGAATCGATAACTAGGTTATATCGCATACAACCATTCGATATATTTATCGCGAGAATAGAATACGGTATCACATACTCGTATTATTCTCGGTCCCGCACATATCTCATATGCGCTCCTATTTCGTTTCGCTTGAGCCAGGAAACCTCTGTGTAGGACTCTAAAGACTCGTCAATACGCCGGCAGCAGGCGATGATCATATCAAACACCCACAAGCCGCAAGCGGTCTGCTAAACGTAACGGCCACCCGGGTATTGAGCGATCTGAAGATCGACGAGCAAGCCCGCTCACACTCCAGTGAATCCGACCAGTAACACTACCGTACAGTCCGGTCTGATCGTCTGATATGTCGCATATCTCGCCTAGGGGTGGTAAACGTCAGACCCCAATAGCTCGATAAGTCGTGTCGATATGAGGCTCATAACGGGTCGAGAAACTACTGGTAACACTTACCAGCAATTCTCTGAGCAGCCCTGGCCAGGGACTTCCTGTTATAGCCGATCGAACACAGTGCAATATCAACCCCCATATACCGGGAGAGACGAATCCCCTCCTATCGCTCATTGCCTCCATGTGACTCGGGACTGTACCCAAAAACCACCGTTTTGCACGCCCTCTTGGACGTGGTAAGATGGAAATCAAAGCACAGTGGGAACCACACAAGACTCTATGACGATCTCGGGTCAACAGACTACTCTGTACCAGTGTCACCAGAGAACTGCCATCTGACGTGAGGTATAATACCATCTGGGAGTTCTCGGCGAGTCCGTCCAGTGTACCCAGTCTCTACTGAGCACCCGTATATCATCTCTGATGTCAAACACCAATGGATATGGGATCATCCATCGCCCATCTGTATGGGTCGAGAAGGTACACGCTAGTCTACTCTGGTATATCGATGCCCCGTCTCGATACACCCACGACTAGGGACTTTGAAGGATGTACTTATAGACTACCATGTCCCCACTAGTATGATCCGCATCATAGTCCAGGTAGTCAAGTACAGATCCTAAGGGCTTTACCAACATGTAACAGAGAGACAGTCAGTATACACGTTAAGGTAAAGAGCAACCAGATAGCATACTATCATGTCGAGCAAGAAAGTCCTCCCTATATATGTCCCAGCATCCACTACAATATACATCCTATGTATAGTAATGGCCTCTAGGGCATACATATAACTAACAATCTCCCACTTGCACTAGGGCCATCTGTAGCAGTGGTTTGAAGTATCTCATACTCAACCATCCCATAAAAGTCTCTCTCTGGGAACAGGCCTTTGTGAGTGGATCCGCTGTGTTGTCCTCTGAGTCTACTCTCCAAACCTCGATCACCCTGGAGATCAACTATCTCCATGATCAGGCGATGCTGCCTTAGAATATGTCTGGATCACTGATGGGACGGGCGTTCCTTGGCATAAGCCACAACTCCATTGTCACACAATGGGAGGAACATAGTTCATCTCATGAACCTATATACACCCAAACAGCCTCTTTGGTAGCATCTTAAGTAGCGATGTATCCTGCCTTTATCGTCTAGTATGTCACGGTATCTAGCTTGGAACTCTTCCAACATACCGTCCCTTTACTGAGGTTAAAGACAATGCCTGTGACTGACACTCAGTCGTCTTTATCACCCTGGAACCATTCCAGTGATTCTCCCCAGGGTCGATTGATACCTTCTCACTACAACTAGTGAGAATCCTAACATCCATTTAGATCTATCTCATAGATCCAAAACCTAGGATTTAGTAGGTATCACTTTGATCCTATATGGAGAATCATTGTGATAAGCGGAGATTGATCGAGCGTAGCATAGGAAACTCCTTCCCCATCAAGAGTATGTCATCCACGTACTCTACGAGGATCGTCACCATACTCCCTACTACCTTTTTGTTTATACAAGGTTCATCTACCATTTTGATGATGTCAAACTCTTTGACTACTTCATCAAAACAGATGTTCCAACTCCGCGATGCCTGCTTTATCCTATAAAGCATCTTGCACACGTTTCCGCTGCTCCCACTGTTTACGAAGCCCTCTGGCTGTGTACTTACAGACGTTCTCTTCTAAATCAATATTTAGAAAAGCAGTCATGGCACCCAACCGCCAGATATCGTAGTCATGGTATGTAGCCGTGGCAAGTAGGATCTGGATGGACTCAAGCATAGCTACTGGAAAAGGTTTCATCATTATCCACGCCTGGTCGATGACGAAAACCTTTAACAATTCTAGCTTTGAAAGTCTCAACTTTTCCATCTACACCAAGTAATCTTCTCAAGATATACTTGCTCCTGATGGGGATTTAACCCTTCAGATATAGCAACCAAAGTCCATACTTTGTTGGTGTATAAGGATTCCATCTCAGATCGATAAACATCCAGCCATTCTTACAGAGTCTCACTCTTGATGGCCAGCTTGAAACTAGTTGGGTCATCATCTCATGATGCAATCCTCGCTCCCACTGTCATAGAGAAACCGAAGTATCTCTCAGGTAGGTGAGGAACCCTACTAGATCGGCGGAGAGGCTGAGGTTCGTTGGAATCTACTGAATCCTTTGGTTCTATCAAATCATCAGCTGTAATTTGTATAGCTGGAACACTTCCAGTTCTACATAACCGATCTTGCCTCGAGCTTGTCCGGATTTTGCTTTTAGACATAGGCCGGACAACCCCAAATCTTAACAAGCTTAAGACATGGGCTCTTCCCTTTCCATATCATATATGAAGTGGTAGGCAACTGATTTGATTCGAACCCTATTCAATAGGTATGCAGCTTCTCAAGCGCATAACTCCCTAAAAGGAAATAGGAAATTCAGTAGTACTCATCATAGAGCACACCTTATCATATAGGGTGAGATTGCTCCGCCCCGATATACCATCGTGCTATGGTGTATTCGGAGGAGTAATGCTGAGAGAGAATCTCATTCTCCTTTAGAATAGTCCAGTATTTCCGTGCTCAAGTATTCTCCTCCTTGATCTCATCATAGGACATAATACTTATACCCGTATTTTGGTTCTCTACTTCTAACTTATATTCCGTGAATATCTCAAAAGGTTCGGACTCATGTTTCAGCAGGAACATATGACTGAATATTGAGAGATTATCAGAGAACGTAATGAAGTATAAAGAACCAGTCCTGGCATGTGTAGACAGGGGACCTGTATATATCAACATGTATCATCCCAAGAGTTCACTAACTCTTTCTCTGTTTCCAGTAAACGGAGCTATGGTCATCTTATCTTTGTGACATGACTGGCGAGTTTCACAAGATATAAATTCAAACTGATTTAAATATACATCTATATGTAACTCTAGCTAGTCGGGTCACATTGATCTGACCTAGTCTACAATGCCTCAAGAAGAATTCGTTCATTTCTGAACTCTTCCTCTTGTGTGTGTTCTGTATACCAAGAACTGTAGTTTGATTTAGAACATCAATGCTTTTAGATAACGTGCCTGATCCGATCAACTTTTGATATAGGAAATGTTCAAAACATTATCCAACAATACAAAATTTTATCCTTTCTTTACTAATAAAGAGACTGATATGATTTTGTATATCAGGTTCGGTATCTAACAACATTCGTTCAGAATCAATGTATCGGTAATACAGGGTGACAGTGACCGACAGACTTGGCTGCAACTCTTGCCCCGTTTTCTGCCTCATGAAACTTATCACCCGTTCTCAGTTCTCTACCTTTCTGTAGCCCTATGTAACAGATTACATATCTGGGATCCTGATCCGGTATCATATACCCAGGACGTAAAGGATACTGAGAAACAGTTCTGTATAATGAACACACCCGAAGATGATGCATCAGCATGCACTCTCTTCGTTTGGGCGGCACGGGAATTCTGGTAATCCCCAATTTCCTGCTCTGTCTTATAACAATTATAAGTTGGAGTGGGACCAACGTTCCCCAGCTCAGTATAACAAGCGGGTTCGGTCAAATATCCGTATTATTATCTTGATTAAGGCGTGATATGGTCGCTACCAGGAGAGAGAGAGAAGAAAACACTCAGCGTGCGCTCTTGCAAGAATAGATTGGTTATTATTTTATCTAATCAGGATGACTCCCACTGCTTTTTATCAAATCTTCCTTCAAACCCAAAAAGGAAAGACTAGCCGGGATTAATTACACACTACAAGTTCGCCAATCTTTCAGCCAGGCCAGTGTCGGTACTTTGAGGGAGGTCCCCCGTGCTTTCGCACGAACCTAATTAATGTAAACCTCGTTTTCCCAGAGGCGTAACCCCGTTGACACCTTTCTAGACACCTACTTGATCGGCTAATTGTAATGTATAAAACTCTCCCAGGAGTAACTCTTACTCGCAGCGGGTATCGGGATCCAACTATCTCATAGAAGGTATGCAATCTAATTGCAAATTTCAACACTTGAAATTCCCGATAATGTTTTGCCCCTAGCTCGCTATGACCTTGACGGAGGCCAAACAACCCATAGTCCGCTAGTCAAGTTCAACCCGTCATTTCCTGATTGAATTAAACCCACCCGCACGACCCTTGACGGAGGCCAAACAACGCCGTACGAATACCCTAATCCAATCGCATCATATGCTAGCAGATAAGCACTAGTTAGCTACCGTACACTACGCCTTGACGGAGGCCAAACAACCGCAGCACGAATACTAACTAGTACTTATCTGAAATGACGGAGGGCTACGACAGGTTTTTCTGAAAACCTATTGCGTAATGAACTTGATATCGTTATAGGATCGAATGAATTTTGAAATGGAGTGTTTCTTAGGCTTTTCTAGTTTTGCTAAAGGAGTCACTCCCGGTGAAGGGATCGTCGGTCCTTTCCTCGTCGAATGAGGTGCGGGATATATCATATATATCGCTGTGCAAAGCAGAACTCTTAAAAGCAATCAAAAGACAAACCGAGTGTGTAGCATCTGCCAGTTGTTGCTAAAGGAATCACTCCCGGTGAAGGGATCTCGGTCCTTTCCTCATCGAATAAGGTGCAGGATATATCACATATACCGCTGTACAAAGCAAGAACTGTAGCTACCTGTTTTATTTTGAAATTCGATTCTACAACATCTTAGGTTTCTTTTATTTTCATTAATCACATTAATGAAATCCCATCATTTAAGTACCTAAACATCACAGATAGATATGACGTACACTTATGCCATCCGCATTCGCCTCGATGTCCCCTCGTGCATCGTTAGGTTAGGTAACTAACGACAGAGCAGGGCAGGGCTAGCGCGGGTGTAAAACATAAGTAACGTCTATATAATATATCATATATACTATATACTATATCCATCACAGAAACATCACATGATCTCATCACAGATATCGCAGCAGAAGAAACATATGAAATATTGGATATACTAGGACGTCCGTGTTTTCAATACGAGCCAGTATAAAACACGGATTCCACGGTCGTGATGAATAGCCAAACCCACACCCCTAGACCCCTACGAGAGCGGCAAGCAACCCTACCAATTCTGGAGTTAGGAGACCCGGACTCGACTCCTCGAGTTGGTCTCCCACTGGACTCCAGAACCCGGTTACTTGTGCTCTCCTCCTTGGGTCTATCCTAGTGCGGAAAAGTAAATAATATACAACAGGTGACAACTCCCGCAACCTGGAAGCGCCCCAATAAAAGAATATTACATACAAGTTTTTACATGAATGAAAATGAAAAACACTCATCTCACATAAAAACCCCCGGCTATTCAAACACGACGATCCAATATAACATATCCAGCAACACATAACATCACATGTCATCAACGTAAGTAAATATGCGCATCCCAATTTTCGTTGACATATAGCAACGAAACCGGCGATATCACATATTACACTTACGGTCACAGAAAAGAAAGTGTAAAACTACAACAGTTGGAATCCGCAACCACCTCAGACATCGCATGCCTGACCAAATGAATTACTTAGACATCGCATGCCTAACAATTATAAACCCCGCATTTTAGTCTCAAAATCGAAAACTCTTTTCAATATCAAGTCGGGCAATTCAACAAGATTCCCGACATCCTGATCGAATGCTCGTCGCAAACTTCAGTAGACGGCTGCACCCCCGATACCGGCGACGAAGTGCACCAAGGCGGAACACCGCTACCGCGAGCACCCGGAGGGATGCTTTCGGCGACGGGGTTCTCCTACAGTCACTTGGTCGGGGCTATGGAGTGAGGCTGTCTATTAAGTTTACCCGGCGAGTATCCGCGTACGCTACGTGATTGCAACGGACTTTTGATCACATCAAAATTCCGTGGCAACCGATCAAGTGAGACTAAACTGCTATGTTTATAACATTCATTTAGTTATCATATAACTCATTGTGAATTCCAATTATTGTATCCCATTCCAGATAAACAGAAAATGTTAAACTTTCCGATCGAACAATCGAACACCCAAGTTTTCCCGAAACAGATCAACACATGAAACAAGTCTAACAACATTCCGTTCGTGCCTCAGTACCAACGATCCAGCCGTAGAAGGGTCAAGCCAACGCCTCACATGTGGCACGCCGTACTGCCCCAAACCCGAAGGTTCAAAGGGCAGTTCAAGACGGTCACATAATCGAGTTAAGGTTTGTGTCTTCTAGAGGGACCATCGCGTTACTTGCACTACTTAGAACGTCGTCAAACGGTGGAAAAATCCAACACTTGGAAATTTCCCGACAGGGGAAAAAGTGGGTATTTATATCCGGTCGAACTTTTTAACATATTCTAAGATCTATCCGGAAAGCCACACAGACAAAATTTGATACCCCGATCGAAATACCGAAGCCCCAAATCAACTCAGAAAAATTCAACTCTTGAAAATATATTAAAAATATCCAGGAATACCAGAAATGTTAAATAGGAGTTACTGTGCTGTCAAGACCTCACAACACGACAAAACCGCCGCGCTTGCGCGGCACAAGCCAGGCTCGTGCCGCGGAAGCGCGGCGCTTTAAGGGAATTAGGGCTTACGTCTTCACAGTAACTCTTAGATATTCCTGCATGTTTCTCTGAATATTTTTAATACTGAAAATTCCCTGTTTTTAAAAAATGTGCAGAGAGCAACTTTGAATCGGGGTTTCGGGTTCGTTCGGACTTCAATTTCCGTCTGGACTTCGCCTAAGGCTCTAGCTAGGCTCTGATACCACTGCAGGGTTCCTAGGCACTCTAGTGAGGTCTCCCAAGCCATCAACCATGGCAATTTCAAAAATTATGGTGCCTACAAACCCTAAAGTACGGATCGTTTGCTAGATATCTAGGCGAACAAGAACTAGTTAACAGTTAACTAAATAAAATACGGAAATACAACCTTTGTAGATCCGGTGCTCCACCTCCATAGCTCCGCAACGAGGTCCTCTCCGCTGTCCAAATCGAATCTGGGCTCTAGGATCGGCTTCATCGGAGAATGGGCAAGCTAGGTCGTCGATGTCCATGCCGAAGATGATCTACGTCGAAGCATCGATGAATCAAGCTCCACCTTCAACAAGTCATGAAACTTGTGAAGGAAACACACTCTACTACTTGGCAAGAGGTAGAGGATGAAGAAATAGGAAGTGGGTAGACTTTAGTTTTGGATTTCTCACTCTTTTCCAACAATCACCATTGATGGACTTCAAGCTTCTTCACTTGAAGCATGAAGAAGAAGAAGAAAGATATTATGATAAGTTAAAAGAATAATGAAAAGAAAAATGAATTCTTATCATAATTCTAACTATGGTAAAGTGTAGAGAGTTAACCAAGGTTAGTTGTATGGTTAGGGTTAAGAATGAGATAAGAATGGTGGACTTAGGTCAAAGCTTCATGAAGTTTCAACTAAACAACAAAAGAAGCCACCATTCTTTTCTCATTTTCTTTTCTCACTTTCTTTTATTCATTTATCAAAAAGAATAAATGAATAATTAAGAAAATAAAACCCTAAACATAAACACAACCATGGTTCAAACTTTACACTTAACCAAAGTGGTATGCATCATCAAACATGATACAATCAAGTGCACAAAAACATATCGCATATGCAATGCGCACGAACCAAGTGAGAAAATCCGTCTAAAGTGAACCGATACTAGTTAATGCAAAGTAATATATCAAATATATAATTATCCATTAAATCATTAAATCAACACTTGATTCAATGATCCGGTCATGCGCACATAACCGACTGGTATCTAATATATCGGCTTATCGAATCAACGCTTGAATCGATAACTAGGTTATATCGCATACAACCATTCGATATATTTATCGCGAGAATAGAATACGGTATCACATACTCGTATTATTCTCGGTCCCGCACATATCTCATATGCGCTCCTATTTCGTTTCGCTTGAGCCAGGAAACCTCTGTGTAGGACTCTAAAGACTCGTCAATACGCCGGCAGCAGGCGATGATCATATCAAACACCCACAAGCCGCAAGCGGTCTGCTAAACGTAACGGCCACCCGGGTATTGAGCGATCTGAAGATCGACGAGCAAGCCCGCTCACACTCCAGTGAATCCGACCAGTAACACTACCGTACAGTCCGGTCTGATCGTCTGATATGTCGCATATCTCGCCTAGGGGTGGTAAACGTCAGACCCCAATAGCTCGATAAGTCGTGTCGATATGAGGCTCATAACGGGTCGAGAAACTACTGGTAACACTTACCAGCAATTCTCTGAGCAGCCCTGGCCAGGGACTTCCTGTTATAGCCGATCGAACACAGTGCAACATCAACCCCCATATACCGGGAGAGACGAATCCCCTCCTATCGCTCATTGCCTCCATGTGACTCGGGACTGTACCCAAAAACCACCGTTTTGCACGCCCTCTTGGACGTGGTAAGATGGAAATCAAAGCACAGTGGGAACCACACAAGACTCTATGACGATCTCGGGTCAACAGACTACTCTGTACCAGTGTCACCAGAGAACTGCCATCTGACGTGAGGTATAATACCATCTGGGAGTTCTCGGCGAGTCCGTCCAGTGTACCCAGTCTCTACTGAGCACCCGTATATCATCTCTGATGTCAAACACCAATGGATATGGGATCATCCATCGCCCATCTGTATGGGTCGAGAAGGTACACGCTAGTCTACTCTGGTATATCGATGCCCCGTCTCGATACACCCACGACTAGGGACTTTGAAGGATGTACTTATAGACTACCATGTCCCCACTAGTATGATCCGCATCATAGTCCAGGTAGTCAAGTACAGATCCTAAGGGCTTTACCAACATGTAACAGAGAGACAGTCAGTATACACGTTAAGGTAAAGAGCAACCAGATAGCATACTATCATGTCGAGCAAGAAAGTCCTCCCTATATATGTCCCAGCATCCACTACAATATACATCCTATGTATAGTAATGGCCTCTAGGGCATACATATAACTAACAATCAGCTGGGAGTTTCCATATATGAGGAGGTCTTTGATTCCCATGTTGATAGAGATCTCGATACCTGCTATCAAATTTTTATATTCAGCTTCGTTGTTAGTCCTTGGTTCCGTTAAGGAAAGGGCGTAACGCAATATCCTTCCTTGCGGAGTTACGAAGATAAGGCCCACCCCGGCTTTGATTATGGGGGCGTTTTTCTTTCGCCTTTTCATGGAAGATGCTCTATCGAAGTAGAGTTCCTATTGGGAATCATTTTCTTCCTTCTTTTCTTCGATTGTGTCGAACACATGTTCATCCGGCAACTCGCAATTTAAGGGGGAGTCGGCTGGTATCGGATGCTCCGTGAGAAAGCCGGCAATGTCCTGGCCTTTCACTGCTTTGAGGGGTCGATATGTTATTGAGAACTCCATCAAGAGTAGAGCCCATTTGGCAAGCCTTCCTGTTAGTATGGCCCTTGATATCAGATATTTGAGAGGATCCACCTTTGATATGAGATGGACCTCATGTGCCAAGGCGTAATGTCTGAGCTTCGTTATCGCGAAGATCAGTGCCAGGCAATGCTTTTCGATGGGGGAGTAGTTGTTTTCTGCCCCAGGAAAACTCGACTCAGATAGTACAAAGCTCTTCCCTTTCCCTGATCATTCTCTTGTGCCCATAGCGCACCTAGAGAACCCTCAAGGGCTGTTGTATATAGGATAAAGGGTTTTCCCTTACCCGGAGCGGTCAATACCGGTGGATTTTGCAGGTATTGCTTGATTTCGTCTAGTGCATTTTGGCACTTTTGATCCCAGACAAACGGGGTCCCCTTCTTTGCCAAATGACTGTAGGGACAACATTTTCCGGAGAGCTTGGTTATGAACCGCCGGATATAAGCGAGCTTTCCTTGAAAAGACCACAGTTGTTTGAGCATTCTCGGCGTGGGCATTTCCATAATCTCCTTGATCTTTGAAGGGTCGATTTCGATACCCTGGTGTCGTATGATGAATCCTAGGAATTTGCCTGAGGAGACTCTAAACGCGCATTTTAGAGGATTCATCTTTAGATTATACTTTCAAAGACGTCGGAACACTATTTTTAGGTTTTCCCAATGCTCCTCGTGATATCTGCTCTTTACCATAAGGTCGTCAATGTAGCATTCGACAATTTCATAGATGAGGACATCGAAGATCTCTTTCATGGACCTTTGGTAGGTAGCGACAGCGTTCTTTAAATCGAACGGCATCACCTTATAGCAGAATATGCCCAGCGGGGTCCGGAAGGCGGTATGTTTTTGGTCTTCAAGATGCATTTTTATTTGATTGTATCCTGAAGATCTATCCATGAAGGAGAAGACCTCATGGGTAGACGTGTTATCGATCATCAGCTCAGTAACAAGTACATGGAATTCACCCTTCGGGCAAGCTTTGTTGAAGTCCCGAAAGTCCACACAGATGCCCAGCGTCCCATTCTTCATCACTGGAACGATATTAGCGATCCAGTCGGGATATTGAACTTCTTGGATGAAGCCGGAGTCGATTAGCTTCTTGACTTCAGCGTTGATACTCATCTCAAGTTTGAGCCACATTCTTCTTGGCGCCTGTTTGGCTGGCTTTATGTCCGGCGATATGGCCAGTTTGTGTACCGCCACTTTTGGATCTAGACCTGGCATCTCTGAAAAGTTCCATGCGAAGCAGTCTTTATACTACATGAGCACGTCCTTTAATGTAGCTACCTGTTTTTCAGATAGTAGCTCACTGATGAACGTTGGCCTCGGATCTTTTTCCGTTCCTAAGTCAATTTTCCTCATGTTGTCAGTCGTAGTGTGTATCCCATCTTCCAGCTCTTTTGGCGCTAGTGGAAACTCTGAGATCACCTCGTCCACGTCTTCATTTGCGAAGCACTGATTGATGTGAAGAAAGTGTTTGTAGTAATCGCAATCAATAATGGTGTCGCATATAGCTAGCCGAGATGAGTACGGGTCGTCCTCAAGGAAACGTCGAACTTTTAATCTTGCTTTAGACAAGTTGATTGAAAGAAGGGGTGATTGGTTGTAGATCTACTATATACGGATGCAGAATCTATAAAGAAGAGGCTTGTAGGGTTCGTAGAATTTAGTAGTAATGGATGATTAATTAAATATGACCCATTTTATATTTTAATAGATTTAAAACTAGATCGATAGTGATGAATGTGGATTAGGGTTCTTTTGGAAGAAACTAGGGTTTCCCCACTCTTAACCTTTATCCTTGCATTGATCTCTAGTCATGTCTAGCCTTTACCAAAATAATTGTTAATCTAATCTCAAACTGCGGTCGAGACTATCAATAAATTGGTAGCGCGCTCGATAAGGATGTTAACAATTACTTTGCTAAAATTTATAAACTTTATAAGATGTAAAAGAAGTTATAATATTTTTTCATCCATTAATCTACCCAAATTCTACGAACCCTAGCAAGCTAGGAATTACTCACGCATAATGAGAAGAAGAATAAAAGTTAGAGAAGGAAATCATAATGCAGAATTTAAATGCAGAAAGTAAATGCAAAATAATTAAGCAAATGATCTACCTTTATTAATCAACATTACAAGTACAAATCCTTCGAATTTAGATTACAAGAAGAACTTTCTCTCGATCTCTACCTCGTAGGAAGTAGATGTTCCGTCGATATTCACGTCGCTCTATCACATCGAATCGCGGACCTGTCGTGGATCTCTTGTTCTTTGACGGTGATTTACTTCATGTTAAAGGTGATCATTTTTAACTTTAGCCCTCGGTCCTTTATAAAGCCCTCCTATCAGAAACCCTAGATCTCATAGGTTTAGATATGCCATCAAGATCCAATTTCCAAAATCACAGATCCTACGGCCATTAATTGGCCGTGGATCCGCCGCTATTTGTTGCTATTGGCCGTGCAACCGCGGCTGTTTGGTGGACTTAGGGTTTGGGTTTTCTGCTGTGGGCTCTTGTTAACACGTGGAGATGCTCTAGATATCTGGATTTTGGAAATATTTCCTGAGTCTCTGCCAATATTGATTCTACGATTTTATTGACAGATTTTGATCCTGATATCTCGAATATCTCGATCTCTCGACCTGAGCTAAATCTGCACAATATCTCCATGAATAATATTAGTAATATTTGTTAAATTAGAGATACTAGCTTAATCATTTTATATGGTAATAAATCTTTAAGAAATTTGATTAAGATTATTTGATATGATATGCATATTAAAATTATCAAAATATCATATAAATATTATATGCATACATTTTCTTTCATAATATTAATTATAATATATAAACTTATGGTAAAGAGTAATTTTGCAGATAAACCCACATATGTTCTATATTTATAATAAACACCTTTAAATATTTAAGAAAAGTAAGGAAAATGTTATATCGAATGTGCAATATTTTCGACTGAACAAATACCCCCAAACTTAATTTTGATCGTCCCGAGCAAACTAGTTATTCAAGAGAGGGAGAAAAAGAAAAAGAAAAAGAAAAACCTAAGTAGCACACTTTCGTAGGCAACACGATTGCACTAAGCACGTGCAACAAGCCGTTAAACCTCTAGGTGTCCCTAGTAGAAGGAGTGTTGTCTCCTGAGGGTTTTCAGCGGATTACACCCACAAAATCCCATAATAAAAGAAAGCAAATGAAAGTTACATACAAAGAAAAGAGTTATAAAAGAAAGAACTTGAAAATAAGAGTTTCCAACTACACTAGCTTTTCAGTTGCCATGAGCCCTATCTTAATGGTCATGTAAAGATGTTGGAAATCATATCATCCCTTAATAAAACATCGCCATTAGTCTTCCTCCCTACCTTTCTTCCAAACATTGATCATATACCCCTAAGTGTGTGTAAAAGTCATCCCTGCACTAAGAGAATTCAATTCAAATTATCATACTCTTGTCCATCTTCCTTAGTACTTTTTAGTCGGTGAATATTTTAGATGGATTTGCTCATACATTCTTCATGCGATCATTAATACTTCTTGAGGTACTAACCAACCGATTACTAAATGTGCTCGCTTATAAATTTTTTCTGTCACCCCGTGTCGAGGACTCACAGAAATACCTCGGATAGTACCACAATCTGTTCTACGTACAATAATGTCTTGAACTACTTCAACAAGTCTACGCGTGAGGTATCCAGCATCTGATGTTCGTACAGCAGTATCCACGACTCCTTTTCGAGCTCCGTAGCAGGAAATTATATATTCTGTCAAAGAAAGTCCTTCGCACAAATTGCTTTGAATGGGTAAATCAATCATTTGTCCTTGGGGATCCGACATTAATCCTCTCATACCTACTAATTGATGTACCTGAGATGCATTTCCTCGAGCTCCCGAAAAGGACATTAGATGAACTGGATTAGATGGATCAGTCATCCGAAAATTAGGATTCATTTCTTGTCTCAAATATTCACTTGTGGCGTAATTAGCAATTTTCTCGTCTTGCAGCACCTAAGGCTTAGCAGTAGCTCCCAAACCAGTTGGTCTAAGGCACTAGGTGATAAAGCACTCTCGCTATATTTTTTTATGCTACCTTAAGTAATTACAAAACCGGTGTTCATTTTTCTTCACCATTTTTTTTCTTTATATTTTTATTTTTCTTCATACCAAGGCTTTTAGACAAGAGCATTTCAAGGTATCCTCTACTATCCCTAGGTTCAAGACGTGTGCAAGTGCATATAGTAGGGTATCAACGTTCAAATGTTTGGACTCAAGATAGGGACTATTTTTCAGACTTATTTTTATCCTCAGATTAGTAATTTCCTTCATCTTACTAACCCTTGGGACAGCAGCTCATAACTACTTATTACTAGCTTCATTTAAGAAAACATCTAACTTTCTTTCTTTTCTCAAACTATTCCGATCTTTCAAATGTAATTTTTCACTTTCTAATCTTTTATTATCAAAAAAATTTGTGCTTATATATAGTATAATGCAAGATAATGCGTAAATAAGCACAAACCTCCCCCAAACCTATTTGCAGCAGTGTCCTTACTGATGTTAAAAACCTGTAGACTTGGGAGGAAAAGTTATTAACGGGGACAAGAATTAATGAAAGTGAAATCCTCCCCCAAACTTATTTTTGGCTCACGACATTGTAAAAAAAATTCTTTTCGTTCAAGAGCCAAAATATATTTATCTGCCCCCAAACTTGAGTGAAACCGTATTAAGCATTTAAAATTATAAAGAGGGGGGTAAAGTTATTGGTCAATATAAAGTTTTACAAAGACCAAAAGTCAACACCAACTATTCAAAATTTTTATCAATGTAGCACCAAGGTTGGTAGAAGAACATGTCACCTATCGACGTGAAGAAGTGGGGAGGAGATAAGATGTGTAATAGAACGGATTTACGTCTTGGTTTATAGAGACGGAACAGTGATGGTGGATTACTCGCATTCTCGTTCCGGATAAGAAGAAGGGGTGGCGGTTCAACTTTTTTGAGTGGGGTTTGATTCATCACAATTCCCATGTCTTCTTAGAATGCGAGTTCTTTAGCGAATTCTTCAAACCTTTCATCGATATCCCGAATAATAATCTCATCGGAAAGAACGGGATGATACTCGGACTCCATAAAAGGATCATATTTAGCGTTAGATGTTGACCCAGACAGCTCGATAGAAGGGTCCGTATGTGTATAATAAATAGCAGGGGCAAACAATAATGTACTAGCAAAGTCAAGATCAGCATCGTGAACCTGTTCAAATTCGCAACTGTCGGAATCCATCTTTTCGACAGAACATACTTAAGCATAGGATTCGAAGGGTTCACTTCCCAACTTGTAAATGTTAAGCTCAATTGACATCTTCCCGAAGGATAGGTTCATAGAACCGTTACGAAAATTGATTACAACGTTGGAAGTCGCTAGAAAAGGTCGATCTAAAATCACCGGAATTTGGTTTCGTGGGTTCTCCACAGGATGTGTATCTATAATGATAAAGTCCACAGGGAATATAAATTCCCTGACTTTGATTAACATATCCTTTAGTTCACCCCTAGGTTGGGTGATAGATCGATCTGGCATCTGGAGAGTGCAGTGTGCAGGTTTTAACTCTTCGATCCCTAATTGCTCATAGACAGAATATGGAAGCAAGTTAACACTAGCACCTAAATCGAGTAGAGCACGATTGATATTTTTACCCCCAATAGAAATAAATATGGTAGGACTTCCGGGGTCCTTTCGTTTCTTGGGTATTTGTTGTGTAAAAGCAGTGCTTACATTACTCGCAAGGAAAACTTTTTTAGGCATTTGAATTTTTCTCTTCCTAGTTGACAAGTACTTTAGGATTTTCGCATAAGACGGAACTTGTTGATTAACATCTAGGAGAGGAATATTTATGTTAACTTGCTTAAAAATTTCCACAATCTTCTCCATTTGTGGACTTGGTCTGTTGCCCCTTAACTTGTTTGGATAAGGAGCTTTATCAATAAGGGTTGGGTCCAACATTAGAGAAGATTCTGGAGATGGAATGGATCCCAGAATCGGAGTTGGGATCGTTTTAGGTTGACTCGAGAAAGTGGGCTGAGGGTTCGAGCCTAGGGAAAAACGGAGAATAGGCTCAGAAGAAGCTGGTGGACTAGACGAAGTAGAAGTAGAAGAAGTAGAAGCCGGGGTATCCTTAATATCATCGACATCAACGTCATCAACATGTTCACCCACTTGGTTGTTCAGCACTCTTTCCGATCTCAACGTGATTACGACACTCACATTATAACTTTTTGAGTGGCCAGGATTTGATAGAGGTTGAGATGGAAGTTTCCCTTTCTCTCCCTCACTCATCCCGGCATTTAACTGTGCAAGTTGTGCTTCTATAGATTTGATGCTTTCACCGTGGGAAGTAGTGTTTTGCACTAACGTTTGGATAGAAGACATTAAATTAGCCGTAGTTTGCGAGGAATGTTTAAATAAACGTGTCCAAGCTTCGTTCGAGTGCGGAGAATTGTTCGGTACCGGCCGTTTGGAAAGAATTATTATAGGGTGCAAAATTGTTCGGCGGATTTTGAAAAGACTGTGGTTGAAAGGGGTGCTGACTCTGTGGTGGTTGCTGTTACTGTGGAGGAACCGTTTGATAGTTATTTTTGCTTGGGAACGTATTTTAAGTTTGAGTTTGGTTTGGTTCCAAGAAAAATTAGGATGATTCCTCCATCCCTGATTGTATGTGAAAGAATAAGGATCATTTCTAGGTCGTTGCTGAAAAGTAGCATTAATTTGTTCTTGACCTTGAAACGGTGGACTCAAAAGACATTCTTCCGTTAAATGTGATGGGTCCGAACAGCAACCACGCACGGTTTTGGGGAGCGTATCCTGGTTTAGAGAGGCTGAAGAGACTTTGTTTTATATGGCTTCGAGTTTCCTTTGTATCGCGGCCATTTCGGCCTTCACTGCGATGGAAATATCGAGCTGATGGATACCTCTCCTAGATGATGTTGATGGTAGTCTAACGCTTTCCCACTGTAAAGTTTGTTCAGCAAGATCTTCCTAGAATTTCCAAGCTTCACCATCGTCTTTGGACATGAAATGGCATTGACAAATAGTCTCAAGCATCTGTTTTGTCGCTGGATTATTACCCTCATATGTAATTCGGCAAAGGTCCCATCTATTAATTCCGTGATGAGGGTATTGGACTAGAAGATCTTTAAACCGTTGAAAGCATTTCCAAAATGGTTCATTGGGAAGTTGGGTAAACTGGTTAATCTCGCTTCGAACATGGGCAGTCTTATGATTGGGATAAAATTTCTTAAGGAATGCTATAATGAATTCATCCCAATTGGCAATAGAGTATGCGGCAGTGTTATAAAGCCACTTTTCTGCTAGATCGCACAAGGTAAAAGGGAGAAGACGTAATTTCTTAGCATCCACTGAAAGTTGTGAAGTGCCCATCATTGCGCATAAGTTTTCGAATTTGGTGATAAAAACGTATGCGTCTTCAGATTCAAGCCCATGAAATTTGGGCAACAGGTTGGTGAAGTGAGGTTTAATTTTAAAATTATCCCTATTGGCTGGTGGAATAGATAGACAAATAGGAAGGGGACCGCGTATCGGGTAGTATCTCTCTTGGAGAGAGATGCGCGGTGGATTCTGCACATCTACGGGTGGTGGCAGGGGTGTGTTGGTAAACTCTGATGGAAAACTGTCCATCTCGGTCGATGTGGTGGGTGGAGGTGAAAAAGGAGATGAAGAAGTACCGACTTCGGAGTCGATAGCAGAAATGCGGACAAGACGGGTATTAGAATCTCGTGTCCAGCCGATCATGCACTAAGCGGGTTTAGCGCACGTGGCAGCGTATGTGAGAACTATTTAAAAGCTCTGTTTTGAAAAGTGTCGGACGTGAGGCAAATCACACAAAAAAATACACAAACAACCCTAGAACTAAGGTCACCTATGTCAAGTCACTAGACCGCTTCTAAACTTCTAAAGGACAAGTCGCAGGATCAATCCATTTCCACTTCTTTATCGCTCTTGTGGCCAGGTAAGTACCAGGTAAGTGGGAGGTATTCTCTATACGAATCACCAAAATAGCGGGCCTAATTAAGTAACCATTTTCCTTAGTCAAACTTGCCTAGACACCACGAGACAAATGCGGATAAGCGATAGATCACCCACGACCCTCCTCTGTCCTAATTGAGCATGATGGTCCTTAGGGCTTGGTCTAGATATTTTTTTATTAATGTAGGGTTATGCGGATGCTCGTTTTATGATTTTTGGGGCCTAGGAAGGGTGATGAAATCCCCACCTAAACTAAATTTTGGTTTTCCCCTTAAAGTTCATATTAAGAATATGGAAAAATAAACCAATAACAAAACACGCAAAAGGTTTTTGAGCGGCGTTATTTTGCAAAGAATCCTACAAAAAATCAAATTATTGGATTTCTACAGGAGAGAGAAAGATATGTAGAAGATACCAGAGGATTTTGGAGACCTAATTCCTCCAAACCGCCGTGAAATCCACCTTGTTGTCGCGGTTCCGCCGCACTATGGAGGGGCCTTCTGCCAATTTTTTCTACAGTGCCTCCTTTGCTCCTCTGATCATCTCTGAAAGTCTCTGAATCTCAATTTCCTCGTTCCAGTGACTCCAGATTCCTTCGCAAAATGTCGCACAATAATCGTTAAATATGCAATATGCGGTTTTGTTTTATTTTTATAATATGGATCGAATAAGAATTCAACACGAATAGCAAGAAAAAAATTACGCACGTATCCCCGGCAACGACGCTATTTGATTGATATGAAGAAAGTGTTTGTAGTAACCACAATTAATAACGGTGTCGCGTGTAACTAGCTGAGATGAGTACGAGTCGTTCTCAGGGAAACGTCGAACTTTTAATCTTGCTTTAGACAAGTTGATTGAAAGAAGGGGTGATTGGTTGTAGATCTACGATATATGGATGTAGAATCTATAAAGAAGAGGCTTGTAGGGTTCATAGAATTTAGTAGTAATGGATGATTAATTAAAGATGACTCCTTTTATCTTTTAATAGATTTAAAACTAGGTCGATAGTGATGAATGTGGATTATAGTTCTTTTGGAAGAAACTAGGGTGTCCCCACTCTTAACCCTTATCCTTGCATTGATCTCTATTCATGTCTAGCCTTTACTAAAACAATTGTTAATTTAATCTCAAATTGCGATCGAGACTATCAATAAATTGGTAGCGCGCCCGATAAGGATGTTAACAATTATTTTGCTAAAGTTTATAAACTTTATAAGATATAAAAGAAGTTATAGCATTTTTTCATCTATTGATCTACCCTAATTCAATGAACCCTAGCAAGCTAGGATTTACTTATGCATGGTTTGAGAAGAAGAAGAAAGGATAAAAAAGGAAATCATAATGCAGAATTTAAATGCAGAAAGTAAATGCGAAATAATTAAGCAAATGATCTACCTTTATTAATCAACATTACAAGTACAAATCCTTCGAATTTAGATTACAAGAAGAAGTTTCTTTCGATCTCTGCCTCGTAGGAAGTAGATGTTCCGTCGATATTCATGTCGCTCTATCACGTCGAATTGCGGACCTGTCGTGGATCTCTTGTTCTTTGACGGTGATTTGCTTCGTGTTAAAGGTGAACATTTTTAACTTTAGCCCTCGGTCCTTTATAAAACCCTCCTATCAGAAACCCTAGATCTCATAGGTTTAAATATGCTATCAAGATACAATTTCCAAAATCACAAATCTACGGCCATTAATTGGCCATGGATCCGCCGCTATTTGTTGCTATTGGCCGCGCAACCGCGGCTGTTTAGTGGACTTAGGGATTGGGTTTTGTGCTGTGGCCTCATGATGACACTTGGAGATACTCTAGATATCTGGATTTTGGAAATATTTCATGAGTCTCTGCCAGTACTGATTCTACGATTTTATTGGCAGATTTTGATCCTGACATCTCGAATATCTCGATCTTCCGACCTGAGCTAAATCTGCACAATATCTCCATGAATAATTTTAGTAATATTTGTTAAATTAGAGATAGTATCTTAATCATTTTATATGGTAATAAATCTTTAAGAAATTTGATTAAGATTATTTGATATGATATGCATATTAAAATTATCAAAATATCTTATAAATATTATATGCATATATTTTCCTTCATAATTTTAATTATAATATATAAACATATGGTAAAGAGTAAATTTGCAGATAAACCTACATATGTTTTATATTTATAATAAACAACTTTAAATATTTAAGAAAAGTAAGGAAAATGTTATATCAAATGTACAATATTTTTGACTAAACAAGAACATGTGGAGGTCATCCACAATCTCGTGCCCTCCCTCTTTTGAGAGTGTTATCATATAGCAGGTACGAGTCCGCTTCCCTTTTTGTGGTTGAGCTGGTCCTATCCTCATGGTATAAATCTTCTTTGGCTCATGCTTTTGGGCGGGATTACCCTCCAGCTGTCAGATAAAGCGAACCTGCTTTGCTGATACTGGCCTTCTACCCAGTCTTTGAAGGTGAAGCGGTCTTCAAGTGGATGATATATTACTCGGTGATAGGAGAAATAATCCGGATGATAGACCTCATCTATTTGTTCGGGATGCCGAGACTCCGGGAGTGTCATAATTTGATGCTTCATGACTAGGTTGAATATTTTCCTTGTCTTGCCTTGCCTTGGGGGAAAGAGTATTCCCGACCCATCTTCTTTATAAAGGACGGGTTCCAATCGACCTTTTCTCGATTACAGGGCCTCTTAGATCCGCTTCATTGATTTCGAACGTTGTTTGTGTTCTTTGCCCTGTTTTTGCCTTTATTTCAGGATTTTTCCCTTTCGCGAGGACATACAGCGGGTCAGGGATGAAGAGCATTATAGTCTTCCTTCTCTGCGGATTGCGCCTAGAGGCGCTGTGTCCTGGCCTTTTCATAAATGGCCATTTCGCGGTCGTGATCGTCTCGGCTCTTTTGACAAGCTTCTGTTATTAGCTTGTCTATTTGTTATTCGAGCGATGGACTGAATGTTCTTAGAGCGAGCTCACGCTCTAATTCAACGTCGCGGCCATTCGGAATAGCGTTTTCCCCTTCGCGGTAGCTGTTTATGATGAGGCAGCTGTGGAACTGCTCCCGTTTCTTGGACCGAACGTATCCGAGCCCGGTTGTCTCTACCTTCTCGTTGGGCATCTTTCGCTGAGTCTCCGGAATATCCCAAATCTTTTTATATAATTGGGCATGTCGAACAGTTTGTTCGAGGGGTACACCTTGGTATCTTAACAGCCTTTTCAATCCCTCTGTGTATTATCTTGGCAGATGGATTGGTTGAAGCCTGTCGAGTGAAAAATCAGCACCATTCTAGACTTCTTTTTCTACTTTGGTCTCCGTAGATTGGTAGAAGAGGATCGATTTTTCACCTCTTCGCCTGGGATGGATATAGAAATTCTGTAGTTCTTATACGCTGTATGTATCGAGTGCATCAAGTTCCTTGTAATGCCGAGGCGGAGCCATTGTGATTTGCATACTTTGATCTGCTTCGTCGAAGGTTTACACTGATGGGCAAATGGAGAACATTGCGTTAGCCTCGTCCTCAGAGTCGCTGCCAAAGACCAGAATAGCCGTAGATGGTCCGGGCCTGTTGTTTTCTTTCTGGGGTTGCCCCGAGTAGACTATTTCTTTATCTACCTCAGAATCTCTCCTAAAGATCGGGATAGTAGCGGCGGACTTCTGTTTATCCCCCGGCTTATGACACCTTTCTATATTTTCGAAGTCTGGTAGGAAGTACTTTGCGTCTTTATATTTCTGGACCTCGTTTACGGAGAACGGATTTAGCTCCCGTGTGATGGTGCATTCCAAGCCATTCTTAAAATACTTCATACACTGATGTTGTGTAGAAGGGTTGACATTGTACTCATGCAATCAGGGTCTGCCGAGCAAAGCGTTATAGAAAGTCTTGGCATCAATGACATGAAATTTGATGTCAGTGATAAGCAACCCGAAGCGTAACGTCAGTATTACGGACCCAAGCATCCGTGATGACTGTGAGTCGAACCTGGAGATTGTGATTTTGTCTCGGGCTAAGTGCTGAACGTTCATGAAAATCTTCTTCAGCACTTTCATGTTGAGAAGGTTGACGGAGGATCCGTTGTCGACAAGGATTTTTCCTATTTTGATGTCGTAGCAGTACCCGGTGATGTATAACGGGCGGTTATGTTCGCACGTACCGAGGAGGAGATCTTCATCGCTAAATGTAATGTCAGCTGTGTGAACCTCTGCCAGCTCGTCCTTCATCTTCTCTTCTACAAGGAAAACTTGGAACTGATCGGGCTCTTGTAATGCCTTGATCAGAGACTCTCGTGCCTTTTTGGACAAGAGGAGAGCATCTAATATGCTCAACTGTGAGGGTATTTTCCTCAGATGTGCTAGGACAATGTAATCCATGTTATTTTTCCTAGGCGGGTTCCTTGCTGCGAGCTCTTTGACAACTCCATCGTCGAGGGAAATTTACTCAGAGATTTTCTTTTTCCTTTTGTCTTTTATCCTCGAACCTTTGTTTGTCGGTCCGAGGTTCTTTTCAGGCAGCGTGCGGTTACACAGCTGAATATTTTAGCAGTTCTTCTCCTCTTCTTTTTCGGAGGTGGAGTCTTTGAAGAGAGGGCTGAGGGGTATTTCGTCCTCGGAATGGCTTCCGAAAGTAAGAACTTGTCATGACCCAAATTTAGGCACGCGACCGGCACTTAAACCACGCGACGTCAAAGGCATAACGCAATTTAAGTAAGCCGAAAACCCAGAAATCTAAAACATCAAAACAAGTAAGTGATGAAAACATTGTTAAAAACATTTGGAAATCTCAAGTAAGAATCTTTAAACTTAAGTTTATTTTCTTAAAAATTTCGGCAGCACCTCCTTTGTAAAAACTAGCCCCGAAACGGGTACAAACATAGAATATAAATAAAGCATCCCCAAACGGGAGCAAATCACGCCCAAAGACGAAAACAACCACCACAAGCATATATACGACGCCGTAGCGAAGAAATAGACGATATAAATGAAAAACAGCATAAAGAGGTAAAACTACATAATAAAGGCCGGCTCACACGAGCACGACACCCAGAGTCACAAAATAATACAATATTGATCCTCACAACTCGTCTCTAAGTCAATACATGGAAATGGTAGATGGAGAATACTAGATACAATAAGATGTACAATAGATAGAATCGGATAGCCGCAACCCACCTATACCAAACGGCCTTACCGCCAACCGTAGCGGTATCCGTAAAAATGGAGATAATAAGAAGCCCTGCCGCAACTACTCTGACGGTCAAACCTGCAAAACATTATGGCACAACAGGGGTGAGTTGCCAACTCGTGAATAGTAAGTAACATCACACAGATAATCACAGGTATGCACGAACAGCGATAATCTATAACATGTAGTCTGATAGTATAAATATGGCAATATGAATATGCAACAATCATGATCAAGGTACTCCATAAGGTACTACAAATACATGAAACAATGCATATCAAATAAATGCTGAGTATGGGATAAAACATAACATCATCAATGAATCATCATCGTGGAAAATCCCGGTGCCTATCAACGACACCCAAAATCCCAATACCTCAGACGCCATCACTCTGATCGGCCCTCATCTCTGTAAATCTCAAGGAACCTGAGTGTCCAACATCGACACTCGAAACATCATGAAAACTCGTGTCCATCAATGACATGTAAATACTCATCTCTCAGGCGCCACATACCCAGATCGGCCCTCAATATATCTCATGTCATAACTCCCACACGGTATCCTCCGGATATCCGTCGGGTTCTATACTATCACCGGTAGGTAGTACTCCCTCCTTCAGGCTCATTGTTTACACCACAAAAACCATTTCTTTCCCTGGGATACCATACTGGGTCCACCATGTACCCGCAGACGGTGCCTACTGCTCCTCGAATCGGGTTTCTAACACAAATCTCAGAACCGAGAAAACTTATGGTGGATGCACCGAAATATCATATCAAGAGAAACCGGGTTTTCATAACAATGCATACTTTCTTGAAATATCCCCACGGTTCTCAAATCCATAAATCACATGAAATCCATATCTCAATGCGTAAATCCATGAAATATGATATATGCAACATAAAACAGTAATATGAGCATATTAAAGGAAAACCGCTTTTTCAAATGAATCCAGTTTTAAAATATATCATGTGGTTCCTAAATTCCTCCGAAATCAAATGCAATATCATATAAAGGTGTACATGTAGCTATAGCAAGGTATGTGTGTATACATATAAGTATGTATGTATGATGCATTTCACATGCGCAATAGCAGAATAATCAACGTCTCAATGTCAATAACAATACAATACCACATAGGTGTATGTGTAGCTATAGCAAGGTATGTGTATGTACATGTCAATAACAATACAATACCACATAGGTGTATGTGTAGCTATAGCAAGGTATGTGTATGTACATGTCAATAATGATACAATATCACATAGGTATATGTGTAGCTATAACAAAGTATGTGTATATACATGTCAATAATGATACAATACCACATAGGTATATGTGTAACTATAACAAAGTATGTGTATATACATGTCAATAATGATACAATACCACATAGGTATATGTGTAGCTATAACAAAGTATGTGTATATACATGTCAATAATGATACAATACCATATAGGTATATATGTAGTGCGTGTCATGGCAATTACCAACGGTGTGTGTGTAGCATACAATTTAGTGCTCGTGCAATATGAACTGTCAGTAATAGTGCGGTGTCCAATAGGTACTAAGTCAAGACACAACAAGTAATAATATGAAATGATACTCATGCACAATCAACTCATATGCGTATAAACATGCGGCTATAATGTCATATCTGGCCCTGACGCATAACGTCATACGGGCGATTTCCCCGTAGATGTTAAATCTACTCACCGATGATCTCGAGATAGCTAAATCCAACCACCTACTTCCCTTTTCTAGTAGCGTCCGAAGTCCCCGCAATCGATCCTAAAATTTCACAAACACAATACATAAGGCTAAATATCCCGCGCTGACACAAAGATAACGAAACGCAAGAATAACGTCCAAAAGATAGACACATTTTGCACTTAGTGTACAAAATGCGTACGACGTCGCCACAACCTCAACTAAGATCGCTAAGCGACACAACCACCAAGCCTAGAACCCGATCGTACCGATCACACATTCACAACACAATATATATCGTAGAAGGTAATATATATATATCATCACAACGTCAATTAAAACCCACGTCTAATTATACCGAAAACCTAGTAAGCATCGATTTACCAATTTAGTCCAAAACTAGATATTCAAACAAAACTAGTGGCCATAATAATCACATAATATCTTAATTAAGCCACACAGACCCTTACTAAACTTTTAATCTCACCCATTTTAGATTTATTAAAAGTTTGTTTGCAAAAAGCTTAGTTTGGACAATTTGGAAAATAACAATTTACAATTTAACAACTAGGCTAGATTTTCCATGTCTAAACATGTTAAACTACACGTATAACCATATCCGATTTTCAAAACCCTCTCTTGAATTTCTAAACTTGCTAATAAAACCATAATTTAAACACCTAATAATCTAGATTAAAATAATTATCTAACAATTAAATCTTAGGGTTTGGATTTATACCTCACAAACTTGATTTCAAACTTGAAAATTTGACTCCCAAAATGGCCTCCAAAATGGTAACTTGCACCTTGATCCAAGCTAGATTAGGCTAAGGAATAATGGGTAAGGGTTTAATTTGGAATTAATGAGAATTTTTATGGATTTTTGAGGCATTTTTTTGTGGATTTTGAAGTGGAATGAAGTGGGGAAAATGTTGGGGCTGTTGAGGGGAGGGCTCGGCCAAGGTGAAGAGGAGGGGGTGTTGTGTGAAAGGGTGTGGAAATATCTAGATTAAGTTAACCCTTAAGCCTCCATTAATGCACCTCACATCAATCTTATCTCTAATTCATTCTAATTTCTAATTTTCTTCTCTATTTAATCTTAGAAAACTCTAGAAACATGGAAACAAATTAAGAAGAGAAGAACATGTTACAAACTTGTATCTAAGTTTTCATGGTTCACAATTGTGTATTTAACCTATTCCAATTTGTAATTACCACTAATTAAATGTATAAATAAAAGCTTATAATAAAAATTTAATCAAGGAAAAAATATTTAAGTGAACTAATAATTATAAGTGACTAAATAAATACCACATACTAGCAATTTCCTAGTTAAACTGGGTGCATTTAAGTCTATATTGAAAAATGATCATATCATGGTTTTTACGGAAAACACAAATTATTTTACCTATTATCGAAAAATTCGCCTAAACGATTTCTAAAACGTTACAGTCTTCCCCCTTAAAGAAATTTGTTCCCCGAATTTTAAATTCTTACTATGCTTACCTTCAAAGAGATGAGGGAATTTCTTCCGCATCTCGCTCTCGGCCTTCCATGTGACCTCTTCACTATTGGGGCCACGCCAAAGAAGCTTCACAGATGGAAAGACCTTTTACCGAAGTTTCTTCACCTGCCAATCCAATATGACTACCGGCTGCTCGGTGAACGAAAGATCGTGCTCTAGTTGAACGATCTGGTGCTGAATCATGTGAGAAGGGTCATTAAGGTAGTTGCGAAGCATCGACACATGAAATACGGGATGAACATCTGGGAAACTGAGCGGAAGTGTCATACGATAGGCAACAGTACCAACTCGCTCAAGGATCTCAAAAGGACCTACAAATCTGGGACTGAGTTTCCCTTTCTTCCCAAATCTCATTACGCCCCTCATCGGAGAAATCCGTAGGAATACATGATCCCCTACGGCGAACTCGAGCCTGTGACAATGACGGTCAGCATAAGACTTCTGTCTGCATCGGGCTGCTCTCATCCTATCCTGAATCAACTGGATCTTCTCCATAGTCTCTTGAACTAGCTGGGGTCCCAAAATCCTGCTCTTGCTGAGTTCGGTCTAACAGACTGGCGATCGACACTTTCTCCCATACAAAGCCTCAAAAGGCGCCATCTGAATCGTCTCCTGATAACTGTTATTGTAGGAGAACTCTATCAACGACAAGTGACGATCCCAACTGCCCCCAAAATCAAGCACGCACGCACGAAGCATATCCTCTAGTGTCTGTATAGTCCGTTCCGACTGACTATTGGTCTGCGGATGGAAAGCGGTGCTAAAACTCAAGCGGGTACCCAAGGCTTCCTGAAGCTTCTGCCAAAGATGACTAGTGAACCGGGTGCCCCTGTCGGATACGATGCATGTGGGAACGCCGTGCAAACACATAATCTCATCAATGTACAACTGAGCATACTGAGCATAACCGAAAGTGGTCTTCACTGGAAGGAAGTGAGCCGCTTTCGTCAACCGGTCAACAATCACCCAAATGGAGCCAAACCCTCGACTGGACCTGGGTATACCCACAACGAAATCCATGGAGATCTGTTCCCATTTCCACTCCGGAACGGGTAAAGGCTGAAACTCTCCTACTGGTCTCTGATGCTCAGCCTTGACTTGCTGACAAGTTAGGCACCTCGAAACAAAATCCGAAACATCACTCTTCATCCCTGCCCACCAGTAGATATCTCTCAAGTCACGATACATCTTGGTGGAACCTGGGTGAACACTAAAAGCCGACTGATGTGCCTGCTCTAAAATCTCGCGTCTCAACCCATCGGTATTAGGTACACACAAACGAGTCCCGAAACGTAGCACACCCTGGTCATCAATCAAGAACTCCGAATCTCTACCCTGCCGAACATGCTCAAGAATCTCAGACAAACGGGCATCGGCGGGATGTGCCTCACGAATACAATCAAGTAGAAGTGGATAGGCGCGGATGTGAGCAAGATGTCCCCCAGTGGGAGTGAACTCAAACTGTACTCTACTGTCGCACAAGATCTACCAATCTGCAGAAGACTGTCTCTGAACTGCGCTCAACTGGGACAAGCTACCCCCGGGCCTACGACTCAAAGCATCGGCTACCATATTCGTCTTGCCTGGGTGATAAAGGATCTCACAATCATAATCCTTCACAAGCTCCATCCAACGGTGCTGTCTCAAATTCAGATCCCGCTGCTGGAAAATATACTTCAAGCTCTTGTGGTCCGTAAAAATCTGATACGACTCCCCGTACAAGTAGTATCTCCAAATCTTAAGCGCAAAGACCACCGCGGCCATCTCAAGATCATGAGAGGGGTAATTCTGCTCGTGCTTCTTCAGCTTCCGGGAAGCATAAGCGATAACTCTATCATGCTGCATCAATACACAACCGAGCCCCACTCAAGAAGCATCACAGTAAACGACATAGCCGCCCGATCCAGAAGGCAAGGATAAAACTGGTGCAGCCGTCAACCGAGCCTTCAACTGTTGAAAACTCTGCTCGCATGCCTCAGTCCAAAGAAAAGGAACCCTCTTCCTGGTCAGTCCAGTCAGCGGTGCAGCAATACTCGAGAAGTCCTGCATGAAACGACAGTAATAACCGGCTAAGCCCAAAAAGCTGCGGACCTCTGTCATTGATACAGGTCTGGGCCAAAGCTGTACGGCCTCGATCTTCCTCAGGTCCACACGAATACCGTCTCCCGTAACCACATGTCCCAAGAAGTCAACACGATCTAGCCAGAAGGCACACTTCGAGAATTTAGCAAACAGCTGGTGCTCTCTCAATGTCTGCAAAGCAATCCTTAAGTGCCGCTCATGTTCCTCTCGACTTTTGGAATAAACCAGATTGTCATCAAGAAACACAATAATAAACTGGTCGAGGAACGGTCTGAAAATCCAGTTCATCAAATCCATGAATGCGGCTGGGGCATTGGTGAGTCCGAACGACATCACCAAAAACACATAATGCTCGTAGCGCGTACGAAAAGCAGTCTTCGGAATGTCATCATTCCAAACCCACAACTGATGATAACCTAATCTCAAATCAATCTTAGAAAAATGTCCCGCACCCTGGAGCTAATCAACCAAATCGTCAATGCGCGGTAAAGGATACCTATTCCGCACTGTAACTCGGTTCAATTGACGATAATCAATACACAATCTCGAACTGCCGTCCTTCTTCTTAACGAACAGAACAGGAGCTCCCTAAGGTGAAACACTCGGACGTACAAGTCCCCTATCAAGCAACTCTTGCAGGTGATCCTTAAGTTCCTTAAGCACCGTTGGGGACATCCGGTAAGGCGGTATAGAAATAGGCCCCGTGCCGGGGATCAAATCAATACCAAACTCAATCTCACGCTCTGGCGGTAATCCCAGCAACTCATCGGGAAAAACGTCGGGAAACTCTCTCACGATAGGAACCTAGTCCAACGAATCTACTGTGACTCCAGTATCGCGTATGAAAGCTAAGAATCCCCGACATCCTCTCCTCAAAAGTCGACTAGCGCAAAGGGCTGAAATCAAACTGTGAGGGGCGGCACCACGGTCCCCCTTCACAACAAGAACCGACTCGCCGGGAAAACAAAACCTGACTGTCTTCTCGTGGCAGTCTACAGACGCGTAGCAAGTAGATAACCGGTCCATGCTCAGGAGAACGTCGAAGTCCAACATCTCAAGAAGGATTAAGTCGACGGACGAATCTCTAACTCCAATACGAATGGCACACGACCGAAACACGTATCGCGCAACAAACGACTCGCCAACAGTAGTAGTCACGATAAGCGTCTGATCTAGCAAACACGACTCTCGGCCCAACCTTGGCACGAGGTGTGTAGAAACATACGAGTGCATAGATCCCGGATCAAACAAAACGTGTGCATCGAAGGAACATACTGAAAAAGTATCCGAAACCACTGCATTGGACGCCTACACGTCCTGATGAGTCAAAGCAAACACTCGAGCCTGCCCTCTACCGGAAACTGGCTGTCCTCCGCCTCTGCTACCCCGTCCTCTCTGAATGTGACCGCCATGACCACGGCCTCTCTGAAGATGACCGCCACGGCCACGGCCTCTCTGAGCATCTGCCGGCGTGGAGCAATAATAGGCGTAGGAGGCAACGCTCTCAGAAGTGAAGGTAATAAGGTAAGATGCGGAACCGCTGCCTCCCTCTGGTGTATCACGGTACAATCCCTAATGAGGTGATGTGGACTGCCACACCCAAAACACCCAGACGGCGACTGCTGACCCTATGGGTAATAGCTAAATATTTGGCCTCGTCCCAAGCCTCTGCTACTCCCACGACCTGAATGAAATCTGTCGCGGCGTCTAATGTCTCCGTGCTGATACACCAGTACGAACCCTCTTCAGTTCTGGAACTACCGACGTCTCGGAAAGACGCTCCTCAACCACTAGGGTTGCGTCCACTGCTGCTGCATATGTATCACAATGCTGTGCCCTGATAGCGAGGAACAACTGGGTAAGCAGGTATCGTACAAACCTCTTGATCTGCATCTCCTCAGTGTTCACCAAATACGGAGCATACACAGATAGCTGGGTAAACTGCACATTGTACTATGCCACCGT
Organism: Agapanthus africanus; assembly: GCA_030015575.1. NCBI lineage: Eukaryota > Viridiplantae > Streptophyta > Magnoliopsida > Asparagales > Amaryllidaceae > Agapanthus > Agapanthus africanus. Next base: position 113,366,654 of record JASDDO010000001.1, on the reverse strand, counting down.
CATACCCGGAGTTTGGCGTAACGACTTAAAACTGCGAGCTCGAGCATCCCTGACGCTCTGCGGAAGGAAACGGGCAAGAAACACTGTCACGAACTCAACCTAGGTCATAGGAGCAAGACCTGCGGATCTGCCCCTCTCTAAAGACTCGCACCAAGTCTGGGCAATACCCTCCAGACGAAGACTTGCGAACTCTACCCATCTCGTGTCGGAACATCTCAGCGAACGACAGATCCTGGCCATCCGATCAATAAACGACTGCGGATCCTCAGCTGTATCGGTGCCGGTGAAGACCGAAGGCTTCAGCCTCATGAACTCAGATAATGATACGGTGATAACCTCTGTAGCTGTAGCTGCGACTGCAGGAACAGTTGGCACCATCGCGGTCCCCGTAACAGGTGGGTCAACCTCTAGTCTCTGCGCTTGACTGGTCTCAACTAACGACCCCATCATCTGGCGCAAATCCTGCATACCAGCCTCTAGCATAGTAATACGGTCCGTCGAAGGTGGATCAACCTGCTCCTGTACAACGGGCGTACCGCTCTGATCAGTCCTCATCTCCGACGAGCCAACTCTGACCTCAGCTCTCACGGCCGCTCTCTGCGCCCTCGTAGTCTTCGGCGGCATAATGGCTGGAAATGAAAATAGGATTCGATAGGAACATAGAAATCGAATCATAAGGATGTATATAATCACGGAAGGAATTTTAACCAACAAGTCCTAAGGTCACTTAGATGGAGTACCGTGTCGTAAGTATGCCGCGGAACATACACACGCTACGTAACTCTGCTTAAGCTACCTACTCCATCATACCAAGGTCATCCTACAATCCGAAAGGCAAAACCTAGCGTTCTGATACCAACTTTGTCATGACCCCAACTTTGTCACGGCCCAAATTTAGGCACGCGATCGGCACTTAAACCATGCAACGTCAACAAGCGTAATGCAATTTAAGTAAGCCGAAAACCCAGAAATCTAAACCATCAAAACAAGTAAGTGAGGAAAACATTGTTAAAAACATTTGGAAATCTCAAGTAAGAATCTTTAAACTTAAGTATATTTCTTAAAAATTTCGGCAGCACCTCCTTTGTAAAAACTAGCCCCGAAACGGGTACAAACATAGAATATAAATAAAGCATCCCCAAACGGGAGCAAATCACGCCCAAAGACGAAAACAACCACCACAAGCATATATACGACGCCGTAGCGAAGAAATAGACGATATAAATGAAAAACAGCATAAAGAGGTAAAACTACATAATAAAGGCCGGCTCACACGAGCACGACACCCAGAGTCACAAAATAATACAATATCGATCCTCACAACTCGTCTCTAAGTCAATACATGGAAATAGTAGATGGAGAATACTAGATACAATAAGATGTACAATAGATAGAATCGGATAGCCGCAACCCACCTATACCAAACGGCCTCACAGCTAACCGTAGCGGTATCCGCAAAAATGGAGATAATAAGAAGCCCTGTCGCGACTACTCTGACGGTCAAACCTGCAAAACACTATGGCACAACGGGGGTGAGTTGCCAAATTGTGAATAGTAAGTAACATCACACAGATAATCGCAGGTATGCACGAACAGCGATAATCTATAACATGTAGTCTGATAGTATAAATATGGCAATATGAATATGCAACAATCATGATCAAGGTACTCCATCAGGTACTACAAATATATGAAGCAATGCATATCAAATAAATGCTGAGTATGGGATAAAACATAACATCATCAATGAATCATCATCGTGGAAAATCCCAGTATCTATCAACGGCACCCTAAATCCCACTACCTCAGGCGCCGTCACTCTGATCGGCCCTCATCTCTGTAAATCTCATGGAACCTGAGTGTCCAACATCGACACTCGAAACATCATGAAAACTCGTGTCCATCAATGACATGTAAATACTCATCTCTCAGGCGCCGCATACCCAGATCGGCCCTCAATATATCTCATGTCATAACTCCCACACAGTATCCTCCGGATATCCATCGGGTTCTATACTATCACCGGTAGGTAGTGCTCCCTCCGCCAGGCTCATTGTCTACACCACAAAAACCATTTCTTGCCTCGGGATACCATATCGGGTCCACCATGTACCCGCAGACGGTGCCTACCGCTCCTCGAATTGGGTTTCTAACACAAATCTCAGAACCGAGAAAACTCATGGTGGACGCACCGAAATATCATATCAATAGAAACCGGGTTTTCAAAACAATGCATACTTTCTTGAAATATCCCCATGGTTCTCAAATCCATAAATCATATGAAATCCGTATCTCAATGCGTAAATCCATGAAAGATGATATATGCAACATAAAACAGTAATATAAGCATATTAAAAGAAAACCGCTCTTTTAAATGAATCCAGTTTTAAAATATATCATGCGGTTCCCAAATACCTCCGAAATAAAATGCAACGTCATATAAAGGTGTACATGTAGCTATAGCAAGGTACGTGTGTATACATGTAAGTATGTATGTATGATGCATTTCATATGCGCAATAGCACAATAATCAACGTCTCAATGTCAATAACAATACAATACCACATAGGTGTATGTGTAGCTATAGCAAGGTATGTGTATGTACATGTCAATAATGATACAGTACCACATAGTTATATGTGTAGCTATAACAAAGTATGTGTATATACATGTCAATAATGATACAATACCACATATGTATATGTGTAGTTATAACAAAGTATGTATATATACATGTCAATAATGATACAATACCATATAGGTATATGTGTAACTATAACAAAATATGTGTATATACATGTCAATAATGATACAATACCACATAGGTATATGTGTAGCTATAACAAAGTATGTGTATATACATGTCAATAATGATACAATACCACATTGGTATATGTGTAGCTATAACAAAGTTTGTGTATATATATGTCAATAATGATACAATACCACATATGTATATGTGTAGTGCGTGTCATGGCAATTACTAACGGTGTGTGTGTAGCATACAATTTAGTGCTTGTGTAACATGAACCGTCTGTAATGGTGCGGTGTCCAATAGGTACTAAGTCAAGGCACAACAAGTAACAATATGCATTGATACTCATGCACAATCAACTCATATGCGTATAAACATGCGGCTATAATGTCATATCTAGCCCTGACGCATAATGCCATACGGGCGATTTTCCCGTAGATGTTAAATCTACTCACCGATGATCTCGAGCTAGGTAAATCAACCACCTGCTTCCTTTTTCTACCAGCGTCCGAAGTTCCCGCAATCAATCCTAAAATTTCACAAACACAATGCATAAGACTAAATATCCCGCGCCGACACAAAGACAACGAAACACAAGAATAACGTCCACAAGATTGACACATTGTGCACTTAGTGCACAAAACGCGTACGACGTCGCCACAATCTCAACTAAGATCGCTAAGTGACACAACCACCAAGCCTAAAACCCGATCGTACCAATCGCACATTCACAACACAATATATATCGTAGAAGGTAATATATATATATCATCACAACGTCAATTAAAATCCATGTGTGATTATACCGAAAACCTAGTAAGTATCGATTTACCAATTTAGTCCAAAACTAGATATTCAAACAAAACTAGTGGCCACAATAATCACATAATATCTTAATTAAGCCACACAAACCCTTACTGAACTTTTAATCTCACCTATTTTAGATTTATTAAAAGTTAGTTTGCAAAAAGCTTAGTTTGGACAATTTGGAAAATAACAATTTACAATTTAACAACTAGGCTAGATTTTCCATGTCTAAACATGTTAAACTACACATATAACCATATCCGATTTTCAAAACCCTCTCTTGAATTTCGAAACTTGCTAATAAAACCATAATTTAAACACCTAATAAGCTAGATTAAAATAATTATCTAACAATTAAATCTTAGGGTTAGGATTTATACCTCACAAACTTGATATCAAACTTGAAAATTTGACTCCCAAAATGGCCACCAAAATACTAACTTGCACCTTGATCCAAGCAAGATTAGGCTAAGGAATAATGGGTAAGGGTTTAATTTTGAATTAATGAGATTTTTTATAGATTTTTGAGGCATTGTTTTGTGGATTTTGAAGTGGAATGAAGTGGGGGAAATGTTGGGGCTGTTGAGGGGAGGGCTCGGCCAAGGTGAAGAGGAGGGCGTGTTGTGTGAGAGGGTGTGGAAATATCTAGATTAAGTTAACCCTTAAGTCTCCATTAATGCACCTTATATCAATCTTATCTCTAATTCATTCTAATTTCTAATTTTCTTCTCTAATTAATCCTTGAAAACTCTAGAAACATGGAAACAAATTAAGAAGAGAAGAACATGTTACAAACTTGTATTTAAGTTTTCATGGTTCACAATTGTGTATTTAACCCATTCCAATTTGTAATTACCACTAATTAAATGTATAAATAAAAGCTTATAATAAAAATTTAATTAAGGAAAAAATATTTAAGTGAAATAATAATTATAAGTGACTAAATAAATACCACATACTAGCAATTTCCTAGTTAAACTAGGTGCATTTAAGTCTATATTGAAAAATGATCATATCTTGGTTTTTACAGAAACACAAATTATTTTACCTATTATCGGAAAATTCGCCTAAACGATTTCTAAAACATTACAGAACTTGGGGTTTTCCCCCTTCTGAACTGGTACCAACCATATGACAGTTGTCAGTCATTTTTTCACGCGCATCTGTCGCACTCTTTTGCCGTCGACGAGCCTCGCGCTTCATCCTCTTGAAGTGTTTTTGATGAGCAACATATCATTGCCACCACTTCTTGAAGGTACTGCATTCTTTGGTGAGGTGGGTTACCCTCCGATGATATTAGTAGTAGTTTGGATGTGCATCCTCTCCGTCAAGGCATATGACCCCGGGAGTGTTTCCTACCAGAGGTGGCAGCTTCATTCCCATTGATAGGGCTTTGGAGAACCGCTTCTCTGCCTTGATCCTGCTCTTATTTGTCACAGGTATGCCTTGGTTTGATTGGAGTACTTTACGACTCCACCTTGCCGCAGCTTCTGCATCCTGACGCTGACGCTTAGCCTTTTCGTATATGGCTGTTTCACGTTCTCGGTCAGTTTTGCTTTTTCGAAAGGCTTTGTTTAACAGCCTATCGATCGGGTCTTCTGGCAGTTCCGAGGATTTTAACATCGATTCTGCTCCCAGATCCTCTACGTTTTTTTCTGACGCTGAGGGAGTTTCTTCATCATTTAACAACGAATGGAAGACCATGTGGCAACTTGCTTCATGGTTTTCGGTTTCCTCTGATGAGTCATTTTCCTCATCGTTGTAACTATCTTCGTTCTCAAGAACATGCTTGAGGAACTCTTCGAGCGTGACTGGTTTCTGCACCTTCTACTTGTACTCCTACAGCGCGTCAATATACATTTGTAAGTCTGTGCGCTTGTCGTCATACTCGGCAGGCTGCACATGCTTCTTGGTCTTCTTCTTTTTCTTCAAAGATTTTGAAGGCTTGACTTAGGGATTTTGCCCTTTGTCAACAATCTTTGATACGGGACGTGGTTTTAGCATCCTTTCGATGATTTCAGGTTCAAGTGGGCTTTTCCATCTGACTGTCGGACATGCCTGTAGATCCTTCAACATTCTTTTGGTTTTTGCTGAAAAAACGACTTACCATAGAGTTTCTTCCACGAGCGAGCATGATGCCCCCAGCGCATCCACCTTTTTGGGAGTGTGCTTCTATGGTGGGTTCACCCTCCAGTTCTCAGACAACACGAACTTCCCCTGTTGATACTGGTCCTCGACCCAGTTCTTGAAGACGTAGCAATCCTCAATTGGGTGGCTCACCATTCTGTGATAGGCGCAGTAGTTAGGGTTGTTGACGTCGCCGGGCTGTGGTGGATGCCGTGGGTCTGGCAATGTGATGAGTTTGTTACGCATTGCCAACTCAAATAGGCTCCTCGTCTTATCGCGGGGAAACGAGTAAGGGCGTTCCAGCCTTTCCTTCAGGGATAGGCGTGGACGTGCATTGTTTTACCGAGCAGCCAGTTTTAGGCCACTTGGTTGTTGTTGAGTGTTGGAAACGAAGGCCGCTTTCCCTTTACCCTTGGCGTTTCGAGGGTCCTTACTTGAGGAGGAAGGTCCGTGGCCCATCTGGTCCATTGGGCCAGTTTATCGATCAAATCCTGGAAGGTTGTTGGTTTGAAGAACGTCATGAACTGGGACACAGTCATTTGAGGATCAAGGGTCCTGATGAACATGCCCACGGCGGGGGATTCTTCGATGCGTTGTTCGCACTTTGACAAAAGGTTCCGCCACCGGATCGCATATTGGACCCAGGTTTCTCTTGGCTTTACCCTGACATTGATTAATGCCGTGATCAGGGTGCGCTCGCTGGCGCTGGCGAACCGCTGTTTAAATAGCAGTTCCATCTCTGTGAATGTTCTCACGGAGTTATTTAGGAGCTCCGAGTACCATTCAAAAGCCGTCTCTGACAAGTTTCCAATGAACTGGCGAAGCAACGGTTTGTCGTCGCCTCCAGTGTTGCCGCACAGAGCTCTGAACTGCGCGAAGTGCTAGTATGGGTTGCCTGTCCCCTTGTACACATGGAACTTGGGGATCGTATATCCCGGCGGGTACTTTATTTGATCATAACAGCCTGGATACGGTTGCCCAGTTCTGACGATTTGGCCAGCCGCTTCATTTGCTTGATGAGCTCTTATTTGTTTAGCTATATAATCATCAAGAGCAGCCTTGGAGATTGTTTCCTCCTTGGCTGCCAATAAGGCCGGAAAAGGATTTGATGTTACCCCTCTGTCATCCTCGATGATTATCGGCGGATCCTCGGCCGGGGGTTCTGGCTGGATCATCATTCCAACCATAAACAAGAGCGCCATCTGCTTTATGTTAGTGGCTTGTTCAGCGACCTCTTTATCTTTTCTTTCAAGCAACCTTCGCTGGAACTCTGTATCGGTCTCCTGCTCCTGGCGTTGTTCGGCGGTTGTGTCCGTGCTTTCTTTCTGTCCGGTAAGCGCTACCATTTTGGTCAGCGTTTTCTGGAGCTTCTGTTGTTGCTCCTGAGCTTTAGTCAGTGACTGAGTTTGCGGTCGGTGACCTACGGAAGCATGGCTTTCTTCTTTCCCCGAAGTTATGTAGACCGTATGTACGAACATGCCCCGAGACTAGAGGCGTTTGGGTCCATCACCTTTTGGATTTGCCACCGGCGGTGGTATTTTCTTTGGCCTCATCCTTTTGTGGAAGGTCGAGGTTGAAGGAGCCGTTATGACAGGCACCTATATAGAAGACGTCCCTCGCTGTATTACGAAAGGGTGGTCTTTTTCTTGCCGAGTCTTCGATTTCTTCGGCCGAGGAGAGTAATATTTATTGATCACAGAGTCCTGTACTTTTCTCCAGACCCTGTGAATTTGGGAGAAGAGCCGCTGATGGGGGCGCTCCGATTCTGCCTGAGCAATGACCTCTGCAGGTGGGGGAAATTTCTTTAGCACCTCCATTGGAGAGTTCTTACGCACCATCCTTAGCAGATCAAAGTTGTTCCCGGTTGAAACAGCAGCGTCAATTTCCACCATTGGAGCTGGTGGGGTAAGACTCGAGGGGAATTTTCCCACAGCTCTTCTCACTCGGCGCCAGTGACGACGTCGATGTAAGTATGCGGCAGCGCCCCGGCCGTCTAACAGACGCCAATATGCGGAACAAAAACTTTTACGACTGGCACTATCGCGTACTATAACCCGGATCTGCCATTAAAACTAAACTAGCATATTGTAAAGAGGGTAGAATTGTTATACCGAACGATCCGAGTCCTTCGGTCTTTAACCATCATCCCATGCTTTGTTGCGGCTGCTCAGATCTCCTCGATCTCCGGTCTCGTCGTCCAGGTGGCACCACGTCGACGGATCTTTAAACGGGCTCCCGTCTCTAAACCGAGGCAACTCGATCGTCAAGTTTGCTAAAAGAGACGACCAAGATTGATGTAGAGAATGAGTAGAACACTTTGTCTCATTATGTCCAAGGCTATGGACGAACGGTTATGGAAGTTGCCAATTGGAATCGGGTAAATGCAAATTGAACTATATGAAATTTCCATACACTAAACTATCATGATCTTTTGCAAAAATGAATGAATCAAATCCCCTTAGCTTCCCACAAGGGGCCGGCCACAATATGAAGAGGGGAGGAGGGTGAGTGTAGGAGCTAGGAGGGTGATCATAAGCTTTTATCATATCATAACATCAAAGCATGACTCACTAATGACACCAAGTATGAACACAATAAATGCACCATCAAAGCACCATTAATGAACAAATGAGTTACAAGCCTAATCACCACTTCTAGAACCTTCTAGAAGCATGACTCACCCTCAAGACGAAAAGACAAATCCGTATTTAACCGAATGTTAAATACGGGTGATAGAAAACTGGAAACTGGCAACTTCCAAAAGTGATCCCGAAACGAATTTCGGGATAACCCCGTAACAGTATAAACATACCCACATTTGTATTACGATCGAATACAAATGCAACTGAGACAAAGATATTATATCTACACAGTATAATACTGGGATCCGGCTTAAACCAAATCCTATCAGTATTATCTGCCCGAAAAATGACACGTGCAAAAACGCACGTGCATTTTCCGAACCCTGCCATAATACCATACGGCATCTACAACGTTTCGCCCGAACTTGGGAAAGTGTCTGTGGGGGACTCTAATGACTCATCAATACAATGGCACTGAATATAACCACTAGCACGTCAGAGGTACAAGCTGTACGTAACGGTTTGCCTATGTATTGATTGGAAGGGAAGCTGACGAGCGAACCCATCTATAAACCCTACTGAGCCTGACAGTGACAATATCCGTACAGTCCGGATCATTCGTCTATGAGTATCGCATATACGGCCTATGGGGTCGGTAAACGTCAGACCCCTAATAGCTGCATAAGTCGTGTCAGAGAGCAGCCCAGAACACCCTGAGATACTACTGGAATACCTTCCAGTAAATCTCGATTACCCTGACCAGGGATTTCGTGTAATGGCTCTCCTAAACACAGCGCGATCTCACCCCCAATACCGGGAGAGACGAATCCTCTGCCGATCCTCTCACCTGCCTCCAATGTGGCTCGGGACTGTACCCAAAATATACCTGTTTGCATGACTCCTTTGACCCGTGGTAGGGTATAAATCAAAGCACGGTGGGAACTCACACGAGACTAATGACGACCTCAGGTCGATGAACTAACCTGTACACATATCACCAGGGAACTGCTATCTGACGATATGTATAATACCAACTAGCATGTTCCCGGCGAGTCCTGTCCGGTGTACTCATAACCGAATGAGCACCTGTATACATCTTAGGTGATCAAACAGACACCAGTGGCTTGTGAGACCGGCCACCGCCCCTCGTCGGGGTCTCGACTGTATACACTAGTCTACTCTGGAGTATCGATGCCCTGTCTCGAAACTCCTACGACTAGGGACACTTTAAAGATGTGCTTATAGACCCCAACTCCCACATATATGATCGCCATCATACTGCTGGTAGTCAAGCAAGAATCTTATGGGCTTTATCAACATATACATGATGATAAAGACAAACCAGATAGCATACTATCATCTCGAGTAAGACTGTTCTATCGGTATATGTCCTCCCTCAATCATTGCAATCACGTACCTGCGATCCAATAATTGACTTAGAGGGCACTATATCCAACAGTCGAGCGTGTCTTGCAGACGGGACCGTCTCAGTTTTGGAAGCGGCTTCTTTGTGCCCCCGGCTTTGCTGAGAGGCTGTTGTTGGCGTCAACCTGTTGAAGACTGGCATCCTTGGCAGGGTTTGAGGAGGGCCGGACAATATTTCAAAGATCGACTTTCTGGTAGGGGAAGCACATTTGATGACTTTGCCCGTAGCAGGAGTTGGGAGTGCTATCCGTTTTGGGGTAACCCCTTCAGGTATCACAAGCCTCTTTGCGGGCCCGTTTGGGTTCTTGCCCAGCCTGTTGAAGACTGAGACGTCAGCTTTGGATGGCCCGTTGAGAGGGGCCATTATAGTCGTCAGTCGGTCGAAGACCGACCTCTTGGGAGCTTCCTCTTGCGGAGCTGAGGCACCGAAACTCACCGGTGGGAACATGGTCCCAAAGAACAACCTAGTAGTGGCTTGCATAACTTTCCCCACCAGCATTGAAAAGATAGAGACCGCGTTGGCCTGTAAGTTACTCTTCCAGCTGAGGCGGAGCAAGAGTTGCTATTGCAAGAGGTGCAGTTGGAAGCCATCGATTTTTTCTGCACAGGATCAAGACACCAAATTTTAGTACCTCAAATCCAAGGGCAACCATAGAGAACCGCGATTTTGTTCACGAAACATGACACACGAAGTGTGGAGTGAAAAGAGGAAAAGGTCCCACCGGGCGTGCCAGAATCTGTTTACTGCCGGAAACAGAGACGAACTGGGATAGATCGTCTTGCCTGAATCTGGGGGCAGATGCTATTTAGATTTATCTGTCCATCTTTCCGAAGATACCAAGTTGATTTATGGCACCATATATCGGAGGTTTGGACAGACGCGACCGTTGTAGCAGACTTTATCAGATTCCCTCTCCTTTTATGAGGGTTTTTTGATTGTGGGGACGCTCTTCCCTGCAGGCGGAAGCCCCTGCAGTTAATTACATTACCGCATTGCAATAACAACTTTCTCCTGCTCCGGAAGTTCGCTTCGTGTCATGTGTGTTTTTTTTGTTTTGGTTGCCCGTGGATTGTATACGGAAACTAGTTTGTGTCGTCGCTCGTAGGGCGCGGATTAGTCCAAATCCGTATATTTTAGATTTTGGTTTTGGTCAAGGATCTACTTGACGGGTGTTTTTTTTTAACTTAGGTTATATCTTCGTTTGATTCAAAAAGATTTGGTTTTATATAAGGATCGTTAATCTAGTTTGAAATTAAGATCAACTTAAATGTGTGAGCATTTGAGCTCAATTTATTTTTAACTAAGGATACATTAGTCTAATTTGAGACTAAGATCAACTTAGCAATATTTTAAGAACCATTTTTATTTAAGACCCAAACAACAGAGCATTTTGAGCTCAGCTATAAGAAAGTTTTATAGACTTAGCCTATTTGGGCTTAGTATGCTTGGGGTTTTTTTGGTTCAGAAGTACTAAGCACTTATTTGGACTATGTTGGTTCAGTCCCCTTTTTTATGCAAAAGTGCTAAGCACTTGTTTGACGCTCTGACACTCACATGGGTGTCATGTGAAGCATTTAATTATGGGCGCCGCCCAATGAGCGCTGAGCACTCAGTCATTTTGGCTGTTTATGGAGTGTTAAGTACTTTTCTCTCTTCTTTTTTTTGGTGGCGCCCACGTGAGGAACACATGAGGCGCTGGGCGCTGCCCAATTAGCGCTAAGCACTCAGCCGTTTTGGTTATTTATGGAGTGCTAAGCATTCTTATTATTTTTGTAGCGCCTATGCGAGGAGCAAGTGAGGCGTTGGGTGCTGCCCAATCAGTGCTAAGCACTTAGCCATTTTGGCTATTTATGGAGTGGTAAGCACTCTTATTATTTTTGTGGCGTCCCCATGAGGAGCACGTGCAGCGCTGGGCGCTGCCCAATTTTTGCTGAGCCCTCAACCATTTTGGTTGTATATGAAGTGCTAAGCACTTTTTATATGGTGTCCACGTGTGTTTCACGTGAGGCGATAGGCGCTGTTAAAGAGGGGCGCCCACGTGGGAAACACGTGAGGCGCTAGTTTATTTTATATGGAGATTTAATCTCTGTTGATATTTTCAGAGAGGTTAAATCTCTATCAATGGTGCTTTGACTATTAACGCTCGCTAAAATCTCTATATTTGAGGATTTTAGGTTGAGTTTTTAAAGAACTAAGTTCTCGATTTGAAGGAACTGAGTTCCTGGAGTATTCTGGACTCCCTCTTCTTTCTCTTTAAATTTGTTCTTTCCTGAATTTTTGATTCTCAAGAACAAGATCTTTCCGATGAGAATTAAATTCTCAACTTGTGGGAGACTTGTCTTGTGAATCTCTGATCCAGAGAAAGAACTAAGTTCTTTTTACAAGGGTCAAACCCTTAGATGGTAATAGAGATATTTTGATATCTTTTCTTTACCTAGGGTTTTAGGAAGGAAGCTCTACTTCTTTGAGAATTGAATTTTCTGTTCTTTCTATTTGTGGTCTCTTCCTCTCTCCGTGTGTTCTCCCTGTGTTTCTCTGTGGTAGTCATTTCTGTGAGACTTGAAATCTGGGGTCCTTTATATAATGGAGGCAAATTGTTAATTGGTTTTGAGAAAATTTCTCATTGAGAGATTCCAATTGATTTAATTGGACTCAAAATTAATTTGGGGAATTTTACCCACCGTTGGATCTTTGATCCAAGGACTTCTGTTTTACAGAATATGTTGTTCTTATTTTTAACAAGATCGGGAAAATATTCTCCCATATACAGAATTTATTCTGTAAAATTGTGATTTTTAATCACCATTGGATTTTTAATCCAAGAGTTCTCTGTTTCACAGAGAGCAATTTCTTTTGTTTGGAAAGATTGAGAGAATATAATCCAAAAATTGGATCATTGATCTAACCGAGAGTATCATTCTTATTTAGAAAGATATGGGAGATATTTTGTCCTAATAGAATTTGATTCTATATTTTGATGATTTATCATCCCCGTTGGACCTTTGATTCAACGGCTCTGTTTAACAGAGTATTGTAGAATTTTAATTCTACCTGAGCGCTGGCACTCACATGTTGTGCATGTGTACGCCATTTAAGAATTTAATTCTTAAGATAGGTATTCCTGTTCTTTGCACATTGGCGCCCGCGTGAGGAGCACGTGCGACGCCATATAAGAATTTAACCTTTATTCAGGAAGCACTCCTCTGCTTTGCACATTGGCACCCACGTGAGGAGCACGTGAAGCACCACAATAGGATTTAATCTTATAAGATTGGTTCTGGCGCTGGCACCATCGTGGAGAGCACGTGAGGCGCTGCCTCATTCCAACAGAGCTTTGCTATTTTATTAGGTTAAATATTGGGGGAACATTTCCCATCAAAAACACTTCAAGAGGATGAAGCGCGAAGCTCATGCTCATCGACGGCAAAATAATGTGACAAACGTGCATGAAAAAACGGCTAGCAACTGTCATATGGTTAGTACCAGTTCGGAAGGGGGAAAACCCCAAGTTCTTACTTTTGGGAGCAATTCTGAGGGCGAAACACCCCTCAGTCTCTCTTCAAACTCTCCACCTCCGAAAAAGAAGAGGAGGAGAAGAACTGCAAAAATATTCATATGTGTAACCGCACGCTGCCTGAGAAGAATCTCGGACCTACAAGCAAGAGTTCGAACAAACAAGACAAGAGGAAAGGGAAAATCTCTGAGGAAATTGTCCTCGATGAAGAAGCAGTCAAAGAGCTCGCAGAAAGGGACCCACCTAAGAAAAACAAGGTGGATTACAATGTCCTAGAACATATGAGGAAAATACCCTCGCAACTGAGAATATTAGATGCTCTCCTCCTGTCCAAAGATGCACGAGATTCTCTGATAAAGGCATTACAAGAGCCTGATCAGTTCCAAGTTTTCTTCGTAGAAGAGATGATGAAAAATGAACTGGCAGAGGTCCACACGGATGACATTACATTCAGCGATGATGATCTCCTCCTCGGTATGTGCGAACATAATCGCCAGTTATACGTCACCGGGTACTGCCACGACATCAAGATAAGAAAAATCCTGGTCGATAACGGATCCTCTGTCAACCTTCTTAACGTAAGGGTTATTGGGTAGTGGGAGCGCCCCGGCCATCGAAACGTGGCCAAATGCGGAACAAAAATTTCTTAAAACCCGGCGCTACCATTACCCGATTTGCAAGATCGAAACCATTAACCCTAAAACTAGCAAACTAATAAAAGGAGATAGAATGGTTATACCTAATGAACCAAGCCCTTCGGGTCTTCAACCATTTCCAAGCTCCAAGTGATGCGGATCGACTTTGGTCGCCGGTCTTCCTTCATCTCCGATGATCCACCCGAGGGAAACGGTGCAAGCTTCAGGTTCGCCAATCGAACCAACCGACTGTTCAAAATTTCTAGTAGTAGAGAGTGGGGAGTGTAGGATAGTGTCACTAAAACTTTCTCTCAACCATGAGCTCAAGTGAGCATCTTAAGAAGAAGATGAAGAGGGTGATGATGGCAAGGCATGAAAATGGCTAAGTATTTTGTGTGAGCATGAGAGTGAGAGAGCACCATCAAAAATTACCAAATGAACAAAATCCTTTACTCCAAAAGAGTGGCCGGCCCCTCTCATGCCCACCCAAAAAAAAAGTCATTTCCAATTTCATTAAACAAATACCATACCAATCTCAACATAGCACAAAAGCCATGCTTTGACCAAAAAGACCCATACCCATGCCAAGTCACCATTTCCACCTTATCTAAGACAAATGATTTTCTAAAGAAAATCAATAATGAGGTGGCATTATCTGGAAGCCATTCCGTATAAATACGGAATGCTTCCCGGTATATGTATCGAAATACACATGCGCGTATTCGTACGAAAATACGAATAGCCAAAGAGAGAAAATAAATAGTGAGCAATAATACTAGAATACATATATATAAATACATATGTAAATCATTAAATCAAAACTTGATTTAACAATCTGGCTTAATCCTAAGCCGCTAGTATTATCAACCGTCCGATTAAAGTCTGTGCAGCCCGTGCACATATTTAATCGGACACTAGTATGTATCAACATACGTCACCTACACCATATTGCTTGAACCGTGAAAAAGCCTCTGTGTGGGACTCTAAAGACTCGTCAATACGCTGGCAGTGGGTTTAACCACAAGCACGTCAGCGGCACTAGCTGTACGTAACGGCTACCCAGGTATTGAGCAAAAGGAAGGCCGACGAGCAAACTCATCCAAACCCCTACTGAGCCTGTCAGTGACAATATCCGTACAGTCCGGTCTATTCGTCTAAGAGTATCGCATATCGAGTCTAGGGGGGTGGATAAAGTCAGATCCCTAACAACGCTATAATTCGTGTCGGTATGAAACCCATCACTACCCGAGAAACTATCGATCCTGGATCGGTAATTCTCACATACCCCCGTCGAGGATTTCTAGTGATGGCCACCCGTGCACTGCGCGACATCAACCCCCAATACCGGGAGAAACGAATCCCCGACGATCCGCTCACTGCCTCCATGTGGCTCAGGACTGTACCCAACTAAAACCTGTTTGCACGACTCCTTTGAGCCGTGGTAGGGTAGTAATCAAAGCACAGTAGGAACTCACACGAGAAAAATGACGATCTCAGGTCGACAGACTAAACTGTACACATGTCACCAGGGAACTGCTATCTGACTATAGGTATAATACCAACTAGCATGTTCCCGGCGAGTCCGTCCAGTGTACTCATAGCCCAATGAGCACCTGCATACTATCTTAGGTGAACAACTAACACCAATGGCTTATGAGACTGGCCACCGCCCTTCGTCAGGGTCTAGATAAGTATACACCAATCTACACTGGAGTATCAATGCCTAGTCTCGATACTCCCACGACTAGGGACATTTAAGGATGTGCTTATAGACCCCCAGCTCCCACGTATGTGATCGCCATCACAATGCTGGTAGTCAAGCAAGAGTCCTATGGGCATTATCAGCATATACATGATGATAAAGACAAACCAGATAGTATACTATTATCTCGAGTAAGACTGTTTTATCGGTATAGGTCCTCCCTCAATCATCATGATCACATGCCTGCGACTATGATAATTGCCTTGAGGGCACTGTAGCCAACAATCTCCCACTTGCACTTAAGGCTAATTATTGCGATGTCGCATACTCACAGCCCGTGTGATACCGAACACCCAACTCCTCTACTAATCAGTTTCACAAACCTCGTTCGTAAAACTATTGCGTTCGAGAAATAGCCTCAGTGAGTGGATCCGCTCCAGTGTTTCTTTCTATGTCTCTCTTTATCTCAACTTCGCGGAGAAAACTATCTCCCGAAATGAGCAATACCTGTCATAGAATATTTCTGGATATCTAATGGGACCCAGTTCACAAATGAACTCCAAATCCAGCAAATATCTTAG
Organism: Agapanthus africanus; assembly: GCA_030015575.1. NCBI lineage: Eukaryota > Viridiplantae > Streptophyta > Magnoliopsida > Asparagales > Amaryllidaceae > Agapanthus > Agapanthus africanus. The sequence continues at coordinate 113,350,525 of JASDDO010000001.1, read as the reverse complement.
ACTGTATTGTCTACTGAACTTAATCAGTATGCTGCACCATGCCTTCCTCGGTATCCGCTTGGACCACCTGTCTAAACTACTGCCCCTCGTCGGAAAGAAAAACTATAACTCTGACAGTCACTCTGTCATCCAGGTCACTTTGGAAGCCTGGAATTATAACCGTCTCCCAAAGGAGGCTGCCGTTATCAAATCCCTAGAACATCCACTTATGTTCATAAACTGCTTCCAATCGTTTTTCTCCAGGATTGGATTAATATATCAACCTTTTGCATCTAGTGTAAAAACAATATCTGGTGTGGTACTTGATATGTCATGATTGACTCAATTACCTAAACAAGTGATATGCCAATCATGCACATCTCTCTCCCCTTTAGTCTTTAAGACACCTTTAGAGAGGGTGACTCCATCACCTGCACGTTCACCACCATACCAGGAGTCGTCCATTCTAAAATGCTTTTAGAATACTGTCTAAGTACCTAGATTGGGACACTTCCCAAATCTAGATCTAAAACCATAGATCTAGTAACCAGAATGTCTGATATAATATCCATAACCTATGTGGAGAAACTACTGTGTGACAACCAAGGTATAACCGATCGTAGTATAGGAATTTCACTTCCTACTCTGTGTATGTCATCCTCAATACAAGGACACACACCCTACTATTTTCTTAACAGATCCATCTCCTATTCTGATGAAGTCAAAAACCTATGACTGTCACATCAAAATAGATGATCTATCTCCGCCATATCCGCTTTAGTCTATAAATAGACATGCTACTTGTCCACTATGCTTCCGCTGCTCCCACTGACTACGACAACCCTCTGGCAGAGTCATATACACGTGCACTTCCAAAGCTAGTTTAGAATGACGCTATACTCATCCTTCTACCGGGTCTCATAGTCTGGAACAACAGTAGTATCAAGTCCGGGTAAACAAGAACCTCCCTGTCACCGTTATTGAGGCTACCTGAGTACCTCTCGGGTGGCTGGGGTTACCCTCCATATCTGCGGAGTGGCAAATGGAATATCTATCCTGATTGAATCTTTAGGTCCTATTAAATTTTCCGTAATCGTTTGTGGTTCTGGAATCACTTCCAGTTCTACCATACTCCCACTATTATTTTCTGAAAAAAAATCCATTTTACTAAAACTGTGGCGAGTCAAGAATAATATCACTATTGATCTTCCAGATGGTAGAAAGTTAACCCTCGTCAAAGCCCGGGATAACCCACAAACAGCCATTACTGAAACGTGCCCTGAGTTTATCCGGATTCTGGTTTTAAGCATCAGCCGGATGACTCCCTATACCTTAACATCGTTAAGATATAAATTAATTCTATATATATCTAATATAGAATCAAAAGCACTAATTTAATTGGAATCTGATTCAAACCATGCAGCTGTCTCCAGTGCATGTCAACTAAATGGAGAGGGGCCGATCAACATTACTCAACTTAGGAGTGCATCCAATTATGAGTAATCTGAAAAGAAACAAGTTCTCAAAACCGTTACTATCAACCGAATACCAAACACAAGTATCTACATCTTCAATCACCTTGAAGAATCCCGATACTTGCGACACCTGGTTCTCTACTTTATTCTTGCACCTATAACTTCTCAAAACTTAGACTTTGTATTTCTACGAAACACATATCTAAAACTGGAGAAGTCACAAGTAAATAGAATATAGTACGAGTACCAGCCTCTTTGTCCTAATGGACACTGGACAACATACAATACTTTGTATAAAGCCCCCTAAGTTTAATCTTTCAAACCTTGCGCGCCGTAGGTTGAAAACTGTACCCAAGTGATTTCCTCAAATATCACCAATTACAACGAATTCCGATATAATGAGGATGATCACCTAATTCCCAATAACTTACTCCCACTCATCATCTGTAATACCATACAGATGTGAGAATCATACCTGGTAAATACATACCATGGAGCAAAGGTTTAATTGGGAAATCAGTTTTCTGTTAACAATACATAGTGAAACTGAAACATGAATATGTTTCGAAGGGGTATCCGGGTATTCCTAGTAATGCCTCTTCCATTATCAGATTCATGATTGTAACCGTATATTTCCTTGCCATCTCTCCAATTCCCTTTATTTGTCTTTACTCATTACCTTCTGTACACCATCGTTAGGCTAAGTGGTTTTCTTCCTTCCCTACCGTTCGGCACCAGCCTATGGTTTGGAAGAAGACTATCCAATAAGCATAATAGGTGTACTCTTCTAATCATAAGAGCACTCAAAACCTGAGAGAAGGTAAGGATAAAAGACAACTGAATAAACCTTATTCCTATTTCTCCTGAACCAGAATCCATCCTCGAAAAAGTTCCTTCGAGTTCGTATATAACCATACGATAGATTTATCCAATGGAATTAGATGTTCGTAGTGATACGGGGTGTTCTGGAGAAATACAAAGGTGAAGTAGGAGTGGCGATGAAATACGTGGTTTGGTCGTGAATCATAGCAGTCGCATTTTACTTTGCCCTCTTTCTAATCCCTTTATTTGTCTTTACTTATTACCTTCTGCACACCATACTTAGGCTAATTGGTTTTCTTCATTCCCTACCTTTCGGTATCTGCCTATGGTTTGGAAGAAGACTATCCAATATGCGTAATAGGTGTACAGTCTCCTAATCCTAGGAGCCCTCACCACGTGAGAGAAGGTAAAAGGAAAAGACAACTGAATTATCCTGTTCATTTTCTCCAGAACCAGAAACCATCCTCGAAAAAGTTCCTTCGAGTTCGTATATAACCATACGATGGTTTTATCCAATGGAAGTGGATACACGTAGTGATACGGGGTGTTCTTGGAGAAAAGCAAAGGGTAAAAGAAGGAGTGGTAATGATGTATGCAACTTGGACAATCTAAAAGCCAGGGTTAATAAGAAAGTTCGGTCGACTTGGTCACTGAGTCATAGTCTAGGGTCGGGGCATAATCGATGCCAAAGAGAGAGAGAAAAGAAACACTCAGCGTGCACTCTAACCTAGATCAGAATGGATAATCATTTTATCTAATCTGGATAGCTCCCACTGTTTTCTCGAATTCTCCTCCAAACCTAAAAGGAGAATTAGTCGGAATCACCCAAGGAGTAATCCTACTCATCAGTGGGAATCGGGATCCAACTATCATCGCATGATAACTTGATGGAAGCCACTCAAGTCACCACACTCCAAAAGGTATGCGCATGCCTGGCAAGTTTCCTGTATGTTTGAAACTCCCGATATGATTTTTACCCCAAGCGGTTTATGACCTTGACTAGGTCAACAAACTATAAACCGCTAGTCAAGTTCAACCCATCATTATCCTGGATTACATTAAACCCACCCGCACGTGCCCTTGACTAGGTCAACAAGGCCGTACGACTGTCCTAACCAATCGCATTTAAAATGCCACAAACAAGCTCTACTTAGCTACCGAACACTACGTCTTGACTAGGTCAACAAACGCAGCACGAATACTAAATAATACTCATAAGAAATGACGGAGGGCTACGGCTGGTTTTTGGCGAAAACCCTTTAACGTAATGAACTTGATATCGTTGAAGGAATCCAAGTGGTTTTATAAATATATAGTGGCGAAAACTTTTGCTAAAGAGGTCACTCCCAGTGAAGGGATCTCGGCACTTTCCCCATCGAATGAGGTGCTGGATATTCCAAACTGAATACCACGATGCGAAGCAAAAAGTAATCGACTATAGCAAAGTTATTACGTTGATGCAAACTTCTACCCAATGGGTCACTCCCAATGAAGGGATCTCGGCCCTTACCTCGTCGAATGAGGTGCAGGATATTCATAACCGAATACCACTGTGCAAAGCAAAAGCGTACGTCTGTAATGTCAGTTTTTTTAAAAAACTTGGTTCCAACAACATCATATATATAGGTTTGTTTTCCTTGCATTGATAAGAATCAACACAGCCCCATCAATTAATCACACCAGAAAAGAACGAAAATAAAATATACGTATATGCCATCCGCATTCGCCACTGGGTCCCGTCATCACCCGTTAGGTTACTTAACTAACGACAGAGCGGGGACTAGGCTAGCGCGGGTGCAAAACATATACAATATCTACTAGTATATATAAATATATATAACAATCGTCCCAGGTATGATAAATGCAACATCACAGAAAAGTAATAGGCATCACAGAACAATACAGATAATCTGGGAGCCCCGAGTTTTATAGAGCCACAACTGAAACCCGACGTTCCCCTGGTCTAGCATGGTGCCGATTTTGCACTCGACAGGTTTCAACCATTCCGTCTGCCAAGATACTACGCGGAGGGATTGAAAAAGGCTGCTAAGATGGCAAGGTGTACCTCTCGAACAAACTGTCCGACAAGCCCAATTATACAAAAAAAAATGGGACATTCCCGGGACTCAGCGGAAGATGCCCAACGGGAAGATGGGGACAACCGGGATCGGATACGTTCGGTCCAAGAAATGGGAGCAGATCCATAATTATCGCGTCGTGAACAGCTCCAGTGAAGCGGAAAAGGCTCTTCCAAATAGCCGTGACGTCAAATCAGAGCAAGATCTCGCTCTAAAAACGTTAAGTCCATCGCTTAAAGAACAAATTGATAGGTTAATAAAAGTAGCTTGTTAAACGAGCCGAGACAATCACAGCCGCGAAATAGCCATTTATGAAAAGCCCAGGACGTTGTTTCTTAGTTAGCAATCTGCGGAGAAGGTAGACTATAATGCTCTTCATCCCCGGCCCACTGTATTTTCTCGTGAAAAGGGAAAGCCCCGAAATGGAGGCAAAAACAGGGCAAAGAACGCAAATAACGTTCGAAGACAACAAAGCGGATCCAAGACGCCGTGCAATCGATAAAAACTCGATTAGAGCCCGTCCTTTATAAAGAAGATGGGTCGGGAATACTCTTTCTCTCAAGATAAGACAAAGAAAATATTTAACCTTGTTATGAAGCACCAAATGATGACACTTCAGGAGTCTCAGCACCCCGAACAAATAAACGAGGTCCATCATCCGGATTATTGCTCCTATCATCGAGTAATAGGTTACCCTCTTGAAGACTGCTTTGTTCCCCTCCGAACGGCGGCGCACAGGACTGCGAAGTCCTGACGCTGAGATTCGGGGCAGATGCTATTTGGTTTTATCCATCCACCTCTCCGAAGATACCAAGTTGATTTATGGCACCGTGTATCGGAGGTTTAGACGGATGCGGCCGATGTAGCAGACTTCGTCAGATTCCCCCTCGCTTGAGGGGTTTTTGATTGTGGGGACGCTCTTCCCTGCAGGCGCAAGCCCCTGCAGTTAATTACGCTACCGCATCGCGGTAACCACTTTCTCCTTCTCCAGAATTTCACTTCGTGTCGTGTATGTTTATTTTGTTTGTGATTGCCCGTGGATTGTATACGGAAACTGAGTAATGCCGTCGCCCGTAGGACGTGGATTAGTCCAAATCCATATTTACTTAGATTTAGGTTTGGTGTTTTTAGTTTAAGGATACGTTAGCCGTATTGAGGCTAAGATCAACTTAAACATTCGTTAAGGATACGTTAGTCCTGTTTTGAGACTAAGATCAACTTAACGTGGTGATCCATTTAATATATGGCCGTCGGGACTCGTCACCTTTCTGACGTCGCTGAAGGATTACAACGACAAGTGTCAGAGGAGTTCGGAGATGTACCCTTGAACCAAAGTCGATTTGGAGTTTTATAGTCCATTTGAATGTTTAAGGATACGTTAGCCGTGTTTGGGGCTAAGATCAACTTAAACGGGACCGTTTAGATCCGGCAAAAGAGCATTTGGAGGCTATATTATTCCAGTTTAGGGACGTGGTGGTCCACGTTCCAGTTTAGGGACGTGGTGGTCCATGTTCCAGTTTAGGGACGTGGTGGTCCATCGCCAGTTTAAGGACGTGGTGGTCCATCATTAGTTTAAGGACGTTTCGGTCCATCATTAGTTTAAGGACGTTTCGGTCCTGACATTAGTTTAAGGACGTTTCGGTCTACGAGTTTAAGGACCCCGCAGTCCGTATTCATATGTGGTCGTCGGCACCCATCACCTCTCTGACGTCGTTGAAGGATTACAACAGCAGATGTCAGAGGAGTTCGGAGATGTACCCTCAAACCGGAGGTAAATTGATTTAAGAGAGCAATCTTGCTCAGTCAATTTAATTTGAGGACTTACGGCCAAAATTGGGCTAAGTCCGGTTGAAAATGTTCAACATTTTATCTGCTTTTGCGTTGCATTTCTTTTTATTTTTATTTGGGCTCTACCCATAAAAGATGCAGAGCATCAATTTGTTTTGGGCTCTGCCCATTTATAAATGATGCAAAGAATCTACTTTGTTTGTGCTCTGCCCCTTTTAAAATGCATAGCATTTTTTATTATTTCATTTGGGCTCTGTCCATTTATAAATGATGCAGAGCATCAATTCTGTTTGGGCTCTGCCCTTTTTATTGCTTTGCAATTTCATTAGGCCTGGTTGGTCTTTTTGATTTGGGCCTGGCCCTTTAGCAAAAGAAATGCATTGCATTTTCAGGCGCTTTGCGCCAATCAAAGAGCGCAAGCGCTTGTGATGATGACACGTGTCATGCAGCGCAGTGCGCTGCGCTTGCGCTGCTGACACGTGGCGCACTCTGGTGAGTTGCGCCAATTACAGAGAGCAAAGCTCTATCTCAAGGCGCATAGCGCAAGTGGTTTAGATGCTGACACGTAGCGCTCTCCCAAGAGCGCAACAGCGCAGTTTGCAAGTGCAAAGCACTCTAAATTTGAGAATCTTTTAGATTCAAGAACCAAAGGTTCATAAAAGTGCAAAGCACTATATTTTTTATTTTTGTTTCTTCTTGTTTTAAAGAACCAGTAGTTCATGAGTGGTGCAAAGCACTGTTTTTATATGAAGATCATTGATCTGGTTTTTTAGATCAATAATCTATTAGAAGAAATTTCTTCTCTCTTGTGAAGGTTTTTACCTTTTTTCTTGGAATTTTTCTCAGAGTTCTCTCTGATTGAAGCTCTTGATTTTTTTTAAGAAATGTTGATGCCTTTGAATTGAGGTCTAGGGTCCTTTTTATAGTGCCCATAAATTAATTAATTTTGTTAAAGAGATCTTTCTCTGAGTGATTTGGGGAATTTTCCCCACCGTTGGATCTTTGATCGAAGGCCTTCTGTTTTACAGAAGAAAATCTTCTTGTTTTAACAAGAACAGAAAAGATTTCTTTAGAATTTTAATTCTGTTTGGCGCAAATACCCCAGCGCGTGACACGTGTCGCACAGCGCACAGCGCAGCGCAACTGCGCTAGCGTATCTGCGCTAACACGTGTCGCGCAGCGCAACTGCGCTAGCGCATCTGCGCTGACACGTGTCGCGCGGCGCAAAGCGCAGCGCAACTGCGATAGCGCATCTGCGCTGACACGTGTCGCGCGGCGCACATCGCAGCGCAACTGCGCGAGCGCATCTGCGCTGACACGTGTCGCGCAGCGCAGTGCTTGCGCAACTGAAGCGTTACTTCCTTTAATTTTAGTTTAAATAGAGCTTTGCTCTGATTGGGCGTGCCTTCTTGGGCACTGTGCTGACGTATCATTGCCTGACATGTGGCGCGTTGCGTCCGAGATTTGAAGCGTTGCTTCAAAATTTTGAATTTTGAATTTCAACAGAGCTTTGCTCTGATTGGGGGAAACAAATGCCCCCCACCGTTGCGCTCACGTGGCGCACACGTGAGTGCAGCGGTGGTAAACTCCTGATCGTTGGATCAAGGGGTAAGCTGAAGGGGCGCAAGCGCCTTATAAATAGGACTCTTGGCCCTTAGAAAATCTTCACCATCTTCAAGATTTTAATTACCAGAGCTTTGCTCTTGCTTGAGAATTTCAGAGCTTTGCTCATTTCCAAAGTTAGAAAATTTAGGTACAATTAATTTAAATCAAATTAACTTAAATTAACCTTAACCAAAGAGCTTTGCTCTTACAGATCTTTTGATCTAAAGAGATCCCCATTGGGGTTTCATAAACAGAGCTTTGCTCTCAAAAACTTATAGATCTGCAGAGATCTTGTTCATGGGTTCTAACCTATGGACAGAGCTTTGCTCTTTGAATCATCTATAGATCTTTTAGATCTGAAAAATGAAGAAATTTTCATAAGTTTTTCATGGATTTTTCAAGATTCCAAAAATTTTAATTCTTTTAGGTGGAAGCATTTTCTGATGGACCTTTCCATTATTACCATAGAGCTATGCTCTTTTAAGGAATCTTATTTCCCTGAGACCAGAGTTTGACAAGTGTCACTCTGTGACAGAGCTTTGCTCTGAAAGAGGAGATTTTCTCCTTGTCTCTAGGGATTCTTCCCTTTTTTTTTATTAATGGGAATGTTTTCCTGGGGACCAACTGACAATCTCATCCAATGATGAGGTTGTCTTATTAACGGACGTATTGTCATCCAGATTTTGTGGGTCCCCCTTCGGTCTCCTACCCACTGCACTGCTGTGTGGTGTAATTAATTAATTTTAATTAAATTAATTTTTAATTTAATTGATTAATTAATGCATTTTTTTTCTTTTTTAAACGCTAAGCGTTGGAATTGCAACACTAACGGCTAATTTCTGTTCACTTGCAGCGATCATGTCTCTCGACACCTCATTCCCGTTTGCTCGTTCAGAGGAGGGATTTCCCGAAGCACCCTTGGATCGTGAAGTCCTGGCCATGATTAGAGAATACGACCCGGAGTACAAGAGTCTCCACCTTTGGGGGTCGTGGTATAAGCAGATCATTATGGGTCGACGCAGCTTCACATGCGCAGTGCCGTCCGAGCCCATCACGGCGATTCACTATGCTACCCCACCCTGGGTGCAGTATGCCGTGGAGTTGGTGGATTGGACATCGAAGGGCTTTCTACATCCCGCCATAGATGCGATACCGGTTCAGCGTCCCATGGTTTTGGACATCCTAGGACGCCGTATCTGTCAAGGTGAAGCACGACCCTAGGGGCAATCATATAACCTTGGTCTGATCCCCCGCCACCCGATTGACTATCTGCCGTGGGCCCGGTACATCCTGTCGACGAAGAAGTCGCAGTTGATAAGATTAGGACTGTACACCGCGGTCTACGTCTCTCTCTTCCAGTATCCCACGCTCCCCACCTGGTGGTTCAAGGCTTTCCTGGAGCAGTGGAATATTCCTACCTACACTTTCCTTGCCATGGATCGGGAAGTGTCCATCTCTTTGGAGGAGTTCACGGAGGTATCCGGTCTACCAGTCATGGGGGAACACTATGAAGAGCTGCTCCCGACAGATGAGTACGTCTTCGGTGCTAAGCCGGTGGTAAGGGGGATCATGCCGGAAAACGCTGTTCAACACCAATTCCCAAGCCTGATCAAGGTGTTGAACATCTACGAGTCCCTTTTTATCGAACATGGGAGTCGAGGAGTTAATTTTGAGGATTTCATCGCTCGTTTCCTTCGCCCAAGCGGCATCTCATCAGAAGCTGCCAAGTTTGCCACCCTGGATGACCCTTTCAGTCTAGGTTTGGATAACCTGCCGGTGAAGGAGATAGACCAAAAGGGTTTTTTTCTTCCGGACTTCCCGACTATATCTTTTGCAGAAATCGCGGCCCCCGGGATGGACGAGGAGGCCTTTTTCTTAGGACTTCTCGGATTGTGGCTGAGTTGGTTTGCGATCCCAATGCACTCTCATTGTATGCGGCCCTCTGTCTTTTACCCAGCCCACCGGATGGCCATCGGGGTAAAGGTGGCTGTGGGGATCGCCGGCTTGGCGCACTTATACCATGGCCTCAGTCGAGCAGCGGATGCTAATGAACCCGGGGTACTGCACGTGGTCTTCCCGATGCACTACTTTGCATCATGGCTCGAGCTACATACGGCGGGTGTCTTCGGCATGCATAAAAGGCCCTCGTTCTTTGACAAGTGCGGTTTTCCTCGCATTATACAGCTGATCGGCGCATCAATTGTAACCCCATCACCGCGGAACGCCAGGGGTTTACTCCTTCGCCCTCATACCGTTGGAGCCGGGATGTCCTTTGTCGATAAGGTATTGACCATTGGAAATGTGTCTACCACTGCGACGCGGCCATTACAAGATGTCTTTAAGGATGGAGCCTCAGTTTTGATGGCTCGGGAGACCCTTCACTTATATTCCATTAGACCGAGTTTCCTAGTTTTAGGCAGAATGGTGTGGCAATTTTTATGAGGTACAACCCGCATCGTTTTGCTCAACAACTGGGCTACGATCAAGGGGTCCCCTTAGAAGCCTTCTTGCTGGAACCCGCTGCCACTGAAGAAGGGATGGAGAACGCGCTGCACCATTTCATGCGCCTGAATACGAGCTATCGTTTTTTTATCAATGCGCCGGCTTACGCTCCGCGACTCCTCAATGTGTACAAAGACTGGTACAATCATGCAACAGGAGCAGTTATAAAGGAGGAAAGGCGACTGCTGGTCGATCGTAAGGGTGTGCCTCCAGGTACCGATCGCAACGCTCCTTTGGTTCCTAGGACTCCAGTAGTCGCTCCTCTAAAAGAGGTTAGAATCGTGCCACCACGTGCGCAAAGTCCTCCACGTGGATTGTCGCTCCCTGATATCACAGATCCACCTGCAGCGCCCTGTGCTCCAGTGGAGACAGTGGTTGTAGTTTCGCCAGAGTCTGGCATGGGTGCGGACATCGGAACCCGCCGTCCCAAGGTGGCTGCTAAGCGTAAGTCAATCCCACGTGAGCCTAGGGTCGGAGGGCAGAAGAAAAAGAAATCGCTCTTCGCTGCAGATGTCGTGTTCGGTCAGGAACCCCATGCTCCCTACGCCGAGGGCCTGATCGAATATGGGACTAACGAGGGATTAGTCATGCTGCCGCCGGATGACACAGACCTGGAAGCCGCTCTCGAAACTTCAGCGTGGTTGGCAAAGCGTGACGCGTGGCTAGCTGAGCTTGCGCAATCAGGTAACTACTAGTCGCATTTTCTTTATTGCATCATATTCTTCTCATTGCCTTTGACTAACGTTTTTCTTTCTTTTCTTCCAACAGGCATCACTGATGAGGAAGCCATTGCCGCTTCACTCAAGACCTTCTAAGAGGAGGAACGCCTTAGAGCGTCTTTAGGCCTCAGTAAGTTTCGATTCATCAAGTTTTCATTTCCCTTGTGTTATGGTCGATCTAACTTTCCCTTTTTATCACAGGAACCTCAATGCCGCTCCCGCCAAGTGATGCAGATGTTCCGCCAGCTGCCGATGTTCCCGCTTCCTCTGTGCCACCGCAGGAGGTTCGTCTTGAAGAGCCAATGAGAGATACCTTAAAGGCTCTGGAGGCATCTCTGAACGAGGATGACGACACCTTGAAGGAAGCATCACAGAGGTCCATCACGACAGCCCGGGAGGAACGGAAGCGATCGAGGCGCGAAGCAAAGGCACGCATGGCTGCCTTGGCTATGGGAGTGAGCCCCAGCACCGTCCCTCCTGCTGATACTCCTTCCAAAGAGGCCCCTGTCGTCCTCCTATCCATTGCTCGCAGACAAGTGGCGCGCGCAGCTCGGAGCGCAAATGATAAATCCACTTCAGGTAATATTTCTCCCAAGATTTTGTTGTAAGATTTATAATGCCATCGGTTCTTATATATTTTATCTTATAGGGCTAAGTCCAACCGAGGGGGAAGCGGAGACCGTTGAACCCAAGGAAGCAGAGGAGGCGGCACCTACCGAACCCGAGCCGTCGGTGGGCAACGTTGCTGAGGCTTTGGAGCCTGAGGTGGAGGTTGGGGGGTCTGTAACCGAGAAGGTCATTGATGCCGAGCCTGAAGTGGCGGCAGATGAAATGATCATTATAACCGAGCCCAGGGTAGTGGCGGACGAGGCGCTTGAGGCCGGCGACCTTGTGGTGGCGGCGGATAAGCCGATGGAGATCGCGGAGCCCGAGGAAGTAGCGGGTGAGATGGGCACGACTCTTGGGGAAGAGTCAGCCGCTCTCTCTCAAGAGTCCGGCAATGCTCCGATCATTGCCCTCCCCGTCTACGATCTTCCGCCGTCTCCTGGCCGCGCAAGCACGACGACGGTCCCCATCGAGTCGGGTGATGAGGCCACGGGCGGTGGCCTCATGTCAATAGAAGAGGGAGTAGCCTCCGTTTCAGCCGGTAGCTCATCAGGTAAATCTCAGGTTTCTGTCTTTCTTTACCTCATAATCCTTTCTGACAAGTTCATCTTTTCGTAACGTAGGTGCAGCCAGTGCCGATGCCCCACTGCTCGAGGGAGCGCCTTCAACGACTGCCTTGGCGGTGGTCACCTCTCAACCCTCTCTCATACCCTCAAAGATGTTGGAAGGTATGGGTTTGCAATTTATTAATCTTATCTTCCAAACGCATAATTTGTGTACTAAAGTCACACTGTTGTGTCTTTCAGGAGTGCTTTTTGACCATCTCTATCAAGTGTTAGCTCCCACACTTCTCCTTCCCATCTGAATTTGCCTCTCCCTCTAGTGGCGCTGGTGAGTACCGTTCCCTATTGATATCTTTGTTTTTCAGTGGTAGAATTATTTTTAACTCTCTCTTGTCCTGACTGCAGTGTTACGAATCGAAGGGGGAGAAGAAAGATCGGTTGCGCCACCGGCCCTTCCGGCCTTGCCACCAGCTTCAACTGGTATAGTAAGCTATCTTATCAATGACGTTTTCCATATCTATTGAATCATCATCTAATCGCATTTTGTCTTTTCAGCTGTCGTTCCGGTCTTGGAGCCTTTTGAGTCTCATATTACAATGCCGGCCGGCCCTTCCCAGAGACGTCCGTCCTCAAAAGGTGCGGCGAATAGTCTGCGCATGTTGAGCGACCACATCGAGGAACTCGACGTCGAGACTCCTACGTCTGCTGCGGACTTCGCTACGACGGTTAACCCGATGTTGGTGATATTTGCCAATTTCCATGACGAGGGCATCGTCGCCTCTTGGGTTAATCACTGTCGGGAGATTGAGGCTCGCCTTCATCAGCTGGAGTCGATGCGTCTCGCCCCTGAGACTTTAGCCGTGAGCAATGAAAAAGCAGCATGGATCAAGGAAAGCGCTTCTTACGTCCGCCACTTAGAACAAGAAGCAGCTTTAAAGCTACAGGAATGCCAAGAGACCTCGAGCGAGACGGCCCGTCTGCATGCTGAGGTTGAGGTGAATGCTGCCCAAGTAAAGGCTATCTTTGAGGGTCTCCTAGAGCGCATCTCCCATGGGCTAAACTTGAAGCGAAAGCTTGATATTGCCGAGCGTGACATCCCAGGCCGTGAAGCTGCTCATCAGGCCGTTAGGGAGCAGCTTGCATCTGTCTTGCAGCAGCGGGCTCAAATGGAGGCAGAACTGGCGGTGGTGGCCGATCAGGAAAGAGTGTGGAAGGAGGTGTGCGAACAATTGCAAGAGTTATGCAAGACGCTTCCTTCCCAGTAGTTCTCCTTGTACCTATATACTTGTAAAATTTTCTCTTTTTCGAATAACATGTATCTATTCTTTATTCTTTTGTACGATTTACCTTGTACTTGATTGAATTAATAAATAAAGATACACATTTTTTCTCTGCAATGTCTTGTATGCTCTTTGTTTTCTCCCTTCTCTTATTATCAGCATGCTGTCTTGATAAACATAATTGACAGATAACTTAGTTTTTTCCAAGAGATAGCGATGGCTTAGGCCGCAGGTTCGGATCTGCTGCCTAAGACTTTTCAACTCTATGAGCCGTGAGGGTCTCATAGAGACTTTTCTCCCTACGGATCGAGAGGATCTCATAGGTGGATTTTCTCCTTGGGAATCGTGAGGATTCCCAAGTGCATTTCCTCTTATAAGTCGTAAGGATCCTATAAGAGAATTTTCCCTCTTACGAGTCGAGAGGACTCGTAAGTGTTTGGTGGGTTGACTTGTTTCCGGGTCGAAGTATTGCTCCGACGGGGAGGTCGTTGGCTGACTTGTTTTCGCGACGGAGGTCGTTGGTTGACTTGTTTCCGTGACGGAGGTCGTTTGTTGACTTGTTTCCGCGACGGAGGTCGTTTGTTGACTTGTTTCCGCGACGGAGGTCGTTGGTTGACTTGTTTCCGAGACGGAGGTCGTTGGTTGACTTGTTTCCGTGACGGAGGTCGTTGGTTGACTTGTTTCCGCGCCGGAGGTCATTTATTGACTTGTTTCCGAGACGAAGGTCGTTGGCTGACTTGTTTCCGCGACGGAGGTCATTGGCGACTTGTTTCCGCGACGGAGGTCGTTGGTTGACTTGTTTCCGCGCCGGAGGTCGTTTGTTGACTTGTTTCCGCGACGGAGGTCGTTGGTTGACTTGTTTCCGAGACGGAGGTCGTTGGTTGACATGTTTCCGTGACGGAGGTCGTTGGTTGACTTGTTTCCGCGACGGAGGTCGTTGGTTGACTTGCTTCCGAGACGGAGGTCGTTGGTTGACTTGTTTCCGAGACGGAGGTCGTTGGTTGACTCTAGGTTATCTGTGAACCGTAGAGTCTTGGAACTGGGGACTTTGCCGTGGCTCTGATTGGTGATGTCACGTCTATGTCCTGTTGGAATGAGAAGGGACGCCGCTGTTAGTATCCAGGCTGTAGATGCGGTCGTCGAATTCTGACTTCCCTTTAACGCAGCCTGGTGGGGAATTGTAGTCCCCTTTCTTTTTTTTGTTTATGTTTATGGATTGTATACAGGGGGTCACTATGGACTTACCTGCAGGGCAAAAGTTTCATTCATTTTTATTGTTTTATTTCCGCGATGCTCTATCATTTCAGCTTTTATATAGCGAAGGTCGCGATTGCCCAATCATTTCGGCTATTTTTCGCGGTGCCCAATCATTTCGGCTATTTATTTTATTTTACTCGCTGCTTTTTATTGCGAGTTGCCCAATCATTTCGGCTATTTTCCATGCATACATTTTCTTTACTTGCTGCTTTTTATTGCAAGCTGCCCCATCATTTCGGCTATTTCGTATGCATGTGCGGCCTACCGGCTTTTCACCGTAAACCTGAAATTAGACACCGATTTCGGCATCAACACCGCTACAACTGGGATATTTCCAGGAGCGAATCATCATTTGCCTCTGTCGATGTCGAACAAAGGTAGCTTAGCGAACAGGGTTAAGGTCCTGTCGGCTAAGGCTTTTGACTTCATGAGCCGTAAGGGTCTCACAAAGGTATTTCTCCCTACAAGTCGTGAAGATCTCGTAGGTGTATTTTCTCCTTAGGAGTCGTGAGGATTCCTAAGTGTATATTCCTCTGTAAGTCGTAAGGATCCTACAAGAGGGTTTTCTCCTTGTAAGTCAAGGGGACTTATAAGGGTTGTTCATCATGCGTACATATCCCCAGTCATAGATAGGACTTGGTTAGGGAAATGTTTATTCGCGCCCGTAGATTGTATACAAGGGTCAGTATTGAGCCACTTGTAGGGGATTATCGAAGATTGTGGGGGGGTTGCTTAAGCACAGGTTGAGGTCTCTGTAACTTAAGACTTTCAAATCCTATGAGCCGTGAGGGTCCCATAAGAGAGTTCTTCTTACGAGTCGTAAGGATCTCGCAAGTGTATTTTCTCCTTAGGAATCGTGGGGATCCCTAAGTGTGCTGCTCCCTTATGAGTCGTAAGGCTCTCACGCGGGTGGTTTCTCCTTACAAGGTCGAGGGGACCCTGTAAGTGTCTTTTAACGAGATTGCGCGCTTTCGGGTTTTCACAAACACTCGCCAGTAGTCCTGCTATTTTTACTCACGGAGCCTTTTCAGGTTTTCATCCGTGCCCATTTTGCTTATGGACATATCTTTTTTTTATTCTTTTTATTCTTTTTTTTTACGAGGTCGCGCCCTTTCGGGTTTTCACGAACACTCGCTGGTAGCCCTGCTGTTTTTACTCACGGAGCCCTTTCGGGTTTTCATCCGTGCCCATTTTGCTTATGGACATACCATTTTTTTTATTCTTTTTTTTACGAGGTCGCGCCCTTTCGGGTTTTCACGAACACTCGCCGGTAGCCCTGCTGTTTTTACTCACGGAGCCCTTTCGGGTTTTCATCTGTGCCCATTTTGCTTATGGACATACCGTTTTTATATATATTTTTTTATTTTTATATATTTTTTTTATTTTCTTTTATTCATCTCGTCAGCCTGAAGATGCTGCGGTAGTAGTTTAAGGACGTTTCGGTCCGTTGTTAGTTTAAGGACGTCCCGGTCCATCATTAGTTTAAGGACGTTTCGGTCCGTTATCCAGTTTTAGGAAGTAGTGGTCCGTTGGGTTTCCTCTATGAATGAGCATGCTGCCCCCGGCATATCCATCTTCTTCGGAGCATGTGGTTGGGGCGGGCTCACTTTCCAGTTTTCGGACAGCGCGAGTTCACCTTGTTGGTTCTGGTCTTCAACCCAGTTTTTGAAGATGAAGCAATCTTCGAGCGGATGACTTACTGCTCGATGGTTGGGGCAGTAATTAGGATCGTTTACATCTCCTGGTTGTAGTGGACGTTTCGGAGTCGACAGATTGACGAATCCGTTGCGCACTGCCAGTTCAAACAGTTTCCTCGTTTTATCCTGGGGAAACGAGTAAGGACGTCCTAGTCTTTCCTCAAGTGATGGACGTGGACGCATGTTGTTTTGGCGAACAATCGATTTCGAGTTGCTCGGCTGTTGTTGAGTATTGGCGATGAAGGTCATTTTTTTCTTTCCTTTATCCTTTTTGTTCGCTCCGTCATTCGCGGGTCCGAGATTCTTTCCGGGTAATATGCCCTTGCATGGATGAACGTTCTGATAATTCTTCAGTTCTTCAGAGGTGGATTCCTTGAAGAGAGGGTTGAAGGCTGTTTTTTCATCGGGGTCGTTCCTATGGCAATTGTCGGTGACTCTTTTATGCTCATCTGTCGTATTTTTCGGCCGTCTACGAGCTTCCCGCTTTGTTCTGTTGATGTAATGCTTGTGAGCGACATACCCCTGCCACCAACACTTAAAGGAGTCGCAGTCTTCAGTAGCGTGTGCGATCTTCTGATGATATAGGCAATAATTAGGATGCATCTTTATTCTATCGAGAGTGTTTTCTTCAGAGGGTGGTAGCTTCATTCCCATTGATATGGCTTTAGCAAACCTTTTCCTCGTCTTGAATTTGTTTTTATCAGCATCGGATGTCTTTTGATTTGATGGGAGTGCCTCGACTCTTTCGTCCAGTCGGCAATGTTTAGCTCCTTCCAGTATGGCCATTTCACGTTCTTGATTGGCTTTAACTTTCAGACGAATCTCATTCAGGAATGCATCGATCATCTCATCTGATGGCCGCAGAATTTCTGGTTCAGGGTCCGCCCTCGGTTTCTCGGCACAAGGGGTTTCCTCATTTTCCGTCAACGAATGGGAAATCATATGACAGCTCGCCACGTATTCCTCAAATTCATCCAACGAACTTTCTCCCTCATCTTCCTCTTGAAAGACGTGGTTGAGAAACTCTTGGAGTGTGATGGGAGTCCATGCTTTCTGGTTGTATTCCTCCAGCGCGTCAATTTGTTTTTACAAGTCCGTGCGCTTGTCGCCAGGCTTCACGGGCTTCTTGGATTTTTTCTTCTTCTTCTTTGAAGATTTTGACGGCTGGTTGTGAGTGCTTGGGCCACCACCATCAGTCTTTGGAGTTGGACGCGGCTTCAACATCCCCTCAATGACCTGTGGTTCCAACGGGTTCTTCCATTTGATCGCTGGGCATGCCTGAAGATCGTTCAGCATTCTCTTTGTATTAGCTGACAGCACAACCTCCCATGGGGCTTCTTCGACGAGAGAGCACGTTGCCCCCGGCATATTCATCCTTTTAGAGGCGTGAGGTTGTGGCGGATTCACCTTCCATCTATCGGATAACGCGAACATGCCCTGTTGGTACTGGTCTTCAAGCCAATTTTTGAAGACGTAGCAATCTTCAATCGAATGACCCAGTACTCGGTGATAGGGACAGTAGTTGGGCTCGTTTACATCATTTGGTTGCGATGGACGTTTTGGCTCCGGCAGACTTATGAGTCGGTTGCGCAACGCCAGTTCGAACAATCTTCTCGTTTTATCTCGGGGAAACGAGTAAGGACGTCCTAGTCTCTCCCCAAGGGGTACTTGTGGACGCATATTATTTTGACGAACAACCAGATTCGAGTTGCTCGGCTGTTGTTGAGCATTAGCGACAACGATCGCTTTCCCCTTCCCCTTCTCATTTCGGGAGTCCGGCTTTGGAAGAGGAGGTCTATGGCCCATCTGATCCATTTGGGCCAGCTTATCAATCAGGGTCTGGAAGGTAGTCGGTTTGAAGAACATCATAAATTGGGACATGGTTGCTTGTGGATCAAGGGTTCCCACAAACATACATACTGCAGGGGCTTCTTCAATGCGTTGCTCGCACTTTGACTATAAGTTCCGCCATCGTATAGCATATTGAACCCATATCTCGCCTGGCTTCACCCTGGCGTTAATCAATGCCGTCATCGGGGTGCGTTCACTGGCGCTCGCAAAACGCTGGGTAAACAACAGCTCCATCTCCACGATGGTCTTGATAGAGTCGATCGGGAGCTCAGAGTACCACTCGAACGCTGTATCTGATAAGCTTCCAACGAACTGGCGAAGCAACAGTTTATCGTCGCCGCCAGTGTTGCCGCAGAGTGCCCTGAACTGGGCAACATGCTGGTGGGGATTTCCCGTCCCCTTATAGACATAGAACTTGGGAATGGTATAGCCCTGCGGGTACTTGATCTGGTCGTACCAGCTCGGATACGGTCGCCCCGTTTTTACGACCTGACCGGTTGCTTCAGTCGCCTGATAAACCCGGATCTGTTGAGCTATGTATTCGTCTAGGTCAGCTTTGGAGATTGCCTCCTCCTTGGCTGTTGACAGAGCCGGTGGAGGATTTGACGTTTCTCCCCTATCGTCTTTAAGGATGATCGGGGGATCTTCAGCGGGAGGGTCTTGCTGAATCATCATACCCACCATGTCTTGGAACAGGAGGGCCATTTTCTTTATGCTGGCTGATTGTTCCGCAGCCTCTTTATCCTTCTTCTCCAATATCCGGCGAAGGAATTCAGCGTCAGTTTCCTGTTCCTGACGTTCATCCGAGGATGTTTCAGGGCTTTCTTTTGGCCCAGTGAGTGCGGGCATCGTGTTCATCATCTCCTGGAGCTTTTGCTGTTGCTCCTAAGCCTTGGTCATTGACCGTGTAAGCGGTCTATGACCCGTGGATGCACGACTGTCCTCCTTTCCTGACGCCATGTATACTGTATGAACTATTATGCCCTCGGACTTAGGGCATTTAGGTTCACCATCTTTGGCATTTGCCGCGGGTGCGGGGGTCTTCTCCGGCCTTCTTCTTTTGTGGGCCGTCGAAGTTGAAGGGGCCGTTGCAGTGGGCACCCTGGCGACTGTTGTCCTCTGCTGTTTAATAGGACGGTCATTTTCTTTTTACACCTTCACCTTCTTCTGTTGACGAGAGTGATCTGGGTCAATCACGGAGTCTTGAACCCTCCACCAAACTTTATAAATCTTTGAGGACAGCCGTTGAGGGGGTTGTTCCTGCTTTATTTCTGGAATTCTCTCCATAGGTGGAGGAGATCTTTTTAGTGTAGCAGTTGGAGAGTTCTTACATACTCTCCTCAGCAGTTCAAAGCTGTTCTCAGTTGGAACAGCAGCGTTGACTTCCACCACTGAAGCCGGTGGAGTTAGCCCTGAGGGGGAGTTGCCCCCTGCCTTCCTTACTCATCGCCAATGGCGACGTCGAGCATGACGAGCCGTTGGGACTGGCTCGGAGATAGAGACAGCTTCTTTTTGCCCCCTGTCTGAATGAGTCGCCGCTGGTGTTAACCTCTTAAAGACTGAGGTTGTCCTTTGAGGGATGATATTCAACCTGTCGAAGACTGATCCTCGAGCAGGGACAGGAATAGTCAGTGTTGAAAAGACTGACTCTTTGACAGGGGAAGCCGCCTTGACGACTTCTGGAGCAGCGGTTATTGCCTTCCTTGGGACAGCCACCTTGGGATTCACAGGCTTCTTGGCGGGCCCCTCGGAGTTTTGATCCAGCCTGGCGAAGACGGAGGCTGTTGGTTTGGTAGTGGACGACTCGTTGACAGGGGCCATCGTAGCAGTGAGCCGGTCGAAGACCAACTTCTTGTTCGCTTCTGGTGCAGGTATTGGCATAGAGAAGCTTGTAGGTGGGATCATGGTCCCGAAAAACAGGCCGGTGGTGGCCTGAGTCACCTGTTCTACCGGCAGAGCGAGGAAGGAGGCCGCTTGGGGCCCATATGCTACACCTCCAGGTGAGGTGGAGCGTCCGTTGCAGTGGCACTTCGAGCAGTGGGTGTAGTTAAAGGCCATTGATGCTTGAGTTCTGCGCCAGGCAAAAGACCAAATCTTAGTAACTTGAAATCCAAAGGCAACCGTTAACAAACCGCGATTGGTTCACGAAGACGACACACGAAGTGTGGAGTGGAAAGAGGAAAAGGTCCCACCGGGCGTGCCAGAATCTGTTCCCCTCCGAACGGCGGCGCACAGGACTGCGAAGTCCTGACGCTGAGATTCAGGGCAGATGCTATTTGGTTTTATCCGTCCACCTCTCCGAAGATGCCAAGTTGATTTATGGCACCGTGTATCGGAGGTTTAGACGGATGCGGCCGATGTAGCAGACTTCGTCAGATTCCGCCTCGCTTGAGAGGTTTTTGATTTTGGGGACGCTCTTCCCTGCAGGCGCAAGCCCCTGCAGTTAATTACGCTACCGCATCGCGGTAACCACTTTCTCCTTCTCCAGAATTTCACTTCGTGTCGTGTATGTTTGTTTTGTTTGTGATTGCCCGTGGATTGTATACGGAGACTGAGTAATGCCGTCGCCTGTAGGACGTGGATTAGTCCAAATCCGTATTTACTTAGATTTGGGTATGATGTTTTTAGTTTAAGGATACGTTAGCCGTATTGAGACTAAGATCAATTTAAACATTCATTAAGGATACGTTAGTTCTGTTTTGAGACTAAGATCAACTTAACATGGTGATCCATTTAATATATGGCCGTCGGGACTCGTCACCTCTCTGACGTCGCTAAAGGATTACAACGACAGGTGTCAGAGGAGTTCGGAGATGTACCCTTGAACCAAAGTTGATTTGGAGTTTTATAGTCCATTTGAATGTTTAAGGATACGTTAGCCGTGTTTGGGGCTAAGATCAACTTAAACGGGACCGTTTAGATCCGGCAAAAGAGCATTTGGAGGCTCTATTGTTCCAGTTTAGGGACGTGGTGGTCCATGTTCCAGTTTAGGGACGTGGTGGTCCATCGCCAGTTTAAGGACGTGGTGGTCCATCATTAGTTTAAGGACGTTTCGGTCCATCATTAGTTTAAGGATGTTTCGGTCCTGACATTAGTTTAAGGACGTTTCGGTCCACGAGTTTAAGGACCCCGCAGTCCGTATTCATATGTGGTCGTCGGCACCCGTCACCTCTCTAACGTCGTTGAAGGATTACAACGGCAGGTGTCAGAGGAGTTGGGAGATGTACCCTCGAACCGGAGATAAATTGATTTAAGAGAGCAATCTTGCTCAATCAATTTAATTTGAGGACTTACGGCCAAAATTGGGCTAAGTCCGGTTGAAAATGTTCAACATTTTATCTGCTTTTGCATTGCATTTCTTTTTATTTTTATTTGGGCTCTACCCATAAAAGATGCAGAGCATCAATTTGTTTTGGGCTCTGGCCATTTATAAATAATGCAAAGCATCTACTTTGTTTGGGCTCTGCCCCTTTTAAAATGCATAGCATTTTTTATTATTTCGTTTGGGCTCTGCCCATTTATAAATGATGCAAAGCATCAATTCTGTTTGGGCTCTGCCCTTTTTATTGCTTTGCAATTTCATTAGGCCTGCTTGGTCTTTTTGATTTGGGCCTGGCCCTTTAGCAAAAGAAATGCATTGCATTTTCAGGCGCTTTGCGCCAATCAAAGAGCGCAAGCGCTTGTGATGATGACACGTGTCATGCAGCGCAGTGCGCTGCGCTGGTGCGCTGCGCTTGCGCTGCTGACACGTGGCGCACTCTGGTGAGTTGCGCCAATTACAGATAGCAAAGCTCTATCTTAAGGCGCATAGCGCAAGTGGTTTAGATGCTGACACGTAGCGCTCTCCCAAGAGCGCAACAGCGCAGTTTGCAAGTGCAAAGCACTCTAAATTTGAGAATCTTTTAGATTCAAGAACCAAAGGTTCATAAAAGTGCAAAGCACTATATTTTTTTATTTTTGTTTCTTCTTGTTTTAAAGAACCAATGGTTCATGAGTAGTGCAAAGCACTGTTTTTATATGAAG
This sequence comes from Agapanthus africanus, assembly GCA_030015575.1. NCBI lineage: Eukaryota > Viridiplantae > Streptophyta > Magnoliopsida > Asparagales > Amaryllidaceae > Agapanthus > Agapanthus africanus. The sequence goes on along the minus strand of JASDDO010000001.1, from coordinate 113,328,280 downwards.
ATCGTTGATCTGGTTTTTTAGATCAATGATCTATTAGAAGAAATTTCTTCTCTCTTATGAAGAATTTTACCTTTTTTCTTGGAATTTTTCTCAGAGTTCTCTCTGATTGAAGCTCTTGATTTTTTTTAAGAAATGTTGATGCCTTTGAATTGAGGTGTAGGGTCCTTTTTATAGTGCCCATAAATTAGTTAATTTTGTTAAAGAGATTTTTCTCTGAGTGATTTGGGGAATTTTCTCCACCGTTGGATCTTTGATCCAAGGGCTTCTGTTTTACAGAAGAAAACCTTCTTGTTTTAATAAGAACAGAAAAGATTTCTTTAGAATTTTAATTCTATTTGGCGCAAATGCCCCAGCGCATGACACGTGTCGCACAGCGCAGCGCAACTGCGCTAGCGCATCTGCGCTGACACGTGTCGCGCAGCGCACAGGGCAGCGCAACTGCGCTAAGGCATCTGTGCTGACACGTGTCGCGCAGCGAACTGCGCTAGCGCATCTGTGCTGACACGTGTCACGCAGCGCAAAGCGCAGCACAACTGCGCTAGCGCATCTGCGCTGACACGTGTCGCGCAGCGCAGTGCTTGCGCAACTGAAGCGTTGCTTCCTTTAATTTTAGTTTAAATAGAGCTTTGCTCTGATTGGGCACGCCTTCTTGGGCGCTGTGCTGATGTATCAGTGCCTGACATGTGGCGCGTTGCGCCTGAGATTTGAAGCCTTGCTTCAAAAATTTGAATTTTGAATTTCAACACAGCTTTGCTCTGATTGGGGGAAACATGCTTCACCTTCAAAGACTGGGTAGAAAACCAGTATCAACAAGGCTGGTTTACGTTATGCGACAGCTGGAGGGTAACCCCGCCGCAAAAGCACGTGCCAAAAAGGACCTATACCGTCGGGATATTGTTAGGTCCACATTACCCACCTCGGTTCTTTCGGAGAGGCGGAATAGGTAAAAATCAATTTTTTCCTCATTAGGTAACATGGACCATCCATGAAGGATCTTTGCTAAACAAAAACTAACAAATAAACTACAAGTATTAGCTACTATGTAGAATAGTTATACCTAGGTCTTGAACTCCTTCTCTTCTTTTGTGGTTCTCCTCCTTACTTGCTCCTTGTAGTGGTTTGAATGGCTCCTTCTCGTCGTCTCCTCTTTGCCGAAGATAGATCCACCCGAGGGCCTCGAACTTGAGCTCCTACCTCAACCTAGAGGTAACTAAGGTGCTTGGTTTGCTAAACCTAGAACCCTAGAATGAGTAAAGAGGAGTTATGGTGGTTTAGTCTCAAAAGCTTATGATTTCCAACTCATGGAACACTTAAACTTTAAGAGAGGAAGAGGGAGAGCTTTCTTTCAAGAGAGAGAAAGAATATGATAGAATGAGCTCTCATCTTGCAACTATGATCACATATTTTGAATAATGATAATAATAATAATTAAGAATTGTGATGGTTAGTTTATGAATGACCATTATCATTTCATCATTTAATGCATTTTGCAAACAACAAGAAGCATCATTGAAATGAAATGATGATGATCAACAAGTCCACAATGGTCAACCGGTCAACAAAGTCAACAAGTCAACAAAAGTCAAATGTTTAACTCAACCATGGCATAATAATCCTTAATAAATATTATTAATCATATTTCTCATTCTCATTAGGGTTTGGAAAAGTCAACGGTCAACAACCCTAATGAGAAACCTCTGCCTCTGCCTCTGTCAACTGTGCATACACACCCGCATCCGTGTTCCGAGAAACACGAATACAATGAGACAAAACCAATCCCAAAACAAATACTAGGATCTGGCTTAAACCAAAGCCCGCTAGTGATAACTGCTCGGACACCAAACGTGCACAAGTGCGCGGATGTGAACGAACCACATCGCAAAACCATGCGACCTCTACTCTGTTTTGCCCAAAGGCGAATAACCCTCTGTGTGGGACTCTAAAGGCTCGACACTACGCTGGCAGTGGGTTTAACCACAGGCCGCAAGCGGTACTAGCTGTACGTAACGGTCCCCAGGTAGATGCCGATAAGAAGACTGATGAGGTGAACCCATCCGAACTCCTACTGAGCCTGAATGTGACAATCTCCGTACAGTCCGGTCTGTTCGTCTAAGAGTATCGCATGTCGGGCTTAGGGGCGGTAAACGTCAGTCCCCTAATAGCGGTACAAGTCGTGTCAGAGTGTAGCCCAGAACACCCTGAGAAACTACTGGTAACACTACCAGCAAATCTCGCTTGCTCTGGCCAGGGACGACTATGTGTAATGGCTCTCCTAAACACAGCGCGATATCAACTCCCAATACCGGGAGAGACGAATCCTGTCTAACCTTCACTGCCTCCAAGTGCTTCGGGACTGCACCCAACTACTAGCTGTTTGCATGACTCAGTAGAGCCGTGGTAGGGTAGTAATCTAAGAACAGTGGGAACACACTCGAGGCGAAGTGACAGTGTCAAGTCAGCGGACTAAGCTGTACTCATGTCACCTGGGAACTGTTAACTGACGATAGGTATAATACCAACCAACAGTTCCCGAGGAGTCCTGTCCGGTGTACTCGTAACCTAACGAACACCTGCATACTATCTCCAGTACGACGTACTGATGGCTGTGGGACAGACCATCTCCCCTGCTGGGACGAGAAGCGTATGCACCAGTCTACTCTGGAGTATCGATGCCCTGTCTCGATAATCCTACGACTAGGGACCAAAATAAGGATGTGCTTATAGACTACCCAGCCCCCACTAGTGTGATCGCCATCACAACGTCGGTAGTCAAGCAAAGATCCTGAGGGCTCCATCAATATGTAATAGCGATATGTTAAAAGAAACATATACACATATTAAGATAGAAACAAACCAAGTAGCATACTACTATACCGAGCAAGACTGTCGTAAACTCGTATATATATCCCAAGCCTCCAAAATGTATTATACAAACTAGTACTATACAATAATGGCCTCTAGGGCATACATATCCAACAATCTCCCACTTGCACTAAAGGCCAGTAATTGGTGTACCGCATACCCAACGTCTGCACTAAGGCCAGTTGCTGGCGTACCGCATACCCAATAGCTCAAAAATTCGCTCGAACTGTGTTTGAGGGAGGGCCTTTGTGAATGGATCCGCCGTGTTGTCTATTGTGTCCCCTCTCCGTACCATGATCTCCTGGCGATCAATGATCTCCCTGATCAGGTGATACCGCCTTAAGATGTGTCTGGATTTCTGATGGGACCTTGGTTCCTTCGCTAAAGCTATAGCCCCATTGTTATCGCAATACAAAGGTATTGGGTCAACAATGGACGGAACCACCTGAAGTTCACTAATGAACTTCTCCATCCAGACCGCCTCTTTTGCGGCATCGCTTGCAGCAATGTATTCAGCCTCCATCGTCGAGTCTGCGACGGTATCCTGTTTGGAACTCCTCCAACACACCGCCCCTCCGTTGAGGGTAAACACAAAACCCGAGACAGACTTGCTGCCATCTTTATCACTCTGGAAGTTTGAATCGGTAAAGGACTCGACCCTGAAGTCTCCATTACCGTAAACCAGGAATATCTCCTTAGTCCTTCTCAGGTACTTGAGAATGTTCTTCACTGCCGTCCAGTGGTTCTCACCTGGGTCTGACTGATACCGGCTCACCACGCTCAGTGCGTAAGGTACATCTGGCCTTGTACATAGCATCGCATACATTATAGATCCTATCGCCGAAGCGTAGGGTATAGTGATCATGCAAACCCTCTCCTCGTCAGTCTTAGGAGACATCTTCTTGGAGAGGGTGATTCCGTGCAATGCGGGTATATTACCGCGTTTGGAATCTTCCATACTAAATCTTTTTAGTACGGTCTCTATGTACCTGGACTGCGAAAGTCCTAGTAATCTCTTAGATGTATCTTTGTAGATCTTGATCCCCAGAATGTACGAGGCATCACCCAGGTCCTTCATGGAGAACCGTTGTGACAAGAATAGCTTGACCGATTGTAGCATAGGAATGTCATTTACTATCAAAAGAATGTTATCCACGTACAAGACTAGGAACACGAAAGTTCGTCCTACAATCTTCTTATAGACACAAGGTTCATCTTCGTTCTTAATGAAATCAAATTCCTTGATTGCCTCATCAAAACAGATGTTCCAGCTCCGCGATGCCTGCTTTAATCCATAAATGGATTTAAACAACTTGCACACCTTCCCGCTGCTCCCACTGTCTACGAAACCTTCTGGCTGATCCATGTAAACGCACTCTTCCAAACAGCCGTTTAGAAAAGCCGTCTTAACGTCCATCTGCCAGATTTCATAGTCATGGAAGGCAGTAATGGCAAGTAGGATCCGAATGGATTTGAGCATAGCCACCGGAGAAAAAGTTTCGTCATAGTCCACACCAGGTCTTTGACGAAAACCTTTTGCAACGAGTCTAGCCTTATAGGTTTCCACCTGCCCATCTACACCAAGTTTCCTTTTGTAGATCCATTTGCATCCAACGGGTTTTACCCCAGGTGGAGCAATATCCAAGGTCCACACTTTATTGGTGTACATGGACTCCATTTCGGATTGCATAGAATCCAGCCATTTATCAGAGTCCCTACTGATAATGGCCTGCCTGAAACTGGTAGGGTCATCTTCTTCCAAGATGCAATCCTCTCGATCCCCGTCTATGAGAAAACCGTAGTATCTCTCGGGCGGATGAGAAATCCTACCAGATCTGCGGAGTGGCTGAGGATCGTCTGGGGTTATTGAATCCTGAGGTTCTGTCAAATCTTCAGTTTCAGTTTGTGGTCGCTGAATTTCTTCCAATTCTACCGTGCTCCCACTAATTTCTTTTGCAAGAAACTCCGTTTCTAAGAAAACGACATGCTGAACAACAAACACCTTCTGTTCCTCGGTGTGGTAGAACAGATATCCATAACCATTCTTTGGATATCCCACAAACTTACATAAAACTGACCGTGCCTCCAGTTTATCTGGTTTATGCGTTTTAACATAAGCCGGACAACCCCATATCTTAAATCTTTTAAGATATGGATTTTTTCCATTCCATATCTCGAATGGCGTCTTAGGCACCGATTTAGACGGAACATCATTCAATAGATATGCCGCTGTCAAAAGCGCATATCCCCAAAATGAAAGAGGCAACTCAGCACTACTCATCATGGAGCGAACCATATCCAATAGGGTACGATTCCTCCGCTCCGATACACCGTTGTGCTGTGGTGTATAAGGGGGAGTAAGCTGAAAGAGAATACCATTCTCTTTTAAGTAATCTAGGAATTCCGTGCTTAAGTATTCCCCTCCTCTATCAGACCGGAGGATCTTGGTACTTTTGCCAGTCTGGTTCTCTACTTCGTTTCTAAATTCATTGAATTTCTCAAAAGCTTCAGATTTGTGTTTCATAAGATACACATATCAGAATCTAGAGAGATCGTATCTGAACTCTTCCTCTTGCGTGTGTTTTGTACATTGAGAATTGTATTCTGATTTAGAACGTAGATACCATTATACAGTGTACCTTCTGCAACCAGTACCTTATGAAGGTAAATGTTCATGATATTTCTATCAAGAACAAAGTTATATCCATCTTTATTGAGTAAAGAAACTGATATGATATTGCAAACCATGGAAGGTACATAGTAGCAATCGTTCAAAATCATAGTATTGCCATTTGGCAACACCAGGTGATATTCACCGACGGCTGCAGCATTAACTTGTGCTCCGTTCGCTACCCTGAGCGACATATCACCAGGTGCAACTTTCCTACTTTTTCTCAGTCCTTGCAATAAATTACAGATATGAGATCATGATCCGGTATCAAGTACCCAAGAGGTAGGGCTGACCGTAAAGCAGTTCTCAATTACAAGAACACCTGAACTAGATGCAAAACTTTGCTTCTTCTTCAACTGGGTATCCTCGGAATCCATACAATCCTCTTTCCCTTGCTCATACTTATGACTGTTGTCACAAGTTAGAGCCGAACCGACGTTTCCCAGCCCCGAATAAGAATTCGGATCGGTCAAGCGATACATTTTATTATCTTGATTAGGGCGTGAAATGGTTGCTACCTGGAGAGAGAGAAAAGAAACACTCAGCGTACGCTCTTGCATGATTAGATTGGTTTATTAATTTATCTAATCAGGATGGCTCCCACTGTTTCCTCAAATTCTTCATCAAACCTTTAAAAGAAGAACTAGTCGGGATTAATTGCACGTCATAATACTTGCTTAACCTTTCAACCAGGCTAGTGTTGGTACTTTAAGGGAGGTTTTCCAACGCTTTCGCGAAGTTCCTTAATTAAATAACCTCTTTTCCCTGGAGGCGTAGCCCCGCTAACACCGTTCTAGACACCTACTTGGTTTATATCATTGATTGTTAAGTGAAATAATCTCCCGAGAGTAATCCAACTCATCAGTGGGATCGGGATCCAACTATCATTGTGCGATGACCTAGATGGAATCCACTCTAGTCACCACACTCCAGAAGGTATGCTAAATCTGCAAGTTTCAGTTTCTTTAGAAACTCCCGATGTGGATTTTTGCCCCTAACGGTTTATGACCTTGACTAGGTCAACAAACCATAAACCGCTAGTCAAGTTCTACCCGTCATTATCTTGATTGCATTAAACCCACCCGTATGTGCCCTTGACTAGGTCAACAAGGCCGCACGACTGTCCTAACTAATCACATTGGCAATGCACCGAAAAATATCACTTAGCTACCATTCACTACGCCTTGAGTAGGTCAACACGAATACTAAATAATACCATTCTGAAATTACGGAGGGCTACGGCTGGGTTTTTGGCGAAAAACCCGTTAACGTAATGAACTTGATATCGTTGAAGGAACATGATTGCCTTTTTTTTTAAAATATAGTGGCGAATACTTTTGCTAAAGAGGTCGCTCCCTGTGAAGGGATCTCGGCTCTTTCCTCGTCGAATGAGGTGCAGGATATTCCAAACTGAATACCTCGATGCAAAGCAAGAATAATCGACTATAGTGAAGTTATTACCCTGACGCAAACTTTTGTCCAAGGGGTCACTCCCGATGAAAGGATCTCGGCCCTTACCTCGTTGAATGAGGTGCTGGGCATTCATAACCGAATACCTCTATTCAAAACAAAAGAGAACGTCCTTGCAATAACAGCTTTTTGAAAAATTGTTCCAACAACGTCTTTTAGGTTTGTTTTTTTCTTTGCATTAATATAATGCGTCCCATCAGTTATTCCTACCATTGCAGAAAACAACGAAAATATGACGTACGCTTATGCCATCCGCATTCGCTACGGGGCCCCGTCATCACCCGTTAGGTTAACTAACGACAGAGCGGGGGCTGGACTAGCGCGGATGCAAAACATAAGCAACGCCTACTAGATATCATATATAGATATATATATTCGTCAGATGCAATGATAGTCATTCCAGATCATAGATGAACACATTGGATATGCTAGGAATCCGCGCTTCGTTCGAGCCTGCAACGAAAGACGGATTACACGGTCGCGATGAATAGACAAACCCCACCCTAGACCCCTACGGGTGCGGCAAACTACCCGCCAAATACCCGAAGTGAAGCAGCCCCCCTCAACAACGTGAGTAGGCCACTCAGCACTTCAACGTACCCGGTAGTTTGTGCACCCCACCTTGGGTCTATCCTAGAAGCAAAAACAGTAAAAGAAATAATATACAATGGCGGCTACAACCTCATCCCGGATGTGCGGCCATAAAAATAATATTACATCAATTTACATATTACATCAAATGAAAGATAAAGAAACCCTCATCTCACAAAACCCCGGCTATTCATTCGCGACAATCCAACAAGTTCATATACACAATCCAACAACATTACAGATCACAGATATACATAACCCCCACTAATCGACGTATAGCGATTAGCCGACATTCAGTGCATATATCACATTACAGATATAACCAAATAGCTAAAGTTTATAGAACTTCGATCAAAATACCAATTTGTAACTACCCCAAACATAACATTGTTCTCTGGAAAATCTGGGCAGAAACAAAACATCTTAAAAATCCTAAAATACCAAACAGAGAAAACTGCAATAAATCGGAGTCGCGGCCGAGCGGCCGAGTCAACTCGGCCGCGGATCCACGGTGAAACGCATGGTTTCGCCGCGGTTCCGTGGCGAGTTGGCCGAGTCATGAGCTCAAATTTCTTGCCTGTTCCTAGAAAACCCTGCACCGATTTTTAAAGCATGTGGAATAATTTTTTAGAGCAGTTTTAAAAATCGGCAGAAAGTATGGTTTTTTGACATGTTTTCGGGATTTTTTCCGGATCGAAGTTCTAAACACTTTGCTAACAGTTAGTTGTTGTTTAACTAGGCTCTGATACCACTGTTAGGTCCACGTTACCCACATCGGTTCTTTTGGGGAGGCGGAATAGGTAAAAATCAAATTTTTCCTCACTAGGTAACATGGACCATCCATGAAGGATCTTTGCTAAACAAAAACTAACAAATAAACTATAAGTTTTAGCTACTATATAGAATGGTTATACCTAGGTCTTGAACTCCTTCTCTTCTTTTGTGGTTCTCCTCTTTGCTTGCTCCTTGTAGTGGTTTGAATGGCTCCTCCTCGTCGTCTCCTCTTTGCCGAAGATAGATCCACCCGAGGGCCTCGAACTTGAGCTCCTACCTCAACCTAGAGGTAACGAAGGTGCTTGGTTTGCTAAACCTAGAACCCTAGAAAGAGTAGAGAGGAGTTATGGTGGTTTAGTCTCAAAAGCTTATGATTTCCAACTCATGGAACACTTAAACTTTGAGAGAGGAAGAGGGAGAGCTTTCTTTCAAGAGAGAAAAAGAATATGATAGAATGAGCTCTCATCTTGCAACCATGCTCACATATTTTGAATAATGATAATAATAATAATAATTAAGAATTGTGATGGTTAGTTAATGAATGACCATTATCATTTCATCATTTAATGCATTTTGTAAAGAACAAGAAGCATCTTTGAAATGAAATGATGATGGTTAACAAGTCCCAATGGTCAACCGGTCAACAAAGTCAACAAGTCAACAAAAGTCAAATGTTCAACTCAACCATGGCACAATAATCCTTCATTAATATTATTAATCATATTTGTCATTCTCATTAGGGTTCGGAAAAAGTCAACGGTCAACAACCCTAATGAGAAACCTCTGCCTCTGCCTCTGTCAACTGTGCATACACACCCGCATCCGTGTTCCGAGAAACACGAATACAATGAGACAAAACGAATCCCAAAACAAATACTAAGATCTGGCTTAAACCAAAGCCCGTTAGTGATAACTGCCCAGACACCAAACGTGCACAAGTGCGCGGATGTGAGCGAACCCCGTCGCAAAACCATGCGACCTCTACTCTGTTTTGCCCAAAGACGAATAACCCTCTGTATGGGACTCTAAAGGCTCGACAATACGCTGGCAGTAGATTTAACCACAGGCCGCAAGCGGTACTAGCTGTATGTAACGGTCCCCAGGTAGATGCCGATAAGAAGACTGATGAGGTGAACCCATCCGAACTCCTACTGAGCCTGAATGTGACAATCCCGTACCGTCCGGTCTGTTCGTCTGAGAGTATCGCATGTCGGGCCTAGGGGGCGGTAAACGTCAGTCCCCTAATAGCGGTACAAGTCGTGTCGGAGTGTAGCCCAGAACACCCTGAGAAACTACTGGTAACACTACCAGCAAATCTCGCTTGCCCTGGCCAGGGACGACTACGTGTAATGGCTCTCCTAGACACATCGCGATATCAACTCCCAATACCGGGAGAGACGAATCCTGTCTAATCGTCACTGCCTCCAAGTGCTTCGGGACTGCACCCAACTACTACCTGTTTGCACGACTCAGTAGAGCCGTGGTAGGGTAGTAATCTAAGAACAGTGGGAACACACTCGAGGCGAAGTGACAGTGTCAAGTCAGCGGACTAAGATGTACTCATGTCACCTGGGAACTGTTAACTGACGATAGGTATAATACCAACCAACAGTTCCCGACGAGTCCTATCCGGTGTACTCGTAACCTAACGTGCCCCTGCATACTATCTTTAGTACGACGTACTGATGGCTGTGGGACAGACCATCTCCCCTGCTGGGACGAGAAGCGTATGCACCAGTCTACTCTGGAGTATCGATGCCCTGTCTCGATAATCCTACGACTAGGGACCAAAATAAGGATGTGCTTATAGACTGCCCAGCCCCCACTAGTGTGATCGCCATCACAACGCCGGTTGTCAAGCAAAGATCGTAATGGCTCCATCAATATGTATTAGCGATATGTTAAAAGAAACATATACACATATTAAGATAGAAACAAACCAAGTAGCATACTACTATACCGAACAAGACTGTCGTAAACTCGTATATATATCCCAAGCCTCCAAAATGTATTATACAAACTAGTACTATACAATAATGGCCTCTAGGGCATACATATCCAACAGATATGACCAGTTCAATATCAAAAAGGGAAGCGAACTCGTACCTGCAATATGATAACACTCTCAAAAGAGGGAGGCCACAAGACTATGAATGACCTCTACAGGTGCTTCACAAATGAAGACGAGGACGGGGTAATCTCAGAATTTCCACCAGCACTAAAAGAGCTGAAAGATGGGATACACACTATGACGGACAACCTAAGAAAAATTGGCTTAGGGACGAAAAATGATCCAAGGCCAACGCTCGTCAGTGAACTACTATCTGAAAAACAGGTGGCCACGTTAAAAGACGTGCTTATGCAGTATAAAGATTGCTTCGCCTGGAACTACTCTGAAATACTGGGTCTAGATCGAAAGGTGGTAGTACATAAACTGGCTATATCACCAGGAATAAAGCCAATCAAACAGGCACCTAGAAGAATGCGACTCGAACTTGAGATGAGCATCAACGTTGAGGTCAAGAAACTAATCGACTCCGGCTTCATTCAAGAAGTTCAATATCCCGACTGGATCTCTAACATCGTTCCAGTGATGAAGAAAAATGGGACGGTGCGCATCTGCGTGGACTTTCAGGACCTCTACAAAACTTTCCCGAAGGATGATTTCCCAGTATCTGTTACCGAGCTGATGATCGATAACACGTCTACCCATGAGGTCTTCTCTTTCATGTACGAATCATCAGGGTACAACCAAATAAAAATGCATCCTGAAGACCAGAAGCATACCACCTTCCGGACCCCAATGGGCATATTCTGCTATAAAGTGATGCCCTTCGATTTAAAGAATGCTAGCGCTACCTACCAGAGGGCCATGACAAAGATCTTCGATGACCTCATCCATGAGATTGTCGAATGCTACATCGACGGCCTTGTGGTAAAGAGTAAATCGTACGAGGAGCATTGGGAACATCTAAAAATAGTGTTCCAACGTCTTCGGAAGTATAATCTGAAAATGAACCCTCTAAAATGCGCGTTTGGAGTTTCCTCAGGAAAATTCCTAGGATTCATCATATGTCACCGAGGTATTGAAATCGTCCCCTCAAAAATCAAGGCGGTTATGAAAATTCCCATGCCAAGAACCCTCAAACAGTTGCGATCTCTTCAGGAAACCTCGCGTATATCCGGTGGATCATAACCAACCTCTCCGAAAAATGCCTTCCCTATAGTCATTTGATGAAGAAGGGGACCCCGTTCATCTGGGATCAAAAGTGTCAAAATGCACTGGATGAAATCAAGCAATACCTGCAAAATCCGCCGGTATTGACCGCTCCGGTTAATGGAAAACCCCTTATCCTATATACAACAGCCCTTGAGGGTTCTCTAGACGCATTGTGGGCACAAGAGAACAATCAAGGAAAAGAGAGAGCTCTGTACTATTTGAGTCGGGTTCTCCTGGGGGCAGAAAACAACTATTCCTCCATCAAAAAGTATTGCCTGGCACTGATCTTCACAATAACGAAGCTCAGACATTACGCCTTGGCACATGAGGTCCATCTCTTATCGAAGGTGGATCCTCACATACATCTAATGTCAAGGGCCATACTAATAGGAAGGCTTGTCAAATGGGCTCTCCTCCTGATGGAATTCTCGATAACGTATCGACCCCTTAAAGCAGTAAAAGGTCAGGCCATGGCTGACTTTCTAGCAGAGTATCCGATACCAGCCGACTCCCCCTTAAATTGCGAGTTGACAAACGAACACGTGTTCGATGCAATTGAAGAAGAAAATGATTCCCAATAGGAACTCTATTTCGATGGAGCATCTTCCATGAAGTATTTCGATGGAGCATCTTCCATGAAGCAGCAAAAGCAGAACACCCCTATAATCAAAACCAGGGTGGGCCTTATCTTCGTAACTCCTCAAGGAGGGATATTATGTTACGCCCTCTCCTTAATAGAGCCAAGCACTAACAACGAAGTTGAATATGAGGCTTTAATAGCAGGTCTCGAGATCGCTATCGACATGGGGATCAAAGACCTCCTCATATATGGAGACTCCCAGCTGATCGTTAGCCAAGTAAATGGCGACTATCAGACATGAAAGCCAGAGTTAATAAAATATGGAGAAAGAGTGCAGCAATTGCTGACACAAATCCTTTCCTATACCCTAGAAAGTATACCGCGAGCAGAAAACTGCAAGGAGGATTGATTAGTTCAAAAATATATGTTAACCGTAATCAGAAACGGCGTCGCTTTGCAGCTAGCCGGTGAATACGGGTCGATCCACAGAGATGTGTAATTTTCTTAAGTGTTTTTACGAATTGATTCCAAATGTCGTTTGATTTTGCTGATTGAGTCTAAAAACTAAGTTTTATGATATTAAGGAACTTGCTAGGGTTAGGTCTAAAGTATGGTTTGATAAGATTTGTATTTACACATCTTTCAATGCCTTCGATTAAAACTTTTTTAGAAGTCATAACAATTATTAGTAAAGGGGATTAGGATGATTGGGAAGAAACGAAGTTTCTTCCTCTTGATCCTTGTCCGTCCTTTCCTACTAATTGCTATAACCTTCATGGACGTCATGCATGTCCGGTCCTTTATACTACGGTTTCACCGTTACCTCGTTGGTAGGGTGCCGTAGGGAGCGGATCATGCGTGCGTGCATGAAGTTCTACTTATAAAAATATTTGGCATTGAAAGAGATGAGAGATATTCATCTCTCAATCCCTCCTTTATTCCTAACCCTAACAAGCGAGGAAATTACTCGCTCATTAGGGTGTCTTTTAAAAATAGCATTTTGAAAGCACTTACCGATTGCATTTGAAAGAACTACACTAAATTAACTAGGGCAATTGTATGATTAATCTACGGCAAGAATTATACTAGAGAGCTAGGGCAACAATTAAATTAACACTAAGGCAGAAATTAAAATTAAAAACTTACAGAAAAGCGATGCTCTTAATCTCTCAAGAATTCTAAAATTTTATTGATTGAAAAGAGGCTCCGGTTTACAAACTTGTGATTACAATTTATAAGTAAACAGGGAAAACTAGGGTTACAGATTCTCGCACACGTGATTTTACAGATATGCCCACGGAAAATCCCAACCCTCGCACCGACGCACCGACACCAGAAAAATACACCGACACGGGCACTTAATGGCCGTGGAACCGCGGCAAATGTAGGCCTTGGGCCGCGGTTCCGCGGCCCTTTGGTGAGAGCAGCTCACCAAATTTCTTGAGCTGCATTCTGGGTATTTGGGCTTCTTTATTCTTCACTATTTTTCTCTGATTGGCTTCTTATTCTTCCCCAGATCTTCAGTGAAAATTTGTATTGGTCTTTTAACCGTTTCACTCTGACATGTTTGGACCTTGCGTTGCCTTGTACCTATGTGAACTGTTATTAGGCTTGACTAGGATCCGTCTACTTGTTGGTCAAAAGTCCCTTTTTTGTGTCTTCTTCTGTCTTTTTCACTGTATTTGCTCCAAGAACCTGTATCCTATAATATGCAGCAGTCATGCGTCAAAAGCACATGTTTAGTTATAAAACGAATAAGAATTGGGGAATATGAATTGCAATATTATGATATGAACAAATACCCCCAAACTTATCTTTTTGCTCGTCCTCGAGCAAACTTATTATTTTATTCTCGATAAACCTAACCGCACTTTCGCAGGGAAACGCGATTGCACTGAGCACGTGCAACGAGCCGTTAAACCTCTAGGTGTCCCTAGTAGGAGGAGTGTTGTCTCCTGAGGGTTTTCAGCGGATTACACCCACAAAATCCTATCAATTTGGCTCTTTCGACAATAATTCTCCAATTAGGTTTTCTAACACAGAATTCTATTATCATTGACTCATAAACTATCCACCCATATTCTTCACACTTCCTCATCATTTAACTTAAGATTATATATGTTCTATAGAATCACTCAGCTTTCGGCATTTCTTAGGTTTTCCTTTTAGGGTTCCATCTCCACTTAGGAATTTTTCTATCAATTCTACTAAAGATATAAGTTTTATTCTTCATCCCTTTCTCTCATCTAAACTCCAATTACATACCCCCACGTGTGTGTAAATATCACCCCGACACTTGGAAATTCAAATCAAGCAATCATGCCCTTGTCCATTGTCCAAAGTACTTATTAGTAAGTGAATTTTTAATTGAATTTTGTTTACACATCCTTCATGCGACCGTTAATACTTCTTAAGGTACCAACGACCGATTACAAAATGTGTTTGCACATTTAAGCGTAATTCTTAGTCTTGCAACACCCAAGGCTTTTAGCAGTGACTCCCAAACCAGTTGGTCTAAGGCACTAGGTGATGAAGCACCCTCGCTAAATATTTTTCTATTAATGCAGCCTTAAGTAATCACAAAAACCAGTGTTCATTTTTTTTCATTCTTTATTCACACTTATATATATATTTTTTTTCATTTTCATTGCACTAAGGACTTTAGACAAGAGCATTTCAAGGTCTCTTCTACTAATCCAAGTTTCAAGGTGCGTGATTGTGCAAATTGTAGGGTATAGGTTTTCAGAATCTAGACTTAAGCTAGGAATTATTTTTCAAACTTATACTCTAATAAGAATATCAATATTTTTCCTTTATTTCAACTTAGCCCAAAAAGTGAACTCAAAATTTGCCTATTTCTAAATAAACTACAAAGACATATACTTTCTATTGTTAATCTTTAAAGAAGGTTATTTTTAGGGTTTTTAATTTACCAAGTCTAAGATCTAGTTGTTCGTAGCTAGTTAACCTATTTGTCAAACTCAAGTTAAATATGGCCAAAATTGAATACAATAATTTTTTATAAATTTTTTTGAAATTTTTCAATTTTTATACGTATTCAAATAAATATGCAAATGCAAAAATATGTACAAATGAATGCGAAGGAAAGAAAACGTACCGAGCATACCCCCAAACTTGAACTTAACAGTGTCCTCACTGTCATACTGCACCAATAGGGTGAAAATGTCGGCACTCCCCTGTTTATTTATTTATTTATTTTAATTTTTTTTTTATTATAGTTAAAAGAAAAACAAAAATATATACAGAAAGGTCCCCCTAAACTTCAGTGAAACAATATTAGACATTACTGCCAAACTATGCACAGACCAAACATCAACACCAACCAATCGAAAAATTTATCTGTAAAGAGTGTCGGTTGGTTGAAGAACATGTTGTACCGATCAAAAAAGAATTGGGGAAGATAGGAGTGATGGTAGTGAAAGTGTGGAAGTGAATAGATATGATGTGGTGATGAATCAAAACGAGAATGAGAATGATTAGCAGTCAGTGGAATATTGGCATTCTCATAGCTTATTAAAAGAAATGGGGGTGGTTCAACTTCTAAAAGAGGAGGTTGACTCACCACAATACCCCCAAAATGTTTCTGTGGGTCCTTTATTGACTTGGCATCATCCATCAATTGCATATGATATTCAATTATGAGGGAACTAATCTCCTCGATGTCCGCCATAGTCCAACTAAAAGCTTGCCGCCTATCTTGTAAGACCTTTAAAATAGCGTTCTCCTGCTCGAAGGCTAGAGAGGCTGATATTATAATGGGAAAAGTCTCATTCTCACCTATGTAAGCATATTTAAGGTAAGACGGCAAGGACATGAGTTCAAGTTTCGGAGGCGAAAGAATCATAGCGGAATCTACCTCGAACTCAAAGGACTCCAACACAGGTTCGAAATCACCGCAAACAACCGATTTGGATTGTTCAACTAACTCATCCAAAAATTCAAAAGACTCATATTCGGGCTGTGAGTCGTCATCATCCGAAAAAGTGAAACTTTCATAATCAATATCGGTTGTGTCAACTGTGGTAGGCTCAAGGAGGGACGCACTAGTGGCGTCAAAACTGTTCTCATCAAACAAGAAACTTTCAAACTCGCAGTCCTCCTGCGTGATTTCGTGAATAGAGCAAACTTCTCGTGTACTAGTATTAGGCACGGGGGGCAGACTTCCTAACTTGTAAATATTGAACTCACTAGACGTCTTCCCGAAAGATAGAGTCATGGAGCCATTGCGACGGTTTATTACAGCTTTGGAAGTGGCCAAAAATGGTCGACCGAGGATCACCGGAATTTGGTTCCGTGAGTTAGCAACAGGTTGTGTGTCCATAACAATAAAATCAACGGGGAATATGAACTCCCCAACTTTGATCAACACACCTCTAGCTCATCCCTTGGATGGGTGATTGATCGATCAGCCATTTGGAGAGTACAGTGAGTGGGCTTAAGCTCTCCAATGCCTAATTGCTCGTACACAGAATAAGGTAGCAAATTGACACTAGCACCAAAATCTAATAGTGCTCTACTGATGTTCTTGTCCCCAATTGTTATCGAAATGGTAGGACAACCGGGTCCTTTTGCTTTGGGGGTAAAGAATTGACAAGAGCATCACTAATAGCACTAGCCATAAAAACTTTCTTTGGCACTTGTGACTTCCTCTTTTTGGTGCATAAGTCCTTTAAAATTTTTGCATATGAAGGAACTTGTTGGATTGCATCCAAAAGAGGGATATTTATGCTAACCTGTTTGAACAACTCAACAATCTTCTCCGTCTGTGGAGTTGGTTTATTGGATCTCAATCGATTTGGAAAAGGAACATTTTGAAAGGTTGTTGAGTCCAATTTTTGCGGATCAGATTGTCGAGTTGGAACGGCACCCCGTGTAGATATATTCGTGTTGTGAGAAATGTGTCTGTTCGAGCTAGAAGAAGTAGAGCCGTGCGAAGGGTTGAGAATAGGCTCTGAAGAAGAAGAAGTAGAAGAAGAAGGTGAAGAAGATGAAGAAGGGCCACCGGCAGGGGTGTCATTGTCAATACCCACATTGTTTTTCAACACTTTTCCCGATCTCAACGTGGTCACAGCATTTACGTTATGATTCTGCTGTTGATATGCAGCATGTGCGTGACCGGGGTTGGGCAGTGGTTGAGACGGGAGTTTTTCTTTTTCGCGCTCGCTCAAATCTGCATTGAGTTGTGCAATCTGTGCCTCAATAGATTTGATGCTTTGATCGTGTGAGGCACTGTTTTGCACCAAAGATTGAATAGAAGTCTCTAGTCTTGCTGTAGACTGCGTAGATTGCTTAAGGAACGCATCTAGACTTCTTTCGAGCGAGCTAACCTTGTCATTATTAGGTTGAACATAATTGTTTGGCTGGTAAGCGGTGTTAAGCACAAAATTGTTCACCTGATTAGGGTAAGGTTGCTGTTGAAAAGGTTGCTGTTGAAATTGAGTTTGTGAAGGTGCTTGTTGTTGTTGTGGAGGAGGAGGTCGTTGAAAATTGTTATTTCCTTGGAATTGTTGATTTTGGTTCCAAGCGAAATTTGGGTGACTCCTCCACCCCGGATTGTATGTCGAAGAGTACGGATCGTTTTTTTGTCGTTGCTGAAATGCAGCATTGACTTGATCATGTCCTTGAGTGGATGCATTATAAGGACACTCTTCGGTTAGGTGCGATGGATCCGCACAACAAGCACAAACAGTTCGTGGAGGCAGAACAGGGGCAGGAGAAGGCGATGAGATTTTGGTCTCAATCGCTTCTAGCTTTTTCGTAAGAGCGGCCATCTCGGCCTTCATAGCAATCGACATCTCTACTTGATGTATGCCTGCCCTAGATTGACCACTAGAAGAAGATGATGTGGTCTTGGTACTCTCCCACTGAATTGTTTGCTCACTAAGATCCTCAAGAAACTGCCACGCTTCGTCACTAGACTTAGAGAGAAAATGACCTTGACATATGGTTTCTAGCAACTGCTTCGTTGCCGAGTTCAATCCCTCGTATAATGTTTGGCAAAGTTGCCAACTTTCAATCCCATGATGAGGGCATTGAACGAGTAGGTCTTTAAATCTCTCAAAGCACTTCCAAAATGGTTCGGAAGGAAGTTGTGAAAATTGTATAATCTCATTGCGGATTCTAGCAGTTTTGTGGTGAGGATAGAACTTTTTAAGAAAAGCTTTCACAAACTCGTCCCAATTTCTAATGAAATGTGATGCGGTGTTGTATAGCCACTTCTCGGCTAGGTCACATAAGGTAAAAGGAATGACCCTTAGCCTTATAGCGTCATCACTTAATTGGGTCGTTTTCATCATAGCGCACACATTTTGGAATTTATTGATAAAGATATAAGCATCTTCAGATTCCAAACAATGAAATTTTGGCAGCATATTGATGAAATGTGGTTTTATTTCAAAATTGTCCCCATTTGCCGGTGGGGGTGAAAGATAGGTAGGTAAAGAAGTGCGGACGGGATAGAAGAGATCCTGGAGCGCGACTCGTGCGGGCACTTCAACAGGCGGTTGATTCGGGTTATTCGCACCTAACGGAAGTGGAATCATTCCCGTCGGTAAGGTATCGTTGGGGTTGAATCCCGACATGCCTTCGAAAGAAGAATTTGAAGGTGTAGGTAAGAAAGTGGACGGAACTTCGACTTCGGTGTCGAAGGTTCGTCGGTCGGTACCAACGATGTAAGTCGATGTGCAACACCCCACGACTTGCGGGGAGGCGGAAATATGAAAAGCGATCTTGTTCTTTGCTTAAACATCGACTAACCGCATGAATCGAAGCTAAACGATAACTAACAACTATCATAGAAGTTCTAAACTACTATGTGAAGTGATTATACCTCAAGAACCATGTCCTTCGGGTCTTCATCGTTGTCCTCTACTCCTCGTAGGCTCCTTGGAACATCGGCAACTTCACGGCCTCCTCAAATCAAAGACGATCCATCCGAAAGCTTCTACGCCAAGCTTAATCTCAAACTTGAGATAACTAGGTTGCTTAAAGTGCTAATCTAAGCTACCTAGAGGATATAGAGTGAGGTTATGGATGTTTTAGTCTATCTAACCCTTGATCTCAACACATAAGAGGTTAGGGTTAGGGTTTCAAGAGAGAGTGAGCTTGAGGAGAGAGAAGGTGAGAATGATAATCAAAAGAATAATGAACTCATATGAATATATCAACCATAACAATTAATCAAATAAATAATATAAATGATTTATCATCATGGTTAGATTCATTCATCTAGTGTGATTCATCATATGATTCACTAACTCATTAATGAATCATTTAATACAAAGCATGAATCACACAAATGAGTCATTAAGCAATTAATGCTCATGCCACCTTAACCCCTTAGTCACCACTCTTCTAGAACCTTCCCGACAAATTACGAGAACGCCCTTCCAATCCGTGAAAACACGGAAAAACTTTAGACTGTATAAATCCAATAACCCGATACTAGAATCTGGCTTAAACCAAAGCCGGCTAGTAAAAACTGTCCGAAAAGTCGTACATGCATAAACGCACGTATGTGTCCGAACCCTTATCGTAAAACCATACGACCTCTATATCGTTTCGCCTGGAGCAGCGAAACTCTCTGTGTGGGACTCTAAAGACTCGACACTACACTGGCAGTGGGTTTAACCATAGACCGCAAGCGGCACTAGCTGTACGTAACGGTCCCCAGGTAGATGTCGATAAGAAGGCCGATGAGGAAAATCATCCGAACTCCCACTGAGCCTGATGTGACAATCTCCGTACAGTCCGGTCTGTTCGTCTAAGACTATCGCATATCAAGCCTAGGGGCGGCAAGCGTCAAGCCCCTAATAGCTGTATAAGTCGTGTCGGAGCGAAGCCCATTACACCCTGAGAAGCTACTGGAACCTACCAGTATATCTCGCTTTCCCTAGCCAGGGACTTTGCGTAATGGCTCTCTGACACAGCGCGATATCATCTCCAAATACCGGGAGAGACGAATCCTATCTAACCGCCACTGCCTCCAAGTGCTCGGGACTGCACCCAACTGCAACCTGTTTGCACGACTCCTTTGAGCCGTGGTAGGGTAGCAATCTAAGAAGAGTGGGACACACTCGAGGAGAAGTAGCAGTGTCAAGTCTGCGGACTATGCTGTACTCATGTCACCTGGGAACTGTTAACTGACGATGGGTATAATACCAACCAATCAGTTCCCCGGCGAGTCCTGTCCAGTGTACCCGTAACCTAACGAGCACCTGTATACTATCTCCAGTACGACGTACTGATGGCTGTGGGACAGACCATCTCCCCAACTGGGATGAGAAGCGTATATACTTAGTCTACTCCGGAATATCGATGCCCTATCTCGATAATCCAACGACCAGGGACCTGTATAGGATGTTGCTTACAGACTACCCAGCCCCCACTAGTGTGACTGCCATCACGACGCTGGTAATCAAGCAAAGATCCTATGGGCTCTACTAATATGTATAAGTGATACGTTACAAGAAACATATGCGCATATTAAAGTAGACTCAAACCAAGTAGCATACTACCATGTTTAGCAAGACTGTTATATACAACTGTGAATATCCCAAGCTTCCATTAAGTAATATACATGCTAGTATGATACAATAATGGCCCCTAGGGCATATACACTAACAATCTCCCACTTGCACTAGGGCCATGAGCTGGCATATCGTAGACCTATCATCTCGAATAGCCTCTCGAACTGCGTCTGATGAATGGCCTTTGTGAATGGATCAGCAATGTTATCCTCCGTCTTTACTCTCTTCACCTCGATCTCCCGGCGATCTATGATCTCCCTGATCAGGTGATACCGTCTTAAGATGTGTCTGGACTTCTGATGGGACCTGGGTTCCTTCGCTAAAGCTATAGCGCCGTTGTTGTCACAATATAGAGGTATTGGACCAACACTGGTAGGAACCACCTGAAGTTCTGTGAGGAACTTCTTCATCCAGACAGCTTCTTTTGCAGCATCGCAAGCAGCTATGTACTCCGCTTCCATCGTTGAGTCAGCAACGGTCTCCTGTTTGGAACTCTTCCAACAGACCGCCCCTCCATTGAGGGTAAAGACATAACCCGACATGGACTTGGAGTCATCTTTGTCACTCTGGAAGCCGGAGTCGGCAAAGGCATCTGGAGGTCTTTTCCGCCATACACCAAGAACATCTCCTTAGTCCTTCTCAGGTACTTGAGAATGTTCTTTACAGCTATCCAGTGCTTCTCCCCTGGGTTTGCTTGATACCGGCTTACAACACTCAATGCGTATGCTACATCTGGTCTGGTACATAACATCGTATACATTATAGAGCCTACCGCAGAAGCGTAGGGTATAATCGACATGTGATCCCTTTCCAAATCAGTCTTGGGAGACATCTCTTTGGAGAGGGTGATTCCGTGAAAAGCCGGTAGGTTACCGCGCTTAGAATCATCCATACTGAATCTCTTCACTATGGTGTCTATGTACCTGGACTGCGAAAGTCCCAACATCCTCTTTGATCTATCACGATAGATCCGGATCCCCAGGATATAGGTGGCATCACCCAGGTCTTTCATGGAGAATTTATGTGACAAGAATCTTTTGACTGACTGTAACATAGGAATATCATTTCCTATTAGGAGAATGCCGTCCACGTACAAGACGAGGAATACTACATCTCTCCCTACAATCTTACTGTATATGCATGGTTCATCTGGATTTTTGATAAAGTCAAATTCTTTGACAGCATTATCAAAACAGATGTTCCAACTCCGCGATGCCTGCTTTAGTCCATAAATAGACTTAAGCAGCTTGCATACTTTACCGCTGCTCCCACTCTGATTGAATCCCTCTGGCTGATCCATATAGACGCTCTCTTCTAAATTTCCATTTAGAAAAGCCGTCTTTACGTCCATCTGCCAGATCTCATAATCGTGGAAGACAGCAATAGCAAGAAGGACCCTAATGGATTTTAGCATAGCCACTGGAGAAAAGGTTTCGTCATAGTCCAAACCAGGTCTTTGACGGAAACCATTTGCAACAAGTCTAGCTTTATAGGTTTCAACCAGTCTATCTACACCAATCTTCTTTTTGAAGATTCATTTGCATCCTACGGGTTTTACCCCATCTGGAGCAATGTCCAAAGTCCATACTTTGTTAGTGTACATGGACTCCATTTCGGTCCGCATTGCATCCAGCCATTTTACTGAGTCACCGCTCTGAATGGCTTGTTGGAAGCTAGTCTATAATGCAATCCTCTCTATCCCCGTCTATGAGAAAACCGTAGTATCTCTCGGGCGGATGAGACTGCCTACTACTTCTGCGGAGTGGTGTGGGAATGTCCAGTTCTTCTTGAACTTCTGGTTCTACCATACTTTCAGTAACAGTTTGTGGTTCTGGAATTTCTTCCAGTTCTATTGCGCTCCCACTCTTCTGATTTTCTAAAAACTCGGTTTCCAAGAAGCGGGCATGTTGAGAAACAAAGACCTGTTGTTCCTCTGCGTAATAGAAACAATATCCCATGGAGTTCTTTGGATATCCCACAAACTTACACTGTACTGAGCGTGCCTCGAGCTTGTCCGCATGCTGCTTCTTTACAAAAGCTGGACATCCCCATGTCTTAAGATACTTAAGACAGGGTTTCTTCCCACTCCACATCTGATATGGTGTGGTAGGCACAGTCTTGGTTGGAACTCGGTTTAAAAGATATGCAGCTGATTCTAGTGCATATCCCCAGAATGATCGCGGCAACTCAGCGTTACTCATCATGGAATGTACCATATCCAATAGGGTTCGGTTCCTCCTCTCCGATACACCGTTATGTTGTGGTGTGTATGGAGGAGTAAGCTGAGAGAGAATTCCATTCTCTTTTAAGTAACCTAGGAACTCATTGTTAGTTATATGTATGCCCTAGAGGCCATTGCTATACATAGGATGTATATTGCAGTGGATGCTGGGACATATATAGGGAGGACTTTCTTGCTCAACATGATAGTATGCTATCTGGTTACTCTTTACCTTAACGTGCACACTGATTGTCTCTCTGTTACATGTTGGTAAAGCCCTTAGGATGTGTACTTGACTACCTGGACTATGATGCGGATCATACTAGTGGGGACATGGTAGTCCATAAGTACATCCTTCAAAGTCCCTAGTCGTGGGTATATCGAGACGGGGCATCGATATACCAGAGTAGACTAGCGTATACCTTCTCGACCCATAAAGATGGGCGATGGATGATCCCATATCCATTGGTGTTTGACATCAGAGATGATATACGGGTGCTCAGTAGAGACTGGGTACACTGGACGGACTCGCCGAGAACTCCCAGATGGTATTATACCTTCCGTCAGATGGCAGTTCTCTGGTGACACTGGTACAGAGTAGTCTGTTGACCCGAGATCGTCATAGAGTCTTGTGTGGTTCCCACTGTGCTTTGATTTCCACCTTACCACATCCAAGAGGGTGTGCAAAACGGTGGTTTTTGGGTACAGTCCCGAGTCACATGGAGGCAATGAGCGATAGGAGGGGATTCGTCTCTCCCGGTATAGGGAGTTGATGTTGCGCTGTGTTCGATTGGCTATAACAGGAAATCCCTGGCCAGGGTTGCTGAGATTTACTGGTAAGTGTTACCAGTAGTTTCTCGAATTGTTATGGACCTCATATCGACACGACTTATCGAGCTATTGGGGTCTGACGTTTACCACCCCTAGGCGAGATATGCGACATATCAGACGATCAGACCGGACTGTACGGTAGTGTTACTGGTTGGATTCACTGGAGTGTGAGCGGGCTTACTCGTCGATCTTCTGATCGCTCAATACCCGGGCGGCCGTTACGTTTAGCAGACCGCTTGCGGCTTGTGGGTGTTTGATATGATCATCACCTTCTGCCGGCGTATTGACGAGTCTTTAGAGTCCTACACAGAGGTTTCCTGGCTCAAGCGAAACGAAATAGGAGCGCATATGAGATATGTGCGGGATCGAGAATAATGCGTGTATGTGATACCGTATTCTATTCTCGCGATGAATGTGTCGAATGGTTGTATGCGATATAACCTAGTTATCGAATCAAGGATTGATTCGATAAATCGATACATTGGATATTAGTCGGTTATATGCGATATGACCGGATCGTTAAATCAAGTGTTGATTTAATGATTTAATGTATAATTATATATTTGATATATTACTTTGCATTAACTAATATTGGTTCACTTTAAATGGATTTTCTCACTTCATGTGCACATTGTATATGTGATATAGTTTTGTGCACTTGTATGTATCATGTTTGATGATACATGTATACTTGTGTTTGTGTGAAGATTGAACCATGGTTATATGAATGGTTAGGGTTATGATTATTTATTCATTCATTTATTTATTTATTAGTTTTGGAAAATAATAGCAAAAGAGAAAAATGGTGGCTTTCTTTGTTCTTTCTTGAAGCTTCATGAAGACTTTGACCAAGTGACCGTTTTGTCTCATGCTTAACCCTAACCATTCCACTCAACCATGATTCATTCTCTACACTTGACCATGGTTATTATTATGATAAGTATTCATTTTATATCCATTTTTAATTACTTATCATAAGAATTATCTCCTTCTTCTTCATCTTCTTCAATGAAGAAAACCTTTCTTCATCAATGGTGATTGATGAAATTGAGTGAGAAATCCAATTCTAAAGTCTACCCACTTCCTATTTCTTCATCCTCTACCTCTTGCCAAGTAGTAGAGTGTGTTTCCTTCACAAGTTTTCTTGACTTGGTGAAGTTGGAGCTTGATCTAGCGATGCCTCGACGTAGATCATCTTCGGCATGGACATCGACGACCTAGCTCGCCTATTCTCCGATGAAGCCGACGCTAGAGCCCGGGATTTGTTTTGGACAGCGAGAGGACTTCATTGCGGAGCTATGGAGGTGGAGCACCGGATCTACAAAGGTTGTATTTCCGTTTCCTTTTAGTTAAAATGTTAACTAGTTTCATGTTTCGCCTAGAATTCTAGCCGACGATCCGTGGTCTAGGGTTTCTTGGCACCGTAAAATTCGAAATTGGCATGGATGATGCCTTGTGAGACCTCACTAGTGTGCCTAGGAACCCTACAGTGGTATCAGAGCCTAGCTAGAGCCTTAGGCGAAGTCTAGACGGAGTTTGAAGTCCGATCGAACCCGAAACCCCATTTTTCCACGCTCTCTGGACTTTTTCTGAAAACGTAGATT
The DNA here is from genome assembly GCA_030015575.1 of Agapanthus africanus. Taxonomy (NCBI): domain Eukaryota; kingdom Viridiplantae; phylum Streptophyta; class Magnoliopsida; order Asparagales; family Amaryllidaceae; genus Agapanthus; species Agapanthus africanus. The sequence continues at coordinate 113,302,907 of JASDDO010000001.1, read as the reverse complement.
TTTCCAAATTAAAAATTGCTAAAAAATTCAGCAAGGAATTCTACGAATTACGATGCAAAATTTTTCCAGTGAAGCTTCCAGAGTGCGGCGGAACCGCGGCATAAGCCCGGCTTATGCGGCGGTTCCGCGGCCAAATTATTAGATTGTCCTATAATTTTTGTACAGTAATTCATAATTTCTGGTGCTGGCTTTTCTGGGTTTTTTTAATATTTATTCAAGAGTTGAATTTTCTGGGGTTGTTTTGGGGATTCGGTGTTTCGATCGGAGTATCAAACTTTGTCTATGTGTCTTTCCGGATAATCATTGAATATGTTAAAAAGTTCGACCGGATATAAATACCCACCTTTTCCCCTGTCGGGAAATTTCCAAGTGTTGGATTTTTCCGTAGTTTAAAGACGTTCTAAGTAGTGCAAGTAACGCGATGGACCCTCTAGAAGACAACAAACCTTAACTCGATAATGTGACCGTCTTGAACTGCCCTTTGAACCTTCGGGTTTGGGGCAGTACGGCGTGCCACATGTGAGGCGTTGGCTTGACCCTTCTACGGCTGGACCGTTGGTACTGAGGCACGAACTGAATGTTTTTAGACTTGTTTCATGTGTTGATCTGTATTGGGAAAACTTGGGTGTTCGAATGTTCAATCGGAAAGTTTAACATTTTCTGTTTATCCGGAATCTGATACAACAATTGGAATTCACAAAAGTTATGTGATAACTCAATGAATATTATAAACATAGCAGTTTAGTCTCATTTGATCGGTTGCCACGGAATTTTGATGTGATCAAAAGTCCGTCGCAATCACGTAGCGTACGCGGATACTCGCCGGGTAAACTTAATAGACAGCCTCGCCCCATAGCCCCGACCAAGTGACTGTAGGAGAACCCCGTCGCCGAAAGCATCCGTTAGGGTGCTCGCGGTGGCGGTGTTCCGCCTTGGTGCACTTCGTCGACGGCGTTAGGGGTGCGGCCGTCTACTGAAGTTTGCGACGAGCATTCGATCAGGATGTCGGGAATCTTGTTGAATTGCCCGACTTGATATTGAAAAGTGTTTTCGATTTTGAGACTAAAATGCGGGGTTTATAATTGTTAGGCATGCGATGTCTAAGGAATTCATTTGGTCAGGCATGCGATGTCTGAGGAGGTTGCGGATTCAAACTGTTGTAGTTTTACACTTTCTTTTCTGTGACCGTAAGTGTAATATGTGATATCGCCGGTTTTGTTGCTATATGTCAACGACAATTGGGATGCGCATATTTACTTACGTTGATGACATGTGATGTTATGTGTTGCTGGATATGTTATATTGGATCGTCGTGTTTGAATAGCCGGGGGGTTTTTATGTGAGATGAGTGTTTTTCATTTTCATTCATGTAAAAACTTGTATGTAATATTATTTTATTGGGGCACTTCCAGGTTGCGGAAGATGTCACCATTTGTATATTATTTACTTTTCCGCACTAGGATAGACCCAAGGAGGGGAGCACAAGTAACCGGGTTCTGGAGTCCAGTGGGAGACCAACTCGAGGAGTCGAGTCCGGGTCTCCTAACTCTAGAATTGGTAAGGTTGCTTGACGCTCTCGTAGGGGTCTAGGGGTGTGGGTTTGGCTATTCATCACGACCGTGGAATCCGTGTTTTATACTGGCTCGTATTGAAAACACGGACGTCCTAGTATATCCAATATTTCATATGATTCTTCTGCTGCGATATCTGTGATGTGATCATGTGATGTTCTGTGATAGATACTTTATATAGTATATATGATATATTATATAGGCGTTACTTATGTTTTACACCCGCGCTAGCCCTGCCCCGCTCTGCCGTTAGTTACCTAACCTAACGGTGCATGAGGGGACATCGAGGCGAATGCGGATGGCATAAGTGTACGTCGTATTTATCTGTGATGTTTAGGTACTTAAATGATGGGACTTCATTAATGTGATTAATGAAATATAAGAAACCTAAAGATGTTGTAGAATCGAATTTCAAAATAAAAAGGTAGCTACAGTTCTTGCTTTGCACAGCGGTATATGTGATATATCATGCACCTTATTCGATGAGGAAAGGACCGAGATCCCTTCACCAGGAGTGACTCCTTTAGCAATAACTGGCAGATGCTACACACTCGGTTTGTCTTTTAATTTCTTTTAAGAGTTTTTTCTTTGCACAGTGATATATATGATATATCCCGCACCTCATTCGACGAGGAAAGGACCGACGATCCCTTCACCGGGAGTGACTCCTTTAGCAAAACTAGAAAAGCCTCAAAGACACTCCATTTCAAAATCATTTGATTCTACAACGATATCAAGTTCATTACGCAATAGGTTTTCAGAAAAACCTGTCGTAGCCCTCTGTCATTTCAGATAAGTACTAGTTAGTATTCGTGCTGCGGTTGTTTGGCATGCGTCAAGGCGTAGTGTACGGTAGCTAACTAGTGCTTATCTGCTAGCATACGATGCGATTGGATTAGGGTATTCGTACGGCGTTGTTTAGCATGCGTCAAGGGTCGTGCGGGTGGGTTTAATTCAATCAAGAAATGTACGGGTTGAACTTGTCTAGCGGACTATGGGTTGTTTGGCATGCGTCAAGGTCATAGCACGCTAGGGGCAAAATATTATCGGGAATTTCAAGTGTTGAAATTTGCAATGAGATTGCATACCTTCTATGAGATAGTTGGATCCCGATACCTGCTGCGAGTAATTGTTACTCCTGGGAGAGTTTTACACATTACAATTAGCCGATCAAGTAGGTGTCTAGAAAGGTGTCAACGGGGTTACGCCTCTGGGAAAACGAGGTTTACATTAATTAGGTTCGTGCGAAAGCACGGGGGACCTCCCTCAAAGTACCGACACTGACCTGGCTGAAAGATTGGCGAACTTGTAGTGTGTAATTAATCCCGGCTAGTCTTTCCTTTTAGGGTTTGAAGGAAGATTTGATTAAAACAGTGGGAGCCATCCTGATTAGATAAAATAATAACCAATCTATTCTTGCAAGAGCGCACGCTGAGTGTTTTCTTCTCTCTCTCTCCAGGTAGCGACCATATCACGCCTTAATCAAGATAATAATACGGATTATTGATCAAACCCGCTTGTTATACTGAGCTGGGGAACGTTGGTCCCGCTCCAACTTATAATTGTTATAAGACAGAGCAGGAAATTGGGGAATACCAGATTTTCCGTGCCACCCAAGCGAAGAGAGTGCATGCTGATGCATCATCTTCGGGTGTGTTCATTACAAAGAACTGTTTCTCTGTATCCTCTACGTTCTGGGTATGTGACACTAGATCAGGATCCCAGATATGTAATCTGTTACATAGGGCTACAGATAGGTAGAGAACTGAGAACGGGTGATAAGTTTCATGAGGCAGAAAACGGGGCAAGTGTTGCAGCCAAGTCTGTTGGTCACTGTCACCCTGTATTACCAATACATTGATTCTGAACGAATGTTATTAGATACCGAACCTGATATACAAAATCATATCAGTCTCTTTATTAGTAAAGAAAGGATATAATTTTGTATTGTTGGATAATGTTTTGAACATTTCCTATATCAAAAGTTGATCGGTTCAGGCACGTTATCTAAAAGCATTGATGTTCTAAATAAAACTACAGTTCTTAGTATACGGAACACACAGAAGAGGAAGAGTTCAGAAATGAACGGATCCTTCTTCAGGCATTGTAGACTAGGTCATATCAATGTGATCCGACTGGCTAAAGTTACATCTAGATGCATATTTAAATCAGTTTGAATTTACATCTTATGAAACTTGTCAGTCATGTCACAGAGATAAGATGACCATAGCTCCGTTTAATGGAAACAGAGAAAGAGTTAGTGAACTCTTGGGATGATACATGTTGATGTATGAAGGTCCCCTGTCTACACATGCCAAGACCGGTTCTTTTTACTTCATTACATTCTCTGATGATCTTTCGAGATTCAGACCTATGTTCCTGTTGAAACACAGTCCGAACCTTTTGAGATATTCACAGAATATAAGTTAGAAGTAGAGAACCAAAATACGGGTATAAGTATTATGTCCTTTGATGTGATCGAGGAGGAGAATACTTGAGCACGGAAATCCTGGACCATTCTAAAGGAGAATGAGTTTCTCTCTCAGCATTACTCCTCCGTATACACCATAGCACGATGGTATGTTGGGGCGGAGCAGTTACACCCTATTCGATATGGTGTGCTCTATGATGAGTACTACTAAGTTACCTTTTTCCTATTGGGTGTTATGCACTTGAGAAGTTGCATAGCTATTGAATAGGGTTCAAATCAAATCAGTTGCCTACCACTTCATATTTGATATGATAAGGGAAGAGCCCATCTCTCAAGTTAGTTGAGATTTGGGGTTGTCCAGCCTATGTCTGAAAAGCAAAATCCGAACAAGCTCGAGGCAAGGTCAGTTATGTAGAACTGGAAATGTTCCAGCTATACAGACTGCAGCTGATGATTTGATAGAACCAAAGGATTCAGTAGATTCCAACGAACCTCAGCCTCTCCGCCGATCTAGTAAGGTTCCTCACCCACCTGAGAGATACTTCAGTTTCTCTATGACAGTGGGAGCGAGGATTGCATCATGAGATGATGACCCAACTAGTTTCGAGCTGGCCATCAGGAGTGTGACTCTGTAAGAATGGCTGGATGCTTATCGATCTGAGATGGAATCCTTATACACCAACAAAGTATGGACTTTAGTTGCTATATCTGAAGGGTTAAATCCCCATCAGGAGCAAGTATATATCTTGAGAAGATTACTTGGTGTAGATCGAAAAGTTGAGACTTTCAAAGCTAGACTTGTTAAAGTTTTTCGTCATAGACCAGGCGTGGATTATGATGAAACCTTTTCAAGTGGCTATGCTTAAGTCCATCCAGATCCTACTTGCCACGGCTACATACCATGAATACGATATCTGGCGGTTGGGTGCCATGACTGCTTTTCTAAATGATGTTTTAGAAGAGAACGTCTATAAGTACACAGCCAGAGGGCTTCGTAAACAGTGGGAGCAGCGGAAACGTGTGCAAGATGTTTTATAGGATAAAGCAGGCATCGCGGAGTTGGAACATCTATTTTGATGAAGTAGTCAAAGAGTTTGACATCATCAAAATGGTAGATGAACCTTGTATAAACAAAAAGGTAGTAGGGAGTATGGTGATGATCCTCGTAGAGTACGTGGATGACATACTCTTGATTGGGAAGGAGTTTCCTATGCTACGCTCGATCAATCTCCGCTTATCACACTGATTCTCCACATATAGGATCAAAGTGATACCTACTAAATCCTGGATTTTGGATCTATGAGATAGATCTAATTGGATGTTAGGATTCTCACTAGTTGTAGTAAGATGGTATCAATCGATCCTGGGGAGAATCACTGGAAGGGTTCCAGGGTGATAAAGACGACTGAATGTCAGTCGCAGGCATTGTCTTTACCCTCAGTAAAGGGACGGTATGTTGGAAGAGTTCCAAGCTAGATACCGTGGCATACTAGACGATAAAGGCAGGATACATCGCTACTAAAGATGCTACCAAAGAGGCTGTTTGGGTGCATATTGGTTCATGAGATGAACTACGTTCCTACCATTGTGAGACAATGGAGTTGTGGCTTATGCCAAGGAACGCCGGTCCCATCAGTGATCCAGACATATTCTAAGGCAGTATCACCTGATTATGGAGATAGTTGATCTCTAGGGGATCGAGGTTAGGAGAGTAGACTCAGAGGACAACACGGCGGATCCACTCACAAAGGCCTGTTCCCAGAGAGAGATTTTTATGGGATGGTTGAGTATGAGATACTACAACCACTGCTATCAGATGGCCCTAGTGCAAGTGGGAGATTGTTAGTTATATGTATGCCCTAGAGGCCATTGCTATACATAGGATGTATATTGCAGTGGATGCTGGTACATATATAGGGAGGACTTTCTTGCTCGACATGATAGTCCTCCCTATATATGTTGAGCAAGAAAGTCCTCCCTATATATGTCCCTCTGTTACATGTTGGTAAAGCCCTTAGGATGTGTACTTGACTACCTGAACTATGATGCGGATCATACTAGTGGGGACATGGTAGTCCATAAGTACATCCTTCAAAGTCCCTAGTCGTGGGTATATCGAGACGGGGCATCGATATACCAGAGTAGACTAGCGTATACCTTCTCGACCCATACAGATGGGCGATAGATGATCCCATAGATGATATACGGGTGCTCAGTAGAGACTGGGTACACTGGACGGACTCGCCGAGAACTCCCAGATGGTATTATACCTTACGTCAGATGGCAGTTCTCTGGTGACACTGGTACAGAGTAGTCTGTTGACCCGAGATCGTCATAGAGTCTTGTGTGGTTCCCACTGTGCTTTGATTTCCACCTTACCACGTCCAAGAGGGCGTGCAAAACGGTGGTTTTTGGGTACAGTCCCGAGTCACATGGAGGCAATGAGCGATAGGAGGGGATTCGTCTCTCCCGGTATAGGGAGTTGATGTTGCGCTGTGTTCGATTGGCTATAACAGGAAATCCCTGGCCAGGGTTGCTGAGATTTACTGGTAAGTGTTACCAATAGTTTCTCGAATTGTTATAGACCTCATATCGACACGACTTATCGAGCTATTGGGGTCTGACGTTTACCACCCCTAGGCGAGATATGCGACATATCAGACGATCAGACCGGACTGTACGGTAGTGTTACTGGTTGGATTCACTGGAGTGTGAGTGGGCTTGCTCGTCGATCTTCTGATCGCTCAATACCCGGGTGGCCGTTACGTTTAGCAGACCGCTTGCGGCTTGTGGGTGTTTGATATGATCATCACCTGCTGCCGGCGTATTGACGAGTCTTTAGAGTCCTACACAGAGGTTTCCTGGCTCAAGCGAAACGAAATAGGAGCGCATATGAGATATGTGCGGGACCGAGAATAATGCGTGTATGTGATACCGTATTCTATTCTCGCGATGAATGTGTCGAATGGTTGTATGCGATATAACCTAGTTATCGCATCAAGGATTGATTCGATAAATCGATATATTGGATATTAGTCGGTTATATGCGATATGACCGGATCGTTAAATCAAGTGTTGATTTAATTATTTAATGTATAATTATATATTTGATATATTACTTTGCATTAACTAATATTGGTTCACTTTAAATGGATTTTCTCACTTCATGTGCACATTGTATATGTGATATAGTTTTGTGCACTTGTATGTATCATGTTTGATGATACATGTATACTTGTGTTTGTGTGAAGATTGAACCATGGTTATATGAATGGTTAGGGTTATGATTATTTATTCATTCATTTATTTATTTATTAGTTTTGGAAAATAATAGTAAAAGAGAAAAATGGTGGCTTTCTTTGTTCTTTCTTGAAGCTTCATGAAGACTTTGACTAAGTGACCGTTTTGTCTCATGCTTAACCCTAACCATTCCACTCAACCATGATTCATTCTCTACACTTGACCATGGTTATTATTATGATAAGTATTCATTTTATATCCATTTTTAATAACTTATCATAAGAATTATCTCCTTCTTCTTCATCTTCTTCAATGAAGAAAACCTTTCTTCATCAATGGTGATTGATGAAATTGAGTGAGAAATCCAATTCTAAAGTCTACCCACTTCCTATTTCTTCATCCTCTACCTCTTGCCAAGTAGTAGAGTGTGTTTCCTTCACAAGTTTTCTTGACTTGGTGAAGTTGGAGCTTGATCTAGCGATGCCTCGACGTAGATCATCTTCGGCATGGACATCGACGACCTAGCTCGCCTATTCTCCGATGAAGCCGACGCTAGAGCCCGGGATTTGTTTTGGACAGCGAGAGGACTTCATTGCGGAGCTATGGAGGTTGAGCACCGGATCTACAAAGGTTGTATTTCCGTTTCCTTTTAGTTAAAATGTTAACTAGTTTCATGTTTCGCCTAGAATTCTAGCCGACGATCCGTAGTCTAGGGTTTCTCGGCACCGTAATTTTTCAAATTGGCATGGTTGATGCCTTATGAGACCTCATTGGGGTGCCTAGGAACCTTTCACTCGGCACTTAAGTATTCACCACCTCGATCATATCTCAGTGTCTTGATACTTTTGCCGGTTTGTTTTTCCACTTCATTCTTGTATTCTTGGAATTTCTCAAAGGCCTCGGATTTATGTTTCATTAAGAAGATATATCCATACCTAGAGAAATCATCCGTAAAAGTAATGAAGTAGGAATAACCACCTCGTGTATGTGTAGACATTGGACCGCACACGTCACTGTGTACGAGTCCCAAGAGCTCGCTCGCTCTTACCCCGTGTCCAGTAAACGGAGTCTTTGTCATCTTTCTTATGAGACAAGATTCACAAGTAGCATAAGATTGATATTCGAACGGATTCAAATATCCTTCTCTATGTAACTTAGTCAACCTTCTCTCATTGATGTGACCTAATCTACAATGCCATAAGAAAGCCTGATTTAATTCTAGAGACTTTCTTTTAAGTGTGTTCTGGACACTGAAAATTTGAGCTTGATTTAATACGTATATTCCGTTTTCTAATGTACCTGACCCAATCAAATCTTGATTTAGGTGGATGTGAACCACATCTCTTGTAAAAGTAAAATCATATCCTTCCTTAGAAAGTAAGGGTATAGATATGATATTACAAGTCATACCTGGTACATAAAAACAGTTACACAGAATCAATATCTGCCCAGTTGTCAGTCCAAGATGATATTTCCCTACGGATTCAGCGTTCATGCTCATTCCGTTAGCAACCGTGAGGATCATATCACCTATCCCGATAACCCTATGGTTTCTCAGAGTCTGTAATGAATTACATATGTGAGTTCCTGACCCGGTATCCAATACCCAAGAAGTAGGGTTAACTGACATACAGTTCTCTATAACTAACACACTTGAGGCTGAAGCCACAACATGCTTCTCATTCTGGTTACTGGCTTCTAAAGCCCTGCAATCATTCTGCCAATGTTCATTCTTGTAACAATAGGAATGTCCCTCTTTTACTATATCCAGTCCCGAAACTTTTGCCTTTCTCTTTCCTTCTCCTTCCCTGGTTTCCTTCAGGGTAGGAGGCAGAGACTGTAGAATCAAGTCAGTATTTGACTCGTTTCCCAACGCGGTCTCCAGGTCCTGGAGCTCATCAATACAGCTAGTCATTGTAAGGACGTTGTCCCCTACAGATGACCCGTCAGCTAACCTCGCTTGAATTAATTCGTTCGAGGTTTCATATCTAGTGATATGAGATTGCTCTCCATATAAATCTTTATTATGGAGAAAGATGGAAACTAAGTCCATCTCCTCGTGCTGCTTCTGGTATACACCATCAACTGAAGCTAACACGAGGCACTTAGCTTTCGCTTTATCTTTTTCCCTTGTCTGACGGATATCCATATCCGCGACAGTGGAAACTGGACCTGGGACGGCGGGATCTTGAGTAGTAATAGGGTGGTCCAGTTTGTCATAGCCAATGGACATCTGGACAGACCTTTGCCAGTCATATAAGTCAGATTCAGTCAATTTGTTATCTAGATGTAATCTATGTGTGGTCACAAGGTCGCTGCAATTAAGAGAGAGAGAAGAAAACATTTTAGCATGATGATGTTGCAAGTTTAGATTGGTTTTAAGTTTATCTAAACAGGATGGCTCCCACTGTTTCTCGAATCCTTCCTCAAACCATAAAAGAAGAATTAGCCAGGACAATTCTCACCGTACAATACTTGCTTAACCGTTCAGCCAGGCTAGTGTGGATACTTCGAGGGAGGTTTTCCAACGCTTTCGCGAAGTTCCTTAATTAAATAACCTCTTTTCTCTGGGGGCGTAACCCCGCTGACACCTTTCTTGGCACCTACTTGGTTTATAGCAATGATCGTTAAGTGACGAATCTCCTGATAAGTAGCATGTACTCACAGTAGGATCGGGATCCAAAATATCATCGTATGATAATGTTGAAGGAATCCTTCCAACATTCATCAAACTCCAAAATGGTATGCTCTCTCTGCAAATTTCAGTTTCTTTAGAAATTCCTGATGTGGATTTTTGTCCCATGCTCTTATGACCTTGACTTTAGTCAACAAATCATAAGTCACATGTCAAGTTCTACCTGTCATTGTCCAGGTTAATTTGAACCCACCCGTACATACCCTTGACTTTAGTCAACAAGGTAATACGACTGTCCCAAACTAACGCATCTATCTATGCTGCATATAAATATCCAACAGCTACCAAACACTGTGCCTTGACTTTAGTCAACAAACACAGCTTGAATACTATTGACTATCTATATGAAATGACGGAGGGCTACGAATGGTTTTGGCCAAACCGTGAACGTAGTGAACTTGATATAATCGAAGGAACCTGATACTTTTTAGAGGGAGTAGTTAAAGCTCCGCAATTAAAAATTCTGATCTTTTAAAATAACCGAGTGGTTTCTTTTAAATTTGTTCCAACGATTCAACTTTGGTTTATTTTCTTTGCATAATAATGTGTCACATCATTTATCCTATCATTGCAGAAAACAACGAAAATACCACGTCCTCTTATGCCATCCGCATTTGCCACTGAGTCCCGTCATCACCCGTTAGGTTACTTAACTAACGACAGAGCGGGGGCTGGGCTAGCACGGGTGTAAAACATAAGTGACGTCTAATAGCTATCATATATAGATATTGTACATTCGTCAGACGCAATAATAAGCATTCCAGATCACAGATGAACTTTGTTGGATTTATTAGCAATCCGCATTTGCTTTGAGCCTGTAATAAAAGACGGATTACACAGTTGTGATGAATAGCCATTACCCCACCCAAGACCCCTACGGGTACGGCAAACTACCCGCCCGGTAGTTTGTGCACCCCACCTTGGGTCTGTCCTAGGAGCAAAAAACAGTAAAATGAAATAATACAACGGTGGCTACAACCGCAACCTGGATGTGCCCCGCAAAATAATATTACAACAAATTACATTTACATCAAATGAATTAAATAATAACCCATCACATAACCCCGGCTATACATCACAACAGTCCAACACAGTTCATATACACAAACAGATAAAATCTATTACAGAAATGTGCAACCCCCTGCCAACCGACATACTAGCAGTTAGGGGAGGTTTACGAACACATTACACAAACACAGATATAATCCAACAAGCAAATACCGTATAATTTCGATCGATTAAACACATTTAATTTTGCTCCAATACTTCTCTGTAAATCTGAAATCTGAGCAAAAATTAAAAAATTCCAGAAAATACCAAATATCACAGAAGACCCACACAGGAAAATTGGGCTGATGAATCGTCCAAAGCGCGGCGGAACCGCGGCGGATCGGGGGGATCGGCCGCGGTTCCGCGGCGCTTTGGCCGATTCATGAGCCTAAATTTCGTGGGTGTTCTTATACTATCATTTAAGGCTTTCTGAATGTCCCTGAAAAAATTTTGGACCTCATTTAAAAATCGACAGAAAACTCATGATATCAGGGTTTTCCGGTTTGTTTTTTCCGTTCGAAATTCATACAATTTTGCAAGTGAGTTATTTATTGTTTAGCGAGGCTCTGATACCACTGTAAGTCGATGTGCAACACCCCACGACTTGCGGGGAGGCGGAAATATGAAAAACGATCTTGTTCTTTGCTTAAACATCGACTAACCGCATGAATCGAAGCTAAACGATAACTAACAACTATCATAGAAGTTCTAAACTACTATGTGACGTGATTATACCTCAAGAACCGTGTCCTTCGGGTCTTCATCGCTGTCCTCCACTCCTCGTAGGCTCCTTGGAACATCGGCAACTTCACGGCCTCCTCAAATCAAAGACGATCCACCCGAAAGCTTCTACGCCAAGCTTAATCTCAAACTTGAGATAACTAGGTTGCTTAAAGTGCTAATCTAAGCTACCTAGAGGATATAGAGTGAGGTTATGGATGTTTTAGTCTATCTAACCCTTGATCTCAACACATGAGAGGTTAGGGTTAGGGTTTCAAGAGAGAGTGAGCTTGAGGAGAGAGAAGGTGAGAATGATAATCAAAAGAATAATGAACTCATATGAATATATCAACCATAACAATTAATCAAATAAATAATATAAATGATTTATCATCATGGTTAGATTCATTCATCTAGTGTGATTCATCATATGACTCATTAATGAATCATATGACTCATCATATGATTCATTCATCTGGACAGACCTGGCCAAGGGCAAAGGTCTGTCCAGATGTCCATTGTCCAGATGTCCAGATGTCCATTGACTCATTAATGAATCATTTAATACAAAGCATGAATCACACAAATGAGTCATTAAGCAATTAATGCTCATGCCACCTTAACCCCTTAGTCACCACTCTTCTAGAACCTTCCCGACAAATTACGAGAACGCCCTTCCAATCCGTGAAAATACGGAAAAACTTTAGACTGTATAAATCCAATAACCCGATACTAGAATCTGGCTTAAACCAAAGCCGGCTAGTAAAAACTGTCCGAAAAGTCGTACGTGCATAAACACACGTATGTGTCCGAACCCTTGTCGTAAAACCATACGACCTCTATATCGTTTCTCCTGGAGTAGGGAAACTCTCTGTGTGGGACTCTAAAGACTCGACACTACGCTGGCAGTGGGTTTAACCACAGACCGCAAGCGGCACTAGCTGTACGTAACGGTCCCTAGGTAGATGTCGATAAGAAGGCCGATGAGGAAAATCATCCGAACTCCCACTGAGCCTGATGTGACAATCTCCGTACAGTCCGGTCTGTTCGTCTAAGCCTATCGCATATCAAGCCTAGGGGCGGCAAGCGCCAGGCCCCTAATAGCTGTATAAGTCGTGTCGGAGCGAAGCCCATTACACCCTGAGAAGCTACTGGAACCTACCAGTATATCTCGCTTGCCCTGGCCAGGGACTTTGCGTAATGGCTCTCTGACACAGCGCGATATCATCTCCCAATACCGGGAGAGACGAATCCTATCTAACCGCCACTGCCTCCAAGTGCTCGGGACTGCACCCAACTGCTACCTGTTTGCACGACTCATTTGAGCCGTGGTAGGGTAGCAATCTAAGAACAGTAGGACACACTCGAGGCGAAGTAGCAGTGTCAAGTCTGCGGACTATGCTGTACTCATGTCACCTGGGAACTGTTAACTGACGATGGGTATAATACCAACCAATCAGTTCCCCGGCGAGTCCTGTCCGGTGTACCCGTAACCTAACGAGCATCTGTATACTATCTCCAGTACGACGTACTGATGGCTGTGGGACAGACCATCTCCCCAACTGGGATGAGAAGCGTATATACTTAGTCTATTCCGGAATATCGATGCCCTATCTCGATAATCCAACGACCAGGGACCTGTATAGGATGTTGCTTACAGACTACCTAGTCCCCACTAGTGTGACTGCCATCACGACGCTGGTAATCAAGCAAAAATCCTATGGGCTCTACTAATATGTATAAGTGATACGTTACAAGAAACATATGCACATATTAAAGTAGACTCAAACCAAGTAGCATACTACCATGTTTAGCAAGACTGTTATATACAACTGTGAATATCCCAAGCTTCCATTAAGTAATATACATGCTAGTATGATACAATAATGGCCCCTAGGGCATATACACTAACAAACGAAACACGGACTAATCGAGCATTAGTATCCCTAGTCCAAAGTGACATACACTAAAGGGGTAGTGCAGTCAGAAAAAAAATGAAAGACAGAATGTGGAGGTAAGAGAACGTCAATGATGGGAAGTGGTGTAAGTGAGTTGCAAGTTTTCTTTAACGACAAGTTGCAAGTTTTGAAAAGATTTTTCCTTTTTTTTTATTTTTGTGAGAATGCTTGCAAAGAGATTTTTGAAAAGGGACTTGTGACACAAATGTATCAACCACACATGCACAATCAGGCCTAGATCTAGGGTCACCTAGGTCTGCTAGACAGCTCCTAACTAGGGCTAAAAATAGGACCTTAAACCGCCTCTTCACCGCCAATTACGGCCAGGTAAGTGCCAGGTAAGTGGGAAGGAACCACAATAGTGGGCCTAATTAATAACCACTAGCCTAGACACGCTTGCCTAGACACCGCAAAGTCAGGTTAGGATAAACGGTCGATTCCTATACTAGTCCTTTTCCTATTGAGCTCGATGTCCTTAGGGCTGAGTCTAGTATTTTTTAATTAATTGTGGTCAATGCAAATGCTTTAAAGTGTTTTCTGGGGTCCTGGGAAGGGTGATGAAATCCCCACCCAATCTGAGTTTGGTCAATTAGCCCCTTAAAGTCCGATTAAATTATGCAAAACATTAAATTCACTTGCAATCAAATTTTTAGCGCGGCGCAAAGAAACCTGCAGAAAATCTGTTATTTAGAAGGGGAGAGAAGATTTTTAGCGCAAAGAAATCCTGCAGAAAGTTTTGACAGTGGATATATTGTAGGTTACAGAGGGGAGAATGAGGGATCAAACCATGCAAAATTGATGGGCTGATGTGTGAATAATGCGGCGGAACCGCGGTCTGGGGCAAAACTTTGCCGCGGAAGCGCGGTGGAAAGAGGAGATCAGCTTCTGGAAAAAAATGTGTGGCTCCTGTTCTCCAATTCTCCTCTGTTCTGATGTGATTTTTCCTGATTTACCCTCTGTAAATTTTCAGATCTGCGATTCTTCGCTGTTCCTGCAAGATTCAAAAGAGGAAACCTTCAAACAGATAAAAATAATGAAAAATTTTTTGTACTTTTTATATTTTCAGATTTTTATGATTTTTAAGATTTATATCAACCCGAAATTACACAAAAGAATTTTTACACCATCCCCGGCAACGGCGCCATTTGATTAGTGCAAAAATATATGTTAACCGTAATAAAAAACGGCGTTGCATGAAGCTAGCCGGTGAGTACGGGTCGGTCCACAGGGATGTGTAATTTTCCTAAGTGTTCTTACGACCTGATTCAAATGTGGTTTGATTTTGCTGATTGAGTTTAAAAATTAAGTTGTATGATATTAAGGAACTTGCTAGGGTTAGGTCTAAAGTAGGGTTTGATAAGATTTGTATTTACACCTCTTTCAATGCCTTCGATTAAAACTTTTTTAGAAGTCATAACAATTATTAGTAAAGGGGATTAGGATGATTGGGAAGAAACGAAGTTTCTTCCTCTTGATCCTTGTCCGTCCTTTCCTACTAATTGCTATAACCTTCATGGACGTCATGCATGTCCGGTCCTTTATACTACGGTTTCACCGTTACCTCGTGGGTAGGGTGCCGTAGGGAGCGGATCATGCATGCGTGCATGAAGTTCTACTTATAAAAATATTTGGCATTGAAAGAGATGAGAGATATTCATCTCTCAATCCCTCCTTTATTCCTAACCCTAACAAGCGAGGAAATTACTCGCTCATTAGGGTGTCTTTTAAAAATAGCATTTTGAAAGTACTTACCGATTGCATTTGAAAGAACTACACTAAATTAACTAGGGCAATTGTATGATTAATCTACGGCAAGAATTATACTAGAGAGCTAGGGCAACAATTAAATTAACACTAAGGCAGAAATTAAAATTAAAAACTTACAGAAAAGTGATGCTCTTAATCTCCCAAGAATTCTGAAATTTTATTGATTGAAAAGAGGCATCCGGTTTACAAACTTGTGATTACAATTTATAAGTAAACAGGGAAAACTAGGGTTACAGATTCTCGCACACGTGATTTTACAGATATGCCCACGGAAAATCCCAACCCTCGCACCGACGCACCGACACCAGAAAAATACACCGACACGGGCACTTAATGGCCGCGGAACCGCGGCAAATGTAGGCCTTGGGCCGCGGTTCCGCGGCCCTTTGGTGAGATCTGCTCACCAAATTTCTTGAGCTGCATTCTGGGTATTTGGGCTTCTTTATTCTTCACTATTTTTCTCTGTTTGGCTTCTTATTCTTCCCCAGATCTTCAGTGAAAATTTGTATTGGTCTTTTAACCGTTTCACTCTGACATGTTTGGACCTTGCGTTGCCTTGTACCTATGTGAACTGTTATTAGGCTTGACTAGGATCCGTCTACTTGTTGGTCAAAAATCCCTTTTTTGTGTCTTCTTCTGTCTTTTTCACTGTATTTGCTCCAAGAACCTGTATCCTGTAATATGCAGCAGTCATGCGTCAAAAGCACCTGTTTAGTTATAAAACGAATAAGAATTGGGGAATATGAATTGCAATATTATGATATGAACAAGGATGCATTGGACAAGTTGGCTAAGGAACTGGCCGATGAAGTCCTCGATGACGTGAGGATCATTGTGCAAAGACGCAGGGTTCTCGCACCAACAGATATATCTTCGGAAGACCTGATAGAGTCATCCGAAAGAAAAGAAACGTCTGAACAAGTAGCCCTTCTAATATAGGACGAAGAAAAGGTCAAGGACTGGAGGGAAGTCTTCATAAATTACTTTATGTCCCGAAGAACGCTCGAAAATGCGTCGTCTAGACATCAGCTCATAAAACGAGCTTTGTCTTTCACTTTCGTCAATGATACTCTGTATAAGAGATCGTTCAACTGTCTATGGCTAAGATGTATGGGGCCAGAGGAAGCAAAGAAAGTCGTCCAAGAAATTCACGACAGACTCTGCGATTCTCATCAAGCTGGGCCAAATATGAAGCTGAAGATAAAAAGAATAGGTTACTATTAGCCCACGATGATCCAGGACTGCCTCGAATATGCGAAGCAGTGCCACTCAAACCAAATTCACGTGGACTTTATCCATCAACATCCAAATCCGCTACACCCAACAGTGGCTAGCTGGTCGTTCGAAATGTGGGGAACCGATATAATTGGCTTTATCGAACCGGCATCATCCAAATGATATCGGTTCATACTAGCAACAACCGACTACTTCTCTAAATGAGCAGAAGCAGTACCACTAAGGGAGGTGAAGACGGAGAATATCCTCCACTTCTTCAGAACCCATGTCATCTATCGGTTCAGCACTCTGTGACGGATAATCTCGGATAATGGACCAGCTTATAGGAGTCATAAAATAAGCCGCTTCGCACAGTAGCATAAAATAGATTGGAAATACTTTTCAGTCTATAATCCTCGGGCCAACGGTGTCGGGACTCGGTTCTTACTCACGGAATAAAGTGCCATACGGAACAAAGTACCACGCCAATTAACATGCCAAGGGGGCGGGGGTCACCTCTTGAATCCATGGAGGCCACCTCTTGAGTCTGTGGGACCCACTATAGAACAATGAGGAATCTTCGGAACACATTCCGAAGACTAAACTGCATTATAAATGTAATGATGCCACCATCAATTACATAGGCGCCTTTTAAGTGAATCGGTACTACAGGAGCTTGAGAACTCCGTAGTTAAGCGTGCTCGGGCCAGGGAAGTCTTGGGATGGGTAACCTCCTGGGAAGTGGCCCCTGATCGAGTCCGGTTCGCTCTAAAGGGCAAAACCGTGCGGCTTCGGCCAGAGCGGACAATACCCTCTGTACTGGGGCGTGGGGCATTAAATTTATGGTAGCCCATGCAGGTCCCTCAGTAGTAGGTCTGTGGTTCGAGAACGAACCATTGTTCAAAGGTGGGGAGAATGCCGAGACTCAGGTCTTGCTCATGGAACAAAGTGCCACACAGAATAAAGTGTCATGCTAATTGACGTGCCAAGGGGCAGGGGCCACTTCTTGAGTCCATGTGACCCACTATAGAACAATGGGGAATCTTTGAAACACATTCCAAAAGAGGACCGAACTGCATCATAAATGCAATGATGCCACCCTCAATTACATAGGCGTCTTTTAAGTGAATCGGCATTGCATGAGCTTGAGAACTCCGTAGTTAATCGTGCTCGGGTCAGGGAAGTCTTGGGATGGGTGAGCTCCTGGGATGTGGCTCCTGGTTGGGTCTGGTTCGCTCTAAAGGGCAAAACCATGAGGCTTCGGCCAGAGTGGACAATACCATCTGTACTGGAGCATGGGGCGTTACAAACGGTCTAGTTGAAACTTTCAACAAGACCTTGATAAAGATTATAAAAAAGACGGTGTCCAGAAACAAAAAAGACCGGCACGAAAGGCTGCATGAAACTCTGAGCATACCGAATAACGTTCAAGACGGCCATAAATATAACACCATACGCATTGGTATTCAGCACGGAGGCAGTGCTCCCATTAGAAATAGAACTCCTCTCCCTACGAGTAGCTGTTTGATACGATCTGACAGATAAAAAAATGCTCATCTTAGGCTTGAGGAGCTCGACGCCCTCGACGAAACTCGTCTTGTAGCACAGCAAAATCTGGAGGCTTATAAGGTAAGGATGACACGGTCATACGAAAAACTGACCAGGCCGAGAACATTCCGCCAAGGAGAAATCGTGCTAGTCATCAAAAGACCAATGATCCCCAATCGTGCAAAATGGGGGAAGTTCGATCCGAACTATGAAGGCCCGTACATCATAGAAAAAGTCTACCAAGGTGGTGCCTACTTGCTCATGGATATGCATAGCGAAAGACCCTTCCAGCCAATAAACGGCCGAATCCTAAAAAAAATACTGCGCTTGATAAGTCATGACATAGGTCAATGATAGATGACGACGCTTTTGTCCGCTCTCTATCTTTCTGAGTCAGAACCCTAAGAGTAATACCCCAAAAATATCCATCGCCCCGAAATACGACGATAATGGACCGAAACATACTTAAACTAATATTGGACCGAGAAGTTCTTAAACTAAAATTCGTCCCCAAATACGGGAATGATGGACCGAAACGTCCTTAAACTAACATTCGCCCTGAAATATGGAGAATATTAGACCGAAACGTCCTTAAACTAATGCTTGACCGAAATGTCCCTAAACTAATATTCGTCCCCAAAACGGGAATGTTGGGCCGGAACGTCCTTAAACTAGCATTCGGCCTAAAATATGGTGATAAAGGACCGTCATGTCCTTCAACTCCCACGTTTAGCCCTACAGTAAATCCCCATATCGATTACCGTATACAATCCACGGGTATAAACGATTCACAACTCTCCCGGGTCCCACGTGATGTAGTCTTTTGAAGAATACCGGGGCCTACAGCTAATGGTGCATTACCTTGCAAACTCATAAAAAAAAGGTATGTCCACAAACGAAATGGGCACGGATGAAAACCCGAAATCGCACGGTGAGTAAAAACAGTAGGACTGCCAGCGAGATAGTGAAAACCCGAAAGGGCGCAATCTCGTAAAAAAAATAAAATACACTTGCAGGGTCTTTTCAATCTTGTAAGGAGAAAATACTCTTGTAAGATTCTTACGACTTATAAGAGAAAAATGCACTTGGAAATCCTTACGACTCCTGAGGAGAAAATACACCTACGAGATCCTCTCGACTTGTAGGGTGAAATACCTTTATGAGACCCTTACGGCTCATAAAGTCAAAAAGCCTTAGTCCACAGGATCCTAACCCTGTTTGCTAAGCTATCTTTGTTCAAATCAACAAAGGCAAATGATGATTCGCTCCTGGCAATATCCCAGTTGTACCGATGCTGATGCCTAAATAAGTATTAAATTTCAAGTCCTCTCACGGGAAATGATGATTCGCTCCTTGCAATAACCCAGTGGTAGCGATGCTGATGTTAAGATTGATATTAGATTTCAAATCCCTAACTATAAAAAAGCCGAAATGGTAGAGCAACTTGCAATAAAAAGCAGCGAATAAAAATATAAAAAAATAACCAAAATGATTGGGCTCCGTGGATAAAAAGCTGAAATGAATGGGCAATCGTGACTTTCGCGATATGAAAAGCTGAAAAGATAGAGTATCGTGGAAATAAAAAATAAAATACAATAAAATTTTCTCTGCCCTGCAGGTAGGTCCACACCGACCTTTGTATACAATTCATAGGCACAAATGAAAGAAAAGGAACCATATTTTCCCACCAGGCTCCGTCAAAGGGAGAGCCAGATCTCGACGGCAACATCTACAGCCTAAAGATCGGCTCGACGTTCTTCTTATTCCAATAGAGTTCAGATGTGACATCAACAAAGCTTCAAGGACCCAAATCAAAACAGAGTAATGGCAAAATCTTAGCTCTAACTTGACGTCCTTCTCATTCCAGCAAGGTGCAGATACGACGTTTATAAGGACCCAAGGGTCAAATAAAAGTGGAGCAATGGCATATTCCTAGCTCCAGATCTCGATGGCAACATCACAGCCTAGAGACCAACTTGACCTTCTTCTCGTTCGGGTAGGATGCAGACGCAACGTCAACAAAAACCCAAGGGTCAAAGCAAAAATGGAGCAATGGCAAAATCCTAGCTCCAAGTCTTGATGGTTCATATACAACCTAGAGACTATCCCGGCGTTTCTTCTCATTCCGGTAGAATGCAGATGCAACGTCATCATCAAAAAAGAAAGACCCAAGGGTCAAAGCAAAAATGGAGTAATGGAAAAATCCTAGCTTCAAGTCTTGACGGCACATATACAACCTAGAGACTATCCCGACGTTCTTTCTCATTCTAGCCGGATGAAGACGCAGCGTCATCATAAAAAAAACAGACCCAAGTGTCAATGAAAAATGGAGTAATGACAAAATCCTAGCTCTAAGTCTTGACGGTACATATACAACCTAGAGACTATCCCGACGTTCCCCCTGTTCGATATGTATGCCCTAGAGGCCTTCATTGTATAGGATGCTAGGGATATGTATGTACAGGACAATATTGCTCGATAAGAGAGTATGCTATTTGGTTTGTCTTTATTTTAACATGTGATGTGTTTTACTTAGTATTTCATATCTTGTATATATGTTGATAAATCCCGTAGGATCCTTGCTTGACTACCAAAGTTGTGATGACAATCATACTTGTGGGAGCTGGGAGTCGATAAGCACATCCTTAAAATATTCCTAGTTGTGAGAGTATCGAGATTGGGCATCGATACTCCAGAGTAGACTAGTGTATACATATCTAGACCCTGACGATGGGCGATGGATTGTTCCCGCAACCATTGGTGTGGTGCACCTAAGATTGTATACAAGTGCTCACTGGGGTGAGTACACTGGACAGATTCGCCGAGAACTGCCTAGATGGTATTATACCTAACATCAGATAGCAGTTCTCTAGTGACATGAGTGTAGATATTCTGTCGACCTGAGGTCATCATTTGTCTCGTGTGAGTTCCCACTGTACTTTGATTACTATCCTACCACAGCTCTATTGATTCGTGCAAACAGATTTTCGTTGGGTACAGTCCCGAGCCACATGGAGGCGATGAGCGACCGTTGGGGATTCGTCTCTCCCGGTATAGTGAGTCGATGTCGTGCTGTGATCGGTTGGCCAACACCATAAGTCCCTGGCCAGGGCGAATTGAGAATTACTGGTAGTTGGACCAGTAGATTCTTGGATGGTCTTGAGCCACACCGGCACGACTTGTCAGGTTATTAGGGGTCTGACGTTTTCCACCCTCTACACCCGGTATGCGATACTCTCAGACGAACAGACCGGACTGCACGGAGATTGTCACGGACGGGCTCAGTAGGGGTTCGGATGAGTTCGCTCGTCGGCCTTCTCTTCGATAGGTGCCTGGGTAGCCGTTACGTACAGCTAGTGCCACTGACGGACTTATGGTTAAACTCACTGCCAGCGTACTGTCGAGTCTTTAGAGTCCCACACAGAGGGTTTCCCTGATTCAGGAGAAATGATGTAGAGGCCTTATGGTTTTACAGGCAGCGTTCCGGTCATATATGTTTACTAGCTGCACGGATGTTGTTCGGACGGATAATACTGGTGGGCTTAGGATTAAGCCGCATTCTAGTATTATATTACTTGATTATTTTTATCTCTTTGTATTCGTATTTTTTGCAGTACGAATATAGGTATGTATATACGGTGAGGGCATTCTTCTAATTTTACAAGAGATGCTTCTGTTAGTGATATGTATGCCCTAGGGGCCATTATTGTATGATATAGTGGATGCTTAGACATATATAGAGAGGACTTTCTTGCTCGACATGATAGTATGCTATCTGGTTGCCTTTATCTTAACATGTTCACTGGTATTATTATATTGTCTCTCATATACATGTTGATAAAGCCTTTAGGATGTAGGATTGACTAGCAGGACTATGATGCGGATCATACTACTGGGACCTGGGTAGTCCACAAGCACATCCTTCAATTGTTTCTAGTCGAAGGAATATTGATACAGGGCATCGATATTCCAGAGTAGACTAGTGTGTACGTTTCTTGACCCTGTATGGGGCGATGGTTGATCCCATATCCATTGGTGTTTGACAGCAAAAATTGTACACAGGTGCTCTTTAGATAATGGGTATACCGAACAGGACTCGCCGAGAACTCCTAGATGGTACTATACCTATCGTCAGATAGCAGTTCTCTGGTGACACTGGTACAGGTTAGTCTGTAAACCCGAGATCGTTATAAAGTCTTGTGTGGTTCCCACTGTGCTTTGATTTCCTCCCTACCATGGCTCAAAGGAGTCGTGCAAACAGGTGGATTTTGGGTACAATCCCGAGTCATATGGAGGCAATGAGCGATAGGAGGGGTTTCGTCTCTCCCGGTATAGGGAGTTGATGTTGCGCTATGCTCGATTGGCTATAACAGGAAGTCCCTGGCCAGGGCTGTTGATGAGATTTACTGGTAAGTTTTATCAGTTGTTTCTCGTATCGTTATAGGCCTTACATCGACATGACTTATCAAGTTATTGGGGTTTGACGATTCCACCCCCAAACTCAATATGCGACATATCAGACGAAGAGACCAAACTATACGGTAAGTGTTACCTATAGGCTTCATGGGAATTTGGACAAGCTTGTTTGTTGATCTTCTAATTGCTCAATATCTGGGTAGCCGTTACGTCCAGCTAGTACCGCTGACGGCTTGTGGATGACTGATATGATCATCACCTACTGCTGGCGTATTGACAAATCTTTAGAGTCCACATAGAAGTTTCCTCGTTTAAGCGAAATGAAGTAGGGCATATATGCTAATATATGCAGGTGCCTGATTAATACGTGTATGTGATACTGTATTCTAATCTGGCGGTTATTTGTTATCAGTTAGGTTATATGTGATATAACTGGATTATCGATTCAAGTGTTGATTTGATAATGTGATATACAGATAAATAATATTAGTCGGTTATATATGATATAACCAGATTATTAAATCAAGTGTTGATTTAATAATATGATATATATATATATATTTGATATAATTATATGTTAACTAATATTATTAGCCCACTAATGATTTTCTTCATAATATATAAATATATATATATATGAAGCATGGCATGGATTTTCTTGGGAAAATAGAAATGAGGTAGAAAATGGGGAGACATTTGAGGGCATGGGTGAGGCATGGCTTTTATCTTTTGTTTATTCATTTGTTTGCACTATTGAAGCATGGTGCATTATATGTATTGCATTTTATTCATGCTTCAATAAGTGAGAAAACACTTAAGAGCCATTCTTCACTTGTTTTTACCTTAGACATTTTCATGTGCTCATTTCCTCTCTAGCTCTCTCCATCTTCTTCACCTCCACCTCCAAGCTCAATCCCTCACATGAGTTGTGAAACCTTGAGCATGTGAGAACCCTAGTGAGCAAACAACACCCCTACTTCACCATCCTACACTAGATTAGCGATTTGGTGTAGTGTGTTTTCTTCACTAAAGAGTTTAGTGAAGAACTAGCTTGGATTAGCAGAGCTTCGGGTGGATCATCTTCGGCACGACGATCGCAAAGGAAGCTCGATCCAACTTCAAGAAGAGCCTAATGGAGTCGCGTGGACTACTATACAGAGCTTGAGAAGAGAAGGACATAGTCTACAAAGGTTGTAGCCACCTTTCTCTTAGTGTAAAGTTTTGTTATATCATAGTTAAACCCTAATTATCTAGTTTCAATTCTTGTTTAGTGTTAATTAGCACCCCAAAAATTTTTAAATGGCATGCTTGATGCTAGAAAAACCCAGTGGTGGTGCTAACAAACACATTCATGGTATCAGAGCCAAAGCTAGAAGATTGTAAGATGTAGTTAAAATTACGAAACCGAAACAACTCCGAAACGGTCGCACTGAAACCCTATTCTCTGTCGAATTTTTCGGAGCCTCTGAAATTTTTTTAAACAAGTACAGAGTGCTACTTATGAAGTATCTAGAACACCAGAAAAATTTGAGGCATTTTGAACAAAAAGTGGCCGGCCACATTTGCAAAAATACCGGCCTCACCCGTTTACTGTAGCAATTTGAAGTTGGAATTTTTATGGTGTTCTGTTCACTTGCTTTTAGGGTTTCAGGTTATGTTTGATTAGCCTAAAATTGCATGTGATGTTAATTTATTAAGAGGCTAATACGGAGTGTTTCGTAGTCGTAAGTTTTACATCATTTCGGGTTTAAGTTTGATATGTGATACAGTAGTTGGAATCCACATTAAATTAGTTTTGTGAAAACTAGTTTGTTTGTAAATCTAGCATGTTAGTCTCTATTGATCGATTGCCACGAAGTTTTGATTCGGATCGAAACTCCGTCACAATCGCGTATCGTACGTAAATTCTCGCCAGATAAATTTACTAGGTAACCACGCCCCATATCCCCGACCAAGTGACATTAGGAGAACCCCATTGCTAAAAACATCCACTCGGGTGCTTGCGGCCATAGTGTTCTGCCTAAGTACACTTGGTCGACGGCATCGTGGGTGCGGACATCTACTAAAGTTTCCGACGAGTATTCGATCGGGTAGTCGGGAATCTTGTTGAATTACCCGACTAAATTATTGAAAAGTGTTTCGATATGAGACTAAAATGCAGGGTTTATAGGGTTAGGTATGAAATCCGGAATATGAGATATTCCGGGTTTATGATGTCTAAGGAAACGCGGATTCTAATTATTATAGTTTTTCATTTCTTTTCTGCGACCGTAAGTGTAATATGTGGGGTATCCCAAATCTCGTTGCTATATGTCAATGACATTCGGGATACGCATATTTACTTACGTTGATGACATGTGATGTTATGTGTTGCTGATATGTTATATTGGATCGTCGTGATTGAATAGCCGGGAGTTTTTGCGTGAGATGAGAGTTTTTCAATTTTCAATCATGTAAAAATTGTATGAAATATTCTTTTATTGGGACATTTCCAGGTTGAGGATGATGTCACCATTGATTTATATTATTACTTTTCCGCATTAGGATAGACCCAAGGCAGGGAGCACAAGTGACCGGGTTCTGGAGTCTAATGGGAGACCATCTCGAGGAGTCGAAACCGGGTCTCCTAACTCTAAAATTGGCAGGGTTGCTTGCCGCTCTCGTAGGGGTCTAGGGATGTGGGTTTGGCTATTCATCACAACCGTGGAATCCATGTTTTTCATTATTGGCTTAATTTAAAATATGGACCACCTAATTTATCCAATATTTCATATATTGACTTTTGTTGCTTGGTTCTGTGATGTGATCATATAACCGCATGATACGAATGCTATATATAATAAACGTTGCTTATGTTTTGCACCCGCGCTAGTCCAGCCCCCGCTCTGCCGTTAGTTAAGTAACCTAACGGTGCATAACGGGGCCCTGTGGAGAATGCGGATGGCATAAGCGTACGTTCTATTTTCGTTTCTTTTTCTGTGATGTTTAGGGAAATATTAAATGATGGGACTTCATTAATGAGATTAATGAAAAGAAAAGAAACTTAAAGATGTTTTAGAATCAAAAGTTTTTAAAAAAAAGGTAGCTCTAGTTCTTGCTTTGCATAGTGGTATTCCTTGATGAATATCCAGCACCTCATTCGATGAGGAAAGAGCTGAAATCCCTTCACCGGGAGTGACCTCTTTAGCAAAACTAGCAAATGCTACAACCCACTCGGTTTTGTTTTAATAGCTTCTCTAGTTCTTGCTTTGTATAGTGGTATTCCTTGATGAATATCCAGTGCCTCATTCGATGAGGAAAGAGCCAAGATCCCTTCACCGGGAGTTTCCTCTTTAGCGAAACTAGCAAAATCTACAAAAAATACTCCTTTTCAATTCACTAGATTCTACAACGATATTAAGTTCATCACGTTAAAGGTTTTCTTAAAACCAGCCGTAGCCCTCCGTCATTTCAGATAAGTACAATTTAGTATTCGTACTGCGTTTGTTGACCTCCGTCAAGGCATAGTGTGTGATAGCTGATTAGTGCTTATCTGCAGCATGTGATGCGATTGGATTATGGTAGTCGTATGGCCTTGTTGACCTCCGTCAAGGGTTGTGCGGGTGGGTTTAATTCAATCACGAAATGAACGGGTTGAATGTGACTAGCGGCCTGTGGTTTTTTGACCTCCGTCAAGGTCATAGGATGCTAGGGGTAAAAACAATTATCGGGAAATTTGCAATGAGATTCCATACCTTCTATATGATAGTTTGATCTCGATACCCACTGCGAGTAAGAGTTACTCCCGGGAGAGTTTTCCACTTTACAATTAGCTGATCAAGTAGGTGTCTAAGAAAGGTGTTAACGGGGTTATGCCTCTGCGGAAACGAGGTTATTTAATTAGTTCCATGCGAAAGCATAGGGAGACTCCTTCGGAGTACCAATACCTTCCTGGCCGAACAATTGGCGAACTTGTAGGATGTAATTAATCCCGGCTAATCTTACCTTTTAGGGTTTGAAGGAAGATTTGATAAAAACAGTGGGAGCCATCCTGATTAGATAAAATAATAACCAATCTAATCTTGTAAAGAGCGCACGCAAAAGTGATTATCCTTCTCTCTCTCCTGATAGTGACCAATGAAACGTCTTAATCAAGATAATAATATGGATGTATTGACCAAACTCACTTATTATACTGGGCTAGGTTCCGCTCAATCTTATGATTGTCATAAGTCTGAGTAATGAATAGGGGAATATCAGGATTCCCATGCCACCCAACACGAAGAAGGAGCATGCTGATGCATCTTTTTCGGGTGTGTTTGTTACCGAGAACTATTTCTCAGTTTTCTCTACGTTCTGGGTATTGGATATCGGATCTGGATCTCATGTATGTAATTTGTTCCATGGGCTAAAGAGAGGTAGAGAACTGAGAAAAGGTGATATGTCCCTCAGAGAAGGGAATGGTGCAATTGTTGCGGCCAGGGCAGTTGACAAATATCATATTGTATTACCAAGTGGTAACACAATGATTCTGAGCGACTGTTATTTCGTACCAAAAAGTACTGTGAATGTTTTCCTAAATCAAGTGTTGATTGGGTATGGTACGTTGTTTAACGATATATACATTCTAAATCACAAAACAGTTCTAAGTATACAGAACACACACAAGAGGAACAGTTCAGAAATGAACGAAGTCTTCTTGTGGCATTGTAGACTAGGTCATATCAATGCGACAAGACTGGCTAAGTTGCATAAGGAAGGATATTTGAAACCATTTGAATTTTCATCTTATGAAACTTGCTAGCCATGTCTCAAAGGCAAGATGACCAAAACTCCGTTTACTGGACACGGAGAAAGAGCTACTGAACTCTTGGGACTGATACATAGTGATGTATATGATCCTATGTCTACACATGCCAGGAATGGTTCCTCGTACTTTATTACATTCACCGATGATCTCTCAAGATTCGGACATATGTTCCTGTTGAAACACAAGTATAAATCTTTTGAGAAATTCAAGGAATATAAGTACGAAGTTGAGAACCAGACGGGTAAAAGTACTAAAATGTTTCGATCTGATCGAGGAGGAGAATACCAGAGCACGGATTTCACAGACTACTTAAAAGAGAATAGGATTCTCTCTCAGCTTACTCCTCCGTATACATCACAGCACAATAGAGTTTCGGAGCGGAGGAATCGCATCCTATTAGATATGGTGCGCTCTATGATGAGTAATGCTGAGTTGCCTATTTCCTTTTAGGTTATGCACTTGAGATAGCCGCATACCTATTGAATAGAGTTCCGACCAAATTCGTGCATACCAATCCATATGAGATATGGAATGGGAAGAGACCATCTCTTAAACGAGTTAAGATATGGGGTTGTCCGGCCTATGTTAAAAAGAAAAATCCGGACAAGCTCGAGGCAAGGTCTGTTTTGTCCAAGTTTGTGGTATATCCAAAGGATTCATATGGATATATTTTCTACCATACCGAGGAACAAAAAGTGTTTGTTTCTCAACATGCCACCTTTTTAGAAAAGGAATTTCTTATGAAAGAAATTGGTGGTAATGAGGTAGAACTGGAAGAAGTTCCAGCTACACAAACTATAACTGACAATTTGGTAGAACCGAAGGATTCAATAGTCCCCGACGAACCTCAGCCACTCCACAGATCTAGTAGGGTTCCTTACCCACCTGAGAGATACTACGGTTTTCTCATAGACGGTAGGAGCGAGGATTGCATCATGGAAGATGATGACCGAACTAGTTTTGAGCAGGCCATCACAAGTGGAGACCCTGTGAAATGGATGGATGCTATAGGATCTAAGATGGAATCCATATACACCAACAAAGTATGGACTTTGGAAGTTGCTCCTGAAAGGGTAAAACCCATCGGGAGCAAGTGGATGTTTAAGAAGAAAAATTGTGTAGATGGAAAGGTTGAGACCTTCAAAACTAGACTTATAGGAAAAGGTTTTTGTCAATGACCAGGTGTCGACCATGATGAAACCTTTTCTCCTGTCGCCATGCTTAAGTCCATCAGGATCCTACTTGCCATTACTGCATACCATGACTACGAAATCTGGCAGATGGACGTCAAGACCGCTTTTCTAAATGGTGATTTAGAAGAGAGCGTGTACAAGACACAGCCAGAGGGCTTCGTAGACAGTGGGAGCAGCGGAAGCATGTGCAAGCTACTTAAATCAATCTACGAATTAAAGCTGGCATCGCAGAGCTAGAACATCTGTTTCGATGAAGCTGTCAAAGAGTTTGACTTCATCAAAAATGTAGATGAACCATGTATATATAAGAAGGTTGTAGAGAGTAAGGTTGTCTTTCTCATATTGTACGTAGATGACATACTCTTGATAGGAAATGATGTTCCTATGCTACACTTAGTCAAGCTCTTCTTATCACAAAAGTTCTCCATGAAAAATCTAAGTGATGCCTCCTACATCCTGGGGATAAAGATTTATAGAGATAGATCTAAGCGAATGTTGGGATTGTCCCAATCCAGGTGTTTGACATCAAAGATTGTACATAGGTGCTTATTAGAGAATGGGTACATCGAACAGGACTCGCCGAGAACTCCTAGATAGTACTATACCTATCGTCATATAGCAATTCTCTGGTGACACTGGTACAGGTTAGTCTGTAGACCCAAGATCGTCAGAGAGTCTTGTGTGGTTCCCACTGTGCTTTGATTTCCTCCCTACCACGGCTCAAAGGAGTCGTGCAAACAGGTGAATTTTGGGTACAGTCCCGAGTCACATGGAGGAAATGAGCGATAGGAGGGGTTTCATTTCTCCCGGTATAGGGAGTTGATGTTGCGCTATACTCGATTGGCTATAACAGGAAGTCCCTGGCTAGGGCTGTTGATGAGATTTACTGGTAAGTTTTATCAGTAGTTTCTCGTACCATTATAGGCCTTATATCGGCATGACTTA
Organism: Agapanthus africanus; assembly: GCA_030015575.1. Classification (NCBI taxonomy): domain Eukaryota; kingdom Viridiplantae; phylum Streptophyta; class Magnoliopsida; order Asparagales; family Amaryllidaceae; genus Agapanthus; species Agapanthus africanus. Next base: position 113,273,369 of record JASDDO010000001.1, on the reverse strand, counting down.
TCAAGTTATTGGGGTCTGACGATTCCATCCCAGACTCGATATGCGACATATCAGACGAAGAGACCGGACTGTACGATAAGTGTTACCTATAGGCTTCATGGGAATTTGGACAAGCTTGCTTATTGATCTTCTAATCGCTCAATACCTGGGTAGCTGTTACGTCCAGCTAGTACCGCTGACAGCTTATGAGTGACTGATGTGATCATCAGCTACTGCTGGCATATTGACGAGTCTTTAGTATCCCACATAGAAGTTTTTTGGTTCAAACGAATGAAGTAGGGCACATATGCTGATATATGCGGGGGCCTGATTAAATACGTGTATGTGATACCGTATTCTAATCTGGCGGTCATTTGTTATCAGTTAGGTTATATGCGATATAACCGGATTATCGAATCAAGTGTTGATTTGATAATGTGATATACAGATAAATAATATTGTTCGGTTATATGTGATATAACCGGATTATTAAATCAAGTGTTGATTTAATTATATGATATATATATTTATATTTGATATAATTATATGTTAACTAATATTATTAGCTCACTAATGATTTTCTTCATAATATATATATATATATATATATATATATATTATATGAAGCATGGCATGGATTTTCTATTTTGGGAAAATAGAAAATGAGGTGGGAAATAGGGAGACATTTGAGGGCATGGGTGAGGCATGGCTTTTATCTTTTGTTTATTCATTTGTTTGCACTATTGAAGCATGGTGCATTATATGTATTGCATTTTATTCATGCTTCAATAAGTGAGCAAACACTTAAGATCCATTCTTTACTTGTTTTTACCTTAGCCATTTTCATGAGCTCATTTGCTCTCTAGCTCTCTCCATCTTCTTCAGCTCCACCTCCAAGCTCAATCCTTCACATGAGTTGTGAAACCTTGAGCTTGTGAGAACCCTAGTGAGCAAACAATACCCTTACTTCACCATTCTACACTAGACTAGCGTTTTGGTGTAGTGTATTTCCTTCACTAAAGAGTTTAGTGAAGAGGTAGCTTAGATTAGCGGAGCTTCGGGTGGATCATCTTCGGCACGAAGATCACAAAGGAAGCTCAATTCAACTTCAAGCGGAGCCTAGTGGAGTCGCATGGACTATTACACGGAGCTTGATAAGTGAAGGACACGGTCTACAAAGGTTGTAGCCACCTTTCTCTTAGTGTAAAGTTTTGTTATATCATAATTAAACCCTAATCATCTAGTTTCGATTCTTGTTTAGTGTTAATTAGCACCCCAAAAAATTTAAAATGGCATGCTTGATACTAGAAAAACCCAGTGGTGGTGCTAACAAACACTTTCATCTTCTAGAAGGGGACACCTCATTATTGGTTTTATCTATTTTTTGGAAAATAGATTAATGAGGTGGAAACTATATATTTGTGGCATGGTAGAAGCATGGCTAAGTCTCGTTGTTTATTCATTTGACTTTACTATTCAAGTATGGTTGTATTTTTCTATGGAGAAATATTGTCTTCTTGATCATTGAGAAAGACTTAGACATTCTTCACTTGCTCCTACACTTGCTTATTTGGGTTTTTTCTTTCTTTCTCCATTTTTGCTCTCCTCCTTCTTCCTCAAACCCTAACCCTCACATGTGTTGTGAATCCTAGGGTTTCTTGAAATAAAATACTCCAATTAACTCTCTACATCTTCTAAGCTACCTATATTAGCAAACTAGGTATTTTAGTTACCTCATTCTTGAGGTTGGGGCTTGAATCATAGACTCTCGGGTGGATCGTCTTCGACACGAGAAGGACGATGACCGAGCTTGATCCAAACCCTCTTGGAGCTTAAGAAGAGGAGAAGAAGACCCGAAGGACTTATATTCTAGAGGTATAAAACTCTTTCACAAGTAGTTTAAAACCACTTTGTAGTTTAGCTAGTTAGGGTTTCTGAAAGATCTTAGTTGTTTGGTCGATGTTGCAAGTCAAAAAATCGTTTTTGTGAATTCCGCCTCCAAACAAATCATGTGGGGTGCGCGATATCGACTTACACTGGTATCAGAGCCTACTTAAACCTTAACTAGCTAGTTAGCAAGTAGTTAGAAGTTCGATCGATGGAAAACATTCAAAATCGCATTTCCGTTTATAGCTTGTTGTTCGATTTTCAAAGTTGATCAAAAAATACTTTCAGTGACCTTAGAAATATATGCATGCTTTTATAAAACCAAGAAAAAAATTAGAGCACATAAGCTCCTAACTAGACCGCTAATCCGCGGCCAAATAGGTTTTTTGGCCGCGGATCCGCGACCTAGTTGTGGCTATAGTGCTCCAAATTTTTTCTGTGGTTCAGGTTCATAGAAATGTGATTTTTTGTATATTTGGTTTTTGCTCAGATTTGTTTGTGTACTGGTTTGTGCATGGGGTAAAATACGGAAAGTTATAATTTATCGAAATTCTAAATTTTTAATTAACTGTGTATTTTTTTTTTATATATGTTGCTAAATGTCTACTAATTGCTATATGTCGATTAGTGGGGGTTGCACATATTTTGTATTTTGTTGATGGTTTGTGGATATGAAGTATTGAATCGTCGTGAATGAATAACCGGGTGGATATGAGAAGAGTGTTCTTTTCTTTCATTCATGTATATTTGTAAATTGATAGGTTGAGGTTGTAGCCACCGTTGTATTATTTCATTTATTTTTCTTGCACATAGGATAGACCCAAGGAAGGGTGCACAAACTACCGGGTTCTTGAAGTGCTAAGTAGCATACTTATTTAATTACGGGAGGTTGCTTCACTTCAAGAATTTGGCGGGTAGTTTGCTGCACCCGTAGAGGTCTAGGGTGGGGTTTGGCTATTCATCACGACCGTGGAATCTGTTTTTTGTTCTAGGTTAAAACAAAACACGGAAATCCTAGTATATCCAATATATTCATCTGTGTTGTTGTGATCTGTGATCTGGAATGACTATTATTGCGTGAGACGAATGGCTATATATATATATATATATTATATATATATAATAAATATTGCTTATGTTTTGCACCCGTGCTAGTCCAGCCCCCGCTCTGCCGTTAGTTAAGTAACCTAACGGTGCATGACGGGGCCCGTGGCGAATGCTGATGGCATAAGCGTACGTTCTATTTTCGTTTCTTTCTATAATGATAAGGTTAATTGATGGGACCGCATTAATATTGATTAATGCAAAGTAATAAACTTAAAATCTGATGTCGTTGGAACAATTATAAAACCACTCGGTTTTCTTCAAAAAGCAATTTTTAAAAGCGGTGCTTAAACCACTTCTTTTCAAAAGCTATTCAGTTCCTTCGACTATATCAGGTTCATTATGTTAACGGTTTTCGCCAAAACCAGCCGTAGCCCTCCGTCATTTCAGATAGGTATCTAATAGTATTCATGCTATATGTTTTGACCTTCGCCAAGGCATAGTGTTTGGTAGCAAGTGGGTGCTTATCTGTAGCATAGATAGATGCATTAATCTAGAACATGCGTATAGCTGTTTTGATCTTTGTCAAGAGCTTGTACGAATGGGTCTAGATTAATCTGGACAATGACGGGTTGAACTTGACTTGCGACTTATCATGTTTTGACCTTCGTCAAGATTATAAGCACTCTGGGAAAAAATCACATCGAGAGTTTCAAACATACCGGAAACTTGCTAGTGTTGCATACCTTCTGAAGTGTGGTATTTTTGGTAGGCTTCCTTCAAAATCATCTCACAATGATAGTTGGGTCTGGATCCTACCGTGAGTATCCGCTACTCTTCGGGAGAATTTTTCACTTTGCAATTAGCTAATAAAGTAGGTGTCTAGAAAGGTGTTAACGGGGCTACTCCTCTGGAAAAACGAGATTACTTAATTTGGTCCGTGCGAAAGCACGGGGAACCTCCCTCCGAAGTACCAACACTGGCCTGGCCGAAAGATAAAAGAACTTGCAGGGTGCGATTAATCCCGACTAATTCTTCTTTCAGGGTTTGAAGAAGAATTCGAGGAAACAGTGGGAGTCATCCTATTTAGATAAACTAATAACCAATATAAACTTGCAGGAGCATATGCTGAGTGTTTCTTCTCTCTCTCTCTTAATTGCAGCGACCAAGACGGGACTTAAGCTAATACTAGATAAAAATAAACTCACTGGGCTAAATTATAAAGACTGGCTGAGGAATGTCCATATGGCCCTTACATATGATAAAGTCGCATACGTCCTCACGGCGAAAGTTCCCCTATTCCCGGTCCAGAATCCTCGGTCGCAGACATTGAGGTCCGTAAGACTTGGGATCTTGATTGTGCGAAAGCCAAGTGCCTCGTGCTGGCCTCCATGTATAATGAACATCAGAGGCGGCACGAGAAGATGGACTTTTCTTCCATCTTCCTCCATACTAAGATTTATATGTAGAGAAATCTCATATCGCAAGATATGAGATCTCGAAGAAATTGTTTCAAGCGAGATTGGCTATCGGATCATCTGTTGGGGACCACATCCTAAAGATGATTTCTCTCATAGAAGAGCTCAAGGATCTGGGAACTACGTTGGAGAATGAGTTATATATCGAGTTGATTCTACAGTCCCTTCCCTCCACCTATGCCCAATTCATATTGAACATCAATATGCAAAAGATGAAAGTTTCACTTACTAAGCTCATCAACATGCTAAAGGTGGAAGAGGGCACCTTGAAAAAAACCAAGGAAACACCCGCTCTGTTTATTGGGGAATCTTCTTTTGCTAAATCCAAGACTAAGGCCAAGGGGAAGAAGAAGAAGGCCCCCACCAAACGTAGGGGAGGTGTGCAGAAGGTGCAGGAAAAGGGAAAGGAAAAGAATGGGGGAGGCAGCCACAAAGGAAGAATGCCTCTATTGTCGGAAAAAGGGAAATTGGAACAAGAACTGTCGGGCCCTAAAAGCCAAGAATTAGGACACGAAGCAAGTTGTGGGTCTGTCTTCAGGTGTGTTCGTGATTGAAAACTGTTTCTCTATAAACTCTACTTCCTAAGTATTAGATACCGAATCAGGATCTCACATCTGTAATTCATTGCAGCCACTGAGAAGCCGTAGAGTTTTGAGGAAATGTGATATGACCCTCAGGGTTGGCAACGGAACCAGTGTAGATGCTGTAGCAGTAGGAGAATATCACCTAGAATTGGTGAGTGGACATATTTTGTTATTGCGTAACTGCTTTTGTGTACCCAGTATGATGTGTAATATTATATCAGTATCTTTGTTATCAAACGAAATATATAATTTTGCACTTAAAAGCAATGTCATAAACATTCACCTAAATCATGAAATGGTTGGGTCGGTTACACTTAATAACGGAATATACATTCTCAATCAATATCAAGTTTTCAACGTCCAAAACACACTAAAAAGAAAGACTTTTGTCACGCCCCGCTTCACAGTAGACGGAAACGGTGACGTGGCAGTCCGCAATATATTTACTAAGAAATAAATACGTTAAGCGTAATTAAGCGATATATAAAAATGAACAAGAATGACAAGAGTAATAAAATAAACGGCAACTTTATTTACATTCATCTTTACAAACATCAGTTTGAAAATAAAAGATACAATGAGTAAAGCAGTGCCTAAACAATGGCATAAGGAAAGTAAGTGCAACGGAACTAGAAGTCAGGCTGAGCAGTAAGATGGTCCAAGTCCTCTCAGCTCGGCTCTGTCTCCTCAAGGTCCGGTCCTCTTGACGAACATTCCAAAGAAAGAAACATAAAGAAATGTCCTTAGTGAACTAACGCTCGGTAAGTCCTAAAAGAAGAAAGAGAAGATAGTATATAAAGTGAGATGAACAGGTAAATTGTATATGATTGATTGCTAGTATATAATAGTTATTCTAACGTGATTGTTTGTAGTTTGGTAAAGAAGGTATTCATATATACGAAAGGAGTCCATCTTACACCGTAGACTATGTTAACATGTAGTATAAGGCCCCGTCATAACCCACGGGATAACGGCACGAGAATTCATGTAGGTGTTTTTTAAGTGACCTCTCGTGCCACGATATACATTCCGTACCAATCTAGCCCTTTATCCCCGCGTAATGTATTGTATAAATTATGTTTATAAGTTTTGCCGAAACCATGGATACAAATGTTCAAGTAATCATGTTCAGGATGTAATCAAGTATTCAAGTAGTCATATCAAGTTATAACCATGGTTCGGTCAAATTAAGTCAAGTATACATGTTTGATATTGATATTTGATTTCAAGTATTCATGTTCATGATCAAGTATCTGTGTTTGAATTTAGATTCAGGTTTGAATTGGACTCTGACTGAGTCAGACTCTTGTAAACTGATTTAAACTCTGGGATTCTTAGGTTCGGGAGTCATCGGCAACTGCTGCACATGGACGGCAGGATTTGTGTCTTTTTCCAAGACAATTGCAATTGATAACACCGTTGGGTTATCTACCTTAAATAGGCAAGTGCTCACTTTCTCCGACTCTCTGGGGCTCAAGAAAATTGATCCCGCTTAAACCTATATTTACTAAAGTCCTTAAATATTGTTATTTTGTATATCTCGAGGGGGTTTTATGAAAAATATTTTAATATAGTTAAAAATAAAACCTCGAGGGTGATTAGTATTACTTAGGGTTTTCATGATCATGGATTTTAAGTATTGTGGTATTTTAACGATAAACACTTAGCATTTGAAAGTTCATGGTATTTTACTAAAAAACTTGTCCGTTTTGGTTTCTTGATGAAATTTTATTGGCATTTGTCAATCTTTCATTTTTTAGAAAAAATATAAATTTATTATATTTTGAAAATATGGATTTATAATTTTATATAATTTTAATTTTAAAAATAATTTTATTTTATTTAGAAAATTCATATTTCTTAAAAACGTATTTAAATTTTTTCGAGATCGAATGCTCCGTGAGGAGATCTGCATCTCGCTTTACTAGCCCAAAGATGTGCGATAATCTGCATCATCCGTTAGCGGGCCCTCTAAAGAGGGTTGCAGATTTATAATTACAAAGGAAATGAAATACCGCTTTAAAAGAAATCCGGTTTTAGAATTATATGGTATTTTATTGTAAATACTATTTTCGAACCAAAAACACATACTACTAGGCATCATGCTATGAAACCAAGTGTGCGTGTGGGGTAGGTCATTATCCCGTGAAGTTTTCCTAAAGGTATTGTTAAGCTATTTTTTCGAAAAGATGTGATAACAAAGTTCAAGGTATTTTAATGTAAAAGTTCAATTATGATTATTTTACATGAGATTTTTTGTTAAACTTGATTCTAAATATTGGTATTAATTAAGATTACAAGTGAAGTGGTAAATTTAGAGTGTCCAAATGATAAAAGAAAATTGAGTTATAGGTTTTAGAAAAGATGATATCGGTAATAACTCCACTTTTACCGATATTTGATTTAAAATGAGTATCAATGAAAAGGAGGAGAATTGGGAGGGTCTTACGGTTTAGAAATTTCAAGGAGAGGTTGAAGAAGAGGGGATGCGATTCGTGGCATCGCGAGAGCTTCGGAATAGGTTTCGATCTTCGCCGGAACTAACTTGCTCGCTAACTCCACTTTACTCCACTTGCACTTAGGAAATTCTTAGAGAGTTTTTGCTAGAATTTTCAGAATGGTGCTGAGTCAAAATGTGGGTTGGTATTTTTAGTGGAGAATTAGGGTTTGGGAATTAAAATTGTGGATTAAAAGAATTAAAATTGTGTTAAATTATGAAATGAAAGGTCTCTGTTTGAATGCAGGGAAATCAAACAGCGCAGAGGGGTTAGGGATAGCTGAAGAGTCATGTGTGCAGAGCACGGGGCATTTTGGAGCAATCCCGACCGTCCCCGCCTGCCTAAATGAGATATCTGCCGGTCGTTTTGGGTGTTTGGCCTCGAGATTCGTGCCACGTGGATTTTTCTGTGTTTACACCATTTTGCACATGTTTGATTTTTTTGAACTTTCCATTTCCCCGTGTATTGCACGTACAATCTTTTGGGCTTCTAAAAAGTTAAAAAGAAAAATCAGAAAAAATAATTCTATCTGATGGGAATCGAACACAGGGGCTACGTCACAGCAGTGCAGAGGGTTTACCAGTGAGCTACAAGTTGTTTCTTGCTGTTATTTCACAAAAGTGACTTATAACTCAAACTCGGGATAAAAAACTCATTTCTTGTATATTAACAGAAAAAATTTCGTACAAAGATTTCAGAGTCATTATATTCTACCCTTCTTAAAAAAATTTCGTTCTCGAAATTTACATTTACATAGGGACTAATTTTCAAATAGATATGGGTATCTTGCACGCATATCTTCTTCAAGTTCCCATGTTGATTCTCCTGGCGAATCCTTTCTGCACATCACTCGGACCAAGTTTACTTCCTTGTTCCGCAGTGTCTTCACCTTTCGGTCCAGGATCTCAACTGGTTTTTGCTCGCAAGTTAGATCAGTCTGTACTGTGAGCTCTGAGTGATCGAGTATGTAGCTGGGGTCGCTCACATATCGTCATAGCTGGGATATGTGGAACACGTTGTGCACTCTTTCCAATGAGAGTGGTGGTGCTAGACGGTATGTCACTTCTCCAACTCGTTCGAGTATGTCGAACGGTCCTATGTATCTTGGACTTAACTTACCCCTCTTTCCAAAGCGTATCACTCCTCTGTTTGGAGACATATTTAGGAAAACATGGTCTCCAAGTTGGAACTCCAGATGTTAACGCTTTGCATCTGTCCAATGTTTCTGTCTGTCTTGGGCTATGCGCATCCTTTTCCTGATCATGCGAACGACATCCATAGTTGCCACGACCATCTCTGGTCCAAGGAGTTCACGATCTCCGACGTCGTCCCAACTTAGCGGTGAGCGACACTTCCGTCTGTAGAGTGATGCAAATGGTGCCATTCTAATGCTTGGATGATAGCTGTTGTTGTATGAATACTCCACAAGGTGTAGGTGATCTTCCCATGAACCTCCGAAGTCTAACATACAAGCTCTTAGCATGTCCTCCAGAATCTGATTTGTTCACTCTGACTGTCCGTCCGTTTGTAGATGATAAGCCATGCTAAAATACAGACTCGTTCCCAGGCTAGCTTGCAGACTCTGCCAGAATTGTGATCGAAATCTTGTATCACGATCGGAGACGATGCAAACAGGTACTCCATGTAATCTCACGATCTCCTGCATGAGTTCATGGGTATCAAATATAGTATATCTTGAAGGTTTAAATCTTACTTTGGACTTATGCTTACCTCCATATACTTCTTTGCTAACGTCTCGGTTGATTGGCCAACTCAAAATGGAATAAAGTGAGCCAACTTGGTGAGTCGATCCACAATAACCCATATTGCGTCGTAACCCTTCATGCTACGAGAAAGGACAATCACGAAGTCCATGGTAATATGCTGCCATTTCCATTCTGGGATTGGTAACGGTTGAAGTAGACCAGCAGTTCTGTGATGTTCAGCCTTCACTTGCTGACACACCAAACACTTTTTTACGCTTCTAGATACTTCGTGCTTCATTCCATGCCACCAGTAGTGTTGCCGTAAATCCTTATACATCTTTGTACCACCGGGGTGTACAGAATAAGGAGAGCTGTGAGCTTCTTTCATCAACTCTTCTCGAACTCGGCCTATAGGTACACATAATCGACTTCCATATTGGAAAGATCCATCTTCGTGGATGATGAAGTCAGTTCGAAGTCCACTTTCTACTTGTTCTCGGATCTTTTGTAACCTGGCATCATTTTCTTGAGCTGCCTTGATCTGATTGACAAGAGTGGATTGGACTTGTAAGTTCATCAAATACGAAGCGTTACCTGGCATAACTACTTCAATCGACAAACCATGCAATTCTTTTGGTAGCTTCCACTGAGCGGTGAGATTCATTGCTAATGGCTGGCGGCTAAGTGCATCAGGAACTACGTTCACCTTCTCAGGATGATACTGTAGGTTGATGTCAAAGTCCGCCATGAGTTCTGGCCATCTTCTCTGCCGCATGTTTAGTTCCTTCTGAGTAAATACATACTTCTAACTCTTGTGGTCAGTATATATATCCACTCGTTCTCCCAGAAGATAATGGCGCCAAATCTTAAGTGCGAAGATGATGGCTGCCAACTCCAGATCATGTGTTGGATAGTTGCGCTCATGAACCTTCAGTTGTCTTGCAAAATCCACAACTTTTCCATGCTGATGTAGAACACATCCTAATTCTTTATCGGACATATCACAATGCACAACGAATCCTTCAGATTGATTCGGTATTACAAGAATACGAGCAGAGGTTAATCTTGACTTGAGTTCTACAAAACCTTTTTCACATGCTTCTGACCACACGAATGCTTCATCTTTACATGTGAGCTTGGTCAGGGGTGCTGTAATTTTTGAGAAGCCTTCAATGAATCGTCGGTAGTATCCTGCTAATCCCAAGAAACTTCGTATATCCTTCACTAACTTTGGTGTCGGCCATTCGCTGACAGCTGACACCTTAGCTAGATCTACTGAGATTCCTTCGCCTGAAATGATATGTCTGAGAAATCCAACTTGATCTAGCCAAAATTCACACTTTCTGTACTTGGCGTAGAGCTGATGTTGTCGCAATGTCTCCAGGACAATCTATAAATGCTTGGCGTGTTCTTTCCGATCCTTTGAATACACCAGGATGTCGTCGATGAAGATGACAACGAACCTGTCTAAGTACTCTCGGAAAACTTGATTCATCAGGTTCATAAAGATGGCAGGTGAATTGGTCACTCCAAATGGCATTACGAGATATTCATAATGACCATATCGAGTTCTAAATGCCATCTTCGGAATGTCAGACTCTTTGACCTTCACCTGGTGATAACTCAAACGAAGATCTAGTTTCGAAAATACACAAGTCCCACTTAGCTGATTGAAATGATCATCGATGCGCGGTAGTGGATACTTGTTCTTAATCGTCACCTCGTTCAGAGCTCGATAATCCACACACATCCTATATGAACCTTCTTTCTTCTTCACGAGTAATACTGGAGATCCCCAGCTTGAAGTACTGGGACGAATCTAACCTTCTTCAGGAGTTCATCCAATTGAATGCGGATCTCCTTCAATCCTTCTGGACTTAACCAGTACGGAGCTTTGATTACAGGTTGCGCATAAGGTTGTAAATCGATGCTGAATTCAAGAGCTCGACCGGGAGGAAAACCTGATATATCTTCCGGGAATACATCCTCGAACTATTGAACTACCTCTGGCTTCGATTCTTTCGCTTGCAATGCTGCAACCACTTCCTTCTTTGGTTTTGCATTGTAGACGCTAGGTTCTAAGGTACGGTCTCCACTCTTGAAATAGAACATTGGATGATCTGGTATTTCGAACTCTGCCCTCCTTTGGCGACAGTCGATGGTAGCGAAGAAATTTCCTAGCCAGCCATTCCCAAGACTATGTCGAAGTTCGGTATGTCCAGCACCTTGAAGTCCGCATAAAATTCTCTACTGCAGACGACCACTGGACACAGATCGTATCCCAAAGTTTCTTTTAGAACGCCATTCCTTGAACTGACATTCCAGCTGGATACGAGCGGTAGAACTGGAATCGCATGAGTTCGGACGAACCGTTGCGACATAAAGCAATGTGATGCTCTAGTGTCGAAGAGTGCTAGAGCAGAAATGGAGGTTACTAATATTGTACCTAAGTTGTGTAGGATAGGTTTAAGTATAGGAAAAGTTATAGTGATATACAAAGATTGAAAAATTGAAAGGATTGGGGGATTACCAGTGATGACTTGTCCTGTAGCTTCGGCTTCCTCGACCGTCTTTGTAAAAACCTGACATCGTGGTACATTCCTCCTGGCTGGAGGTACATTCCTCTGTCCTTGGGGGCCGTTTCTCTACCCCTGAGGCATGTTTCTCTGTGCCTGATGGAATTGACGTTGAGGCTGTGCAGGAGGTCCACGTGGAGCTGGCGCAGGGAGAGCTAAAAGAAGTGCAGGAGCCTGAATGGTTGGCCGCTGCGGTACTGTGATTGCGGGTCTGGATGCTGGATCCGTGTTGAAACGATACGGACATGCTCCTATGGTGTGAGTGGATGCGCCACAAACTAAGCACATGCCATTTGCACGCCTGCAGTCCTTTGTAAGGTGTCCAGTTCTTTTGCAGTAGAAATAAAAGTCTGGACTGGACCGATTAAATGATCCTCCCGGTCTCCTGATTGCAAAGGTCGGCCTAGAAGAGGCTCCTCCTGATATCTGTGTGGCAGGGCGTTTCACACCGGCATTCTGCGGTCTGCCTTTCTTCTTCACAAATGCCTCATAGCGTCGGGCAGCCTTCAAAGCAAGTTCATGGGTTGAGAAATCCCCTGTAGCGAGTGTAGCTTGGATTTCCGGGTCTAACCCTTGCTGAAATCGTCATGCCCGGATCTCAGCAGTAGGAATTAGGTGTGCAGCGAACCTGTTATGACCTTGTGTTAGCAGTGTAATGAGTGAGATCAGAAATTTGAATTTGAGACAATATCTTACCTGCTGAACATGGTAAACTCATCATCGTATTCATCCACAGACTTGACCCACATCGAGCCTTGTTGTAGATGAATAAACTGCTGCTCCATGTCAAAATGGGGATTCTCAGGGATGTACTTCGCATCGAACCGATCGCGAACGTCTTCCACTCAATAGGTTAGGTGAGACGGCTTTCTTCAGCCTTCCACCAGATTCTGGTATTGTCTATCAGTTGCATCTTAGCAATTCTTACCCGGGCAATATCTGGCACTTGAGCGGCTGCCAGATCATCTTCGATCGATTGAGCCCATTCTTCCGCCTCCAGTGGGCTCTCTTTTCCCGAGAAATGTTTTAGATGTAGTACCCGAAATTGTTTGACTCCGGGTGCCTCGACTTCGGGGCGGTGTATGAGGATAGCAGTCTGCAGCTGCTGACCCTCCAATAGGCTCTTGATAGCCTCAAGCAGTACCGTTTGCTCATTAATAGGAGCTGCAACGGTAGGTGGTGGTGGTAGAGTAGGCGGTGGAGTGTTACCTTAGACATTGGTACTGGTATTGTTGGGAGAATCCATGACCTTGATAGAAAAAGAATGGTTAGGATAGATTCAAGAAATTTGAAATGTAAGGAATGTATAGTTGCTGATTCATATAATTCTTATGATATATTGCTTAAGACTTCATGCAGAACTGACCTGCATGGGCCGCCAATATAACCTGTCATGCCCCGCTTCCCAGTAGACGGAAACAGTGACGTGGCAGGCCGCAACGTATTTACTAAGAAATAAATACGTTAAGCGTAATTAAGCAATATATAAAAATGAACAAGAATGATAAGAGTAATAAAATAAACAGCAACTTTATTTACATTCGTCTTTATATACATCAGTTTGAAAATAAAAGATACAATTAGTAAAGCAGTTCCTATACAATGGCATACAGAAAAGTAAATGCAACGGAACTAGAAGTCAGGCTGAGCAGTAAGCTGGTCCAAGTCCTCCCGGCTTGGCTCTGTCTCCTCAGGGTCCAGTCCTCCTGACGAACATTCCAAAGAAAGAAACAGAAAGAAATGTCGTCAGCGAACTAACGCTCGGTAAGACCCAAAAGAAGAAAGAGAAGATAGTATATAAAGTGAGATGAACAGGTAAATTGTATATGATTGATTGCTGGTATATGATAGTTATTCTAACGTGGTTGTTTGTGGTTTGGTAAAGAAGGTATTCATGTATACGAAAGGAGTCCATCTTGCCCCGTGGACTATGGTAACATGTAGTACAAGTCCCCGTCATAACCCACGGGACAACGACACAAGAATTCATGTAGGTGTCTTTTAAATGACCTATCGTACCACGATATACATTACGTATCAATCTATCCCTTTATCCCCGCGTAATGTATTGTATAGATTATGTTATAAGTCTTGCCGAAACCATGGATACAAATGTTCAAGTAATCATGTTCAGGATGTAATCAAGTATTCAAGTAGTCATGTTAAGTTATAACCATGGTTCGGTCAACTCAAGTCAAGTATACATGTTTGATATTGATGTTTGATATTGATGTTTGATTTCAAGTATTCATGTTCATGATCAAGTATTTGTGTTTGAATTTAGATTCAGGTTTGAATTGGACTCTGACTGAGTCAGACTCTTGTAAACTGATTTAAACTCTGGGATTCTTATGTTCGGAAGTTATCGGCAACTGCTGCACATGGACGGCAGGATATATGTCTTTTTCCAAGACAATTGCCATTGATAACGCCGTTAGGTTGTCTACCTTAAATAGGTAAGCACTCACTTTCTCCGGCTCCCTGAGGCTCAAGAAAATTGATCCCGCTTAAATCTATATTTACTAAAGTCCTTAAATATTGTTATTTTGTATATCTCGAAGGGTTTTATGAAAAATATTTTAATATAGTTAAAAATAAAACCTCGAGGATGATTAGTATTACTTAGGGTTTTCATGAGCATGGATTTTAAGTATTGTGGTATTTTAATGATAAACACTTAGCATTTGAAAGTTCATGGTATTTTACTGAAAAACTTGTCATTTTTGGTATCTTGATGATATTTTATTGGCATTTGTTAATCTTTCATTTTTTAGAAAAAATATAGATTTATTATATTTTGAAAATATGGATTTATAATTTTATATAATTTTAATTTTAAAAATAATTTTATTTTATTTAGAAAATTCGTATTTCTTAAAAACGTATTTAATTCTTTTTGAGATCGAATGCTCCGTGATAAGGTCTGCATCTCGCTCTACTAGACCAAGGATATACGATAATCCGCACCATCCGTTAGTGGATCCCCTAAAGAGAGTTGTAGATTCATAATTGCAAAGTAAATGAAATACCGCTTTAAAAGAAATCAGGTTTTAGAATTATGTGGTATTTTATTGTAAATACTATTTTCGAACCAAAAACACATAACATTAGGCATCGTGCTATGAAACCAAGTGTGCGTGTGGGGTGGTTCCTTACCCCATGAAGTTTTTCTAAAGGTATTGTTAAGCAATTTTGTCGAAAAGATGTGATAACAAAGTTCAAGATATTTTAATGTAAAAGTTCAATTATGATTGTTTTACATGAGATTCTTGGTTAAACTTTATTCTAAACAGTGGTATTAAGATTACAAGTGAAGTGGTAAATTTAGAGTGTCCAAATGATAAAAGAAAATGGAGTTATAGGTTTTTAAAAAGCTGATATCGGTAATAACTTCACTTTTACCGATATTTAATTTAAAATGAGTATCAATGAAAAGGAGGAGAATTGGGAGGGACTTATGGTTTAGAAATTTCAAGGAGAGGTTGAAGAAGAGGGGATGAGCTTCGTGGCATCGCGGGAGCTCCGGAATAGGCTTCGATTTTCGCCGAAACTAACTTGCTCGCTAACTCCACGTTACTACACTTGCACCTAGGAAATTTTTAGAGAGTTTTGGCTAGAATTTTCAGAATGGTGCCGAGCCAAAGTGTAGGGTGGTATTTATAGTGGAGAATTAGGGTTTGGGAATTAAAATTGTGGATTAAAAAGTATTAAAATTGTGTTAAATTGTGAAATGAAATGTCTCTGTTTGATTGCAGAGAAATTAAACAGTGCAGAGGGGTTAGGGTAGTTGAAGAGTCATGTGTGCAGAGCACGGGGTATTTTGGAGCAATCCCGTCCTTCCCCGCCGGCCTAAATGAGATATCCGCCGGTCGATTTTGGGTGTTTGGCATCGAGATTCGTGCCACGTGGATTTTTTCTGTGTTTACACCATTTTGCACATGTTTGATTTTTCTGAACTTTTCATTTCCCCGTGTATTTCACGTGCAATCTTTTGGGCTTCCAAAAAGTTAAAATAAAAAATCAGAAAAAATAATTGTGTCTGATGGGAATCGAACACATGGGCTACGCCACAGCAGTGCATGGGATTTACCGATGGGCTATAAGTTATTTCTTGCTGTTATTTCACAAAAGTGACTTATAACTCAAACTCATGCTGAAAAACTCATTTCTTGTATATTAACAGAAAAATTTCCGTATAAAGATTTCAGAGTCGTTATAACTTCAGAATCAAACCAAGCTTTTTTATGGCACTGTAGACTTGCTCATATCAACAAAACACAGTTGACCATGTTACATAAAGATGGATACTTAGATCCATTTGAGTATCAATCATATGCAACTTGTCTATCATGTATCAGAGGAAAGATGACAAAAACTCCGTTCACTGGACATGGAGAAAGAGCTACTGAGCTCCTAAGACTCATACACAACGACGTGTGTGGGCCAATGTCTACGCATGCAAGAAGTGGCTATTCCTACTTTATTACTTTCACAGATTATTTCTCAAGATATGGATATGTATTTTTAATGAAACATAAATCCGAGACCTTTGAGAAATTCCAAGAGTATAAGAATGAAGCGGAAAAGCAAACCGGTAAAAGTATCAAGATGCTCAGATCTGATTGGGGTGGTGAATACTTAAGTGCCGAGTTCCTAGAATATCTAAAAGAGAATGGAATTCTGTCTCATCTTACTCCTCCATACACACCATAACACAACAGTGTATCAGAAAGACAGAATCACCTTACTTAATATGGTGCGTTCCATGATGAGTAATGCTGAGTTGCCGCCCTCCTTCTGGGGTTATGCACTAGAAACTGCTGCATACCTATTGCATAAGGTTCCAACTAAGTCTGTGCCTACCACTCCATATGAAATGTGGAGTGGGAAGAATCCCTGTCTTAAGTATCTAAAGATATGGGGTTGTCCTGCTTTTGTCAAAAAAGTTCATCCGGACAAGCTCGAAGCACGTTCAGTATTGTGTAAGTTTGTGGGATACCCCAGGAATTCTAGGGGGTATTATTTCTATTATGCTGTGGGAAAAAAGGTCTTTTTTCTCATCATGCTCGCTTCATGGAAACTCAATTTCTTGAAAATGAAATAAGTGGGAGCGCAATAGAGCTAGAAGAAATTCCAGAACCACAAATTATTACTGAAAACTTAATAGAACCTGAGATTTCAATGGAACCGAACGTACCTACGCCACTCTGCAGATTGAGTAGGCAATCTCATCCGCCCGAGAGATACTACGGTTTTCTCATAGACGAGAATCGAGAGGATTGCATCATCGACAATGATGAGCCGACTAGTTTTCAGCAAGCAATCACGAGTAGAGACTCGGTGAAGTGGCTGGATGCTATGCGATCCGAGATGGAATCCATGTTCACAAACCAAGTATGGACTTTGGATTTTGCTCCTACTGGGGAAAAAGCCGTAGATGCAAATGGATCTTCAAAGAAAAGATTGGTGTAGATGGTCGGGTAGAAACCTACAAAGTTAGACTTATTACTAAAGGTTTTCGTCAAAGACCAGGATTGGACTATGACGAAACCTTTTCACCAGTGGCTATGCTTAAATCCATTCGGATCCTACTTGCCATTGCTGCCTTCCATGACTATGACTTCTGGCAGATGGATGTTAAAACCGTTTTTCTAAATAGAAGTTTAGAATAAAGTGTTTACATGGATCAACCAGAGGGTTTCATAGACAGTGAGAGCAGCGGAAAGGTGTGCAAGTTGCTTAAACTCATTTATGGATTAAACCAAGTATCGTGGAGTTGGAACATTTGCTTTGATGAGACGGTCAAGGAATTTGACTTTATCAAAAATTTATATGAACCTTGTATTTATAAAATGATTGTATGGAGAACTGTTGTATTCCTCGTTTTATACGTAGATGACATTCTCCTGATAGGAAATTATATTCCTATGCTATAATCGGACAAGCTGTTCTTGTCACAGAAGTTCTCTATGAAAGACCTGGGTGATGCCTCATACATTCTGGGGATTATGATCTATCGTGATAGATCTAAAAGAATTTTAGGACTTTCACAGTCAAGGTACATAGACACCGTACTAAAGAGGTTTAGTATGGAAGATTCTAAGCGCGGTAATTTGTCCGCTTGTCTTGGAATCACCCTCTCCAAAGAGATGTCTCCCAAGACTGATGAGGAGAGGGCTCACATGAGCATAGTACCCTACACTTCGGCGGTAGGGTCGATAATGTATGCGATGTTATGTACCAGACCAGATGTAGCTTACGCACTGAGTATCGTAAGCAGGTATCAGTCCAACCCAGGTAAGAAACATTGGATAGCAGTAAAGAACATTCTTAAGAACCTAAGAAGGACTAAGAAGTTGTTCTTGGTGTACGGTAATGGGGACCTCCAGATTAAGGCTTTTACCGACTTTAACTTCCAAAGTGACAAAGATGACTCTAAATTTGTCTCGGGTTATGTGTTTACCCTCAACGGAGGGACGGTCTGTTGGAAGAGTTCCAAACAGGACACCGTAGCAGACTCGACGATGGAGGCTGAGTACATCGCTGCTAACGATTCCGCAAAAGAGGCAGTCTGGATGAGGAAGTTCTTTTCTGAACTTCAGGTGTTTCTATCCATTGCTAATCCAATACCTTTGTATTGCGATAACAATGGAGCCATGGCTTTGGCAAAGGAACCACGGTCCTATCAGAAATCTAGACATATCTTGAGGCGGTATCACCTGATCAGGGAGATCGTGGATCGCCAGGAGATCGAGGTGCGAAGAGTAGATACAAGGGACAGCACGGCAGATCCATTCACCAAGGTCATCTCTCAAGTCCAGTTCGAGAAACTGTTCGAGATGTTGGTACGCCAGCAACTGGCTCTAGTGCAGACGTTGGATACTTAATACGCCAATTACAGGCCTTAGTGCAAGTAAGAGATTGTTGGATATGTATGCCCGAGAGGCCTTCATTGTATAGGATGTGATTGATGTGAAAAATTGTTTGTAGAATAACCACAATCAATAATGGTGTCGCTTGTAGCTAGCCGAGATGAGTACGGGTCGTCCGCAGGGAAACGTGGAATCTTTTTATCTTACTTTAAACGTGTTGAATAAAATAAACGAAGAGAAGAGGATAGTTTATTTAAGATCTAAATTAATTACGGATGTAAATTATATAAGAAAAAGGCTTGTAAGGTTCGTTAAGATTTAGTAGACATGGATGATTAATTAAAGATTACTCATTTTATTCTTTAATAGATTTAAAACTAGATCGACGGTGATGCATGTAGATTTAGGGGTTTTGGAGGGAATAGGGTTCCTACTCTTAACCCCTATCTTTACATAGATCTCCGTTCATGTCTAGCCTTTACCAAAACAATTGTTAATCTAATCTCAAATCGCGGTCGTAACTACCAACAAATTGATAGCGCGCCCGATTAGAATGTTAACAATTCTTTTGATAAAGTTTATAAACTTTATAGGACGTAAAAAGAGTTAAAAGATTTTAATCATCCATTGATCTACCCTAATCCTACGAACCCTAACAAGCTAGGAATTACTCACGCATATTTTGAGAAGAAGAAGAAAGGATAGTTAAAGAAATCATAATGCAGAAATAATATAGAAAATAAATAATTAAACAAAATGATCTACCTTTATTAATCAACTTCACAAGTACAAATCCTACGAATCTAGATTACAAGAGGAAGAAGTTGCTCTCGATCTCTACCCCGTAGGAAGTAGATGCTCCGTCGATTTTCAAGTCGCCCTATCACGTCGAATCGTGGATCTGTCGTGGATCACTTGTTCTTTGACGGTGATTTGCTTTGTGGTAAAGGTGATGAGTTTTAATTTTAGCTATCGGTCCTTTATATAGCCTTCAAATTAGAAATCCTAGATCTCATAAGTTTAGACTTGCCATAAAGATCCACTTTCCAAGTTTTCAGATTGGCAGATTTTTGATCCTGTCATTTTGAATATCTCTTGACCTGAGCTAAATCTGCACAAAATCTCCATGAATAATGTTAGTAATATTTATTAAATTAAAGAGAGTATCTTAATTACTTTATATGGTAATAAATCTTTAAGAAACATGATTAAGAATATTTAATATGCTATTCACTTTATATGGTAATAAATCTTTAAGAAACATGATTAAGAATATTTGATATGCTATGTATCTTTTAATTACTAAAATATTATGCATATATTTTGAAATATTATTCTAACCATTTGTATGATATTATATCTTTTAAGAATTGTGATTAGAATATTTGATATGATATGCATAATTTCAAATACCAAAATATTATATAAATATAAAATGCATATATTTTCCTTCGTAATGTTAATTATAATATATAAACATAAGGTAAATAGTATTTTGCAGATAAATCCAAATATGTTCTATATTTATAATAAACACCTTTAAATATTTAAGAAAAATAAGGAAAATGTTATATCAAAAGTGCAATATTTTCGACTGAACAAATACCCCCAAACTTAAGTTTGATCGTCCCGAGAAAACTTGTTATTCAAGAGAGGGAGAAAGAAGAAAATAAAAAACTAACTAGCACACTTTCGTAGGCAACACGATTGCATTGAGCATGTGCAATAAGCCGTTAAACCTCTAGGTGTCCCTAGTAGGAGAAGTGTTGTCTCCTGATGATTTTCAACAGTTACACCCACAAAATTCTCTAATAAAAGAAAGATGGTGAAAGTTACATATAAAGATAAGAACTATAAAAGAAAGAACATGAAAATAAGAGTTTCCAACTATACTAGCTTTTCAGTGTCCATGAGCCCTATCTTAATTGTCGTGAAAAGATGTTAGAAATTACATCATCCCTCAGTAAAACATCGCCTTTATTCTTCCTCCCTATCTTTTATCCAAATATCGATCATATACCTCTACATGTGTGTAAAGGACATCCCTACACTTAGAGAAGTCAATTCAAACTATCATACTCTTGTCCATCTTTCACAGTACTTTATAGTTGGTGAATATTTTCGATAAAATTGCTCACGCATTCTTCATGCGACCGTTAATACTTCTTGATGTACTAACCAACCGATTACAAAATGTGCTCGCGCATTTAGGCGTAATTCCTCGTTTCGCAACATCTAAGGCTTAGCGGTGGCTCCCAAACTAGTTGTTCTAAGGCACTAGGTGATAAAGCACCCTCGCTGTATTTTTTTATACCGCCTTAAGAAATTACAAAACCAGTGTTCATTTTTTTTCTTTCTTCACCACTTATACTTTTTTTTATTTTCCTTCATACTAAGGTTTTTAGACAAGAGCATTTCAAGGTATCCTCTACTATCCTAAGTTTCAAGATATGTGTAAGTGCGTATAGTTGGGTATCAACATTCAGATGTTTAGCCTCAAGAATAGAGACTATTTTTCAGATTTATTTTTATCCTCAGATTTAGTAATTTCTTTCATCTTACTAACCCTTGGGACAACAGCTCATAACTACTTATTACTAGTTTCGTTTAAGAAGACATCTAACTTTCTTGCTTTTCTCAAACTATTTCTATCTTTCATATGTAAATTTTCACTTTCAAACTTTCATTATCAAAATTTTTTTTGTGCTTATATATAGTATAATGCAAAGTAACGCGTAAATAAGCACAAACCTCCCCCAAACCTGTTTGCAGCAGTGTCCTCACTGTTGTCATTTTTTAAATCTCAAAATCTGTAGACTTGAGAGGACAAGTTATCAAAGGGGACAAGAAATAATGAAAGTGAAATTCTCCCCCAAACTTATTTTTTTGGCTCGTAATTTTGCAAAAATTTTCTTTCAAGAGCCAAAATATCCCCCCTTCCAAACTTGAGTAAAATAGTATTAAGCATTTAAAATTATTGGGGGGATTAAACTTATTGGTCAAAGTAAAGCCTTACAAAGACCAAAAGTCAACACCAACCATTTAAAAAATTTATCGATGAAGCACCAAGGTTGGTCGAAGAACATGTCGTCTATTGACGTGAAGAAGTGGGGAGGAGATAAGAGGTGTAATGGAAAAGGTTTACGTCTCGGTTTGCAGAGATGAAACAATGATGATCTATTACTCGCATTCTCATTCTTGATAAGAAGAAGATGTGGCGGTTCAATTTCTTTGGGTTGGGGTTGATTCATCACAACGACCATGTCTTCTAAGAATGCGAGTTCTTCAGCGAAAATTTCTTCAAAGCTTTCATCGATATACCGAATAATAATCTCATCGGAAATAATGGAATGATACTCGGACTCCATAAATGGTTCACATTTAGCGTTGGATGTTGCCACAGACAACAACGTAATAGCGGAGTCGAGATCAGTATCGTGAAGCTCTTCAATTTCGCTGCTGTCGGAATCTATTGTTTCGACAGAACACACATGAGCATAAGGTTCGGAGGGTTCACTTCCCAACTTGTAAATATTAAGCTCAATTGAAATCTTCCCGAAGGATAAGTTCATACAGCCGTTTCGACAATTGATTATTGAGTTGAAAGTCGCAAGAAAAAGTCGACCTAAAATCACTGGAATTTGGTTTCGTGGGTTCGCTACAGATTGTGTATCTATAACAATAAAGTACACAGGAAATATAAATTCCCCGACTTTGATTAACACATCCTCTAGCTCACCCCTAGGTTGGGTGATAGATCGATCAGCTATCTGAAGAGTGCAGTGTGCCGGTTTTAACTCTCCGACCCCTAATTGCTCATATATAGAATACGGAAGCAAGTTAACACTAACACCTAAATCGAGTAGAGCGCGATTGATATTTTTACCCCCAATAGAAATAAAAATTTTAGGACTTCCGGGGTCCATTCGTTTCTTGGGCAGTTGTTGTGTAAAAGCAGTGCTCACATTACTCACAAGGAAAACTTTTTTAGGTACTTGAACTTTTCTCTTCCTAGTACATAAGTCCTTTAGGATTTTCGCATAAGACGGAACTTGTTGAATAGCATCTAGGAGAGGAATGTTTATGTTAACTTGCTTAAAAATTTCCACAATTTTCTCCATTTGTGGAATTGGTCTGTTGCCCCTTAACCTGTTTAGATAAGGTGCTTTATCAATAAGGGTTGGGTCCAACATTGGAGAAGATTGTGGGGATGGAATGGATCCCAAAATTAGAGTGGGGATCGTTTTAGATAGATTAGAGGAAGTGGGCTGAGGGTTCGAGCCTTGGGGAACACGGAGAATAGGCTCAGAAAAAGGTGGAAGACTAGACAAATTAGAAGAAGTAGAAACCGGAGTATCAATAATATCACCAACGTCATCAACATGTTCACCCACTTGGTTATCTAGCACTCTTTCCGATCTTAACGTGGTAACGACACTCACATTATAACTTTGTGAGTGGCCAGGATTCGGTAGGGGTTGAGACGGAAGTTTTCTTTTTTCTCTAGCACTCATTTCGGTGTTTAATCGTTCAATTTGGGCTTCTATTGATTTAATACTCTCACCGTGGGAGGCGGAGTCTTTCTTTATGGTATCAATAGAAGACCTCATATCAGCCAACATTTGGATGGAATGTTTCATAAACAAATCCAAAGCTTGTGCGAGTGAAGAGGAGTTATCGGTACCGGTCGTTTGGAAAGAATTATTAGAAGGTACAGAATTGTTGACCGGATTTTGAAAATTTTGTGATTGAAAGGGATGCTAACTCTGTTGTGGTGGTTGTTGTTGCTGTGGAGGAGCTCTTTAGTAATTGCTTTGGAACTGGTTTTGATTTTTAGTTTGGTTTTGGTTTCAAGCAAAGTTAGGATGATTCCTCCACCCCTGATTGTATGTGGAGGAATAAGGATCGTTTCTAGGTCGCTGCTGAAAAGTAGCATTGGTGTGTTCTTGACCTTGAAACGGTGCATTCATAGGACATTCTTCCGTCAAATGTGATGGGTCGGAACAGCAACCACATATAGTTTTGGGAAGCGTAACCTGGTTTATGGAGACTGATGAGAATTTGCTCTCTATAGCATCGAGTTTCTTTTGTATCGCTGCCACTTCGGCTTTTACTGCGATGGAAATATCGAGCTGATGGATACCTCCCCTAGATGAAGGTGGTCTAACGCTTTCCCATTGCAAAGTGTTTTCAGCAAGATCTTCCAGGTATTTCCAGGCTTCACCATCGTCTTTGGACATGAAATTGCATTGACACATGGTTTCAAGCATCTGCTTTGTTGCTGGATTAATGCCCTCATATATAAGTCGGCACAAATCACATCTCTTTATTCCGTGATGAGGACATTGGATAAGCAGATCCTTGAACCGTTCAAAGTATTTCCAAAATGGTTCATTGGGAAGCTGAGCAAACTGGTTGATTTCGCTCCGAACACGGGCAGTCTTATGATTGGGGTAAAATTTCTTAAGGAATGCTATCACAAATTCTTCCTAATTGGTAATAGAGTGTGCGGCAGTGTTATAAAGCCATTTTTCTGCTAAGTCGCACAAGGTGAAAGGGAGAAGACGCAAGCGCATAGCATCCACAGAAAGTTGTGATGTACCCATCATTGCGTATACGTTTTCGAATTTGGTGATAAAAACGTACGCATCTTTAAACTCGAGCCCATGAAATTTGGGTAACAGGTTGATGAAGTGAGGTTTAATTTCAAAATTATCCCCGTTGGCTGGTGGAATGGATAGACAAGTAGAAAGGGGACCTCGTATAGGATAGTATCTCTCTTGGAAAGAGATACGCGGTGGGTTCTGCACACCTGCGGATGGTAGCAGAGTGATATCATTCAATCCCGATGGAGATCCGTCCATTTCGGGAGATGTCGTGGGTGGAGGAAAAAAAGGATGAAGAAGCACCGACTTCGGAGTCGATAGCCGAAATGCGGACAAGACGGGCACTAGAATCCCGTGTCCAGCCGAGCATGCACGAAGCGGTTTTAGTGCAAGTGGCAGCGTGTGTGTTATTTAAAAATTGGTTTGTTTTGAAAAGTGTCGGACTTAAGACAAATCACACAAAAATGCACAATCAACCCTAGAACTAAGGTCACCTAGGTCAAGTCACTAGACTGCTCCTAGACTTCCAAAGGACAAGCCACAGGATCAATCCTCTACCACCTCTTTACTACTCTTGTGGCCTGATAAGTGCCAGGTAAGTGGGAGGTATCCGCTATACGAATCACCGAAAATAGCGGACCTAATTAAGTAAACGCTTGCCTTAGACACACTTGCCTAGACACCACAAAAGTAATGCGGATAAGCGATAGATTACCCACGACCTTCCTATGTCCTATTTGAGCGCGACGGTCCTTAGAGTCATGTCTAGATATTTTTTAATTAATGTAGGGTTGATGCGGATGCTCGTTTTGTGATTTGTGGGGCTTAGGAAGGGTGATTAAATCCCACCTAATCTGAATTTTGGTCTTGCCCCTTAAAGTCCGTATTAAAATATGCAAAAACAAACCACAAAACAAAACTTTCAAAAAGATTTTTTTGAGCGGCGATATTTTGCAAAGAATCCTGCAGAAAATATATTATTGGATTTTTCAGAAGAGAGAGAAAGATATAGAAAACATACCAAAGAAGTTTGCAGCCCTAGATCCCCAAATGAACCGCGGATCCGCCGCCAATCTGCTCTTTGTGCCGCGTTTCAGCCGCCAATCTGAAGGATCTTTTGAAGATTTTTGCTACGTGGCCTCTCTTGTACCTCTGGATCTTGATAAATGTTTTTGAATCGCTGTTTTCTCAAATCTGTGACTCCAGATTCCCTCGCAAAAATCGCACAATAATCGTTAAATACACAATTTGTAGTTTTGTTTATTTTATGATATAGATCGAATTTCAACACGAATAGTAAGAAAAGAAAATTACGCACGTATCCCCGGCAACGGCGCCATTTGATTGATGTGAAAAATTGTTTGTAGAATAACCGCAATCAATAACAGTGTCGCTTGTAGCCAGCTGAGATGAGTACGGGTCGTCCGCTTGGAAACGTGGAATCATTTTATCTTGCTATAGACGTGTTGAATAAAATAAACGAAGAGAAGATGATAGTTTATTTAAGATCTAAATTAATTACGGATGTAAATTATATAAGAAAAAGGCTTGTAGGGTTCGTTAAAATTTAGTAGTCATGCATGATTAATTAAAGATTATTCTTTTTATCTTTTAATAGATTTAAAACTAGATCGACGGTGATGCATGTAGATTTAGGATTTTCGGAGGGAATAGGGTTCCCACTCTTAACCCCTATCTTTACATGGATCTCCGTTCATGTCTAGCCTTTACCAAAACAATTGTTAATCTAATCTCAAATCGCGGTCGTGACTACCAATGAATTGATAGCGCGCCCGTTTAGGATATTAACAATTCTTTTGATAAAGTTTATAAACTTTATAGAACGTAAAAAGTGTTAAAAGATTTTAATCATCCATTGATCTACCCTAATCCTACGAACCCTAACAAGTTAGGAATTACGCACGCATATTTTAAGAAGAAGAAGAAAAGATAGTTAAAGAAATCATAATGCAGAAATAATACAGAAAATAAATAATTAAACAAAATGATCTACCTTTATTAATCAACTTCACAAGTACAAATCCTACGAATTTAGATTATAAGAGGAAGAAGTTGCTCTCGATCTCTGCCCCGTAGGAAGTAGATACTCCGTCGATTTTCACGTCGCCCTATCACGTCGAATCGTAGACCTGTCGTGGATCACTTGTTCTTTGACGGTGATTTGCTTTGTGGTAAAGGTGATGAGTTTTAATTTTAGCTATCGGTCCTTTATATAACCTTTAAATTAGAAATCCTAGATCTCATAGGTTTAGACTTGCCATAAAAATCCACTTTCCAAGTTTTCAGATTGGCAGATTTTTTATCCTGTCATTTTGAATATCTTGATCTCTTGACCTGAGCTAAATCTGCACAAAATCTCCATGAATAATGTTAGTAATATTTATTAAATTAAAGAGAGTATCTTAATTACTTTATATGGTTATAAATCTTTAAGAAACATGATTAAGAATATTTAATATGCTATTCACTTTATATGGTAATAAATCTTTAAGAAACATGATTAAGAATATTTGATATGCTATGCATCTTTTAATTACTAAAATATTATGCATATATTTTGAAATATTATTCTAACCATTTGTATGATATTATATCTTTTAAGAATTGTGATTAGAATATTTGATATGATATGCATATTTTCAAATACCAAAATATTATATAAATATAAAATGCATATATTTTCCTTCGTAATGTTGATTATAATATATAAACATAAGGTAAATAGTATTTTGCAGATAAATCCAAATATGTTCTATATTTATAATAAACACCTTTAAATATTTAAGAAAAGTAAGGAAAATGTTATATCAAAAGTGCAATATTTTCGACTGAACAGGATGCTAGGGATATGTATGTATAGAACAATCTTGCTCGATATGATAGTATGCTATTTGGTTTGTCTTTATCTTAACATGTGATGTGTTTTACTTAGTATTTCATATCTTGTATATATGTTGATAAAGCCCGTAGGATCCTTACTTGACTACCAGCGTTGTGATGGCAATCATACTTGTGGGAGCTGGATAGTCGATAAGCACATCCTTAAAATGTCCCTAGTCGTGCGAGTATCGAGACTGGGCATTGATACTCCAGAGTAGACTAGTGTATATATATCTAGACCCTGACGAAGGGCGATGGATTGGTTCTGCGGTCATTAGTGTGGTACACCTAAGATTGTATACAGGTGCTCACTGGGGTGAGTACACTGGACGGACTCGCCGAGAACTACCTAGATGGTATTACACCTAACGTCAGATAGCAGTTCTCTGGTGACATTAGTGCAGGTAGTCTATCGACCTGAGGTCGTTATTTGTCTTGTATGAGTTCCCACTGTACTTTGATCACTATCCTACCACGGCTCTAATGAGTCGTGCAAACAGGTTTTAGTTGGGTACAGTCCCAAGCCACATGGAGGCGGTGAGCGACTGTTGGGGATTCTCTCTCCCAGTAAAGGAGTCGATGTCGCGCTGTGATCGGTTGGCCAACACCATAAGTCCCTGACCAGGGTGGATTGAGAATTATTGGTAGTTGGACCAGTAGATTCTCGGATGGTCTTGAGCCACACCGGCACAACTTGTCAGGTTATTAGGGACCTGACGTTTTCCACCCCCTAGACCCGGCATGCGATACTCTCAGACGAACAGACCGGACTGCACGGAGATTGTCACGGACAGGCTCGGTAGGGGGTTCGGATGAGTTCGCTCGTCGACCTTCGCTTCGACAGGTACCTGGGTAGCCGTTACATACAGCTAGTGCTTTTGACAGACTTGTCGTTAAACCCACTGCCAGCGTACCGTCGAGTCTTTAGAGTCCCACAAAGAAGGTTTCCCTGGTTCAGGCCAAACGATACAAAGACCGTATGATTTTACGGGCAGCGTTCCGATCATATACGTGTACTAGCTGCACGGATGTTGTTTAGACGGATAATAATAGTGGGCTTAGGATTTAGCCGCATTCTAGTATTATATAATTGGATTATTTTTATCTCTTTGTATTCGTATTTTTGCAGTACGAATACGGGTATGTATATTCGGTGAGGGCATTCTTGTAATTTTACAAGAGATACTTCTAGAAGGGGGCACCTCATTATTGGTTTTATCTATTTTTGGAAAATATATTAATGAGGTGGAAACTCCATATTTGTGGCATGGTAGAAATATGGCTAAGTCTCATTGTTTATTCATTTGACTTTACTATTCAAGGATAGTTGTATTTTTCTATGGAGAAATATTGTATGCTTGATCATTGAGAAAGACTTAGCCATTCTTCACTTGCTTCTACACTTGCTCATTTGGATTTTTTCTTTCTTTCTCCATTTTTTCTCTCCTCCTTCTTCTTCAAACCCTAACCTTCACATGTGTTGTGAATTCTAGGGTTTCTTGAGATAAAATACTCCAATTAACTCTCTACATCTTCTAAGCTAGCTAGATTAGCAAACTAGGTATTTTAGTTACCTCATTCTTGAGGTTGGAGCTTGAACCATAAACTCTCGGATGGATCGTCTTCGACACGAAGAGGCCGAGGACCGAGCTTGATCCAAACCCTCTAGGAGCTTAAGAAGAGGAGATGAAGACCTGAAGGACTTGTATTCTAGAGGTATATAACTTTTTCACAAGTAGTTTAGAACCTCTTTGTAGTTTAGCTAGTTAGGGTTTCTGAAAGATCTTGGTTGTTTGGTCGATGCTGCAAGTCAAAAAATCATTTTTTGTGAATTCCGCCCCCCCACAAACCATGTGGGGTGCGCGACATCGACTTACACTGTTATCAGAGCCTACTTAAACCTTAACTAGCTAATTAGCAAGTAGTTAGAAGTTCGATCGACGGAAAACATTCGAAATCGCATGAGCAGGAGAACATAGATAAAAGAACTTGGAGAAGATGGAGTCCATAATATTCTAGGAACTTAGTTCCTTTAAATCAAGAACTTAATTCTTAAAGATCCAATCACAGATCCTCAAAATAGTGATCTTGATGATCGTTAATGGTCAAATTACCATTCAAAGAGATTTAAGTTCTTTAAAAATATCAACAGAGATTAAATCTCCAAAAAGCTCAGCGCCTCACGTAAAAAGCACGTGAGCACCTCAGGCCAAAAGCTCGGCACTTCATGTGAAACATACGTGAGCGTCAAAACTGAGCGCCTCACGTGAAACACACGTGAGTGCTCAAAAGAAACCAAAGCTGAGCGTCTCACGTGAAACACACGTGAGTGCCAGACGCTCGGCGCCTCACGTGAAACACACGTGAGCGCCAGAGAAAAATTAGTGATTAGCACTATTATAGCGCCTCACGTGATATACACATGAGCGTTATATGCAACTGAGTGCTTAGCACTGCTGGATGTTACAGAAACCCAATCTTAGTCTAAATTGGCTAAGCTTATATTCATGATATCCAAACTGATATCCAAACTGATCTTAATCCTATACATTACTAACGATCTTCATCCCATACTTTCTAAGTTAATCTTAGTCTCAAATATGACTAACGATTCTTAGATGATCTATCATGATCTTTCCCTCAAATACGGGATTTGATTCAAGGGTACATCTTTTCACACCTTTGATATGTCGTTGTATTGCTCAGCATTTTCAGAGAGGTGGTGGGTCTCAACAACCAATAACTCCTTTCATCCCATAATGATGCACTTCCAAATTGACGTGCACACCTCAAATCGGATCACACTCCAAATTGGGCGTATTCCATGTCACCGTCGTTCGCTCCACCACGTAACAAATACACGTGCAGGCAAAATGGATAATAGACCAAAAATCCTTAAACTAACATTCGTCTCTAAAATGGGAATGTTGGACCGAAATGTTGTTAAACTAACATTCGTTCTCAAAATGGGAATGTTGGACCGAAATGTTTTTAAACTAATATTCGTCCCTAAAATAGGAATAATGGACCGAAATGTTCTTAAATTAACATTCGTCCCCAAAACAGGAATGTTGGACTGAGATATTCCTAAACTAGCGCGTCGTCCCAAACATGGTGATAATGGACCGTGATGTCCTTAAACTAAAATAATTGAGCCAATATGTTCATTTGTTTTTAAGTTGATCTTAATCTTAAATATGACCAACGATGCTTAGATAAAATATAAATATCTTATGAACGGATGGACCTCACAAATGTGAGAAATGCGTTCTAAGTTCATTCCCGTTGGCAAACCAAGCTACCAACGTGGACCCCGTCAAGCAAATTCTTGACCCAAACCCAAATCTCAAATATACGGATTTGGACTAATCTGCGCACTACGGGCGACGACATAAATTAGTCTCCATATACAATACACGGGCAATCCAAAATAAAACAAACACAACACGACACGAAATAAACTGCCGGAGTAGGAGAAACTGGTTATCACAATGCGATAATATAATTAACTGCAGGGAAGTGTGTCCCCACAATCAAAAACCCCTCACAAATGAGGGGGAATCTGATGAAATCTGCTACAACGGTTGTATCTATCCAAACCTCCGATACACGGTACTATAAATTAACTTGGTATTTTCGGAGAGGTGGATGGATAAGTCCGAATAGCATCTGCCTCCAAATTCATGCAAGATATCCCAACGTCTCGGTTCGGTCTTTCGGCGGTGAACACAGACATAACAATTTTCTTTCTTATCTTGCACATCTCTTCTCTCTTAAGACGATCAACTTGTCTTCTATTCCCTTTTGGGCCAACTATCTCATTCAAAATATTATTGGCTTCATTCTGTTTGGATGTACGTATTAGCTGTTGTGCCACAATCATACTTTTAGTTGGCCATGGGGTGTGCGTGGGCCCCACCTAAATGGGAACGGGTCCCACCTTCTCGCACGTCCCTGGGTTCACAGGCTTGGCCTTGGGTTGCTTTCCAGTGCCATTTTCTTCCATTTATAATACCGGTCCATTTAAAAAAACCCAATAATGTTCTTTCAAAACAAGAAGAGAGATTATTGAAACTTGATATACAAGTTTTTATTTTTTTTAAACGAATTTTATGTAGCTGAAAGATCACTGACGAGCTCAATCTCTAAGTGTGAAATTGGCTTGGAGGGTGGTCCCCCTTTCTCGCGTAAAATTAGACCATCATTCGACTTATTCAGAACCGACTTTGAGCATTTTTAAGGTTTCGATCGATGATCAGCAGAAGTGTTTGTGCGAATTTTTTAGCTAAGGCTTAAGGGGTACGAATGCCACTCAAGGTAAATTACAAGATTATTTTTAGCTTTTAAGCCTACTTAAAAATACAACGTTTTGCAGAGTAATTCTAAATAGAGCAATTTTTAAATGTAAATATAATAAGCCAAAAAGGTTACTACTGCATTGTAACATTTCGAAAATTTTAAAGATTTATTTTAGAATTTAATTAATAATAAAATGAATTTTATAAATATGATGACATCTATCAAATCGGGTTTTCATAAACCGGTCTTAGCACATATATCTACAAGGTATGTTATTTCCTAATTAGTATGTATTTGTCTTGCCAACCATACTAATTATTTTCCATTTTTTTAAATAGCTTTTGAAAATAATTATGAGAGAGGGAGGGAAACATGGATGAGGAGTTTGGGGAGAGAAGGCATGGGCTTAATATTAAAATAGGAGAGAGAGAGGGGAGGTGGGGAAAGTATGGATAAATCCTTGCACCATTCCGCCATCTCTCATTCTCTCAATTTTTCCCCTCCTCCCAAATCTCTCTCTAACCTCCATGGTCCCCAGCCTCACTAAAACTTGTTTTTTCTCATCTAAACCACCTCCTCTCTCCATCTTACATCACTTGAAGCCATCACTAAAGCCTTGGAGTCCTCATCAACTTTCTCAAGCTTGGTTCTCCTTCTTTCATTTTCAAAGAGGTAAAAATCCCATCTTTACTTTAAGTTTTTAAGCGCTTACCATGAAAAATATAGTTTCTAGCTAAAAGTTATCTTTTTATAGTTTTTGATCTTTCAAACTTGGGTGTTTGAAGCGTGCTGCTGGTTGTGGCGAAGCTAGTGTGAATTTTTGGTGTTTACGACTTGTTTGGGTTAGTTGAAAGTATTTTGATGCAAGGATTTTGAGTTTTAAGGTTTTAAGGATTTTCTAATTTTCACAAATTTCGTATCTGCATATTTCTTCTATATGCGTCTGTGTTTCAAGGCATCAAACGTCTGTCTCTTACTCAGACGTTTGGTCTTAAGTCTCTGATTGGATTTAAATTGTTCTTCAGACGTCTAACATCCAGAGCTTCATACGTCTGTCCCTTGATTAGACGTCTGTCTTTAAGTCTCTAATTAGTTTTGGGTTGTTTGTCAGACGTTTGGGGTGTCCTTCACCAGAAGTCTACCGTTCGTTTTTTATGGCTATTTTGCTTTTTAACCTATAAAATGGATTTTTAATTTTCGATCCAATCTTTTTACTTTTAAACGATGATTCCGGAGGTAGTTCTACGCAGTTAGAACACGTTAGCACACGTTAATCATAAGTTCTAATCTATGTATGCCTGGCTCGTTAGCGTTAATGTCGGTTTAGATCCTTATACGATTGCGTATTTACTAGTTCTACGTACTTAGAACACGTTAGCACACGTTAATCATAAGTTCTAATCTATGTATGCCTAGCTTGTTAGCGTTAATGTCGGTTTAGATCCTTATACGATTGCGTATTTACTTCTATTTATAGGTTTGATTGCGGAGACTTCCGATGCGGCAAGGAAGCGAAATGTGGTCATGGGCTCCAACTAGAGCGAGTCGCCTTTTGGTGAGTAGATTAACATCTACAAATGGGAACTCGGGCGGATGGCATATAGCACTCTCGACTACCAGAAATTTTATAAAACTTCATATCAATTTTAAACTCATGCTTCTACATTTCTATTGCGATTCTATGTTTTGTCTATACTTGTTAGAAATGCCATGTTGATCAATACTTGCTAGAACTATAATGATTGTTCATACTCGCAATGAATGCCATGTCGTATATTCCAATTGTCATATTTATATATACACACTTGATAGAACACTGCACAAATACTAATGATTATCATGTGTGATCATAGACGCGTATGTAAACTACACATCATTAGTACTGTCATGACACCGTAGGAATTACTATGCTTATTCGTTTTGTAATTATATCCATGATAGTATTAAAAGCTACTTATCATGTTTTCATTATTCGAATGTCATTGTTTCGTATACTCGTGTATTTTTGTTGCCAATAGCGGCAAAGATGAATTATGCATTGTTGATCTTATGAAATAGATGTTTTCAGTTGGATTTGAGAAACCATGGTGTGATTTATAAAGCTTGCTATATTTAAAAAAGTTGTGGTTTTCTTCTGAAATGATGATTTGACGTCCACCATGAGTTTTCCATAGATTTATGGTTGTGAAATATCCGATACTTAGGTAGGGGAGAACTGATATGGATACATGGTGGACCCAGTACGATACCCGAGGGGCAGGAAGTCCGTAAGGATAGATACATGGAGCCTAGTGAGATTATTCGATGCCGGGGATAGTATTGGAATACGGCGGATATCCGGAGGATACCAACTGGGGTTATGATATGAGATTGAAAAGAGGGCCGTGTTAGTGTATATGCCCTAGAGGCCATTACTGTATCATACTAGTTTGTATATTACTTAATGGAAGCTTGGGATATTCACAGTTGTATAGACAATCTTGCTCAAAATGGTAGTATGCTACTTGGTTTATTTCTACTTTAATGTGTGCATGTGTTTCTTTTAGCATATCGCCTATACACATTAGTGGAGCCCTTAGGATCTTTGCTTGATTACCAACGTTGTGATGGCAGTCACACTAGTGGGGGCTGGGTAATCTACAAGCACATCCTTATACAGGTCCCTAGTCGTAGGATTATCGAGACGGGGCATCGATACTCCGGAGTAGACTAGCGTATGCGCTTCTCATCCCAGCAGGGGAGATGGTCTGTCCCATAGCCATTAGTACGTCGTACTTGAGATAGTATGCGGGTGCTCGTTAGGTTACGAGTATACTGGACATGACTCGCTGGGAACTGTTGGTTGGTATTATGCTTATCGTCAGTTATCAGTTCCCAGGTGACATGAGTACAGCTTAGTCCGTTGAATTGACACTGTC
Source organism: Agapanthus africanus (assembly GCA_030015575.1). Lineage (NCBI taxonomy): Eukaryota > Viridiplantae > Streptophyta > Magnoliopsida > Asparagales > Amaryllidaceae > Agapanthus > Agapanthus africanus. Next base: position 113,239,021 of record JASDDO010000001.1, on the reverse strand, counting down.
ACTTCGCCTTGAGTGTGTTCCCACTGTTCTTTGATTACTACCCTATCACGGCTCAAAGGAGCGTGCAAACAGGTAGTAGTTGGGTGCAGTCTTGAAGCACTTGGAGGCAGTGACGGTCAGACAGGATTCGTCTCTCTCGGTATTGGGGGTTGATATCGCGCTGTGTCTAGGAGAGCCATTACACAAAGTCCCTGGCCAGGGCAAGCGAGATATACTGGTAGCATTTCCAGTATTATCTCAGGGTGTTCTGGGCTACACTCCGACACGACTTGTATCGCTATTAGGGGACTGACGTTTACCGCCCCCTAGGCCCGCCATGTGATACTCTTAGATGAACAGACCGGACTGTACGGAGATTGTCATATTCAGGCTCAGTAGGAGTTCGGATGGGTTTACCTCATCGGCCTTGTTATCGACATCTACCTGGAGACCGTTACGTACAGCTAGTGCCGCTTGCGGTCTGTGGTTAAACCCACTGCCAGCGTAGTATCGAGTCTTTAGAGTCCCACACAGAGAGTTTCCCTACACTGGGCGAAAGGTGTAGAGGTCGTATGGTTTTACGGCAGGGCTACGATCACTTACGTGCACTTGTGCGCGTATGCTGTTCGGGCAGACAATGCTAGTGGGTTTTGGTTTAAGCCGGATCCTAATATTGTATGGATGGATTAGTTTTGTCTTTTGTGCATGCGCATTCTACGGCATGCGGATGCGGGTGTGTATGCACGGTTGTGAGGAGCGAAGAAGGAGGAGGTGCCTCATTAGGGTTTTGACCGTTGGTTCAGTCAAAACCATTATGAGGTGAGGAAAATATTTACTAATCTTTTTAATGATAATTGTGTTATGGCTAATTACTTTGACCATTTGACCATGCTTGACATTTTGACCTAGTTGACTATTATTGACTTGGATCTTTCTCTTGAGCTCTAGACTCTTCTTTTGCTTTTAGCTTTGGATTTGATTTGTGATGATAATGGTCAAATCAATGTAACCATCAACTTTATCATGATAAGAGATTAGTAATTATTTGATATATGGTTGATTATCTCTTTGGCATTCTCTCTCTTCATTTTTTAGCTCTCATGTTTTGTTCTTCTTCCTCCTCCTCAGTAAGAAATCCTTTAGTTCTCATGTGTTGAGATAATTAGGATTTAAATAGACAAATAAATCCACCATCATATTCTACATCACCTAGGACATCAAGAGTAGCATACTTGTCGCCCTAGTTACCTCGGCTTGAGGTGGAGCTCGGATTACAAACTCTCGGGTGGATCGTTTTCGACTCAAGGAGGCCGCGTAGGTGACCAAGATCCGGATAGATCCTTAGAGCTTGCATGGACGAAGAGGAAAGCGGAGAGAAGATCCGAAGGACTTGGTTCGTGAGGTATAATCTCTTGAGCATAGTAGATAGAACCTCTTGTAGTTTGTTAGTAATGGTTTGGCAAAGATCCTCAAGTTATTAGTCCATGTTATCTTGTGTTAAAAAAATGTTTTTTACCTATTTCCGCCTCTCCGTAAGCACCGGGGTGGGTAACGTGGACTTACAGTGATATCAGAGCCTCGCTAAACCATTACTAACTTGTTAGCAAAGTGTTAGAAATTCGATCGCCGAAAAAAATCGCAAAACACGTCGAAAAATGCACTTTTCTGTCGTTTTTAAAAACCGGTCCAAATTTTTTTCAGAGGACCTTAAAAATACGTGCAGGCTTTTTTGGGAAAACTGTAGAAATTTGGGCGCTTGAGTCACTCAGAAGACCGCGGATCCACGACCGATCTAAGCGATCCGCCGCGGATCCGCGGCCGAGTTAACTCGGCCGCGCACCAAATTTCTTCTGGGGTTCTCTGTGATGGTTTTGTGATTTTTAAGATAGTTTGTTTCTGCCCAGATTTTGCTGAGTACTGTGTTGTACCTGGGGTAGTTTCAAATCAAGTTATCGATCGAAATTCTAAGTACTTTTGCTAATCGGATATTCTGTGATGTGATATATGTATTGAACGTCTACTAATCGCTATACGTCAATTAGTAGGGGTTATACATATTTATGATCTGTGATGTTAGTTTGTGTATATGAACTTGTTGGATTGTCGCGGATGAATAGTCGGAGTTTGTGAGATGAGAGTTTCTTTATCTTTCATTTGATGTAATATGTAAATTGATGTAATATTATTTTTATGGCCGCACATCCGGGATGAGCTTGTAGCCGCCATTGTATATTATCTCTTTTACTGTTTTTGCTCCTAGGATAGACCCAAGGTGGGGTGCACAAACTACCGGGTACTTTGAAGTGCCGAGAGACCTACTCACGTTGTTGAGGGAGGTTGCTTCACTTCGGGTACTTGGCGGGTAGTTTGCCGCACCCGCAGGGGTCTAGGGTGGGGTTTGGCTATTCATCGCGACCGTGTAATCCGTCTTTCGTTGCAGGCTCGAACGAAACGCGGATTCCTAGCATATCCAATGTGTTCATCTGTGATCTGGAATGGCTATCATTGTATCTGACGAATGTATATATATCTATATATGATATCTAGTAGGCGTTGCTTATGTTTTGCATCCGCGCTAGTCCAGCCCCCGCTCTGTCGTTAGTTAAGTAACCTAACGGGTGATCACGGGGCCCCATGGGTAATGCGGATGGCATAAGCGTACGTCATATTTTCGTTGTTTTCTGCAATGGTAGGATTAATTGATAGGACGCATTAAATTAATGCAAAGAAAACAAACCAAAACTGAATCGTTGGAACAATTTCAAAAACCACTCGGTTTCTTTTCAAAAACAGAAAACTTTTAAAAATGCGGAGCTTAAACCACTTTTTTTAAAAGCTATCAGGTTCCTTCGATTATATCAAGTTCACTACGTTCACGGTTTCGCCAAAACCATTCATAGCAATCCGTCATTTCATATGAATATTCAATAGTATTCAAGCTATGTTTGTTGACCTTCGTTAAGGCATAGTGATTGGTAGCTGTTGGGTGTTCATATGTAGCATAGATAGATGCGTTGGTTTGGGACAGTCGTATTACCTTGTTGACCTTCGTCAAGAGTATATACGGGTGGGTTCAAATTAACCTGGACAATGATGGGTAGAACTTGACCTGTGACTTATGATTTTTTGACCTTCGTCAAGGTCATAAGAGCATGGGGCAAAAATCCACATCGGGAGTTTCTAAAGAAACTGAAACCTGCTAGTGCTGCATACCAATTGGAGTTTGATAATGTTGGTAGGATTCCTTCAGCATTATCTCACAATGATATTTGGATCCCGATCCTACTGTGAGTATCCGCTACTCCTCGGGAAACTTTTCACTTAACGATCAATACTATAAACCAAGCAGGTGTCTAGAAAGGTGTTAGAGGGGCTACGCCCACAGGGAAAAGAGGTTATTTAATTAAGGAACTTCGCGAAAGCGTCGTAAAACCTCTCTCGAAGTACCGACACCAGCCTGGCTGAACGGTTAAGCAAGTATTGTACGGTGAGATCAATCCCGACTAATTCTTCTTTTATGGTTTGAGAAAGGATTCGAGAAACAGTGGGAGCCATCCTGTTTAGATAAACTAAAAACCAATCTAAACTTGCAAGAGTATCATGCTAAGTGTTTTCTTCTCTCTTTCTTAATTGCAGCGACCCAGTGACCACACATAGGTTACATCTAGATAATAAAATGACTGAATCTGACTGTTATGACTGGCAAAGGTCTGTCCAGATGTCCATTACCCATGACAAGCTGGGACACCTATAACCAATCAAACCCCTGCCGTCTCAGGACCAGTTTCCACTGTCGCGGATATTGATATCCGTAAGACATCGGGAAAAGACTATGCGAATGCCAAGTGCCTCGTGTTGGCCTCAGTTGATGGTGCATACCAGAGGCAGCACGAGAAGATAGACTTAGTTTCTATCTTCCTCCATAACAAAGATTTATATGGAGAGCAATCTCGTATCGCAAGATATGAGATCTCGAATCAATTGCTTCAACCGAGGTTGGATTTCGGGTCATCTGTAGGGGACAACATCCTTACAGAGACTAGCTATTTTGATGAGCTCACGAACCTGAAGACCACGTTGAAGAATGGGTCAAATAATGACTTGATTCTACAGTCTCTGCCCTCTACTTATATCCTGAAGGAAACCAGGGAAGTAGAAGGAAAGGGAAGGGAAAAAGTTTCGGGACTGGATATAGTAAAGGAGGGACGTTCCTATTGTTACGGGAATGAACATTGGCAGAAGGATTGCAGGGCTAGCAAAGCCAGTAGCCAGGATTCGAAGTATGTTGTGGCTTCGGTTTCGGATGTGTTTGTAGTAGAAAAACTGTATGTCAATTAACCCTACTTCCTTGGTATTGGATACCGGATCAGGATCTCACATCTGTAATTCATTACAGGCTCTGAGAAACCATAGAGTTTTCAGGATAGGTGATATGACTCTCAGGGTTGCCAACGGAATGAGCATGGACGCTGAATCCGTAGGGGAATATCATCTTGGATTGACAACTGGAAAGATATTAATTCTGCGTAACTGTTTGTATGTACCTAGTGTGGCTTGTAATATCATATTTGTATCCTTACTTTCTATGGAAGGATATGATTTTACTTTTGTAAGCGATGTGGTCCACATCCACCTAAATCAAGTTCTGATTGGGTCAGGTACATTAGAAAACAGGATATACGTATTGAATCAAGCTCAGGTTTTCAGTGTCCAGAACACACTTAAAAGAAAGTCTCCGGAAATAAATCAGGCTTTCTTGTGGTATTGTAGACTGGGTCACATTAATGAGACACGGTTAACAAAGTTATATAAAGAGGGATACTTGAATCCGTTCGAGTATCAGTCTTATGCTACTTGTGAATCTTGTCTCATGGGAAAGATGACAAAGACTCCGTTCACTGGACATGGAGTGAGAGCGAGCGAGCTCTTGGGACTCATACACAGTGACGTGTGTGGTCCAATGTCTACACATGCACGAAGTGGTTATTCATACTTCATTACTTTTACGAATGATTTCTCTAAGTATGGACATGTCTTCCTGATGAAGCATAAATCCGAGGCCTTTGAGAAATTTTGGGAATACAAGAATGAAGTTGAAAAACAAACAGGCAAAAGTATCAAGACACTGAGATCTGATCGAGGTGGTGAATACTTGAGTGCCGAGTTTTTGGGCTACTTAAAAGAGAATGAAATTCTCTCTCAGCCTACTCCTCCATACACACCACAATACAACGGTGTATCGGAAAGGCGGAATCGAATTCTATTGGATATGGTTTGTTCCATGATGAGTAAGGCTGAGTTACCGCGATCTTTCTGGGGTTATGCACTAGAAACAGCTGCATATCTTTTGAACAAGGTTCCAACCAAGACTGTGCCTACCACTCCATATCAGATGTGGAGTAGGAAGAAACCCTGTCTTAAGTATCTTAAGACATGGGGATGTCCAGCTTTTGTAAAGAAGCAGCATGCGGACAAGCTCGAGACACGCTCAGTATTATGTAAGTTTGTGGGATACCCTAAGAACTCGAGGGGGTATCTTTTCTATTCCGTAGAGGAACAAAAGGTTTTTGTTTCTCAGCATGCCCACTTCTTGGAAACTGAATTTTTGGAAAATCTGATAAGTGGGAGCGCAATAGAACTGGAAGAAATTCCAGAACCACAAGCTATTACTGAAAGCTTGGTAGAACCAGAAGTTTCAGGAGAACCGGACATCCCAACGCCGCTCCGCAGGAGTAGTAAGCAGTCTCATCCGCCCGAGAGATACTACGGTTTTCTCATAGACGGGGATCGAGAGGATTGCGTCATTGAAAATGATGAGCCTACTAGCTTCCAGCAAGCCATTCAGAGCGGTGACTCAGTAAAATGGCTGGATGCAATGCGGACCGAGATGGAGTCCATGTACACCAACAAAGTTTGGACTTTAGACATTGCTCCAGAAGGGGTAAAACCCGTAGGCTGCAAATGGATCTTCAGAAAGAAGATTGGTGTAGATGGGCATGTTGAAACCTATAAAGCTAGACTTGCTGCAACGGGTTTTCGTCAAAGACCTGGTTTGGACTATGACGAAACCTTTTTTCAGTGGCTATACTCAAATCCATTCGGATCCTTCTTGCCATTGCTGCCTTCCATGATTATGAGATCTGGCAGATGGACGTAAAGACGGCTTTTCTAAATGGAAATTTGGAAGAGTGCGTCTATATGGATCAGCCGGAGGGTTTCATTCAGAGTGGGAGCAGCGGTAAAGTGTGCAAGTTGCTTAAGTCCATTTATGGACTGAAGCAGGTATCGCGGAGTTGGAACATCTGCTTTGATGATACTGTCAAAGAATTCGGCTTTATCAAGAATCCAGATGAACCATGCATTTACAGTAAGATTGTAGGGAGAACTGTAGTATTCCTCGTCTTGTACGTAGATGGCATTCTCCTAATAGGAAATGATATTCCTATGCTACAGTTAGTCAAAGGATTCTTGTCACAGAGGTTCTCCATGAAGGACCTGGGCGATGCCAACTACATTCTGGGGATCATAGATCTAAGAGGATATTGGGACTTTCGCAGTCCAGGTATATCGACACCATACTGAAACGATTCAGTATGGAAGATTCAAAGCGCGGTAATCTACCGGCTTGTCACGAAATCACCCTCTCCAAAGAGATGTCTCCCAAGACTGATTTGGAAAGGGCTCGCATGTTATCTATACCCTACGCATATGCGGTAGGCTCTATAATGTATACGATGTTGTGTACCAGACCAGATGTAACATACGCATTAAGCGTTGTAAGCCGGTATCAGTCGGACCCAGGAGAGAAACACTGGATAGCAGTAAAGAACATTCTCAAGTACCTGAGAAGGACTAAGGAGATGTTCTTGGTGTATGGCGGAAAAGACCTCCAGATCGAGGCCTTTTCTGAATCCAGCTTCCAGAGTGACAAGGATGACTCCAAGTCCATGTCGGATTATGTCTTTATCCTCAATGGAGGGGCGGTTTGCTGGAAGAGCTCCAAGTAGGAAACCGTTGCTGACTCAACTATGGAAGCGGAGTACATAGCTGCTTGCGATACCGCAAAGGAAGCTGTCTGGATGAAGAAGTTCCTCACAGAGCTTCAGGTGGTTCCTACCATTGTTGATCCAATACCGCTGTATTGTGACAACAACGGCGCTATAGCTTTAACGAAGGAACCCAGGTCCCATCAGAAGTCCAGGCATATTTTGAGGCGGTACCACCTGATCAGGGAGATCGTAGATCGCCGGGAGATCGAGGTGAAGAGAGTAGATTCGGAGAATAACACTGCAGATCCATTCACAAAGGCCATACCCCAGACTCAGTTCGAACGGCTGATCGAGATGATAGGTCTTCGATACGCCAGTACATGGCCCTAGTGAAAGTGGGAGATTGTTAGTGTATATGCCCTAGAGGCTATTACTGTATGATACTAGTTTGTATATTACTTAATAGAAGCTTGGGATATTCACAGTTGTATAGACAATCTTGCTCAAAATGGTAGAATGCTACTTGGTTTATTTCTACTTTAATGTGTGCATGTGTTTCTTTTAGCATATCGCCTATACACATTAGTGGAGCCCTTAGGATCTTTGCTTGATTACCAGCGTTGTGATGGCAGTCACACTAATGGGGGCTGGGTAATCTATAAGCACATCCTTATATACAGGTCTCTAGTCGTAGGATTATCGAGACGGGGCATCGATACTCCGGAGTAGACTAGCGTATGCGCTTCTCATCCCAGCAGGGGAGATGGTCTGTCCCATAACCATTCGTACGTCGTACTTGAGATAGTATGCGGGTGCTCGTTAGGTTACGAGTATACTGGACAGGACTCGCTGGGAACTGTTGGTTGTTATTATGCCTATCGTCAGTTAACAGTTCCCAGGTGACATGAGTACAGCTTAGTCAGTTGACTTGACACTGTCATTTCGCCTCGAGTGTGTTCCCACTGTCTTTGATTACTACCCTACCACGGCTCAAAGGAGCGTGCAAACAGGTAGTAGTTGGGTGCAGTCTCGAAGCACTTGGAGGCAGTGACGGTTAGACAGGATTCGTCTCTCCCGGTATTGGGGGTTGTTATCGCGCTGTGTCTAGGAGAGCCATTACACAAAGTCCCTGGCCAGGGCAAGCGAGATATACTGGTAGCGTTTCCAGTGTTATCTCAGGGTGTTCTGGGCTACACTCCGACACGACTTGTACCGCTATTAGGGGACTGACGTTTACCGCCCCCCTAGGCCCGCCATGCGATACTCTCAGATGAACAGACCGGACTGTACGGAGATTGTCACATTCAGACTCAGTAGGAGTTCGGATGGGTTTACCTCATCGGCCTTGTTATCGACATCTACCTGGGGACCGTTACGTACAGCTAGTGCCACTTGTGGTCTATGGTTAAACACACTGCCAGCGTAGTGTCGAGTCTTTAGAGTCCCACACAGAGAGTTTCCTTGCACTGGGCGAAAGGTGTAGAGGCCGTATGGTTTTACGGCAGGGCTACGATCACTTACGTGCACTTGTGCGCGTATGCTGTTCGGGCAGACAATGCTAGTGGGCTTTGGTTTAAGCCGGATCCTAGTATTGTATGGATGGATTAATTTTGTCTTCTGTGCATTCGCATTCTACGGAATGTGGATGCGGGTGTGTATGCACGGTTGTGAGGAGCGAAGAAGGAGGAGGTGCCTCATTAGGGTTTTGACCGTTGGTTCGGTCAAAACCATTATGAGGTGAGGAAAATATTTACTAATCTTTTTAATGATAATTGTGTTATGGCTAATTGCTTTGACCATTTGACCATGCTTGACATTTTGACCTAGTTGACCATTGTTGACTTGGATCTTTCTCTTGAGCTCTAGATTCTTCTTTTGCTTTTGGCTTTGGATTTGATTTGTGATGATAATGGTCAAATCAATGTAACCATCAACTTTATCATGATAAGAGATTAGTAATTATTTGATATATGGTTGATTATCTCTTTGGCATTCCCTCTCTTCATTTTTTAGCTCTCATGTTTTGTTTTTCTTCCTCCTCCTCACTAAGAAATCCTTTAGTTCTCATGTGTTGAGATAATTAGGATTTAAATAGACAAATAAATCCACCATCATATTCTACATCACCTAGGACATCAAGAGTAGCATACTTGTTGCCCTAGTTATCTCGGCTTGAGGTGGAGCTCGGATTACAAACTCTCGGGTGGATCGTCTTCGACTCAAGGAGGCCGCGGAGGTGACCAAGATCCGGATCGATCCTTGGAGCTTGCATGGACGAGGAGGAAAGCGGAGAGAAGACCCGAAGGACTTGGTTCGTGAGGTATAATCTCTTGAGCATAGTAAATAGAAGCTCTTGTAGTTTGTTAGCAATGGTTTGGCAAAGATCCTCAAGTTATTAGTCCATGTTACCTTGTGTTAAAAAATTGTTTTTTACCTATTTCCGCCTCCCCGTAAGCACCGGGGTGGGTAACGTGGACTTACAGGCTGATCTAAGAGACGACACCTATGATAAAAAAGATTTCAAGTGTCGATGATTGACACAGATTTCATGATGATTTTTATTGATGGTTTTGTTTTTATTTGCGCGATCCATTTATGATGTGCTTATATTTACTTCAAATGCATACCACATATATATATGTATATATCTTGTGATGTTTATTTCTACTCACGAGTTGGCAACTCACCTCCGTTGTGCTGTAATTTTTTGCAGGACGGACCGTTCGGATATTTAGCGGCTTCATTGGAACATCATCTTTTGAGGGGTGCTTATATTTTTGGCTAAGTGGGTTGTAAATTGTCTGGTAACCGTCTCTTGTATATTTTTTTTGTGTCTGGTGTCACTCCATCTACCATATGTATATTCGTTGTATTAGATTGAGTCGAAACTTAGATATTATTCTTTTGGATGTCGAACTTGGATTGAGTCGACTTGATGATATTTATATAGTATTTATTGCTTATTTGCTTGCGTTATCCTATGCCTTGAGCGCCGTATATGAACTGCGTGGTTGTGACTCCACCGTGTGGGCGTTGAGCTAGCTCCCAAGTGAGGACGCCTTATTATAATATCATTGTACATGGATTTTTTCAAAATTTACAAAGGAGGTGTTGCCCAAATTTTAAAAGACAAAAATGTTTTCAAATGTTTTTAATTAAACTTTCCTTACACTTTAAACCAAACCATCTTCCAAAATAACTTTATTTCATTTTCATAAACCCTTTTGAAAACTCTACCTCCATTATTTCTTTTAGCAAAAGGTTTAGATCTTAGTTTGTTTTTGTTTACTTGGATTGCATCGACGTCTAAGTGACGTCACATAATTTAAGTGCCGGTCACGTACCTCTTCCGGGTTGTGACATACATATTAGATATAGGTACCCTGAAGGCAATTATTGTAATTATACTTAGACCTATATATAGATAAAATATTCTCGTTCGAAATGATTGTATTCTATCTGGTTTGCTTTATCATTTATGTAACAACTCCAATTTCAATGTACAGAAAATTGTTTAAAAGTTAATGTACAATTAGAGTATTTGCAAACTTGTCTACACTATAAGTATTTGTTTTACTTTAAAACAGGAAGAAACAACTTGTAGCTCATTGGTAAAGCCTTGCACTGCTGTGATGTAGCCCTTGTGATCGAATCCCCCCAGCCACATTATCTTTTTATTAAAATTTTATTTTAATCTTTTAGAAGCCCAAGGGTTTGCACGTGCACTACACGTAATATGATAAGTTACAGATTAATTAAACATGTGCACGAGGGTATACGAGATGACAAGGACACATGGCACAAATCTAGAACCCATCTCACCGATTTGGACCGGCGAGATTCCTTAATGGGGCCGGTACCGCCGGGCCGCCCATAGGGAATGGCCTCCATCTTTTCACCCGAGCGCCTCTTCAGCTACCCTACTTTCTCACATTGTTTATTTTCTCTGCACATTTTCCAGAGAACAATAAATCACCTTTAATCCAATTTTAATGCAATTTTTCAATGCATTCTTTAACCCTATAAACCCTAATTTTTCCTATAAATACCACACTCCATTTCACACATCTTCACTCAGAAATTCTCTGCCAAAACTCTCAAAAATTCTTAAGTCCTTTTAGTGTGCTAGTGGAGTTAGCAAATGGTGAAATTCCGGCGACGTTCCAAGGAGATTCTGGCGACGAAGCGATACTCCGAAACTTCCCTAGCCTCCCTCTCTCTCTACTTTTGTTCCCTAGCCAGTAAGTCCCCTCTCACACTCTCTTCTACTATCTTAAAAACTTTCATTTCTAAAATTCGACGGAAGTGGAGTTAATCCGACTTCTGATTCGTTTTTTTCCTTAAAAAGGTTATTTTTCTTAAACAATCAATACCACACTCTTGTATAATGTTTAAAAAATATTAATAAACACTTTAAAACAAGTTTCATCTCAAAAGAATCTTTTATGCAAGTTTTATCGTATTTTTACAGTAAAACGCCACATACTTTATTTCCGATATAAAACAACATAAAACTTGTATTACCTTTAGATAACTCATGAGGTAATGACCTATCTCATCACAACACATATCTTTGATATATCACAATGAAGTTTTGGGAATATAGTTATGGGATAATACGACATTACAAATAAATACCATCAAATTTGCAAAACTATTTCTTTAAAAAGTGTATTAATCAATTCCTTACAATCCCGTCTCTACAACCCATTTTGGGGATCTCGTTCGGGATGGTGCGGATTATCGCACATTCTCGGGCCTAGTAGAGCGAGATGCAGACCTCCGAAAGGAGTATTCGATCTCGATGGAATTTTAATGCATTTTTCTTTAGAAAATGAGATTACTACAAAAAAAAAAAAAATTATTTTTATTAAATATATATATATAACTATTATCAAAATATCTATTTTAATTATATTATATAAATATTCCAAGTTTTCTAAATCAAAGGAATCAACATTACAGGAAAATACCATTACAATTCAATGCAAAATACCGATATTTCAATAAAATACCATATACTATGGAAACTAAGTTCTACTCACTAGAAATTTCACTTTTGTAAAATATACATCTGTGAAAACCCTAAAGACGATAATTAAATGCTTGAGGTGTATTTTGAAATTATACCAAAGCTATTTTTACATAAAACCCCCTTAAGTTATACTAAATTACAATAAGGACTCTAGTAAACATAGATTAAGCGGGACCAATTCTATTGAGCCTCAGGGAGCCGGAGAATATGGGTGCTTGCCTATTTTAAGGTAGACAATCTAACAAACGGTGTTATCAACACGGTAATTATCTTGGAAAAAGACACAAATCCTGCCGTCCATGTGCAGCAGTTACCGATAACATCAAAACTAATTCAGGATTTCAATTTCTTTTCAAAGTATCTGACTTAGATTGAGTCTCAATCTAATCAATCTGACTTGAATATGATTTAAGTATAAATTTCAATACAACATGAATCCATGAATCCATCTATATCAATCCATATTGACTGAACTGAACCATGGATATACTCTGTCTACATGACTCTCCATTTATATCCATTCTGTTTACTGATGTCATGGTCTCGGCAAGTCATCCATCTATATAACAAAACAATACAATCAATACAAAAGACATTGCGGGGTTTTTAAAGGGGTAGATTGGTAAGGAAGGTGTTAAAAGTGGCACGAGACTGTAACCATAATACACTTAACCTGAATATCCATTGCCGTTGTACCGTGGCTGAACGGTTCCTGGTGCTCCGTATACCTTAGTCTCCGGAATGGTGGGACTCCTCTCGTGTACACTGGCATTTTGTACCAACTTACAAACAACAATGTTAACATTATAACCAAACATTATAAGTTATATTCTCTTTCCGTCTATTCTATCTCTACTCACCTTTAGGATTTACCGAGTGATTGTTTGTTGACGACATTACTTTCTTATTTCTTTGGAATGTTCTCAGGTGTTTCAGACTCATTGAAGATCGAGCACAACCCCGAAGATTTGGAACAGTTAGCGTTTGACCCAGAGCTGTAGGCACTTGTACATATTTTCATTTCAGTTATGCCATTGTTTAGGCATCACTTTATATTCATGTAATTATATTTCAGTTGTACCTGTAAAAGAATGTTTAATAAATAAAGTTGTTGTTTATTTACTTTCCCGTCTCTTGTGTATTTTACTTTATATTGCTTAGATACGCATAGCGTGTTTACTTCTGAGTAAATACGTAGCGGGTCCGTAGCGTCTTCTTACCGTACACTGGGAAGCGGGGCATGACAGGTTTTGTTGGCGGCCCATGCAGGTCCGCTCTGTATGGACATGCAGGTCAGTTCTGTATGGACATGCGGGTTATATCTGCATGAGGTCCTAAGTAATATAATATAAGAATCAGCAACTAAAAACATTCTTTAGATATTCCTTGAATCTTACCATTTCATATATTTTGAATCTGTCCTAACCGAAATTTTTCTTTCAAGGTTATGAATTCCCCATACAACACTAGCACCAATTTCAACAACACTCCACCACCTCTATCGCTTACACCTACCGTCGCTGCTCCGATCAATGAGCAGACGATACAGCTCGAGGCGATCCGCGGCCTCCTGGAGGGACAGCAGCAGCAGACTGCTATTTTGATGAACCTGATGAAACTTGTGAAGAAAACACTTGCACTAGGGCCATCTGTAGCAGTGGTTGTAGTATCTCATACTCAACCATCCCATAAAAGTCTCTCTCTGGGAACAGGCCTTTGTGAGTGGATCCGCCGTGCTGTCCTCTGAGTCTACTCTCCTAACCTCGATCTCCTTGGAGATCAACCATCTCCATGATCAGGTGATACTGCCTTAGAATATGTCTGGATCACTGATGGGACCTGCGTTCCTTGGCATAAGCCACAACTCCATTGTCACACAATGGGAGAAACATAGTTCATCTCATGAACCAATATACACCCAAACATCCTCTTTTGGTAGCATCTTAAGTAGCGATGTATCCAGCCTTTATCGTCTAGTATGCCACGGTATCTAGTTTGGAACTCTTCCAACATACCGTCCCTGTACTGAGGGTAAAGACAATGCCTGCGACTGACATTCAGTCGTCTTTATCACCCTGGAACCCTTCCAGTGATTCTCCCCAGGATCGATTGATACCATCTCACTACAACTAGTGAGAATCCTAACATCCAATTAGATCTATCTCATAGATCCAAAACCCAGGATTTAGGGGGTATCACTTTGATCCTATATGGAGAATCATTGTGATAAGCGGAGATTGACCGGGCGTAGCATAGGAAACTCCTTTCTTATTAAGAGTATGTCATCCACGTACTCTACGAGGATCAACACCATACTCCCCACTACCTTTTTGTATATACAAGGTTCATCTACCATTTTGATGATGTCAAACTCTTTGACTAATTCATCAAAACAGACGTTCCAAATCCTCGATGCCTGCTTTATCCTATAAAGCATCTTGTACACGTTTCCGCTGCTCCCACTGTTTACGAAGCCCTCTGGCTGTGTACTTACAGACGCTCTCTTCTAAAACATCATTTAGAAAAGCTGTCATGACACCCAACCGCCAGATATCGTAGTCATGGTATGTAGCCGTGGCAAGTAGGATCTGGATGGACTTAAGCATAGGTACTTGAAAAGGTTTCATCATTATCCACAGCTGGTCAATGATGCAAACTTTTAACAAGTCTAGCTTTGAAAGTCTTAACTTTTCGATGTACACCAAGTAATCTTCTCAAGATATACTTGCTCCTGATGGGGATTTAACCCTTCAGATATAGCAACCAAAGTCCATATTTTGTTGGTGTACATGGATTCCATCTCAGATCACTAAGCATCCAGCCATTCTTACAGAGTCCCACTCCTGATGGCCAGCTCGAAACTAGTTGGGTCATCATCTCATGATGCAATCATCGCTCCCACTGTCATAGAGAAACCGAAGTATCTCTCAGGTGGGTGAGGAACCTTACTAGATCGGCGGAGAGGCTGAGGTTCGTTGGTAACTATTGAATCCTTTGGTTCTTTCAAATCATCTGCTGTAGTTTGTATAGCTGGAACATTTCCAGTTCTACATAACAGATCTTGCCTCGAGCTTGTCCGGATTTTGCTTTTAGACATAGGCCGGACAACTCCAAATCTTAACTAACTTAAGATATGGGCGCTTCCCTTTCCATATCACATATGAAATGGTAGGCAACTGATTTGATTGGAACCCTATTCAATAGGTATGCAACTTCATAAGTGCATAACCCCCAAGAAGGAAATAGGTAACTCAGTAATACTCATCATAGAGCACACCATATCATATAGGGTGTGATTGCTTCGCCCCGATATACCATCGTGCTATGGTGTATACGGAGGAGTAATGCTGAGAGAGAATCTCATTCTCCTTTAGAATAGTCCAGTAATTCCGTGCTCAAGTATTCTCCTCCTTGATCACATCAAAGGACATAATACTTATACCCGTATTCTGGTTTTCTACTTCTCGTTTATATTCTGTGAATATCTCAAAAGGTTCGGACTTGTGTTTCAACAGGAACATAGGTCTGAATCTCGAAAGATCATCAGAGAATGTAATGAAGTATAAAGAACCAGTCCTGGCATGTGTAGACAGGGGACCTACATACATCAACATGTATCATCCCAAGAGTTTACATAACTCTTTCTCTGTTTCCAATAAACGGAGCTATGGTCATTTTATCTTTGTGACATGACTGGCAAGTTTCACAAGATGTAAGTTTAAACTGATTTAAATATGCATCTTTATGTAACTTCAGCTAGTCGGGTCGCATTGATATGACCTAGTCTACAATGCCTCAAGAAGGATTCGTTCATTTCTGAACTCTTCCTCTTTTGTGTGTTCCGTATACTAAGAACTGTAGTTTGATTTAGAACATTAATGCTTTTAGATAACGTGCCTGAACCGATCAACTTTTGATATAGGAAATGTTCAAAACATTATCCAACAATACAAAATTCTATCATTTCTTTACTAATAAAGAGATAGATATGATTTTGTATATCAGGTTCGGTATCTAATAACATTCGTTCAGAATCAATGTATTTGTAATACAGGGTGACAGTGACCAACAGACTTGGCTGCAACATTTGCCCCGTTTTCTGCCTCATGAAACTTATCACCCGTTCTCAGTTCTCTACCTATCTGTAGCCCTATGTAACAGATTACATATCTGGGATCCTGATCTAGTATCACATACCCAGGACGTAAAGGATACTGAGAAACAGTTCTGTATAATGAACACACCCGAAGATGATGAATCAGCATGCACTCTCTTCGTTTGGGCGGCACGGGAATTCTGGTAATCCCCAATTTCCTGCTCTGTCTTATAACAATTATAAGTTGGAGCGGGACCAACGTTCCCCAGCTCAGTATAACAAGCGGGTTCAGTCAATATTCCGTATTATTATCTTGATTAAGGCGTGATATGGTCGCTACCTGGAGAGAGAGAGAAGAAAACACTCAGCGTGCGCTCTGTCAAGAATAGATTGGTTTTTATTTTATCTAATCAGGATGGCTCCCACTGCTTTTTATCAAATCTTCCTTCAAACCCTAAAAGGAAAGACTAGCCGGGATTAATTACACACTACAAGTTCGCCAATCTTTCAGCCAGGCCAGTGTCGGTACTTTGAGGGAGGTCCCCCGTGCTTTCGCACGAACCTAATTAATGTAAACCTCGTTTTCCCAGAGGCGTAACCTCGTTAACACCTTTTTAGACACCTACTTGATCGGCTAATTGTAATGTATAAAACTCTCCCAGGAGTAACTCTTACTCGCAGCGGGTATCGGGATCCAACTATCTCATAGAAGGTATGCAATCTCATTGCAAATTTCAACACTTGAAATTCCCGATAATATTTTGCCCCTAGCAGCTATATGACCTTAACATAGTCAACAAATCATAAGTGCTAGTCAAGTTCAACCCGTCATTTCCCGATTGAATTAAACCCACCCGCACGACCCTTAACATAGTCAACAAAGTCGCACGACTACCCTAATCCAATCGCATCATATGCTTATGCAGATAAGCACTAATTAGCTACCGCACACTACTCCTTAACATAGTCAACAAACGTAGCACGAATACTAACTAGTACTTATCTGAAATGACGGAGGGTTACGACAGGTTTTTCTGAAAACTTATTGCGTAATGAACTTGATATCGTTGTAGAATCAAATGATTTTTGAAATGGAGTGCTTTTGAGGCTTTTCTAGTTTTGCTAAAGGAGTCACTCCCGGTGAAGGGATCGTCGGTCCTTTCCTCGTCGAATGAGGTGCGGGATATATCATATATATCACTGTGCAAAGCAAAAACACTTAAAAGCAAACAAAAGACAAACCGAGTTTGTAGCATCTGCCAGTTATTGCTAAAGGAGTCACTCCCGGTGAAGGGATCTCGGTCCTTTCCTTATCGAATAAGGTGCAGGATATATCATATATACCGCTGTGCAAAGCAAGAACTGTAGCTACCTGTTTTATTTTGAAATTCGATTCTACAACATCTTAGGTTTCTTTTATTTCATTAATCACATTAATGAAGTCCCATCATTTAAATTACCTAAACATCACAGATAAATACGACGTACACTTATGCCATCTGCATTCGCCTCGATGTCCCCTCGTGCACCGTTAGGTTAGGTAACTAACGGCAGAGCGGGGCAGGGCTAGCGCGGGTGTAAAACATAAGTAACGCCTATATAATATATCATATATACTATATACTGTATCTATCACAGAACATATCACATGATCACATCACAGATATCGCAGCAGAAGAATCATATGAAATATTGGATATACTAGGACGTCCGTGTTTTCAATACGAGCCAGTATAAAACACGGATTCCACGGTCGTGATGAATAGCCAAACCCACACCCCTAGACCCCTACGAGAGCGGCAAGTAACCCTACCAATTCTAGAGTTAGGAGACCCGGACTCGACTCCTCGAGTTGGTCTCCCACTGGACTCCAGAACCCGGTCACTTGTGCCCTCCTCCTTGGGTCTATCCTAGTGCGGAAAAGTAAATAATATACAAAAGGTGGCATCTTCCGCAACCTGGAAGTGCCCCAATAAAAGAATATTACATACAAGATTTTACATGAATGAAAATGAAAAACACTCATCTCACATAAAAGCCCTCGGCTATTCAAACACGACGATCCAATATAACATATCCAGCAACACATAACATCACATGTCATCAACGTAAGTAAATATGTCCATCCCAATTGTCGTTGACATATAGCAACGAAACCGGCGATATCACATATTACACTTACGGTCACAGAAAAGAAAGTGTAAAACTACAACAGTTGGAATCCGCAAACTCTTTAGACATCGCATGCCTAGCCAAATGAATTCCTTAGACATCGCATGCCTAACAATTATAAACCCCGCATTTTAGTCTCATCAATGAAAACACTTTTCAATATTAAGTCGGGTAATTCAACAAGATTCCCGACATCCTGATCGAATGCTCGTCGCAAACTTCACTAGGCGGCCGCACCCCCGACACCGTCGACGAAGTGCACCAAGGCGGAACACCGCTACCGCGAGCACCCGAACGGATGCTTTCGGCGACGGGGTTCTCCTACAGTCACTTGGTCGAGGCTATGGAGTGAAGCTGTCTATTAAGTTTACCCGGCGAGTATCCGCGTACGCTACGTGATTGCGACGGACTTTTGATCACATCAAAATTCCGTGGCAACCGATCAAGTGAGACTAAACTGCTATGTTTATAACATTCATTTAGTTATCACATAACTTTTGTGAATTCCAATTGTTGTATCACATTCCGGATAAACAGAAAATGTTAAACTTTCCGATTGAATATTCGAACACCCAAGTTTTCCCGATATAGATCAACACATGAAATAAGTCTAACAACATTCAGTTCGTGCCTCAGTACCAACGGTCCAGCCGTAGAAGGGTCAAGCCAACGCCTCACATGTGGCACGCCGTACTGCCCCAAACCCTAAGGTTCAAAGGGCAGTTCAAGACGGTCACATAATCGAGTTAAGGTTTGTTGTCTTCTAGAGGGTCCATCGCGTTACTTGCACTACTTAGAACGTCGTTAAACTACGGAAAAATCCAACACTTGGAAATTTCCCGACAGGGGAAAAGTTGGGTATTTATATCCGGTCGAACTTTTTAACATATTCTAAAATTTATCCGGAAAGCCACACAGACAAAATTTGATACCCCGATCGAAACACCGAATCCCCAAAACAACCCCAGAAAATTCAACTCTTGAATAAATATTAAAAATTCCCAGAAAATCCAGCATAATAAAATAGGAGTTACTGTGCAAATAGGAATTGATGATGTCAGCATATGGCCGCGGAACCGCCGCAGAAGCCAAGCTTCTGCCGCGATTCCGCCGCAAGTTTTACTGTTCATGAGAAACTTTTTGCACCGTAATTCTTAGATTTTCCTGCTGAATTTTTTAGCAATTTTTAATTTGGAAAAATCCCAGTTTTTGAAAAAAGGACAGAGAGCAATTTTGAAATGGGTTTTCGGGTTCGTTCGGACTTCAAACTCCGTCTAGACTTCGCCTAAGGCTCTAGCTAGGCTCTGATACCACTGTAGGGTTCCTAGGCACTCTCAAGAGGTCTCACAAGGCATCAACCATGCCAATTTCAAAAATTACGGTGCCGAGAAACCCTAGAATACGGATCGTTGGCTAGATGTCTAGGCGAAAAGCAAACTAGTTAACACTTAACTAAGAGTACGGAAATACAACCTTTGTAGATCCGGTCCTCCACCTCCACGGCTCCGTGATGAAGTCCTCTCCGCTGTCCAAATGAAAGTCCCGGGCTCTAGCGTCGGCTTCATCGGAGAAAGAGCGGGCAAGGTCGTCGGCTTCGTGCCGAAGATGATCTACGTCGAGGCATCGCTAGATCAAGCTCCAACTTCACCAAGTGATGAAACTTGTGAAGAAAACACACTCTACTACTTGGCAAGAGGTAGAGGATGAAGAAATAGGAAGTGGGTAGACTTTAGAATTGGATTTCTCACTCATTTCCATCAATCACCATTGATGGAGCTTGCTTTCTTCAAGTGAAGAAAGGAAGAAGAAGAAGAATTATGTTATGATAAGTTCATTTTAAAAAGAAAAGAATAATCAATCCTTATCATAACATGACCATAGTTAAGTGTAGAGAACTAATCATGGTTTAATGCAATGGTTAGGGTTAAGCTAAAAACAAAATGGTCATCAAGTCAAAGCATTCATGAAGCTTCATGAATGAACAAAAGAAATGCCACCATTTTATCATTTCATTTCCTTTTTCCAATAAGAAAAAGATTAATAAATAAATGAATAAAATGAATAAGCAAATAGTAAACCCTAACCATTCCATTAACTAAGGTTTAATTCTATACACTTAATTAAAAAGGCATGTATCATCAAACATGATACAAGCATGTGCACAAAATCATATCGCATATGCAATGCGCACACCCGAGCGAGAAAATCCATTTAAAGTGAACCGATACTAGTTAATGCAAAGTAATATATCAAATATATAATTATGCATTAAATCATTAAATCAACACTTGATTTAACGATCCGGTCATATCGCATATAACCGACTAGTATCATTAGTAACAACTTATCGAATCAACACTTGATCCGATAACCCGGCTATATCGCATATAACCGATCAATGTCACATCGCGAGAATCGAATACAGTATCACATACTGGTATTATTCTCGGTCCCGCACATATCTCATATGCGCTCCTATTTCGTTTTGCTTGAGCCAGGAAACCTCTGTGTAGGACTCTAAAGACTCGTCAATACGCCGGCAGCAGATGATGATCATATCAAGCATCCACAAGCCGCAAGCGGTCTGCTAAACGTAACGGCCACCCGGGTATTGAGCGATCAGAAGATCGACGAGCAAGCCCGCTCACACTCCTGTGAATCCAACCAGTAACACTTACCGTACAGTCCGGTCTATCCGTCTGATATGTCGCATATCTCGCCTAGGGGTGGTAAACGTCAGACCCCAATAGCTTGATAAGTCGTGTTGATATGAGGTCTATAACAATTCGAGAAACTACTGGTAACACTTACCAGTAAATCTCAGCAACCCTGGCCAGGGATTTCCTGTTATAGCCAATCGCACACAGCGCAACATCAACTCCCTATACCGGGAGAGACGAATCCCCTCCTATCGCTCATTGCCTCCATGTGACTCGAGACTGTACCCAAAAACCACCGTTTTGCACGTCCTCTTGGACGTGGTAAGATGGAAATCAAAGCACAGTGGGAACCACACAAGACTCTATGACGATCTCGGGTCAACAGACTACTCTGTACCAGTGTCACCAGAGAACTGCCATCTGACGTAAGGTATAATACCATCTGGGAGTTCTCGGCGAGTCCGTCCAGTGTACCCATTCTCTACTGAGCACCCGTATATCATCTCTGATGTCAAACACCGATGGATATGGGATCATCCATCGCCCATCTGTATGGGTCGAGAAGGTATACGCTAGTCTACTCTGGTATATCGATGCCCCATCTCGATACACCCACGACTAGGGACTTTCAAGGATGTACTTATGGACTACCATGTCCCCACTAGTATGATCCGCATCATAGTCCAGGTAGTCAAGTACACATCCTAAGGGCTTTACCAATATGTAATAGAGAGACAATCTGTGTACACGTTAAGGTAAAGAGCAACCAGATAGCATACTATCATGTCGAGCAAGAAAGTCCTCCCTATATATGTCCCAGCATCCACTACAATATACATCCAATGTACAGTAATGGCCTCTAGGGCATACATATAACTAACAGAACCGTCCAGAGGCGGAAGCCCCGGGGGTATAGCAATTCCGGGCTTTGCACCCCAAGCAATTCTCGGGAAAAGAGAGCCTTCTAGAAACTGAGGAATGGGCTCAAAACATTGAGGATGATCTGGCAGCGACACAAGTTCCAGAGACCGCTTGGGTTCGAGTTGCAAAGCTGCAACTCACTGATAATGCACGAGTCGGGTGGAAGGCGGAAGAAAGCCGTCTTGACCAACCGATCGAATGGAGGACTTTTCGCAACATGTTCGACGCGAAATACTTCTCAGAGACTGCCCGATTCGACATAGAGCAGCAATTTATTCATCTACAACAGGGTTCGATATGGACCAAGTCAGTAGATGTGTAACAATTTGAAATATTTTAGATAATTTATTTATTTAATTAAAAATGGTAAATTAAATTTTATTGTAATTAAAGACTTTTTAATATGTAGTAGGTTAAATTAGTAAAGAAATAGTTTGTTTATATAATAATAAGTATTATGAGGGGTTTGTGAAAAGTTTAATTATTTGTGGAATTTGGAAATTTTGTGAGGGTTTATGAGTAAAAAGGTTAGGACATGGTTAAGGTTAAGTTAAACTCTTGGAATATCATAACATAATGATACACCTCTTTCTTGCATGTACACTTCATGCATACACCTCCTCCTTGCATGAACCTTTTATGCTTACGCCTCCTACTTGTATGGATACACCACACTCCCTATAGGTGACACCTCCTTATACACCTCATCACTCCCCTATTCTTATCCTTTCTTTTGCTTCAGTTGAGAGATCAAATTAGAAACAAATTGGCAAAAACTAGAAAATAAAGAAAAACTTAGATCACACCAAAGAAGAAGAGAAGAGAAGAGAAACTAAGTGCTAAGGATCACTACCACTACCCTCAAGGTAGGACCTTGTGTGCTTGTGCATCTTTGAAGGAACTTTTCAATGATCTTTCTGTAGGTATAATCTTTAACTTTGCAGATTTTTAGTTCTATGCTGATTGTTATAGAAGTTGATATCGGAAATATCGTATTTAGATGAATTAGGCTTTGTTTTTGAATCTGCTTTAGTTTAGATGATAATTAACAAGATCAAACAGTACCTTAATATTGTAAATTGGACCTAAAATAACCCCTAGGAACACAAACCCTTTCCTCGGATCTTTGGCCGGCGACATTCCACCAAAATCCGAGCTCGCCGGTTTTGTGTGGGAGTTGGGTGTTGAAATTTTTAGGGTAGCTCTCTGTATATGTCTTAGGATATCTGGTATTGCTAGTTTATGTTATTTCTTCAGTATATAAAATCTGGAAACAAATATCTGTTTTGGGGTTAATATTCTAATACGATATGGATATCTTGAGTTTGCGATTCTGTTTTACTGATACGAACAGCGAAGGGTTAGTTCAGGTTAATATAAGTTCTAGGAAATTCACAATATTCACACATAGCATATTTAGTATGTAAATCTTGTAGTTTCATATTTTCGCCGTATCGGAGCTTAGCCGTTTCTTATACGAAAGTTAATTTCGATATTAGGTTCGAATACGGAAACTTCGGGGGCCGCAAGGAAAAGAAAGGGATTGATGATATCTGAGTAGATTCGACGTATTCCGGTGAGTAGACTAAATATCTACCGGGGGATTTTGTATGGATGGTGTAATACGCCGTAGATTTAAGTGTAGTTATAATTGCTTCTTTGTGTATGAAAAATTGAATTTAGCAATTCCACCATATGCATTCATATATATATATATTGTCATGTTTAACCATTGCTAGAACACTGCATAAATTATCGACGAGTCATGTTGCACGTGCACATATCTACATGTTACACTACACCTCATCGATATTGGCATGTCACATATACACTTAGTACTTATTATGTTGCATATGAATCATTTCATACCTTAAACATCAATAATGGTAGTTAAATTGCAACAATATTATTATTAACATATATCATGCTTCATTTCAAGTATTATTAATTATGATAAAAGATGCATTGGATTATGCGGATTTCTAGTTTTGAGTTTTATGTGCGATATAGTATGTTTGGTGATTCTTCATGATTGATGTACATGTCCACCATGAGATATTGTTTTTATGATTTGGTTTTATTCCGAACCGAGTGGGGAAGCTATACGGTTGTGGATTTTTACGTTATCCGGACTGAGTGAGGGAGCTATACAGTCGAATCCATGGTGGATCCGGTCAAGATCGAGGGGCAGGATAGCCGCATGTGAGGCGAGGAGCCTAGCGAGGATACTCGATATCGGAGATAGTTGTGAAACACGGTGGATATCTAGACGATACCGACCGGTGTTATTGATTGACAGGATCGTTCGGGGAACGATGCCTGATGAAAACAGAAGATTTGTGTAAATGTTAGACACGGAAAAGAACGAATCTTATTGGAAATAATTGATGAGATTTCAGTTTTGATTTATATATTTAGTAGCACATATTTATGCTTCCAATGTTATCATATATTATACTAATTCTTGTGATTGTTAGCTCTACTTCGTCATACTTACATTATCAGCTATTAGATGTTAGTTTTATTCACTGAGTTGGCAACTCACCCCCGTTGTGCCATAGTTCCTTGCAGGAGTCGCGTGGATGCGTAGCAGCAGTACGGATCCACTCGTCAGCTTATATCGTTTATTTTTCTACGTGGGTTACCTATTTAGTAACCTCCTATTTTGATATATGTATATTGGATCTAGAAATTCTCCATCAGACCTGTATATTGACTTAGAAAGAAATATGTTTATATATGTTTAAATTCGACTGAGTGAGATCATTTAGTCGTGTTAACTTATGCTTTCTTTATTTATGCATGAAATTTTTCGCTTTAAGTGTCGTATTATTATTGTGTATTGATTTTTGCCGTTTGGCGTTGTTTTGCTCCCAACTAGGGATGCAACTTAATTAAACACTTTATAACTGCTTTTATTATTAATTAAAAGGGGAGATACTGCCAAAATGTTAAATACTTAAAATCAGTGATTCTCACGTAAAACTAAAATTTTCTAAATTCCGCAAAAAGGGTTTTTGATCTTGGTTTTTGGGTTACTTAGATTGTGTCGATATCTTTAGATGTCATGCAATCTAAGTGTCGGTTGTTCATATCAGAAAACTGCATTCTCATACCGCTCATTCATTATCTATTTGTTGCATTTATCGGTACTATTAACCAGTGTCTGCTCAGTAATACAGATTACCGGTATTCGTGATAAAATACTGGAAATACATTCAAAAGCACAGATATATCATTTGAGAGCCGACACTACAACCAGAACGTCAAACCGACCGATACTTCATGAGTTCCTTCTTGCAACAAGTTTTGTGTACACACTTTTTTTTTATCTAAATGGTCCAACACAAATAAGTGTGTACACAAGATTTTTAGGCACATGTGGATATAAAGTAATCAATGCTAAGGATTATGTATTCAAAATTTCCCTCCAATAATAAGTGCAAAATAAAATGAAATGGATAAATCAACAAAACCATAATGGGGGCAGCCATGATTTAGGCACATGTGGGAATGAAGTTATGAGCATTTAATGATAAAAATTTGGTGTTGATTTAGAAATTCAAATTTCCCTCCAAGCATTGGGTGCAAATCAAGTCAGAACAGAGAAAACAAACTGGACCAAAGTGATGCGGGGGACCTAACAAGTCAACACACCAAGTACGAGACCGTTCCAACATGATGTGGCCGGCCACATTACATCATTGGCCGACCTGGCCGGCCCTAGCTCCTCATGTGTGCCCCAGATTCTCACAATGACTTCCTTGCTGCCACGTAGCCCTAATTTTAGTGTTTATTTTCTTTTCTTTTCTGCCTATAAAAGCAGGCAGTGGGCAAAGGTTCAAGGGGTCATTCTTTAGTCTTGGATTGTCATTCTTTATTCAAGTTTTCTATTCTCCTTTCTTGTAAATAGCTTAGTCCCCTTGAGTTCTTAACCTTCTCTTGATCCTTCAACCTCTTCATTGAGCTTGAAAGTTTAAGGGTTGGTTATTGATCTCAAGGGGTTGTATCATTCTTGAAGTTTAATAAAGTGTTCTTTTGTGCTTCATTCACCATAAGTTCTTTACCCTCTCTTGATCTTGCAACCTCTTTATTGAGCTTGCAAGTTTAAGTTTGGGTTATTGAACCCATGTCTTGCAATATATTCTTTGGTTCCTAATCTTTTACTTACTTGCATTTTATTCTTGCTCTTTTAATTCTCGCACTTAAATTCCATGCACTTTAATTACTTGCTTGTAATCTTTTCTTTTCTTTGTTCTTCTCTTTTGTTATCTCTTTTTGGTTTGTTTTGTTAATGGTGTGAATATTGTTGTTAGGAAAAGAGAAAGATATTGTAAGTTAACGTTTTGTTTTTCATTTCCTTTTCCCGTCTTTTCCATTTGAAACTCCGCCCAAACCCTACGCAAGCGCTCCGTTAGGCACCCTACCCTACCAAGGTAACGGTGATTCCTAACTGTGACCGGTTGCATTCGGTTTGGCCGGAGGCGAAAGCAAGAGACAAGAACGGACGGACAAGGGTCAATAAGCCGGATTCCATGAATACCGTGCTTAAGTCCCCTAATCCACGTTGTTGCCGATTGTTCTAGCTTCATTTGTTAAAGTTCGGCTCAAAGGACTTGAATACGGAATCCATTAACTTACATCATCCTATCGTTTCCTAACAAGCCTTATACTTGAATATACACATAGGTTAGATAACGAACAAATCCTCCACATTGTTAACTCGTTAAAACAAGCCTAAAAACTTACCATCTCCCTGTGGATCGACCCGTGCTCATCGCGGCTAGCTGCAAAGCGACACCGTCCTGATCGCGGTTAAACTTAGAACTCTTAAATATCCGATACGCTTTTAGCGTGCGATAAAATGGCGCCGTTGCCGGGAAGACGGTAACGTTTTTATTTTTGTTATTTCGGGTTAATCTTGTTAATATCCATCTAACCATATTTTTCAAAACAAACTAAAAATTCAAAAAAATTTCAAAACCAACAAAAAAAAAACTAACTTTCTTAACATTTTTTTCCTCTGGAATTCTTACTTGCAAGCACTCTGGCTCTGAAATAAAAAAATCAAACAATATCAGTGTGATTTTAGTGGAACACAGTGAACACATAAGAAGATTGGAGCACATCTTCCATAACTTGGCCGGCGACATCACCTCCAATTCCGGCGTCGCCGGCCCTACCACCCCCTTCTACCTCCAATTTTTCCTCTGGGCTCAAGTGTTCTGGTTTTGTCTTATTTGTATTGTTTATTTTTTAAAAATTTTAGTGTGCAGGTATTTGGGTATTCGTATCGTTTTTCCGCACTAATATCCATTTTTATCGACATTTGTAGATTTTCCGGAATTGCAAACGGCGATTGTGGGGAGCAAAGTGTATGTTCAAAACTAGGGTGATTACGAAGTATAGTGCCAAAGATCCGGGTAGTTTGACCCGCGCAAGCGAACTTTTCAAGCTACTTGGATTCGATTCAACAGGGGTTTCTTAACCCACAACTTAACGGTACGTACTTTACTAACACCTTCTTCTCAAATCCGAGCTTCCAATATAATATCTTTGCAGGATTATTTGCAAGTTCGCTAGCAAACGCCAAAAATTGACTAACTCGTATTTGTTGCAGTGCCGAGCTTAAACTAAAAAACGATTGTTTGATTTTTTGAATAAATTTTTTTCATTGAATTGCGCATTGCATACATTAATACGGACTTAAGGGCAAGCGAACCCCACAACATACGGTAAAGGATTTCATCACCTTTTCCGTGGCCCACAAATCACGAAACTGTGCATAAACGTTTACCCGCAAAATTTTTAAAAGAAACTAGACTTTAAGCCTTAAGGACTTCACGCTCACTAGGAGAGCTTAATTGTGTTTAGAACACCGCTTAACGGTATATTGTTTACGGGGTGTCTAGGAAAGTGTTAACGGCGAAACCGCCAAAAGAGAAAGGGTTATTTAATTAAAGACCTTCGCGAAAGCGTCGGAAAACCTTACCTTATCTCTGCACTTACCTGGCCTCGTGATCAGTATATCTTGAGCCTGTTTCTCGACACAGTTTTACGTCACAAATCAAGTTCTTGAGCAGGTCTAGTTGACCTAGGTGAATCCTAGAACGATTAGGTGTGTGGTATTTTTGTCGTGATTGTTTTTGACCAGATCTTTTTTGTATATTTCATTCTTTTGTTAATAACTAACTAAAAAAAACAAATTCTTTTCCCCCTCCTTTTCTCTTATTCTTCTTTCTCTCTTCATAACATGGGTACCCCACATCGAAAAACCCTTGCCGAACTTTGGTACCCACAACCAGACATAACTTCCTACGGTTCTTGCTTTGGTCGAATGTCGAACGACCCCTCCATGCCCAAAATTTCATTGAAAGATCGCATAGACGCGTCTAGGACAAACACTTGTACTCCGCAATCCACTTTGTATCAACCGTTTCAACCTTCACCATCCTCTTATGTTGATACCCCTTTTGCAAGTCATCCTTTGTCCATCGCTGAACATATTGAACAATCCCGTAGCCGATCTTTCAATCCTTTCACCACTACAAATTCTTTGGATCAACAATTCCATTCACCTTCTTATTCGTATGATGATCCTACCCCTGTCCAACCATTCAATTCCTACCAGTCCTACCGAACGTTTGCGCCTTCCCAAGACACTGCTTCTAAACCGCCATTTGGGAATTTTCAGTATCCAAACAAATTTGAATCTTTTACTGAAACCCCTTCACAACCTATGTCTAGTCTAGAACAGTCGTTGGAATACTTTAGGGTAGCGTCATGCCAACAGATGATGGATTTGAATGCGTCCATGGCTGCCCTCATACAACCTAGTGACCCAGTAGCTAGTTTCCAACTAGCTCCAAATTTTCAAATGTATGAAGAGGCGGTTGGACAGGTTGAGAATTTGAGTGGAGAGAGTGAGTTGTATACCCTTCCAAATCAAACCTACCTGTTTCAACTTGAATCACACTACTCCGGTTTTGAATGTCTATCTAATGTTCCAAACGATTCACCAATTGAAGATAGAAGGGTTAATGAGTTGTGCGACTTTGTAGTATTTGATTTACCCGATTGTGAAGGGTCCCTTCCAAGTGAAACCAGTCCTAAACCTTTTGACCTCTACACCTCCATCTTAGAACCAGAATCGATTGAAGTCCATGCTTTTGATGAGGTGTCTGAGAATATTGATTTTCACTTGATTAGGGATATTGACGCTGGGAATATTTTGGATGATGAACCTGTAGATTTGGATGAGTTTTTCTCTCCAATTCATCATCCCGAGTCATTGACTGTTATTCCCGAACTCCATATGCATCTCGATTTTGATGAAATTTGCATGGATGAAATAATTTTTGAAGAGACTTTTGAGGATAGCTTTGAGGATGAACCAGTTTTAATTGATGAGTCGGATTTTCCAATTCATCCTATCCCTTTCATTGACTGTGTATACCCTCCTGAACCTTTAACCGACGACCTTCCTAAATCACCCCCTCCATCCTTTCCATCATTCCGACCTTGCAAGAAACCATGCCGCTTTCATTTCCAGTGTCTGGTTTACCAAGTTCGGCTTACCCATGGTTTCTTACGAATCTTGAGGGATTTGACCCCATTTCTCGACGGGTTAATAGATTAGCACAAACGCTTCTTACACATCGGTCATCACAAATTGTGCTAATTTATTCACTCCATTTTCACCCTCAAGTTCGTGCTCCATTTCTTTTTCCCTTCCGCCAGTTTCCTCTCATATACCGAGACCGTATCCCGTTTCTATCTCCATACGGTCTCGCGTATTCTCCATTTCTTTTCTCCACCTTCTTTCACCAACCCGCATATTACAGAGATAGAATTTTTAAATGGTTGGTACTCACTTTTGGCCTATTTAAGGCCTTGTATAATTTGAAACCGTTCTCTCCCCCCTAATCCTGAACTTCAACGCTTAACACTGAAAACGCTGTTTCACTTAAGTTTAGGGGGAACCTTTTTATGTATATATATTTTTTTGTTTCGTTTTTTTCCTTCTGTTTTGTATATAATTTGTTTTTGTGGAGCGTCGACAATTTTGACCCTCTTAGTATAGCCTGACAGTGAGGGCACTGTCAAGTTTAAGTTTGGGGGTGTGCTCGGTAAGCTTTCTACCTTCGCATTCATTTGTATATTCTGAATTTGCATACTTATTTAAAAACCCACCAAAATCAGAAAATTTTCCAAAAACATAAAAACTTTGTCGTCAAGTTAGCTAGTGGGAGAACTTAGATTCAATATTTCGACGGTTTTGTTCGATAAGATAGGAATAACTAAATCCTATTTTTAGATTTTGAAAACCTGAAAGATAACTCTCCTTTGAAGCTAACTATAGATAATATACGTCTTTACATCACACTACACGTGTTGTGAGTTTTTGAAAATTAGATGACAAGTCTATTATGTCTGAAAACTTTTAAATGGATAAATTATTTTCTGAGGATCAAATAGGTTTGTTCTGAAATAAGAAATATCAAGAATAGTTTATGAAGTAAAGAGGATATGAAGGGATGTTATTGATGCCTTAATTGGAACTAATTCTGAAAAATAACCCATCTGGAACTTGATTGGAATGATTACACACCTAACCCACTAAACACGTCTTTTATCCAAAAAATAATTGAACTACCGGTTATATCTCCGTTCGCATTAAATCGTCATGATTTTCACGCTAAAATTGTCTTTTGTTTTTGGGCCTAGGTAACTTGAGTAATTAAGTCCGCTGGTGTGTCTCTACACCTAATGCCCTAAAACCAACTGGTTTTGGTGCATTGGCCCAAAGCTCACTAAGAAGCCTAGAAAGTCCAGATTAAAACAAAGTCAAGAAAGTGTTCTCTCCGAGTTAATTCCTAGCGGTTCTTTGTGTGAGAATAATCTTGACAAAAGACAGGTTTTTATAAAAAAGTATATCTAACGGAGATATGAAGGTTTTATTCTATGATAAAGACTATTGCACGTTCACAAACGTGTGTATGAAATGAAAACAAGAAAAATGTGGAGTGAAAAATAAGACCTAGTTTCCTGTTAAGGAAGATAGAAATTCTGAATTTGAAACCTAACTGGAAAACGAAACTTGAGAAATACTTAACTCTTTATAAAACTTATGTGATCCATTTTAAATTTTTATCTGGGCCTTATTTTGTGACATGACGACTTTAATCGATCCTTCTGAAACTTAACGACACTATTTGCACTGCACGTAAAGACATATAAAATCTTAAGTTAAATGAGAAGCGAGGTGTGAAAAATAAAGGTTCGATAGTTCTAAATTTAGGATAATAGAATTGCTATCTTTAAAATAAAACCTTAGGGTTTGAATCATAGATATTTCGCAAAATTAGCTTGACGGGATTTTGTAGGTAGTATCCGCTGAAAACTCTCAGGAAACAACACTCCTCCTACTAGGAACACCTAGAGGTTTAACGGCTTGTTGCACACGCTCAGTGCGATCGCGTTCCCTGTGAAAGTGCGGTTAGGACTTTCAATTATGAATAAATGGTTTTGCTCGGAACGAGCAAAAGAAAATTTTGGGGGTATTTGTTCATATCAGAAAACTGCATTCTAATACCGCTCATTCATTATCTATTTGTTGTATTTATCGGTACTATTAACCAGTGTCTGCTCAGTAATACAGATTACCGGTATTCGTGAAAAAATACTGGAAATACATTCAAAAGCACGGATATATCATTTGAGAGCCGACACTGCAACCAGAACGTCAAACCGACCGATACTTCATGAGTTCCTTCTTGCAACAAGTTTTGTGTACACACTTTTTTATCTAAATGGTCTAACACAAACAAGTGTGTACACAAGATTTTTAGGCACATGTGGATATAAAGGAATCAATGCTAAGGATTATGTATTCAAAAATTCCCTTTAATAATAAGTGCAAAATAAAATCAAATGGACAAATCAACAAAACCATAATGGGGGCAGCCATGATTTAGGCACATGTGGGAATGAAGTTATGAGCATTTAATGCTAAAAATTTGGTGTTGATTTAGAAATTCGAATTTCCCTCCAAGCATTGGTGCAAATCAAGTCAGAACAGAGAAAACAAACTGGACCAAAGTGATGCGGGGGACCTAACAAGTCAACACACCAAGTACGAGACCGTTCCAACATGATGTGGCCGGCCACATCACATCATTGGCCGGCCTGGCCGGCCCCAGCTCCTCATGTGGGCCCCAGATTCTTATAATGACTTCCTTGCTGCCACGTAGCCCTAATTTTAGTGTTTATTTTCTTTTCTTTTCTGCATATAAAAGCAGGCAGTGGGCAAAGGTTCAAAGGGTCATTCTTTAGTCTTGGATTGTCATTCTTTGTCCAAGTTTTCTATTCTCCTTTCTTGTAAATAGCTTAGTCCCCTTGAGTTCTTAACCTTCTCTTGATCCTTCAACCTCTTCATTAAGCTTGAAAGTTTAAGGGTTGGTTATTGATCTCAAGGGGTTGTATCATTCTTGAAGTTTAATAAAGTGTTCTTTTGTGCTTCATTCACCATGAGTTCTTTACCCTCTCTTGATCTTGCAACCTCTTTATTGAGCTTGCAAGTTTAAGTTTGGGTTATTGAACCCATGTCTTGCAATATATTCTTTGGTTCCTAATCTTTTACTTACTTGCATTAAATTCTTGCTCTTTTAATTCTCGCACATAAATTCCATGCACTTTAATTACTTGCTTGTAATCTTTTCTTTTCTTTGCTCTTCTCTTTTGTTATCTCTTTTTGGTTTGTTTTGTGAATGGTGTGAATATTGTTGTTAGGAAAAGAGAAAGATATTGTAAGTTAACGTTTCGTTTTTCATTTCCTTTTCCCGTCTTTTCCATTTGAAACTCCGCCAAAACCCTACGCAAGCGCTCCGTTAGGCACCCTACCCTACCAAGGTAACGGTGATTCCTAACCGTGACCGGCTGCATTCGGTTTGGCCGAAGGCGAAAACAAGAGACAAGAACAGACGGACAAGGGTCAATAAGCCAGATTCCACGAATACCGTGCTTAAGTCCCCTAATCCACGTTGTTGCCGATTGTTCTAGCTTCATTTGTTAAAGTTCGGCTCAAAGGACTTGAATACGGAATCCATTAACTTACATCATCCTATCATTTCCTAACAAGCCTTATACTTGAATATACACATAGGTTAGATAACGAACAAATCCGCCACGTTGTTAACTCGTTAAAACAAGCCTAAAAACTTACCATCTCCCTGTGGATCGACCCGTGCTCATCGCGGCTAGCTGCAAAGCGACACCGTCCTGATCGCGGTTAAACTTAGAACTCTTAAATATCCGACATGCTTTTGGCGTGCGATAACCGGTCACATCCGAATTTCGGGTCGTGACAAAATTGGTATCAGAGCTTAGGATTAACCTTACGGAACCGAGTAGTGAGTTGTAGTAGTAGGCTTTTAATTTTGTTATGTAGGTTGACCTTGGTTTGATGGAGTAGATGATTTAGTATGAGTAGAGTATTGTACATATGTTCCGCGGCATATTTACACTACGATACTCAGCATAAATAACCTTAGGATGTATATCTTGTTTAATCTTCCCTTTGACTCCCTATTATTGCTGCTCCTATTCATACACCTTATCAACTCTTGTTCTTGTTCCAGTTGCTATGGCTATGCGAGCTAGGCGAGCCGCAACCAGGACGAATCCGCCTGTGACGGCGACTGACACACTGGACGTTCCGGCGGTACTAGAACATGTTGATCCTCCTCCTCCAGATAGACTGACTAGGATAGAAGAGGGCATGTTAGGCTTGCAGCAGATGGTGGGATAGTTGGCTGAGGCCACCCGTGTACAGAGACAGGATCAGGCACCGACCATGGTAGAGCCCGATGTACAGCCCATGCATACTGTTGCACTTGTAGACTCGAGGGTGATGGAGGCATCGCTTCCGGAGTTTATGAGGTTGAGACCTCTGGTGTTTATGGGGACCGACGCGGCAGAGGATCCTCGGTTATTTCTTGATAGGATGGCTAGGATCGGTAGATCATTGAGATGTTCTGATGTGAGGTCGGTGGAGTTGACCAGCTTTCGATTGGAGGGGCTTGCACAGGTGTGGTGTGAGTCGATGGAGAGAGGGCGAGACACTGGTCTTCCTTCGATGTCATGGACAGAGTTTTCTGAGGTTTTCCTTGCCAGATTTCTTCCGTAGAGTGTGAGGGACGCCAGAGCTAGTAGTTTTGAGGCGTTGCAGAAATCTACGGATATGTCGGTGGCAAAGTATGATTTACAGTTCACCCAGTTGTCACGCTATTCTCCATACTTAGTTCCTATGGAGGAGCTTCGGGTGAAGAGGTTTGTGAGGAGTCTAGATACATAGCCGTTCCTTGCGATAGGCTCCCAGCATTTCGATACTTATGCGCAAGCCATGGACGCAGCTATACGAGTAGAAGAGCATATGAATGAGACGATGATTGTTCCGGAGCCAAATAGGACCAGACCTATTGAGTCAGTTACTAGGCAGTTTGGCAGAGGACGAGGTAGACACACTCCAGATCGCAGTCTCGGTCGAGGTTGAACTCAGGGCTATATGTTCAGTTCGTACCCCAATGAGCAGAGGCCCCCATCTACATGTTTTAGTTGTGGACGTCCAGGGCATTTCGCTAGGGATTGTAGACTCCACGGAGGGACTGGATTTCCACAGGCTGCTTTACCCCCTCCACCTTCTACTTCGATGGCATTACTTCCTCCACCAGTTGGCACTATGCGCTAGGCCGTTGTACCGCGAGGTCGGGGTTTTGCAGGACGCTTTTAGAGAGGACGAGGAGATCGAGGGAGAGGACATCAGGATGCTGGTAGGGGCCAGACTCGGTTTTTTTCCTTGACTCCACAGGATGCACAGGCATCCAATGCAGTTGTGACAGGTACTCTTTTCATATATTCCTTAGATGCACATATTTTATTTGATCCCTGTTCTACGCATTCTTATGTGTCTGCACACTTTGCACTTTCTCTGGGGAGAGAGTCGTCGTTATTAGAGTTACCACTAGTTGTGATTACTCCTGTAGGGAATTCTTTTGTAGCCCGACACGTATTCAGGTCCTATTCAGTACGTATTGGTGATAGGGATTCGTTAGTCGATTTGATTCTCTTGGATATGTTAGATTTTGATGTACTTCTTGGTACGGATTGGCTAGCCGCTTGTCATGCTTAAGTTGATTGTCAGGGGAAAGCGGTCAGATTCTGTTTTCCGGACAAACCGATTTTTGTTATGCAGGGAGACTGTAGTATAACTCCTGCCAACATGATTTCTGCTCTTTGTGCGGGATGGCTCTTGAAGAAGGGTTGTCATGGGTTCTTAGCGTTTGTTCAGGACGTGGGAGCCGCTGAGGTCCCGTTGGACCAGGTTCTGATCGTACGAGAATTTCCTGATGTGTTCCCTGCTGAGTTACCAGGATTGCCGCCTGATCGCGATATTGAATTCTGCATTGACTTGATTCCGGGTGCGGGGCCTATTTCTATACCGCCTCATCGGATGGCCCCGACAGAGCTGAAGAAGCTCAAAGGTCAGTTGCAAGAATTGCTTGATAGGGGGCTCGTTCGACTGAGTGTATCGCCGTGGAGAGCTCCTGTCTTGTTCGTTAAAAAGAAGGACGGCAGCATGAGGTTGTGCATCGACTACAGGCAGCTGTATCGAGTTACGGTGTGAAATAGGTATCCATTACCTCGTATTGATGACTTATTCGATCAACTGCAGGGAGCTGGCTATTTCTTGAAGATCGATTTGCGGTCAGGGTATCACCAATTGGGAGTTCGGAAAGATGACATTCTGAAGACTGTTTTTCGCACACGATACGGGCATTATGAGTTTTTGGTGATGTCATTCGGACTCACCAATGCCCCGGCAACTTTCATGGATATGATGAACCGCATTTTCAGGCTGTTTCTCGATCAGTTCATTATTGTATTCATTAACGATATTCTTATATACTCCCGTAGTCGAGAGGAGCATGAGCAGCACTTGCGAATTACATTGCAGATTTTGAGGGAACACTAGTTGTTCGCTAAATTTTCCAAGTGTGCTTTTTTGCTGGATAGTGTGGATTTCTTGGGTCACATAGTTACGAGAGATGGTATATGTGTGGACCCAAAGAAGATCGAGGCAGTACAGCACTGGCCCAGACCTATGTCAATTACGGAGGTTCGCAGTTTCTTGGGTTTGGCCGGTTACTACCGACGTTTTGTGCAGGATTTTTCTCGGATCGCTGCACTACTGACCAGGTTGACCAGGAAGGAGGTTACATTTCTTTGGACAGAGGCGTGTGAGCAGAGTTTCCAGCAGTTGAAGACTCGCTTGATGACTGCACCAGTCTTATCTTTACCTTCTGGGTCAGGTGATTTTGTTGTTTATTGTGACGCCTCTCGAGTGGGTTGAGGCCGTGTGTTGATGCAGCACGGCAGGGTCATTGCTTATGCTTCTCAGCAGTTGAAGAATCACGAGCAGAACTATCACACTCATGACTTAGAGATGGATACTCTGGTTTTCGCACTTAAGATTTAAAGGCATTACTTATACAGTGATTCATGCCAGATATTCATAGACCACAAGAGGTTAAAGTATATTTTTCAGCAGCGAGATCTAAATCTGAGGCAGCGTCAATGGATAGAACTCGTGAAGGATTATGATTGCGAAATTCTTTATCATCCGGGAAAAGCAAATATTGTAGCAGATGCTTTGAGTCAGAGGCCCGGATGTAGCTTATCTTATTTGAGCACCATGCAGAGACAGTCTTCTACAGACTGGCAGATTCTATGTGATAGCCGTGTACAGTTTGAGTTCACATCGACAGGAGGACAGTTCGCTCATATTCACACATGTCCACAGTTACTTGATCACATCCGAGAGACACAACCCACAGATGCTCGCTTGTTGGAGATCATAGATTGGGTTAGACAGGATAGAGATTCTGAGTTCGTAATCGATGACCATAGAGTGTTACGATTTGGGAGTCGTCTTTGTGTGCCGGATTCAGAAGGACTGAGATGTGAGATCTTAGAGGAGGCCCATCGGTCAGCATATAGTATTCATCCTGGATCCACCAAGATGTATCATAACTTGAGAGATGTCTATTGGTGGGAAGGAATGAAGAGAGATGTCACGGAGTTTTTTCGAGATGCTTGACTTGTCAGCAAGTCAAGGCTGAGCACCAGAGATCGGCAGGAGAGTTGCAGCCCTTGCCCATTCCGGAGTAGAAATGGGAGCAGATCTCCATGGATTTTATTGTGGGACTTCCCAGGACTAGCAGAGGGTATGATTCCATCTGGGTGATTGTGGATCGATTGACAAAGACAGCTCACTTTCTTTCGGTAAAGACGACTTATGGATATGCGCAGTATGCCCAGATCTACATTGACGAGATTGTACGATTGCATGGAGTTCTGACGTGCATAGTGTCCGATAGGGATGCACAGTTCACCAGCCGACTATGGCAGAAACTTCAAGAAGCTCTAGGCACTCGATTGAGTTTTAGTACAGCTTTCCACCCGCAGACTGACGGTCAATCGGAGCGGACTATACAGACTCTTGAGGATATGCTTCGAGCCTGCAGTCTTGATTTCGGTGGCAGTTGGGATCGTCACTTGCCTTTGATAGAGTTCTCCTACAATAATAGTTTTCAGGAGATGATCCAGATGGCACCCTTCGAAGCTTTGTATAGGAGAAAGTGTCGATCGCCCGTTTGCTGGATAGAACTTAGCGAGAGCAGCATTTTGGGACCGCAGATAGTGCAGGAAACTACAGAAAAGATCCAGTTGATACGGGACAGGATGAGGGCGGCCCAGTGCAGGCAGAAATCTTATGTTGATCGACGCCGTCGTAGACTCGAGTTTGATGTGGGAGATCATGTGTTCTTTCGTGTATCTCCGATGAAGGGTGTGATGTGTTTCGGGAAAAGGGGGAAGCTCAGCCCCAGGTATGTCGGACCGTATGAGATTCTGGAGAGAGTGGGTGCTGTAGCTTATCGTTTAACACTTCCACCAAGTTTTCCCGATGTGCATCTGGTGTTCCATGTGTCTATGCTTCGCAAGTATCTTCACAATCCCTCTCACGCGATCCAGCATCAGACTTTACAGCTTGAGCAGGATTTATCCTACACTGAGCAACCGGTAGCTATTCTAGATCGGCAGGCAACAAAACTGAGATCAAGGGTACTTCCATCTATAAAGGTTCTTTGGCGAGGACCAAATAGCGAGGAGGTCACTTGGGAGGCCGAGGATGCGATGCGGAAGAAATTCCCGCATCTTTTTGAAGGTACATGTAGTTAAGTTTTAAATTCGGGGACCGAATTTTCTTAAGGGTGGAATTTTGTAACAATTTGAAATATTTTAGATAATTAATTAATTAATTTATTTAATTAAAAATGTTAAATTAAATTTTATTGTAATTAAAGACCTTTTAATATATAGTAGGTTAAATTAGTAAAGAAATAGTTTGTTTATATAATAATAAGTATTATGAGGGGTTTTGTGAAAAGTTTAATTATTTATGGAATTTGGAAATTTTGTGAGGGTTTATATGTAAAATGGTTAGGACATGGTTAAGCTTAAGCTAAACTCTTGGAATATTATAACATAATGATACACCTCCTCCTTGCATGTACACTTCATGCATACACCTCCTCCTTGCAGGAACCTTTCATGCTTACACCTCCTACTTGCATGGATACACCACACTTCCTTTAGGTGATACCTCCTCCTACACCTCATCACTCCCCTATTCTTATCCTTTCTTTTGCTTCAGTTGAGAGATCAAATTAGAAACAAATTGGCAAAAACTAGAAAATAAAGAAAAACTTAGATCACACCAAAGAAAAAGAGAAGAGAAGAGAAACTAAGTGCTAAGGATCACTACCACTACCCTCAAGCTAGGATCTTGTGTGCTTGTGCAACTTTGAAGGAACTTTTCAGTGATCTTTCTGTAGGTATAATCTTTAATTCTGCGGATTTTTAGTTCTGTGCTAATTGTTATAGAAGTTGATATCGGAAATATCGTATTTAGATGAATTAGGCTCTGTTTTTTAATCTGCTTTAGTTTATATGATAATTAACAAGATCAAACAGTACCTTAATATTGTAAATTGGACCTAGAATAACCTGTAGGAACACGAACCCTTTCCTTGGATCTTTGGCCGGCGACATTCCACCAAAATCCGAGCTCGCCGGTTTTGTGTGGGAGTTAGGTGTTGCAATTTTTAGGGTAGCTCTCTGTATATGTGTTAGGATATCTGGTATTGCTAGTTTATGTTATTTCTTAAGTATATAAAATCTGGAAACAAATATCTGTTTTGGGGTTAAAATTCTAATACGATACGGATATATTGAGTTTGCGATTCTGTTTTACTGATACGAACAGCGAAGGGTTAGTTCAGGTTAATATAAGTTATAGGAAGTTCACAATATTCACACATAGCATATTTAGTATGTAAATCTTGTAGTTTCACATTTTCGCCGTATCGGAGCTTAGCCGTTTCTTATACGAAAGTTAATTTCGATATTAGGTTCGAATACGGAAACTTCGGGGGCCGCAAGGAAAAGAAAGGGATTGATGATATCTGAGTAGATTCGACGTATTCCGGTGAGTAGACTAAATATCTACCGGGGGATTTTGTATGGATGGCGTAATACGCCCGTAGATTTAAGTGTAGTTATAATTGCTTCTTTGTGTATGAAAAATTGAATTTAGCAATTCCACCATATGCATTCATATATATATATATATATTGTCATGTTTAACCATTGCTAGAACACTGCATAAATTATCGACGAGTCATGTTGCACGTGCACATATCTACATGTTACACTACACCTCATCGATATTGGCATGTCACATATACACTTAGTACTTATTATGTTGCATATGATTCATTTCATACCTTAAACATCAATAATGGTAGTTAAATTGCAACAATGTTATTATTAACATATACCATGCTTCATTTCAAGTATTATTAATTATGACAAAAGATGCATTGGATTATGCGGATTTTTGGTTTTGAGTTTTTTGTGCGATATAGTATGTTCGGTGATTCTTCATGATTGATGTGACATGTCCACCATGAGATATTATTTTTATGATTTGGTTTTATTCCGAACCGAGTGGGGGAGCTATACGGTTATGGATTTTTACGTTATCCGGATTGAGTGAGGGAGCTGTACAGTCGGATCCACGGTGGATCCGGTTGAGACCGAGGGGCAGGATAGCCGCTTGTGAGACAAGGAGCCTAGCGAGGATACTCGATACTGGAGATAGTTGTGAAACACGGCGGATATATAGATGATACCGACTGGTGTTATTGATTGACAGGATCGTTCGGGGAACGATGCCTGATGAAAACAAAAGATTTGTGTCGATGTTAGACACGGAAAAGAACGAATCTTATTGGAAAAAATTGATGAGATTTCAGTTTTTATTTATACATTTAGTAGCACATATTTATGCTTCCAATGTTATCATATATTATACTAATCCTTGTGATTGTTAGCTCTAGTTCGTCATACTTACATTATCAGCTGTTAGATATTAGTTTTATTCACTGAGTTGGCAACTCACCCCCGTTGTGCCATAGTTCCTTACAGGAGTCGCGTGGACGCATAGCAGCAGTGCGGATCCACTCGTCTTCTTATATCGCTTATTTTGCTAGGTGGGTTACTGTTGTAGTAACCTCCTATTTTGGTATATGTATATTGGATCTAGAAATTCTCCATCAGACCTGTATATTGACTTAGAAAGAAATATGTTTGTATATGTTTAAATTCGACTGAGTGAGATAGACCTGTATATTGACTTAGAAAGAAATATGTTTGTATATGTTTAAATTCGACTGAGTGAGATCGTTTAGTCGTGTTAACTTATGCTTTCTTTATTTATGCATGAAATTTTTCACTTTAAGCGTCGTATATTATTGTATATCGATTTCTGCCGTTTGGCGTTATTTTGCTTCTAACTAGGGATGCAACTTAATTAAACACTTTATAACTGCTTTTATTATTAATTAAAAGGGGAGATACTGCCAAAATTTTAAATACTTAAAATCCGTGATTCTCACTTAAAACTAAAATTTTCTAAATTCCGCAAAAAGGTTTTTTGATCTTGGTTTTTGGCTTACTCAAATTGTGTCGATATCTTTAGATGTCATGCAATCTAAGTGCCGGTCACATCCGAATTTCGGGTCGTGACAAGATGAGTATGATGCTGAGTTTACCATGCTCAGTAGGTAAGATATGTCTCAATATCGATTTCCTAATATCATATATTACACAGCTAACACAAGACTTTAACAGGTTCGCGGCACATTTGTTACCAACTGCTGAGATCAGATCCAGACGGTTTCAGCAAGGGTTAAATTCATAAATCCAAGTTGCCTTAGCTACAGGGGATTTCCCAACCCACGAATTGGCTCTAAAATCTGCCCGCCGATACGAGGCAGTGGTGAAGATGAAAGGCAGACCCCACTCTGCCGGGATGAAGCGCCCTGCCACTCAGATGGCAGGAGGAGCCTCTTCAAGGCCACCATTTGTGCCCAGGAGACCGGGAGTACCGAACAACCATCCCAATCCAGCCTTTTGCACTTACTTCAGGAGAGATGGACATTTGGCGAAAGTCTGCCGGCGTGCAAATCGCCTTTACTTAGTCTGCGGCTCAGCTACTCATGACATTGGGTCTTGTCCTCGTTGACACAACCCAAATGCTGCACCCAGGCCAGCAATCACTTACTAGCAGTGCCAAGCCATCCAGGCACCTGCTCCACGACTAGCACTACCATCTCCACCTCCTGGTGGACCGACTGCACCTCCTCCTCGTCAGTTCCATCGAGCCCAACAGAACGTACCTCAAGGACCATGGAATGGACAGAGGAATGCTCCTCTAGCAAGAAGGAATGTGTCAAGGCGACAGGCTTTCACAATATTTGTGGAAGAATCTTAAGCCACCGGCCAAGTCATTACTGGTAACACTTCCCCATCAAGCTTTATTTTCCATCTATACATACCCATATATTTTTCCTTATACCTAAATCCTATCCCACATAACTTAGGTACAATCTTAGTAGCCTCACTCCCTGCACTAGCACTCTTTGATACTAGAGCATCTCATTGCTTTATGTCGCAACGGTTCGTCCGAACTCATGCGATTCCAGTCAAACCTCTCGTATCCAGCTAGAATGTCAGTTCAGGGAACAGCGTTCTAAAGGCAGTAATGAAATACGTTCTGTGTCCAGTGGTCGTCTGTAGCAGAGAATTCTATGCTGACTTCAAGGTGCCGGACATACCAAATTTTGATATCATTTTGGGTATGGATTGGCTTGGAATATTCTATGCTACCGTTGACTGTCGTCAAAGGAGGGTAGTATTCGAGATTCCAGAGCATCCGGTCTTTTATTTCAAAAGTGGAGACCGTACCCTGGAGACAAATACCTACAAGGAGAAACCAAAGAAGGCAGTGATTGTTGCATTTCAAGTGGAGGAAGGATTAAAGCCAGAAATAGTTCGAGAGTTCGACAATGTGTTTCCTGAAGACATATCAGGTTTTCCTCCCGA
This sequence comes from Agapanthus africanus, assembly GCA_030015575.1. NCBI lineage: Eukaryota > Viridiplantae > Streptophyta > Magnoliopsida > Asparagales > Amaryllidaceae > Agapanthus > Agapanthus africanus. The sequence continues at coordinate 113,196,601 of JASDDO010000001.1, read as the reverse complement.
TCGAGCTCTTGAATTCAGCATTGATTTAATACTTGGAGCTCAACTGGCGATCAAAGCACCGTATCGGTTAAGTACGGAAGGTTTGAAGAAGGTCTGAAGTCAGTTGAACGAATTATTGGCGAAAGGATGGATTCATCCCAGCATTTCAAGTTGGGGATCGCCAGTTCTACTTGTGAAGAAGAAGGAAGGTTCATATCGAATGTGCATTGATTATAGAGCTCTGAACGATGTAACTATAAAGAACAAGTATCCACTCCAGCGCATCGATGATCTGTTCGATCAGCTAAGTGGATCTTGCATTTTCTCCAAATTAGATCTTCGTTCGGGTTATCATCAGGTGAAGGTCAAATAATCTGATATCCATAAAACGGCATTCAGAACTAGCTATGGACATTACGAATTTCTTGTGATACCATTTGGAGTGACCAACGCACCAGTTATATTCATGAACCTAATGAATCAAGTTTTCCGAGAATACCTAGATAGGTTTGTTGTCATCTTCATCGACGACATCCTGGTGTATTATAAGAGTCGGAAAGAACATGCCGAGCACCTACGAATTGTCCTAGAGACATTATGACGGCATCAACTTTATGTCAAGTATAGCAAATGCGTGTTTTGGTTAGATCAATTCGGTTTTCTCGGACATACGGTATCAGGCGATGGAATTTTTGTAGATCCAGCTAAAGTTTCAGCAGTAAGCGAATGGCCGATACTGAAGTCAGTGAAGGACATTCGAAGTTTCTTGGGTCTAGCAGGATATTACAGAAGTTTCATTGAAGGATTTTTGAAGATTGCAACACCCCTGACCAAGCTCACATGTAAAGATGAAGAATTCGTGTGGTCAGAAGCATGCGAACAAGCTTTCGTAGAACTCAAGTCAAGATTGACATCAGCACCTATCCTTGTCATACCAGACTAATCTGGAGGTTTTGTAGTGCATTGCGATGCATCCGGTAAGGGATTAGGATGTGTTCTACATCAGCACGGAAAAGTTGTAGCTTATGCTTCAAGACAGGTGAAGATTCATGAGAGCAATTATCCGACGCATGATTTAGAGTTGGCGTCCGTAATGTTTGCTCTTAAAATTTGGCGTCACTATCTTCTTGGAGAACGAGTGGACATATACACAGATCACAAGAGTCTGAAATATGTGTTTACTCAGAAAGAGTTGAATATGCGGCAGAGAAGATAGTTAGAACTCATGGCGGGCTTTAACATCAACCTGCAATATCACCCAGGGAAGATGAATGTAGTACCTGATGTCCTCAGTCGCCAACCATTAGCATTGAATCTCATCACACAATAGAAGCTTCAAAAAGACTTGCATCAAATGGAGATCGAAGTATTCATGCCAGGTAACGCTTCAAGTTTGATGAACTTACAAGTTCAATCTATCATTGTCAATCAGATCAAAGCAGCTCAAGAAAGTGATGCTAAGTTGCAAAAGATCAGAGAACAAGTGGAAAGTGGACTTTGAACAGAATTCATCATCCATGAAGACGGATTTTTGAGATATGGAAGTAGATTGTGCGTACAAAAAGGTTTTGTGCGAGAAGAGTTGATGAAAGAAGCTCGTAGTTCTCCTTATTCAGTATACCCTGGAGGAGCAAAGATATATACAGATTTGCATCAAAATTACTGGTGGCATGGAATGAAGCGTGAAGTAGCCAGAAGCGTTACTAAATGCTTGGTGTGTCAGTAAGTAAAGGCTGAACATCACAGGACAGCTGGTTTACTTCAACCGTTACCTATCCCAGAATGAAAGTGGCAACACATCACAATGGATTTCGTGACAGCACTTCCTCCCAGCACGAAGGGTAACGATGCGGTTTGGGTTATTGTGGACCGACTCACAAAGTCGGCTCACTTTGTTCCATTTCGAGTTGGCCAATCTACTGAGACATTAGCAAAGAAGTACATGGAGGTAAGAATCTAAGTAAGATTTAAACTCTTCAATATGTACTATCTCTGATACTCATGAACTCATGCAGGAAATCATGAGATTACATGGAGTACCGGTCTGCATTGTCTCCGATCGTGACACCAGGTTCCGATCGCAATTTTGGCAAAGTCTGTAAGCTAGCTTGGAAACAACTCTAAATTTCAGTAGGGCTTATCATCCACAAACAGATGGTCAGTCTGAGCGAACTATTCAGATCTTAGAAAATATGCTAAGAGCATGTATACTATACTTTGAAGGATCGTGGGAAGATCACCTATAACTTGTAGAGTTTTCATATAACAACAGCTACCAAGCAAGTATATGAATGTCGCCATTTGCAGCTTTATATAGAAGAAAGTGTTGTTCGCCATTAAGTTGGGACGACATCGGAGATAGAGAACTCCTTGGACCTGAAATGATAGTAGCAACTGTCAACATGGTTCGTACTATCAGGGAAAGAATGTGCATAGTCCAAGATCAACAAAAACACTGGGCTGATGCAAAGCGCCGTCACTTGGAGTTTCAACCGGGAGATCATGTATTTCTGAAGATATCTTCGAACCATGGAGTGATTCATTTTGGAAGATGGGGTAAGCTTAGTCCGAGGTATATTGGACCGTTCGATATACTCGAACGAGTCGATGAAGTGGCTTATCGCTTGGCACTTCCACTTTCATTGGAAAGAGTGCACAATGTGTTCCACATATCCCAACTCAGAAGGTATGTGAGTGACCCCGGCCATATTCCTGATCACTCCAAGCTCACTATACAACCAGACTTATCTTGTGAGCAACAACCTGTTGAGATCCTTGATAGAAAAGTGAAGTTACTTCGGAACAAAGAAGTCAACTTGGTTCGAGTGATGTGAAGAAAGGACACACCAGGAGAATCAACATAGGAAAGGGAAGATGAGATGCGTGCAAGATACCCTCATTTATTTGTAAACTAGTCCTTAAAATAAATTGTAAATTTCGAGAACGAAATTTTTGTAAGGAGGGTATACTGTAACAACTCCAATTTCAATGTACAAAAAATTGTTTAAAAGTTAATGTCCAATTAGGGTATTTGCAAACCTGTGTACACTATAAGTATTTGTTTTACTTTAGAATAGTAAGAAACAACTTGTAGCTCATTGGTAAAGCCTTACATTGCTGTGACGTAGCCCCTGTAATTGAATCCTCCCAGCCACATTATCTTTTTATTAAAATTTTCTTTTAATCTTTTAGAAGTCCAAGGGTTTGCAAGTGCACTACACGCAATATGATAAGTTACAGATTAATTAAACATACGCACGAGGGTATACGAGACGACAAGGACACATGGCACAAATCTAGAACCCATCTCACTGGTTTGGACAGGCGAGATTCCTTGATGGAGCCGGTACCGTCGGGCCGCCCATAGGGAATGGCCTCCATCTTTTCACCCGAGCACCTCTTCAGCTACCCCACTTCTCTCACATTGTTTATTTTCTTTGCACATTTTCCAGAGAACAATAAATCACCTTTAATCCAATTTTAATGTAAATTTTCAATGCATTATTTAACCCTCTAAACCCTAATTTTTCCTATAAATACCACACTCCATTTCACACATCCTCACTCAGAAATTCCCTGCCAAAACTCTCAAAAATTCTCAAGTCTTTTTAGTGTGCAAGTGGAGTTAGCAAAGGGTGAAGTTCCGGCAACGTTTCAAGGAGATTCCGGCGATGAAACGACTCCCCGACACTTCCCTAGCCTCCCTCTCTCTTCTTTTGTTCCTTAGCCAGTAAGTCCCCTCTCTCCCTCTTTTCTACTATCTTAAAAACTTTCATTTCTAAAACCCGACGGAAGCGGAGTTAATTCGACTTCCGATTCGGTTTTTCCTTAAAAAGGTTATTTTTCTTAAACAATCAATACTATACTCTCATATAATATTTAACAAACATTAACAAACACTTTAAAACAAATTTCATCTCAAAAGAAGCTTTTATGCAATTTTTATCGTATTTTTACAGTAAAATACCACATACTTTATTTCCGACATAAAACAACATAAAACTTGTATTACCTTTAGATAACTCACGAGGTAATGACCTATCTCTTCACAACACACATCTTTGACATAGCACGATGAAGTTTTGGGAATATAATTATGGGATAATACGACATTACAAATAAATACCATCAAACTTGCAAAACCATTTCTTTAAAAAGTGTATTAATCAATTCCTTACAATTGCGCCTCTACAACCCATTTTGGGGACCCCATTCGGGATGGTGCAAATTATCGCACATTCTCGGGTCTAGTAGAGCAAGATGCAGACCTCCGAAAGGAGCATTCGATCTCGATGGAATTTTAATGCATTTTTCTTTAGAAAATGAGATTTCTACAAAAAAATAAACAAAATTTATTTTTATTATATATATATAACTATTATCAAAATATCTATTTTAATTATATTATATAAATATTCCAAGTTTTCTAAATCAAAGGAATCAACATTACAGGAAAATACCATTACAATTCAATACAAAATACCGATATTTCAATAAAATGCCATATACTATGGAAACTAGGTTCTACTCACTAGAAATTTCACTTTTATAAAATATATATCTATGAAAACCCTAAAGACGATAATTAAATACTTGAGGTGTATTTTAAAATTATACCAAAACTATTTTTACATAAAACCCCCTCAAGTTATACTAAATTACAATAAGGACCCTAGTAAACATAGGTTTAAGCAGGACCAATTCTCTTGAGCCTCACGGAGCCGGAGAATATGGGTGCTTGCCTATTTTAAGGTAGACAATATAACAAACGGTATTATCAATACGGTAATTGTCTTGAAAAAAGACACAAATCTTGCCGTCCATGTGCAGCAGTTACCGATAATATCAAAACTGATTCAGGATTTCAATTTCTTTTCAAAGTATCTGACTCAGACCAAGTATTAATCTAATCAATCTGACTTGAATATGATTCAAGTATAAACTATAATTCAATATGAATCCATGTATCAATCTATATTGACTAAACCGAACCATGGATATACTCCGTCTACATGACTCTCCATTTAAATCCATTCTGTTTACTGATATCATGGTCTCGGCAAGTCATCCATCTATATAACAAAACAATACAATCAATACAAAAGACATCGCGGGGTTTTTAAAGGGGTAGATTAGTACGGAAGGTGTTAGAAGTGGCACGAGACTGTAACCATAATACACCTAACCTGAATATCCATTGCTGTTGTACCGTGGCTGAACGGTTCCTTATACTCCGTATACCTTAGTCTCCGGAATAGTTGGACTCCTCTAGTATACACTGGCATTTTCTGTACCAACCTACAAACAACAGTGTTAACATTATAATCAAACATTATAAGTTATATTCTCTTTCTGTCTATTCTATCTCTACTCACCTTTAGGACTTACCGAGCGATTGTTCGCTGACGACATTCCTTTCTTCTTTTTTTGGAATGTTGTCAAGTGTTTCGGACTCATTGGAGATCGAGACCAGCGCTGAAGATTTGGAGCAGTTAGCGTTTGGCCCAGAGCTGTAGGCACTTGTACATATTTTCATTTCAGTTATGCCATTGTTTAGGCATCACTTTCTATTCATGTATTTACATTTCAGTTGTACCTGTAAAAGAATGTTTAATAAATAAATTTATTGTTCATTTACTTTCATGTCTCTTGTGTATTTTACTTTATATTGCTTAGATACGCTTAGCGTGTTTACTTCTGAGTAAATACGTAGCGGGCCCGTCGCGTCTCCTTACCGTACACTGGGAAATGGGGCGTGACAATTTATGTGTATATATTTTAATTGTTATTACGTATTGCTAATAAATGATGATAAAGTCCTTACAATGTTATGGGACTACTAGAATTATGATGAGATAATAATGGTGGGACCTGGTTAGTTACTAAGCACATTCTTAAAATGTTCCTAGTCGTAGCAGTGTCGACACTCCTGAGTAGACTAGTGTATACGTTTCTTGACCCCGAGGAAGGCGATGGTTGGCCCCACAGCCATTAGTGTTTGACACCAAAGATTATATACAGGTGTGTTAGGGTCGAAATTTACATCCTACCACCGAAATCAGAAATCAAAAATCAAAAATTCAAATTCAAAAAGTCAAAGTCAAAATCAATGCCTAAACAAGTGGACCCAAGTCCAACCAATCCAGGCCCAAGCCCAAGCAAGTGTGCCCATGCACAAACCGCCTCAAACCCAAACGAAACCGACCGGCCATCGAAGAAGAAAGAGAAAGAAATTTGTAATAAATAAATTTTGTATGCAAATAAGTATGAAAAATGTAATATAAATGGGCAAAAAGCCAAATTTATGTAATACACATGGCGTATGTGCAAAAAGAAATGAGCACATGGGCATAGGAAAGGCAAAAGGCCGATTGTGTAAAGCCCAAGGGGCTATGTTTAAAATTGTAAGTTTATATAAGGCAAACATATAAAGAAATCAACAACTTTCATTCTCTCGTATCCTTCTAGGGTTTTAAGCCTCCATATAAAAGGCAAGTTTCTTCTTCATCTTCTTCTTCTTCCTCAAATATATATATAGAGAGAGAGCTCCAAAAAAAAAGAGATTTTCTTTTTGGTCTCTCTCATCTTTTTTATCTTTTTCTTCCCCAAATCAACTCATCAAAAGAGAACCCATCTCTTGAAAAAAAACTCCATTTCTTAAAGTTCAAGATCCAAAATCAAAACCCAACAAAGGAGCAAGTTTTCTTCATTAAACTTGAAGAACAAGAGAGAAGAAGAGCTCGCAGGATGAAAGCCATGGGCTTTGACCCCGAGTAAGCATTTAGAACGGAGAAACCGATGAAAGTATCGACTTTCATCACCGTTCCCAAGGAAACCCCCGCAAGGGACTTTCTACACTCGGATATCCCCACGCAAGGAGGTTTCCCACCTCAGATATCCCTGAGAGGGGATTTTCCATTTAGAACATCCCCACCAAAGGGGAATGTCCGCTATGGGTATCCCATAAGGAGATACCCGCAACGAGTATCCTCCATGGAGATACTCGCCCGTGGATACCACACGGAGATACCCGCGATAGGGACCCCCAAGGAGATACCCGCTTTCCTCTTTCTCACTTCTTCACTTCCTCATACACTAGATTTTTTTGTTTTGCGACAGCAAGACCCCCGTGTGATGGCCTCCGATATGTTCAAAGAGGCCTAAAAATCGTTTTCCACACACATACACACATTTCCACATTGAGTTCGCATGATTCGTACGATCCGTTATGTAGGGTTCCTAGGCACACTCAAGAGGTTCCACAAGGCATCAACCATGCCAAAATCAAATTTTTCTATGTGCCGAGAAACCCTAATCAAGATCGTTAACTAGAGGTAAGGCGAAACAATAAGCAAGCAAACAACTTTACTTGTAAGTGAATGGGAATACAACCTTTGTAGATCCGGTCCTTCACTTCTAAAGCTCCGTGTTGATGTCCCTTCGCTGCGATCATCGGAATCCCGAACCCTAGCGTTGGTTTCATCGGAGAAATGAGCGGGCTAGGTCGTTGACTTCGAGTCCGAATATGATCTACGTCGGGGAGACTCAAACTCAAGCTCCATCTTCACTAGGTCATGAAACTTGTGAAGATAACACACTCTACTACATAGCAAGTGGTAGAGGATGAAGAAATAGGAAATGGGTTCACTTTGGATTTGGATTTCTCACTTGATTTCTTCACTTGAAATTTTCTAGCAAGCTTTCTTCACTTCATGAAGAAGAAGAAGAAGAAGAAGAAAAGAAAATGAATTCAAATGAAACTTATCCTTTTAATTATGGCACCATGGTTGAGTTAAGCCCTCATGCTTAACTCATGTCGAGAATTAACCAAGGTTTTAGGTTAAGGGTTAGGTTAAAGAATATCAAGAGAAATGACAAAAGAGTGGACTTTGTCAAAGTTTCTCCAAGCTTCTTCAAGCTTGACAACTTTGACTAAGTTCAATTCTTTTGTTAATTCTCTTGATAAAACAATACCCTAATCTTAAACCTAATCTTGATACAAGTCTCATACACACAACTTGTATGTATCATCAAACATGATACAAACATATGTACACAAATATATATCATATATACACTTATGCACAAACTAGTGAGAAAACAAATCTTAAGTGAGCTAATACTAGTTAATGTAAAGTAATATATCAAATATATAATTATACATTAAATCATTAAATCAACACTTGATTTAACGATCCGGTCATATTGCATATAACCGACTAATATCTAGTGTATCAATGTATCGAATCAACACTTGATTCGGTAACCCGGCTATATCACATATAACCGATCAATGATACAAATCACGAGAATAGAATATAGTATCACATACTGGTATTATTCTCGGTCCCGCACATATCTCATATGCGCTCCTATTTCGTTTCGCTTGAGCCAGGAAACCCCTGTGTAGGACTCTAAAGACTCATCAATACGCCGGCAGTAGGTGATGATCATATCAAACACCCACAAGCCGCAAGCGGTCTGCTAAATGTAACGGCCACCCGGGTATTGAGCGATCAGAAGATCAACGAGCATGCCTGCTCACACTCCTATGAATCCAACCAGTAACACTTACCGCACAGTCCGGTCTGTTCGTCTGATATGTCGCATATCTCGCCTAGGGGTGGTAAACGTCAGACCCCAGTAGCTTGATAAGTCATGCCGATGTAAGGTCCATAACAAGCATGAAACTACTGATAACACTTACCAGTAAATCAGTGCAACCCTGGCCAGGGATTTCCAGTTATGGTCAGTCGAGCATAGCGCAACATCAACCCCCAATACCGGGAGAGACGAATCCCCTCCTATTGCTCATTGCCTCCATGTGAATCGGGACTGTACCCAAAAACCACCTGTTTGCACGACTCAGTAGAGCCGTGATAGGGTGGAAATTAAAGCACAGTGGGAGACACACAAGACTCTATGACGATCTCGGGTCAACAGACTAAGCTGTACCAGTGTCACCAGAGAACTACCATCTGATGTGAGGTATAATACCATCTGGGAGTTCTCGACGAGTCCGTTCAGTGTACCCAGTCTCCACTGAGCACCCGCATACCGTCTCTGATGTCAAACACCAATGGATATGGGATCATCCATCGCCCATCACATGGGTCGAGAAGATATACGCTAGTCTACTCTGGAATATCGATGCCCCGTCTCGATATTCCCACGACTAGAAACATTGAAGGATGTACTCATGGACTACCCAGGCCCCACTAGTATGATCTACATCATAGTCCAGGAAATCGAGTACAAATCCTAAGGGCTTTATCAACATGTAACAGAGAGACAGAAAGTATACATGTTAAGATAAAGAGCAACCAGATAGCGTACTATCATGTCGAGCAAGAAAGTCCTACCTATATATGTCCCAGCATCCACTACAATATACATCTCATGTACAGTAATGGCCTCTATGGCATACATATAACTAACACGTTAATCAAAGGTTCCCTCGCATCAAAGCGAGGGATAATTAACGGCAGCTTTGTCCGCGGCTGCCGGAGATTAGAATCTCCTCAATCAATAAACCCCTACCTATCATGAGGCAGAGGGAATCTGTACACACCTAACAAGCGAACGCATCCCATCTCAACAGGGTGACTAAAAACACTCTATAAAGTGCTCAGGTGATAATGGTACATGTTAGTCTTTTGACATGAGATCTCCATAGTACCTTATGTGTGTTCGGACTATACTTTGACTTCTATCCAACCACGGCTCTACAGAGTTGTGCATGCAGGTTTTTGTTGGGTATAGTCCTGAAGCACATGGAGGTAGTGAGCGATCGAGATGGGATTTGTCTCTTCTGGTATTGGGAGTTAATGTCGTACTGTGCAAGATATAACTATAACCAGATGTCCCTAACCAGCGCTGTTGAAATAAATTGATAAGGGGTTATCAGTTGTATCTTAATCGGTTACAAGTTTTGTATCTGTATGACTTATTGGGTTATTGGGGGTCTGACAGTTTCTACCTCCAGACCCGATATATAACACTCTTTGATAAAGAGACCAGACTGTACGGTAATTGTGACGGATAGGCTTTGTTGGGTTCGGATGAGTTGGGTTATCGACCTACATTTTGACATATTCCTGGGTAGCCATTACATGTATCTAGCATCACTGACGTGCTTATGGGTTATACCGAATATGATCTTGCTACTTATTGCCGGAGTATTGCTGAGTCTTTAGAGTCCCACACTGAAAGTACCCGCTCAGGTGAAACGATTATGTGGTGTGTGTATTGATACGTGCGAAGTTCGATTAAACACGTGTATAAGATAGGCGTATATTATTCGAATGTTTGATAATACTAGCCGGATTAATTAAGTCAAATGTTGACTTAATAACTATATGAGATATGGTTACTAGTATTATACTCTCTCTCTTTAAAGTATTTTGTATTGTATATGATACATACATCCACTTTGAATACCCATTTAGAAGGGGACACCTCATTTCTTTATATGATAAAGAAATGAGGAGCCATCTCTTTATATTGATAAAGAAATGGGTATGGCAAGAGGAATGGTGGCAAAAGGTATAGGTATTTTCTTATATGATTGATGTAGATAATATCTATTATGCTCTCTCCATTCGAGCCTCACTCTCTACTCGACCTTCTCTCTTATGTGTTGAGAATAGAGAAGGATATTGAGAGAAAAAGAAAGAGAGCTCACTCATCTTCTTCCTCTTATTATTTAACAAATTGCGAGAGCAAATTGCTACACAAAAGAAAGATTCTAGTGTGAAGTTGAAGCCTGGGTAGGACTGATTTCAAGGTGGATCATCTTCGACGAGGAGGTCATTGATCAAGCTCAATCCATACACCGGTAAGACAAAGCTTAAGTCTTTCTCTTTATAGAGAACACACTACAAAGGTTATTGCCCCTAAACCCTTAGTATAGCCTCTTGTTTGTTTTTTTATAATCACTAGTTTATGGATGATCTTGATTTAGAGTTTTTGGTGCTAAGCTAGAAATTTTTGTTCTATGTTCCGCCGTGCTTTGAAAATGTTGCAACCCTAGCACCACTAACTTACATTACAAACGCTAAATAGCATATAGATACCTATTATTTCATCCAAATAGCAGATAAATACCTATGTTGCAGAATGTGGCACTTTAATACCTGAACTTTTGATTTTTAGCATTTTTCTATCTATTCGTTCTCAAGAGACACATTTTGGAGAACATGTAGGTAGCAAAGTGTAAAAAAACAAAAATTTAGATATTAAAGTGCCATATTTTGAAACATAGGTGCAAACACCCCAAAGAAGCAGCGATCTACGAATTTAATCTTTTACCCCTGTATTTTTGCACCATAACCTTGCATCCTCATCACTCTAGTGCATCTTGCATCATATCATTTACCTCATTTTTGCATAAAAATAAATGTTTGGTATTCATAGAGGTAACTTAAGTGCACGATTCAAGATTCGTTCAAATGACCGAAATATCCCTTTTGAGATGTTCAAAAATCTATATCTCATTAATTCTTGCACGACTCATCATGAGAGTTTTTGTAGAGGTTTTTAATAATTTATCATGAATTACCAAAGCAAAAAATTCGAATAGACTTATCAAATTCCTTAAGATTTTTATTAAACCCCCTCAAACTTTCAAGAATTGCCCAAAAATCACTTCCAACCAATTGATGAGTATTTTCATGATGTGATCGTCATATTTGACCATATTATATCAATTGGGACTATCTTCGATGGGCAATTTCACCGAGAACCTGTTAATTTCCCTGATCACTCTTTAATCGCCATTAACGGTTCCAATTTTTTTATCTCATAATTGTTTGAGCCAAATGATGTCAAATTTCCAGATCATCTTAGTATATTTATGAGAACGTACTATAAAAATTTCAACTAAAATCGACAACGTTTACCCGATGAGCCAAAACCCTCTTATTATTTTATCATTAAAATAATATGGTGGGCCCATAAGGGTAAAATTGACAATTTTTCTTAATGGATCCTAATAACTTGCTTAGATGACCCTCCACACAAAACTTTAAGTCATTTGAACACCGTTTGCTATTTGGTTTGAATATGAGTGATTATGGGTTAATTAAGTTAATCGTTATCATTAAACACTGGATTGGTGATAATTAATCCCCACTTGACTTGTCAAACCTATGATATAGGATTCTCCACCTGGTGAACCATTAATTTAACTTGCATCTCTTGAACACCACAACATGCATTTTTTTCACCTAAAAGCATACCTAACTTCACTCGTTTTGCTTTATTAGGAAATTGCATGTTGTCCAAGCATTTTAGGATGAAATAAGCTTAGATAATAATATAAATCGGTTCATATCTTAAAAAAATCATAACCATTCCACTCTCTACAATCAATCATAACCCTCCATTTCATATCATAACCATCCTTCTTTTATAAACAAGCATTCCCATGCTCATGAGAAAGGTCTCTCTTGACCCTTCTTTTTTTCTTGACTCTTTCAATCTTTCTCTTGATCTCTTCAAGACTCAAGCCTCCATCACTTCTCAACAAAAATAACCTTTTAGATTAACTTAGGATTCCAAAAAATAACCCAAAAAACAAAAAAAAAATCAAGAAAACCTCAAGAAAAACATGAGCTAAAAAAAGAAAAAATAACCTGATTTTTCCCGTTTAGGATTAGGATTTAGGAGTGAAAAATGTATTTCTCTAGTCCTAAATTGTTTATCTTGGATTTCAACCATTCAAACAATAACAACTTTGAAAAAAATAAGGATTCAAGATCCCCTTTTTGTGTTTTCTTCATTTTTTATACATTTCTAGCTAATTTTTATTGTTTATGCAAGTGGAATGGCTTTTCTCTTTGCGTTTTCTTTTTTATCTTCTTATTTTTCCCTTGAGACCAAGATCTATTCGATAAAGAGAAAAGGATTCGTCCTAGGACTCTCTCCATAGATCGAAATCTCTCAAAAATCCAAAAAAAAGAAATAAAAAATTGTTTAGTTCTTTGATCGACTTCTTGTCTTGACTCCTTTTTGAACTTTGGCCAAAAGAGCAAAGAGGATGGGATTATATCCGAGGACCTCTGCTACTGTAATATTTTGAAAATTATAAATATTATTTTAAAATTTAAATAAGGATATTATGAGTTTTACATAAATAATACCAAGTATGGATTGGGTTTTTGTAGATTGATATCCATATGCATATTTATTTTTGGAATTGGAAAATGTGAGATATTTGGCATGGCATGTATTTTGAAATGATATCGGATTTTAGTGATTTTTACTAAGTTACTTGTAGAAAGAGAGAGAGTGTGTGTGTGTGCGGGCGTGTGCGCGCATGCTTAACCCGCGACTTTATCCTCACCCTCTCTTCTCATCTCTCATTTCTATCCTTTCATTATTCTCATACATTTCTCTCTCCTCACAAATATCTCCTCCTCTCCCAAAAATATCTCGAACTCCCAAACTCAAAAAAAAACCAACACCAAAACCCTAGAATCCTCCATCGAAACCCATTTTGGTGCCAAGTTCTTCAAGTAAAACCACTTGGATGCTTCAAGTAGATACATCCTCAATCTCAACCTCTTATTGCTTTATCAAATCTTAGATCTCCACTTTTCTACCCACTCATTAGGTAAAGTCCTTTTTACCAAGTTCATCTTTTTATAGTTTAGATCTTTTATGAGTTGTAGTGGGGTGTTAGAGTAATGTGTTAATGATTACAACTTATTTAGGTATAGTTAATGGTATTTTGATGTAAGAATCCTTGGTTTAAAGTGTTGCAATTTCAAAAATGGATTAAGATTTCAAAACTGGTATTTTTCCTTGTTTAAGTCTCTGTTGGTAGTATTTTTTATTTCTGAAAAATAAAAGATATATCGTTTTGACCTAGTGAGACTTGTATGAGAACACACACGAAGCATGATGACCCAATTCATATACTTGGCCGACCAAACCCTTCCCCCACCAGCCCACTTGCAAATTTAGGTCTGGGATTTGTACAGTAGCTTGTTCTTTTGTTAATTTAGCCATTTTCATACACCGTATTTAGGGAAGTAAAGGGTATTTTGGTGCAAAAAGAGTTGATTTTAAGGTTTTCAAGAATTTTGAATTTTAGAAATTTTGAATCAGCAGATTCCTTCTTCAGACGTCTGCCCCAAACAGCAGCAGACGTTTGCCTTTAAGAAATTTGTGTTTGATTTTATTTGGCAGACGTCTGATGCTCAAGTCACCAGACGTTTGCCTTTATTTTGTAAATCATGATTTTTCTCTTCAAAGGTCTGGAAGCCCTTCTTCAGACGTCTGTTTTTCTCTTTGTGAGACAATAACATTTTAGCAAGACGTCTGCCCTTTCCTTCTGCAGACATCTGCTATTCATTTTTCATGACAGTTTCACTTTTGAGTTTTAAATTGGTTTTTTGACCTTGATTCGATATTTTTATGGTTTTTCGACGATTCCGGTGGTTGGTTACACTTGACTATGACACGTTAGCACACGTTAACCATAGGTTTTAACCTATGTATGCTTCGCTCGGTGTCGATATTAGTATAAGATTTTTATGCAATTTACGTCTTTTCTATTGTAGGCTTGATCGTGAGGACTTCCGAGATGGCGAGGAAGAGCAAGGCGGTTGTGGGCTTCGGATAGCTCAAGACACGTTTGGTGAATAGATTTATATCTATGGAGAAAGTCGAGTGGATGGCGTATAGCACCCCCAAAACCAAGTCTTTGGAACATTTATTTTATAGTAAAATTTGTAACTCCTATACTTAGTATATATTTCCATATTAGAACGCTTAATTACATAACCTATATACGTAGCTTATAACATCTTGTTTGATAACTTTGTATTCTTTATAATTCGCAACTTATATACATAACCCGAATACTTAGTCTATAACTATATAATAAGTCTATAATTCATAACTAGTATGCTATATATATGTATGTGTGTGTATGATTAATGTTAAGTGTCGTACGCGACTAGATGTCCGTACTATATGAGCCATGTGATTGTGTATGCGACTAGATGTCCATATTGATTATGATTAGATATTTAATTGATATCGTACGAGGGAGATTCCGTACTGGATGTGATGAGGATAAATTGCCGAATGTGGCCTTTATTGATTTAATTCGTGAAGTCTTGTTTTTACCCCGATTGGGATATTACAATAATGCTAAAAATTATACTCATTTTAAAACCAACGGTTTTTTTTTATTTTGAAAATGATAATGTCAAGGATGAGCTGCTAATTTCAAATGATTATCTATTTTAAAATATCGTAGCCTCCTTATTTCCAAACAATGTTTCGTTCTATTTTAAACTAACCATAGTTATATTATTCATAAGTATTTATTTATTTACCATGCTCGTTCATGTTATGTTTGCTTTACTCATTATACGCTCACGTTTCGATTACTTTATTATTTACGCCGCGCTTATACTATTTGTTCTCATTAGATTAGTATGCATAGTCTACGATACATGTTTAGCATTTTTAGTTGTTATAACTCATATCTCTTATATTTCGATTATATTGTTATGTTGTCTATACTTATTAGAAATGATATGTTTTATATTCCAATTATCATGCTTACATAAACACACTTGATGGAATACCGCACAAATACTAATAATTGTCATGTTGCACAATCACAGACGTGTATACTACACTACAAATCATTAGTACTGTCATGTCATTATAGAAACTGCCATACTAATTCTTGTTTTAGTTATTTCCATACTATTGTTAAATGCTGCATTTCATTATTTCGTTATGCGAATACCATTGTTTAATATTCGTATATGTTATTACCAACCGTGGCAAATATAAATTATGCAAATGTTGTTCTTATGAACTTGATATTTTTCATGGATTTAAGAAGCCGCGGGTTATGATTTATAAAACTTATTTTGTTTACAAAATTGCAGTTTTCTCTTAATATGTTGATTTGACGTCCACTATGAGTTTTCTAGTATTCATGATATGATATCCGAATCGAGGTAGGGGATAACCGATTACAGATACAGGTAGACCCGGCATGACTCCGAGGGGTAAGAAGTCTATATAGAAAGACGGGGAGCCTAGTAAGTATGATCGATACCGGTGATAGTTTAGATCACGGTGGATATCCGGAGGATACCGCCGGTGATAGTCTTGAACACGGAGGATATCATCCGGGGTTCGAAGATGAGACTGAGATTTCGAGTGTCGATGATGGACACTCATTGATGATGGTTTTGAGTATTGATGACAGACACTCATTGATAATGGTTTCGAGTGTCGATGATAGACACTCATTTGATGATGATGATCTTGTGGATGATGTGTTTCCATGTCGCGCGATCCTATATGATGCGCTGATGTTACTTACACACACACACATTATCACATAGTATATTAGTACTATACTTATGACATGCAGGTAGATCGTTATGCATTTCAATTTCTACCTTGTGATATCTTTTTACTCACGAGTTGGCAACTCATTCCCGTTGTGCCATAGTTTCTTACAGGATCGACCGTTCGGATCAGTAGCGGCTTGTTGGCACATTTCTTTTCTTTGGGTGATTGATTTTGCTAGGTGGGTTGCACAGTTGTATTGTAACCGCCTTTTGTATATGTATTTACTCTCTTGTATCTAGTTAAAAACTCTATTGACCACTTGTATATTTGTGACTTAGAAGCGAGACTCGGATATTTATGTGTTTTGGGTGTCGTACTTGTATGGAGTCGACTTGATATTAGTTTTATTTGATTATGGTTTCGCTTTCTATCTTTTGCCTTGGGCGTCGTATATTACTGCGTGGTTGCTCCGCCGTTTGGGCATAGAAACTAGCACCCGTATGGGGATGGTTATATTATTTTATGCATTGTACAGGGTTTTCTTCAAAATTTACAAAGAAGGCGTTATCCGATTTTTAAACGACGAAAATGTTTTAAATCAAACTTTACTTACACTTTTAAAACAACACTTTCAAAACAAACCTGACTTCGTTTTAATAAATCTTTTCAAAACATCACCTCCATTATTTTCTATAAAAATAGTTTAGATTCCTGGTTTTTAGCTTACTTGGGTTACGGTGGGGTCCTATAGATTTCACATGATTCAAGTGCCGGTCACATGCTATTTTCGGGTCATGACAGCTACGAACCTTTCTGATCAAAACTCGAGCAAAAAACAGAAGAGAACTCGAGAAAAATCGGGTATCGGTGGAAAGACCGATGCGCGGTTTTTCTGTGTAGTCTGTACGTTCATCATCATATCTCTCTTTGTAGTTACCCAAATCAAGTGAAATTTGTTTCATTAGAAAGTAGACTCAACAAGCTTTCCAATGGTGTACATTTCACCAGATTTGGACGTCGGAGCAGGTAGGGGTGAGCACGGTTCGGTTTTTGACAAAAAATTTCAAACCGAAAATTTCGGTTCGATTTCGGTTCGGTTTATTCAAAGGTTCGGTTCGGTTTCGGTTTAATCTTTGTTTTTTAAATTGATATAAAAAATTATCAATTATTTCCCTAAATTAAAATAAAAACTTTTAATCAAAACTAATATAGTAAACAAACAATTATTGCTAAAATTTTAGACAATAATTCTCCAAATTAATTGATTGATAGTAAGAATATTTCTCTACAATATGAAATCTTGTAAAATAAGTAACAATATATAATATAATATGGTATTAAATATATATTAGGTATGTTTGACATTGTTTATATATACTATTGTTACATAATTAATTACGTTTATGATAAAAATTATTGTGCACCCATATTATTTTCATCCAATATTTTCACTCGTCGGTTCGATTCGGTTTAAACCGACTCCGAAATTACCGGTTATTTTTTATCGATTTTTGGTTCGGATCGGTTCTTTCTCACCCCTAGCCCTAGGAGCAGGAAGAAATCGATGTTTGAAGTTACCTATGTTGCTCAGCCTGCGGTTATTGTCTTTTTCTAGGTACCCGGGCGCCTTTTGATAAAGCACCCGGGTACCCCGAGATACTCAGACGCCTTTTAATAAGGTGCTCACATACCCAGACAGCCCCAGTCTCTGTTTGTGAGATTTCTTTTGTATCGATTTTGTTTTTCCTTGATCTTTCCCACTGATAACTAGCCTCTAATACCTCCATACACGCATACTTGTATCGTGTGGGCGTATTTGAACTCAAAACTTTGAGAAACTCTTTCAAAACAAATCCTTTCAAAGTCGAATCATGCCCGATTGAGATCTCTTTGGGTAGCCGACCCTTGGCGGGTTTCTATTGAGATATTGCGGTTCCTTACATCTCATTTCTCCATTACTCCATTTTCCCCTTCTTTCTTGTGTCTTTGACGCAAGCGGCGACTTCGATTAGCTAACCCGGACTTTGCCTCATTTGTGACTTCTCTTCTCCTTTGTCGGTTGGTTGCTACAATAGATATTTATCTGCTATTTGCGTGAAACAATGGGTATTTATATGCCATTTAACCCTACTACGAAGAAGGAATCCAGGAAAGAAGAAAATAAGGTTTATCTTGCAAAAATTACAATTTGCTTATTTCTGTTAGGACAAAATTTGAGATTTAGCACTTTTTCCAAACTAATTAGGAATTTAGACACCTTTTAAAACTATTTAGAGAAATAGCATATTCAGGTCACATTAGTGACTCATAGGTGCCATGTAGGACTGCCTGTTGGAGGACGGGGTAGGTTCTTTTCCCTACTTTGAAAGTGCGCAATATATCCAAATCTTCATACTTGGCTCGCTGGAAGAGGTCAAGTCCTATTCCGCACTTTGAAAGTGCAAAAAAGGTCGACTTGGCTAAGAATCCAAGTCCTATTCCGCACTTTGAAAGTGCAGAATAAGTCTGTCCCTCCCCACTTCATACTTGGCTTTTTGGGAGAGGCCAAGTCTTATTCCGCACTTTAAAAGTGCGGAATAGGTCTAGCCGTCAACCAAAGAGCCAAGTATAAAGACTTGGCCCTCTGGAAGAGGCCAAGACTTATTCCACACTTTCAAAGTGCGAAATAAGACTCCAGAGAGCCCAGGCAGTATACAGAGCTGCTATATTTTGATAACAAAATGCCCTTTTTCACATGTGAAGCAAATGGAGCGTAATTTGAAACAATTCGGAAACAATAACCTTTATATATGGATCTAATCCAAGAGTGATTGCTAATTATGACTCCGTTTTTGTTGTTTATTCCCTCAGTTTCTAAACCTGATTTCGTAAGCATGATTATTGGCTTATTTTTTAAATAGTTAACGTTTGAAAAACGGATACCACCCCCTTTGTAAATTTGACTAAATTTTTGTACAACATCAATAAAATAAACGCAACCCCACACGGGAGCTAACTCGATGCCAAACACGGCGGAGTCCACACAAATATACGACGCCTAAAGGCGAAGAACAATAAGCGGAACGCAATAAACAGTATATATAAATAAAGCGAAGCCGATTCCATACGAGTTCGACACCCAAATATATATATCTCATGAATTCGATAAAAACAAGTACAAAAGAGGGCATCACATCAAGCATGACAAAGCCCATGAAATCCTAGATCTACCGCGGCGGCGCTGCGATGGCTAGGTATACCTTCCGGTTGTGTGGCTGGCTGTAAAAGTCCAGGTTGGTCCATAGTTCTAGAAGGTCCATCTTCGTCTCTATGTCGGCGATGTTGATGTTGATAAGTGAAGGTCATTGATGGTCGAGGGGAGGGGAGGAGGAGTATCCGGACGTCTTATTGGACGTCGTTAAAATAAACCACTGACCGATCTCCATATGGCCTCGATCCCACTAGCTGGTGTCGTATGTCCACCTATTACGCTGTCCGCGACATCATGAACTTGAAACAAGACGTTGGCCTGTAACATAGATAAGTAAATATCTCAAACATATAATTTTAAGAAATTACATAACAAAAAAAAGAAAGAAACAACAAAGTGTTTACCATCTCACATTCAACGGGTCCTTACGTCTTAAGGTGTTACACCATCTTCTTTACGATCAGTATATTCATCGTCACCTTTTTTCACCGCCGAAAATGGGAGAGCAAACCGGGATGGACCGTCTTGCCTGAATTTGGGGGAAGAAGCTATTTTGTTTTATCCGTATACCTCTCCAAAGATACTAAGTTGATTTATCGCACCGTGTATCGGAGGTTTGGACGGATGCGACCATTGTAGCAGACTTCGTCGGATTCCCCCTCGTTGGCGAGGGGTTTTTGATTGTGGGGATGCTCTTCCCTGCAGGCGCAAGCCCCTGCAGTTAATTACGTTATCGCATCACGATAACCACTTTCTCCTGCTCCAGAAGTTCACTTCGTTTCATGTGTGTTTGTTTTATTTTTGGTTGCCCGTGGATTGTTTATAGAGACTAATTTATGTTGTCACCCGTAAGACTTGTATTAGTCCAAATCCGTATATTCTTAGATTTGGGTTTGGTTTGGTTTCAAGATCGTTAATCTTGTTCGAGATTAAGATCAACTTAAATGTTTGTTGAGAATACGTTAGCCTAATTTTAGACTAAGATCTACTCAACGAGGGTATAGGATCATTCAGATCCAACAAAAGAGCATTTGGGCTCTATTGTTTTAGTTTAAGGACGTTTCAGTCCGTAGCTGGTTTAAGTACGTTACGGTCCGTTGTAGTTTAAGGACATTGCGGTCCATTATAGTTTAAGGGCATTACGGTCCATATTGGGATGTACTCATCAATTTGGGAGTGCACCAAAGAGCTGTTGGTTATCGGGACCCACCACCATTTTGAAGACGCTGAAGAATTACAACGACATGTATCAGAGGAGTGAGGAGATGTACCCTTGGACCAATTTCCGGATTGAGGAGAGATATGAAATGAATATCCGTCAGAAGATCAGTAGTCGTGTTTGGGACTAAGACCAATTTGGAAAATAATGAGCATATGGGCTCGGTTGATCTGAATTAGGGATCTGGTCAACTTGGGCTCAGCCCCCTCAGTCTTTGTTATTTCATTTAAATAAAGTGCTAAGCACTTGCTTGGGCTCAGTCTCCTTTCTGTGCAAACAATGCTGAGCATTTATATGGGTTCTGACACTCATAGTTTATTTTACTTTCCTTTTTTTTTTTTTGTGGAGTGTTAAACATTCTTTATGGCGCCCACGTGCGGAGCACGTGAGGCGCTTAGCGCTGAGCACCGACCAATGAGTGCTAGGCACTCCTTATTGATTAGCACCCACATGAGGGGCACGTGAGGCGCTTGGCGCTAGGTTTTCTTCGTATATTCTGTTCTGAAGAGTTCAATTCTCTGTTCTTTTCTAGATTTTTAATCCCCAAGAACAAGTCCACCCCAATGAGAATTAAATTCTCATCTATGGGAGACTTGTCTCATGGATTTCAGATCTAGAGAAAGAACTAAGTTCTTTTATAAGAGTTAAACCCTTAAATATGCAGATGAGATACTCTGATCTCTATTATTTTTATTTACCTCAAAGAGAGGTATTCTTCTTTTTTCCCTCTTAAAGTTTTCTTCTTGCTTGCTCTTTTTTTTAAAGTTTGAAGCATATAGGGGGGGTTCCTCTGTGCAAGACCTGAAGTCTTGGGTTCTTTATATAGTAGAGGCAAGTTTGTTGATTTAGTTAAAGAAATCTCTCATTGAGAAATCTTTAATTGATTTGGTGATTTTATCCACCGTTGGATCTTTGATCTAAGGACTTCTGTTTTACAGAAGATATCTTTCTCGTTTTTAACAAGATTAAGGAAATATTTTCCCATACAGAATTTATTCTGCAGATTGATGATTTTTAATCACCATTGGATTTTTAATCCAACGGTGCTCTGTTTTACAGAGAGTAATCTTTCTTATTTAGAAAGATTTGAGGAATATTTCCTCATCAAAATTTAATTCTGCACTTTGATGATTTATCATCTCCATTGGATCTTTGATCGAACGACTCTGTCTAACAGAGAGCTTTTAGTTCTGGCGCTGGCGCCCTCGTGCGAGGTATGTGAGGCGCTGCCTCAGAGTTTTTAACTCTTGGCGCTAGCGCCCTCGTGCAAGGCACGTGAGGCGCTTCCCTTCAAATTTTGAATAGAGCCTTACTCTTTTATTGGGGAAACAAATGCCCCCCACCGTTGCGCTCACGTGGCTCATACGTGCGTGCAGCGGTGGCTGCTTTTCCACCGTTGGATCTTCTTGAAAGTTGAATCGTCTTCCTGTGCCTATAAGTAGGGCTTTTGGCCCTTGAGATGACTATTGTTCATCTTCTCCTGTCCTTCTTTTTTCTCGAGAATTTCATTCTCGTTTCAGAGCTTAGATCTCTGCCCAAAGAAATCCTTTCTAGAGTTAAAACTCTGCCTAACAAATTGGTAAGGATTATAATCGAACTCATTAACAGAGTTTTTCTCTTCTTAGATCGTAGATCTTAAGATGTATTTTAGGGTTGCTTAACCCATTAATTAGAGCATTGCTCATCTTCCATGAAGAACTCTTAGAGTTTTTAGGATTCTTCTTTCAGATATTAAAGATCTTGGGGTTTTGCCCTATTAAAAACTTTGGTTTTGAGTGTTCTGGTATATTATCCCATTATTTTTACAGAGCATAGCTCTTAGAAATTTTTGGGGAATTTTATTCCCCTCTTAAAATTGACAGATGTGGAATCTGTTTGCAGAGCACAGCTCTCGAGAGAGTTTAACTCCTTAGCACAATGAGCTTTCTCATTAAATGATAATCCTTTTAGGATTCCATTCTTAATGAGTGACTGCCCCATCAATGATGGGACATCACCTTGATTTTGTGGGGCCCTCTTTGTCCCTTTCTTCTGCATTGCAGTGCGATACAATTTTTTAAGTACCAAGTATCAGAGTTCAGAACATAGCATTGATAACAAACCCTCATCTCTATTTGTGTAAGTACTATGGCTTCCAACTCTTCTTTTCCTTTTGTACGTTCAGAGAGCGCCTTCGCCGACGTGCTCGTGGATCGGAAAGTCTTCGCGCTTATTAAAGATCATGACCCGGAGCAGAAATCTCTTCACCTATGGGGGTCGTGGTATAATCAGATTATTCAGGGTCGGCGCAGTTTTTCTTGTGCAGCGCCCTCAGAGCCCATTTCAGCAATTCATTACACCGATTCGCCTCAAGTGAATTATGCTGAAGAAGAGGTCAAATGGACTTTGGAGGGTCGCCTTCAGCCTTCTATGGCATCAATACCCATACAGCTGCTGATGGCTTTAGATATTTTGGGGCGGCGCATATGTCAAGGCGAGTCGCGCCCTTGGGGACAAGTCTACATGATAGGGTTAACTCCTCACCAATCAGCCGGCTACTTGCAGTGGGCCCGATATATCTTGTCGGCCAAGAAGCCATTACTACTGAAGCCTGGGCTATATCCTGCCATATATGCTTCCATCTTCCAATATCCCGTGCCTCATGTGTGGTGGGTTAAGGCTTTTCTAGAACAGTAGAACATCCCAACCCACACATTTCTTCTGTCAGACCGGGAAGTCTCAATTTCCTTGGAGGAGTTTCCGGAAATTTCAGGCCTACCCGTCAGAGGGAAACATTACGAGGAAATACTTCTCCCTAATGAGTACATCTTTGCCACCAAATCAGTGGTAATGGGTCTCACTCCGGAGAATGCCGTTCAACATCGATTCCCGAGCCTAATCAAGGTGTTGAACATTTATGAGAGTCTGTTTTTAGAGTCTGGAGGGCACGGAGTCGGCTTCGCAGATTTCATCCCCCGCTTTCTTCGCCCAGAAGTCTTGTCAAAATAAGCCGCGAAATTCGCCAAGCTCGATGTTTCCCCCAATCAGAGCAAAGCTCTGTTTGAATTTCAAAAATTCAAAAATTTGAAGCAACGCTTTAAATTCCTTGCGCTACGCGCCACGTGTCAAAAGCTGAAACGTCAGCGCAGCGCCCAAGGCAGCGCACCCAATCAGAGAAAGGCTCTATTTAAAACAAAATTAAAAGAAGCAACATTTCAGATGCGCTGCGCGACACGTGTCAGCGTAGTTGCTAGCACAGTTGCGCTGCGCGACACGTGTCAAGCGCAGATGCGTTTGCGCCAAACAGAATTAAAATTCCAGTAAGATCTTTCTGTTCTTGTTAAAACAAGAAGATTGTCTTCTGTAAAACAGAAGCTCTTGGATCAAAGATCCAACGGTGGGGAAAAATCCCCAAATCACTCAGAGAATGATCTCTTTAACAAATTTAACAAATTAATGGGCACTATATAAAGGCCCCTAGACCCAATTCTAAAGGAGACACAACACAGAGAGACAGAAAAACATAGAAAAAAAGAGAGAACTCCTCTAAAGAACTTTGAAAAGAATTCAGAAAGGAAAAAGAAAGTAAAACCTTTATAAAAAGAAAATTTTCTTCTGAAAAGATCATTGATCTAAGAACAAGATCAAGGATCATCAATAAAAAATATAATAAATAACAAAGGCATTGCCTTTTTATGAACCATTGGTTCTGGAATCTTAAAGATTCTTTTCTTAAATCCAAAATTGGATCAAGATATTAAAACAGTGTCTTACACTTGTAAATCTGCACTGTTGCGCTCCTGGGTTGGCGCAAGCCACCAGAGAGCGCCACGTGTTAGCACCAGAATAACTTGCGCTATGCGCTTTTAAAATAAAGTATTGCTCTTTGAAATTGGCGCAACCCACTAGAGCGCGCCACGTGTCAGCAGCGCAACAGCGCAGCGCACTGCGCTTGCGCTCACCAGAGTGTGACACGTGTCACCTCCACATGCGCTTGCGCTCAATAATTGGCGCAAAGTGCCTGACAGGCCACATGGCCACTGTCAATTTGATTAATGCACTGCATTATTTACAGAAGGGCCAAGCCCAATTAAACAGGGCCTAACAGGCCTAAAAAATGCTGTGCATCATTTAAAAGGGACAGAGCCCAAATCAAAAAGGCCTAGCAGGCCAAAAGAAAATGCAGTGCATTATTAAACAGGGGCAAAGCCCTAGCACAGGCCTAATAGACCAAAGATAAAAACGTTGAATATTCTCAACTGGACTTAGCCCAATCATGGCCGTAAGTCCTCAAATTAAATTGACTGAGCAAGACTGCTCTCTTAAATCAATTTACATCCGGTTCAAGGGTACATCTCCGAACTCCTCTAACACCTATCGTTGTAATCCTTCAACGACGTCAGAGAGGTGACGGGTCCCGACAACCACACATTAATACGGACTGTGGGGTCCTTAAACCCATGGACTTATGCGTCCTTAAACTAATGGACTAATGCGTACTTAAACACACCCATACGGACTGTGGGGTCCTTAAACCCATGGACTTATGCGTCCTTAAACTAATGGACTAATGCGTCCTTAAACACACCCATACGGACTGTGGGGTCCTTAAACCCATGGACTTATGCGTCTTTAAACTAATGGACTAATGCGTCCTTAAACACACCCATAAGGACTGTGGGGTCCTTAAACCCATGGACTTATGCGTCCTTAAACTAATGGACTAATGCGTCCTTAAACACATCTATATAGACTATAGGGTCCTTAAACCCATAGACTAATGCGTCCTTAAACTAATATCCGTCCCTAAAACGGGAACGATGGACCACCATGTCCCTAAACTGGCGATGGACCCCTATGTCCCTAAACTGGAAATGGACCACCATGTCCCTAAACTGGCAATGGACCGCAATGTCCTTAAACTACCTATGGACCACTACGTCCCTAAACTGGAATAATAGAGCCCCAAATGCTCTTTTGTCGGATCTAAACGATCCCGTTTAAGTTGATCTTAGCCTCAAAAATGGATAACGTATCCTTAAATTTTCAAACAGACTTTAGTCCCAAATCGGACTATAGATACCCCAATCAACTTTGGTTCAAGGGTACATCTCTGAACTCCTCTGATATCTGTCGTTGTAATCCTTCAACGTCGTCAGAAAGGTGACGGGCCCTGACGGCCATACATTCAATGGACCCCTATGTCCCTAAACTAGAAATGGACCACCATGTCCCTAAACTGGCAATGGACCGCAATGTCCTTAAACTACCTATGGACCACTATGTCCCTAAACTGGAACAATAGAGCCCCTAAATGCTCTTTTGTGGGATCTAAACGATCCCGTTTAAGTTAATCTTAGTCTCAAATATGGCTAACGCATCCTTAAACCTTCAAACAGACTTTAGTCCCAAATTGGACTATAAATCCCCCAATCAACTTTGGTTCAAGGGTACATCTCTGAACTCCTCTGATATCTGTCGTTGTAATCCTTCAACGTCATCAGAGAGGTGATGGGTCTCGACGGCCATACATGTAATGGACCACTATGTCCCTAAACTGGAACAATCGAGCCCCCAAATGCTCTTTTGTCGGATCTAAACGATCCAGTTAAGTTGATCTTAGTCTCAAATTGGACTAACGTATCCTTACCAAACGTTTAAGTTGATCTTAGCCTCAAATATGGCTAACGTATCCTTAAACCAAAACCCCAAAACCAAATCTAAGAAAATACGGATTTGGACTAATCCACGTCCTACGGGCGACGACATAAATTAGTCTCCGTATACAATCCACGGGCAACCACAAACAAAACTAACACCCACGACACGAAGTGAAATTCTGGAGAAGGAGAAAGTTGTTACCGCGATGCGGTAGCGTAATTAACTGCAGTGGCTTGCGCCTGCAGGGAAGAGCGTCCCCACAATCAAAAACCCCTCTAACGAGGGGGAATCTGACGAAGTCTGCTACATCGGCCGCATCCGTCTAAACCTCCGATACATGGTGCCATAAATCAACTTGGCATTTTCGGAGAGGTGGATGGATAAAACCAAATAGCATCTGACCCGAATCACAGGCAAGACGCCCATGTCTTGGCCGCCGTTCGGAGGGGAACACTCGACAACCCATTTTGTTTCGGTTTGGATAACCAGTCGGCGGCGGAAGCGGATTTAAAAAATTTCTTTATTCCAAACACTCCAGTCGTCCTTTTCACAGAACTTGCTGCTTCAGACGTTGATGAAGAGACGTTCTTTTTGGGGTTCATCGGCCTGTGGTTGAGTTGGTTTGTGCTTCCGATGCACCCTCGCTACATAAGGCTATCCGTTTTTTATTCGGCCCACCGCATTGTCATAGGGACTCGTGTAGCCGTTGGGATTGCAGGGCTAGCCCATCTATATCATAGCTTGAGCTTAGCGGTAGATACTACTCAGCTAGGGGTAAAACCTGTACATCTTCCGTTGCACTACTTCACCTCCTGGGTCGAGATGCACGTGCCGGGTGCTTTCGGTGTTCACAAACGACCCTGCTTCTATAACAGCTACAACTTTCCCCGGATCATGCATCTAGTTGACGCTTCTGCGTTAGATCCGTCGCAGCAAGAGGCTCAACGGTTGGTCCTTCGCCTGCGTATGGTCGGGGATAGTATGACTTTTGTCGATAGAGTCTTAACTATCGACAAGGAATCTACCAAGGCAGTGCAACCGTTGCATGATACTTTCAAAGACGGGGCTCCCACGTTGAAGGCTCGGGAAATCCTGCACTTGTATTCTATTAAACCAGGCTTTTTAGTGTTCAGGAAAAACGCCTCGGCACTGTTCATTTGGTATAACTCGCACCGCTTCGCTCAACAGTCGGGCTACAATCTGTTGGATATATGTATGCCCTAGAGACCATTATAGGATAGTGGATGTATTTATACATGTATATATATTCAGTGTACATTCTTGCTCGACATGATAGTATGCTATCTGGTTCTTCTTTATCTGACATGTTGACTTGATCATGCTTTTATTCATTCACACATGTTGATAAAGCCCTGAGGATATTTGCTTGACTACTGTGATTATGATGGAGATCATACTAGTGGGACATCTGTAGTTTATAAGCATATCCTGAAATGTCCCTAGTCGTAGGTATATCGAGATGGGGCATCGATATACCAGAGTAGACTAGCGTATATGATACTAGACCCATATGATGGGTGATGGATGATCCCACATCCATTGATGTTTGACATCGAGATCGTATACAGGTGCTCAGTGGAGACTGGGTACACTGGACGGACTCGCCGAGAACTCCTATATGGTATTATATCTATCGTCGGATAGTAGTTCTCAGGTGACACTGGTACAGGTTAGTCTGTAGACCCGAGATCGTCATAGAGTCTTATGTGTTCTCCCACTGTACTTTGATTACCACCCTACCATGGCTTTACTGAGTCGTGCAAACAGGTGGCTTTTGGGTATAGTCCCGAGACACACGAAGGCGATGAGCGATATGAGGGGTTTCGTCTCTCCCGGTATTGGGAGTCGATGCTGTGCTGTGCTCGATTGGCTATATCAGTAAGTCCCTGGCCAGGCCTGTTGAGATTTACTGATAAGTGTTATCAGTAGTTTCCCGATCTGTTATAGACCATTCATTGGCACGACTTATTGAGTTATTGGGGTCGACTATGCCATCCCTAGACTCGATATGCAGCATATTTGACGAAGAGACCGGACTGTACGGTAGTGTTGCCGGTTGGCTCGATGGGAGTTATGACAGGTTCGCTTGTTTTCTTCTAATCACTCAATACCTGGGTGGCCGCTACGTTTAGCTGACCTCTTGCGGCTTGGGGGTGCTTGATATGATCATCACCCACTGCCGGCGTATTGACGAGTCTTAGAGTCCCATAATGGAGTTACCTAGTCCAGGCGAAATGATGTGGTGTGCATATGGGATATGCGCGGGGACCCGATTAAATGCGCGTATGAGATACCGTGTATTAATCGGGCGGTTTGCTATTGGTCAGGTCGTATGTGATATGACCGGTTTGCTAAATCAAGTGTTGATTTATCATTAACCATTAGCTTTTTCACTTTAAACCCTTCTTGTCTTTTGTTGTATGCATGCATGTATGCATTCATTCTCATTGATGCACATATGGATGTGCATGCACACATACATGCATACATAATTCTATCATGGTTGTTGATATAGTGGATGGTGGCAATATAAGACTCACACCTTAATAAATATGTTGATATTTATATTTGGAAAAGAAAATGGAAATGGAAATTATTATCATGCTTGATTATTTTATTCACCCACTAACCTTTGTATTAACCTTGGGTTGGTTTCCATGGCCAGTATGCATCCAAAAGAAAATATCTAGATATTTATTAACTTGAGTTAAGAGTGAGAAGAAGAAAATATATATATTTTCTTTTCTCATTCTTATCTTTATCTTTGACAATTATCTCTTGAGCTCTCATTAGCCATCATCTTCTTCCTCCTCTCTCTTGCTCTCTGGCTTTCACTTGTGAGCAAAAGAGTGATCAAGTTATGGTTTTGAAGTGAGAAAACAAACCACATCACCATTCTACACTAGTCTTGCCCATTAGTTTAGAGTGTTAGCTTCTACTTCTTCTCTTGATCTAGTGGAGCTTCAAGCTTGGACAAAGAGGACTCCGGGTGGATCGTCGTGGACCTAGAGGATCTCAAGCGAGCCTTTCACTACCCTCAAGTAGCCAAGGAGTCTAGCGTAGGGAGCTACAAAGGTTGTACTCTCAAAACCCTAGCTTTTACTTGTGTTAGTGTTAAAGTTTTGTTACCCTAGCTTTTCAAGTATGATCCTTAGGATATTTTCTCTAGCACCCTATAAATTTTAAATATGGCATGTGTGATGCTACTTTTCCCGCCAAAAATTTCCGCGCAAAGAGTCCAAGGTATCAAATGGCAGCGATACGCTTAAGGAAATGCGAACCAGTATCTTCCGGCCTGTATTTTGATAAACTCCCGAAGGAAGAACTATTAAATTCTGATGGTATTGGAAGCATCTCGAAAAACCCTTCGATTTGATATATTATGGGCTTCATAATTCATCCGGGATCGAAACTTATGAACAAATATGCTATGCACTGTTCCCTGATTAAAAATCAGGAATTACCTCAATGAGGTGTTACGTGCTCACACGTAACCAATGGTCACGTGTTGACACGTGATAGTGAAAACAGAAATAAAAAACAAATGGCTAAAGGAAATACCTGAATGGGATATCACATGCTCACACGTGACCAATGGTCACGTGTTGACACGTGATGGTTGAAACTGAAGCAAAAACAAGCGGCTGTTAAAGGAACCAATTTGGGGGTTACGTGCTCATACGTGACCAAGGGTCACGTGCCAGCACGTGACAGGCTTTGAAAGCCTTACAGTTTAATAGAATTAAAATTCTAAATTTCTCTAAAATCTTTCGAAATAGAATTAAAATTCTAAAAACTTCTAAATCTTTCCAAATGGAAAAGGATTATGGGGACCGTTGGATTAAAGATCCAAGGGTAATTAAAAATCACCAATTTATGGGAAAATCTTGGACAAGGAAAGATTTCCCCTAAATCTCACCGAAAATAACAAACAGAATATCTTTGGATTTAAAATCCAACGGTGAATAAAATTCACTGAATGATCTAAAGGCTCATGTTAAATATGAAAACAAATCAAATCTTTCAATGAAAGATTTGCTAAACAAATTGATTATTTTCCTTCTCCTATAAATAGGAGCCAAGAAGAGAAGAGAAAGGATCGACTTTTTTGGAGAGAAGAACAGAGAGGGGAGAATTTAATTTTCAAGAGGGAAGAAAAGAAAGGAGAATTTAATTCTCAAGAAAGAAAAACCCTAGGTGAGAAAAGAAAGGGATCAAAACTTCAAAAAAGAGAATTTAATTCTCAAAATCTAAGAGTTTAACTCTTTTGCAAAAATAACTTAGTTCTTCTTCTGGTTGAAGATCTGCACAGAGCATATCTCCCCATAAGTTGAGAATTTAATTCTCATCGGGTCGAGATCCTGCCATGCAGATCCTAAACTTAGAAGGGGAATTGAGTTTTGAGAATTTAATTCTCCCAAACTAATTGGAATTTAATTCCTACAGAATCATAATTGGGGTTTAACCCTACTTAAGAATTTAATTCTTTCACAATAGGAATTTAATTCCTCCAAAACAAAATTAGGGTTTAACCCTACAGAGAATTTAATTCTTAAAAAAAAGTGACTCGAAAGATCTCCATGCATGCAAAAGAACCAAGGTCGCGTGTCCCCATGTGACCCCTGAAAAGATCCCAAAAAAAAAGAAGGAAAAGGCTTTGAGGCAATGCCTCACGTGCTCTCACGTGACCTCCAAGACAAAGGGAATAAAAGAAAGGGAAATCTAAGCTTCGGGCGCTCTCACGTGTTACCACGTGACCCCTTAGAAAACATTTTAACAGTCAGCGCATGAATCCCCATCACATGTCAACACGTGATGCTCAAAATAAAAATGAAAAGTGTTTAACACTTATTCGCAGATTTGAGGATAAAACAAAGGAGATCTGGCTCCACATTTAGGGCGCTCTCACGTGTCCCTACGTGACCCCTAACAAATCCCTTTAATATCCAATGGATGGATGCCGATCACGTGCCCACACGTGATGGCCAGGAAATGAAAAGTGTTTAACACTTAACTGCAGAACGAAGAAAAGGGATCTGGTCCCCCTTTTGGGCACTCTCACGTGTCCACACGTGACCCCTCTGTCTTTAGTGTTTAACACTAATTTGGGGATTATATTTCCAGTGTTTAACCCTGATTGTTTCTAGTGTTTAACACTAAATTAAAGATTATATTTCCAGTGTTTAACACTGATTGTCTTTTAGTGTTTAACACTAATTTGAGAGTTCTATCTCCAGTGTTTAACATTGTTGTTCTCTAAGTGTTTAACACTACTTTTAGCCAAATTGGCTAATTTTCCAGAGGTAAAAGTCCCTCCTCCAAATGAATCTCAAAAGTGAGGAAATCAAAGACAAAATGTTGTCAGAGCCTCCAAAGCTCTGTTTAGCACTGCTGAATGATGAGGGGCTGAACCTAGACAAATGTCTAATGGCCCAAAGGGCCAATATTTCAAACATAATTGGACTTAGCCCAAACTGGTCATAAGTCCTCAAATCATCTTGAACTGAGCACATCTGCTCTTTCAACCAACTCATTTGTTCAAGGGTACATCTCTGAGCTCCTCTGATATTTGTCGTTGTAATCCTTCAACATCTTCAGAGAGGTGATGGGTCCCGACAACCATACATTTTATTGGACCCCCATGTCCCTAAACTGGCAATGGACCACCATGTCCCTAAACTAGAACAATAGAGCCCCCAAATGCTCTTTTGTCGGATCTAAACGATCCTGTTAAGTTGACCTTAGTCTCAAATTGGACTAACGTATTCTTAACAAACGTTTGAGTTGATCTTAGCCCCAAATATGGCTAACGTATCTTTAAACCTTCAAACAGATTTTAGTCCTAAATTGGACTATAGATCCCCCAACCAACTTTGGTCCAAGGGTACATCTCTGAACTCCTTTGATATCTGTCGTTGTAATCCTTCAACGTCGTCAGAGAGGTGATGGGTCCCGACGGCCATACGTTCAATGGACCACCATGTCCCTAAATTGGCAATGGACCACTATGTCCCTAAACTGGAACAATAGAGCCCCCAAATGCTCTTTTGTCGGATCTAAACGATCCCGTTAAGTTGATCTTAGTCTCAAATTAGACTAACGTATCCTTAACAAATGTTTAAGTTGATCTTAGCCTCAAATATGGCTGAAGTATCCTTAAACCAAAACCCCAAACCCAAATCTAAGAAAATACGGATTTGGACTAATCCACGTCCTACGGGCGACGACATAAATCAGTCTCTATACAATCCACGGGCAACCACAAACAAAACAAACACTCACGACACGAAGTGAAATTCTGGAGGAGGAGAAAGTTGTTACCGCGATGCGGTAGCGTAATTAACTGTAGGGGCTTGCGCCTGCAGGGAAGAGCGTCCCCACAATCAAAAACCCCTCAAGCGAGGGGGAATCTGAGGAAGTCTGCTACATCGGCCGCATCCGTCTAAATCTCCGATATACGGTGCCATAAATCAACTTGGCATCTTCGGAGAGGTGGACGGATAGCACCAATTAGCATCTGCCCCGAATTTCAGGCAAGACGTCCCCGTCGCGCCGTCTTTTGGAGGGGAACAGATTCTGGCACGCCCGGTGGGACCTTTTCCTCTTTCCACTCCACACTTCGTGTGTCGTGTTTCGCGAACAATTCGCGGTTTGACATGGTTTCCCTGGATTTGAGATACTAAGATTTGGTGTCTTGCTCCGTGCAGAAAACAGAAGATCAATGGCTTCAAACTGCACTACCTTCAACTGCAACTCTCACTCCGTCCTTGCTGGAGGAGTGACTTACGGGCCCCAAGCGGCCTCCCTTTTCAAGATATCAGTGGAGCAGGTAACTCAAGCCACCACTGGACTATTCTTCAGGACCATGCTCCCACCCATGAGCTTCAACGCCCCTGTACCGTCACAAGAAGCTCCCAAGAAATCGGTATTCGATCGGCTTGCTACTACTGCGGCCCCTCTCAACGGGTAGCCCAACTCCAGTGCCTCAGTCTTTGACAGACTGGGCCAAAGCCCATTTGGGCCCATGAAGAAGCCCGTGATACCAGAAAGGGTTATCCCGAAAAGGATAGCCATCCTTACTCCAAAAATCGTCAAGGCGGCTTCTCCTGCCAAATGGTCGGTCTTCACAAGACTGACTATTTCTGCTCCCGTTCTAGGCGAAATCACCAAGGTTGCTTCCCTTACTCGGAAGTCTGCTTTTGATAGGTCGGCCATCCCCATTCAACGGGCGTCGGTCTTTAAAAGGATGATACCAGCGAATTCTGACCAACACAGGGGGCATGAGGAGGTCACCACAACGGCTAAACCAACTCCAATCGCACGACATGCTCGCTGTCGTCACTGGCGCCGGGTAAGGAAGGCTGGGGGCAACTCCCCCTTTGGGCTAACTCCGCCAGCTCCGATGGTGGAAATCAATGCTGCTGTTCCGACTGGGAATAGCTTTGAACCGCTAAGAAGGGTGCGCAAAAACTCGCCAACTGCGGTATTGAAAAGATCTCCTCCATCTGTGGATAATGACCTAAAGGTGAAGTTGGAGTAGCCCCCTCAACGGCTGTCCTCTAAAATTTACAGGGTCTGGCGTCAAGTCCAAGACTCCGTGATGGATCAAGACTATCTTCGCCGACAGAGAAAGATGAAGGTTCGGCAGGAGAAAGACTACTCTGTTAAGCCACAGAAAGCGACAGCTACTTTGGTGCCCACTACAACGGCCCTCTCAACTTCGACCGCCCACAAAAGAAGGAGGTCGGAGAAGATCCCTGCGTCTTTGGCAAATCGTAAAGACACTGAATCTAAACACCCCAAGTCTGGGGGTATGGTGGTGCACACTGTCTATATGGCATCCGGGAAAAAGGATAGCCGCTCTTCGACGGGTCACCGACCGCTCACCCGATCCGTAACAAAAGCCCAGGAGCAGCAACAGAAGCTTCAAGAAATGCTGACGCAAATGGCCACACTCACCGGGCCAAAAGAAAGCCCGGAGGCGTCATCAGAGCAGCGCCGTGAGCAGGAAACTGATGCCGAGTTTCTTCGGAGAATCCTCGAAAAGAAGGACAGAGAAGCAGCAGAACAAGCTGCCCACATAAAACAAATGACACTTCTCTTCCAAGGCATGGTAGGAATGATGTTAGAGCCGGACCCTCCAGCTGAAGATCCTCCGATTATCCTCGAAGACGACAAAGGAGAAACGTCCAACCCTCCTCCAGCTCTTTTAGCAACCAAAGAGAAAACAATCTCTAAAACTGCCCTGGATGACTATATTGCTCAGCAAATAAGAGTTCACCAGGCAAATGAAGCGGCTGGGCAAATTGTTAGAACTGGACGACCCTATCCGGGCTTGTACGACCAAATCAGTTACCCGCAGGGATATACGATCCCTAAGTTCCATGTATACAAAGGGACGGGGAATTCACATCAACATGTTGCCCAGTTCAGGGCTTTTTATTGCAATACCGGTGGTGATGATAAATTGTTGCTTCGCCAGTTCGTCGCTAGCTTATCGGAGACGGCATTTGAGTGGTACTCCGAACTCCCAATTGACTCCGTCAAGACCTTCGCTGAAATGGAGTTGTTTTTTATTCAGCGATTCGCGAGTGCTAGTGAACGCACCCCAATAACAGCGCTGATCAACGCCAGGATAAGGCCAGGCGAAACATGAGTCCAATATGCAACACGATGGCGGAACCTATGGTCGAAATGCGAACAACGCATCGAAGAAGCACCTGCGGTAGGCATGTTCGTGGGTACTCTTGATCCGCAAGCGACCATCTCGCAATTCATGATGTTCTTCAGGCCAACCACTTTCCAGGCCTTGATCGACAAATTAGCCCAAATGGACCAGATGGGCCATGGACCGTCTTCTCCAAAACTGGACTCTCGAAATGAGAAGAAAGGAAAAACGATCGTTGTTGCCAATACTCAACAACAGCCGAGCAAATCAAAGCCGGTTGCTCGCCAAAACAACGTGCATCCACGCCCATCCCTCGAGGAGAGACTAGGACGTCCTTACTCGTTTCCTCAGAATAAAACAAGGAAACTGTTCAAGCTGGCCACGCGCAACGGACTCATCAATCTGCCGAGTCCAAAACGTCTGTTGCAGCCAGGCGATCTCAATAATCCCGATTATTGCCCTTACCACCAGACGGTAAGCCACCCGATCGAGGATTGCTTCATCTTTAAGGGATGGATCGAGGATCAGTACCTACAAGGCAAGTTTGCGCTGTCCGAAAAGTGGAAAGTAAACCCACCACAGCCGCACACTCCTAAGAAGACGGACACACCGGGGGCAACTTGTTCTTTCATTAAAGAAGCTCCGTGGGAAATCGTGCTTTCAGCAAAGACTAAAAGAATGCTGAATGAGCTTCAGACATGCCCGGCGATCAGGTAGAAGAACCCGCTGGAACCCCAAATCACTGAAGAGATGCTGAAGCCGCGCCCAACTCCAAAGATCGGTGGTGATGGCCCAAGTACTCACACCTAGCCGTCGAAATCTTCAAAGAAGAAGAAGAAGAGATCCAAAAAGCCCGTGAAGCCTGGTGACAAGCGCACGGACTTACAGAAACAAATTGACGCGCTGGAAGAGTACAATCAAAAGGCGCGGACTCCCATCACACTCCAAGAGTTCCTCAACCACGTCTTTCAAGAGGAAGATGAGGGGGAGAGTTCGTCGGATGAATCCGAGGGATATGTGGCGAGTTGTCATGTGATCTCCCACTCGTTTACGGACGATGAAACAACCCCTGGCACTGAGAAACTGGGGGTAGAGCCTGAGCCAGAATTCGTGTGGCCGTCAGACGAAATGATCGACGCTTTT
This sequence comes from Agapanthus africanus, assembly GCA_030015575.1. Lineage (NCBI taxonomy): Eukaryota > Viridiplantae > Streptophyta > Magnoliopsida > Asparagales > Amaryllidaceae > Agapanthus > Agapanthus africanus. Next base: position 113,160,409 of record JASDDO010000001.1, on the reverse strand, counting down.
CTAGATGAGATTCGTCTAAAAAGTAAAGCTGATCGGGAGCACGAGATGGCCATATTTGAAAAGGCCAAACGCCAGCGACTGGACAAAAGGGTCGAAACACTCCTACCAGATCAAAGTACATCCACCGCAAATGAAAGCAGGATCAAGACAAGGAAACGATTCGCCAAAGCCATATCAATGGGGATGAGGCTGCCCTCTTTCAGAGAAAATTCTCCTGGTGGTATACATCTTGATGAAGCGGACGTGCATCCTAACTTCTGCTTATATCATCAAAAGATCGCACATCCTACTGAGGACTGCAACTCCTTTAAGTGTTGGTGGTAAGGGTATGTCGCTCACAGGCAACACTTCAACAGGACAAAGCGTGAAGCTCGTAGACAGCAGAAAAATGCGACAGATGAGCGTAAAAGAATTGCCGGCAATTGTCATAGGGTTGATCCCGAGGGACTGCGAGTTCTCACATTCGGGAGCAATTCCGACGAAAAAGTAGCCCTCGGCCCTCTTTTCAAGGAGTCCATCTCTAAAACGAAAGAGTTGAGGAGTTGCGAGAACATTCAGCCGTGCAATCGCACACTACCCGGAAAGAATCTCGGACCCGCAAATAAGGGATCGAACAAAAGGGATAAAGGGAAGGAAAAAACGTCCTTCGTCGCTAACGCTCAACAACAATCGAGTGGCCCTAGACCGGTTGTTCGCCAAAGCAACAAACGGCAACCCTTCTATGAGAAGTTGAAACGTTCTTACTCATTTCCTCGGGATGAAACAAGGAGGCTGTTCGAACTAGCAGTGCGCAACAGACTTATCACTCTACCGGAGCCGAAATACCAGCTACAACTGAATGATGTCAACAATTCTAATTACTGCCCTTACCACCAAGTATTGGGCCATCCGATCGATAACTGCTACGTCTTCAAAAACTGGGTTGAAGACCAATACCAACAGGGCAAGTTCGCGCTGTCCGAAAACTAGAAGGTGAGCCCGCCACAACCACATGCTCCGAAAAAGATGGACACGTCGGGGGCATCATGCTCATTCATAGAGAAAGCCCAACGGACCACTACGTCCTAAAACTGGATAATAGACCGAAACGTCGTTAAACTAACAACGGACCACTACGTCCTAAAACTGGATAATAGACCGAAACGTCGTTAAACTAACAACGGACCACTACGTCCTAAAATTGGATATAGACCGAAACGTCGTTAAACTAACAATGGACCGCAATGTCCTAAAACTTGCAAATGACCGAAACGTCGTTAAACTACTCCCAACCCGCGGCATTTTCAGGCCGACGTAAAAAAAACAAAAAAAAAAACGGTATGTCCATAAGCAAAATGGGCACGGATGAAAACCCAAAAGGGCGCTGTGAGTAAAAACAGCAGGACTATCGGCGAGTCTTGTGAAAACTTGAAAGGGCGCAAGCTCATTCAAGAAAAAAGAAAGAAAGAAAAAAAAAAAGAGAAGAAGAAGAAAAAAAACGGTATATCCATAAGCAAAAGGGCACGGATGAAAACCCGAGAGGGCTCCGTGAGTAAAAACAGCAGGGCTACCGGTGAGTGTTTGTGAAAACCCGAAAGGGCGCAACCTCGTTAAAGGACACTTTCAAGGTCCTCTCGACCTTATGAGGAAAAACCACCCGCGTGAGATCCTTACGACTCACAAAGGAAGCAACACACTTAGGGATCCCCACGATTCCTAAGGAGAAATTACACTTGCGAGATCCTCACGACTCGTAAGGAGAACTCTCTTATGGGACCCTCACGGCTCATAAGATTTGAAAGTCTTAAGTTAAAGAGACCTGAACCTGTTCTTAAGCAACCCCCCACAACCTTCGATATGGCCCTACAAGTGGCTCAGTACTGACCCTTGTATACAATCCACGGGCACGAATAAACATTTCCCTAACCAAGTCCCACCCGTGACTGGGGATATGTCCATACGGTGAACAACCCTTGTAAGTCCTCTTGACTTATAAGGAGAAAACCCTTTTGTAAGATCCTTACGACTTACAGGGGAACATACACTTAGGAATTCTCATGATCCCTAAGGAGAAAACACACCTACGAGATCCTCACGACTTGTAGGGAGAAGTACCTTTGTGAGACCCTTACGGCTCATGAAGTCAAAAGCCTCAGTCGACAGGATCCTAACCCTGTTTATTGAGCCACCTTTGTTCGACATCGACAGAGGCAAATGATGATTCGCTCCTGGCAATATCCCACTTGTAGCAATGCTGATGCCTAAATCAGTATCAAATTCCAAGTCCTTTCATAGAAAATGATGATTCGCTCCTGGTAATATTCCAGTCGTAGCGATGCTGATGCTAAGATTGGCATCAGATTCCAAGTTACACACTCGCGATAAAAAAAATCAGCGAGCCAAAAATGCATATGAAATAGCCGAAATGATGGGGCAACTTGCAACGAAATCAGCAAGTAAAAATGTATGCATACAAAAACAGCCGAAATGATTGGGCAACTCGCAATAAAAAGCAGCGAGTAAAATAAAAAAAACAGCCGAAATGATTGGGCACCGCGAAAAATAGCCAAAATGATTGGGCAATCGCGATCTTCGCGATATAAAAAGCTGAAACGATAGAGCGTCGCGGAAAGAATAAAAAAAAATTAAAAAAATGATGAAAGAATGAAACTTTTTGCCCTACAGGTGAGATCACATCGATCCCTGTATACAATCCAGGGGCACAAACAAAGAGGGAACCATCCTTCCCGACAAGCTCCAACAGAAAGCGAAGCCAAATCTCGACGGTTCATAGACAACCTAGAGACAACCTCGACATTTGTCGCAATATTGCAGACACAATGCCAACAAATGAGTAAAGGAAGATCTCTAGCTTCAGGGTCTCGACGTCAACATCGACAACTTAGAGATCACCAACGGTGTTTCTCCTCGCTCCAACTAGATGCAGACATGACGTCAACAACCGACCTCAGAATCGCAATGAAACGGGACCATGGCAAAGTCCCTAGTTCCAAGTCTCAATGGCCACATCTGCAGCCTGGAGACCAACAACGGTATGCCTCCTCATTCCAGCAGGACACAGATGTTACACCATCAAGCGGAGCGATGGCAAAATCCCAGCTTCACCTCAGCATTCGTCTCGATACAGTAGACGCAATGTCAACAACAGCGTTCCTCCGCAGTCCAGCTAGATGCAGATACAACGTCAACAAAAGACCTCACGGTCGAAACAAAGAGGAGTAACGGCAAAATCCCAACTCCACCTTAGCATTCGTCTCGGTACAGCAGACGCAATGTCAACAACGGTGTTCCTTCGCAATCCAGCAGGATGTACATGCAAAGTTAACAAAGACCCCATGGTCGAAACAAAGCGGAGCGACGGCAAAATCCCAGCTCCACCTCAGCATTCGTCTCGATACAGCAGACGCAGTGCGAGCAAATGAAGCGAAGGCCAAATTCCTAGCTTCAGGGTCTTGACGGCAAGTCATATAAAGCCTGAAAGACAATCGGAGGTCATCCCACACCAGTGCGGAGTGGTCACCACAACGACATTCCTCTCGATACAGCAGATGAAATGTCACTCTAGCGTTCTTCCCCCGGCAGGATTCGGACGTGCCAACGCAAATGAAGCAAAGGCCAAATTCCTAGCTTCAGGGTCTTGACGGCAACTCATATAAAGCCTGAAAGACAATCGGAGATCATCTCGCACCAGCACGGAGTGGTCACCACCTCGACGTTCGTCTCGATACAGCAGACGAGATGTCACTACGGCATCCTTCCTCCAACAGGATCCGGACACGCCAAAACAAACGAAGCAAAGGCCAAATTCCTAGCTTCAAGGTCTTAACGGCAAGTCATATAAAGCCTGAAGACAACCGGAGATTATCTCACACCAGTGCGGAATGGTCACCACCTCGACGTTCGTCTCGACACAGCAGACGCAACATCACCAAACAGCGGAGCCACGGCAAATTCCCTAGTTCCAAACCTCTACGGTTCACCAACAACCTAGAGACAACCGCGACATTCGTCTTGATACAGCAGACGCGATGCCAGCAAACGAAGCAAAGGCCAAATTCCTAGCTTCAAGGTCTTAACGGCAAGTCATATAAAGCCTGAAGGACAACCGGAGATCGTCTCACACCAGTGCGGAGTGGTCACCATCTTGACGTTCGTCTCGATACAGCAGACGTGATGTCACCCCAGCGTTCTTCCTCCAACAGGATTCGGACGTGACAAAGCAAACGAAGCAAAGGCTAAATTCATAGCTTCAGGGTCTTAACGACAAGTCATATAAAGCCTGAAAGACGATCGGAGATCATCTTGCACCAGTGCGGAGTGGTCGCCATCTTAACGTTCATCTCGATACAGCAGACGTGATGTCACCCCAGCGTTCTTCCTCCAACAGGATTCGGACGTGACAAAGCAAATGAAGCAAAAGGCCAAATTCCTAGCTTCAGGGTCTTGACGGCAAGTCATATAAAGCCTGAAAGACAATCGGAGATCATCTCGCACCACTACGGAGTGATCACCACCTCGACGATCATCTCGATACAGCAGATGAAATGCCACCCCAGCGTTCTTCCTCCAGCAGGGTTCAGACACGACACTCAAACAAACGGAGCCATGGCAAAATCCCTAGTTCCAAACCTCGACGGTTCACATGCAACCTAGAGACAACCGCGATATTCGTCTCGATACAGCAGACGCGATGCCAGCAAACGAAGCAAAGGCCAAATTCCTAGCTTCAGGGTCTTAACGACAAGTCATATAAAGCCTGAAAGACTATCGGAGATCATCCCACACCAGCGCGGAGTGGTTATGACTCATCGGGGCTCTCCAAAATAAGCCTAACCTCAAGTAAAAAGCGGCATGGCAAATTTCTAACGCTTGCTCTTCCGACGGTCAAACTGCCAAGGAGGATTGCTTGAAGACGTCTTGTCCAGCCCCCGAAGGGATCAGAGACACGGCAGTCGCAGGGCTACTCGAACAGCATGATTGCCTATCGAGGAATATATCAGCTGATGCGACGGTATGACGGCCAAAACCCTAAGTACCACAGACCCTAACGGACTTCTGTCGTAAAGAGCAGAGGTTAACTGTGACGTTAGGATATTCTTGCGAGAAATGCTCGATTCGTCTCGACTCGTGAGAAAATTGATGTCTTCGCGAGAACTGCTCGATTCGTCTCGACTCGTGAGGAAAAGCCTTAGGCAGTAGGGATTAAGAAAGCTGTTTCCTAAGCACTGGGACACTGCAAGTCGGCTCAAAACGGTCTCTTGCATACTATCCACGGGTCTCACTCTCCAAAGTCGAATCTCGACAAGAAGGGAAACAACCGCTTACGGGTCCTCTCGACTCGTAAGAGGGTAGATTCTCTTATAAGATCCTTACGACTTATAAGAGAAAACACACTTAGGAGTCCTCACGACCCCTAAGGAGAAAATACACCTACGAGATCCTCTCGATCCGTAGGGATAAAAGTCTTTGTGAGACCCTCACGGCTCATAAAGTTGAAAAGTCTTAGGCTACAAGGACCCTAAACTTGTCTCCTAAGCCCTCAATTCCATGACTATGCATTACTCTGCACTACTTCACCCATGTACATACTTACGTGGGCAAAGTAGTGGGGGGCATTTGTTCCCGCCAAAAATATCTACGCAAAGAGTCCAAGGTATCAAATGGCAGCGATACGCTTAAGGAAATGCGAACCAGTATCTTCCGGCCTGTATTTTGATAAACTCCCGAAGGAAGAACTATTAAATTCTGATGGTATTGGAAGCATCTCGAAAAACCCTTCGATTTGATATATTATGGGCTTAATAATTCATTCAGGATCAAAACTTATGAGCAAATATGCTATGCACTGTTCCCTGATTAAAAATCAGGAATTACCTAAATGAGGTGTTACGTGCTCACACGTAACCAATGGTCACATGTTGATACGTGATAGTGATAACAGAAATAAAAAACAAATGGCTAAAGGAAATACCTCAATGGGGTATCACGTGCTCACACGTGACCAATGGTCACGTGTTGACACGTGATGGTTGAAACTGAAGCATAAACAAGCGGCTGTTAAAGGAACCAATTTGGGGGTCACGTGCTCACACGCGACCAAGGGTCACGTGCCAGCACGTGACAGGCTTTGAAAGCCTTACAGTTTAATAGAATTAAAATTCTAAATTTCTCTAAAATCTTTCGAAATAGAATTAAAATTCTAAAAGTTTCTAAATCTTTCCAAATGGAAAAGGATTATAGGGAGCGTTGGATTAAAGATCCAAGGGTGATTAAAAATCACCAATTTATGGGAAAATCTTGGACAAGGAAAGATTTTCCCTAAATCTCACCGAAAATAACAAACAGAATATCTTTGGATTTAAAATCCAACGGTGAATAAAATTCACTGAATGATCTAAACGCTCATATTAAATATGAAAACAAATCAAATCTTTCAATGAAAGATTTGCTAAACAATCTTTTCCTTCTCCTATAAATAGGAGCCAAGAAGAGAAGAGAAGGGATAGGCTTTTTTGGAGAGAAGAACAGAGAGAGGAGAATTTAATTCTCAAGAGGGAAGAAAAGAAAGGAGAATTTAATTCTCAAGAAAGAAAACCCTAGGTGAGAAAAGAAAGGGATCAAAACTTCAAAAAAGAGAATTTAATTCTCAAAATCTAAGAGTTTAACTCTTTTGCAAAAAGAACTTAGTTCTTCTTCTGGTTGAAGATCTGCACAGAGAACATCTCCCCATAAGTTGAGAATTTAATTCTCATCGGGTCGAGATCCTGCCATGCAGATCCTAAACTTAGAAGGGGAATTGAGTTTTGAGAATTTAATTCTCCCAAACTAATTGGAATTTAATTCCTACAGAATCATAATTGGGGTTTAACCCTACTTAAGAATTTAATTCTTTCACAATAGGAATTTAATTTCTCCAAAACAAAATTAGGGTTTAACCCTACAGAGAATTTAATTCTTAAAAAAAAGTGACTCGAAAGATCTCCATGCATGCAAAAGAACCAAGGTCGCGTGTCCCCACGTGACCCCTGAAAAGATCCCAAAAAAAAAAGAAGGAAAAGGCTTTGAGGCAATGCCTCACGTGCTCTCACGTGACCTCCAAGACAAAGGGAATAAAAGAAAGGGAAATCTATGCTTTGGGCGCTCTCATGTGTTACCACGTGACCCCTTAGCAAACATTTTAATAGTCAGCGCATGAATCCCTATCACGTGTCAACACGTGATGCTCAAAATAAAAATGAAAAGTGTTTAACACTTTTTCGCAGATTTGAGGATAAAACAAAGGAGATCTGGCTCCATATTTAGGGCGCTCTCACGTGTCCCCACGTGACCCCTAACAAATCCCTTTAATATCCAATGGATGGATGCCGATCACGTGCCCACACGTGATGGCCAGGAAATGAAAAGTGTTTAACACTTAATTGCAGAACGAAGAAAAGGGATCTGGTCCCCCTTTTGGGCGCTCTCACGTATCCACACGTGAACCCTCTGTCTTTAGTGTTTAACACTAATTTGGGGATTATATTTCCAGTGTTTAACACTGATTGTTTCTAGTGTTTAACACTAAATTAAAGATTATATTTCCAGTGTTTAACACTGATTGTCTTTTAGTGTTTAACACTAATTTGAGAGTTCTATCTCCAGTGTTTAACACTGTTGTTCTCTAAGTGTTTAACACTACTTTTAGCCAAATTGGCTAATTTTCCAGAGGTAAAAGTCCCTCCTCCAAATGAATCTCAAAAGTGAGGAAATCAAAGACAAAATGTTGTCAGAGCCTCCAAAGCTCTATTTAGCACTGCTGAATGATGAGGGGCTGAACCTAGACAAATGTCTAATGGCCCAAAGGGCCAATATTTCAAACATAATTGGACTTAGCCCAAACTGGCCATAAGTCCTCAAATCATCTTGAACTGAGCACATCTGCTCTTTCAACCAACTCATTGGTTCAAGGGTACATCTCTGAGCTCCTCTGATATTTGTCGTTGTAATCCTTCAACGTCTTCAGAGAGGTGATGGGTCCCGACAACCATACATTTTATTGGACCCCCATGTCCCTAAACTGGAACATGGACCACCACGTCCCTAAACTGGCAATGGACCACCATGTCCCTAAACTGGCAATGGACCACCATGTCCCTAAACTAGAACAATAGAGCCCCCAAATGCTCTTTTGTCGGATCTAAACGATCCTGTTAAGTTGATCTTAGTCTCAAATTGGACTAACGTATCCTTAACAAACGTTTGAGTTGATCTTAACCTCAAATATGGCTAACGTATTCTTAAACCTTCAAACAGATTTTAGTCCTAAATTGGACTATAGATCCCCCAACCAACTTTGGTCCAAGGGTACATCTCTGAACTCCTCTGATATCTGTCGTTGTAATCCTTCAACGTCGTCAGAGAGGTGACGGGTCCCGACGGCCATACGTTCAATGGACCACCATGTCCCTAAATTGGCAATGGACCACTATGTCCCTAAACTGGAACAATAGAGCCCCCAAATGCTCTTTTGTCGGATCTAAACGATCCCGTTAAGTTGATCTTAGTCTCAAATTAGACTAACGTATCCTTAACAAATGTTTAAGTTGATCTTAGCCTCAAATATGGTTGACATATCCTTAAACCAAAACCCCAAACCCAAATCTAAGAAAATACGGATTTGGACTAATCCACGTCCTACGGGCGACGACATAAATCAGTCTCTATACAATCCACGGGCAACCACAAACAAAAAAAACACCCACGACACGAAGTGAAATTCTGGAGGAGGAGAAAGTTGTTACCGCGACGCGGTAGCGTAATTAACTGCAGGGGCTTGCGCCTGCTGGGAAGAGCGTCCCCACAATCAAAAACCCCTCAAGCGAGGGGGAATCTGACGAAGTCTGCTACATCGGCCGCATCCGTCTAAACCTCCGATACACGGTGCCATAAATCAACTTGGCATTTTCGGAGAGGTGGACGGATAGCACCAATTAGCATCTGCCCCGAATTTCAGGCAAGACGTCCTTGTCGCGCCGTCTTTTGGAGGGGAACAGCTACCAAACCCTAGTAGTGGTGCTGTAGAAAACCCTTCATGGTATCAGAGCTAAACTAGTAGCCTAGACGATATTACAACAATATGAAAATGAAAACTTCCGCAAAAATACGAGATTAGAGAACCCATGAAATGCTCTCTGTAAAATTTTTAAAATGTGACCTGAAAATTATTTAAACAACTGCAGAGAGGCATTTAAGATGATATAAGAAAACTGGTGCAAAACGAGATGGGGGGCTCGGAAAAATCCGGCGACCCTTGGAGATATTCCGGCGACGCCGGCCATTGGTGCTCCCCTCTGGCTCATTTTGCTCCAGTGTTCTGTACATTATGATCTGGGATTTCTAGTATTGTTTAGTTGTCCAGAATTGCATGTGATGTAAGTTTGGTATTGGGCAATTTGCGGAATAGTTCGTATTCGTATTTTTATAGCCTTGTATTGGTAACTTTGGCGACGTTAAACAGGTCGAACGAATTATCAAACACTCGTATTTTTCCTGGTTGAACGTACTCGATAACTAATGCAGGTATTCCTATGGACCCTCTAGAAGAAAGTAACCCTAACTCGAGATGTGACTACCAAACTACGACTGAACCTTAGGGTTTGCCGTAGTTAGTGGCGCCATAAATGAGGCTTGGGTCTGCCCTTCTACGGTTGGTCCATTAAATATTGTGGCATAGATTTTGGGTGTAGTTTAATGGTGCTCAAGTGTTGAGCTTGCTGGGGAATATGGGTGTTCGTTAATTCGATCGAAGGGTTTAATATCGCCTAGTAGTATATGATACTTGTTTCTGCGACTGTAAGCGTAGTATGCGTATCGCCGGTTTTGTTGCTATATGTCAACGGCAATTAGGGTACGCATACTTGCTTACGTTGATGACATGAGATATTATGTGTTGCTGTGTTGTGATGTATAGGATTGTCGTGATCGAATAGCTGGGGTTTTTTTTGTGAGATAAGAGTTTTACTTTTCATTCATGTAAAATTCATTTGTAATGTAATATTCTTTTATTTTGGGCACTTCCGGGTTGAGGATGATGTCACCATTGTTGTATATTATTTACTTTTTCGCATTAGGATAGACTCAAGGAGGAGAGCACAAGTGACCGGGTTCTGGGGTCCAGTGGGAGACCATCTCGAGGCGTCGAGACCGGGTTTCCTAACTCCAGAATTGGCAGGGTCACTTGCCGCTCTCGTAGGGGTCTAGGGTGTGGGATTGGCTATTCATCACGACTATGGAATCCGTATTTTCTATTGTTGGCTAAATACTAAATACGGACGTCCTAGTATATCCTATATTATCATATCTGTGTTTCTGCTGCCTATATTCTGTGATGTGATCGCTTAATATATCTGAGACGAATGCTATATTATATATGATATATATAATATACGTTGCTTATGTTTTACACCCGTGCTAGTCTCGTCCCGGTATGCCGTTAGTTAAGTAACCTAACGATGCATAACGGAACATTGCGGCGAATGCGGATGGCATAAGCGTATGTTGTATTTTTGTTTCTTTTCTGTGATTGGTTTAAGGACTTAAATGATGGGACTACATTAATATGATTAATGTAAAGAAAATAAACCTAAAAAGATGTTGTAGAATCGGATTTAAAAACTACTCGGCTTTTTATGAAAAATCTACATTTCAAAACCGCGGAGCTTAAGCCACTCCTTTTGAAAACATTTGATTCTACGACGATATCAAGTTCAAAGCGTTAAAAGTTTTCTTAAAAACCATCCGCAACCCTCCGTCATTTTAGGAAGTAGAGTACTTAGTATTCGTGCTACGTTTTTTTGACTATAGTTAAGGCGTAGTGTACGGTAGCTAAGTGATGTCTTCCTATACTGCATATGATGCGGATTAATTAGGACATTCATGTGACTTTGTTGACCATAGTTAAGGGTCAAATGAGTAGGTTTAATTAATCAAGAAATGATGGGTAAAACTTGACTAGTGCTTATGATTTGTTGACCATAGTTAAGGTCATGGGTACTAGGGGTAAAAACCACATCGGGTGTTTCAAGAGTTGAAATTTGCAATGAGATTGCATACCTTCTATATGATGGTTGGATCCTGATCCCACTGTGGGCAATAGTTTCTCCCATGAGAGTTTTGCAGTTTACAATTAGCTAACCTATTAGGTGTCTAGAAAGGTGTTAACGGGGCTACGCCTCTGGGAGGACGGGGTTTATATTAATTAGGTTCGTGCAAAAGCACTGGGAACCTCCCTCAAGTACCAACCCTGGCTTGGCTGAACGGTTAGCGAAGTTGTAAACTGTAATTAATCCTGGCTAGTTTTCTTTTTAAGGTTTGAAAGAAAAACTTGATTAAAGTAGTGGGAGATATCGATTAGATAAGATAATAACCAATATGATCTTTGCAAGAGCTTTCGCTGAGTGTATTCTTTTCTCTCTCTTAATGGCAGATACCAATGATAGGACTCAAGCTTCTACTAGATAAAAATAAACTGAATGGGACCAATTATAAAGACTGGCTGAGGAACCTTAACATTGCCTTGACTTATGATAAGGTATCATATGTCCTCACGGCTCCAGCCCCGCCCGTCCCAGGCCCTAAATCCTCAGTTGCGGATATTGAAGTCCGCAAGACATGGGACGCTGACTGTGCCACGGCCAAATGCCTCGCACTTGCATCGATGGATAACACACATCAAAAGCAACACGAGAATATGGACATCCACGCTATATTCCTCCATACAAAGGAGTTGTATGGAGAACAATCCCGCGTATTACGATACGAAGCATCTAGAAAACTGTTTCAGATGCGAATAGCCCCTGGCACACCAGTAGGAGACCATGTTCTGAAGATGATAACTCTCATAGAGGAGCTTGAGGACCTTGGGTGGACAATGGACAATGAACAATATACAGATATTATTCTGCAGTCTCTCCCCTCCATCTTTGCTCAATTTATAGTTAACTTCAACATGCACAACATGGAGAAGGAACTACCTGAACTCCTTAATATGTTAAGGAGTGCAGAGAGCACGCTGAAATCAGTGAAAACTCCCGTTTTGAGTGTTGGGCAATCTTCCTCTTCTCGCCCGAAGGCTTAAGGCCAAGGGAAAGATAAAGAAGAAACCCACCAAACCTAGGGGTGGAGTAAAGAAGGTTAAGGGGAAAGACAAGTCCAAAGCTGGAGTATCGAGGAAAGGAGAATGTTATCACTGCCACAAAATAGGACACTGGAAGCGCAACTGCACGGAGTACTTGGATCTCAAGAAGAAGCATGGGGATGCTTCCGCTTCAGGTGTGTTTGTGACAGAAAACTGTTTTTCAATAAACTCTACTTCCTGGGTATTAGATACCGGTTCAGGTTCTCACATTTGCAATTCTATGCAGGGGCTGAGAAATAGCAAGGTTTTGAAGACAGGTGACCATACTCTCCGCGTTGGAAATGGTTCTAATGTACATACAGTTGCAGTGGGAGAGTATCATTTGGGGTTGCCGTCTGGGTGTAAATTGGTTTTGAACCCATGTTATTATGTACCTAGTATACTTTGTAATATAATATCCGTTTCTTTGTTGGACAATGAAGGATATAATTTTGTATTGCAGAACAATGTTATGAACATTCACCTGAATCAAATGTTGGTTGGGTATGGTACACTTAATAATGGGATATACGTCCTAGATCAACACACAGTTTTCAGCATACAACACACTAATAAAAGAAAATTTTCAGAAATAAATGAAGTTTTTCTTTGGCACTGTAGACTTGGTCATATTAACGAAACAAGACTAAACAAGTTACACAAAAATGGATATTTAAATTCTTTTGAATATAAATCTTATGTGACTTGCTAGTCTTGTATCAAGGGTAAAATGACCAAAACTCTGTTTACTGGACACGGAGAAAGAGCTACTGAGCTCTTAGGCCTCATACATAGTGATGTATGCGGGCCAATGTCTACACAGGCTAGAGGCGGTTTTTCTTACTTCATTACTTTCACTGATGATTTCTCAAGATTTGGTCATGTATTTTTATTAAAGCACAAGTCCGAAGCCTTCGAGGAATTCACTGAATATAAACTCGAAGTAGAAAAACAAACCGGCTTGAGCATCGAAATGCTTCGATCAGATCGAGGTGGGGAGTACCTCAGTACAGAGTTTGCAGACTTCCTAAAAGAGAATGGGAGTCTCTCTCAGTTTACTCCTCCTTACACACCACAGTACAACGGTGTGTCAGAACGTTGGAATCGGACCCTATTAGATATGGTCCGTTCCATGATGAGTGATGCTGAGTTACCTGTCTCATTATGGGGGCATGCATTGGAGACTGCAGCCTTTCTGCTGAACAGGGTCCCAACCAAAACCGTGTCTACCACGCCATATGAGATATGGCATGGGAAGAGACCATCTCTTAAACGAATTAAGATTTGGGGTTGTCCGGCCTATATTAAAAAGTAGAATCTGGACAAACTCGAGACACGGTCAGTCATGTGTAATTTTGTAGTGTCACGCCCCGCTTCGGCGAAGGGGACGGGACTGGTCCGCTATGTATTTACTCAGAAGTAAATACGATAAGCGTATCTAAGCAATATAAAAATAAATACACAAGAGACAAGATATAATAAAAACAACAACTTTTATTTATTAACATTCTTTTGTACAATACATGAAAAGGAAATACAACTGAAATAAAAGCGATATCTAAATAATGGCATAACAGGAAATGAAAAGTACTGAATGAAAAATGTACAATGAAACTAAAGCTCTGGTTCTTCAACAAACTGATCCAAGTCTTCTGCAGATGGCTCGATCTCTGCCGGGTCCAAATCACCTGACGACATTCAAAGAAGAAAGAAATAAAATGTCATCAGCGAACAGGTCGCTCGGTAAGTCCCAAAGATAAGAGAAAAGTAGAATAGACAGAATAAGGAGGTATCTTTTTAGTGTTATATTAACTTATTGTAATATTGTATTAACGCTGTTGTTTGTAGCTTGGTACAGAAGAATGCCAGTGTATATGAGAGGAGTCTCTATATGCCAGAGACTAGAGGCACGTATAGTATAAGGAACCCGTTTATGCCACGGTACAACAGCAACTGGATTCATGTTAGGTGTATTAAGTCTTACAGTCTCGTGCCACTTTTAACACCTTCCGTACCAATCTACCCCTTAACCCCGCGATATCTTGTTTGTATTGTTTGTCTTGTAAATTGTATTGATTATATAATTGATTGACTGACCGAAACCATGATATCAGTAAACGGATGTAACCGCAGAAACATGTAAATGGAATAACTGGAGAACCATGTAAATGGAATATATATCCACGGTTCGGTTCAGTCAAGCTGTATAGATTGATAATTGGATTCGTGGATTCATGTTGCATTGTAATATTGAAGATTGTAGAATTGTGGATTGTAGACTGTTGATCATGTTCAAGTCGGATTATACTGAGACTCAAACCGAGTCAGACAATTAGCAAGGTAAATTGAAGTCCTGATTGTTTTTATTAATTTGTCTACCTTAGATAGGCAAGCACCCACTTCTCTGGCTCCCTGGGGCTCGAGAGATTGGTTCTGCTTAAACCTATGTTTGCTAGGGTCCTTAGGGTAATTTATAGAACTTGAGGGGGTTTTATGTAAAAATACCTTTATATACTTTTCAAAATGCACCCCAAATATTTATTATTCGTCTTTAGAGTTGTAATGAATGTAGATTTTATATTGTGATATTTCTAGTGAAAATATCCTAATTTCATAAATAAAGGTATTTATTTGTAATATTGATTTGTGTGGAATTTATGGTATTTTAGTGTAAAATTGATTCTTGTGATTTTTAGAAAAAGGTGGAATATTTATATCATAACAAAATAGGTATTTTAATGATAAATATACATATATTTATACAAAAATAATTTTGATATATTTTTTTTCTAAAAATCTCATTTTCTTAAGATATCGTATTTTAAATCTTTCGAGACCGAATGCTCCTTGCGGAGGTCTGAATCTCGCACTACTAAGCCCGAGGATGTGCGATAATCCGCACCATCCCGAACGGGTTCCCCAAAATGGGTTGTAGCGGCGCTTTGTAAAGATTGTAAAATACTAAATCCTTTAGAAAACGGTTTTATGAAGTAAATGGTATTTATTTGTAAAGATGTCAATTTTCCGTATTCTATGTTTTAGGGTCTCCTAAGTCAACTAGACTATTCCTAACTGGTCCAAATTACAAGTTGTGAGATGTCTCAAATCGCCTCTTCACCGCCAATTGTGGCCAGGTAAGTACAAGTGATGAAAGGAAGGATCCGCTCACGAATCACCGTGAGACGGGCCTTTTAAAGTTACCTTTTTCACTTACCTAGCCTAGACACCACAAAGTCAAGTTTAGATAAACGACCGATGTCCACAACTTATCGTATTTTCATAATAAGTGGTATTTATTTAAAAAGTGTATCAATACTAAATCTTTTAGTAATAGTTTATTAAGTCAAGGGTATTTAAATGAAAATATTGTTTTCTCGTATTCTAAGTTTTCGATGGTACCGTGTTAGGTTGTTTATGAGTATGTGAGGAGGTAGGTCATTACCTCGTGATTCACTTAAGGTATAGCAAGGTTAATGGGATTAAATATGGAATCGAAACATTGTGGTATTTAAGTGAAAAAAATACGATAAATTGAAATAGCTATCATTTCATGTGATGAAACTTGATCAAATTGTTTGATTAGTGTTTAATAGTCAACATGAGGAAGTTTAAGAATGATTGTATTATTGAGAAGTGGAGTTTATAAGAAAACTGAATCGGAAATCGGATTTGTACCGATTCCGTCGGGTTTTGTAATTTCGTATTTTTAGAATAGGAAAGAGAGATAGAAAAGGGACTTACGGGTTTTAGATTACACAATAGAGTGATAGGGAACTAGAGGTATCGCCGATGTGTTGCGTCGTCACTGGTAGTTCCTAAAACGGTCGCCGGAAGTTCCGCCAGGAATTCGTCGGAGCTTCGTCTCGAGCTTGTTTTCAAAGTACACAAGTTTTATTAGAATTTTGAGAGAGTGGTCTCAGAATTTTTGGGTGAGAGGGTAGAGGGTAGGGGGTGTATTTATAGGATAGGCTAGGGTTAGGGTAGATGAAGGGTTTTTAAATAAAAAATTGTAAAAAATGTAGGAAATTCATTAAAAATTGTAGTAAATGGGATATACTTAATTCTCTGGAACTGATCCATTTATTTGGAGTGTGCAGGGGAGTTTAGAATGCCAAGAGATGCATTTCATCAGTTGATGACTCACCGGAATCAGCAACTCCGGCCGGCGGCTGCGGGCCGAGTCGGCCGGTCCGCCGGTCGAGTTGGCCGATTCGGGACGAGTTTGACGGTCGGGAGGTGGGGGGTTTCGTGAGGTAGGCACTGGTGCTTTTAGTTTTTCAGGTTCAGTTCAAGTTTTGGGAGTTATTGTGTGTGGACTGTTTGGCTTTCAAAGAAATTAAAACAAAATAATATAAAAAATAATGTGGGGCAGTTGATTGATGTGAAAAAGTGTTTGTAGTAGTTAACCGCAATCAATAACGGTGTCGCGTGTAGCTAGACCGAGATGAGTACGGGTCGTCCTCTGGGAAACGTTGAATCTTTTACTCTTACTTTAGATGTGTTGAAAAAGAGAGGAGGGAAAAAGAATTTTGTGATGGTTTCTAGATCTACATTAAGCACTAATATAGATCTAGATTATTTATGGATGTAGCTAATATAATAAGGGGGCTTGTAGGGTTCGTTAGGATTTAGTAGTTATGGATGATTAATTAAAATTTACTCTTTTTATCCTTTAATAGATTTAAAACTAGAACGACGGTGATGCGTGTAGATTAGGGTTTCTGGAGGAAAAAGGAATCCCACTCTTAACCCTTATCTCGACACGGAACTCCGTTCATATCTAGCCTTTACCAAAACAATCATTAATCTAATCTCTAATCGCGGTCGAAACTAACAAAGAATTGTTAGCGCGCCCGATTAGAATGTTAATGATTCTTTTGATAAAGTTCATAAACTTTATAGGACTTAAAAAGGGTTTAGGGATGTTCATCATCCATTAGCCTACCCTAATCCTACGAACCCTAATAAGCGGAGAATTACTCGTGCATGTTGGCAGAAAAAGATATGGAAAGAAATTGCATAATTAAACTACGAAGAAATAGAATAAGAAAAAGAAAGCTACCTTTATTAATCAACAATATTCATTACACTTGAATCCTTAGAAAATGATTACAATTTCTAGTTGCTTCTCGATCTCTTCTAAGGAGGTAGACGAACAGTTGATGACCAGCCTGGATGCTTGAGCCGTATTGGATTTCATGATCTCGTCGGCTTGATGCCTTCTAACTTTAGCCCTTGGTCCTTTATATAGCCCTCAAACAAGAAAAACTAGTTACCATATATGGTGACTTCCTAATATGGTGACTTTCCATGCCTGGATTCTGAGTCCCTGTCAGTATTGATTTTATGATTTTGGCAGATTTTTGATCCTGACATCTTGAACATCTTGATCTCTTGACCTGAGCTAAATCTTGCACAATATCTCTGTGAATAATGTTAGTTTATTTATTAAATTAGAGAGAGTATCTTAATCACTATATATGGTAATAAATCTTTAAGAAACTTGATTAAGAATATTTAATATGCTATGCACTTTATATGGTAATAAATCTTTAAGAAACATGATTAAGAATATTTGATATGCTATGCATCTTTTAATTACTAAAATATTATGCATATACTTTGAAATATTATTCTAACCATTTGTATGATATTATATCTTTTAAGAATTTTGATTAGAATATTTGATATGATATGCATATTATCAATTACCAAAATATTATATAAATATAAAATGCCTATATTTTCCTTCATAATATTAATTATAATATATAAACATATGGCAAATAGTATTTTGCAGATAAATCCAAATATGTTTAATATTTATAATAAACACCTTTTATTATTTAAGAAATGTAAGGAAAATACTTATACCAAAATGCAATATTTTCAACTAAACAAATACCCCCAAACTTAACTTTGATCGTTCCGAGCAAACTAGTTATTCAAGAGAAAGAGAAAAAGAAAAAGAAAAAGAAAAACCTAAATAGCACACTTTCGTAGGCAAACACGATTGCACTGAGCACGTGCAACAAGCCGTTAAACCTCTAGGTGTCCCTAGTAGGAGGAGTGTTGTCTCCTGAGGGTTTTCAGTGAATTACACCCACAAAATCCTATAATAAAAGAGAGATGGTGAAATTTACATATAAAGATAAAAACCATAAAAGAAATAGTTTGAAAATTTAGAGTTTCCAACTACACTAGCTTTTCAGTTGTCATGAGCCCTATCTTAATAGTCATGAAAAAATGTTAAAAATCACATCATCCCTCAATAAAACATCGTCTTTATTCTTCATTCCTACCTTTCATCCAAACATCGATCATATACCCCTACGTGTGTGAATAGAACATCCTTACACTCGGAGAATTCAATTCAAGCTATCATACTCTTGTCCATCTGCCGTAGTACTTTTTAATTTGATGAATATTTAGATTTGCTCACACATTTTCATGCGACCGTTAATACTTCTTGAGGTACTAACCGACCGATTACTCATGTGCTTGTTGATTAGGTGATAATATTTTCCTCGTCTTGCACCACCTAAGGCTTAGCAGTGACTCCCAGACCAGTTGGCCTTAGGGCACTAGGTGAAGAGGCACCCTCGCTATATTTTTTTATTGCTGTCTTGGCGATAACAAAACCAGTGTTCATTTTTCTTTTCACCATTTTTATATTTTCTTCATTTTTTTTCATTTCCTTCATACTTTGGCTTTTAGACAAAAGCATTTCAAGGTATCCTCTACTATCCCGAGTTTCAAGACGTGTGTAAGTGCATATAGTAGGGTATCAACATTCAAATGTTTGGCTTCCAGAATAGAAACTATTTTTCAGACTTATTTTTATCCTCAGATTAGTGACTTCCTTCATCTTACTAACCCTTGGGACAACAGCTCATAACTACTTATTACTAGTTCGTTTAAGAAAACTTCTAATTTTCGTGGTTTTCTTAAACCATTCCTATCTTTTGGATGTAATTTTTCACTTTCTACTCTTTTGTTATAAAAGAATTTTTTTTAAAATTTTTTTGAAATGTTATGCTTATGCAAAGTATAATGCAAATTGATGCATAAATAAGCACAAACCTCCCCCAAACCTGTTTACAGCAGTGTCCTCACTGATGTCATCCGTTAAGCTCAAAAACCTGTAGACTTGGGAGGAAATTATTGTAGGGTTCTTAGGCACCCTAATGAGGTCTCACAAGGCATCAACCATGCCAATTTCAAAAATTCTAGGTGCCGAGAAACCCGACTACGGACCGTTGGCTAGAAATCTAGGCGAAAAGCGAGCTAGTTTACAACTAAACTATAAGATAACGGAAATACAACCTTTGTAGATCCGGTGCTCCACCTCCATAGCTCCGCAACGAAGTTCCTTTGCTGTCCAAAAAGAATCCGGGGCTCTAGCGTCGGCTTCGTCGGAGAAATGGCGAGCTAGGTCGTCGATGTCCATGCCGAAGATGATCTACGTCGAAGCATCGCAAGATCAAGCTCTCACTTCACCAAGTCATGAAACTTGTGAAGAAAACACACTCTACTACTTGGAAAGAGGTAGAGGATGAAGAAATAGGAAGTGGGTAGACTTTAGTTTTGGATTTCTCACTCTTTATCATCAATCACCATTGATGACCTCAAGGTTTTCTTCTTGAGTTCAAGGAAGAAGAAGAAGAAATGATATGATAAGTTTATGATAAGTATTAAAGAATAAATAAAAATCCATTCTTATCATAATTCTCACCATGGTTAGGTGTAGAGAATTAACTTGAGTTAATTGAATTGGTTAGGGTTAAGCATGAGACAAAATGGTGACTAAGTCAAAAGTTCATGAAGCTTCATGAAAGAAAACAAAAGAAAGCCACCATTCTATTTTATGCAATTTATTTTCCAAAAAATAAAAACAAATGAATAAATGAATAATCAAATAAAAACCCTAACCATTTCTTTAACCAAGGTTTAATTCTTTACACAAACCCTAATTTGCATGTATCATCAAATATGATACAAACAAGTGCACAAAATCATATCGCATATGCAATGCGCACAACCGAGCGAGAAAATCCATTTAAAGTGAACCGATACTAGTTAATGCAAAGTAATATTTCAAATATATAATTATGCATTAAATCATTAAATCAACACTTGATTTAACGATCCGGTCATATCGCATATAACCGACTAGTATCCTATGTATCGGTTTATCGAATCAATACTTGAATCGATAACTAGGTTATATCGCATACAACCAATCGATACATTCATCGCGAGAATGGAATACGGTATCACATACACGTATTATTCTCGGTCCCGCACATATCTCATATGCGCTCCTATTTCGTTTCGCTTGAGCCAGGAAACCTCTGTGTAGGACTCTAAAGACTCGTCAATACGCCGGCAGCAGATGATGATCATATCAAGCACCCACAAGCCGCAAGCGGTCTGCTAAACGTAACGGCCACCCGGGTATTGAGCGATCTGAAGATCGACGAGCAAGCCCGCTCACACTCCAGTGAATCCAACCAGTAACACTACCGTACAGTCCGGTCTGATCGTCTGATATGTCGCATATCTTGCCTAGGGGTGGTAAACGTCAGACCCCAATAGCTCAATAAGTCGTGTCGATATGAGGTCTATAACAATTCGAGATACTACTGGTAACACTTACCAGTAAATCTCAGCAACCCTGGCCAGGGATTTCCTGTTATAGCCAATCGAACACAGCGCAACATCAACTCCCTATACCGGGAGAGACGAATCCCCTCCTATCGCTCATTGCCTCCATGTGACTCGGGACTGTACCCAAAAACCACCGTTTTGCACGCCCTCTTGGACGTGGTAAGATGGAAATCAAAGCACAGTGGGAACCACACAAGACTCTATGACGATCTCGGGTCTACAGACAAACATGTACCAGTGTCACCAAAGAACTGCCATCTGACGTGAGGTATAATACCATCTGGAAGTTCTCGGCGAGTCCGTCCAGTGTACCCAGTCTCTACTGAGCACCCGTATATCATCTCTGATGTCAAACACCGATGGATATGGGATCATCCATCGCCCATCTATATGGGTCGAGAAGGTATACGCTAGTCTACTCTGGTATATTGATGCCCCGTCTCGATACACCCACGACTAGGGACTTTGAAGGATGTACTTATAGACTACCATGTCCCCACTAGTATGATCCGCATCATAGTCCAGGTAGTCAAGTACAGATCCTAAGGGCTTTACCAACATGTAACAGAGAGACAATCAGCATACACGTTAAGGTAAAGGGTAACCAGATAGCATACTATCATGTCGAGCAAGAAAGTCCTCCCTATATATGTCCCAGCATCCACTACAATATACATCCTATGTACAGTAATGGCCTCTAGGGCATACATATAACTAACAATTATTAATGGGGGAAAGAATATATGAAAGTGAAAATCCTCCCCCAAACTTATTTTTGGCTCACAATTTTGTAAAAATCATTTTCTTTCAAGAGCCAAAATATCCCCCCGCCCAAACTTGAGTTAAACTATGTTAATCTTTTAAAATCACACGAGGGGGTCAAGGTTATTGGTCAATGCCAAGCCTTGCAAAGACCGAAGGTCAACACCAACCACTCAAAAATTTTATCGATGAAGCACCAAGGTTGGAGGAAGAACATGTCACCTTTCGACGTGAAGAAGTGGGGAGGTGATAAGAGGTGTAATGGAAAAGGATTGTGTCTCAATTTGGAGAGACGACACAAGGATAGTGATGATGGATTACTCGCATTATCATGATTGTCCAGAAGAAGGGGTGGAGGTTCAATTTCTTTGTCTTGGAGTTGATTCATCTCAACACCCGTGTCTTGTAAAAATGCGAGTTCATCAGCGAAAATTTCCTCAAAGCTTTCGTCGATACCCCTAAGAATAATGTCATCAGAAAAAATAGGGTGATCATCAGACTCTATAAAAAGTTCCTCATCAGCGTTAGATGTTGGCCCGGACAACTCGGTGGAAGAGTCCGTGTCAAGCAACAACATATGAAAAGGGTCAGAATTATGAGGTTGATCAAATTCGCTGCTGTCGACATCCATTAATTCGACAGAACACACATGAACATAGGGTTCGGAAGGTTCACTTCCCAACTTGTAAATGTTAAGCTCAATTGACTTCTTTCCAAAGGACAGGGTCATAGAGCCGTTTCTACAATTGATTACTGCGTTGGAAGTGGCCAAAAAGGGTCGACCGAGTATCACCGGGATTTGATTGCGTGGGTTTGCCATAGGTTGTGTATCAATAACGATAAAGTCTACAGGAAATATAAATTCCCCGACTTTGATTAACACATCCTCTAGCTCACCCCTAGGTTGGGTGATAAATCGATCGGCCATCTGAAGAGTACAATGCGCAGATTGCATACCTTCTATGTGATAGTTGGATCCCGATACCCACTGTGAGTAATTGTTACTCCTGGGAGAGTTTTATACATTACAATTAGCCGATCAAGTAGGTGTCTAGAAAGGTGTCAACGGGGTTATGCCTCTGGGAAAACGAGGTTTACATTAATTAGGTCCGTGCGAAAGCACGGGGAACCTCCCTCAAAGTACCGACACTGGCCTGGCTGAAAGATTGGCGAACTTGTAGTGTGTAATTAATCCCGGCTAGTCTTTCCTTTTTGGGTTTGAAGGAAGATTTGATTAAAACAGTGGGAGCCATCCTGATTAGATAAAATAATAACCAATCTATTCTTGCAAGAGCGCACGCTGAGTGTTTTCTTCTCTCTCTCTCCAGATAGCGACCATATCACGCCTTAATCAAGATAATAATACGGAATATTGACCGAACCCGCTTGCTATATTGAGCTGGGGAACGTTGGTCCTGCTCCAATTTATAATTGTTATAAGACAGAGCAGGAAATTAGGGATTACCAGAATTCCCGTGCCGCCCAAACGAAGAGAGTGCATGCTGATGCATCATCTTCGGGTGTGTTCATTACAAAGAACTGTTTCTCAGTATCCTCGGCATCCTGGGTATATGATACCGGATCAGGATCCCAGATATGTAATCTGTTACATAGGGCTGCAAAAAGGTAGAAAAACTGAGAACGGGTGATAAGTTTCATGAGGCAGAAAACGGGGCAAGAGTTGCAGCCAAGTCTGTTGGTCACTGTCACCCTGTATTACAAATACATTGATTCTGAACGAATGTTATTAGATACCGAACCTGATATACAAAATCATATCTATCTCTTTATTAGTAAAGAAATGATAAAATTTTGTATAGTTGGATAATGTTTTGAACATTTCCTATATCAAAAGTTGATCGGTTCAGGCACGTTATCTAAAAGCATTGATGTTCTAAATCAAACTACAGTTCTTTAGTATACGGAACACACACAAGAGGAAGAGTTCAGAAATGAACGAATCCTTCTTGAGGTATTGTAGACTAGGTCATATCAATGCGACCCGACTAACTGAAGTTACATTTAGATGCATATTTAAATCAGTTTGAATTTACATCTTGTGAAACTTGCCAGTCATGTCACAAAGATATAATGACACCAGCTCTGTTTAAAGGAAACAGAGAAAGAGTTGGTGAACTCTTGGGATGATACATGTTGATGTATAAAGGTCCCCTGTCTACATATGCCAAGACCGGTTCTTTCTACTTCATTAAATTCTCTAATGATCTCTTTTGATTCAGACATATGTTCCTTTTGAAACACAAGTCAGAACCTTTTGAGATATTCACAGAATATAAGTTAGAAGTAGAGAACCAATACGGGTAAAAGTATTATGTCCTTTGATGAGATCAAGGAGGAGAATACTTGAGCACGAAATTCTTGGACTTTTCTAAAGGAGAATGAGATTCTCTCTCAGCATTACTCCTCCGTATACACCATAGCACGATGGTATATCGGGGCGGAGCAATTGCACCCTATTCGATATAGTGTGCTCTATGATGAGTACTACTGAGTTACCTATTTCCTTTTTTGGGAGTTATGCACTTGAGAAGCTGCATACCTATTGAATAGGGTTCAAATCAAATCAGTTGCCTACCACTTCATATTTGATATGATAAGAGAAGAGCCCATCTCTTAAGTTAGTTAAGATTTGGGGTTGTCCAGCCTATGTCTGAAAAGCAAAATCCGGACAAGCTCGAGGCAAGGTCTGTAATGTAGAACTGGAAATGTTCCAGCTATACAAACTGCGGCTGATGATTTGATAGAACCAAAGGATTGAATAGTCACCAACGAACCTCAGCCTCTCCGCCGATCTAGTGAGGTTCCTCACCCGTCTGAGAGATACTTCGGTTACTCTATGACAGTGGGAGCGAGGATTGCATCATGAGATGATGACCCAACTAGTTTCGAGCTGGCCATCAGGAGTAAGACTCTGTAAGAATGGCTGGATGCTTAGTGATCTGAGATGGAATCCATGTACACCAACAAAGTATGGACTTTGGTTGCTATATCTGAAGGGTTAAATCCCCATCAGGAGCAAGTATATCTTGAGAAGATTACTTGGTGTAGATGGAAAAGTTGAGACTTTCAAAGCTAGACTTGTTAAAGCTTTTCATCATCGACCAGGCGTGGATAATGATGAAACCTTTTCAAGTAGCTATGCTTAAGTCCATCCAGATCCTACTTGCCACGGCTACATACCATGACTACGATATCTGGCGGTTGGGTGCCATGACTGCTTTTCTAAATGATGTTTTAGAAGAGAACGTCTATAAGTACACAGCCAGAGGGCTTCGTAGACAGTGGGAGCAGCGGAAACGTGTACAAGATGCTTTATAGGATAAAGCAGGTATCGCGGAGTTGGAACATCTGTTTTGATGATTAGTCAAAGAGTTTGACATCATCAAAATAGTAGATGAACCTTGTATAAACAAAAAGGTAGTAGGGAGTATGGTGACTATCCTCGTAGAGTACGTGGGTAACATACTCTTGATAGGGAAGGAGTTTCCTATGCTACGCTCGATCAATCTCCGCTTATCATAATGATTCTCCATATAGGATCAAAGTGATACCTCCTAAATACTGGGCTTTGGATCTATGAGATGGATCTAATTGGATATTAGGATACTCACTAGTTGTAGTGAGATGGTATCAATCGATCCTGGGGAGAATCACTGGAAAGGTTCCAGGGTGATAAAGATGACTGAATGTCAGTCACAGGCATTGTCTTTACCCTCAGTAAAGGGACGGTATGTTGGAAGAGTTCCAAGCTAGATACCGTGGCATACTAGACGATAAAGGCTCGATACATCTCTACTAAAGATGCTACCAAAGAGGCAGTCTGGATGTATATACATTCATAAGATGAACTTTGTTCCTCCCATTGTGTGACAATGGAGTTGTGGCTTATGCCAAGGAACGCCGGTCCCATCAGTGATCCAGACATATTCTGAGGCAGTGTCACCTGATCGTGGAGATGGTTGATCTCCAGGGGATCGAGGTCAGGAGAGTAGACTCAGAGGACAACACGGCGGATCCACTCGCGAAGGCCTATTCCCAGAGAGAGACTTTTATGGGATGGTTAAGTATGAGATACTACAACCACTGCTGTCAGATGGCCCTAGTGCAAGTGGGAGATTGTTAGTTATATGTATGCCCTAGAGGCCATTACTGTACATTGGATGTATATTGTAGTGGATGCTGGGACATATATAGGGAGGACTTTCTTGCTCGACATGATAGTATGCTATCTGGTTGCTCTTTACCTTAACGTGTACATTGATTGTCTCTCTGTTACATGTTGGTAAAGCCCTTAGGATGTGTACTTGACTATCTGGACTATGATGAGGATCATACTAGTGGGGACATGGTAGTCCATAAGTACATCCTTCAAAGTCCCTAGTCGTAGGTGTATCGAGACGGGGCATCGATATACCAGAGTAGACTAGCGTATACCTTCTCGACCCATACAGATGGGCGATGGATGATCCCATATCCATTGGTGTTTGACATCAGAGATGATATACGGGTGCTCAGTGGAGCCTGGGTACACTGGACGGACTCGCCGAGAACTCCCAGATGGTATTATACCTTACGTCAGATGGCAGTTCTCTGGTGACACTGGTACAGAGTAGTCTGTTGACCCGAGATCGTCATAGAGTCTTGTGTGGTTCCCACTGTGCTTTGATTTCCACCTTACCACGTCCAAGAGGGTGTGCAAAACGGTGGTTTTTGGGTACAGTCCCGAATCACATGGAGGCAATGAGCGATAGGAGGGGATTCGTCTCTCCCGGTATAGGGAGTTGATGTTGCGCTGTGTTCGATTGGCTATAACCGGAAATCCCTGGCCAGGGTTGCTGAGATTTACTGGTAAGTGTTACCAGTAGTTTCTCGAACTGTTATAGACCTCATATCGACACGACTTATCGAGCTGTTGGGGTCTGACGTTTACCACCCTTAGGCAAGGTATGCGACATATCAGACGACGAGACCGGACTGTACGGTAAGTGTTACTGGTTGGATTCACAGGAGTGTGAGCGGGCTTGCTCGTCGATCTTCTGATCGCTCAATACCCGGATGGCCGTTACGTTTAGCAGACCGCTTGCGGCTTGTGGGTGTTTGATATGATCATCACCTGCTGCCGGCGTATTGACGAGTCTTTAGAGTCCTACACAGAGGTTTCCTGGCTCAAGCGAAACGAAATAGGAGCGCATATGAGATATGTGCGGGACCGAGAATAATGCGTGTATGTGATACCGTATTTCATTCTCGCGATGAATGTGTCGAATGGTTGTATGCGATATAACCTAGTTATCGAATCAAGGATTGATTCGATAAATCGATACATTGTATACTAGTCGGTTGTGTGCGACATGACCGGATCATTGAATCAAGTGTTGATTTAATGATTTAATGCATAATTATATATTTGATATATTACTTTGCATTAACTAGTATTGGTTCACTTTAAATGGATTTTCTCACTTGGATGTACAAGTTGTATATGTGATATGCTTTTTGTGCAAATGGTTGTATCATGTTTGATGATGCATGAATGCTAGGTTTTGTGTAAAGAGTTAAACCTTGGTTAAGTAAATGGTTAGGGTTTATATTTATTTATTCATTCTTTTATCTTTTTATTTATTGGAAAAGATAAAAGAATAATACAAAATGGTTGCTTTCAATGGAGAAGCTTGTTGAAGCTTCATGAAGGTTTTGACCAAAGTAACCATTTTGTCTTCTTCTCCTTAACCCTAACCATTCCTTTAACCTTGGTCAATTCTCTACACATAACTATAGTTAATATTATGATAAGTATTCTTTTTCTTTTCTATTCTAAATAACTTATCATAACATTTTCATCTTCTTCTTCTTCTTCTTCTTCTTCACATGAAGAAGCTTGCCTCCATCAATGGCAACTTGATGAAATGAGTGAGAAATCCAATTCTAAAGTGAACCCACCTCCTATTTCTTCATCCTCTACCTCTTGCCAAGTAGTATAGGGTGTTTTCTTCACAAGTTTCATGACTTGGTGAAGTGGGAGCTTGATCTTGCGATGCCTCGACGTAGATCATCTTCGGCACGAAGCCGACGACCTTGCCCGCCCATTTCTCCGATGAAGCCAACGCTAGAGCCCGGGATTCTATTTGGACAGCGAGGAGACTTCATTGCGGAGCTATGGAGGTGGAGGACCAGATCTACAAAGGTTGTATTTCCATTCTCTTAGTAAAGTAGTTTACTAGTTGCATCTTTCGCCTAGACATCTAGTTAACGATCCGAAGTCTAGGGTTTCTCGGCACCCCTAAAATTTGAAATTGGCATGGTTGATGCCTTGTGAGACCTCTTGAGAGTGCCTAGGAACCCTACAGTAGACTAGACGAATTAGGGGAAGAAGAAGATGCTGGGGTATCATTGGTGTCACTAACATCATCACATTGCTCACCCACTCGGTTATTCAGCACCTTTCCCGATCTCAACGCAGTAACGAAACTCACATTATAACTTTATGAGTGGCCAGGATTAGGTATAGGTTGAGATGGGAGTTTCCCTTTCTCTCTCGCACGTATTGCGGCGTTTAACTGTGCGAGTTGGTTTTCTATTGATTTAATACTCTCACCATGGGAGGCGGAGTCTTTCTTTATGGTATCAATAGAAGACTTCATTTCAGCCGACAATTGCATGGAATGTTTCATGAACAAATCCAAAGTTTGTGCAAGTGAAGAGTTGTCAGTACCGGCTACTTGTGGTGTAGAGGTGTTGGCCGGATTTTGAAAATTTTGGGACTGAAAGGGAAGCCGACTTTGTGGTTGTAGTTGCTGTGGAGGAGGTCTTTGATAATTGCTTTATTGGTTTTGGTTCCAAGCAAAGTTAGGATGATTCCTCCATCCTTGATTGTACGTGGAAGAATAAGGATCGTTTCTAGGTCGTTGCTGAAAAGCAGCATTAGTTTGAAACGATGCATTCATAGGACATTCTTCCGTTAAGTGTGAATGATCCGAACAGCAACCACAGATGGTCTTGGAAAGCGTGACCTGATTTAGGGAGACTGATGAAAGTTTGTTCTCAATAGTATCGAGTTTCTTCTGCATCGCTGCCATTTCGGCTTTTACTGCGATGGAAACATCGAGCTGGTGAATACCTCCCCTAAATGAAGGTGGTCTTACGCTTTCCCACTGCAAAGTGTGTTCAGTAAGGTCTTCCAGATATTTCCAAGCTTCCCCGTCGTCTTTAGACATGAAATTGCATTGACACATTATTTCAAGCATCTGCTTTGTCGCTGGATTAATGCCCTCATATATTATTCGACATAAATCCCATCTTTGTATTCCATGATGAGGACATTGGACAAGCAGATCCTTGAAACATTCAAAGCACTTCCAAAATGGTTCATTGGGAAGCTGGGTGAACTGGTTGATCTCGCTCCTAACACGGGCGGTCTTATGGTTTGGGTAAAACTTCTTAAGAAATGCTATGACGAATTCATCCCAATTAGTGATAGAGTGTGCAGCAGTATTATAAAGCCATTTTTCTGCCAAGTCGCACAGTGTGAATGGGAGAAGACGCAAGCGCATAACATCGACGGTCAACTGTGAAGTACCCATCATTGCGCATACGTTTTCAAATTTGGTGATGAAAACGTACGCGTCTTCCGACTCAAGCCCGTGAAATTTGGGCAGCAGATTGATGTAGTAGGGTTTAATTTCGAAATTATCCCCGTTAGCTGGTGGAAGAGATAGACAAGTGGGAAGAGGACCACGGATAGGATAACATCTCTCTTGGAGAGAGATGCACGGTGGATTCTGCGCACCTACGGGTGGTGGCAGCGTGGTGTTATATTCGGATGGAGTGCCGTCCATCTCGGTCGTGGTGTGTGGTGGGGGAAAAGAGGATGAAGAAGCACCGACTTCGGAGTCGATAGCAGGAACGCGGACAAGACGGGCACTAGGATCCCGTGTCCAGCCGAGCATGCACTAAGCGGGTTTAGTGCAAGTGGCAGCGTGTGTGTGATTTAAAATTGGTTTGTTTTGAAAAAAAAAGTGGGACTCAAGACAAATCACTCTAAAATGCACAAGCAACTCTAGAACTAAGATCACCTAGGTCCAGTCTCTAGACCGCTCCTAGACTTCCAAAGGACAAGCCGTAGGATCAATCCTCTACCGCCTCTGTACTACCCTTGTAGCCAGGTAAGTGCCAGGTAAGTAGGAAGGAACCACAGTAGTGGGCCTAATTAAAAACCAGTAGCCTTTGACACACTTGCCTAGACACTACAAAAGTAATACGGATAAGCGATAGATTACCCACGACCTTCCTCTGTCTTTATTGAGTGCGACAGTCCTTAGAGTCTGGTCTAGATATTTTTTAAATTAATGAAGGGTTGATCTAGATGCTCGGTTTGTGATTTGTGGGGCTTAGGAAGGGTGATGAAATCCCCACCTAATTTTGATTTGGTCTTTTCCCCTTAAAGTCCATATTAAAATATGCAAAACAAAACCAATCACAAAACTTTTGCAAAAAGATTTTTGAGCGGCGTTATTTTGCAAAGAATCCTGTAGAAAATAGATTTTATTGGATTTTAGAGGAGAGAGAAGGAATTGAGAAAGATACCAGAGAAGTGTGGAACCCTAGATCCCCTATTGCACCGCGCTTCCGCCGCAGATGCTCTCCTTTGCCGCGGTTCCGCCGTAGGAGAGAAGGATCTGTTGATGAAATTTTTTCTGTGCCCTTCTGTGCTCCTCTGGATCTCTAAGAATGTCTCTGTCTTCTGTTTTCCTTAATTCTGTGACTCCAGATCTCCTTGCAAAATTCACGCACAAATCGTTAAATATGAAATTTGCAGTTTTGTTTTAATTATGATATGTATCAAATAAAAATTCAACACAAATAGTAAGAATAAAAAATTACGCACGTATCCCCGGCAATGGCGCCATTTGATTGGTGCGAAAAAGTGTTTGTAGTAGTTAACCGCAATCAATAACGGTGTCACGTATAGCTAGACCGAGATGAGTACAGGTCGTCCTCTGGGAAACGTTGAATCTTTTACTCTTACTTTAGATGTGTTGAAAAAGAGAGGAGGGAAAAGGAATTTTGTGAATGGTTCTAGATCTACGTTAAGCACTAATATAGATCTAGATTATTTATGGATGTAGCTAATATAATAAGGGGGCTTGTAGGGTTCGTTAGGATTTAGTAGTTATGGATGATTAATTAAAATTTACTCTTTTTATCCTTTAATAGATTTAAAACTAGAACGACGGTGATGCGTGTAGATTAGGGTTTTTGGAGGAAAAAGGAATCACACTCTTAACCCTTATCTCGACACGGAACTCCGTTCATATCTAGCCTTTACCAAAACAATCATTAATCTAATCTCTAATCGCGGTCGAAACTAACAATGAATTGTTTGCGCGCCCGATTAGGATGTTAATGATTCTTTTGATAAAGTTCATAAACTTTATAGGACTTAAAAAGGGTTTAGGGATGTTCATCATCCATTAGCCTACCCTAATCCTACGAACCCTAACAAGCGGAGAATTACTCGTGCATGTTGGGAGAAAAAGATATGGAAAGAAATTGCATAATTAAACTACGAAGAAATAGAATAAGAAAAAGAAAGCTACCTTTATTAATCAACAATATTCATTACACTTGAATCCTTAGAAAATGATTACAATTTCTAGTTGCTTCTCGATCTCTTCTAAGGAGGTAGACGAACAGTTGATGACCAGCCTGGATACTTGAGCCGTATTGGACTTCGTGATCTCGTCGGTTTGATGCCTTCTAACTTTAGCCCTTGGTCCTTTATATAGCCCTCAAACAAGAAAAACTAGTTACCATATATGGTGACTTCCTAATATGGTGACTTTCCATGCCTGGATTCTGAGTCCCTGTCAGTATTGATTTTATGATTTTGGCAGATTTTTGATTCTGACATCTTGAACATCTTGATCTCTTGACCTGAGCTAAATCTTGCACAATATCTCTATGAATAATATTAGTTTATTTATTAAATTAGAGAGAGTATCTTAATCACTATATATGGTAATAAATCTTTAAGAAACTTGATTAAGAATATTTAATATGCTATGCACTTTATATGGTAATAAATCTTTAAGAAACATGATTAAGAATATTTGATATGCTATGCATCTTTTAATTACTAAAATATTATGCATATATTTTGAAATATTATTCTAACAATTTGTATGATATTATATCTTTTAAAAATTGTGATTAGAATATTTGATATGATATGCATATTTTCAATTACCAAAATATTATATAAATATAAAATGCCTATATTTTCCTTCATAATATTAATTATAATATATAAACATATGGCAAATAGTATTTTGCATATAAATCCAAATATGTTTAATATTTATAATAAACACCTTTTATTATTTAAGAAATGTAAGGAAAATACTTATACCAAAATGCAATATTTTCAACTAAACAGCAGTGGATTTGAACTCTGGTGGCTTGGTTCAGCAGTGCAAGGTGTTACCAATGAGCTACATGCTCCTTCTTGTAATTATTGTGTGAAATAAATACTTAAAGTGGTAACAGCAACATTAAATACCCTAAGTATACTTCAAATTTAAATCAAATTTATGTACATTAAAAATGGAGTTATTACAGTCTACCCTCCTTACAAAAATTTCGTCCTCGAAATTTACAATTTTTATTTGAGGACTAGTTTACAAAGATGTGAGGATATCTTGCACGCATTTCATCTTCCCTTTCCCAAGTGGACTCTCCTGGAGTGTCTTTCCTCCACATCATTCGAACCAAGTTAACTTCCTTGTTCCGAAGTGTCTTCACTTTCCTATCCAGGATCTCCACAGGCTGTTACTCACAAGACAAGTTGGGCTGTATAGTGAGCTCGGAATGATCAAGAACATGGCTGGGGTCATTCACATACCTTCTGAGTTGGGATATGTGGAACACATTATGCACTCCTTCCAATGAAGGTGGAAGCGCTAAGCGATATGCCACTTCACCGACTCTTCGAGTATGTCGAACGGTCCAATGTATCTCGGACTTAATTTACCACGTCTTCCAAATTGGATCACTCCGCGATTCGGAGATATCTTCAAGAATACGTGATCTCCTGGCTGGAACTCCAAGTCTCGTCTCTTTGCATCAGCCCAGTGCTTCTGTCGATCTTGGGCTATGCGCATCCTTTCCCTGATAGTACGAACCACATCAACGGTCGCTACTATCATCTCTGGTCCAAGAAGTTCCCTATCTCCGATGTCGTCCCAACTTAATGGTGACTGACACTTCCTTCCATACAATGCTGCAAAAGGTGCCATTCCTATGCTTGCTTGGTAGCTGTTATTGTACGCGAACTCCACAAGATGCAGGTGATCTTCCCATGATCCTTTGAAGTCTAACATACATGCTCTGAGCATATCCTCCAAGATCTGAATAGTTCGCTCAGACTGACCATCTGTTTGTGGATGATAAGCCGTACTGAAGTTGAGACTTGTTCCCAAGCTTGCTTGCAGACTTTGCCAAAATTGCGATCGGAATCTGGTGTCACGATCGGAGACAATGAAGACCGGTACTCCATGAAGTCTCACAATTTCCTGTATGAGTTCATGGGTATCAGAGATAGTATATTATGAAGAGTTTAAATTTTTAAGTAGATTATTACCTCCATGTACTTCTTTGCTAGTGCCTCAGTTGATTGGCCAACTCGAAATGGGATGAAGTGAGCCGACTTTGTGAGTCGATCCACAATGACCCATATGGCATCGTTACCCTTTGTGCTGCGAGGGAGAGCAGTCACAAAATCCATCGTGATGTGTTGCCACTTCCATTCTGGGATTGGTAACGGTTGAAGTAGTCCAGCTGTCTTGTGATGTTCAGCCTTTACTTGCCGACACACCAAGTATTTTGCGACGCTTCTGGCTACTTCACGCTTCATTCCATGCCACCAATAATTCTGACGTAGATCTTTGTACATTTTGGTACCTCCAGGATGTACTGAGTAGGGAGAGCCGTTAGCTTCTTTCATTAACTCTTCCCGAACAGGACCTTTTGGTACACACAATCTGCTGCCGTATCTCAAAGATCCGTTTTCATGGATGATGAAGTCTGTTCCGAGTCTATTCTCCACTTGTTCTCTGATCTTTTGCAACTTAGCATCACTTGCTTGAGCTGCCTTGATCTGATTGAAAATGGTTGATTGAACTTGTAAATTCATCAAACTTGAAGCATTACCTGGCATGACTACTTCAATCTCCAGCTGATGCAATTCTTGTTGAAGCTTCCACTGAGCGGTGATATTCATTGCTAATGGTTGGCGACTAAGTGCATCAGGTACCACATTCACCTTCCCTGGGTAATATTGCAAGTTGATATCAAAGTCCGCCATGAGTTCTAACCATCTTCTCTGCCGCATATTCAACTCCTTCTAAGTAAACACGTACTTCAAACTTTTATGATCTGTGTAGATGTTCACTCGTTCACCAAGTAGATAATGGCGCCAAATCTTGAGAGCAAAGATGACAGCTGCCAACTCCAGGTCATGCGTCGGATAATTGCGCTCATGAGTCTTCAGTTGTCTTGAAGCATAAGCCACAACCTTACCGTGCCGATGTAGAACACATCCTAATCCCTTACCGGATGCATCACAATGCACTTCGAATCCTCCAGATTGATCCGGTATTACGAGAATAGGTGCCGATGTCAACCTTGACATGAGTTCTACGAAAACTTGTTCGCATGCTTCTGACCATACAAATTCTTCATTTTTACGTGTGAGCTTGGTCAGGGGTGTTGCTATCTTCGAAAATCCTTCAATGAACCCAAGAAACTTCGAATGTCCTTCACTGACTTTGGTGTAGGCCATTCGCTAACTGTTGAAACTTTTGCTGGATCCACAGAAATTCCTTCTCCTGATACGATATGTCCAAGAAAACCAACTTGCTTTAACCAAAACTCGCACTTGCTGTACTTGGCATAAAGCTTATGTTGTCGAAGAGTTTCCAGGATAATTCGTAGGTGCTCTGCATGCTCTTTCCGACTCTTAGAATACACCAGGATGTAGTCGATGAAGATGACAACAAATCTGTCTAAGTACTCCCGGAAAACTTGATTCATTAGGTTCATGAATATTGCTGGTGCATTGGTCACTCCAAATGGCATCACTAGAAATTCGTAATGTCCATAGCGAGTTCTGAAAGCTGTTTTGTGAATATCAGCTTTCTTGACCTTCACCTGATGATAACCTGAACGAAGATCCAATTTAGAGAACACACAAGATCCACTTAGCTGATCGAATAAATCATCGATGCGCGGGAGTGGATACTTGTTCTTTATAGTGACTTCGTTCAAGGCTCTATAATCGATACACATTCTGTATGAACCTTCTTTCTTCTTCACAAGTAGTACAGGTGCTCCCCAACTTGAAGTGATGGAACGGATCCATCCTTTCGCCAATAATTCGTCCAACTGTGTTCAGACTTCCTTCAAACCTTCCGGACTTAATCTATAAGGTGCTTTGATCACTGGTTGTGCTCCCAGTACTAAATCAATACTGAATTCAAGAGCTCGATCGGGAGGCAGACCTGATATATCGTCAGGAAATACATCGCCGAACTCTCAAACTACCTCTGGTCTTGATTCTTCCTCCGCTTGAGCTGCTGTAACTACTGCTTCTTTTGGCTTCGCTTTATAGGTACTTGGCTCCAGGGTGCGGTCTCCGCTTTTGAAATAGAAGACCGGATGGTCTGGAATCTCGAATACTACCCTCCTTTGACGACAGTCGATGGTAGCATAAAAAGTTCTAAGCCAGTCCATACCTAGAACCACATCGAAGTTCGGTATGTCCAGTACTTTGAAGTCAGCATAAAACTCTCTGCTGCAGACGACGACTAGACACAAGTTGTATCCCATGGTTGCCTTTAGAACGCCATTTCCTGAACTGACATTCCAGCTGGATACAAGCGGTGAGACTGGAATCGCATGGGTTCGGACAAACCGTTGCGACATAAAGCAGTGAGATGCTCCAGTATCAAACAATGCTAGTGCAGGTAGTGAGGCTACTAAGATTGTACCTAAGGTATGTAGGATATGTTTTAGGTATAGGGAAAAGTATGTAAATAAGTAGCAAGATTGAAAAGAAAGGTTTGAGAAGAAAAGTTTACCAGTGATGACTTGGCCAGTGGCCTCAGCTTCTTCCACTGACATAGTGAAAGCCTGGCGCCTTGGTACATTCCTCCTGGCCTGAGGAGCATTCCTCGGTACGTTCCTTTGAGCTTGATGGAACTGACGAGGAGGTGGTGCAGCTTATGGTCCTCTGGGTGGTGTAGGTAGTGCAAGTCTTGGAGCAGGTGCTTGGATGGCTGGGCGCTGTGGGTAATTGTTTGCTTGCCTGGGTGCAGCAATTGGATTTTGTTTATGAGGACAGGACCAAATACCATGAGCAGCTGAGCCGCAGATCAAGCAAAGGTTGTTCGCACGCCGGCAATCTTTCGCCAGATGCTCATTTCTCTTGCAGTAGTTACAAAAGGCCGGGCCGGGCCGGTTGATTGGTGCTCCTGGACGTCTCAGCAAAAAAGGTGGTCTGGACGTGGCTCCTCCTACCATCTGGTTGGCAGGGCGTTTAACTCCTGCAGACTGAGGTCTGCCCCTTACTT
Source organism: Agapanthus africanus (assembly GCA_030015575.1). Lineage (NCBI taxonomy): Eukaryota > Viridiplantae > Streptophyta > Magnoliopsida > Asparagales > Amaryllidaceae > Agapanthus > Agapanthus africanus. The sequence goes on along the minus strand of JASDDO010000001.1, from coordinate 113,124,175 downwards.
TTATCACTGCCTCATAACTGCGGGCAGCTTCCAGAGCATCCTCATGAGTCAGAAATTTCCCTGTGGCTAGTGCAGCCTGAATTTCTGTGTCCAAACCTTGTTGAAAGCGACGGGCTCTGATATCATCCGTCGGTATCAAGTGCGACGCGAATCTGTTTAAAGGATTTTGTTAGCTGTGTATTATGCGATATTTAAAAATTTGAAATACTGTGACATATCTTACCGACTTAGCATGGTGAATTCAGCGTCATACTCATCTACTGACTTGTCCCACATTGAACCTTGTTGTAGATGAATGAACTGTTGTTCCATGGCAAACCTGGTAGTCACAGGGAAGTAATTCGCGTCGAGCTTCTCACGAAAAGTCTTCCATTCAATAGGCTGTACAAGACGGCTTTCTTCCGCCTTCCATCAGTTGCGAGCATTGTCCATGAGCTGCAGTTTCGCCACACGGACCCAAGCTATGTCTGGAAATTGTGCTGCCGCCAGATCATCCTCTATGCTTTGTGCCCATTCCTCAGCTTCAAGAGGGCTTCCCTTTCCGGAGAATTGCTTGGGATGTAAAGCCCTGAATTGCTTTACCCCAGGTGCGTCAGTATCGGGACGGTTCATGAGTTGTTGCTGTCCCTCAAGGAGGCTGCGGACCGCCTCGAGTAAAACCGTTTGCTCGGTGGGTGGCGCAGGAACAGCAGGTGTGAGAGGTAGTAGTGGAGGTGTGTTGTTGACATTGGTACTGGTGTTGTTCGGGGAATCCATAACCTTAAAGAAAAATTTGGGTTAGGACAGATTCAAAGAATAAGAAATGATAGGATTCAAGGAACATGATTGTAAAGAATGTTTTAGTTGCTGGTTCTTGTGTTATATTGCTTAGGTTGTTCACGCAGAATAGAACTGCATAGTATGGTTCTATAAAGCTCTGACCTGCATGGGCCACCAACAAAACTTGTCACGCCCCGCTTCCCGGTATACGGTGAAGGGGACGGGACTGGTCCGCTACATATTTACTCTGAAGTAAATACGCTAAGCGTATCTAAGCAATATAAAAATAAATACACAAGAGACAAGATATAATAAAAACAACAACTTTTATTTATTAACATTCTTTTGTACAATGCATGAAAAGAAAATACAACTGAAATAAAATCGATGCCTAAACAATGGTATAACAGGAAATGAAAAGTACTGAATGAAAAATGTACAATGAAACTAGAGCTCTGGTTCTTCAGCAAACTGATCCAAGTCTTCTGCAGATGGCTCGATCTATGCTGTGTCCAAATCACCTGACGACATTCAAAAAATAAAGAAATAGAATGTCGTCAGCGTCGGTAAGTCCCAAAGATAAGAGAAAAGTAGAATAGACAGAATAAGGAGGTATCTTTTTAGTGTTATATTAGCTTGTTGTAATATTGTATTAACACTGTTGTTTGTAGCTTGGTACAGAAGAATGCCAGTGTATACGAGAGGAGTCTCTATATGCTAGAGACTAGAGGCACGTATAGTATAAGGAAACCGTTTATGCCACGGTACAACAGCAACTGGATTCATGTTAGGTGTATTAAGTCTTACAATCTCGTGCCACTTTTAACACCTTCCGTACCAATCTACCCCTTAACCCCGCGATGTCTTGTTTGTATTGTTTGTCTTGTAAATTGTATTGATTGTATAATTGATTGACTAACCGAAACCATGATATCAGTAAACGGATGTAACCACAGAAACATGTAAATGGAATAACTGGAGAACCATGTAAATGGAATATATATCCACGGTTCGGTTCAGTCAAGCTGTATAGATTGATAATTGGATTCGTGGATTCATGTTGCATTGTAATATTGAAGATTATAGAATTGTGGATTGTAGACTGTTGATCATGTTCAAGTCGGATTATACTGAGACTCAAACCGAGTCAGACAATTAGCAAGGTAAATTGAAGTCCTGATTGTTTTTATTAATTTGTCTACCTTAGATAGGCAAGCGCCCACTTCTCCTGCTCCCTGGGGCTCGAGAGATTAGTTCTGCTTAAACCTATGTTTGCTAGGGTCCTTAGGGTAATTTATAGAACTTGGGGGGTTTTTATGTAAAAATACCTTTATATACTTTTCAAAATGCACCCCAAGTATTTATTATTCGTCTTTAGAGTTGTAATGAATGTAGATTTTATATTGTGATATTTCTAGTGAAAATATCCTAATTTCATAAATAAAGGTATTTATTTGTAATATTGATTTGTGTGGAATTTATGGTATTTTAGTGTAAAATTAATTCTTGTGATTTTTAGAAAAATGTGGAATATTTATATCATAAAAAAATAGGTATTTTAATAATAAATATACATATATTTATACAAAAATAATTTTAATATATTTTTTTCTAAAATTCTCATTTTCTTAAGATGTCGTATTTTAAATATTTCGAGACCGAATGCTCCTTGCGGAGGTCTGAATCTCGCACTACTAAGCCTGAGGATGTGTGATAATCCGCACCATCCCGAACGGGTTCCCCAAAATGGGTTGTATCAGCGCTTTACAAAGATTGTAAAATACTAAATCCTTTAGAAAACGGTTTTATGAAGTAAATGGTATTTATTTGTAAAGATGTCAATTTTCCGTATTCTATGTTTTAGGGTCTCCTAAGTCAACTAGACTATTTCTAACTGGTCCAAATGACAAGTTGTGAGATGCCTCAAATCGCCTCTTCACCGCCAATTGTGGCCAGGTAAGTACAAGTGAAGAAAGGAGGGATCCGCTCACGAATCACCGTGAGACGGGCCTTTTAAAGTTACCTTTCTCACTTGTCTAGCCTAGACACCACAAAGTCAGGTTTAGATAAACTACCGATGTCCACAACTTATCGTATTTTCATAATAAGTGGTATTTATTTAAAAGGTGTATCAATACTAAATCTTTTAGTAATGGTTTTATTAAGTTAAGGGTATTTAAATGAAAATATTGTTTTCTCGTGTTATAAGTTTTTGATGGTATCGTGTTAAGTTATTTATGAGTGTGTGAGGAGGTAGGTCGTTACCTCGTGATTCACTTAAGGTATAGCAAGGTTAATGAGATTAAATGTGGAATCGAAACATTGTGGTATTTAAGTGAAAAAATACGATAAATTGAAATAGCTATCATTTCATGTGATGAAACTTGATCAAATTGTTTGATTAGTGTTTAATAGTCAAAATGAGGAAGTTTAAGAATGATTGTAGTAGTGAGAAGTGGAGTTTATAAGAAAACCGAATCGGAAATCGGATTTGTGCCGATTCCGTCGGGTTTTGTAATTTCGTATTTTTAGAATAGGAAAGAGAGATAGAAAAGGGACTTACGGGTTTTAGATTACACAATAGAGTGAGAGGGAAGTAGAAGGATCGCCGATGTGTTGCGTCGTCGCCGGTAGTTCCTAAAACGATCGCCGGAAGTTCCGCCGGGAATTCGTCGGAGCTTCGCCTCGAGCTTGTTTTCAAAGTACACAAGTTTTATTGGAATTTTGAGAGAGTGGGCTCGGAATTTTTGGGTGAGAGGGTAGAGAGTAGGGGGTGTATTTATAGGGTAGGCTAGGGTTAGGGTAGATGAAGTGTTTTTAAATAAAAAATTATAAAAAATGTAGGAAATTCATTAAAAATTGTAGTAAATGGGGTATATTTAACTCTCTGGAACCGATCCATTTATTTGGAGTGTGCAGGGGAGTTTAGAATGCCAAGAGACACATTTCATCAGTTGACGACTCACCGGAATCGGCAACTCCTGCCGACGGAGGCGGGCCGAGTCGGCCGGTCCGCCGGCCGAGTTGGCCAATCCGGGCCGAGTTCGACGGTCGGGAGGTGGGGGGTCTCGTGAGGTAGTCACTGGTGCTTTTAGTTTTTCAGGTTCAGTTCAAATTTTGGGAGTTATTTTGTGTGGACTGTTGAGCTTCTAAAGAAATTAAAACAAAATAATATAAAAAATAATGTGGGGCAGGGGATTTGAACTCTGGTGGCTTGGTTCTGCAGTGCAAGGTGTTACCAATGAGCTACAAGCTCCTTCTTGTAATTATTGTGTGAAATAAATACTTAAAGTGGTAACAGCAACATTAAATACCCCAAGTATACTTCAAATTTAAATCAAATTTATGTACACTAAAAATGGAGTTGTTACATGTGGGATATCCAAAGAATTCTTATAGATATCTATTCTACCACAAGGAGAAACAAAAGGTGTTTGTTTCTCAATATGCCATGTTTTTGGAAAAAGTGTTTTTTACAAATGATACAGATGTCAGTGTGGTAGATCTAGAAGAGGTTCTAGAAACACAAACTACAAATGACGACTTGGTTGAACCGGCTGTTGCAACAGAAACTGAGGAACCTCGGCCACTCCGTAGGTCTGGTAGGACTTTTCGCCCACCGGAGAGGTACTACGGTTTCCTCCATGATGGTGACAGAGAAGACTGCATCATGGACGATGATGATCCTACCAGCTTTCAGCAAGCTATCACGAGTGGAGACTCTGTGAAGTGGCTGTATGCCATGAGATCCGAAATGGAGTCTATGTACACCAACAAAGTATGGACTTTGGACGTTGTACCCCCTGGGGTAAAACCCGTAGGGTGCAAATGGATCTTTAAAAGAAAGATTGGTGTAGATGGGCAGGTAGAGAACTATAAGGCAAGACTTGTGGTGAAGGGTTTTCGTCAACGACCAGGTTTGGACTATGACGAAACTTTTTCTCCCGTAGCCATGCTTAAATCCATTCGAATCCTACTTGCTATCGTTGCTCACTATGACTATGAAATCTGGTAGATGGACGTTAAAACGGCATTTCTAAATGGAGATTTAGAAGAATGTGTTTCTATGGATCAGCCAGAGGGCTTCATTGACAATGGGAGCAACGGGAAAGCATGTAGACTGCTTAAATCCATTTATGGATTAAAGCAGGCATCACGGAGTTGGAACATCTGTTTCGATGATGTTATCAAAGAGTTTGATTTCATCAAAAATTCAGATGAACCTTGTGTTTATAAGAAGGCTGTAGGGAGAGCTGTCGCATTCCTCGTATTGTACGTGGATGTCATTCTTCTGATAAGAAATGATATTCCTATGCTACAGTCGGTCAAATCTTTCTTATCACTAAGGTTCTCCATGAAGGACCTGGGTGATGCCACATACATTCTGGGCATTAGGATCAATAGGGATAGATCCAAGAGGTTGTTGGGATTGTCCCAAACCAGGTACATCAACACCATCCTAAAAAGGTTTAGTATGGAAGATTCCAAGCGGGGTGCCTTACCCTCTTGCCATGGGGTCACTGTCTCTAACGACTCTTGCCCAAAGATCGATGAAGAGAGAGCTCGCATGAGCATTATACCCTATGCTTCGGCAGTAGGATCTATAATGTATGCGATGTTATGTACACACCCAGATGTAGCTTATGCACTTAGTGTAGTAAGCAGGTATCAATCCAACCCAGGGGAGAATCACCGGATAGCTGTGAAGAACATTCTTAAGTACTTGCGAAGGACCAAAGAATTGTTCTTGGTGTATGGTAATGGAGATCTCCAAATGAAGGCCTTTACCGATTCGAGCTTCCAGAGTGATAAGGACGACAGCAAGTCTATCTCTGGGTTTGTATTTACCCTCAATAGAGGGGCGGTAAGTTGGAAGAGTTCCAAATAGGATACCGTTGCAGACTCTACGATGGAGGCTGAGTACATTGCTGCGAATGATGCCGCCAAGGAAGCCGTCTAGATGAGGAAGTTCGTCTCGGAGCTAGGAGTAGTTCCAACCATTATTGATCCAATACCATTGTATTATGATAATAATGGGGCTATGGCGTTAGCCAAGGAGTCCAGGTCCCATCAGCGGTCCAGACACATCCTGAGGCATTTTCATTTGATCCGGGAGATCGTAGATCACCGCGAGATCGAGATTAGGAGAGTAGACACAAAGAATAACACTGCGGATCCACTCACCAAGGCCCTCCCTCAGCCGCAGCATGAGCGACTTGTTGAGATGTTGGGTATGCGATATGCCAATAACTGGCCTTAGTGCAAGTGGGAGATTGTTGGATATATGTATGCCCTAGAGGCCATTATATGATAGTGGATTTATTTATACATGTATATATATTCAGTGTACATTCTTGCTCGATATGATAGTATGTTATCTAGTTCTTCTTTATCTGACATGTTGACTTGATCATGCTTTTATTCATTCATACATGTTGATAAAGCCCTGAGGATATTTGCTTGACTACTGTGATTATGATGGAGATCATACTAGTGGGACGTCTGTAGTTTATAAGCATATCCTGAAATATCCCTAGTCGTAGGTATATCGAGATGGGGCATCGATATACCAGAGTAGACTAGCGTATATGATACTAGACCCATATGATGGGCGATGGATGATCCCACATCCATTGATGTTTGACATCGAGATCGTATACGGGTGCTCAGTGGAGACTGGGTACACTGGACGGACTCGCCGAGAACTCCTATATGGTATTATATCTATTGCCGGATAGCAGTTCTCAGGTGACACTGGTACAGGTTAGTCTGTAGACCCGAGATCGTCATAGAGTCTTGTGTGTTCTCCCACTGTACTTTGATTACCACCCTACCACGGCTCTACTGAGTCGTGCAAACAGGTGGCTTTTGGGTATAGTCCCGAGACACACGAAGGTGATGAGTGATAGGAGGAGTTTCATCTCTCCCGGTATTGGGAGTCGATGCTGTGCTGTGCTGTGCTCGATTGGCTATATCAGCAAGTCCCTGGCCAGGGCTGTTGAGATTTACTGATAAGTGTTATCAGTAGTTTCTCGATCTGTTATAGACCATTCATCGGCATGACTTATTGAGTTATTGGGGTCGACGTTACCATCCCTAGACTCGATATGCAGCATATCTGACGAAGAGACCAGACTGTACGGTAGTGTTGCCGGTTGGCTCGACGGGAGTTGTGACAGGTTCGCTTGTTTTCTTCTGATCGCTCAATACCCGGGTGGCCGTTATGTTTAGCTGACCTCTTGCGGGTTGGGGGTGCTTGATATGATCATTACCTACTGCCGGCGTATTGACGAGTCTTAGAGTCCCACAATGGAGTTACCTAGTCCTGGAGAATCGATGTGGTGTGCATATGGGATATGCGCGGGGACCCGATTAAATGCGCGTATGAGATACCGTGTATTAATCGGGCGGTTTGCTATTGGTCAGGTCGTATATGATATGACCGGTTTACTAAATCAAGTATTGATTTATCATTAACCATTAGCTTTTTCACTTTAAACCCTTCTTGTCTTTTGTTGTATGCATGCATGTATGCATTTATTCTCATTGATGCACATATGGATGTGCATGCACACATACATGCATACATAATTCTATCATGGTTGTTGATGTTGGAGATAGTGCCCTCATAGTCAATTATTGGATCGCAGGTACGTGATTGCAATGATTGCGGAGGACCTATACCGGTAAGACAGTCTTACTCGAGATGATAGTTTGCTATCTGGTTTGCCTTTATCAGTCGTGTACATGTTCAGGTGACTGATTACATGTTACACTTTGATAGAGCCCTTAGGATCTTGCTTTACTACCAACTGTATGATGGCGATCGTATACGTGAGAGTTGGGTAGTTTATATGCATATCCTCAATTGTGGTCCCTAGTCGTGGGAGTTTCGAGACAGGGCATCGATACTCCGGAGTAGACTAGTGTATACAGTCGAGACCCCGACGAGGGGCGGTGGCCGGTCTCACAAGCCACTGGTGTCAGTTGGGTCACCTAAGATGTATACAGGTGCTCATTGGGTTATGAGTATACCGGACAGGACTCGCCGGGAATCTGCTAGTTAGTACTATACCTATCGTCAGATAGCAGTTCCCTGGTGACATGTGTACAGGTTAGTTCGTCGACCTGAGGTCGTCATTTGTCTCGTGTGAGTTTCCACTGTGCTTTGATTTCTACCCTACCACAGCTCAAAGGAGTCATGCAAACAGGTAGCTTTTGGGTACAGTCCCGAGCCATATGGAGGCACGTGAGCGGATCGGCAGGGGATTCGTCTCTCCCGGTATTGGGGGCGAGGTCGTGCTGTGTCTAGGAGAGCCATTACACATAGTCCATGGCCATGGTAGGAGATTTACTGGTAGGTACTCCAGTAGTATCTCAGGGTGTTATTGGGCTACACTCCAACACGACTTATACTGCTATTGGGGGTCTGACGTTTCTAGCCCCCTAGGTAGATATGCGATACTCATTGACGAACGGACCGGACTGTATATACATTGTCACTGTTAGGCTCAGTAGGGTTTCTGGATGAGTTCGCTCATCAGCCTCCCTTGAGGTCAGTCCATGGGCAGCCGTTACGCATAGCTAGTGCCGCTGACGGTTTGTGGTTAAACCCACTGCCAGGGTACTGACGAGTCATTAGAGTCCCCCACAGACAGTTTCCCAAGTTCGGGCGAAACGTTGTAGAGGCCGTATGGTTTTATGGCAGGGTTCGGAAAATGCACGTGCGTTTACGCACGTGTTATTTTTCGGGCAGATGATACTGGTCGGCTTTGGTTTAAGCCGGATCCGAGTATTATATTAAGTAGATATAATATCTTTGTCTCAGTTGCATTTGTATTCGGTCGTAATACAAATGCGGGTATATTCATACAGTTACGGGGTTATCCTGAAAGTCGTTTCAGGATCACTTTTGGAAGTTGCCAGTTTCCAGTTTTCTATCAGCCGTCTTTCAACATTCGGTTAAAGACGGATTTATCTTTTCTTGGTTGAGGGTGAGTCATGCTTCTAGAAGGTTCTAGAAGTTTCTAGAATGAGGTGACAAGGATAATGACTCATGCTTTGATTTCTAAACATTCTTGTTTTCCTTAAGATATTCTTTTGTGTTCACATTATGATATTTTGCTTAAGGTTACTCTCCCCTCTCCTACACTCACCCCCCCACTTCTATAAGTGGCCGGCCCCCCTCCTCTCTCTCACACACTTGGTGTTTTCATTTGTGAAAAAGATATGATAGATTTTGGGGTGTATGGAATTTCACAGTTCATTTCATTCCATCACCCAATTCCCACGGCAACTTCATTAACCAATCGTCCACGGACTTGGACGAAGCGAGACAAAGTCATCTACTCATTCTCTACATCATTCTTGGTCGTCTCTTTTAGCAAACTTGACGACCGAGTTGCCTCGAGTCAGAGGCGGGAGCCCGTTTAAAGAATCGGTGATGTGGTGCCACCTGGACGAGCAGATCGGAGATCGAAGAGATCGGAGCAGCCGCAACGGAGCGTGGGATGATGGTTAAAGAACGAAGGACTCAGATCGTTCGGTATAACCTTTCTACACTCTTTACAGTTTGTTAGTTTAGCAATAATGGAAGATCCGGGTTAAAGTATACGATAGCGCCAGATAAAAGTTTTTTGTTCCGCATTTGGCGTCTGTAGACGGCCGGGGCGCTAGCGTAGACTTACAGTGGTATCAGAGCCTCACCATTTTGCTATACTAACTTGTGCTAACGCGTTTAAAACATCGATCGAACCGGATATCGAAAATCGCAATTTCTAGTATTAAAGTTTCTGTTAATTTTCAAACTGGTCCAAATGGCATTTTGACCATACCAGAAAATCAAGCAGGTTTTTTTAGGAATACTGGAGAAATTCGACCAAGTGATTCCAGTGTTCCACCGAGGATCCGCGGCCCAAGCAGTTGTCTTGGCCGCGGATCCGCCGCAGGAAAGTGACGTCACTCAGCCAACTTTCTACAGTGCATTCTATGTTGGAAATTGGGATTTTTGGTATATATATTTTGGGCCCAGATTTTATTACTGTTCAACAGATTTGCGTGGGGCCCACTTTATGATATTTTGTCGATCTAAATTTAAACATGTTAGTTTACAGTGCTTACATTATATCTCCGACCGGGAATGTCATTTGATCGGTAAACCGCGTCTGATTGCTATAGTTCTTTTAGACGGGTTTGCGAACGTGACATTCGCGTTGATGTTCTGTGTTGTGCTGTGATGTTGCGGATTTGTCGTGGTGGATAGCAGTGTGCAATGGTAGTACAGTTTGAGTTTGTTTGTACATTTGATATTGCGGGGCGAGCGTCCAACTTGTGGACTGCCGTCACTGCCTGTTGTATAATATTCTTTTGGGGCACGACCAGGTTGCGGTCGATGTACCTGTTGTACTATTTTTCATTACTGTACTAGGTTTTACCCCGCGACGGAGTGCACGGATATTCGGGTTCTGGAGGGCAACGGGTCCGCATCTCATGTCTTTGAGAAGCAGAGGGGCCCCACTCTAAAATTGGCAGACTATTCGCCGCACTCGTAGGGGGTACAGGTTGACCCAAGGAGGGGTGCTCAACTTACCGGATTCCGTGAAGTGCCGGGTGTTCCATTCACTATGCTGTGGGGGACTACCTCGCTTCAGGTTTTGGCGGGTAACTTGCCGCACCCGTAGGGGTCTAGGTTTCATTGCACAGGCTATCCACACGACAGGGGAACGTCGAGTTTCAGCAGCGGCTCTGTGAAACCCGGGGATCCCAGATTATCTGTATTGTTCTGTGATGCTTATTACTTTTCTGTAATATTGCATATTATCACGCCTGGAGCGATTATTGTATATTGGTTTATATACTATTAGATATTGTATATGTTTTACACCCGCGCTAGTCCAGTCCCCGCTCTGTCGTTAGTTAAGTAACCTAACGGGTGATGACGGGACCCAGTGACGAATGCGGATGGCATATACGTACATTTTATTTTCGTTCTTTTCTGGTGTGATTGATTGATGGGACTGCGTTGATTCTGATCAATGCAAAGTAAAACAAACCTGTTTGATGTTGTTGGAACAAATTTAAAAGGTGTTATTGCAAAGACGTTTCCTTTTGTTTTGCATAGAGATATTCGGTTGGAATATCCTGCACCTCATTCGACGGGGCAAGGGCCGATATCCCTTCACCGGGACTGACCCCTTGGGCAGAAGTTTGCGTCAGGGTAATAACTTCACTATAGCCGATTACATGTTGCTTTGCATAGCGGTATTCAGTGGAATATCCTGCACCTCATTCCACGAGGAAAGAGCCGAGATCCCTTCACCGGGAGTGACCTCTTTAGCAAAGGTTTTCGCCACTATATTTTAAAAAAGCTATCAGGTTCCTTCAACGAGATCAAGTTCATTACGCTAAAGGTTTTTCGCCAAAAACCAGCCGTAGCCCTCCGTCGTTTCTTATGGATGGTCAGTAATATTCAAGCTATGTTTGTTGGCTTTCGTCAAGGCATAGTGTTTGGTAGTTGCTGGGGTATTCATTTGTTGCATAGATAGATGTGTTGGTTTGGGACAGTCGTATTACCTTGTTGGCTTTCGTCAAGGGTATGTACGGGTGGGTTCAAATTAACAAGATAATGACGGGCAGAACTTGACATGTGACTTATGATTTGTTGACTTTCGCCAAGGTCATAAGAACATGCGGTAAAAATCATATCGGGAGTTTCTAAAGAAACTGAAACTTGCCAGGCATGCGCATACCTTCTGGAGTGTGATAACGCGAGTGGATTCCGTCACGTTATCATGCGATGAGAGTTGGATCCCGATTCCCACTGATGAGTTGGTTTACTCTTCGGGTGATCCCGATTGATTCTTCTTTTAGGTTTGGAGGAGAATTTGACAGGACAGTAGGAGGTTTCCGGATTAGATAAAGTAATGACCATTCTGATCTAGGTTAGAGTGCACGCAGAGTGTTTCTTTTCTCTCTCTCTTTGGCAGCGACCTTTGACCGACCCTAGACTATGACTCAGTGACCAGGTTGACCGAACCTTCTTAAAATACTGGCTTTTGGATTGTCTGTGTTGCATAAGTCATTGCCACTCCTTCTTTTACCCTTTGAATTTCTCAGAACACCCGTATTACTACGGACATCCACTTCCATTGGATAGATCCATCGTATGGTTATATACGAACTCGAAGGGACTTCTTCGAGGATGGATCCAGGTTCAGGAGAAATAGAATTGGTTTATTCAGTTGTCTTTTATTATCACCTTCTCTCAGGTTGCGAGAGCTCCTTGGTTTAGGAGAGTACACATATTACGCTTATTGGATAGTCTTATTCCAAACCATAGGCAGGTGCCGAAAGGTAGGGAATGAAGAAAACCATTTAGCCTAACGATGGTGTACAGAAGGTAACGACTAAAGACAAAATAAACGGATTAGAAAGAGGGCAAAGTAAATTGCGACTGATATCATTCACGACCAAAACCGCGTACTTCATCGCCACTCCTATTTCACCTTTAAAGGAATAAGGTATTATTCAGTTTTCTTTTATCATCACCTTCTCTCGAGATGCGAGTGCTCCTTGGTTTAGGAGGGTACACCTATTATGCTTACTGGATAGTCTTCTTCCAAACCATAGGCTGGTGCCGAACGGTAGGGAAGGAAGAAAACCATTTAGCCTAACGATGGTGTACAGAAGGTAACGACTAAAGACAAATAAAGGGATTTGGAGAGATAGCAATAAAATATACGGTTGAAGTCATGAATTGGATTATGGAAGAGGCATTGCTATGAATACCAGGATACCCCTACGAAACATATTCATGTTTCAGTGCATTGTTAAAGAAAAACTGTTTTCCCGATTAGACACTTACTCCAAGGGTATGTATTTACCAGGTTTCATTCTCATATCTGTATGGTTTTACAGATGATAAGTGGGAGTAAGTTATTGGGAATTAGGTGATTATCCTCATTATATCGGAATTCGTTGTAATTGGTGATATTTGAGGAAATCGCCAGGGTACAGTTTTCAACCTACGGCACACAGATTTTTGAGTTGTTTAACTCAGCGGACTTATACAGAGTATTGTATGTTGTCCAGTGTCCATCAGGACAAAGGGGTAGGTCCTCGTACTATGTTCTATTTACTTATAACTTCTCTAGTATTTAGACAAGTGTTTCGTAGAAATACAAGGTCTAAGTTTTGAGAAGTTTTGGGTATAAGAATAAAGTAGAGAACCAGGTATCACAAGTATCGGGATTCTTAAAAGAGATCGAAGATGTAGATTCTTGTGAATGGTATTCAGATGATAGTGATGGTTTTGAGAAACGTGTTTCTCTTTCAGGTTACTCATAATTGGATGGATTCCTAAGTTGAGTAATGCTGATTAGCCTCTTTCCATTAAGTTGATATGCACTGGAGATAGCTGCATGATTTGAATATAGTTCCAATTAAATAAGTGCCAAAGTTTCTGTATTGGATATAGAATGGATCGTACCTTAAAAGATGTTAAGGTACGGGGAGTTGTCCAGCTTATGCTTAAAACCAGACTCTGGATAACTCAGGGCACGTTTCTGTAATGGCTGTTTGTGGGTTGACCCTGGCTATGACGAGGGTTGATATTCTACCATTTGGAAGATCAATAGTGATATTGTTCTTGACTCGCCACAGTTTTAGTAAAATGGATCTTTTTCAGAAAACAGTAGTTGGAGTATGGTAGAACTGGAAGTGATTCCAGAACCGCGAACGATTACGGAAAATTTAATAGGACCTATATATTCAATCAGGTTTGACATTCCATTAGCCACTCCGCAGATATGGTGGGTAACCTCAGACACCCGAGAGGTACTTCGGTAGCTTCAAGGACGGTGACAGGGAGGTTCTTATCTGCCCAGACTTGACACTACTGTTGTTCCAGGTTATGAGACCCGGTAGGAGGGTTGTCGTAGTCAGTGGGAGCAGCGGAAGCATAGTGGGCAAGTAGCTTATGTCTATTTATAGACTTAGGCAGTTATAGCGGAGATAGATCATCTAATTTTGATGTAACAGTCATAGGTTTGACTTCATCAGAATAGGGGATGGATCTGTTAAGAAGGTAGTAGGGTGTGATGTCATGGTATCTGAATGACATACATAGAGTAGGAAGTAAAATTCCTATACTACGATCGGTTGTACTGTGGTCGTCACACAGTTGTTTCTCCAGACAGGATGTGGATATAATATTTGACATTCTGGTTTCTGGATCTATGGTTTTAGATCTAGATTTGGGTAGTTTCCCAATGTGGGTACTTTGACAGATATTCTAATGGTTTTTAGAATAGTTGACTCCTAGCATGGTGGTGTACCTGCAGATGATGGAGTCACCCTCTCTAAAGGTGTCGTATAGACTAAAGGGGAGAGGGAAGTGCATGGTTGGCAGATCACTTGCTTAGGCAATTGAGTCAATGAGATATCAAGTACCACACCAGATGTTGTTTTTGCACTAGATGCAATGAGTTTGTATTAATCCAATCCTGGAGAAACATAAGGAAGCAGTTTTAGAACATAAGTGGATGTTCTAAGGATTTGATGACGGCAGCCTCCTTCGGGAGACGGTTATCATTCCAGGCTTCAAAGGTGACATGGATGACAGAGTGATTGTCAGAGTTATAGTTTTCCCTCTGACGAAGAGGGACAGTATTATGGACAGGTGGTTCAAGAGGATACTGTGGGTGGCATGGTGCCGGATACTGATTAGGTTCAGTGATCGATACAGTCTAAGAAGTTTGGATTTGGAGTTCATTTATGAACTAGGTCCCATCAGATATCCAGACATATTCTAAGACAGGTATTACTCAATTCGGGAGATGGCTTTCTCCGCAAACTTGAGATTAAGAGAGATATAGAAAGAAACATCTAGGCGGATTCACTCACTGAGGCTATTTCTCGAACACAATAGTTTTACAAACGGGCTTTGTGAACCGATTAGTAGAGGAGTTGGATGTTCGGTTTCACACGGGCTGTGAGTAGTCGACATCGCAATATTAGCCTTGAGTGCAAGTGGGAGATTGTTGGAGATAGTGCCCTCATAGTCAATTATTGGATCGCAGGTACGTGATTGCAATGATTGCGGAGGACCTATACCGGTAGGACAGTCTTACTCGAGATGATAGTTTGCTATCTGGTTTGCCTTTATCAGTCGTGTACATGTTCAGGTGACTGATTACATGTTACACTTTGATAGAGCCCTTAGGATCTTGCTTTACTACCAACTGTATGATGGCGATCGTATACGTGAGAGTTGGGTAGTTTATATGCATATCCTTAATTGTGGTCCCTAGTCATGGGAGTTTCGAGACAGGGCATCGATACTCCGGAGTAGACTAGTGTATACAGTCGAGACCCCGACGAGGGGCGGTGGCCGGTCTCACAAGCCACTGGTGTCAGTTGGATCACCTAAGATGTATACAGGTGCTCATTGGATTATGAGTACACCGGACAGGACTCGCCGGGAATCTGCTAGTTAGTACTATACCTATCGTCAGATAGCAGTTCCCTGGTGACATGTGTACAGGTTAGTTCATCGACCTGAGGTCGTCATTTGTCTCGTGTGAGTTCCCACTGTGCTTTGATTTCTACCCTACCACGGCTCAAAGGAGTCGTGCAAACAGGTAGCTTTTGGGTACAGTCCCGAGCCATATGGAGGCACGTGAGCGGATCGGCAGGGGATTCGTCTCTCCCGGTATTGGGGGCGAGGTCGTGCTGTGTCTAGGAGAGCCATTACACATAGTCCATGGCCATGGCAGGAGATTTACTGGTAGGTACTCCAGTAGTATCTTAGGGTGTTATTGGGCTACACTCCGACACGACTTATACTGCTATTGGGGGTCTGACGTTTCTAGCCCCCTAGGTAGATATGCGATACTCATTGACGAACGGACCGGACTGTATATACATTGTCACTGTTAGGCTCAGTAGGGTTTCTGGATGAGTTCGCTCATCAGCCTCCCTTGAGGTCAGTCCATGGGCAGCCGTTACGCATAGCTAGTGCCGCTGACGGTTTGTGGTTAAACCCACTGCCAGGGTACTGACGAGTCATTAGAGTCCCCCACAGACAGTTTCCCAAGTTCGGGCGAAACGTTGTAGAGGCCGTATGGTTTTATGGCAGGGTTCGGAAAATGCACGTGCGTTTACGCACGTGTTATTTTTCGGGCAGATGATACTGGTCGGCTTTGGTTTAAGCCGGATCCGAGTATTATATTGAGTAGATATAATATCTTTGTCTCAGTTGCATTTGTATTCGGTCGTAATACAAATGCGGGTATATTTATACAGTTACGGGGTTATCCTGAAAGTCGTTTCAGGATCACTTTTGGAAGTTGCCAGTTTCCAGTTTTCTATCAGCCGTCTTTCAACATTCGGTTAAAGAAGGATTTATCTTTTCTTGGTTGAGGGTGAGTCATGCTTCTAGAAGGTTCTAGAAGTTTCTAGAATGAGGTGACAAGGATAATGACTCATGCTTTGATTTCTAAACATTCTTGTTTTCCTTAAGATATTCTTTTGTGTTCACATTATGATATTTTGCTTAAGGTTACTCTCCCCTCTCCTACACTCACCCCCCCCACTTCTATAAGTGGCCGGCCCCCCTCCTCTCTCTCACACACTTGGTGTTTTCATTTGTGAAAAAGATATGATAGATTTTGGGGTGTATGGAATTTCACAGTTCATTTCATTCCATCACCCAATTCCCACGGCAACTTCATTAACCAATCGTCCACGGACTTGGACGAAGCGAGACAAAGTCATCTACTCATTCTCTACATCATTCTTGGTCGTCTCTTTTAGCAAACTTGACGACCGAGTTGCCTCGAGTCAGAGGCGGGAACCCGTTTAAAGAATCGGTGATGTGGTGCCACCTGGACGAGCAGATCGGAGATCGAAGAGATCGGAGCAGCCGCAACGGAGCGTGGGATGATGGTTAAAGAACGAAGGACTCGGATCGTTCGGTATAACCTTTCTACACTCTTTACAGTTTGTTAGTTTAGCAATAATGGAAGATCCGGGTTAAAGTATACGATAGCGCCAGATAAAAGTTTTTTGTTCCGCATTTGGCGTCTGTAGACGGCCGGGGCGCTAGCGTAGACTTACAGTTGATATAGTGGATGGTGGCAATATAAGACTCACACCTTAATAAATATGTTGATATTTATATTTAGAAAAGAAAATGGAAATGGAAATTATTATCATACTTGATTATTTTATTCACCCACTAACCTTTGTATTAACCTTGAATTAGTTTCCATGGCCATTATGCATCCAAAAGAAAATATCTAGATATTTATTAACTTGAGTTAAGAGTGAGAAGAAGAAAATATATATATTTTCTTTTCTCATTCTTATCTTTATCTTTGATAATTATCTCTTGAGCTCTCATTAGCCATCATCTTCTTCCTCCTCTCTCTTGCTCTCTAGCTTTCACTTGTGAGCAAAAGAGTGATCAAGTTAGGGTTTTGAAGTGAGAAAACAAACCACATCACCATTCTACACTAGTCTTGCCCATTAGTTTAGAGTGTTAGCTTCTACTTCTTCTCTTGATCTAGTGGAGCTTTAAGCTTGGACAAAGAGGACTCCGGGTGGATCGTCGTGGACCTAGAGGTTCTCAAGCGATCCTTTCTCAACCCTCCAGTAGCCAAGGAGTCTAGCATAGGGAGCTACAAAGGTTGTACTCTCAAAACCCTAGCTTTTACTACTTGTGTTAGTGTTAAAGTTTTGTTACCCTAGCTTTTCTAGTATGATCCTTAGGATATTTTCTCAAGCACCCTATAAATTTTAAATATGGCATGTGTGATGTTACCAAACCCTAAAAGTGGTGCTGTAGAAAACCCTTCACAATCAGGGTGTTCCTCTCGAGGCATTTTTAGCCGAGTCGGTCGCTACAAAAGAGGGTATTCACAGCGCGCTGCACCACTTTATGCGACTAAATACGAGGTCTAATTTTCTCATCCGCGAGCCGAGCTATGTGCCGAAAGCTTCGAACGCTTATGTGGCGTGGTACCGGCATGCGACGGGTGCTGTTATCAAGGAAGAAAGGCGATTATTGCTTGATCACAAGGATGCAGTCCCCGCTGGTAATCCATCCGTCCCCTTAAAGCGACGGATTGCCGTTCATCCTTCCTTGAGGGAAATTACCACAGCCGTAGTCCCTCGAGTCTTCCCTGACAGTCCTTAATCTGATGTTCCCATAACTGCGGTAGCTGTGGCATCCCCAGAATCTGGCGCTGGTATGAAAATCGGGACCCGCCGCCCGAAAATGCCTGTCAAGTGCAAGCTTGTCATCGACCGCTGGTGTCCGCTCGCAGAAAAAGAAGAAGTCTCTATTTTCTGCCGATGTCATATTTGGCCAGGAGCCACATACTCCCTACAGCGAGGGTTTGTGCGAATACGGTACCAACAAGGGTTTGTTCGACACGCCTGTAACCGATACTGATCTTCAGGCTGCCCTCGCAGCTTCCGAGCGACTAGCTCGCGAGGAAGCAGCGTTGATCACTATCGCGAAGTCAGGTATACTTCAGTTATGTTCTTCTGGGTCCATCCCTTTCTCATTATTATGTTTTTACTAAAGCTCTCTTCTTCAATAGGTATTTCTGCCGAAGAGGCTCTCGCGGCTTTCCTCAAGACATTCGAGGAGGAAGGGAGGCTCCGCGCTTCTTTGGGTCTTGGTATAAGTTGCTTCATTACACCTTTATTCTTTTTATTCGTTGTCTGACCCTCTCTTTCACCTTATTGCAGGGACTACCTCAACTCACGTTATTCCAAGTGCAGTGGCAATGCAGCAAAACTTCTAGAACCAGCTACTATGGCCATGGCTATCCCAAAGTCACCACAGGAGGCTTTGCTGAAGTAGCCGATAATGGACACCGGAGTGGCTCTGGAGGCAGAGCTCGGTTCGGACGACGACGTCCCCCTGTTGGAAGTCTTAAGGAGGTCAGTTCTCACTGCTCAGACTGACAGGAAGCGCAGGAAGAGGGAACGCGATGCTGCTTTGGCCGTAGGTGCAGGCTCAAGCAGTATCCCGCTTGCTGACACTCCTTCGGCGGATGCTCCCTCTGCCCTTTCTACCGCCCATAGACAAGCTGCACGTGCGGCCCGGGAAGAAACTGAAAAGCTACTTCAAGATAATGTAACGCCCAGTATTTTATTGGAACTCGGTCCTCGAATTCTGACATGTGCATTTTCTTTTACGCAGGGCAAAGTCCTGGCGATGGTATGGCAGGTGAAACTCTGGCGATTACAGAGCCCAAAGTGGCTAATCTTTCTCGAGAATCTGGGACTGTCCAGACTGCTGCTCTTTCTCCCTGTGGCTCCTTGGTATCGGCGGGCGTCGCAAGCATTACGACGGCCCTCATCGAGTTAGGGGATGAGGCTATGGGGGCAGAATCTATTCCCCCGACAGAGAGTGAAGAAGCCGTTACACCTGGTGATGCTTCCGTCGCGGTTTTGGTCCACGATTTATCAGGTAGTCCTTGGGTTGTTGTTTTAGAGTTTTCAATCCTGTTCATCCCTTCTGATGATATTTCGTTTGTCTTGAGCATAGGCGCGGTAAACCCTGAGGTTATGTCGTCTGAAAAAGTGTCGCCGGTCGCTGCTCTGACGGTCGTTGTCCTCTCGCCTTCTTCTATGCCTTCTCACATCTTGGAAGGTATGGATTTCTCACTTATTTGTTTCACTGTGGATACAATCTTCCTTGTATTGACTGTATATTGTCGCAACTCTACAGGAGTCCTTTTCGACCATTTATACCAGGTGTTGAACCCGCATTTTTCCTTTCAGTCGGAAATCGTTCCACCTTCTGGTATTGGTTAGTATATTCTTCAGCTAATGTTCCCCCTTCTTTTATGGATAGACTTATTGTTGCTAAGTCTTCTTTATATTGATCACGGCGTCACAGGTCGAAGGAGGAGACGAGAGAATAACCGTGCCTCCGATACTACCCATTTTGCCGCATGCCACAGCCGGTATAATAGACTCCATCCCTTATGTGTTTTCTTTATCTCCCGAGTCAAAATTTGACCGTAATTCATTTTGCAGCAATTGCACCAGCTCCAGCTCCTTTTGAGTCTCGCATTCCAATGCCCATAGGGCCCTTCGCTAAACGCATATCTTCCAGGGGCGCCGCAAATAGCCGACGAATGTTAAGCGAGATTATCGAAGATCTCAATGCTGATGCCTTTACTTATGCTATGGATTTTGTCGTTGAAGTCAATACAATGCTGGCAACACTCGTGAACTTCCATGATGAAGATCTCGTCGGCTCTTGGGTTAATTATTGCAGAAAGATCAAGTCTTGCCTGCACGAGATTGAGCTCAAGCGTCTCGCTCCTGAGGTGTTGGCCTCGAACTCCCAACGGACTGCGTGGGTCGAGCATAGTGTTCCTTTCATTCGCCATTTTGAACAAGAGGCGGCCCTGAGACGAAAAGAACATGAAGCGGCCTCCAACGAATCCGTCCGGTTGCGTGCCCAGGTTGAAGCGAATGCTGCACAGTTAAAAGCTATTTTCGAAAACCTCCAGCGATGTATTTCAGACGGGTTGACATTAAGGAGGATGCTCGACTTCACCGAACGGGTCGCGCAGGACTGTGAAGCTGCCATGCTAGAAACTAATGAAAAGCTTTCATCCTGTTTGCGGCAACGGACTCAAATTGAAGCGGAAGTGGCTACAGTAGCTGACCATAAGAAAAGATTGAAAGGAGCGTGCGAGTGGCTTGTCAATTTTTTGAAGACGCCTCCTCCTTAATAACTGCCATTGTATCTTTTTTCTTGTACTAACTGTAAACTTGTGATTCGTGAATAATGTGTATTCATTCTGATTCCTTTATGAAATGTATCTTGTATTCATTTGAATTCATGAATAAAAGACGTATTTTATTTCATATTGGCATGTAATTTTAGCAAATGTGGCCCGTAGATAGTCCATCTTGACCTCTTTGCAGGGCAACGATGGCTTAGGAAACAGGTTTGGATCTGCCGCCTAAGACTTTTCAACTTTATGAGCCGTGGGGTCTCATAAAGACTTTTCTCCCTACGAGTCGAGAGGATCCCGTAGGTGTATTTTCTCCTTAGGAGTCGTGAGGACTCCTAAGTGTGTTTTCTCTTGAGAGTTGTAAGGATCTCACAAGAGAATTTTCCCCTTTACAAGTCGAGAGGAGTCGTGAGTGGGTTTTTTTTCCTCCTTGTCGATATTCGACTTTGGAGAATATGGTCCATGGATAGTATACAATAGTCCATCTTAGACCTAATTGCAGGGCCACAGTGCTTAGGAAACAGGTTGATATCCCCGTTGCCTAAGGCTTTCCACCTTCATGATCCGTGAGGGTTTCATGAAGATGTTTTTCCCTACGAGTCGAGACGAGTCGAGAAGTTCTCGCAGGAACATTGGTTTCCCTATGAGTCGAGACGAATCGAGAAGTTCTCGCAAGCATGTCCTAACGCCACAGTTAACCTCTGCTCTTTACGACACAGGTCCTTTAGGGTGTGGTACTAGGGTTTTTGTTCGTCGTACCGTCTCGTTGGTTGATTCATTCCCCGATGTGCAATCTTGCTGTTCGAGTAGCCCCATGACTGTCGTATCTCTGATCCCTTCCGGGGTTGGACAAGACGTCTTCAAGTAGTCTCCCAGGTCATATTACCGTTGGAAGAGCAAGCGTTAGGAATATTCCATGCCGTTTTTTACTTGACGTTAGGCTCAGTTTGAGGAGCCTCGATGAGTCATAACCACTCCGCGCTGATGTGGGATCATCTCCGATAGTCTTTCAGGTTTTATTTGAGTTGCCGTCAAGACCCTGAAGTTAGGGATCTTCCTTTGCTTCATTTGTTGACATTGTGTATGTTGGATATAGTGCCCTCAAAGTCAATTATTGGATCGCAGGTATGTGATTGCAATGATTGAGGAGGACCTATACCGGTAGCACAGTCTTACTCGAGATGATAGTATGCTATCTGGTTTGCCTTTATCAGTCGTGTACAGGTTCAGGTGACTGATCACTATTACACATTGATAGAGCCCTTAAGATCTTACTTGACTACCAACAGTATGATGGCGATCATATACGTGAGAGTTAGGTAGTCTATAAGCACATCCTTAATAGTGGTCCCTAGTCATGGGAGTTTCAAGACAGGGCATCGATACTCCGGAGTAGACTAGTGTATACAGTCGAGACCCCGACGAGGGGCAGTGGCCCGTATGATAAGCCACTGGTGTCAATTGGATCACCTAAGATGTATACAGGTGCTCATTGGGTTATGAGTACACCGGACAGGACTCGCCGGGAACCTGCTAGTTGGTATTATACCTAGCGTCAGATAGCAGTTCCCTGGTGACATGTGTATAGGTTAGTTCATCGACCTGAGGTCGTCATTTGTCTCGTGTGAGTTCCCACTGTGCTTTGATTTCTACCCTACCACGGCTCAAATGAGTCGTGCAAACAGGTCTTTTTTGGGTACAGTCCCGAGCCACATGGAGGCAAGTGAGCGGATCGGCAGGGGATTCGTCTCTCCCGGTATTGGGGGTGAGATCGCGCTGTGTCTAGGAGAGCCATTACACAAAGCCCTCGGCCGAGGCAGGAGATTTACTGGTAGGTACTCCAGCAGTATCTCAAGGTGTTCTGGACTACACTCTGACACGACTTATACCGCTATTGGGGATCTGACGTTACCATCCCCCTAGGCCCGATATGTGATACTCATAGGCGAATGAACCGGACTGTATGTATATTGTCACTGATAGGCTCAATAGGGTTCCAGGATGAGTTCGCTCATCGGCTTCCCTTGAGGTCAGTACATGGGCAGCCGTTACGCACAGCTAGTGCCACTGACGTGCTTATGGTTAAACCCACTGCCAGGGTACTGACGAGTCTTTAGAGTCCCCCACAGATTGTTTCCCAAGTTCGGGCGAAACGTTGTAGAGGCCGTATGGTTTTATGGCAGAGTTCGGAAAATGCACGTGCGTTTACGCACGTGTCATATTTCAGGCAGATAATACTGGTGGGCTTTGGTTTAAGCCGGATCCATGTATTATATTGAGTAGGAATATTTTAGTCTCTCGTATTCGTATTCGGTCAGAATACGGATACAGGTATGTATATACAGGCGAGGGGTATTTTCGTAACCCGTTACGAGAATATTTTAGAAGATGCATTTCTTTTTTATTAATCATTTTGGTTTAAATGATTATTGGATTTTGGAAAGGGTGACTCATTATGGATGACACATTTATTCTAGCATGTTCTTTAGTGACTCATGCTAATGAGTCACTAAGTGAGTCATGAAGAATTAATGTATTTTGTTTTGGGTTTGGATATTTGAGGAGATATTTTCATTAGATATTTTCTTATGGTTTTGATTATATAACCTCATATATCTATTCACAAGAGAAGAAACATAACACAAGTTTATGAGCTTGATTTTCTTTTGCTCACTAGTGTTTCTTGAGTTCACCATTTCCCAATCCTAAACATCTTCTTCTACCTCCACCCTACCCCTCTCATGCGATGAGAACCGTAGGGTGTTTGTAACAAAATATTCTACTCGTTCTTTACTTCATCTTGGTCATCTCTTTTAGCAGACTTGATGACCGAGTTGCCTCGGTATAGAGACGGGAGCCCGTTTAAAGATCCGTAGATGTGGTGCCACCTCGATGAGGAGACGAGAGATCGGAGTTGCCGCAAAGGACCGTGGGATGATGGCTAAAGACCGAAGGACTCGGATCGATTGGTATAGCCTTTCTACCTCTTTACAGTTTGTTAGTTTAGCATTAATGGAAAGATTCGGGTTATAGTATGCGATAGCACCAGTTATAAAAGTTTTTGTTCCGCGTTTGGCGTCAGAATGACGGCCGCGGCGCTACCGTAGACTTACATGGTATCAGAGCCACGTCATTAACCTTTACTAACTTGTTCTAACGTGTTTAAAACAACGATCGAACGAAATTTCCAAAACCGCAATTTTCAGGCCAAAGTTTCTGTCGATTTTTTAAACAGGTCTAAAAATCATTTTGAGCATCTCAGAAAATCGTGCAGGCTTTTTTAAGAACACAGTAGAAATTTGGGCCACTGATTCGACCGTACGGCCGCGGAACCGCCGTACATGCCAAGGTTTGGCCGCGGTTCCGCCGCAGTCTTGGTGCTTCAGTGTGCCAAATTTCTTCTGGGGCTTCTGCATAGGGAATTGTGGTTTCTGGAATATTTCTTTTGGGCCCAGATTTTGTTTGTGTACTGCAGATGTACGTGGGGCCCACTTCGGGAAGTTTTGTCGATCGGAATTTTAAACTTGTTAGTTTACAGTACTTACATTATATCTCCGACCGTGAATGTCATTCGAGCGGTAAATTGCGTCTAATTGCTATAGTCCTTTTAGACGGGTTTGTGAATGTGATATTCGCGTTGATGTTCTGTGTTGTGCTGTGATGTTGCGGATTTGTTGTGGTGGATATCAGTGTGCAATGGTAGTGCAGTTTGGAATTATTTGTATATTTGATATTTCAGGGCGAGCATCCAACATGTGGACTGCCGTCATTGCCTGTTTGTATAATATTCTTTTGGGGCACGACCGGGCTGAGGTCGATGTACCCGTTGTACATATTTTTCATTTCCGTACTAGGTTTTACCCCGCGACGGAGTGCACGGATAGCCGGGTTCTGGAGGGCAACGGGTCCGTATCTCATGGCTTTGAGAGGCAGAGGGGCCTCACTCTAGAATTAACAGACTATTCGCCGCACTCGTAGAGGGTACAGGTAGACCCAAGGAGGGGTGCTCAAGTTACCGGATTCCGTGAAGTGCAGGGTGGTCCATTCATTCTGCTGTAGGGGGCTGCCTCGCTTTAGGTTTTGGCGGGTAACTTGCCGCACCCGTAGGGGTCTAGGTTTCATTGCACAGGTTATCCACACGACCAAGGGAACGTCGGGTTTCAGCAGCGGCTCTATGAAACCCGGGGATCCCAGATTATCTGTATTGTTCTGTGATGCTTATTACTTTTCTGTAGTGTTGCATATTATCACGCCTGGAGCGATTATTGTATATTGGTATATATACTAGTAGATGTTATATATGTTTTACACCCGCGCTAGTCCAGTCCCCGCTCTGTCGTTAGTTAAGTAACCTAACGGGTAAAGACGGGACCCAGTGGCGAATGCGGATGGCATATACGTACATTTTATTTTCGTTCTTTTCTGGTGTGATTAATTGATGGGACTGCATTGATTCTGATCAATGCAAAGGAAAACAAACCTGTTTGGATGTTGTTGGAACAGTTTTAAAAAGTGTTATTACAAAGACGTTTTCTTTTGTTTTGCATAGTGGTATTCAGTTGGAATATCCTGCACCTCATTCGACGAGGCAAGGGCCGAGATCCCTTCACCGGGAGTGACCCCTTGGGCAGAAGTTTGCATCAGGGTAATAACTTCACTATAGTCGATTACATGTTGCTTTGCATCGCGGTATTCAGTTGGAATATCCTGCACCTCATTCCACGAGGAAAGAGCCGAGATCCCTTCACCGGGAGTGACCTCTTTAGCAAAGGTTTTCGTCACTATATTTTTATAAAAAGCTATCAGGTTCCTTCAACGAGATCAAGTTCATTACGTTAAAGGTTTTTCGCCAAAAACCAGTCGTAGCCCTCCGTCGTTTCAGACGGTAGCACGTAGTATTCATGCTATGTTTGTTGGCCTTCGTCAAGGCATAGTGGATGGTAGCTGCTTGTTACTTTTCTGTTGCATAGATAGATGAGTTGGTTTAGGACAGTCGTATTACCTTGTTGGCCTTCGTCAAGGGTATGTACGGGTGGGTTCGAATTGACACGATAATGACGGGTAGAACTTGACATGTGGCTTATGATTTGTTGGCCTTCGTTAAGGTCATAAGAACATAGGGTAAAAATCACATCGGGAGTTTCTAAAGAAACTGAAACTTTCCAGGCATGCGCATACCTTCTGGAGTGTGATAACGTGAGTGGATTCCGTCACGTTATCATACAATGAAAGTTGGATCCCGGTTCCTACTGATGAGTTGGTTTACTCTTCGGGTGATCCTGATTGATTTTTCTTTTAGGTTTGGAGGAGAATTTGACAGTACAGTGGGAGGTTTCCTGATTAGATAAAGTGATAACCATTCTGATCTAGGTTAGAGTGCACGCAGAGTGTTTCTTTTCTCTCTCTCTTTGGCAGCGACCTTTGACCGACCCTAGACTATGACTCAGTAACCAAGTTGACCGAACCTTCTTCAAATACTGGCTTTTGGATTGTCTAAGTTGCATAAGTCATTGCCACTCCTTTTACCCTTTGCATTTCTCAGAACACCTCGTATCATTACGAACATCCACTTCCATTGGATAAATCCATCGTATGGTTATATACGAACTCGAAGAGACTTCTTCGGGGATGGATTCAGGTTCAGGAGAAATTGAATTGGTTTATTCAGTTGTCTTTTATCATCACCTTCTCTCAGGTTGCGAGTACTCCTTGGTTTAGGAGAGTACACCTATTACGCTTATTGGATAGTCTTTTTCCAAACCATAGGCAGGTGCAGAAAGGTTGGGAATGAAGAAAACTAATTAGCCTAAGTAGGGTGTACAGAAGGTAATAAGTAAAGACAAGATAAAGGGATTAGAAAGAGGGCAAAGTAAATTGCGACTGCTATCATTCACGACCAAACCGCGTACTTCATCGCCACTCCTATTTCACCTTTGCTTTTTTCCCCAGTTCGGGAGAAATAGAATAAGGTATTATTCAGTTGTCTTTTATCATCACCTTCTCTCAGGTTACGAGTACTCCTTGGTTTAGGAGAGTACACCTATTATGCTTACTGGATAGTCTTCTTCCAAACCATAGGCTGGTGCCGAACGGTAGGGAAGGAAGAAAACCACTTAGCCTAAAGGGGTGTGCAGAAGGTAATGAATAAAGACAAATAAAGGGATTTAGAGAGATGGCAAAGAAATATACGGTTACAGTCATGAATAGTATTATGGAAGAGGCATTACTAGGAATACCAGGATACCCCTACGAAACATATTCATGTTTCAGTTTCACTGTGCGTTGTTAAAGGAAAACTGATTTCCCGATTAGATACTTACTCCAGGGTATGTATTTACCAAGTAAGATTCTCACATCTGTATGGTTTTACAGATGATGAGTGGGAGTAAGTTATTGGGAATAAGGTGATTATCCTCATTATATCGGAATTCGTTGTAATTGGTGATATTTGAGGAAGTCGCCTGGGTTTTTGCCGGACGGCATGTATTTGGTTTTGAGTATCCGTTGTTGTGCACCAATTTCAAACTGATATATCTGTACGTTTATTTTTATAAAGTGAGATATAACTTTTTGAAATTATGTCCGTAACATTTACCTATATCAGTTGGCGATTGGGTAAGGAGCATTGAACAACGGATTAGTTCTTAACCATAAGTACAGTTTTCAACCTACGATGCACAGGTTTTGAGTTATTCAACTCAGCGGACTTATACAGAGTATTGTATGTTGTCCAGTGTCCATTAGGACAAAGGGGTTGGTCCTCGTACTATGTTCTGGTTACTTGTGACTTCTCTAGTTTTTAGATAAGTGTTTTGTAGAAATACAAGGTCTAAGTTTTGAGAAGTTGTGGGTATAGGAATAAAGTATAGAACCAGATGTCGCAAGTATCGGGATTCTTCAAAGAGATCGAAGATGTAAATACTTGTGATTGGTATTCAGTTGATAGTAATAGTTTTGAGAAACTTGTTTCTCTTTCAGGTTACTCATAATTGGATGCATTCCTAAGTTGAGTAATGCTGATTAGCCTCTCTCCATTAAGTTGATATGCACTGGAGACAGCTGCATGATTAGAATCTGGTTCCAATTAAATAAGTGCCAAAGTTTCTATATTGGATATAGAATGGTTCATATCTTAACGATGTTAAGGTACGGGGAGTTGTCCGGCTTATGCTTAAAACCAGACTCTGGATAACTCAAGGCACATTTCTGTAATGGCAGTTTGCGGGTTGGCCCAGGCTATGACGAGGGTTGACTTTCTACCATCTGGAAGATCAATAGTGATATTGTTCTTGACTCGCCACAGTTGTAGTAAAATGGATTTTTTCAGAAAACGGTAGTGGGAGTATGGTAGAACTGGAAGTGATTCCAGAACCGCAAAAGATTACGGAATATTTAATAGGACCTATAGATTCAATTGGGTTTGACATTCCATTAGCCACTCCGCAGATATGGTGGGTAACCTCAGACACCCAAGAGGTACTCAGGTAGCCTCAAGGACGGTGACAGGGAGGTTCTTGTTTACCCAGACTTAACACTACTGTTGTTCCAGGCTGTGAGACCCGGCAGGAGGTTAAGTATAGCGTCGTTCTAAACTAGCTTTAGAAGTGCACGTATATATTATTCTGCCAGAGGGTTGTTGTGGTCAGTGGGAGCAGCGGAAGCATAGTGGGCAAGTAGCTTATGTCTATTTATAGACTTGAGCAGATATAGCGGAGTTAGATCATCTAATTTTGATGTGACAGTCATGGGTTTCACTTCATCAGAATAGGGGATGGATCTGTTAAGAAGGTAGTAGGGTATGATGTCTTGGTATTTGGATGACATACACAGAGTAGGAAGTAAAATTCCTATACTACGATCGGTTATACTGTGGTTGTCACACAGTTGTTTCTCTTTACAGGATATGGATATAATATCTGACGTTCTGGTTACTAGATCTATGATTTTAGATCTAAGATTTGGGTAGTTTCCCAATGTGGGTACTTTGACAGTATTCTAATAGTATTTTAGAATAGATGACTCCTGGCATGGTGGTGTACCTGCAGGTGATGGAGTCACCCTCTCTAAAGGTGTCTTACAGACTAAAAGGGAGAGGGAAGTGCATGATTGGCAGATCACTTGCTTAGGCGGTTGAGTCAATCATGAGATATCAAGTACCACACCAGATGTTGTTTTTGCACTAGATGCAATAAGTTTATATTAATCCAATCCTGGAGAAACGTACGGAAGCAGTTTTAGAACATAAGTGGATGTTCTACGGATTTGATAACAGCAGCCTCCTTCGGGAGACGGTTATCATTCCAGGCTTCCAAAGGTGACAAGGATGACAGAGTGATTGTCAGAGTTATAGTTTTCCCTCTGACGAGGGGCAGTATTATGGACAGGTGGTCCAAGAGGATACTGTGGGAGGCATGGTGCAGGATACTGATTAGTTTCAGTTGTCGATACAGTCTAAGAAGTTTGGATTTGGAGTTCATTTATGAACTAGGTCCCATCAGATATCAAGACATATTCTAAGACAGGTATTACTCAATTCGGGAGATGGCTTTCTCCGCGAACTTGAGATTAAGAGAGACATAGAAAGAAACATCAGGGCGGATCCACTCACTGAGGCTATTTCTCGAACACAAGAGTTTTACAAACAAGTTTTGTGAAACTGATTAGTAGAGGAGTTGGGTGTCAGTATCACACGGGCTGTGAGTATGCGACATCGCAATAATTAGCCTTAAGTGCAAGTGGGAGATTTTTGGATATAGTGCCCTCAAAGTCAATTATTGGATCGCAGGTACGTGATTGCAATGATTGAGGAGGACCTATACCGGTAGCACAGTCTTACTCGAGATGATAGTATGCTATCTGGTTTCCCTTTATCAGTCGTGTACAGGTTCAGGTGACTGATCACTATTACACGTTGATAGAACCCTTAGGATCTTGCTTGACTACCAACAGTATGATGGCAATCATATACGTGAGAGTTAGATAGTCTATAAGCACATCCTTAATAGTGGTCCCTAGTCGTGGGAGTTTCGAGACAGGGCATCGATACTCCGAAGTAGACTAGTGTATACAGTCGAGACCCCGACGAGGGGCAGTGGCCGGTCTCACAAGCTACTGGTGTCAGTTGGATCACCCAAGATGTATATAGGTGCTCATTCGGTTATGAGTACACCGGACAGGACTCGTCGGGAACCTACTAGTTGGTATTATACCCAGCGTCAGATAGCAGTTCCCTGGTGACATGTGTACAGGTTAGTTCATCGACCTGAGGTCGTCATTTGTCTCGTGTGAGTTCCCACTGTGCTTTGATTTCTACCCTACCACGGCTCAAAGGAGTCGTGCAAACAGGTCTTTTTTGGGTACAGTCCCGAGCCACATGGAGGCAAGTGAGCGGATCGGCAGGGGATTCGTCTCTCCCGGTATTGGGGGTAAGATCGCGCTGTGTCTAGGAGAGCCATTACACAAAGCCCTCGGTCGAGGCAGGAGATTTACTGGTAGGTACTCCAGTAGTATCTCAAGGTGTTCTGGGCTACACTCTGACACGACTTATACCGCTATTGGGGGTCTGACGTTACCAGCCCCCTAGGCCCGATATGCGATACTCATAAATGAACGGACCGGACTGTATGTATATTGTCACTGATAGGCTCAGTAGGGTTCCAGGATGAGTTCGCTCATCGGCTTCCCTTGAGATCAGTACATGGGCAGCCGTTACGCACAGCTAGTGCCACTGACGTGCTTGTGGTTAAACCCACTGCTAGGGTACTGACGAGTCTTTAGAGTCCCCCACAGATTGTTTCCCAAGTTCGGGCGAAACGTTGTAGAGGCCGTATGGTTTTATGGCAGGGTTCGGAAAATGCACGTGCGTTTACGCACGTGTCATATTTCGGGCAGATAATACTGGTGGGCTTTGGTTTAAGCCGGATCCATGTATTATATTGAGTAGGAATATTTTAGTCTTTCGTATTCGTATTCGGTCGGAATACGGATACAGGTATGTATATACAGGCGAAGGGTATTTTCGTAATCCGTTACGAGAATATTTTAGAAGATGCATTTCTTTTTGATTAATCATTTTGGTTTAAATGATTATTGGATTTTGGAAAGGGTGACTCATTATGGATGACACATTTATTCTAGCATGTTCTTTAGTGACTCATGCTAATGAGTCACTAAGTGAGTCATGAAGAATTAATGTGTTTTGTTTTGGGTTTGGATATTTGAGGAGATATTTTCATTAGATATTTTCTTATGGTTTTGATTATATAACCTCATATATCTATTCACAAGAGAAGAAACATAACACAAGTTTATGAGCTTGATTTTCTTTTGCTCACTAGTGTTTCTTGAGTTCACCATTTCCCAATCCTAAACATCTTCTTCTACCTCCACCATACCCCTCTCATGCGATGAGAACCCTAGGGTGTTTGAGACAAAGTATTCTACTCGTTCTCTACTTCATCTTGGTCATCTCTTTTAGCAGACTTGATGACCGAGTTGCCTCGGTATAGAGACGGGAGCCCGTTTAAAGATCCGTAGATGTGGTGCCACCTCGATGAGGAGACGAGAGATCGGAGTTGCCGTAAAGGAGCGTGGGATGATGGCTAAAGACCGAAGGACTCGGATCGATCGGTATAGCCTTTCTAGCTCTTTACAGTTTGTTAGTTTAGCGTTAATGGCAAGATCCGAGTTATAGTATGCGATAGCGCCAGTTATAAAAGTTTTTGTTCCGCGTTTGGCGTTAGAATGACGGCCGGGGCGCTACCGTAGACTTACAGTGTATGCTATATTGCGACGAATGTCGAGGTTGTCTCTAAGTTGTCTGTGAAGTGTCGAGGCTTAGAACTAGGGACTTTGCCATGGCTCCGAAGTAGTCTCAAGGTTCTTGATGAACTGTCGAGACTTGGAACTAGGGACTTTGCCATGGCTCCATTTGTTTTGACCCTAGGGTCGTTTGTTGACTTCGCATCCGCATCCTGCTGGAGTGAGGAGAAACGCCGTTGTTGATTTTTAGGCTGTCTGTGAACCATCGAGATTTAGAACTAGGGACTTTTCCATAGCTCCATTTTGTTGACGTCGCGTCTGCATCCTGCTGGAGTGAGAAGAAACGCCGTTGTGGATCTCTAGGCTGTAGATGCTGCCATCGAGACCTGGCTCTCCTTCTGATGGAGCCTGATGGGAAAATATGGTTCATTTTTCGTTTGTGCCCATGGATTGTATACAGGGGTCGATGTGGACTCACCAGCAGGGCAGAAGTTTCATTTTTTTCTTTGTTTCCGCGATGCTCTATCATTTCAGCTTTTTATATCGCGAAAGTCTCGATTGCCCAATCATTCCGGCTGTTTTATCGTGGTGCCCAATCATTTCGGCTGTTTTTTCTTTTTACTCGCTACTTTTTATTGCGAGTTGCCCAAACATTTTAGCTGTTTTTATAGCACATATTTTGCTCGCTGATTTTTATTGCGAGTTACCCTATCATTTCGGCTATTTCATATGCATTTTTTGCTTGCTGGTTTTTGTTGCAAGTATGAGACTTGAGATCTGATACCAATCTTGGTATCAGCACCGCTGCGACTGGAATATTACAAGAAGCGAATCATCATTTGCCATGAAAAGACTTGGAATTGACACCCGTTCAGGCATCAGCATCACTGCAACTGGAATATTATCAGGAGCGAATCATCATTTGCCTTTATCGATTTGAACAATGGTGGCTTAGCAAACAGGGTAAGTGTTCTGTTGACTAATGCTTTTTGACTTTACGAGCCGTAAGGGTCTTATAAAGGTATTTCTCCCTACGAGTCGTGAGGATCTCGTAAGTGTATTTTCTCCTTAGGAATCGTGGGGTTCCCCAAGTGTGTGTTCTCTTATAAGTCGTAAGGATCTCATAAGAGAATTTTCTCCTTATAAGTCGAGAGGACTTACAAGTGGCGTTCACTATATGAGGACTTGGTGATGGAACGTTTATTTGTGCCCGTAGATTGTATACAAGGATCAATATTGGACTGCTTGTAGGGAAACTTGGGGAGGGTGATGGCTTAAGAACAGGTTCAGGTCCTGATTGATCATCTTAGTTGTGATAAAATGTAAAGTGTTCACAATCAAAGAAATTTATACCGCAATCAATTAACGGTGTCGATGTAGCGCGTTAATGAATACGAATCGTCCACTGAGATGATTGTTTTTATCAATCTTGTTTTAGATGAGTCGAAATGAAAAAATAAAAGAAAATGCAAGAAAATTGATTCAAGATTTGTGAGATTTGATTTTAAGAAAACATAAAGAATTTAGATCTAGAATCAAGAATTAAGAAATGTCCTAATCAATTTAGTTATCAAGATTTGTAGAATAGCTTGTAGGAATCGATCCAATTGATAGTGATGATGAATACTAATGATTACTAATTCTTATCTATTGAAGATTTGTTGCTAGATCGATGACGATCAATAAGGTTTAGGGATCCATTGAAGAAACTAGGGTTTCTCCATCATCATCCCTTGTCCTTTCATTGATTATCATTCAAATTCTAACCTCTAGCAAATTAAATCACCGATCGTTGATCTTTAATTTGGAGCGAAGAAATCGATCTCGCTCAAATTAGGTTTTCGATGATTCAATTTTCTAAAGTTTACAAAACTCATAAGACTTAAGAATTGTTCAAGAATTTCATCAACATCATATACATATTCTCTCGATTCCGCTACAAGCGGAGTTTTCACTCAAACATCATGAAAAAGAAAAGAATCAAGAATCTATAACTCTTCATAATGCAAGAATGTAAAGAAAAGCAAGATTAAGAATTTTCACCTTTTATTTATCAACGTTTAGGTACAATTCACTCAAAGATTACAAGATTTGAAAAGAAACCAAATCGTCGAAACTAGTTTTGCTTCGGTCTTCTTGAGTCACGGATTGTCGTGGATCTCTTGTTCGGATGAAGATCGACGTTGCTTCAAAGGCTCGTTAAAGGCTTGCTTGAGTCGGTACCCGATGAATCTTGATTTGGCTCAAATTGTGTCACCCAATTTGGTTTGAATTGATTTGGATCTTTGCTAGAATTTTTATCGCTATTCAACAACCTTTGTAATGAAGCCCTAGGTCCCTTTTTATAGTTTTTCCTTTAGCTTCCCCCAGAAGCTTGGCTTATCTTCTACTAGAAGCTAGGTTGTTATGAAGCTTGCATGAGAAACTTAGCTATTAGAAGGGAAGCTTCTGGAGAAATCTACACAATTCGAAGCGTCTTGGAGAAGCTTGGCAGTTGAAAGGAGAGCCCTACAAAAAGTTATCACCGCCGACGAGTCAACTCGGCCGCGGATTCACGGCGGATCGACCTGACTCGGCCGCGGATCCGGGCCATTTGATGTACTTAGTGCATGAAAATCTCAGGGTATTCTGGTGTTCGCTGTATGGCAATTTCCTGATGTCTGGAATATTTTTATACTTTCTTGTTTACTGCCAGATTTCAAGTCTTTGACTTGATACGTTTTATCAGCACTTTTAGCAGTTTCGGCTCTTTTACCTGGAGAATTTCCTATACACAATCTCGAGACAAATGTTGATATACAAAGATCGTGTGTGTAGTAATAAACACACAATTTCCCTCATAATGCTGGTTATAATGTATAACACATGTTATTTGGTATTTTGCAGGCGAATTGCTAATATGTGCTATATTTATACCAAACACCAATAGATGATTACAAAGAGTAGGGAAATTGATGTGTTAAAAATGCAATATTTTCGACTGATCAAATTCCCCCAAACTTAATTTTGATCGTCTCGAGCAAACTTTTTTTATTTAAGAGAAGGAGAAAATAGAAAAAGAAAAACTAACTAGCACACTTTTGTAGGCAACACGATTACACTGAGCACGTGCAACAAGCCTTTAAACCTCTAGGTGTCCCTAGTAGGAGGAGTGCTGTCTCCTGAGGGTTTTCAGCGGATTGCACCCATAAAATCCAATAATAAAAGGAAGACTGTGAAAATTACATATAAAGATCAGAATTATAAAGAAAGACTTTGAAAATTAGAGTTTCCAACTAATACTAGTTTTTCAGTTGTCATGAGCCATATCTTAATAGTCATGAAAAAATGTTAGAAATCACATCATCCCTCAATAAAACATCGTCTTTATTTTTCATTCCTACCTTTCTTCTAAACATCGATCATATACCCCTATGTGTGTGTAAAAGACATCCCTACACTCGGAGAATTCAATTCAAGTTATCATACTCTTGTCCATCTACCTCAGTACTTTTTAATCGGTGAATATTTAGATGGAATCGCTCACACATTTTTCATGCGACTGTTAATACTTCTTAAGGTACTAACCGACCGATTACTCATGTGCTTGCTGATTAGGTGTATTAGTATTTTCCTCGTCTTGCAACACCTAAGGCTTAGCAGTGACTCCCAAACCAGTTGGTCTAAGGCACTAGGTGATGAAGCACCCTCGCTATATTTTTTATGCTGCCTTAGTGATAACAAAACCAATGTTCATTTTTCTACACCGTTTTATATTTTATTTTCCATTTATTATTTCCTTTGTACTTTGGCTTTTAGACAAGAGCATTTCAGGGTATCCTCTACTATCCCGAATTTCAAGATGTGTGTAAGTGCGAATAGTAGGGTATCAACGTTTAAATGTTTGGCTTCCAGAATAGAAACTATTTTTCAGACTTATTTTTATCCTCAGATTAGTGACATCTTTCATCTTACTAACCCTTGGGACAACGGCTCATAACTACTTATTACTAGTTCGTTTAAGAAAACTTCTAACTTTCTAGGTTTTCTTAAATTTTTCTAATCTTTTGGATGTAATTTTTCACTTTCTAATCTTTCATTATAAAATTAAATATTAATTTTTTTTTATTTTTTATTATTATTTTTTTTTATATTTTGTGCTTATGCAAAGTATGATGCAAAGTGATGCGTAAATAAACACAAACCTCCCCCAAACTTGTTTTCAACAGTGTCATCACTATTGTCATCTGTTAAATCTTCAGAAACCTGTAACCTTGGGAGGAAATTTATTAACGGGGGCAATAAATATGATTGTGAAAATCCTCCCCCAAACTTATTCTTTTTCACTCACCTCTATTCTAAAGATGATATGGTATTTTTCAAGACATGGAGGTGAGACGGAGGAATTTTAATCAAGATAAAACGGCTCCTGTAAAAACAAGAGCTCCACCATGGGGTCAGTGGAAAAATACGGTTTTAATCTATGTCCATTTACTTTGAAAATTATACCGTTTTCAACATTTTCAACCTCAACTGCCCCGTGCGGGTATACATACCGCACAAAAAAAGGTCCTTTCCACTGAGATTTTAGCTTACCCGCATGAAGATGGAGTCATGAATCATAAAGAAGGACTTGTTGACCAGGTATAAAAGTTTTTCTCAAAATGTTTTTATCCTGAAATACCTTAGTCCGGTTCTTTACAATTACAACATTATCATAAGCTTCATCGCGGAGTTCGCTTAGCTTGTTTAATTGCAGCTTCCGAAAGTTGCAAGCTTGATTTAATTCAAAGTTGAGTTCTCTAATGGCCCATATTGCTTTGTGCTCAATCTCGACCGGAAGGTGGCAAGCCTTTCCAAACACTAGTCTGTAATGAGACATACCTAGATCGGTTTTATATGCAGTTCGGAACGCCCAAAGAGCATCCGTCAATTTGGTTGACCAATTTTTTTCGATTTTTAGAAACAGTTTTCTCCAAAATTTGTTTGATTTGTCTGTTTGAAACCTTAGCTTGCCCGCTCGTTTGGGGATGATAGGGTGTGGAAAGTTTGTGGTTGATTGCATATTTCCGCATCAAAGTCTCGAAAGACCGATTGCAGAAATGTGTCCCGTTATCGCTAATGATAGCGTGTGGGTGTCCAAATCGCGAAAAGATGTTTTCTTTTAAGAACTTAAGGCAACCTTTTTGTCATTAGTGCGACAAGGAATAGCTTCAACCCACTTCGAGACGTAATCAACCGCAAGCAATATGTACAAATTCCTAAAGGAGTTAGGAAAAGGACCCATAAAGTCTATACCCCAAACGTCAAAAATTTCAACCACCAAGATGGGTTGAAGTGGCATTTCATTTCTCCGGGAAATCCTACCCGCATGTTGACACTATGCACAGGTTTTGCAATGATCAAATGCTTCTTTGAACAAAGTCGGCTAATAGAAACCGCATTGCAAAACCTTTTCCGCTATCTTTCGAGGACCGAAATGACCCCCACATGCCTGATCATGACAAAAAGATAGAACACTCTTGAATTCATCATTAAGGACACATCTGCGAATGATCTGGTCAGGACAATACTTAAATAGATAGGGTTCATCCCAGTAAAAGTGTTTTACTTGGGATAGAAATCGATGTTTGTCCTGTTTTGACCATTCGCAGGGAATAAGTCCCGTAGCAAGATAATTCACAGTATCCCCGAACCAAGGTTCATCGGATACATTCAAGAGTTGTTCGTACGGAAAAGAATCATTGATCGGCAGGGTTACAGGTGAAGAAGAGATGCGCGACAGATGGTCGGCTACAACGTTTTCACATCCTTTCTTATCTTTAATAACAAGGTCAAATTCTTGTAATAGAAGGATCCAACGTATTAGCCTACCCTTAGCATCCTTTTTCGCCAAAAGATATTTCAAGACGGAATGGTCAGTGTACACAACAATAGGTGAGCCAATCAAGTAAGGCCTGAATTTTTCTAATGCGAGTACAACTGCCAAAAGTTCTTTTTTGGTAGTTGTATAGTAAATTTGAGCATTGTTCAGGGTTTTACTTGTATAATAGATCACGTGTGGCATCTTTTCAATGTGCTATCCTAAGACTGCACCAATTGCAAAATCTGATGCATCATACATAAGCCCAAACGAGTGGTTCCAATCTGGAGAAGATAGAACGGGGGCTGTAGTAAGAGAGTATTTGAGTGAGTCAAATGCAGCCTCACAATCCGAGTCAAAGTGAAAGGTTGTGTCCTTGGCCAAGAGAAGAGTTAAAGGTCTAGCAATTTTGCTAAAATCCTTAATGAATCTCCTGTAAAAGCCTGCATGGCCAAGAAAGGATCGTATATCCTTGACGCATTTGGGATGATGAAGGTTTTGAATGACACATATTTTAGCTTTGTCAACCTCAATGCCTTTTCGTGAAATAACATGTCCAAGCACAATTCTCTCTTGGACCATGAAATGGCATTTTTCCCAATTCAAGGTTAAGTTCTTCTCTTTACAACGAGTAAGAACTGCGTTAAGATGAGATAGGCAGTCAGCAAAAGAATCTTCGAATATCGAGAAATCGTCCATTAAAATTTCCACAAAATTCTCGACCATGTCCGAGAATATCCTCATCATACACCGCTGAAATGTAGCGGGAGCATTGCATAACCCAAAGGGCATGCGTCTATAAGCAAAAGTACCAAAAGGACAAGTAAATGTGGTTTTATCTTGATCTTTTTCGACAATAGGGACCTGGTTATAGCCAGAGTATCCGTCCATGAAGCAGTAATATTCCTGTCCAGCTAAGTGTTCTAACATCTGATCAATAAAAGGTAGAGGAAAGTGGTCTTTCCTTGTTGCGGCATTGAGTTTTCTATAATCAATACATACACGCCACCCAGTTTGAGTGCGTGTCTGGATTAACTCATTTGCCTCATTTGTTATGACCGTAATGCCATATTTCTTAGGGACGACATGAATTGGACTTACCCATTGGCTATCAGAGATTGGGTAAATGATACCATTGTCAAGGCATTTGACGATCTCTTTCTTCACCGCATCCTTCATGACGGGGTTTAACCGTCTCTGTGGTTCTCGGGTTGGCTTGGCTTCATCCATCAGATGTATATGATGTTCAACAATCAAGGGACTAATCTCTTTGATGTCAGCCATAGTCCAACCAAACGCCTGCCTATTAGATCTCAATACCGTCAGAAGCGCATTCTCTTGCTCTGAGGCTAGAGAAGCGGATATGATCACAGGTAAAATCTCATTCTCATCT
Source organism: Agapanthus africanus (assembly GCA_030015575.1). Lineage (NCBI taxonomy): Eukaryota > Viridiplantae > Streptophyta > Magnoliopsida > Asparagales > Amaryllidaceae > Agapanthus > Agapanthus africanus. Next base: position 113,085,651 of record JASDDO010000001.1, on the reverse strand, counting down.
AAATATGCATATTTAAGGTGAGAAGGTAAAATTTTGAGATCTAATTCTGGCGGAGAAACTATAGAAGGTGGGGTAAGAGAATGACATTCAGAGTCACGAAGAAGCTCGTAACCTGCAAAAGATACAGACTCGGAAGGTGATGAGTCGAAAGTTTCAGACTCAGGAGCGGAAAGAGTGTTCTCACTAAGATGTGCAAGATCAAACATTGATGTTCTAGTGTCATCGAGATTTTCAAAGTACAACTTCACAGCTTTCGGGAGCAATCTCGTGGACAGAACAGATATCAAGTATGTGAGCAGAGGGTTCAGACAGCTGACTTCCAATTTTATAGATGTTCAGTTCAATTGTCATTTTTCTGAAAGATAGGTTCATTGAACTGTTTCGACAGTTAATGACAGCATTGGAAGTGGCAAGGAATGGTCGACCCAAAATCACCGGAATTTGATTCTATGGGTTTGCTACAGGTTATGTATCGAGAACGATAAAGTCCACAGGGAATATGAATTCCCCGACTTTTATCAACACATCCTCCAGTTCACCCTAGGTTTGGTGATTGAACGGTCTGCCATTTGGAGAGTGCAATGAGCTGGTTTCAACTCTCCAATCCTTAACTGCTCGTAAACAGAATATGGAAGCAGGTTAACACTTGCGCCCAGGTCAAGTAAAGCACGGTTAATGTTTTTACCCCCAATAGAAATTGAGATTATAGGACATCCAGGGTCCTTACGTTTGTTTGGTAACTGTGAGGTAAAGGCAGTGCTAATATTATTAGTCATGAATATCTTTTTTGGCACTTGAGTCTTCCTCTTCCTAGTGCACAAGTCTTTGAGAATTTTCGCATAAGCGAGGACTTGTTGGATAGTTTCTAGGAGAGGGATATTAATGTTAACCTGTTTAAACATTTCCATAATCTTCTCCATATGTGGACTTGATTTGTTACCCCTTAACCGATTCGGATAAGGAGCTTTGGCAATAAGAGCTGGGTCCAACATTGGAGAAGGTGGTGTGTGTGGAAGTGATCCCAGAATAGGAGTGGGGATTGTCTTTGGTGGACTAGAAGAGGTATGCTGAGGGTTCGAGCCCTGGGGAAAACGGAGAATAGGCTCGGAAGAAAATGTTGGGGTAGACGAACAAGGGTCAGAAGTAGAAGTGTGTGTGGAAGGGAAAGTCTCAGCCGGGGTATTATTGATTAATTTTTCATGATTATCAATCTCTTCCCCAACTTGATTATTCAGCACTCTTCCTGATCTCAACGTTGTAATGGTATTCACATTGTAGTGTTGTGAATGCCCAGGATTCGGTAGGGGTTGAGACGGAAGTTTCCCTTTTTCTCTAGCACTCATTTCGGTTTTTAATTGTGCAATTTGTGCTTCCATCTATTTTATACTCTCAGCTTGAGAGGCGGAGTTTTTCTTTATATCATCGACAGAAGACTGAACCTCAGCCGAAACTTGCATGAAATTTTTCAGAATCAAATTCATGGTTTGTGCGAGTGAAGAGGATTCATCAGTACCGGTCAACTGCAAAGGATTATACGGTGCAGATGTGTTGACCGGATTTTGAAAGTTTTGTGATTGATAAGGGTGCTGACTTATTTGAAGTGGTTGCTGTTGTGGTGGAAGACCTCTTTGGAAATTGTTTTGATTTGGAACCGTGTTTTGAGTTTGTGATTGGTTCCAAGCAAAGTTAGGGTGATTCCTCCAACCCTGATTATAAGTGGATGAATACGGATCGTTTTCTAGGTCTTTGCTGGAAAGCAGCATTGGTATGCTCTTGACCTTGAAATGGAGAATTTAAAGGACATTCTTCCGTAAGATGAGATGGATCAGAACAGCATCCATAGACAGTTTTGGAGAGTGACATCTGATTTAGGGAGGCTGGTAAAAATTTATGTTTCATAGCTTCGAGTTTCTTTTGCATTGCTGTCATTTTAGCTCTAACTCCTATGGAAACATCAAGTTGATGAATGCCACCCCTAGACGATGACTGGTTTACACTCTCCCACTGTAAAGTTTTCTCAGCAAAATCTTCTAAAAATCTCTAGGCTTCACCATCATCTTTATTCATGAAAGTGCCTTGACACATGAATTCAAGATTCTGTTTTGTAGTAGGATTAATGCCCTCATATATGATTCTGCACAGATCCCATTTAGAAATTCCGTGATGAGGACATTGAACTAACAGATCCTTGAAGCGTTCAAAATAATTTGAGAATGGTTCATTTGGAAGCTGGGTAAATTGATTTATTTCGCTACGGACTCGAGCTGTCTTATGATTGGGGTAGAATTTCTTTAGGAAAGCTGTTACGAATTCTCCCCAGTTCGAAATAGAATGTGCGGCTGTGTTATAAAGCCACTTCTCGGCTATATCGCACAAAGTGAATGGGAGAAGACGTAGACGTATAGCATCCACAGAAAGCTGTGAAGTACCTATCATGGCGCATACATTTTCAAATTTGGTAATAAAGACATATGCGTCTTCAGACTCGAGACCGTGATATTTTGGTAGAAGATTGATGCATTGTGGTTTGATTTCAAAATTGTCCCCATTGGCTGGTAGAATGGTGAGACAGGTCGAAAGAGAACCTCGCATAGGGTAACATCTCTCTTGGAGAAAGATGCGGGGCAGATTCTGCGCACCTGCGGACGGTGGCAGAGTAGTGTTAAAGAATTTCGATGGAGAACCGTCCATCGAAGTGGGTGTGGTGGTGGGTGAAGAAAAAGTAGACGTAGAAATACCGACTTCGGAGTCGATAGTGTAGGGTTGGTATAGCACCTTGTGAAGCTTTTGGCAAGCATCAATCATGCTACTTTAAAATTTTGGGGTGCTAAACAAACCCTAACCAAGATCTTAACTAGAGACTTAGGCTAAACATAACAAGTAAACAACTTTACTTCTAAGAGTTTGGGATTACAACCTTTGTAGTCCGTTCCTTCACTTCATAAGCTCCGTGTTGAGATCCCTTTGCCGCGATCATCATGTACCCGGACTCTAGAGAGGCTCTATGAAGAGAAAGATGCAAACTTGCTTCCAATCTTCAACAACTAAAATGATCTACCTTGAAGAATCTCAAACCCAAGCTCATGCTTCATTAATCAAGTATTAGCAAAGCAAACACCCTAATCTAAGTGGCTAGAATAGATGAGGATGATGAAGTACGAATTTAGCTCTCTTTTGTTTTCAATTTCCCACTTATTTTCATCACCAAAGAAAAAAATAGTGAAGGTTTTCTTCATGAAGAAAGAAGAAAAAGATGAAGCAAAACCTTTTGTGATGAATAATGAAGATCATTGTTGTGGTTATAAATCAACTATGGGTTAAGAATGAAGGCTTAACCCTTGTAGAGAATTAACTAGGGTAAAGGGTTTGGGTTGGGTTAAGAAATATCTACATAAAATATCAAAGGTCAAAGTCAAAGCTTTAAGAAGCTTCATGAAAGCTTAACCCTAATCCAAACCCTAACCATGTTTAAACTCCACAAAACATGTTGCATTTGTAACCCTAACTTGTTACAATATTATATATCACATATATAATATATTTTGTAACAAAATAAAATAATACAATTAACATATATCACATATATATCAATGTATTATCCATGTGAGAAAAAGAATCTTTAAGTGGGCTTATATTAGTTAATGTAATATAATATATCAAATATATAAATATACATTAAATTATCGAATCAACACTTGATCCGATAATCCGACTATTTCTCAAATAACCGACTAATATAATCTGTATCAGCTCATCAAATCAACACTTGATCCGATGACTCGGCTATATCATATATACCCGGCCGATATCATATATCGCGAGAATCTAATACGGTATCACATACACGTATTATTCTCGGTCCCGCACATATCACATATGTGCTCCTACTCCGTTTTGCCTGAGCCAGGAAATCTCTATGTAGGACTCTAAAAATCGTCAATACGCCGGCAGTAGGTGATGATCATATCAAACACCCACAAGATGCAAGCGGTCAGCTAAACGTAACAGCCACCCAGGTATTGAGCAATCAGAAGATCAACAAGCAAGCCTGTACATTCTCCTGCGAATCCAATCAGTAACACTCCCGTACAGTCCGGTCTCTTCGTCTGATATGTCGCATATCCAGTTTAGGGGTGGTAAACGTCAGACCCCAGTAACCGATAAGTCGTGTCGATATGAGGTCTATAACAGTTTGAGAAACTACTGATAACACTTACCAGTAAATCTCAGCAACCCTGGCCAAAGATTTCCAGTTATAGCCAATCGAACACAGCGCAACATCAACTCCCTATACCGGGAGAGACGAAACCCCTCCTATCGCTCATTGCCTCCATGTGATTCGGGACTGTACTTAAAAGCCACCATTTTGCACGCCCTCTTAGACGTGGTATGATGGAAATCAAAGCACAGTGGGAATCACACAAGACTCTATGACGATCTCGGGTCTACAGACTAACCTGTACCAGTGTCACCAGAGAACTGCCATCTAACGTGAGGTATAATACCATCTGGGAGTTCTCGGCGAGTCCGTCCAGTGTACCCAGTCTCCACTGAGCACCCGTATACTATCTCTGATGTCAAATATCAATGGATATGGGATTATCCATCGCCCATCTACATGGGTCAAGAAGCATACGCTAGTCTACTCTGGTATATCGATGCCCTGTCTCGAAACACCTGGGACTAGGAACATTTGAAGGATGTACTTAGCGACTACACTGTCCCCACTAATATGATCTGCATTATAGTCCTGGTAGTCAAGTACTCATCCTAAGGGCTTTATCAACACGTAACATAGAGACTATCAGAGTACATGTTAAGATAAAGAGCAACTAAATAGCATACTATCATGTCGAGCAAGAAAGTCCTCCATATATATGTCCAAGCATCCACTACAATATACATCGCATGTACAGTAATGGCCTCTAGTGCATACATATCACTAACAATCTCCCACTTGCACTAAGGCCATCTGTTGTAGTATCTCATACCCAACAATCAGCTGTGGTTGAAGTATCTCATACTCAACCATCCCATAAAAATCTCTACTGGGAAATAGGCCTTTGTGAGTGGATCTGCGCTGTTGTCCTCTGTGTCTACTCTCCTAACCTCGATCTCCCTCGAGATCAACCATCTCCATGATCAGGTGATACTGCCTTAGAATATGTCTGAATCACAGATAGAACGGGGTTTCCTTAGAAAAAGCCAAAACCCCATTGTCACACAATGGTAGGAACGAAGTTCATCTTATGAACTAGTGTACATCCAGACTATTTCTTTGGTAGCATCCTTGGTAGTGATTTATCCTGCCTTTATCGTCTAGTAAGTCATGGTATCTAGCGTGGAACTCTTCAAACATACCGTCCCTCCACTGAGGGTAAAGACAATGCCTGTGACTGACATTCAGTCGACCTTACCACCCTGGAAGCTTTCTAGTGATTCTCCCCAGGATCGATTGATACCATCTCACTACATCTAGTGAGAATCCTAAGATCCAATTAGATCTATCTTATAGATTCAAAACCCAGGATTTAGGAGGTATCTTCTTGATCCTATATAGAGAATTCTTGTGATAAGAGGAGATTGACCGAGCGTAGCATAGGAAACTCCTTCCCTATCAAGAGTATGTCATCCACGTACTATACGAGGATCTCCACCATACTCCCTACTACCTTTTTGTATACACTAGGTTCATATACCATTTTGATGAGGTCAAACTCTTTGACTATCACATCAAAACAGACGTTCCTACTCCGCGATGCCTGATTTATCTCATAAAACAACTTGCACACGTTTCCGCTGCTCCCACTGTCTACGAAGCCCTCTGGCTGTGTACTTATAGATGCTCTCTTCTAAATCATTATTTAGAAAAAACAGTCATGACACCCAACCGCCAGATATCGTAGTCATGGTATGTAGCAGTGGCGAGTAGGATCTGGATGGACTTAAGCATAGCTTTGAAAGTCTTAACATTTCCATGTACACCAAGTAATCTTCTCAAGATATACTTTCTCCTGATGGGGATTTAACCCTTCAGATAAAGCAACCAAAGTCCATACTTTGTTGGTGTATAAGGATTCCATCTCAGATCGCTAAGCATCCAGCCATTCTCACAGAGTCCCCACTCCTGATGGCCTGCTCGAAACTAGTTGGGTCATGATCGTTAAGATTTTCCGTTGTGTAGTATGTAGAAAATTTGTAAAGAACTTCACAACCAAAAAATATTTTGACCGCAATCAAACTACGGTGTCAATTGTAGTTCATGAATGAGTGCGGATCGTCCACAGGGATTGCACGATTCGTTGTATTGATATGCTTGAATTGAAAAGTTAAGCTAAGATAAACGAAAACATGATTCAAGAGTATTGATTTTCAAGTGTCACTATTCTATTCAAGAATCAAGAAAAAGATAAACAGTCAAGAATCGGTGTATCAATGATATTTCCAATCAACAATCAAGAATCTAAAAGAGGCTCGTAGGAATCGATAGGATCAATAGACGTGATGTAATCTAAAGATATCGTGTTCTTGTCCTTCGAAGGATTGATACTAGATCGATGATCATCGACGAGAGTTAGGGCTTTCTTGATGAAACTAGGGTTCATCTTTTAACCCTTGTTCTTTCGTCGATATCATTCCTTTTCTAGCCTCTACCAAATTCAAGAAACGATCGTGACTCCCCAATTTCGATCGATGTCAATCAAGAAAGCATCGAAACGAAATGGGTCGTCGTTTCTTGAACTTGCTAGGGTTTACAAAACTCGTAGGACTCAAGAATCGATTAAAGCTATGTTACATCATCATTCTATAGACCGTCTCGACTCCTCGACGAGCGGAGTTTTATTCACACATCACCACACAGAAAAGATTCATAAATTGTAAAGATATCATGATGCAGAATTTAAAGAAAACAAGATAAAAGAATATCACCTTTATTTATCTCAACAATTTTGATTACATTCGCTTCAAGGACTACAAGAGGAAGAATCTAAATCGTTGATCGGGCGTCGCTCGGCTTCGTGAGTCGTGGATCGGCTCGGATCGCTTGCTCCGTTGAAGATCGGCTCCGCTCCTAAAGGTTGTAAGGCTTCTTGCTTAATGGGTACTCGGGATCTTGATCTTTAATTGGAATTAGGGTTAGGGTTTCCCACAAGCCCTCTCACTAGACTTGAGGAGGAAGGAGATGAAGAAGGAGATTGGCTAAAAAAACTATAAAATGGGTTGATTCTATCTATCTCCACACTATGATGATTCTAAGATAAGATCCTTCACCCTAGGTCTAGGCTTCTATTTATAGACTTCCCAAACCCTAGGTTTAGGTTTGAAATGGTAGTTCCCTCCAAAAGTTTGTTGAGTTTTCTAGAAGGTAGTTTGTTAGGAGCTAGCTTAGGGTTTAAGCTAGGATTAATTAAGCTTTAGAAACCCTTGTTTGCTGATCTGGCAGAAACTTCTGGAGTCTTCTGGAAGTTGACATGTCTTTTTGAAGTGTAGCAGATGAAACAGGAGTTTTGGTGCAAATTTGAGGAGCTAATTCCCTGAACCCACCGCGGATCCGCGGCATTAGCAAGCTCCTGCCGCGGATCCGCGGCACTTTGAAGAGCTTGGGCTTTGTACTTTCTTCTGTGGGCTTGTACTGTAGTTTAGGGCTTCCTTTGATATGTTGATTTGCAATTGCTCCTTTGTAATGATACCAGATTTGAAGTTAGTGAGTTAACGTATCTTTGAGCGGTGTAAATTTGAGCGAGCTTCTCCTTTTCCTGCACAGACTTCGAAACACGGGTTGCGACATATAGAAATATTGCGATGCCATGCAATGCAGTCAATTTCCCTAGAAATGCCGGTTTTAAGGTCTAATACCTGTAATCTTGTAATCTGTGATAGATTTGCTAATATGTGAAATACGGATACCGAACACTTCTATATGAATGCAAATGATGAGGAAATTGCCGGCTAAAATATGCAATATTTTCGACTGATCAAATACCCCCAAACTTAATTTCGATCGTCTCGAGCGAATGTTTTATTAAAAAAGAGAAGGAGAAAATAAAGAAAGAGAAAAACTAACTAGCACACTTTCGTAGGCAACACGATTGCACTGAGCACGTGTAACAAGCCTTTAAACCTCTAGGTGTCCCTAGTAGGAGGAGTGTTGTCTCCTGAGGGTTTTCAGCGGATTACACCCACAAAATCCAATAATAAAAGCAAGATCATGAATATTACATTTAAAGAAGAGAATTGTAAAAGAAAAGCTTTGAAAATTAGGGTTTCCAACTAAGCTAGCTTTTCGGTTGTCATGAGCCCTATCTTAATGGTCATGAAAAGATGTCGGAAATCACGTCCTCCCTCAATAAAACATCGTCTTATTCTTCATTCCTATCTTTCTTCCAAAACATCGATCATAACACCCTGCGTGTGTGTAAAGACATCCCTACACCCGGAGAATTCAATTCAAGCTATCATACTCTTGCCCATCAGCCTCAGTACTTTTTAATTAATGAATATTTAGATGAAATTGCTCACACACTTTCATGCGACCGTTAATACTTCTTGAGGTACTAACCGACCGATTACTCCTGTGCTTGCTTACTTGGTGTATTTTCCTCGTCTTGCACCACCTCAGGCATAGCAGTGACTCCCAGACCAGTTGGCCTTAGGGCACTAGGTGATGAAGCACCCTCGCTATACATTTTTATTGCCCTCGGTGATAACAAAACCAGTGTCCATTTTTCTCACCACTTTATATTTTTATTCATTTTTTTTTCTTTTTATTTCCTTCATACTTTTGGCTTTAAGACAAGAGCATTTCAAGGTATCCTCTACTATCCCAGGTTTCAAGACGTGTGTAAGTGCGAATAGCAGGGTAGCAACGTTCAAAATGTTTGGCTTCCAGAATAGAAACTATTTTTCAGACTTATTTTTATCCTCAGATTAGTGACGTCCTTCATCTTACTAACCCTTGGGACAACTGCTCATAACTACTTATTACTAGTTCGTATAAGAAAACTTCTAATTTTCTTAGTTTTCTTAAATTTTTCTAATCTCATGGATGTAACTTTTCACTATCTAAACTTTCATTATCTTATTTATATACAAAAAAGTGTAAATATTAAAATTATTTTTATACTTGAAAATTTTTAAATTTTTATAGGTTTTGAAAATTTTTCAATTTTTATAGATTTTTAAAGAAATGTTTTGTGCTTATGCAGATGATATGCAAATGATGCAAAAATAAGCACAAACCTCCCCCAAACTTGTTTTCAACAGTGTCCTCACTGTTGCCAAATGCTATACCTACAAAACTGTAAGTCTAGGAGGGATTATTAGTGGGGGCAAAATATATAAGTGAAGACTTTCCCCAAACTTACTCTTTTCACTCACCTTCATTCAAAAAATGATGCAATGATATACTGGACATGAAGGTGAGACGGAGGAATTTTAATCCAAATAAACTGGCTCTTGTAAAAACAAGAGCTCCTCCGTGGGGTCAGTGGAATAATACGACTTTAATCTATGTCCATTTACTTTGAAAACAGTGCCGTTTTTAACATTTTCAACTTCTACCGCCCCGTGCGGGTATACGGACCGCACAACAAAAGGTCCCTTCCATCGAGATCGGAGCTTACCCGCATGAAGGTGTCATCGTGAATCATAAAGAAGGACTTGTTGACCAGGTAAAAATGTTTTCCTTAAAATGCTTTTATCGTGAAAAACCTTAGTCCTATTCTTTGTGATTACAGCATTATCATAAGCTTCATCGCGGAGTTCGCTTAGCTCATTAAGTTGCAGCTTCCGAAAGTTGCAAGCAAGGTTTAAATCAAAATTTATTTCTTTAATAGCCCACAATGCTTTATGCTCTATCTCGACAGGTAAATGACATGCTTTTCCAAACACTATCCTATATGGAGACATTCCTAGGTCGGTCTTATATGCAGTCCTGAATGCCCAAAGAGCATCCGTCAATTTGGTCGACCAGTCTTTTCTATTTTTAGCAACAGTCTTCTCCAGGATAAGTTTGATTTGTCTGTTTGAGATTTCAGCCTGCCCGCTTGTTTGGGGATGATAAGGTGTAGAAAGTCGGTGGTTGATTGAGTATTTTCGCATCAGAGTCTCGAAAGACCTGTTGCAGAAATGTGTCCCATTATCGCTAATGATAGCGCGTGGGTGTCCAAATAGAGAAAAGATATTCTCTTTCAAGAACTTAATGACAACTTTCTTGTCATTAGTGCGACATGGAATGGCTTCTACCCACTTTGAGACATAATCAACCGCCAGCAATATGTATAGATTCCCAAAGGAGTTGGGAAAAGGACCCATAAAATCAATGCCCCAAACATCGAATATTTCAACAACCAAGATGGGTTACTGAGGCATTTCATTCCTCTGGGATATTCTACCCGTATACTGACATTGTGTACAGGTTTTGCAATACTCAAATGCGTCCTTGAATAAGGTCGGCCAATAAAATCCACATTGCAAGACCTTTTCCGCTGTCTTTCTAGGACCAAAGTGACCCCTACAAGCCTGATCATGACAAAAAGAAAGAACACTCTTGAACTCTTCATTTGGGACGCACCGGCGAATGATCTGATCAGGACAATATTTAAACAAATAAGGCTCGTCCCAGTAAAAGTGTTTTACTTGGGAAAGAAAACGGTATTTGTCCTGTTTCGACCAATCGCTCGGTATAAGTCCCGTGGCATGATAGTTCACAATATCCCTGAACCATGGTTCAGCTGATATGCTCAAGAGTTGTTCGTCAGGGAACGAGTCATTAATCGGCAGGGTCACAGGGGAAGAAATGATGCGTGAAAGGTGGTCAGCTACTACGTTTCACATCCTTTCTTATCTTTGATAACAAGATCGAATTCTTGTAACAGAAGGATCCAACGTATTAGTCGACCTTTTGCATCTTTCTTCGCCAGAAGATGTTTCAAAGCGGAATGGTCAGTATACACAACTATAGGTGAGCCGATTAAGTAAGGCCTGAATTTTTCTAATGCAAATACAACCGCTAAAAGTTCCTTTTCGGTGGTTGTATAATTGATTTGCGCATCATTCAGGGTCTTACTTGCATAGTAAATCACGTGTGGCATCTTTTCGATGTGCTGTCCTAAGACTGCACCTACTGCAAAATCAGATGCGTCACACATCAGCTCAAAGGGGTAGTCCCAGTTTGGTGATGATAAAATAGGGGCTGAAGTGAGTGAGTGTTTAAGTGAGTCGAAAGCTGTCTCGCAGTCCGAGTCAAAGTGGAAGGTCGTATCCTTGGCCAGGAGTAGTGTTAAAGGTCTAGCAATTTTGCTAAAATCCTTAATGAATCTCCTATAAAAGCCCGCATGGCCAAGGAAGGAGCGAATATCTTTGACGCTTTTGGGATGAGGGAGGTTTTGAATGACATCTACTTTAGCTCTGTCAACCTCAATGCCTTTCTGTGAAATGACATGTCTAAGGACTATTCCTTCTTGGACCATAAAATGGCATTTTTCCCAGTTTAATGTCAAGTTCTTCTCTTTGCAACGAGCAAGAACAGCGTCAAGATTCGCTAGGCAATTAGAAAAAGAGTCTCCAAAAATCGAGAAATCGTCCATAAAGATCTCCAGAAAATTCTCTACCATATCAGAGAATATCCCCATCATACACCGCTGAAAGGTAGCGGGAGTATTGCATAACCCAAAGGGCATGCGACTGTAAGCAAAGGTACCAAAAGGACAAGTAAAAGTGGTTTTATCTTGATCCTTTTTGGCGATGGGGACCTGATTGTAGCCTGAGTATCCGTCCATAAAACAATAATATTGTCGTCCCACTAAGCGTTCCAGCATCTGATCAATGAATGGTAGAGGAAAATGATCTTTCCTCGTAGCAGCGTTGAGTTTTCTATAATCGATGCATACACGCCACCCAGTTTGGGCACGTGTCTGAATCAACTCATTCGCCTCATTTGTGATAACTGTGATGCCGGATTTCTTAGGAACGACATGTATAGGACTCACCCACTGGCTATCAGAGATGGGGTATATAATACCATTATCTAAACATTTGACGATCTCTTTCATGACCGCTTCCTTCATGACGGGATTCAACCGTCTCTGTGGTTCTCGGGTTGGTCTGGCATCATCCATCACATGTATATGATGTTCAACTATCAAGGGACTAATCCCTTTGATGTCCGCCATACTCCAACCAAACGCCTCTCTGTTAGATCTCAATACCGATAAAAGGGCATTCTCTTGCTCTAATGCAAGAGAAGCGGATATGATAACCGGTAAAGACTCATTCTCACCTAGATATGCATATTTGAGGTGAGAAGGTAAAATTTTGAGATCTAACTCAGGCGGAAAAATGATAGAAGGAGGGATCATTGAGTGATTTTTGGATCTACAAAGAAGCTCAGAGCCTGTGAAAGATACAGACTCGGGTGGAGAAAAGTCAGAAGTGCAGGACTCAAGTGTAGAGAAAGTGTCCTCACTAAAATCATGTGTGAAATCAAACAGAGATGTGGTAATGTCATCGAGATCAGTAAAGCAAAGATCCTCAGCTCCACAACTATCGGGAGCGATCTCATGGACAGAGCACACATCTAAAATATGAGCAGAGGGTTCTGATGGCTGACTTCCAACTCTATAGATGTTTAGTTCAATGGTCATATTTCCAAATGATAAGTTCATTGAACCATTTCTACAGTTTATAACAGCGTTGGAAGTGGCAAGGAAAGGACGACCCAGAATCACCGGAATTTGGCCCCGGGGGTTTGCTACAGGATGTGTGTCGAGCACAATGAAGTCTACAGGGAAGACAAATTCCCCGACCTTTATTAACACATCCTCTAATTCACCCCTTGGTTTGGTGATAGATCGGTCTGCCATCTGGAGAGTGCAGTGAGCAGGTTTCAGCTCTCCAATCCCTAATTGCTCATAGACAGAATAAGGGAGCAGGTTAACACTTGCGCCAAGGTCTAAAAGAGCACGATTTATGTTTTTACCCCCAATCGAAATCGATATTGTAGGACATCCTGGGTCCTTTCTTTTCTTTGGAAGCTGGGGTATAAAAGCAGTGCTGATATTATTAGACATAAAGACCTTCTTTGGCACTTGAGTCTTCCTCTTCCTAGTGCACAAGTCCTTAAGAATTTTCGCATAAGCGGGGACTTGCTGAATAGCATCTAGGAGAGGGATATTGATGTTAACCTGTTTGAACATTTCTAAAATTTTCTCCATATGAGGACTCGTTCTATTTGCCCTTAACCGGTTCGGGTAAGGAGCTTTCGCTATAAACGCAGGGTCCATCATAGGAGAAGGAAAGGGGGGTAGACGAGGTCCCAAAGGAGGTGTGGGGACCGTCTGTGGAGAACTATAAGGGTTGGGAGAAGGTGTCGAGCCTAATGGGAAATGGAGAATAGGCTCGCTAGAAGGTGGTTTGGTAGAAGAAGAAGGATCAGAAGGAGAAGTGTGTGGAAAGGTCTCAGCCGGGGTGTTGATATGATTTTCAGTATTATCAATATCTTCCCCGACATTATTATTCAGCACTCTTTCCGATCTCAACGTTGTAATGGCATTTACATTGTAATGCCCAGGATTTCGTAGGGGTTGAGAGGGAAGTTTCCCTTTTTCTCTCGCACTCATTTCGGCTTTAAGTCGTGCGATTTCAGCTTCCATTGTTCTGATACTCTCAGCTTGGGACGCTGAGTTTTTCTTTATCTCACCGACGGAAGATCTAACCTCAGCCGAAACCTCTATGAAATTTGACAAAAGTGATTTCATGGTTTGAGTGAATTGAGAGAAATCGTCAGGACAGGACAACTGCATAGGATTAGACTGTGCAGGATTGTTGCCCTGGTTTTGGAAATTTTGTGACTGATAGGGGTGCTGAGTGAGTTGAAGGGGTTGCTGTTGTGGTGGAGGAAGAGCCCTTTGAAAATTATTCGTGTTTGAAACCGTGTTTTGAGATTGGTTTTGGTTCCAAGCGAAATTCGGGTGGTTCATCCAACCCTGATTGTACGTGGAAGAATATGGATCGTTTCGAGGTCTTTGAAATGCGGCATTAGAATGCTCGTGACCTTGAAACGCAGAGTTTAATGGACATTCTTCCGTTAAATGAGACGGATCAGAACAGCACCCACAAACAGTTTTGGGGAGTGGCAGTGGGTTTAGGGAGGCTGCTGCAAATTTGTGTTCCATAGCGTCGAGCTTCTTTTGCATTGCTGCCATTTCAGCTCGAACACCTATGGACACATCTATTTGGTGAACGCCACCGCTATTCAATGGTTGGGTTCCACTCTCCCACTGTAGTGATTTTTCAGCGAACTCTTCTAAGTACCTCCAAGCTTCCCCATCATCCTTAGTCATAAATGTACCTTGACACATGTTTTCAAGGCTCTGTTTAGTGTTAGGGTTACTGCCCTCATATATGATTCGGCAAAGCTCCCATCTCGGGATGCCGTGATGAGGACATTGAACCAATAGATCCTTGAAACGTTCAAAGTATTTAGAGAATGGTTCAGCAGGGAGCTGGGCAAATTGGTTCAGTTCGCTACGGATTCGAGCTGTCTTTTGGTGTGGGTAGAATTTCTTAAGGAATGCAGCGACGAATTCTTCCCAATTCGTAATAGAATGTGCGGTAGTGTTATATAGCCACTTCTCGGCTATATCGCACAAGGTAAATGGAAGAAGTCGTAGACGCATCGCATCCACTGAAAGTTGTGACGTACCCATCATTGCGCATACGTTTTCAAATTTGGTAATGAAAACGTAAGCGTCCTCAGTCTCGAGTCCGTGGTATTTGGGTAAAAGATTGATATACTGGGGCTTAATTTCAAAGTTATCCCCATTGGCTGGTGGTGTGGATAAGCAGGTCGAAAGAGGACCTCTATGTGGATAGCATCTCTCCTGGATAGAAATGCGGGGTGGATTCTGCGCACCAACGGACGGCGGCAGATTAGGGTTAAAGAAGTTCGATGGATTCGGATCCATCGGTGTGGGTGTGGTAGTAGGTAAAGGAGAGGTAAATGGAGAAATATCGACTTCGGAGTCGATAAGGGGTACGCGGACTAAACGGGCATTAGAATCCCGTGTCCAGCCTATCTTGTACTAAAAAGGGTTAGTACAAGTGGCAGCGTTGGCTTATAATTAGGGGTAAATGAATGCGGTGTTTGCTTTTGAAAAAGGGACGGATTTTTGAAAAAATGATGCGAAAAAACAAATGCAGCACACAATCCCTAGAATCTAGTGGTCACCTAGGTCCGGCTCTAGACCGCTCCTAACTGCCAAAAGACAAGTCGCAGGATAGAATCCTCCACTGCCTCTTTGTCCCCCTGTGGCCGGATAAGTGCCAGGTAAGTGGGAAAGTACTCCACTACGTAAGTAGTGGGCCTAATTAAAAACCACTATCCTTAGACACACTCGCCTTAGGCACCACAAGAAAACGCGGATAAGCAATGAATTACCCACGGCCTTCTCTTGTCCTAATTGAGCGCGACAGTCCTTAGAGTCTTCTCTAGATTTCTTTTAGTTAATGAGGGTAATGCGGATGCAAGTTTTGCGATTTTCGGGGCCTAGGAAGGGTAATGAAATCCCCACCTAATTTGGATTTGGCCGTGCCCCTTAAATTTCCGTATTAGAATGCAAACAACCAAGAAACCAAAATCACGCACAAATTTAATTTTGCTTTTGCGGCGCTGCGATTATTTGCAAAGAATCCTGCAGCAAAGTGTTAGTTGGAGCTAAAAGAGAAGAGGGGAGAGAGCAAGAAATCACCTGCAGCAAAAATTTTGCAGAGATCCCTCAAGTGCGCGGCGGTTCCGCCGCGTATGCCTCCTAATGCCGCCCTTCCGCGGTTCTTTCAAGGGATCAATCCACCAAATTTCTTCAGAGAGCTTCTGTGAACTCTCTCAGCTCCCTGGTATTTTCCAAAAATTTTCTTCAATTTCCAAATAGCTCCAGATTTCCTTGCAATGAACAACAGCAAATCGTTTAGGGTTTGCACGAATTTTGATCACAAAAACAACAATGGAATAATTCTTTCAATTCAAACTATAATATGAAACGAATTAGCGCGCGATCCCCGGCAACGGCGCCATTTTGATCGTTAAGATTTTCCGTTGTGTAGTATGTAGAAAATTTGTAAAGAACTTCACAACCAAAAAATATTTTGACCGCAATCAAACTACGGTGTCAATTGTAGTTCATGAATGAGTGCGGATCGTCCACAGGGATTGCACGATTCGTTGTATTGATATGCTTGAATTGAAAAGTTAAGCTAAGATAAACGAAAACATGATTCAAGAGTATTGATTTTCAAGTGTCACTATTCTATTCAAGAATCAAGAAAAAGATAAACAGTCAAGAATCGGTGTATCAATGATATTTCCAATCAACAATCAAGAATCTAAAAGAGGCTCGTAGGAATCGATAGGATCAATAGACGTGATGTAATCTAAAGATATCGTGTTCTTGTCCTTCGAAGGATTGATACTAGATCGATGATCATCGACGAGAGTTAGGGCTTTCTTGATGAAACTAGAGTTCATCTTTTAACCCTTGTTCTTTCGTCGATATCATTCCTTTTCTAGCCTCTACCAAATTCAAGAAACGATCGTGACTCCCCAATTTCGATCGATGTCAATCAAGAAAGCATCGAAACGAAATGGGTCGTCGTTTCTTGAACTTGCTAGGGTTTAAAAAACTCGTAGGACTCAAGAATCGATTAAAGCTATGTTACATCATCATTCTATAGACCGTCTCGACTCCTCGACGAGCGGAGTTTTATTCACACATCACCACACAGAAAAGATTCACAAATTGTAAAGATATCATGATGCAGAATTTAAAGAAAACAAGATAAAAGAATATCACCTTTATTTATCTCAACAATTTTGATTACATTCGCTTCAAGAACTACAAGAGGAAGAATCTAAATCGTTGATCGGGCGTCGCTCGGCTTCGTGAGTCGTGGATCGGCTCGGATCGCTTGCTCCGTTGAAGATCGGCTCCGCTCCTAAAGGTTGTAAGGCTTCTTGCTTAATGGGTACTCGGGATCTTGATCTTTAATTGGAATTAGGGTTAGGGTTTCCCACAAGCCCTCTCACTAGACTTGAGGAGGAAGGAGATGAAGAAGGAGATTGGCTAAAAAAACTATAAAATGGGTTGATTCTATCTATCTCCACACTATGATGATTCTAAGATAAGATCCTTCACCCTAGGTCTAGGCTTCTATTTATAGACTTCCCAAACCCTAGGTTTAGGTTTGAAATGGTAGTTCCCTCCAAAAGTTTGTTGAGTCTTCTAGAAGGTAGTTTGTTAGGAGCTAGCTTAGGGTTTAAGCTAGGATTAATTAAGCTTTAGAAACCCTTGTTTGCTGATCTGGCAGAAACCTCTGGAGTCTTCTGGAAGTTGACATGTCTTTTTGAAGTGTAGCAGATGAAACAGGAGTTTTGGTGCAAATTTGAGGAGCTAATTCCCTGAACCCACCGCGGATCCGCGGCATTAGCAAGCTCCTGCCGCGGATCCGCGGCACTTTGAAGAGCTTAGGCTTTGTACTTTCTTCTGTGGGCTTGTACTGTAGTTTAGGGCTTCCTTTGATATGTTGATTTGCAATTGCTCCTTTGTAATGATACCAGATTTGAAGTTAGTGAGTTAACGTATCTTTGAGCGGTGTAAATTTGAGCGAGCTTCTCCTTTTCCTGCACAGACTTCGAAACACGGGTTGCGACATATAGAAATATTGCGATGCCATGCAATGCAGTCAATTTCCCTAGAAATTCTGGTTTTAAGGTCTAATACCTGTAATCTTGTAATCTGTGATAGATTTGCTAATATGTGAAATACGGATACCGAACACTTCTATATGAATGCAAATGATGAGCACATTGCCGGCTAAAATATGCAATATTTTCGACTGATCGGGTCATCATCTCATGATGCAATCCTCGCTCCCACTGTCATAAAGAAACCGAAGTATCTCTCAGGTGGATGAGGAACCCTACTAGATCGGCGAAGAGGCTGAGGTTCGTTAGAAACTATTGAATCCTTCGGTTCTACCAAATCATCAGCTGCAGTTTGTTTTAGCTGGAACTACTTCCAGTTCTACCTTATGACCACTAATTTCTGTTAGTTATATGTATGCCCTAGAGGCCATTACTGTACATAGGATGTATATTGTAGTGGATGCTGGGACATATATAGGGAGGACTTTCTTGCTCGACATGATAGTATGCTATCTGGTTACTCTTTACCTTAACGTGTACACTGATTGTCTCTCTGTTACATGTTGGTAAAGCCCTTAGGATGTGTACTTGACTACCTGGACTATGATGCAGATCATACTAGTGGGGACAGATAGTCTATAAGTACATCCTTCAAAGTCCCCAGTCGTGGGTGTATCGAGACGGGGCATCGATATACCAGAGTAGACTAGCGTATACCTTCTCGACCCATACAGATGGGCGATGGATGATCCCATATCCATTGGTGTTTGACATCAGAGATGATATACGGGTGCTCAGTGGAGCCTGGGTACACTGGACGGACTCGCCGAGAACTCCCAGATGGTATTATACCTTACGTCAGATGGCAGTTCTCTGGTGACACTGGTACAGAGTAGTCTGTTGACCCGAGATCGTCATAGAGTCTTGTGTGGTTCCCACTGTGCTTTGATTTCCATCTTACCACGTCCAAGAGGGCGTGCAAAACGGTGGTTTTTGGGTACAGTCCCGAGTCACATGGAGGCAATGAGCGATAGGAGGGGATTCGTCTCTCCCGGTATAGGGAGTTGATGTTGCGCTGTGTTCGATTGGCTATAACAGGAAATCCCTGGCCAGGGTTGCTGAGATTTACTGGTAAGTGTTACCAGTAGTTTCTCGAATTGTTATAGACCTCATATCGACACGACTTATCGAGCTATTGGGGTCTGACGTTTACCACCCCTAGGCGAGATATGCGACATATCAGACGATCAGACCGGACTGTACGGTAAGTATTACTGGTTGGATTCACTGGAGTGTGAGCGGGCTTGCTCGTCGATCTTCTGATCGTTCAATACCCGGGTGGCCTTTACGTTTAGCAGACGGCTTGCGGCTTGTGGGTGCTTGATATGATCATCATCTGCTACCGGCGTATTGACGAGTCTTTAGAGTCCTACACAGAGGTTTCCTGGCTCAAGCGAAACGAAATAGGAGCACATATGAGATATGTGCGGGACCGAGAATAATGCGTGTATGTGATACCGTATTTCATTCTCGTGATGAATGTGTCGAATGGTTGTATGCGATATAACCTAGTTATCGAATCAAGGATTGATTCGATAAATCGATACATTGTATACTAGTCGGTTGTGTGCGACATGACCGGATCATTGAATCAAGTGTTGATTTAATGATTTAATGCATAATTATATATTTGATATATTACTTTGCATTAACTAGTATTTGTTCACTTTAAATGGATTTTCTCACTTGGATGTACAAGTTGTATATGTGATATACTTTTTGTGCAAATGATTGTATCATGTTTGATGATGCATGTTTACTTGAGTTTGTGTAAAGATTGAACCATGGTTATTTAAATGGTTAGGGTTTTTGGTTTTCTTATTTATTTATTTATTTATTTATTTATTCTTTATGGAAAATAATAAGCATAAAGAAAAATGGTGGCTTTCTTTGGATGGATATTGAAGCTTCATGAAGCTTTGACTAAGTCACCATTTTTGTCTTCATGCTTAACCCTAACCATTCACTTAACCCTAGTTCATTCTCTACACTTGACCATGGTTAGATTATGATAAGTATTCAATTCTTTTTCTATTTTGAATAACTTATCATAACATTTTCTTCTTTTTCTTCTTCATCTTCTACTTGAAGAAACCTTGACTTCATCAATGGTGATTGATGAAAAAGAGTGAGAAATCCAATTCTAAAGTGAACCCACTTCCTATTTCTTCATCCTCTACCTCTTGCCAAGTAGTAGAGTGTGTTTTCTTCACAAATTTCATGACTTGGTGAAGTTGGAGCTTGATCTAGTGATGCCTCGACGTAGATCATCTTCGGCATCGTCGTCGATGACCTAGCCCGCTTTTTCTCCGTTGAAGCCGATGCTAGAGTCATGGTTTGATTTGGACAGCGGAGAGGACTTCATCATGGAGCTATGGAGGTGGAGAAACGGATCTACAAAGGTTGTATTTCCGTTCTTTTAGTTTAGTTGTAAACTAGTTGCTTTGATCGCCTAGACTTCTAGTTAACGATCCGTATTAGGGTTTCTCGGCACCCATAAAATTTGAAATTGGCATGGTTGATGCCTTGTGAGACCTCCTTAGAGTGCCTAGGAACCCTACAATTTCTTCACAAGAAATTCTCTTTCCCAAAGGCGGCATGCTGAGAAAACAAAACATCTTTTGTTCCTCAGTGTGGCAGAAGATATTCCCTTACGAATGCTTGGGATATCCAACAAACTTCCACAGAACTGATCTTGCCTCGAGTTTGTCCGGATTTTGCTTTTAGACAACCCTAAATCTTAACATCCTTAAGAGATGGGCTCTTCCCATACCATATCACATATAGAGTGGTAGGCATCTGATTTGGTTGGAACCCTATTCAATAGGTATGCAACTTCTCAAGTGCATAACCCCAAAAGAAAATAGGCAACTCAGTAGTACTCATCATAGAGCACACCATATCACATAGGGTGAGATTGCTCCGCCCTGATACACCGACTTGCTGTGGTGTATACGGAGGAGTAATGCTGAGAGAGAATCTCATTCTCCTTTAGAATAGTCCAGGAATCCCGTGCTCAAGTATTCTCCTCCCTGATCACATCAAAGGATAAAATACTTATACCCGTTTTTGGTTCTCTACTTCTGAAGTACAAAGAACCTGTCCTGGCATGTGTAGACAGGGGACCTCATACATCATTATGTATCAATCCCAAGAGTTCACTAACTCTTTCTCTGTTTCTAATAAACAGAGTTATGGTCATCTTATCTTTGTGACATGACTGGCAAGTTTCACAAGATGTAAATTCAAACTAATTTAAATATGCATCTAAATGTAACTTAGCTAGTCGGGTCACATTGATATGACCTAGTCTACAAAACCTCAAGAAGGATTCGTTCATTTCTGAACTCTTCCTCTTGTGTGTGTTCTGTACATTAAGAACTGTGGTTTGATTTAGAACGTCTATGCTTTTAGATAACATGTCTGAACTGATCAACTCTTGATATAGGAAATGTTCAAAACATTATCCAACAATACAAAATTATATCCTTCTTTATTAAATAAAGATACTGATATGATGTTGTATATCAGGTTCGGTATCTAATAACATTCGTTCAGAATCAATGTATTTGTTAATACAGGGTGATAACTGCCAACAGACTTGGCTTTGCAACAATTGCCCCGTTTCCAACTCTTGAAACTTATCACCCGTTCTCAGTTTTCTGTAATGAACATACCCGAAGAAGATGCATCAGCATGCACTTTCTTCGTTTGGGCGGCACGGGAATCCTGGTAATCCTCTATTTCCTGCTCGGTCTTATAACATTTATAAATTGGAGCGAGACCAACGTTCCCTAGCGCAGTATAACAAGCGGGTTCGGTCAATACATCCATATTTTTGTTTTAATTAAGGCGTGACATAGTCGCTACTTGGAGAGAGAGAGAAGAAAACACACATCGTATGCTCTTGCAAGATTAGATTGGTTATTAATATATCTAATCAGGATGTCTCCCACTGTTTTAGTCAAATCTTCCTTCAAACCCTAAAAGGAAAGACTAGCCGGGATTAATTACACCTTATAAGTTTGCCAATCTTTCAGCCAGGCCAGTGCCGGTATTTTGAAGGAGGTCCCCCGTGTTTTCGCACGGACCTAATTAAAATAAACCTCGTTTTCCCAGGGACGTAACCCCGTTGACACCTTTCTAGACACCTACTTGATCGGCTATTTGTAATGTGTAAAACTCTCCCAGGAGTAACTCTTACTCGCAGCGGGTATCAGGATCCAACTATCTTATAGGAGGTATGCAATCTCATTGCAAATTTCAACACTTGAAATTCCCAATAATATTTTACCCCTAGCGTCCTATGACCTTGACGGAGGTCAACAAACTATAGGCTGCTAGTCAAGTTCTACCCGTCATTTCCTGATTGAATTAAACCCACCCGTATGACCCTTGACGGAGGTCAACAAGGCCGCATGACTACCCTAAAACAATTGTATCATATGCAGCAGATAAATACTAGTCAGCTACCGCACACTACGCCTTGACAGAGGTCAACAAACGTAGCACGAATACTAAGTAGGACTTATCTGAAATGACGGAGGGTTACGACAGGTTTTTAAGAAAACCTTTTGCGTAATGAACTTGCTATCGTCGTAGAATCGAGTGATTTTAAATGGAATGTTTTTTAGGGTTTTCTAGTTTTGCTAAAGAGATCACTCCCGGTGAAGGGATCGTCGGCTCTTTCCTTATCGAATAAGGTGCAGGATATTTCACAAATACCACTATGCAAAGCAAAAACTATAAAAGCAATCAAAAGACAAACCGTATTTGTAGCATCTGCTAGTTTTCACTAAAGAGGTCACTCCCGGTGAAGGGATCTCGGCTCTTTCCTTATCGAATAAGGTGCTGGATATTCTACAAGGAATACCGCTATGCAAAGCAAGAACTAGAGCTACAAGTTTTTAAACAAGTTTCTACAACATCTTTAGGTTTCTTTTATTTCATTAATTCCATTAATGAAGTCCCATTTTATTATGCTTCACAAGCATCATATTTGAAACAAAATTAGCAATATAACATATATCTCATATATATAATATAAACATTCGTCTCAGGCAGTAATATGATCTCATCACAGAACATTGCAGCAGAGAACACATATGAAATATTGGATATACTAGGTTGTCCGTGTTTTATTGCGAGCCTGTATAAAACACGGATTCTACGGTCGTGATGAATAGCCAAACCCACATCCCTAGACCCCTACGAGAGCGGCAAGCAACCCTACTAATTCTAGTATTAGGAGACCCGGTCTCGACTCCTCGAGATGGCCTCCCACTGGACCCTAGAACCCGGTTACTTGTGCTCTCCGACTTGGCTCTATCCTAATGCGGAAAAGTAAATAATATACAACGGTGACATCATCCTCAACCCGGAAGTGCCCCAATAAAAGAATATTACATACAATTAAATTTTACATGAATGAAAAAGAAAAACTCCCATCTCACATAAAACCCCCGGCTATTCAAAACACGACGATCCAATATAACATATCACAGCAACACATAACATCTCATATCATCAACATAAGCAAGTATGTGTATCCCGATTGTCGTTGATGTATAGCAACAAAGACGGCGATACACCACATACTACGCTTACGGTCACAGAAAAGAAAGTGTAAAACTACAACATTTGGAATCCACAATTACTTTAGACATCTTAAATCCGAAATATCACATACTTCGCATTTCATGCGTAACTATATGAATTCCACATATTGTATCACATTCCAGATAAATAGACAATGATAAACTTCCCGATCGAATAAACAAACACCCTAGATTTTCCAAATAGCTCAACACTTGAGCGGAGTTCAAAAATCCCAGAACATGTCACAACCCCAATGAACCAGCCGTAGAAGGGTCAAACCAATGCCTCACATGTGGCAACGCTAAACTACCACAAACCATATGGTTCAGTGGCGGTTTTAACGGTCACATAATCGAGTTAAGGTTACGTTCTTCTAGAGGGTCCACAAATTCGCTTGCATGATTTCCCGAAAGTTTTAAACTCAGGAAAAATCCAACACTTGAAAGTTTTCTGACAGGGGAAAAAGTGAGTTATTGATATCCGTTCGAACCTTTTAACACGTTCTAAATTACCCGAAAAAAATTAAACGAAGTTAAACTTTCTGATCGAATCAACGAGTTCCCAATAATTCCCAGAAAGCTCAACACTTGAGTAGAATTAAAAATTCCCAAAAGCATGAAAAAGTACCCAAGAATAAACCCCTGAAATATTAACCCCTAACTCCCAAAGTTGGCCGCGGAACCGCCGCCAAATGCATGGTTTGGCCGCGGTTCCGCGGTGCCTTGAGGGATTTATGGCTTCATACTTCACAGTAATTCTTAGAATTCCCTGCATGATTTTCTGAGTATTTTTAAAATGAAAAATTTCAACTTTTTGAAAAATTTATAGAGAAGGGGTTGTTTCGGGGTTTCGGGGTTCGATCGGACTTCTAACTTCGTCTAGACAACGCCTAAAGCTCTAGCTTGGCTCTGATACCACTGCAGGGTTAGTATAGCACCTTGTGAAGGTTTTCGCAAGCATCAATCATACTACTTTAAAATTTTGGGGTGCTAAACAAACCCTAACCAAGATCTTAACTAGAGACTTAGGGTAAATATAACAAGTAAACAACTTTACTTCTAAGAGTTTGGGATTACAACCTTTGTAGTCCATTCCTTTGCTTCATAAGTTCCGTGTTGAGGTCCCTTTGCCGTGATCATTATGTACCCGGACTCTAGAGAGGCTCCATGAAGAGAAAGATATAAGCTTGCTTCCAATCTTCAACAACTAAGATGATCTACCTTGAAGAATCTCAAATCCAAGCTCATGCTTCACTAATCAAGTATTAGCAAAGCAAACACCCTAATCTAAGTGGCTATAATAGATGAGGATGATGAAGTAGGAATTTAGCTCTCTTTTGTTTTCAATTTCTCACTTATTTTCATCACCAAAGAAAAAGCTAGTGAATGTTTTCTTCATGAAGAAGGAAGAAGATGAAGCAAAACCTTTTGTGATGAATAATGAAAATCATTGTTGTGGTTACAAATCAACCATGGGTTAAGAATGAAGGCTTAACCCTTGTAGAGAATTAACTAGGGTAAAGGGTTTGGGTTGGGTTAAGAAATATCTACACAAAATATCAAAGGTCAAAGTCAAAGCTTCAAGAAGCTTCATGAAAGCATAACCCTAATCCAAACCCTAACCATGTTTAAACTCCACAAAACATGTTGCATTTGTAACCCTAACTTGTTACAATATTATATATCACATATATAATATATTTTGTAACAAAATAAAATAATACAATTAACATATATCACATATATCAATGTATTATCCATGTGAGAAAAAGAATCTTTAAGTGAGCTTATATTAGTTAATGTAATATAATATATCAAATATATAATTATACATTAAATTATCGAATCAACACTTGATCCGATAATCCGGCTATTTCATAAATAACCGACTATTATAATCTGTATCAGTTCATCGAATCAACACTTGATCCGATGACCCGGCTATATCACATATACCCGTCCGATATCACATATCGCGAGAATCTAATACGGTATCACATACACGTATTATTCTCGGTCCCGCACATATCACATATATGCTCCTACTCCGTTTTTCCTGAGCCAGGAAACCTCTGTGCAGGACTCTAAAAATCGTCAATACGCCGGCAGTAGATGATGATCATATCAAACACCCACAAGATGCAAGCGGTCAGCTAAACGTAACAGCCACCCAGGTATTGAGCAATCAGAAGATCTACAAGCAAGCCTATACATTCTCCTGCGAATCCAATCAGTAACACTCCCGTACAGTCCGGTCTCTTCGTCTGATACGTCGCATATCCAGTCTAGGGGTGGTAAACGTCAGACCCCAGTAACCGATAAGTCGTGTCGATATGAGGTCTATAACAGTTCGATAAACTACTGATAACACTTACCAGTAAATCTCAGCAACCCTGACCAGGGATTTCCAGTTATAGCCAATCGAACACAACGCAACATCAACTCCCTATACTGGGAGAGACGAATCGCCTCCTATCGATCATTGCCTCCGTGTGATTCGGGACTGTACCCAAAAGCCACCGTTTTGCACGCCCTCTTGGACGTGGTATGATGGAAATCAAACCACAGTAGGAATCACACAAGACTCTATGACAATCTCGGGTCTACAGACTAACCTGTACCAGTGTCACCAGAGAACTGCCATCTGACGTGAGGTATAATACCATCTGAGAGTTCTCGGGGAGTCCGTCCAGTGTACCCAGTCTCCACTGAGCACCCGTATACTATCTCTGATGTCAAACATCAATGGATATGGGATCATCCATCTCCAATCTACATGGGTCAAGAAGCATACGCTAGTCTACTCTGGTATATCGATGCCCTGTCTCGAAACACCTGCGACTAGGAACATTTGAAAGATGTACTTAGCGACTACACTGTCCCCACTAGTATGATCTGCATCATAGTCCTGGTAGTCAAGTACTCATCTTAAGGGCTTTATCAACTTGTAACATAGAGACTATCATAGTACATGTTAAGATAAAGAGCAACCAGATAGCATACTATCATGTCGAGCAAGAAAGTCCTCCATATATATGTCCATGCATCCACTATAATATACATCGCATATACAGTAATGGCCTCTAGGGCATACATATCACTAACAGATAGGATGAACGCGGACAAGATGGGCACTAGAATCCCGTGTCCAGCCGAGCATTCACTAAATGCTTTAGCACAAGTGGCAGCGTTGTGATAATTAAGGAAAAGATGAGTTTGGTGTTTGTTTTGAAAAAGACGGATTTTGAAAAATTCACATAAACAATGTACAAGCAATTCTAAATATAGTGGTCACCTAGGTCAAGTCTCTAGACCGCTCCTAGACTTCCAGAAGACAAGTCGCAAGATAGATCCTCTACAGCCTATTTGCCCCCTCTGTGCCCAGGTAAGTGCCAGGTAAGTGGGAGGTTCTCCAATACGTAAGTAGTGGGCCTAATTAAGTAATCACTTGCCTTAGACACACATGCCTTAGACACCACAAAAGAAACGCGGATAAGAAATAGATTACCCACGACCTCCTTCTGTCCTAAGTGAGCGCGATTGTTCTTAGAGTCTTGTCTAGATATTTTTTAGTTAATGAGGGTGATGCGGATACAAGTTTGTGATTTTTGGGGCTTAGGAAGGGTAATGAAATCCCCACCTAATCTGAATTTGGTCTTTACCCCTTAATTTCCGTGTTAAAATATGCAAACAACCAAGATCAAACACGCACAATTTTTCTTTTTGCGGCGCCGCGAATTTTTGCAAAGAATCCTGCAGAAATTGGTTATTGGACAGAGCAGGGAGGAGATAAGAAAGAAAGAAATGGACCTAAAAAATTTGGTGCACTGAAACCCTAATCTCACCGCGGAACTGCCGCGATATGCTAAAATGTGCCGCGGATGCGCGGTCTACTGATGAGATCCCTGCACAAAAATTTCAGCAACTGCTCCTGTTGCCTCTCTGGACTTTTGAGATTTCCTGAAAATTTTTCCTCTCACTCCACAAATTCCATATCTCCTTGCAACAAATCACAACAAATCGTTAAGCGTTTGTTGCGAATTTTGATCTAAAAATTCTGATGGAATAATAAAAAATTCAACTCGACTAACAAAAACGAACAAATTAGCACACGATCCCCGGCAACGGCGCCATCTGATTGATCATCTTAGTTGAGATAAAATGTAAAGTCTTCACAATCAAAAAAATTTATACTGCAATCAATTAACGGTGTCGATGTAGCGCGTTAATGAATACGAATCGTCTACTGAGATGTGTGTTTTGATCGATCTTGTTTTAGAGGAGTCGAAATGAAAAGATAAAAGAAAATGCAAGAAAATTGATTCAAGATTTGTGAGATTTGATTTTAAGAAAACATAAAGAATTTAGATCTAGAATCAAGAATCAAGAAATGTCCCAATCAATTTAGTTATCAAGATTTGTAGAATAGTTTGTAGGAATCGATCGAATTGATAGTGATGATGAATACTAATGATTACTAATTCTTATCTATTGAAGATTTGTTGTTAGATCGATGACGATCAATGAGATTTAGGGATCTATTGAAGAAACTAGGGTTTCTCCATCATCATCCCTTGTCCTTTTATTGATTATCATTCAAATTCTAGCCTCTAACAAATTAAATCACCGATCGTTGATCTCTAATTTGGAGCGAAGAAATCGATCTCGCTCAAATTAGGTTTTCGATGATTCAATTTCCTAAAGTTTACAAAACTCATAAGACTTAAGAATTGTTCAAGAATTTCATCAACATCATCTACCTATTCTCTCGATTCCGCTACAAGCGGAGTTTTCACTCAAACATCATGAAAAAAAAAGAATCAAGAATCTATAACTCTTCATAATACAAGAATGTAAAGAAAAGCAAGATTAAGAATTTTCACCTTTTATTTATCAACGTTTAGGTACAATTCACTCAAAGATTACAAGATTTGAGGAGGAACTAAATCGTCGAAACTAGTTTCACTTCGGTCTTCTTGAGCCGCGGATCGTCGTGGATCTCTTGCTCGGATGAAGATCGACGTTGCTTCAAAGGCTCGTTGAAGGCTTGCTTGAGTCGGTACCCGATGAATCTTGATTGGCTCAAATTGTGTCACCCAATTTGGTTTGAATTGATTTGGATCTTTGCTAGAATTTTTATCACTATTCAACAATCTTTGTAATGAAGCCCTAGGTCCCTTTTTATAGTTTTTCCTTTAGCTTCCCCTAGAAGCTTGGCTTATCTTCTACTAGAAGCTAGGTTGTTATGAAGCTTGCATGAGAAGCTTGGCTATTAGAAGGGAAGCTTCTGGAGAAATCTACACAATTCGAAGCGTCTTAGAGAAGCTTGGCAGTTGAAAGGAGAGCCCTGCAAAAAGTTTTCACCGCCGACGAGTCAACTCGGCCGCGGATCCGCGGCCATTTGATAGACTTAGTGCATGAAAATCTTAGGGTATTCTGGTGTTGGCTTTATGGCACTTTCCTGATGTCTGGAATATTTTTATACTTTCTTGTTTACTACCAGATTTCAAGTCTTTGACTTGATGCGTTTTATCAGCACTTTAAGCAGTTCCGGCTCTTTTACCTGGAGAATTTCCTGTACACAATCTCGAGACAAGTGTTGATATACAAAGATCATGTGTGTAGTAATAAATACACAATTTCCCTCATGATGCTGGTTATAATGTATAACACATGTTATTTGGTATTTTGCAGGCGAATTGCTAATATGTGCTATATTTATACCAAACACCATTAGATGATTACAAAGAGTAGGGAAATTGATGCGTTAAAAATGCAATATTTTCGACTGATCAGGTCCCTGTATCTTAAGGCTTTTGAATCCTACGAGCCATGAGGGTCTCACACGGGAGGAATTCTCCTTACGCGTCATGAGGATCTCGTAAGTGTAATTTCTCCTTAAGAATCATGGGGATCTCTAAGTGTGTTGCTCCATTGTGAGTTGTAAGGATCTCACGCAGGTGTTTTCTCCTCACAAGGTTGAGAGGACCTTGCAGGTATTTTTATTTTAACGAGATTGCGCCTTTTCGGCTTTTCACAAACTCGCCGGCAGCCCTGCTGTTTTTACTCATGGAGCCCTTTCGGGTTTTCATCCCTGCCCATTTCGCTTGTGGACATACCTTTTTTTTAATAATGAGATTGCGCTTTTTCAGGTTTTCACAAGCTCGCCGGTAACCCTGCTATTTTTACTCACGACGCCCTTTCGGGTTTTCATCCGTGTCCATTTCGCTTGTGGACATACCTTTTTTTAACAATGAGATTATGCCTTTTCAGGTTTTCACGAGCTCGCCGGTAGCCCTGCTGTTTTTACTCACGGCGCCTTTTCGGGTTTTCATCCGTGCCCATTTTGCTTGTGGACATATCGTTTTTTTACCCCTCTGTTTGCCAATGGCACTTAGAGGGGACTTCGCCCATTTGCTTTTCACCATGAGGTCGTCGATATAACATTCGACAATCTCGTGTATGAGTTCATCGAAGATCTTCGTCATAGCCCTCTGATAGGTAGCGCCTACGTTCTTCAAGCCAAAGGGCATCACCTTATAGCAGAATATGCCTAGCGGAGTCCGGAAGGTGGTATGCTTTTGGTCTTCGGGATACATCTTTATTTAATTATAGCCTGAAAATCCATCCATGAAGGAGAATACTTCATGGGTAGATGTGTTATCGATCATTAGCTCGGTAACAGGTACTGGGAAGTCATCCTTCGGACAAGCTTTGTTGAGGTTCCGGAAGTCTACGCAAATGCGTACTGTCCTATTTTTCTTCATTACCGGAATGATATTGTCGATCCAGTCTGGATATTGAACTTCTTGGATGAAGCCGAAGTCAATTAGTTTCTTGACTTCGGCGTTGATACTCATCTCAAGTTCGAGCCGCATTCTTCTTGACGCCTGTTTGACTGGCTTGACGTTCGGTGATATCGCCAGTTTATGCACAGCTATTTCTGGATCTAGTCCCGGCATCTCGGAATAATTCTACGCAAAGCAGTATTTATACTGCATAAGCACGTCCTTTAGCATGGCTGCCTGCTTTTCAGACAGCAGCTCAGTGGCGAACGTTCGCATCGGCTCATTTTCCGTCCCCAAGTCGATTTTCCTCAAGTTGTCCGCTGTGGTGTGTATCCTATCCTCCGGCTCTTTTGGCGCCGGTGGAAATTCTAAAACCACCTCGTCCTCATCCTCATTTGCGAAGCACCGGAAGAGGTCGTATATATTCCCGTGCCCTCCTTCTTTTGATAGTGTTATCATGTGGCAGGTACGAGTTTGTTTCCAATCTCGATGTTGATCTGGACTTTCCCTCACAGTGTAGGTTGCTTTTGGCTTATGCTTTCATGGTGGGGCTACCCTCCAACTGTCGGATAGAGAGAACCTACCTTGCTGATACTGGTCTTTGACCCAGTCTTTGAAGGTGAAGCAGTTTTCAAGAGGATGTCCTATTACTAGGTGGTAGGAGCAATAAGCCGGATGATGGACCTCATTTACTTGTTCGGGTTACCGAGACTCCGGGAGCGTCATCATTTGATTCTTCATGATAAGGTTCCTCGTCTTGTCTTGAGGTAAAGAGTATTCCTGACCCATCTTCTTCATAAAAGACGGATTCCAACTGACTTTTTCTCGATCGCGTGGCTTATTGGATTCGCTTCGCTGTTTTTGAATGTTATTCCCTTTCTTCACCTTGTTGTTGCTTCTGCGTCGGGCTTTTTCTTTCCACGAGAGCACACAGCGGGCTGAGGGTGAAGGGCATCATAATCTTCCGTAGCCCGCTGAATGAGACGTTGCGTCCTGGCTTTCACGTAAATGGTCATTTCGCGCTGTGGTCATCCCGAACCTTTTGACCCGCTTCCCTTATTAGCTTGTCAATCTGTTCCTCGAATGATGGGCTTGGCATTTTTACGGCGGAATCCCACTTTGGTTCAATATCAGCGCTATCTAGAAGAACATTCCCTTCTCTACCGGAGTTGTTTATAACATGGCAGCCATGGAATCGCTCCTGTTTCTTGGACCGAACGTATCCAAGCCCGGTCGTCTCCATCCTCCTGTTGGGCATCTTTCGCTGAGTCCCGGGAACATCCCAAATCTTGTTGTAGAACTGGGCTTGTCGAGCAGTTTGTTTGAAGGGTACGCCTTGGCATCTTAATAGTCTTTTCAATCCCTCAGCGTAATATCTGGGGAGACGGATCGGTTGAAGCCTGTCAAGCATAAAATCGGCACCATGCCAGACTTCTTTCTCCACTTTGGTCTCTGTAGATCGATAGAAGAGAATCGCCTTTTCACCTCTTCGCCTGGGAGGGACGTAGAAGGTCTGTAGATCCTGTACGTTGTATGTATCAAGCGCATCAATTTCTTTATAATGCCGCTGCGGAACCATGGTAATTTGTAAAATCTGATCAGCTTCAGTGAAGGTTTGCATTGACGGGCGGACGGAGAACACTGCATTGGTGTCGTCCTCAGAGTCACTGCCAAAGACCAAAATAGGAGTAGATGGTCCTGGCCTGCTGCCTTGGGGTTGCCCCGAGAAGACTATCGCTTTATCCTCCTCGGTATCGCTCCCAAAGATCGGGATAATGGCGGCGGCTTTTTGTTTATTCTCTGGTTTACGATATCTTTCCGTGTCTTCGAAGTCTGGTAAGAAGTACTTGGCTTCTTCATATTTGCAGACTTCATTTATGGAGAATGGGTTTAGCTCCCCTGTAACTGTGTACTCGAAGCCGTCTTTGAAGTACTTCATACACTGATGTTGTGTAGAAGGGATGATGTTGTATTCGTGTAACCAAGGCCGGCCGAGCAGAGCGTTATAACAAGTCTTGGCGTCAATGACATAAAATTTGATGTCAGTGATAAGCATCCCGAAGCGTAATGTCAGTATCACAGACCCAAGCGTCCGTGATGACCGCGAGTCGAACCCGGAGATGGTAATTTTGTCCCGAGCCAAGTGATGAACGTTCATGCAGATCTCATTTAGCACCCTCACATTGAGAAGGTTGACGAAGGACCCGTTGTCAACCAGGATCTTCCCTATCTTAATGTCGTGGCAGTACCCGGTGACATATAGAGGACGGTTGTGCTCGCACGTTCCAAGGAGGAGGTCTTCATCGCTGAAGGTGATGTCAGCTGTGTGAACTTCTTCCAGCGCATCTTTAATCTTTTCTTCTACAAGGAAGGCTTCAAACTGATCGGGCTTTTGCAACGCCCTGATCAGAGAATCTCGTGCCTCTTTAGACAGGAGAAGGGCATCTAAAATGCTCAATTGTGAGGGTATCTTTCTCAGATGTGTCAGAACGTTGTAATCCGCCTTGTTTTTCTTAGGCGGTTCCTTGGCTGCGAGCTCTTTGAAGACTCTATCATCGAGGGCAATTTCCTCAGGGACTTTTTCCTTCCCCTTGTCTCCTTTGCCTGAACCTTTGTTTGCAGGCCCGAGGTTCTTTTCAGGCAACGTACGATTACGTAGCTGAATGTTATCGCATTTCTTCGCCTCTTCTTCTTTTCCAAAGGTGGATTCTTTGAAGAGAGGGCCAAGGGTTATTTCTTCCTCAGAATCGCTTCCGAGCGTGAGAACTTGAGTTTTCCCTTTTGTCGAACTGGTATCAACCATATAACAGTTGCCAGTCACTTTTCCGCACTCATCTGTCGCACTTTTTCACCGTCGACGAGCTTCACGCTTCATCCTCTTGAAGTGTTGTCGGTGGGCAACGTATCCTTGCCACCACTGCTTAAAGGCACCACACTCTTCAGTGGGGTATGTAACCCTCTGATGGTATAAGTAATAGTTCAGATGTACATCCGCTTCATCGAGGCACGTACTCCAGGGATTATTTCCTTTGAAAGGTGGCAGCTTCATCCCCATAGACAAGGCTTTGGTGAACCGTTTCCTTGTCTTAAACCTGCTTTTGTCTGCCGCGGGTGTGATTCGATCTGGTTAGAGTACTTTGTGACTCTTCCTCGCCGTAGCTTCTTCATCCTGACACCGACGCTTGGCCTTTTCGTATATGACCATTTCACGCTCTCGGTTTGCTTTACTCTTTTGAAGGGCTTCGTTTAGCAACCTGTCAATCAAGTCGTCTGACGGTTCTAGTGTTCTTGGGACCGATCCTGCCTCCATCTTCTCTACGTTATTTTTTAACGCTGAGGGAGCTTTTCACTGACGAATGAGAAATCATGTAGCAACTCGCCATATAATCCTCGGGTTCTTCTGATGAGTCATCTCACTCGTCATTGTCACTGTCTCCGTTCTCAAGTATGTAGTTGAGAAACTCTTTGAGTGTGACTGGGGTCCGCACCTTCTAGTTGTACTCTTCCAACGCGTCAATGTACTTTTGCAGGTCCGTACACTCGTTATCAGGTTGTACGGGCTTCTTGGTCTTCTTCTTTTCCTTCGAAGACTTTAAGGGCTTGACCTGGGTGTTTTGCCAATTGTTACCAGCTTTCGGTGTTGAGCGCGGTTTAAGCATCCCCTCAATGATCTCAGGCTCTAGCGGGTTTTTCCATCTGATCGCCGGACATGCTTGAAAATCCTTCAGTATTCTCTTAGTTTTAGCTGAAAGGACAACTTCCCACGGAGCTTCTTCTACAAATAAGCATGATGTCCCAGCGTATCCACCATTTTAGGAGCGGGTTGCTGTGGCGGGTTTACCTTCCAGTTTTCGGACAGCGCGAACTTGCCTTGTTGGTATTGGTCCTCAACCCAGTTTTTGAAAACATAGCAATCTTCGATTGGGTGACCCATTACTCTGTGGTAGGGGCAGTAGTTGGGACTATTGACGTCACCAGGCTGTAGTGGGCGTCTTGGATCCGGCAAAGTGATGAGCCTGTTGCGCCCCGCTAGTTCGAACAGTCTCCTTATTTTATCCCAGAGAAACGAGTAAGGATGTCTCAACTTCTCTTCGAGGGATCGGCGTGTGTTGCTTTGGCAAGCAACCGGTTTCGGGTCACTCGGTTGTTATTGAGCGTTGGCAACGAATGTCTCTTTCTCTTTGCTCTTTTCATTCCGGAGATCCGTTTTTGAAGAGGACGGCCTATGGCCCATCTGGTCCATTTGGGCCAGCTTGTCAATCAAGGCCTGGAAGGTGGTCGGCTTGAAGAATATTATAAATTGGGATATAAATGCCTAAGGATCTAGGGTCCCCACGAACATGCCCATGGCAGGAGCTTCTTCGATGCGTTGTTCGCATTTTGACCATAGGTTCCACCACCGAATTGCATATTGAACCCAGGTCTCTCCTGACTTCACCCTGGCATTGATTAATGTCGTGATTGGGGTGCGCTCGCGAATCACTGTGTGAATAGTAATTCCATCTCCGTGAATGTTTTGACAGAACCATTTGGGAGCTCGCAGTACCATTCAAATGTCGTCTCCGACAAGCTGCCAACAAACTGGCGAAGCAGCAGTTTGTCGTTGCCTCCAGTATTACTGCACAAAGCTCTGAATTGAGTAACGTGCTGGTGTGGATTGCTCGTCCCCTTATACACATGGAACTTAAGGATCGTATATCCTGACGGGTACTTGATTTGATCATACCAGCCTGGATAAGGTCGTCCAGTTCTGACGACTTGGCCTGCCACTTCACTCACTTGATGAGCTCGTATTTGTTGAGCTGTGTAGTCATCAAGGGCAGCCTTGGAAATTGTCTCTTCCTGGGCCGTTGAGACGGTCGGAGGAGGGTTTGACGTTTCCCCTCTGTCGTCTTCGATGATTATCGGAGGGTCTTCGGCTGGAGGTTCTGGCTGAATCATCATCCCAACCATGTCTTGGAATAGAAGTGCCATCTGTTTTATATTAGCGGACTGTTCCGCGGCCTCCTTATCCTTTCTTTCCAGCACCCTTCGCAAGAACTCGGTGTCAGTCTCTTGTTCCTGGCGCTGCTCAGACGTTGATTCCCGGCTTTCTTTCTGCCCAGTGAGTGCTGACATTTTCATCAGCATTTCTTAGAGCTTTTGTTGCTGCTCATGAGCTTTTGTCAACGACCGAGTGAGTGGTCGATGACCTACAGA
This sequence comes from Agapanthus africanus, assembly GCA_030015575.1. NCBI lineage: Eukaryota > Viridiplantae > Streptophyta > Magnoliopsida > Asparagales > Amaryllidaceae > Agapanthus > Agapanthus africanus. The sequence goes on along the minus strand of JASDDO010000001.1, from coordinate 113,050,309 downwards.
AGTATGACTTTCCTCTTTCCCGTAAGCCATGTACACCGTATGCACGATCATGCCCCCAAACTTGGGCGTTTGGATCCATCACCCTTGGGATTTGCCGCCGGTGGTGGTAGAATTTCTGGCCTTCTCTTTTTGTAAGAAGTCGAAGTCGAAGGAGCTACTATAACAGGCGCCTGAGAAATCCCTCACTGCATGCTAAAGGAATGATTGTCCTCTTGTCAAACCTTCATTTTCTCCGGTCGACGAGAGTAGTTCTTGTTGATCACAGAATCCTGGACTTTCCGCCAGACTCTGTGGATTTGGGATGACAGCCGTTGAGGGGGCTGCTTTGGCTTTTCCTGTGCCATGTTTTCAACATGTGGGGGTGATTTCTTCAGCACCGCGGTCGGAGAGTTCTTTCGCACCCTTCCTAGCGGTTCAAAGTTGTTCCCAGTTGGAACAGCAGCGTAAACTTCCACCATTGGAGCTGGTGGAGTAAGCCCAGATGGAGAGTTGCCCCCAGCTTTCCTCACTCGGAGCCAGTGACGGCGTCGAGCATGCCTTGCAGATGGGATTGTCAGTTGTGGGAGTGACTTCGTCATGCCCCCTGCTCTGATGAAGGGTTACTGTTGGTGCTAGCCTATTGAAGACTGACGTCCGTTGAGAGGGGACGGTCAATCTTTCAAAGGTCGACCTTTTGGTAAGGGGAGCAGTCTTGATGACTTCGCCGAAAGCAGGAGCTGGAACGGCTGGCCTTGCGAAGACCGATCCTTTAGTAGGAGAAGCCCCTTCGACGACTTTATCTGCCGGAACTGGAATGGCTATCCGCTTCGGGATAACCCCTTCAGGTATCGCGAGCCTCTTTGCGGGCCCACTGGAGCTTTGGCTCGGTCTATCAAAGACCGAGGTGGCAGACTTGGACGACCCTTTGAGAGGGGCCATGGTGGTTGCAAGTCGATCAAAAACCGACTTCGTTGAAGCTTCCTGTGATGGCACTGGGGCACTGAAGCTTGTTGGCGGGAGCATGGTCCCGAAGAACAATCCAGTGGTGGCCTGAGTCACCTGTTCCACTGGCATTGAAAAGATGCAGGCCTCATTTGGCCCGTATGTCACTCCTCCAGCGGGGACGGAGCGGGAGTTGCTGTTACAAGTACACTTGGATGCCATTGATCTTCTTTTCTCTGCACAGGAGCAAGACACAAAATCTTAGTACCTTGAATCTAGGGGCAACCATATTAAACCGCGATTTGTTCGCGAACACGACACACGAAGTGTGGAGTAGAAAGAGGAAAAGGTCCCACCGAGCATGCCAGAATCTGTTCACCGCCGAAAATGGGAGACGAAACCGGGATGGATCGTCTTGCCTGAATTTGGGGACAGATGCTATTTGGTTTTATTCGTCCACCTCTCCGAAGATGCCAAGTTGATTTATGGCACCGTTTATCGGAGGTTTGGACGGATGCGGCCGTTGTAGCAGACTTCGTCAGATCCCCCCTCGTCGGCGAGGGATTTTTAATTGTGGGGACGCTCTTCCCTACAGGCGCAAGCCCCTGCAGTTAATTACGTTACCACATCGCGATAACCACTTTCTCTTTCTCCAGAAGTTCACTTCGAGTCGTGTGTGTTTGTTTTATTTTTGGCTACCTATGGATTGTATACGAATACTAATTTATGTTATCGTCCGTAGGGCTGGATTAGTCCAAATCTGTATATTCTTAGATTTGGGTTTGGTTTGATTTAAGGATCATTAATCTTGTTCGAGATTAAGATCAACTTAAATATTTGTTGAGGATACGTTAGTCTAATTTTAGACTAAGATCTACTTAATGAGGGTTTAGGATCATTCAGATCCAACAAAAGAGCATTTGGGCTCTATTGTTTTAGTTTAAGGACGTTCCGGTCCATACCTAATTTAAGGACGTTGCGGTCCGTTGTAGTTTAAAAACATTGCAGTCCATATTGGGATGTACTCATCGATTTGGGTGTGCACCAAAGAGTTGTTGGTTATCGGGATCCACCACCTCTTTGAAGACGTTGAAGAATTACAACGACATGTATCAGATGTGTGAGGAGATGTACCCTTGGACCAATTTCCAGATTGAGGGGAGATCTGAAATGAATATCCGTCGGAAGATCGGTAGTCGTGTTTGGGACTAAGACCAATTTGGAAAATAACGAGCACATGGGCTTGGTTGATCTGAATTAAGGATCTGGTCAACTTGGGCTCAGCCCCCTCAGTCTTTGTCATTTCATTTAAATAAAGTGTTAAGCACTTGCTTGGGCTCAGTTCTCTTTCTGTGCAAACAATGCTGAGCATTTATATGGGTTTTGACACTCATACTTTATTTTACTTTCTCCTTTTATTTGTTTTTTTATGGAGTGTTAAACACTCTTTATGGCACCCATATGTGGAGCACGTGAGGCGCTTGGCGCTAAGCGCCGAACACTGAGTGCCATGCACTCCTTATTGAGTAGCGCCCACGTAAGGGGCACGTGAAGCGCTTGGCACTGAGCGCCGACCACTGAGTGCTACGCACTCCTTATTGAGTAGCGCCCATATGAGGGGCACGTGAGGCACTTGGCACTGAGCGCCGACCACTGAGTGCTAGGCACTCCTTATTGAGTAGCGCCTACGTGAGGGGCACGTGAGGCGATTGGCGCTAGGTTTTCTTCATATATTCTGTTCTGAAGAGTTCAATTCTCTGTTCTTTTCTGGATCTTTGATCCCCAAGAACAATTTCACCCCAATGAGAATTAAATTCTCATTTGTGGGAGACTTGTCTCATGGATCTCAGACCCAAAGAAAAAACTATGTTCTTTTATAAGGGTTAAACTCTTGGATATGCAGATGAGATGATCTGATCTCTATTATTTTTATTTACCTCGAAGAGAGGTAATCTTCTTTCTTCCCTTTTAAAGCTTTCTTCTTGCTTGCTCTTTTTTTTAAGTTTGAAGCTTATCAGGGGGTTCCTCTTGTCACGACCCGAAATATTAGCTAGTGACCAGCACTTAAATCACGCAACATCTAAAGGCGTAACGTAATCTAAGTAAGCTAAAACCCAGAAATCTAAACCTTTTTTAAGAAATAAAAGAGGTGCAGTTTTGAAATAAGGTATAATGAAGAAAAGTGTTTTCTTAAATGCATAGAAAGGGGAACATGAAAATGCAATTTTATCCTACTTTTTGTAAAACATGTTCGTCTTTTAAAAATTTGGAGAGCACCTCCCTTGTATATTTTGATCCAAAACCACAAATACATGAATATATAAAAGGCATCACCAAGCGGGAGCTAGCTCTTCGCCAAACGGCGGATTCACAACCATGCAAGTAATAAAACAAGTATACGACGCCCAATCGACGAAGATCAACACAAAAGATAATGAATAAAGCAAGACATCAACCCAAACAGAGAACATAAAACCCATCGCTCAAGTCTTGCAACTACAAATCTTTCTAAGTCTTACTATTTATACAAATACTAGTTTTGATTGATGGAGTTAACTAGATACATATGAATAATAAATACAATAGTGGCACGATCTGATATGTACCACCTACCAAAGCAAATCACCCAAAAGCAAGTTGTGTGCCAACGATGCCGCTATCGATCCATGCGGTCAACCTGCAAGAACTGTGGCACAACGGGGGTGAGTTGCCAACTCGTGAGTAGAAAACATCAACAGGTAGAAATCGAATAAAATAAACGATTTCCTAGGTCAACTAGATCATAAAGGTAATACAATGATATCTAGGGTGACCGTATGTAAATATGTGCCAACAATAAAAAAATGCAAGTATGTAAGTGGATATCATACAATGATATAATCAATGCCGGTATGCATGTGGATCGCGTCCACTCGAAACATCGTAAAAACATATGCATGTAAATGTATAAGGATATCAAAGAATTTGTGTCCATCAATGACACAGCAAGTCATGGAACCTGAGTGTCCAGCATCGACACTCGAAAATATCATGAAACCCGTGTCCAGTATCGATACGTAAATCCTCATATCTCAGGCTCCGGCTATCCGGACTGGCTTATATCCATCTCATGACTCCGGTCGGTATCCTCCGGATAACCGCCAGGTCCAAATACTATCACCGGTAGGTAGTGGTCCCTCTGTCGGGCTCAACGCTACCATCTGCGACCTTCTCACCCCGGGGTACCATACCGGGTCCACCATACATCCGCAGACGGTTCCTCCTCCTCCTCGAATCGGGTGTATGATATCGCTCAAGAGCCGAGAAAACTCATGGTGGACTATACACATATCATATCAAGAGAAACTGGGTTTTTAAAACAATACATACTTTATTTTGAAATAACCACGGTTCTCAATCCAGAAATCTCATGAAAACAGCATATCTCAAATACGTATACTCATAAAGCATGATGTATGCGACATATAACAGAAATATAAGCATATCTGTATATAATGCAACATGGAACAGTAATATGCACATATCAAGGGAAAACCGCTCTTTAAAATGAATTCAGTTTTAAAATATATCCTGCGGTTCCCAATTCCTCCAAAGTCAAATGCAACATCGTATAAAGGTGTATATGTAACTATAGCAAGTAAATTATGCAAGGAGTCATATCATGATGCAGCTATTCTACTGTGTGGTGACATGGAAATTATCGATGATGAAGTGTGTGAGCCGGCAAATCTGTGTAAGTGTGATATACGCATCATCGATAATGGTGCAGGTGTACTAGTACAGGTGTATGAAATGCAATGAGAATAACATGTAAGTAGCATAAGGTAAATAATGAGCTAAAAGCAATAAGGTATACGTATCTAACATGACCGAGTCGGTGAATCTATCAATCGGCATCCTCTAGTCAAGGGTATGGATCAATCAACTATTAAACTCTTCACGTACCGTAAATCGTCGTACGGCGTCATAAAACAATTTAGGATCCTAACAACCTATGTGACCAGGAGGATACGGACCTCACGTCTCGTACGGCTTAACTCACAAGATTAACAATATTATCCATATATATACCTATCTCTCAGGTCACATCCGTATCAAACTCATATAATAGGACCGGCAAAGGTATCAATTATCACATATCGACTCGTATCCATACAACGACATATCACACCAAGTCGTCATATCACAACGTAAACTCTTTTCCATCATAATAATATCTCATATCAAGTCAATTCTATATATACAATTTACCTTATATATCAAGTGTCATGCTATCCTAAAGCTCATACCAATTATATTGCAACTACATGTTTATAAGTCATATCACTAATATCATCTCTAACTATCCTTTAAACCATATTCCTAGTTTCCTAATCTAGGTTTCTACGACTGTATCCTAGAGATCGGTTTCCATTTAATAATTTGCGGGGGTGCTATACGCCATCCACCCGACTTCCCTTGTAGATATAGATCTACTCACTTGATCCTCGCTTGCCGAAGTCGATGACGCTATGCTCCGTCGCCTCGGAATCCATGCGAAGGTACCTACAATAAAACACAATCGAAATAGCTATTAAAATCGAGTTCGGAAAACCAATACGGTATACAGTGCGTTTATAGGTTAGAACCTATAGCCTCGCATGCAAAACACAACCAAATAACCTTCGTTGTTGACGTACAAACGCCACACGAATGAATTCAAATCAAATACAAATCCAAACAACAAAACCCAAGTTTACAAAGTACGGAAAACATAACCAAAAGCAACCCAATGTGCTCCCAGATTTCACCCTAGGCCAAACTAGGGAATTTTACACATAGGGTTAGTCTAGATATTACAAAACAAGGCCATACACCCAAACTCAACACCATGCTCCACAGTGTGGCCGCAAATTGCGACCACTAAGAATAAATCTGAGGCCACTTAGAGAGGGGAGGGGCTCGGGTTTCTAGAGTACACTCCACAATCACCTGCTCAACTCACTGTCTTTGCTAAATGATTTTTGGGTACTCCAGGTAGCAACAGATCACTAAATTTCAATGCAAAATCTACAATTTCCGATATCGGCAGATTTCAAAGTTCGTATTTTAGGGTTTGGTCTCAGGTTTGGGCAGGGATTCTAGCACTACAGGGGTTTAAAGTCACTACTAAAGCTCAATCCCACCATCTCAATCAAAATTAAACCCTAACCTCCACTTGAAGTTTCCAAAGCTCACAAAATGACACTTAAACGAAATCTAAACTACACTAAGATGCTAGAAAGCTAAAACTGAACTAAGATATAGGATTTTACCTCAATTGAGCAACTCAAGAAGAACCCTAGCTTCCCTATGTCATCAAAATCCAACTTTGCTCGGTTCATTTTGTAGAGGAAGAAGAGGGGGTCAATTTTAATGAAAGGGGTTTAGGATTTGGATGAAGAATTGGAGATGATTTCAAGGGGTTGAAGGAAGAGAGAGTGTAAATAAGAAGAAGAAAAGAAATGGGAAGGAAAAGATATGGCTGCCCCCCTTTCTCTCTTCTCTTATTCTCACCCCCCTCTCTCAATATTACCCTTTTACCTTTTTCATTTTCTTTTCTTTTCTTTTTAATACCAAAACACATAATACCCTAAAAACCACACAAGGAAATAACGTGTAATCAAAACGTAACATGACATGGTGCACTAGCCATGGAAAACTATAGAAACACGGATTTGGCTTAATCGCGATTAGCGGTGCACTAATCGGGTTTTGTCCAAACTGCATAAAATAACTTTTAAAAATGCCGCATCCGATAAATATATTTTTAAATGAATAATTTTTTTAAAATCTCCAATTACTTTATAATTATTGGTATATATTTATACCTTTTTACGAAAACCCCAATTTCGCAAATCAGGTAGTTTTCGCGAAATATATTATTTTAATACTAAATTCCAAAAATAATATTTTATATTTTCTGAAATGTTACACCTCTGTGCAAGACTTGAAGTCTTGGGTCCTTTATATAGTAGAGGCAAGTTTGTTGATTTAGTTAAAAAAATCTCTCATTGAGAGATCTTTAATTGATTTGGAGGTTTTATCCACTGTTGGATTTTTGATCCAAAGACTTCTGTTTTACAGAAGATATCTTTCTCGTTTTTAATAAGATTAGGGAAATATTTTCCCATACAGAATTTATTCTGCAGATAGGTGATTTTTAATTACCATTGGATTTTTAATCCAACGGTGCTCTGTTTTACAGAGAGTAATCTTTCTTGTTTAGAAAGATTAAAAGAATATTTCCTCAGTAGAATTTAATTCTGCACTTTGATGATTTATCACCAATGTTGGATTTTTGATCCAACGGCTCTGTCTAACAGAGAGCTTTTAGTTCTGGCACCGGCGCCCTGGTGCGAGGCACGTGAGACACTGCCTTAGAGTTTTTTAACTCTTGGCGCTGGCGTTCTCGTGTAAGGCACGTGAAGTGCTGCCTCTGAGTTTTTAACTCTTGGAGCCGGCGCCTCGTGCAAGGCACGTGAGGCACTGCCCTTTCAAATTTCGAATAGAGCCTTGCTCTTTTATTGAGGAAACAACCTTCTCCCTCGTTTTCGGGGTCATCTCTTTCTTCCACATGATATAAGAAAGATCGTCCCGCATAAAGTGTTCTAACTCCTAAAGATGTACCGGTACCAAACTTTCCTTACATTGAACTTTGTGTTCGCATATGCTCCGGTACAAAAAATGAAGACCTACGCGACATATAGATTTAAATATCAAATGTCAATTAACCATGATTCGATATAAGAAGAGTATCGTCAGTTTTATTTAATATGGTATGTTACCTATTTGTTCATGCTATCCCTATTGCGCAATCCGTATTGTACGGATTTGAGATTGTGTGACCATACAAATCCGAACCACAATTATACATATTTGAGTCAACCTGCATGTCATGGAATGGAATTTGTATGGAATTGAATATGTCATCAGCCAAGTTCGGCTCTTCGGGACTGCACATAGCCGTAGTGAGCATATGAGTAAACTCCTCTAGTGGTTCGGAAGCTTGATGCGATTGTACTGCTTTTTGAGACGATTCTAATATTTCTTTCACCACTAACACTTGTATCAATAAATTTTTAGGATACAAGCTAAGTATTGTGCTTGTATTCTCATCATCGGCTACTTCAACGCAACTGTAGTCCCCGACTTATGATCGGAATCTTGCATACCAAATTAATTGTATACTCTCTCAGATTTATCCGTGTGGTTGCATAAATCTTTCGTTTTAACGTATTGTATGTGCACGATTTTTTAACTATCATCATTTTACTTTTCCTACCAACGTAATTAGGTCGACCGCTAGCTTCAATGTTTAAGGTTCCGTTATAATGATAAATCAACACAACATACTCATTTGCCATCGTACCTAATATTAATAATAATTTTAAAATTTTCGAAAACTCAAGAAACAAACTTATACACTCTACAACATTCACAACAATAACGTTCAATTCCATATTTAATTGAAAACTTATGAAATTTAGCCTAACCCTCACCCTAAATACATCCTAAACCATTATTTTTTATTATACTAAAATAGCCTAACCGTAACCCTAAACTCTAACCCATCGCCTCCCATCCCACTAACACCCTAACCATAACACTAACGCCCTAACCCTAAAAATAAAATACACCAACACCCTAACCCTAAAATACCCTAACCCCCAAAATACACTAATCCCAAAATACTATAAATTACCAAAACCCTAACGCCAAAATACCCTAACCCCCAAAATACACTAATCCCAAAATACTATAAATTACCAAAACCCTAACGCCAAAATACCCTAAATTACCATAACCCTAACCCCTAAAATATCTTAACGCTAACACTAAAATCCCAACCCAAATCACACTATTTTAAAAAACAAAATTAATATAATTTCAAACAATTAATTTTTTTTTAAACTCACTTGAGGAAGAGGGGGCTCGGCCAAGATCGACAAGGAGGGCTCGACCACTTTAGGAAACGAGAGGGCTTCAGAGGAGGAGGGGTCTGGAGATCGCTGGAGGAGAGGAGCGACGGGAGAGAGAGGCCTCGAGAAAGAGGTGCGAGAGGAGAGAGATAGAGGTACGGGAGGAGAGAAAGAGGTCTGGAATAATAAAAGGGGAGAAAAGGAAGGGGTCGACCTCAAAATAAGTCCCAGACTTATTCCGCACTTTGAAAGTGGAGAATAAAACTTGGCCCTCACCCAGAGACCCAAATATAGGGCTTGGCTATGGCCAAGTCTATTCCGCACTTTCAAAATGCAGAATAAAACCTGGCGTTGACCCAAGTCTATTCCACATTTTGAAAGTACGTAATAGGACTTGGCTCAAGTTGACCTATTGTGCACTTTCAAAGTATGAAATAAAACGCAGCGTTGACCCAAGTTTATTACGCACTTTGAAAGTGCGGAATAGGACTTGGCTTAAGTCGACTTATTCCGCACTTTCAAAGTGCGGAATACGATTTGTCCAATCCCTTAACAGTCAGTTCTACGTAGCGTTTATGTGGTAAGTATGTGATCCGAATATGCTCTTTCTCTAAATAGTTTTATAAGGTGTCTAGATCCTAAGTGATTGGTTTAAAAAAGAGTGCTAAATCCCAAATTTTGTCCATTTCTGTTAACGTCACATTTCACAGGTGTATGAACACAAAGAAACCCTAATAACAGTCATCAGAGTTCCATCACAAAGCTAGAAGAAGATGAAAAAGAAGAAGAGCAATTAAAAGATGCTTAGGGTTTCGGCACGAAGGCTCTCTTCTCTCTCATGGAGGCGGAGCGCCACCGCATCGATCGCCTCCAGAAACCCCATCACCGGCAGCGATTCGTCATCCTCCGACGACTCGGGATCTTTCTCCCCTTCTCCTTATCGGATCGCCATCGAATCGGGCCTTCTGCATTGGATCAGAGGTTAGTGTTTCGTAATCATTGATTGTTATATTTGTTTTTTTTTTTTTGAGATTAGGATTTTGCATTCTTATGTTGATCTGTTGTAATTTATTTTTGGGAAAAAATCGGTTCTTGTATGATATAATTATTTAAACCCCCAAAGTTGAAATAACCGGAGTTTACTGAACTCCATTGAGAAGAAAAAAAACTCATTTCGAAACTCAGATAACTCCGAAGCAAATTGTAGGGAGATTAGATAACTCCAAAGCCAAACACGCCGGCTAAGTTAAAATTTCAGGTGTAGGTAGGGCCTTACAAGCCGGTGTCTGTATACGCTTTATCTCCACATAAAAATAAACTCCACTTATCCTAGCTCCATACCCAAAGAGGGCCCTAGACGCAAACAATTAGCTTAGTGTGACGCTTGTTGTGAGTTCTAAGTGTGGTTGTGTTTTGTTAATCGTCTCAAATGTTAGTATTTGTCAATGCATATCATAGGCATAATAAAACTTGAAATCTGATGTTAGTGTCATTGTAAGCATTCAACCGTCTGGAAACTTTTCTTTTCTTGTTTGCCTTCTGAAAATTCTGCTAATTTATTTGTTGACTATGAGTGCGATACTTTGAAATAGTTATGTTAGGAATCTAACATTCCTTTTTAGTAATTCTAATTGCTAGAATGGAATTTGAGCTTTGATTTTATTATTAGGGAGAAGTAGAGAGTTTTTTTTTGGTATTAAAATTACTCACATAATATATTAGCAAAATTAATATAACAGCGTGAATTACTTTCTTGGCGTGTTAGGAACTTACGATTCTATTTTTTAATTATTTTTCTTGGTTGTTTCTTTCTGATTAATGTGTGGCATATTTGTTTATATGTTGTCAGATTTGTAAAAGTGATTTGGGGCTGTCTCATTTCACTACATGTAATCCCTCTCCATATACACGTGACTATGAAATTTTGGGTCTGTTAGTTTTCAATCAAAGGATTTGGGTCGGTAGTCCATTATAATGTTTGTTTATGGAAATTGCAGCGGCCGTCTTTTTGCTTAACTATATCTTGATATCTATCAAAATTTTCTCCTGTCACCAAAGCTAAAAGTTGACTACAAAGCTGTCACCACGAGCGGATCTCATTACACATCCTTATTCCTGTATACATACAAGAAATTTTCTTATAATTTCCAAGATCTGCTTGTTGAAAAATGCGCTTTGTACATTTGAATTTAAATTATATTAGTTTTTATGAATAAATTATATTAATTTTAAGTATAACTGCATCGAAGATATAATAATACAAGCGCCGTTAACAAAGTTCAGTTTTGACTACATAATTTTGACTTCACACTTCTAATTTAAGTCTAATATAATAGTAGAGAAGCTTATAGAACTATGGAGATGTGCAAACTATCAAGAGATCCTGCAGAGTCTATCACGAAATAAACTTCGGAAGAGATTAACTGTGGAAAGACTAAAAAATGAATAATTGTGTTCGGAAATCAATTTGGTTTTTTGTTTTTCAGGTGGATTGATGGAGCTGTCTATGGATAGAAAACAAATCCATGGCTTCCATTAATATAGGAAAAGATTGTTTGAGAGTCATTAAGGGGATAATTTGATGGCAGAGTAAAGATATAAGTGCCTGCTAGCTATATTGAATTAATTCAGGATATATTTTCTATAATTGTGAATGAGTGAAACATCGAAGGGAACATAGAGCTGTTGCCTATCAGTGTAGGCTTACTCAAAGGACCAACATTAACATCCAATTTTTTATAAAAATTATGGACAAACTAGGCATATTAATCATAAAGTTCCATGGTATGTTGTTTGCATGATGATGTATAATTACCATTACAAGAGATGAAAAGAAGGGTTAAGTTTAAAATTTGAATGGTGGAAAGAAAGCTTTAAGGAATCACCGTCTTAGGGCCTGTTTGGATGAGCTTACTTATAAGTGATTATTTGCCATAATCACTTATAAGTGATTATTTTTTGAAAAAAAATGAAATAATCACTTATAAGTGATTATAGCAAATAAGTTGTTTGGTGTTTGGATGATTTTGTATGAAAAGTGATAGATAAGTGATTATTGAGTGTAAAATGACCAAAAGGACGTATCATTAATGCCATTTTAAAATTTGGATGAAAAGATAAGAGTTATTATGATATATTGCTTGATCAACTTTACTATTCTATAATCACTTATGAAATAAGCTAGGAATCCTAGTTTATTTTTAAATGGGAAAAGATACCATTTTTAAGTGGAAACACATAATTCAAGACAATAATCACTCATCTCCAAGATGCATCCAAACAAGCTTATTGATGCAGGACCCACATTGATGGGAAAAATAAATGATTGTTGACCAAATTATTTTGCATCCAAACAGGCCCTTAGAATTAACAACCTAAAAAGGAGACATATTAGACTATAGTTTCATATGACTAAAAGAATAAATGAGATTATAGATGGCTTAAAAGTATCTAGGAGTGGCAGTTTTCACAATTTAGGATCAATCGGTCATCATGACGGTGAGACTCAGGCGATGCTATGATTACTACAATATAGAACTATAGCGGGGGTTCTTAAAGAGAAGAAATGTTTTTGGAGTTCTATGTGATCTTAGAATACCTTAAAACTGTAGCCTAAATCTATAAGGCGGTCATACATTCAACTAATCAACCTTTTGTTGGGTAGTAAAGAAACAGTAAAAGAAAAAAAATTGCTTCCCGAATAAAGTGGCAAAATGTTCAAGTTATGGAAAAATGAGTGCATCCAAAGAAGTTGGATGTTGTTCGCGTTGAGAACAAATTGAAGGAACCAGTTGAGATGGTTTGGGTAGTGCTTGGGGATAATTGATGATGTAGAGAGCCTAGATTAGCCCTTAAAGAACATGGCTTGAGGTTGCTAAAAATATATATCCGGCTATTCAAAAAGATCTGCTGCAATGTGGATCCGATTTTGAGCGGAGTACACTCTAATCTCCAAGCATATTAGCGATTAGTTGTGAAACTTTTCTTTGAAGTGTGGGTATCTGCATGTACCATTATAATACAAGAGGATACGAAAATTTAACTATTCCAAAATCGAGTGACCTTTTTTTGAGCTATAATAGGCTTTTGTTCTTGATTAACAGGTTATTCAGTTGACACTCTTGTGCACACGGGTGTGAACTTTTGGTTTCATTTAACAAGGTAATTGTGCACAAGGAAGTGAGGAACATATACCAAACCATTACGTAAATCTTTTGAGTGTTTGAGATCCAGGGAAAGACTTTCTCATTGATTCACATCCCAGGTTCTTACGATAATGTTTTTCTCCCTACTGTAATGTTATGTTCTCAAATGAATGCAGTTATATATAATACCTATTGAGATCCCATAAGCTACTCTTTCCCAGATCTATTTTCTTACCAGGTTTGGTAGATTACATGAATTGCATGTGTAAGCAATGATTTTTAACAGTTATTGTGAATGCGCTTTTTTCTACTTAAGATATATGCTAGGAATGTATGGTTATATATGAAAATAATGGATTAAAACTTGTAACTACCTTTGGGTTATGTGCTTTTATTGTACAGTTAGTATTTAGGGTTGGTTGGTTAATTTTCAGAAGTTTCCACACAAAATATAGGAAAAGCTACTTTTGCCCGTAAACTTAATTATAAGACCATATCGACTGCCCCCCCCCCCCCCCCCCCAAAAAAAAGTACCACCACAAAGAGAAAAGTCTCTTGTTGCTTAAATGGTTTTAGGGGAGAGAACTCTGTAAGCGACAAATAATATAAAATACTTTAGACCTGAAAAATGAGTTTATATTTTTTACCAATACATTTTTAAATCTATGCCTGAGGTTTAATGTGAATTTTAACTGTAACTACAAGGTAACTTCAGCATACAGTGATGTAGCAAGTGGAGTATAGTTCTAGATTGGATGGTTAAGCAGTCACCGCATGGGAGAATTTCAAATCGGAGTTCTTTTGTATAGCATCAGTTGATTTCAGTTTTTTAATTTTATTTTACTTGTAACTCGTCTTGTTATGGTTTGGTTACTTAATAGGGTAATGAGGTCAAGACTAATATACTCGTTAGTGTAATGGTGATCCGATATTTTTGCTTTTAAGCATGTAACTAAGTTGCATATGTCATCCATTTAAGGCCCTGAACCCAGCTGTAACATGAGCACACACATACACACGCCATGGTTCTAAATGTTGTATGTCGGGCTCATGTCGGCCTCAAAATTCCATGTGGATAGCAGATGTTTGGGAGGGACGAATTGAACATTCATCAATCTTGCAAAGATCATCATTTTGATTCATCATATATACAATTTGTGTGGTTATGATTGACTAGAGAAATTGCTATAAGAAAAAGAACAAAATATGTAGCAAGCATTAAAAAAATTGCTGAAATTAAAAAAGTATAAAATAATAGTTGTCACAAAAAGCAGATTGAAGGAAAATTCTAGCAACGCTTCAAATGTAATTTCTTACCAGTATACCATATATTATTACGGACACATAAACATCAAGTTATATGGGTAGTAGTAAACATCCTGTTATAGAATCTAATTAAGAATTCGATCTCAAAATAAATACCAAGCATAACTAGAGTGTATGAAAAAAGTCATAAATGTGCCTCATATCAATCCCACCAAAAAAAATGCCACCCTTTGAGAGACGGCGCATATTCAGGACAATTGGAAACAGGAAATTTGGAAGCTTGGGTGATTGACCTCATATATGGTAACAAAGAACCAAAACATAAACGTAAAAGTCAACTAAAGAAAAAACAACTTGCAAAACAACTATCAGTTACTCGTAGTTAATCCAATCTCATCAATTTTTCACAGTTTTATTTGGTAGGATTATGTTTAATTAATGGAATGCGTTGCTTAAGTTTTGATCCTTCCAGTACTTTTAATGCTTGTGCCTTGATCCTAGTACATACTCTATGGCATTTTAAATGCTGGTCACGGGAAAAGTTATGCTCAAGATTGAAAGATACATGCTTTTATATTACATTATTTAGTTCTCCTTAAACGAGCTGGAATAAACTATATAACCATTATAATACTAATTACTGTTTCTTCTTAATTTTGAAGTGATAGTTAAGAATTTAGATAGAATCTTCAAGACATCCTTTTGGCCGCATTAGTAGGAAGGGGAACTGATACCCAAGCTGATCATGGTCTGATAGGAAACGCTATATGTCTGATAGTAATACAATATATTCCCATGCAAGTAATAGAAAGTTATTGACGTATGCAGGACATAAGAATTTGTAACTAATATATATTGTGCCATGATTGGTAGCAGTTTACCATATCCAAATTCTTCCAGACTTTGTGTGCTTATGATGGTAGTGGTGGTGGTGAGTTTTTTTTCCCTTTCCATAAAGGTGGTAGTTTTATTTTTTGGGGTGGGGTGGGGGTGGGGTTGTGGTGGGGTTCTGGAAGTTCTGGAAGAAGGGGAAAGCAGATGCATGTTTTATAGGAATTGTGCTCGACTCTAAGGCAAATGGCAAAAGGCAAAAGCTAAACTTAACATATTCCCACATGCACATTCTTACATTCCTATTTGTTCTTTTTTCGGTTCCATTTTACTGAGCACTTATTGAGCACAAGTTGTTTCTATTATCATCTTGGATTTTGTGGATGTTTTACTACCATAAGTGAGCGGGGGCCTCCAAAATATATTTGCAATCAGAACGACAAACAATGTTTTGTGTGGGTGAGTGGGGGTGGGGTGGGATGGTGTGTTCTGTTTCCCTCTTGGCTTTGTTTGTTCCTAGAAATGGTTTCAAATCCCTATAGTAAATCTATCATCTTTTCTCTTCTTGTAGACTTTCTTTTATTAGTTTCAGTGAAATTGCTAGACAGCAGTGAGCATTTTGGATTATAGAAAGCCTCTCTATTTCATGCTTTTCTGGCTAGTATTTTGACTCTAATTAGAGTAGTGTTGAGCCCTTGATACCATCATATATTTTTGTTAATTATTTGATAAATAGATGTTTCACAGCTACATAATTTTGCTGGGAAAAAAATCTTAGCTCATGAAGTTAATGATAATGCTCCACAGTTTGGAACTTTTTAGAGCTATTTAGACAGAAGTATAAAATATAGTGTTTCTTTCTTCCCTCAGTACATGCTCCTAACTCCTACTAATGTTTCAAGATACTTTTGGTCGCATTAGGTTTTCAATTATTTAAAATTGTTTTCATAATAAATAGTCAATTTTTCTGTCAAAGTTACATTTTAAATTATGACCATTTGAGGTACAGTCAAATCTGTTTATATTCCCCCTTCCTAATTCAGTTGGGCAGTGCTTGAATTTGATATTATTTGTACGTGTGGTAGCTCTTAATTCATGTAGCACTATATCTCATTATATTTAGATAACCTACTTATTGCAGTTGCATTTTGGTGTGGTTGTTACTTTTTTGTTTGTTTATGGTGATAAATATATACCTATAAGGTTCTGGTGATAAATAATGTTGTTTAATAAAGAGAATTTTCTCATATACCTATAAGGTTCACAGTCATCTCCCAAGATGTCTAAGCTGTGTGTATCACCACCGAATATTTTGTTGTAAACTCATAATTTTGTTAGGTCCATGTAATATCAGAAGCCCAAACCTGACAAGCTAATCGTGATCCTGTATGTATGTTCAAGTTGCCCATCACTCTTGTGTGCTACAATTAAAAATGCTAGATCTTAAGCAGCTAAACTGAAACTTGTATGGTCTGTTACCTTTGATGTTCTCCCTTACAACAGCGAAGGTAACAGTCTACACATGGCTGGTTGCAGGTTTTTCTTCTGAAGCCCTTATCCCGCAACACTCCAATTTCCCTGTCACCGTATCAGCGATCAAGAACCCACTTCCAAAATCACATACGACGAGTACAATCATGAACGCTTCCCACCTGGCGACCCAAGCAAACGTGCCTTCGCCTACGTCGTCCTCACTGGCGGCTGCTTCGTCTATGCTTCCCTCCTCTGCCTCCTTGTCCTCAAACTCGTCCTTTCCATGCCCGCCTTGAAAGACGTCCTCGCCCTCGCCTCCCTTGAGGTTGACCTCTCGAGCATCGAGCCAGGGTCCACTGTCACCGTCAAGTGGAGAGGGGTAAAACCTGTCTTTATTCGCCGTAGGACTGAGGATGATATCAAGTCGGCGAATAGTGTTGACCTCAGGTCCCTAAGGGACCCGCAGGAGGACTCTGCACGGGTGAATATCCCTGAGTGACTTGTGGTTGTGGGCGTGTGCGCACATTTGGGGTGCATTCCTTTGCCTGATGCAGGGGATTTTGGGGGGTGGTTCTGCCCGTGCTATGGATCACATTATGATGTCTTGGGGAGGATCAGGAAGGGGTCTGCTCCGTTTAACTTGGAGGTGCCGACGAATAGCTTCTTGGAGGAGAAGTTGCTCGTTGGTTAATAATCTATCTTTTGGTGATTTTTTCAGGTTAGCATGACTTTGGCTGTTTTGCTTGTTGCTGGAGTTTTTTCTTCACGCGGAGATGGAATAATTCTGTCGGCCTTTGCGGGCGACAAAAGATTTTTCTTTTTTTTATTCCTTTTTGAATCTTTCTGCCGTAAGCGTGATTGCATACGCAGGCTAATTGGTAAATCATCTTGTCTCGTAATCGTAATTTATATATCATCTGTGCTCTGTGGTGTAGCCGTATTGTTGGAAATGTGTTCTGTTTTGGCCCTAAACTTTTGTTTGCAATGGTTCTGACTTAATTTGTTTGTCACCTAGAGTTGAAAATGTTGTATGACCAACCTACCAATTTTTCTCTATCGGTAAACCTTTTGTTTTCACCATTCTTTCTGAAGGTGGAATCTTGTTTATTAATACCGTGATTTCTCACCCTAGTTTGATTACTAAATGAATCAAATTTGTTCTTCTTTCTGCATGATTGTTAATTTAGGGCAAGGAAAAAAAGCTTAATTTTGGTCATCTCTCCTTCTATAATCTACAGGTTCACACGTTGCTTATTCTCACAACAATCACTGCACCTTCTGTTACTCGCACCACGAATACAAATTCCGGCAAAAACGCTCTGCTGAAGCATTTGCGTTAACTTGCAACAGCAAGCGTACAAAAACATATTTTCCACCTACAGCTTGTAATTAAATTCTGTGATCTATTTTTGGTGGAGCGTCATTAATTGAAACCAGCGGCAGCTTTCCGCCATATATCTCTGGGAGCTCGTGTTCATCAATGTCATCCAACAGCGTCGATTTCAAATTCTTGTCCTCCACAAACACAAACTGCATTGAATTTTCCGGCAAAATGTTATTTCCAGTGTTTTGAACTCCTTAACTTTTAAAGTGTCAAGGGGGTGAAAAAACCTTCTTTGCAGTGTTCTTATCGATGAACGGGCGTACAATCTTCCATGCCTTCATGAAAATATATGGAACGTGGACGAGAAACACCTTCCCAAGCCTTTCCGGGTAGTAGTTCTGCGATTATTGATTTATAATTAGAAGGTTGTGCTTTGATCGAAGTAAAGAAAGTGAGAAAATCTGAAACCAGCCTGCATGATATCTAGGGCTGCCAGGTATGCACGGATGTCACAGTTCGTGTAACCCCAGCCTTGAAGATCCGCGATGAAAACGAACTTTTCCTGACCCCTTGGCATACTGCAACAATGGAATGGATTCAAGCAAATAAAACACTTCTTGAATAATGAATATTACAAAAGAGGATGAAGGCGATGAAGAGCAAAGGCTCGCTTCCGAAATGGAAGCCAAAAATGTGTGAAAGCTTGGTGTGTTTTATACACAAGCATATTGAATTTTCTATTCATATCTTATAGAATATACTGCATCCCTTCATGTATTCTCAAATTACACATCTTTAGGAAGACAATCTTTATAAACATCATTTTTCCCGTACATTTGACTGAGGAGGCGGTCTTACTAGAGCAAAATGTAAGAGAAAGATTCATACCGGCGGCTTCTTGTTGTTATTGCTGTACTTTTATGTACACAATACGAATCCAATAGGACTTTAGTTTGCGGCTCTTTTCTTAATCAGGCATTTGATAATTACTATTCTTTTTTCAATTTCTATTCTTTTACTGTAAATGAGAGTTTACCTGGCACATAATTTCTCTAAGACATACACTATATAACCTGCGAATGCAAGAGATCATTTCCATTAAAAAAATTCAACATATTTTCCTTGCGGAAAAAAAAATAAAACCAATAATAAGTAAACCGCATACTCTTGAATTCATCGATATTCCGCTTGCAGCTGCAGTGTTTGGCTGCTAAGAGAACTCCAATGGGACGGCCCTTCTTATCAAATCCTTGCATGAACATCTTCTTCTGTTTAATCTCATTTTGGACCTCCTCATCCGAGATCGATCCATTAGGAATGGCTTCGCCTCGCCATTTAAGGTATCTGAGGAACATGCTAGATGCCTTTTCAATGTCGAGATCGCGCGCCCTCAAGAATCTTCTGATCACGAAGTTGTCTACTTCCTGCATGCATGTCAGAAAATGTTTCATAGTTAGGAAAAGGATGACTTTAATATATTTGAAATGTGAAAATCCAAAAGGAGAACTTAAAATCCTAGAATCAGGTAAAAGATTTCCGGACAAATTAAAAGGATTTTCATGAATTCTTCTAAAAACTACTTTTGCAACCAGCAAAAGTTTTGAAAGCTAACATTAACATTCGGACAGGCAATACTTACTAAATCGACTAAGGCGAAAGAAAAGACTTTGTTCATGGAGCAACTTCAAACGGCACTAGTTTTTAATTAGATTAGGATTCGACCGGTTCAGAGAGACGGCATGTGAGATGCGGAGAGAGTTCGTTCAAGATAGAGATTCCAGTTCCAATTTTTTGATTAAATTCCACTCAAGTAGAACTGAAATTAGAACTTTTAGCCACCACCAGTCCTAGTTCCACTCACTACTTGTTGGGGGTTCCGAGTCTCTCACCACATCAAGCATTACAATAACATTAAAGAAGAAGAACATCGGATGTACGTGGTTCAGCCAAATCGGCCTGCATCCACGAGTAACACTAGCATAAACATTTCATTAATATAAACAAGTACCATGACCTAATTTAATTATAAACAAGTACCATGAACTATCACCACCAATGCAACTAAATACCATCAACTTTTCTTCCGTCTGCAAACGTTAATTTAACTGCAACATCATCAATTTTTGACTTGTTTTCCCCATTTTGCCCTTATGTTCTTAGTCAACCCCTACAATTTCGGAGGGTATAATGATCCATTAATACAAAAAAACTAACGTGGTAGTTATGTAAAAAAAAAAAAAGAGTTCATGGTACCCATCTCTAATTATCAAAGTTCATGGTATCAATCGCAAAAAACGTGAAAGTTGATGGATACATTTGTGCAATTTAGCTAAAACCTCGGCCCAAAGAATTTCGTCAAAATCCTTTTCCGCTGTTAAAATACCTGCTTGCAATATTTGTATAGTTACCTGCAATATCTAGTTAGCGGATACGTATTGCAGGGAACAATTCATATAGGTCAGTTAATTGTATACATTGCAGGCAACTACAACAGAAACTGGATATTGCAGATATTGTATGTATTTAGGGGGTTTTGACGAGATTCTCTGGGGCAGAGTTTTTTTGACAGCAGAAAACTTTGCCAGGGTTTTTTCGACGATTTGACCTAATAAAAATAAACATCTAAAACAATATATTTACTGATATGCTTGCATTGGAAATTCTGCCATGGTTCAACTGCATTACGATGAGTCACCGGTCATCACTCATCATCCTCAGTAATTAACCATAAATTAGATTCCTAATCAAGATCATCATCACTAATTACTGTACCCATGACCTGGTCTTTTGCCTACACAAATTTATATGATCCTAATTATTTATTTTTAAAGAATTCAAGAAAAATCAACACAAAAATAAAAGTTCAACAAAAGATGAGATAAATTAATAGACCTTGGCATTTGGATCTTGAGCCTGGACGAAAACCCTCATCAAGTTCACCTTCTCCCACTCGACGTCGCCGCCGCCGGCATCTTCACCTCCTCCCATTGAACCCATTGAGATATGATCACCTTCTTCTTCTTTTTTCCTCGAGAAAAATGCCATGAAAAATATAACAAGAACTTTGACTAATTAACAGTGAATGGGTTTAAGGGGGCATGTGCGAGCAAAGTTATAATGTGAAGGAAATCTACAAATGAGGCCTTAAATGCCCACTTTATATGGGGGGCCGTTTACACGTGATATGTCTAGTTTCATGTAATATCTAAAAAGCACTAAACGATATCTAAACAGTTCTCTGCGATATCAAACCCGTTTTCTGCGATTTGGTTAGATATAGCAGCTTACTAAAAGGTTTTTGACTACAACCAAAAGGTTTTTGACAGAGGAAAAAATTGCTTGGGGTTCTTTGACAATTCATCCTAAAATATATTATGGTTTCTAAAATTTACGATTTGATATGTACCATTAACTGACTATTAACATATTTCATGGAATATCCTCAATGTGACGGTTTTTATATATGTTTGCAATCTGTACCGCTGCTAAAATAGAATTGGATGCAATCTGATTTCTCCATTGTTTTTTTATTTTCTAATTACAATCGTGCATGATTAATTTTTACTAACTATTTAATGCAAACTCTAAAGTTGTAGCTCATGTCACCAATTGATGGTATCTCTTTATGAATAAAATAAAACATTTAAGTTTTTCCCGAATATTTAATTTCAATTAAATATGAGAGCGTCATATGCCCGTCGCCCTCCGTTATAATAGTTCAGATAGATATACCTTGATTTTATGAATTCAACCATTTTAAGTTTGTTGCAACTATTGTCTAGAGAAATTAAATGTTAAAAAATTGTTTGATTTTAGAGTTTTGAAATTTTAATTTATGCAAAATATTCATTATTATAAATTTTTAACAAAACATGATAAAGATTTGATTTTATCCTACTGCAAAAACAATTAAACATCCACTAGCATTATGCATGTATGATGCACATGTGAGGATGAATTATAGGTTCAAAGCACATGTTATGCAAGTAAAAAAGAAGAGAGTAGATATGTAAAGAGAAGCAAGAAGTTACTAATGTGGGGAAAAGTGAAAGTGGTTAATATAACTAATTTTTGGGAGAAAAGTCAGAACAACAGAAGCACTACTCAATAAAATGAATTAAAAGTAACAAAATATTTATAAGATATAGAATTTATGCATCGAGATAAACAATTCTCAATAGATCATCAAAAAAAATACAGACGAAACAAAAAATGTTTCTATTGTTTATTTCAAAGGAATTCGCTGCCGCTAAATTGAATGCGTTGCAAATCTCTTTTGAAGGCAAAATATGTATTCTCTTCGAGAGCTCCAAAAAGAATCAAGACCCTCCATTACTTCTATTCTTATCCAATAGACTAATACTACTGATGGTATTTACATTCTTAATAATAACACCGTAAGAAGTAGCAACATTCATAATTGCGTTATTAGACTGTTAAAAGATGGAAAAGATTGTGACTGATTATATTTCATATTATTGCTTATTAGACTGTCTCGTTTATATAGAAAGATCTGTTACGTTAGGTGAATTGTGTATTTTTCTTTCTAGGTTATTATGTTCCCTTATTTTTGTATGCTCTATAAGGGGCGGTTCTGGTAATTGGTCAAAGATAGATATCAACCATTCAATTCTTTATTAAATCAACGGTGATATTTTATGCACCCATTATACTCTCATCCATATTGGGTGGAATAAATTAGCCACCCCTAAAAAATGGGAGACCTCAGGTTTGTTCTCAGATCTCTCTCTTGACCACTCCAAGCCCCACCAATAGGCTGCCGCAACTGTATCTTCTGTTTTCCCTCTATTTTCTGAATAATAAACCTAAAAGATCGATTTTATTAGTTGTTGTTTGGCAGTGCTTCAACCGAAAGACAGAAGAATGAGTGAAGATTATTGTTTCTCTGTAATTTAAAAGAGAGAATTTTTGGGTTTATGTTGTTTTTCTCCTTAGTTTTTTATAATTTTGTTTGAACAATAAATCTTTATTGTCTGGATAATTTTCATTTTAAATTTGGTTTTATTTAATAATGTTAAATATGTGTTATTTTATTTAATTGTTGCTGTTCGAAATGTATATTTTCTATTATGTGCCATGTGGCTTGATTCTCTACCTTTGAAATAAATATAAAATGATAAAAATATTTTTCTCCCTAATCAACTATATAATTAAGATTATGCTTTTGACTTTCCTAAAAAAAGTTTAAATAAAACAAGATCAAGAGTTAAGGTTACTATTTTGACTTTCCTAAAAAAAGTTTAAATAAAACAAGATCAAGAGTTAAGGTTACTAATTTGGCTGGAACTTGTAACTAATGTAGTACTACCGTTATTTTTTTGTAAAAAGAGAAAAAATGAATTGGCTGTGCTATTGGACCAATTCGGCTGAGCGCTGTGAAACCATAGTTTTAAAATCAAACCATATTTTGAGATGTGTTTGGAGGAACGGTATGAAACTAGAAGAGAACCAACCATTGTAATTAAAAATATATATTAAAAGGGGAGCACACAATTTATTCCTTTTTTAATTTAAAAAAAAACAGCACACTCACATACCTTTAATTTTAAGAAAAAAAGAATTAAGAGAAGGGCCCTTTCTAGAGGTTGGGTGAAAGTGTATGGGCGCTTGAAAAAAACTTGTTGCCAAATTCTTCCTCGATTAAAAGGGTCCCTTAAAAATAGGAAAAAATAGGAAGGGATTAATATCAACCATTGATTTAATGGAGTATTGAATAGTTGATAACTATTTTCGACCAAAAAGCTTCGAAGTCATCTTTTACCAGAACCACACCTGCTCTATATCTCTGTAAATGTAAAGGAAAAAGAGAGAGGACTAATAATAAAGAATTTTTCTTTTTCCCTTTTCAATTGAAATTGGAAGTGCCCGCTGTGTTTGCCTTATAATGATAGATTAAGATAATTTTTCTTTATTTATATCGTTTGTTAACATCTATTTCTTAATCTCTTATAAGGAATTATCTTTATTTTCAAAGAATAAATTGATCGCGTATCAGTAATAAGTAATAACTTTCATTATTTGTGTATTTAAATCCATATTTTTCTTCTTAAATTTTTCCTAAATTAATATATCATATTAATTTTTTTTCTCAATTCTTATTCTTTGACATCTCTTTTTTGTTTTAAAAATTGGGTGATTTGATCAAATTCAGATGGGAGCTGAGTAATAAACTTTTGATTAGTTTTGGTCTTCCTATTTCCTCAAAAAAGCTCCAATTTTTAATTTTATATATATACAGAGAGAGGTTAAGGGAGGAAAGAGGCCATAGAAGGGAATTTCATCCTATGGCGTCGAAAAAATACACCTTTCCTCATTTTTTCCGACGATCGGCACCCAGCATCTTCATCGTTATCATCTAAGATGCGGGTACACCAAATTTCATGTGATTCTACAACTTTTTCACCGTTGATTTAGTGGGTTCAAAATTAACGGTTTACCGACAATAGAACTTTTTACATTGCTAAATCAACAGTGAAATGGTTGTAGAATCACATGAAATTTGGTGTACCCACATCTTAGATAATAACGATGAAGATGGTGGATGCCGATCGACGGAAAAAATGAGGAAGAGTGTATTTTTTCGACGCCATAGGAGGAAATTCCCTCCTATGGCATCTTTCCTCCATTATATATATATATATATATAGATATATATATAGACACACACACACACAATATTTTTTGATGATCAGCATTTATTATCTAAGATGTGAACATATCATATTTCATATCATTCTATCACTGTTGATTTGGTGGGTGCAAAATTAACGGTTTACTAATAATAGAAATTTTTACATTGTTAATTCAATAGTGAAAATGGTAGAATCAAATGAAATTGATGTATTCACATCTTGGATGATAAAGATGAAGATGATAAATGCCGATCGTTGAATAAAATGTTGAAAGGTGTATTTTTTCGACGACGCCTGACAAAAACCCTCTAAAGGTCCCTTCTCTTCATTATTCTCGCATGCATATATAATTTATATTCATTATTTAACTCTTCTTCGATTTTTCTTATGGCTGCGGGGAATGGAAGATTCATCGGTGGACGTTGACGAATAAATTCTTAATAAGTTTATTTTTTTCATTTTTGTTTGAAAAAATTGACTTAACCAAGTTTATTTTTTTTTATTTGTTAAAAATTTGTTAAAGAATTAAGTGATTCCAATTCAGTTTGGATAATAAATATTAATTGTTTGATTTTAATCCTTTAATTTTCCTTCAAAATATATCTCGGGCCCATTTTAGGTTTTGAAATAATAATAACTTATCAAGTTTTCTGGTGCTTTGAGCAAAAATTTAGTAACTTCAAAATAAATTAACTGAAGAGAATTTAAATTTTTTGTTACAAATTAAAAAACCTCGGTCATATCCACATACATATAAAGAACTAGCAGGATCTCCTGCGCAACCACAAGGACACCCAAGTTTTTATTTATATGTTTGAAAGAGAAATGAACAATGCATTAATCAACGTTTTTGTAAATCCCCAGTTCCACTGTACTTTCGGTGCTTGAAATTTTAATCCCAATAAATTTTCTTTTAAATCCTAAATTACTTTCCTAAATATTTTTCGCATTTTTCCAATTTTTCTATTTCTATATTTTTCTTTGAAAACCCTAATCTAAAATCTTCCTATATAATTTTCTTAATCCAAACCTTAATTCTTTTCCCCAGTCCAGACCCAACCCAAACCCACGCATCCCAAGCCCAAACGAAGGTCTCACAGGGATTGGGACAACTATCCATTCACCCGAACCCGACCCATCTCTTTCCCTCTCTCCTCTTTCTTTCCTTCTTCCCTCTTCTTTCCCCCACGTTTGAAAACCCAACGTCGCTGCTCCTTTGTTGCGCCTATCTCCGCGAGAACCGCTCCATGCCGACGTGGCCTCGTCGCCAACGACCCGAAGATCCCCACACCTGCCTCCCCTCATCTCTCCAACGTCTCTCTCACTCTCCATCTCTTAACATCTCTCTCTCTCTCTCTCTCTCTCTCGTTCTCTCTCCCTCAACTCACATCATCTCTTCCAACCGAACCCCGCATTCCTCTACCTCATCGGCAACCATCATCTTATCTCCGACAACTCCCCTGCTCTTCCTTGACCACAGCGCTACCCTCCTTGATTCCAGCACCTGAACCATCCGTCTCCACAAACACCCGAATTCCAAAACTCCTAGCCTCAACCACCTTACTGCCGCCGCCGGAGTCTCAATGCTGCCGGCCACAACCTTGCTCCTCTGGACCATCGGCCGACCCCCTCTGCAAAAGACGTCAGCTGTGCCCACCAACGCTGCCAAGCCAAGGCCCAAATTCCTTTGCAAAACTCTAGTCGAGGCCACTGCAACCTTAGCCGTGCATTGTCATTACCGTGCCGTGCCATCCGTCGTCGTCGCCGCCGTGTCTCCGATCGTCTTCAGGCAAGTGAAACCTCACTTTTTTTAACATGCTGCGTACATAGATCTATAAATTCGTGTTAACATTATACTAGATCGATTATTGCAAATCTGTGTTACGTAGTATATTATCACATATATTTTTTGTATACCATCATCGTATTAATTTCTAAGGTGTTAGTTTGAGCACAATCGGATCTAAAACGTCATACTAATATTGTGTGGAAGTTGTAAATATTAAATACCATTTTCACGAGTTAGGCAAAACCAAATTTAATTCGACAATTTTTTATATTGAATGCTAATAGTTCGATATGGTGAACTGAACCAAAACCTCGTCGATCATGCTCAAAGTTTTTACCAATATTTTCTTTTGCTACTTACAAATGCCGTGTATAAAACTAAACCCAAAACCACGAAGTATCGCACGTGAAAAGACGTCTCAATAAAGCGATGTCAAATCTGTTTTTTACTGTATACGTCGTGGTGTTAAATTGATATTTATTTTGATACATACTGGAATGTAATGTTCTATGACTCATAACGAAGCCGACTCGATAAACTAGAACCCCCTATAGTTTATCTTTCGATACTTGTTAGTTATGTATATGCCCTAGAGGCCATTATTGTATATATGATGTATATTGTAGTGGATGCCTGGATATATATAGAGAGGGCTTTCTTGCTCGACATGATAGTATGCTATCTGGTTTCACTTTGTCTTAACATGTTGACTTGTATTGGGTTACTGTCTTGCTCTCACATGTTGATAAAGCCCTTAGAATATGTACTTGACTATTAGGACTGTGATGCAGATCATACTAGTGGGGCCAGGGTAGTTCACGAGTACATCCTATAATTGTTCCTAGTCGAGGGTGTATCGAGACAGGGTATCGATACTCCAGAGTAGACTAGCGTATACACATCTTGACCCATATGATGGGCAATGGATGATCCCACATCCATTGGTGTTTGACATCAAAGATGGTGTACGGGTGCTCAGTGGAGACTGGGTACACTGAACGGACTCGCCGAGAACTCCTAGATGGTATTATACTTATCGTCGGATAGCAGTTCTCTGGTGACACTGGTACAGATTGGTCTGTAGACCCGAGATCGTCATAGAGTCTTGTGTGATTCCCACTGTGCTTTGATTTCCACATTACCACGTTCATGAGAACGTGCAAAACGGTGTCTTTTGGGTACAGTCCTGAATCACATGGAGGCAATGAACGATAGGAGGGGTTTCGTCTCTCCCGGTATTGGGGGTTGATATTGCGCTGTGTTCGATTGGTTATAACTGGAAGTCCCTGGTCAGGGCTGATATGGAGATACACTGGTAAGTGTTATCAGTAGTTTCTCGACCCGTTATGAGCCTCACATCGACACGACTTATCGGTTACTGGGGTCTGACGTTTACTACCCCTAGACTGGATATGCGACATATCAGACGAAGAGACTGGACTGTACGGTAGTGTTACTGATTGGATTCGCAGGAGTATGTACAGGCTTGCTTGTTGCTCTTTTGATCGCTCAATACCCGGGTGACTATTACTGTAAGTCTACGGTAGCGCCCCGGTCGTCATTCTGACCCCCAAACGCGGAACAAAAACTTTTACAACTGGCGCTATCGCATACTATAACCCGGATCTTTCCATTAACGCTAAACCAACAAACTGTAAAGAGGTAAAAAGGCTATACCAATCGATCCATGTCCTTCGGTCTTTAGCCATCATCCTACGCTCCTCGAGGCAACTCCGATCTCTTGTCTCCTCATCGAGGTGGCACCACGTCAACGGATCTTTAAACGGGCTCCCGCCTCTATACCGAGGCAACTTGGACATGAAGTATGCTAACCGACATGTCCAAGATGAAGTAGATAATGAGTAGAATACTTTGTCTCAATCACCCTAGGGTTCTCATCACATGAGAGGAATAGGGTGGAGGTTGAAGAAGATGCAAAGAGATGGAAATTGTGAACTCATGAAAAATCTAGTGAGCAAAATAACCAAGCACCAAAAATTGCCTTGGCTGCCCAAAATAATGGTGGTGATATATATAAGGTTTTGTGGTGAAATATCAAGAAAAATATCCTACCAAAATATCTCCAACTCAACCCTAAAATATCACACCCAAAACAAAAGTCATTAATTCTTCATGACTCACTACATGACTCATTAACATGAGTCATTAGTGAACATACTAGAATCAATGACTCATTAACATGAGTCATATTTTCCAAAATATCAATCATTTAAACCAAAATGATTAACGCAAAAAGAAATGCATCTTCTAAAGTAATCTCGTAACGGATTACGAGAATACCCCTCACCTGTATATACATACCTGTATCCGTATTCCGACCGAATACGAATATGATGAGACTAAAATATTCCGACTCAATATAATACTTGGATCCGACTTAAACCAAAGCCCACCAGTATTATCTGTCCGAAATATGACACGTGCATAAGTGCACGTGCAATTTCGAACCCTGCCATAAAACCATACGGCCTCTACAACGTTTCGCCCGAACTTGGAAAACTATCTGTGGGGAACTCTAAAGACTCATCAGTACCCTGGCAGTGGGTTTAACCACAAGCACGTCAGCGGCACTAGCTGTGCGTAACGGCTGCCCATGTACTGACCGAAAGGGAAGCTGATGAGCGAACTCATCCTGAAACCCTATTGAGCCTAACAGTGACAATATACGTACAGTCCGGTTTGTTCGTCTATGAGCATCGCATATCCGGCCTAGGGGGCTGGTAACGTCAGACCCCCAATAGCGGTATAAGTCGTGTCGAAGGGTAGCCCTTAACACCCTGAGAAACTACTGGAATACCTACCAGTAATTCTCACCTACCTTGGCCAGGGACTTGGTGTAATGGCTCTCCTAGACACAGCGCGATCTCACCCCCAATACCGGGAGAGACGAATCCCCCGCCGATCTGCTCACTGCCCCTATGTGGCTCGGAACTGTACTCAACTAAAATCTGTTTGTACGACTCCTTTGAGCTGTGGTAAGGTAATAATCAAAGCACAGTGGGAACTCACATGAGACAAATGACGACCTCAGGTCGATGAACTAACTTGTACACATGTCACCAGGGAACTGCTATCTGACGCTAGGTATAAAACCAACTAGCAGGTTCCCGGCGAGTCCTGTCCGGTGCACTTATAACCCAATGAGCACCTGTATACATCTTAGGTGATCCAACTGACACCAATGGCTTGTGAGACCGGCCACCGCCCCTCGTCGGGGTCTCGACTGTATACACTAGTCTACTCCGGAGTATCGATGCCCTGTCTCGAAAACTCGTATGACTAGGGACCACTTTTAAGGATGTGCTTATAGACTACCCAACTCTCACGTATATGATAGCCATCATACTGTTAGTAGTCAAGCATGATCCTAAGGGCTCTATCAACGTGTAATAGTGATCATGTCACCTAAAGCTGTACACGATGATAAAGGCAAACCAGATAGCATACTATCATCTCGAGTAAGACTGTCCTACCGGTATAGGTCCTCCCTCAATCATTGCAATCACGTACCTGCGATCCAATAATTGACTTTGAGGGCACTATATCCAACAATCTCCCACTTGCACTTAAGGCTAATTATTGCGATGTCGCATACTCACAGCCCGTGTGATACCGAACACCCAACTCCTCTACTAAACAGTTTCACAAAGCTCGTTTGTAAAAACTCTTGTATTCGAGAAATAGCCTCAGTAAGTGGATCCGCCCTGATGTATCTTTCTATGTCTATCTTAATCTCAAGTTCGCAGAGAAAGCCATCTCCCGAATTGAGTAATACTTATCTTAGAATATGTCTGGATATCTGAGGGGACCTAGTTCATAAATGAACTCCAAATCCAAACTTTTTAGACTGTATCGACAACTGAACCTAATCAGTATCTTGCACCATGGCTCCCACAGTATCCTCTTGGACCACCTGTCCATAATACTACCCCCTTCGTCAGAGGGAAAACTATAACTCTGACAATCACTCTGTCATCCATGTCACCTTTGGAAGCCTGGAATGATAACCGTCTCCGAAGGAGGCTGCCGTCATCAAATCCGTAGAACATCCACTTATATTCTAAAACTGCTTCCGAATGTTTCTCCAGGATTGGATTAATATAAACTTATTGCATCTAGTGCAAAAACAACATCTGGTGTGGTACTTGACATCTCATGATCGACTCAATTGCCTAAGCAAGTGATATATGCCAATCATGCACATCCCTCTCCACTTTAGTCAGTAAGACAACTTTAGAGAGGGTGACTCCTTCACCTGCAGGTACACCACCATGCTAGGAGTCATCCATTCTAAATACTTTTAGAATACTGTCTAAATACCCAGATTGGGAAACTACCCAAATCTAGATCTAAAACCATAGATCTAGTAACCAGAATGTCGGATATTATATCCATATTCTTTGAGGAGAAACAACTGTGTGAAAACCAAAGTATAACCGATCGTAGTATAGGAATTTTACTTCCTACTCTGTGAATGTCATCCAAATACCAGGACATCACACCCTACTACCTTCTTAACAAATCCATCCCTTATTCTGATGAAGTCAAACCCATGACTGTCACATCAAAAATAGATGATCTATCTCCGCTATATCTGCTCGAGTCTATAAATAGACATAAGCTACTTGTCCACTATGCTTCCGCTGCTCCCACTGACCACAACAACCCTCTGGCAGAATAATATATACGTGCACTTCTAAGGCTAGTTTAGAACGACGCTATACTTAACCTCCTGTCGGGTCTCATAGCCTGGAACAACAGTAGTGTCAAGTCTGGGTAAACAAGAACCTCCCTGTCACCGTCCTTGAGGCTACCGGAGTACCTCTCAGGTGCCTGAGGTTACCCACCATATCTGCGGAGTGGCTAATGGAATGTCAAACCTAATTGAATCTTTAGGTCCTATTAAATTTTCCGTAATCGTTTGCGGTTCTGGAATCACTTCCAGTTCTACCATACTCCCACTACTGTTTTATGAAAAAATCCATTTTACTAAAACTGTGGCAAGTCAAGAACAATATCACCATTGATCTTTCAGATGGTAGAAAGTCAACCCTCGTCATAGCCTGGGTCAACCCACAAACTGCCATTACAGAAACGTGCCTTGAGTTATTCAGAGTCTGGTTTTAAGCATAAGCCGGACAACTTCCCATACCTTAACATCGTTAAGATATGAACCATTCTATATCCAATATAGAAACTTTGGCACTTATTTAATTGGAACCAGATTCTAATCATGCAGCTGTCTCCAGTGCATATCAACTTAATGGAAAGAGGCTAATCAACATTTACTCAACTTAGGAATGCATCCAATTATGAGTAGCCTGAAAGAGAAACAAGTTTCTCAAAACTATTACTATCAACTGAATACCAATCACAAGTATCTACATCTTCGATCACCTTGAAGAATCCCGATACTTGCGACACCTGGTTCTCTACTTTATTCCTATACCTATAACTTCTCAAAACTTAGACATTGTATTTCTATGAAACACTTGTCTAAAAACTAGAGAAGTCATAAGTAAACAGAACATAGTACGAGGACCAACCCCTTTGTCCTGATGGACACTGGAAACATACAATACTCTGTATAAGTCTGCTGAGTTGAATAACTCAAAACCTGTGCATCGTAGGTTGAAAAACTGTACTTATGGTTAAGAACTACTCCGCCGTTCAATGCTCCTTACCCAATCGTCAACTGATATAGGTAAATGTCACGGACATAATTTCAAAAAGTTATATCTCACTTTATAAAAATAAACGTACAGATATATCAGTTTGAAATTGATGCACAACAACGGATACTCAAAACCAAATACTTGCCGTCCGGCAAAAACCCAGGCGATTTCCTCAAATATCACCAATTACAACGAATTCCGATATAATGAGGATGATCACCTAATTCCCAATAACTTACTCCCACTCATCATCTGTAAAACCATACAGATGTGAGAATCATACCTGGTAAATACATACCTAGGAGTAAGTATCTAATCGGGAAATCAGTTTTCCTTTAACAATGCACAGTGAAACTGAAACATGAAAATGTTTCGTAGGGGTATCCTGGTATTCCTAGTAATGCCTCTTCCATAATTCAATTCATGACTGTAAACGTATATTTCTTTGCCATCTCTCCAAATCCCTTTATTTGTCTTTATTCATTACCTTCTGTACACCCAATTAGGCTAAGTGGTTTTCTTCCTTCCCTACCGTTCGGCACCAGCCTATGGTTTGGAAGAAGACTATCCAGTAAGCATAATAGGTGTACTTTCCTAATTCTAGGAGTACTCGCAACCTGAGAGAAGATGATGATAAAAGACAACTGAATAATACCTTATTCTATTTTTCCCGAACTGGGGAAAAAAGCAAAGGTGAAGTAAGAGTGGCTATGAAGTACGCGGTTTGGTCGTGAATGATAGCAGTCGCAATTTACTTTGCTCTCTTTCTAATCCCTTTATTTTGTCTTTACATATTACCTTCTGTACACCCTACTTAGGCTAGTTGGTTTTCTTCATTCCCTACCTTTCGGCACCTGCCTATAGTTTGGAAGAAGACTATCCAATAAGCGTAATAGGTGTACTCTCCTAAACCAAGGAGCCCTCGCAACCTGAGAGAAGGTGATGATAAAAGACAACTGAATAAACCAATTCAATTTCTCCTAAACCTGGATCCATCCTCGAAGAAGTCCCTTCGAGTTCGTATATAACCATACGATAGATTTATCCAATGGAAGTGGATGTTCGTAGTAATACGAGGTGTTCTGGAGAAATTCAAAGGGTAAAATAAGGAGCGGCAATGACTTATGCAACTCAGACAATCCAAAAGCCAGTATTTTAAGAAGGTTCGGTCAACTTGGTCACTGAGTCATAGTCTAGGGTCGGTCAATGGTTGCTGCCAAAAAGAGAGAGAAAAGAAACACTCTGCGTGCACTCTAACCTAGATCAGAATGGTTATCACTTTATCTAATCAGGAAACCTCCCACTGTACCGTCAAATTCTCCTCCAAACCTGAAAGAAGAATTAGTCGGGATCACCCGAAGAGTAAACCAACTCATCAGTGGGAATCGGGATCCAACTCTCATCGCATGATAACGTGAAGGAATCTACTCACGTTATCACACTCCAGAAGGTATGTGCATGCCTGGCAAGTTTCAGTTTCTTTAGAAACTCCCGATATGGATTTTTGCCCCATGCTCTTATGACCCTGACGTTGGCCAAATGCTATAAGTCACATGTCAAGTTCTACCCATCATTATCTTGTCAATTTGAACCCACCCGTACATTCCCCTGACGTTGGCCAAATGGCAGAACGACTGTCCCAAACCAACTCATCTATCTATGCAACAGATGAATACCCAGCAGCTACCAAACATTATGCCTTGGCGTTGGTCAAAATACATAGCTTGAATACTACTGAATACCCAACTGAAATGACGGAGGGCTACGGCTGGTTTTTGGCGAAAAACCTTTAACGTAACGAACTTGATATCGCTGAAGGAACCTGATAGCTTTTTACAAAATATAGTGGCGAAAACCTTCGCTAAAGAGGCCACTCCCGGTGAAGGGATCTCGGCTCTTTCCTCGTGGAATGAGGTGCAGGATATTCCAACTGAATACCGCGATGCAAAGCAACAAATAATCGACTATAGTGAAGTTATTATCCTGACGCAAACTTCTGCCCAAGGGGTCACTCCCGGTGAAGGGATCTCGGCCCTTGCCTCGTCGAATGAGGTGCAGAATATTCCAACTGAATACCACTGTGCAAAACAAAAGAAAACGTCATTATAATAACACTTTTTGAAAACTGTTCCAACAACGTCAAATAGGTTTGTTTCTTTTGCTTTGCATTGATCAGAATCAACGCAGTCCCATCAATTAATCACAGCAGAATAGAACGAAAATAAAATGTACGTATATGCCATCCGCATTCGTCACTAGGTCCCGTCATCACCCATTAGGTTACTTAACTAACGACAGAGTGGGGACTGGACTAGCGCGGGTGTAAAACATATACAACATCTACTAGTATATATACCAATATACAATAATCGCTCCAGGCGTGATAAATGCAACATTATAGAAAAGTAATAAGCATCACAGAACAATACAGATAATCTGGGATCCCCGGGTTTCACAGAGCCGCTGCTGAAACCCGACGTTCCCCTGGTCGTGTGGATAGCCTGTGCAATGAAACCTAGACCCCTACGGGTGCGACAAGTCACCCGCCAAAACCTGAAGCGAGGCAGCCCTCTACAGCAAAGTGAATGGACCACCCTTCACTCCATGGAATCTGGTAACTTGAGCACCCCTCCTTGGGTCAACCTGTACCCGCTATGAGTGCGGCGAATAGTTTGCCAATTCTAGAGTGAGGCCCCCTTCCTCTCAAAGCCATGAGATGCGGATCCGTTGCCCTCCAGAACCCGGCTATCCGTGCACTCTGCCGTGGGGTAAACCTAGTACAGAAATGAAAAATATGTACAACGGGTACATCGACCTCAGCCCGGTCGTGCCCCAAAAGAATATTATACAAACAGGCAGTGACGGCAGTGCACATGTTGGACGCTCGCCCTGCAATATCAAATCTACAAATGAATCCAAACTGCACTACCATTGCACACAGCTATCCACCACGACAAATCCGCAACATCACAGCACAACACAAAACATCAACGCGAATGTCACGTTCGCAAACCCGTCTAAAAGGACTATAGCAATTAGACACGATTTACCGCTCGAATGACATTCACGGTCGGAGATATAATGTAAGTACTGTAAACTAACACGTTTAAAATTCCGATCGACAAAACTTCCCGAAGTGGGCCCCAAGTACAGTTCCAGTACTCATACAAAATCTGGGCCCAAACAAAACATTCCAAAAACCAAAATTCTACATGAAAAACACCCAGAAGAAAAATGGTACACTGTTGCTTCAAAACGGCGGCGGAACCGCGGCCAATACATGGCTTGTGCGGCGGTTCCGCGGCGTTCTTGAAGCTTCAGTCGACCAAATTTCTTCTAGAGTCTTAAAAAAGCCTGCTCGATTTTCTGAGATACTCAAAATGATTTTTAGACCAGTTAAAAAAATCGACAGAAACTTTAACATGAAAAGTGCGGTTTTGGAAATTTCGTTCGATCGATATTTTAAACACGTTAGAACAAGTTACTAAAGGTTAATGGCATGGCTCTGATACCATGTAAGTCTACGGTAGCGCCCCGGCCGTCATTCTGAAGCTAAACGCGGAACAAAAACTTTTACAACTGGCGCTATCGCATACTATAACCCGGATCTTGCCATTAACAGTAAACTAACAAACTGTAAAGAGGTAGAAAGGCTATACCGATCGATTCGTGTCCTTTGGTCTTTAGCCATCATCCCACGCTCCTCGCGGCAACTCCGATCTCTTGTCTCCTCATCGAGGTGGCACCACGCCAACGGATCTTTAAACGGGCTCCTGCCTCTATACCGAGGCAATTCGGACATGAAGTATGCTAACCGACATGTCTAAAATGAAGTAGAGAATGAGTAGAATACTTTATCTCAATCACCCTAGGGTTCTCATCACATGAGAGGGATAGGGTGGAGGTTGAAGAAGATGCAAAGAGATGGAAATTGTGAACTCATGAAAAATCTAGTGAGCAAAATAACCAAGCACCAAAAATTGCCTTGGCTGCCCAAAATAATGGTGGTGATATATATATGGTTTTGTGGTGAAATATCAAGGAAAATATCCTACTAAAATATCTCCAACTCAACCCTAAAATATCACACCCAAAACAAAAGTCATTAATTCTTCATGACTCACTATATGACTTATTAACATGAGTCATTAGTGAACATGCTAGAATCAATGACTCATTAACATGAGTCACATTTTCCAAAACATCAATCATTTAAACCAAAATGATCAACTCAAAAACAGATGCATCTTCTAAAGTAATCTCGTAACGGATTACGAGAATACCCCTCACCTGTATATACATACCTGTATCCGTATTCCGACCGAATACGAATACGACGAGACTAAAATATTCCGACTCAATATAATACTTGGATCTGGCTTAAACCAAAGCCCACCAGTATTATCTGTCCGAAATATGACACGTGCACAAGTGCACGTGCAATTTCGAACCCTTCCATAAAACCATACGGCCTCTACAACGTTTCGCCCGAACTTGGGAAACTATCTGTGGGGAACTCTAAAGACTCATCACTACCCTGGCACGTCAGCGGGTTTAACCACAAGCACGTCAGCGGGTTTAACCACAAGCACGTCAGCGGCACTAGCTGTGCGTAACGGCTGCCCATGTACTGACCGAAAGGGAAGCTGATGAGCGAACTCATCCTGGAACCCTACTGAGCCTAACAGTAACAATATACGTACAGTCCGGTCCGTTCGTCTATGAGCATCGCATATCTGGCCTAAGGGGCTGGTAACGCCAGACCCCTAATAGCGGTATAAGTCGTGTCGGAGGCTAGCCCTTAACACCCTGAGAAACTACTGGAATACCTACAAGTAATTCTCACCTGCCTTGGCCAAGGACTTGGTGTAATGGCTCTCCTAGACACAGCGCGATCTCGCCCCCAATACCGGGAGAGACGAATCCCCTGCCGATCCGCTCACTGCCCCTATGTGGCTCGGGACTGTACCCAACTAAAACCTATTTGCACGACTCCTTTGAGCTGTGGTAGGGTAATAATCAAAGCACAGTAGTAACTCACACGAGACAAATGACGACCTCAGGTCGATGAACTAACCTGTACACATGTCACCAGGGAACTGCTATCTGACGCTAGGTATAAAACCAACTAGCAGGTTCCCGGCGAGTCCTGTCCGGTGCACTCATAACCCAATGAGCACCTGTATACATCTTAGGTGATCCAACTGACACCAATGGCTTGTGAGACCGTCCACCGCCCCTCGTCGGGGTCTCGACTGTATACACTAGTCTACTCCGGAGTATCGATGCCCTGTCTCGAAAACTCCTACGACTAAGGACCACTTTTAAGGACGTGCTTATAGACTACCCAATTCTCACGTATATGATCGCCATCATATTGTTGGTAATCAAGCAGGATCCTAATGGCTCTATCAACGTGTAATAGTGATCATGTCACCTAAAGCTGTACACGATGATAAAGGCAAACCAGATAGCATACTATCATCTCGAGTAAGACTGTCCTACCGGTATAGGTCCTCCCTCAATCATTGCAATCACGTACCTGCGATCCAATAATTGACTTTGAGGGAACTATATCCAACAGTTACGTTTAGCTGACCGCTTGCAGCTTGTGGGTGTTTGATATGATCATCATCTACTGCCGGCGTATTGACAAGTCTTTAGAGTCCTACACAGAGGTTTCCTGGCTCAGGCGAAACGGAGTAGGAGCACATATGTGATATGTGCGGGACCGAGATTGATACGTGTATGTGATACCGTATTCTATCCTCGCGATATGTGATATCGGCCGGGTATATGTGATATAGCCGGGTTATCGGATCAAGTGTTGATTCAATAAATTGATATATATTATATTAGTTGGTTATATGTAATATAGCCGGATTATTAAATCAAGTATTGATTTAATAATTTAATATATAATTATATATGTGATATATTACATTACATTAACTAATATAAGCTCACTTAAGCAATTCTTTTTCTCACTTTGGATACATTGATATATATGTGATACATGTTTATTGTATTCTTTTCTTTTGTTATATAATTATATATATGTGTTATGTATAATTGTAACATGCGAGGATATAAATGCAACTAGGGTTAATGAGATTCTCACCATGGTTAGGATTAGGGTTAGATTTAATTATTTTAGTAAATTCTAAATTATGGATTAATCTTGAGATATTTCTTTATCTCGACTTAGTCCACTCTTTAGATATTTACTAAGATATTTATTAACCTAACTTTTAACCCTAGCCCATGGTTTAGTCTCAACAAGGGTTAAGTATGACATTCTTAACCCATGGTTGCATTTCTAACCTCACAATACTAATTCTTTTATCACTTCATCTTCTTCTTCCTCCAAAAAGCTTGCTAGATTTTTCTTTGGTGATAAAAGATTGTGAGAAAAAGAAAACTAAAGAGATCAAAATTCCTACTTTATCATCCTATTCTATACTAGCCATATAGATTAGTGTGTTAGCTTCACTAATCCCTAATTAGTGAAGGAATGCCTTGGGTTTGTGTCTCCTCAAAGTAGATCATCTTGGATTGTGAAGACTTCAAGCAAGCATTGATCATTCACCTCATGGAGCCTCTCTAGAGTCCAGGAGCTTGATGATCGCAGCGGAGGGACCACAACTCGGAGCTTATGGAGTGAAGGAACGGACTACAAAGGTTGTAATCTCTATCACTTAGAAGTAAAGTTGTTTGCTTTAAGTTTCCGCATGATTCTCTAGTATCGATTCTAGGTTAGGGTTATCTAGAACGGCAAAATTTGGAAATTGGCATGGACGATGGCACCCGAAACCTTGCTGCCGTGCAAGACATCCCAACAGTGGTATCATAGCCCAGCTGGAGAATTAGATGGATATGTATAGCATTACAAAACCGAAACAACTCCGAAATAACCGAATACGAACCCTAGTTTCTGTCGAAATTTTCTGAGAGTCAATTTTTTTTAAGCAGCTGCAGAATATTGTATGAGATACAATATGAACACCGTAGAAATTTCAACTCTTCCCCTCGGAATTGGGCCGGCCACACTTACATTAAAACCGGCTACCTCGGCCTATTTAGGGAATTTTGGGATGAAATTTTTACAGTGTTCCAGTTACTGGGGTTTGGTATTTCAGGTGTTGTTTGTTTTTGCTAAATTTGCATATGATGTTATATTTTTACAGAGGCAATTCGGAGTGTTTCGTATTCGTAATTCTAGTTTGTTTTCGGGTTATTTAGACGGTGTTAAAAAGTTCGAACGGATATCAATAACTCAATTTTTCCCTTACTGGAAATTTTTCAAAGTGTTGGATTTTTCCTTAATTTAAAACTTTCAGAAAATCATGCAAGCGATTCTGTGGACCCTCTAGAAGAACGAAACCTTAACTCGATTATATGACCGTCAGAACCACCACTAAACCCTAAGGGTTGTGATAGTTCAGCAGTGCCACATGTGAGGCATCGGTTGACCCTTCTACGGCTGGTTCATAGAAGTTGTGGCATGTTCTGCGATCTTTTGAACTCCACTCAAGTGTTGAGCTATTTGGGAAATTTTGGGTGTTTGTTTATTCGATCGGAAAGTTTAACATTGTCTAGTTATCTGGAATGTGATACAATATGTGGAATTTATATAGTTAGGCATGAAATCTGTAATATGTGATATTTCTGGTTTACGATGTCTAAGGTGATTGTGGATTTCAAATGTTGTAGTTTTTCACTTTCTTTTCTGCGACTGTAAGTGTAATATGTGGTCTATCGCCGGTTTCAGTGCTATATGTCAACGACAATTGGGATACGCATATTTACTTACGTTGATGACATGTGATGTTATGTGTTGTTGTGATATGTTATATTGGATCGTCGTGTTTTGAATAGCCGGGTTTTTTTTATGTGAGATGAGGGTTTTCATTTTCATTCATGTAAGATTCAATGTATGTAATATTCTTTTATTGGGGCACTTCCGGGTTGAGGATGGTGTCACCATTGTATATTATTTACTTTTCCGCATTAGGATAGACCCAAGGAGGAGATCACAAGCAATCGGGTTCTAGGGTCCAGTGGGAGGCCATCTCGAGGAGTCGAGACAGGGTCTCCTAACCCTAGAATTGGGAGGGCTACTTGCCGCTCTCGTAGGGGTATAGGGATGCGGGTTTGGCTATTCATCGCGACCGTGGTATCCGTGTTTTATACAGGCTCAAAATAAAACACGGACCTCCTAGTATATCCAATATTTCATATGTTCTCTTCTGCTGCTGATATTCTCTGATGTGATCATTTTATATGCGTGAGACGAATGTTTTATTATTGTATATATGATATATAATAAACATTGCTTATGTTTTTCACCCGCGCTAGTCCCGTCCCGGTATGCCGTTAGTTAAGTAACCTAACGGTGCATAACGGGACACTGTGGCAAATGCGGATGGCATAAGCGTACGTTGTTTTTTCGTTTCTTCTGTGATGCTTAGGAAGAATAAATGATGTGACTTCGTTAATGAGATTAATGAAAGAAAAAGAAATCTCAAAGATGTTGGAGAATCAAATTTTCAAAAAGGGTAGCTCTAGTTTTTGCTTTGCATAGCGGTATTTCTTGTAGAATATCTAGCACCTTATTCGATAAGGAAAGAGCCGAGATCCCTTCACCGGGAGTGACCTTTTTAGCGAAACTAGAAGATACTACAACTCACTCGGTTTTGTTTTTGATTGCTTCTATAGTTCTTGCTTTGCATGGTGGTATTTGTGAAATATCCTGCACCTTATTCGATAAGGAAAGAGCCGAGATCCCTTCACCGGAAGTGACCTCTTTAGTGAAACTAGTAAAAGCCTCAAAACACTCCTTTTCCAAAAACACTTGTTTCTACAACGATATCAAGTTCATTACGCAAAAGGTTTTCATAAAAACCTGACATAGCCCTCCGTCATTTCAGATAAGTCCTACTTACTATGTGTGCTACGTTTGTTGACTATGTTAAGGCGTAGTGTGCGGTAGCTAATTAGTGTTTATCTGTTAAAGCATGAGATGTGATTGGATTAGGGTAGTCGTACGACTTTGTTGACTATGTTAAGGGTCGTGCGGGTGGGTTTAATTCAATCAGAAAATGACGGGTTGAACTTGGCTAGCGATTATGATCTGTTGACTATATTAAGGTCATAAGTTGCTAGGGGAAAAAGCATTATCGGGAATTTCAAGTGTTGAAATTTGCAATGAGATTGCATACCTTCTCTGAGATAGTTGGATCCTGATACCCACTGCGAGTAAGAGTTACTCCTGGGAGAGTTTTACACATGACAATTAGCCGATCAAGTAGGTGTCTAGAAAGGTGTTTACGGGGTTAAACCTCTAGGAAAACGAGGTTTATTTTAATTAGGTTTGTGCGAAAGCACGGGAAACCTCCCTCAAAGTACCAACACTGGATTGGCCAAAAGATTGGCGAACTTATAAGGTGTAATTAATCCCGGCTAGTCTTACCTTATAGGATTTGAAGGAAGATTTGATAAAAACAGTGAGAGCCATCCTGATTAGATAAGATAATAATCAATCTAATCTTGCAAGAGCATACGCTAAAGTGTTTTCTTCTCTCTCTCTCCAGGCAGCGACCATGTCAGGCCTTAATCAAGATAATAATATGGATGTACTGACCAAACCCGCTTATTATACTGAGCAGGGGAACGTTGGTTCCGTTCTTTCTTATAATTGTTATAAGACTGAGCAGAGAATAGGGACATATCCGGATTCTCACGCCGCCCAAACGAAGAATAAGCATGTTGATGCATCTTCTTCGGGTGTGTTAGTTATCGAGAACTGTTTCTCAGTTCACTCTACGTCCTGGGTATTAGATACCGGATCAGGATCCTATATATGTAATATGTTACATGGGCTAAAGAAAGGTAAAGAACTGGGAGAGGGTGATCATTCCGTAAGAGTAGGGAATGGTGCAAATGTTGCAGCCAAAGCAGTTGGCGAATATCACCTTGTATTACCAAATGATAATACATTGATTCTGAACGAATGCTATTACATTCCGACCCTGATATGCAATCTTATATCGGTTTCTTTATTAAGTAAAGAAGGATATAATTTTTTAGTACA
This sequence comes from Agapanthus africanus, assembly GCA_030015575.1. Classification (NCBI taxonomy): domain Eukaryota; kingdom Viridiplantae; phylum Streptophyta; class Magnoliopsida; order Asparagales; family Amaryllidaceae; genus Agapanthus; species Agapanthus africanus. The sequence goes on along the minus strand of JASDDO010000001.1, from coordinate 113,008,178 downwards.
GGATAATGTTATGAACATCTTCCTGAATCAAAAGTTGATTGGATCAGGCTCGTTAAATAATGGCATATATGTTCTAAATCAAATTATAGTTCTTAATGTACAGAACACACACAAGAGGAAGAGTTCAGAAATGAATGAATTCTTCTTGTGGCATTGTAGACTAGGTCATATCAATGCGACACGACTAGCTAAGTTACATAAAGATGGATATTTGAATCCGTTTGAATTTTTATCTTATGACACTTTCCAGTCATGTCTCAAAGGCAAGATGACCAAAACTCCGTTTAGTGGACACGGAGAAAGATTTACAGAACTCTTGGGACTAATACATAGTGATATATGCGGTCCCATATCTGCACATGCCAGGAAATGTTCCTCGTACTTCATTACATTCACTGACGATCTCTCAAGATACGGACATGTGTTCCTGTTGAAACACAAGTCTGAAACTTTTGAGAAATTCAAAGAATATAAGCACGAAGTCGAGAACTAAACGGGTAAAAGTATTAAGATCTTTCGATCTGATCGAGGAGGAGAATACTTGAGCAATGAGTTCCTGGACTATCTAAAAGAGAATGAGATTCTCTCTCAGCTTACTCCTCCGTATACACCACAGCACAACGGTGTATTGGAATGGAGGAATCGCACCCTATTAGATATGGTGCGCTCTATGATGAGCACTGCTGAGTTACCTATTTCCTTTTGGCGTTATGCGCTTGAGATAACAACATACCTATTGAATCAAGTTCCATCTAAATATGTACCTACCACACCATATGTGATATGGAGTAGGAAGAGACTATATTTTAAACGAGTTAAGATATGGGGTTGTCCGGCCTATGTCAAAAGGCAAAATCCGGACAAACTCGAGACACAATCAGTTCTTTGCAAGTTTGTGGGATATCCAAAGAATTCACAAGGATATATTTTTTACCATGCTGAGGAACAAAATGTGTTTGTTTCTCAATACGCCACCTTTTTAGAAAAGGAATTTCTTTTGTTACGAAATGGACTTTCAGTCCAGGAACTGAATTTCCAGCGATGAACACTTAAAATGAAATGACCGTAACTCACAAACCTGGAACCCGATTGACTTGAAACCAATTCTGTTGGATCGCTGTTTGAGTTTACTTATAGCCTCTTTTGTAGCATTTTGTCTAATTATGAGCATACTAATTAATATGTTTTTCTGAACTTGTAATATACATTGTGTTCCATATCGTACAAGACTTGCTATGTTGCATCACTCTCGTATTTTACCCGACCGTAATACCTCGAGTGATAACGAATGTTCATAGTGATTTATAGCAAACCTTGCACTATTGAACATGAGTGGTATTAGATTAGTTGTGTCGAGTACGCCAGAGATAAGAGACTGATTCGTGAAAGTGAACAGTGCAGTAAAAAGTGAATAAAACCGTGATTTTGACGCGTGCTTATATATAACTAGTCTTATACATATAGTTATTGTAACCTGGGGAAATCAAGGTGGAATCAAACTCGTATTTAGCGAGATACAGTGACTTAGAGGATGATCATTCAATATTAGCGATATATATATATTTATATATAATGGAGGAAAGATGCCATAGGAGGGAATTTCCTCCTATAGCGTCGAGAAAATACACTCTCCCTCATTTTTTCTGACGATCGGCACCCACCATCTTCATCGTTATCATCTAAGATGTGGGTACACCAAATTTCATGTGATTCTACAACTTTTTCACCGTTGATTTAGTGGGTTCAAAATTAACGGTTTACCGACAATAGAACTTTTTACATTGCTAAATCAACAGTGAAAAAGTTATAGAATCACATGAAATTTGGTGTACCCACATCTTAGATGATAACGATGAAGATGGTGGGTGCCGATCGTCGGAAAAAATGAGGGAGAGAGTATTTTTTCGACGCCATAGGAGGAAATCCCCTCCTATGGCCTCTTTCCTCCATTATTCTCTCTCTCTCTCTCTATATATATATATATATACTCTCTCTCTCTCTCTCTCTCTATATATATATATATATATATATATATATATATATATATATAGAATAATGGAGGAAAGAGGCCATAGGAGGGGATTTCCTCTTATGGCGTCGAAAAAATACGCTCTCCATCATGTTTTCCGACGATCGAAATCCAGCATCTTCATCGTTATCATCTAAGATGTAGGTATGCCAAATTTCATGAGATTCTACTACTTTTTCATCGTTGATTTAGAAATGTAAAAAGTTCTATTGTCAGTAAACAGTTAATTTTGAACCCACTAATTCAACGGTTTAAAAGTTGTAGAATCACATGAAATTTGGCGTACCCAAATCTTAGATGATAACGATGAAGATGATGGATGCCGATCGTCGGAAAACACGATGGAGATTGTATTTTCTCGACGCCATAGGAGGAAATTCCCTCCTATGATATCTTTCCTCCATTATTCTCATATATATATATATATATATATATATATATATATATATATTAGGTCGTGGGCCTAGCGGCACGGCTGTAGGGTTATGTCCCAGATAACAGTGGACCGTAGTCTCGGGCAACAGAGACGAACTGTGATAGATCGTCTTGCCTGAGTTTGGGGGCAGATACTATTTGGATTTATCCATCCACCTCTCCGAATATACCAAGTTGATTTATGGCACCATATATCGGAGGTTTGGATATATGGGGCCGTTTTAGCAGACTTCATAAGATTCCCCCTCATTTTATAAGGGATTTTTGATTGTGGGGATGCTCTTCCCTGCAGGCGCAAGCCCCTGGGGTTAATTACGTTACCGTATTGCGATAATCACTTTCTCCTTCTCCAGCAGTTCATTTCATGTCGTGTGTGTTTTTTGTTTGTTTTTGTTGCTCGTGGATTGTATACGGAGATTAGTTTATGTCGTCACCCGAAGGGCGCGGATCAGTCCAAATCCGTATATTTTAGATTTAGGTTTAGTTTATTTAAGAACTGTTAATCTGGTTTGAGATTAAGATCAACTTAAATGTGTGAGCATTTGGGCTCAATTTATTTTTAACTAAGGATACGTTAGTATAATTTGAGACTAAGATCAACTTAGCAAAATTTCAAGGATCATTTTTATTCAAGATCCAAACAACAGAGCATTTTGGGCTCAGCTATAAGAAAGTTTTATAAACTTAGCCAATTTGGGCTTAGTATGCTCAGTTTTTTTTGTTCAGAAGTGCTAAGCACTTATTTGTACTCTGTTGGTCCAGTCCCCTTTTTTTTTATGCAAAAGTGCTAAGCACTTGTTTGACGCTCTGACACTCACATGGGTGTCATGTGAAGTATTTAATTATGGGCTTTGCCCAATGAACGTTGAGCACTCAGCCATTTTGTCTGTTTATGGAGTGTTAAGCACTTTTCTCTCTTTTTTTTGGTGGCGCCCACATGAGAAACACGTGAGGTGCTGGGCGCTTTCCAATCAGTGCTAAGCACTCAACCGTTTTGGCTATTTATGGAGTGCTAAGCACTCTTATTATTTTTGTGGCGCCCACGTGAGGAGCACGTGAGGCGCTGTGCGTTGCCCAATCAGTACTAAACACTTAACCGTTTTGGCTATTTATGGAGTGTTGAGCACTCTTATTATTTTTGTGGTGTCCACGTGAGGAGCACGTGCGGCGCTGGGCACTGCCCAATCAGTGCTAAGCACTCAGCCGTTTTGGCTGCATGTGAAGTGCTAAGCACTTTTTATATGGCGCCCACGTGTGTTTCACGTGAGGCGCTAGGCGCCGTTAAAGAGGGGCTCCCACGTGGGAAGCACGCGAGGCGCTAGTTTCTTTTATATGAAGATTTAATCTCTGTTGATGTTTTCAGATAGGTTAAACCTCTATCAATGGTGCTTTGACCATTAACGCTCGCTAAAATCACTATATTTGAGGATTTTAGGTTGAGTTTTTAAAGAACTAAGTTCTCGATTTGAAGGAACCAAGTTCCTGGAGTATTCTGGACTCTCTCTTCTTTCTCTTTAAATTTGTTCATCTCTGAATTTTTGATTCTCAAGAACAAGATCTTTACGATGAGAATTAAATTCTCAACTTGTGGGATACTTGTCTTGTGGATCTCGGATCCATAGAAAAAATAAAGTTCTTTTTACAAGGGTTAAACCCTTAGATGTGATATTATAGGTAATAGAGATATTTTGATCTTTTTTCTTTATTTAGGGTTTTGAGAAGGAAGCTCTTCTTCGAGAATTGAATTCTCTGTTCTTTCTATCTGCGGTCTCTCCCTGGTCGTCGTTCTTTTTTTGTGGTAGTCCTTTCTCTGAGATTTAAAGTCTCGGATCTTTTATATAGTGGAGGCAGATTGTTATTTAGTTTTGAGAAAATCTCTCATTGAGAGATTCCAATTGATTTAATTGGTCTCAAAATTAATTCGGGGAATTTTATCCATCGTTGGATCTTTGTTCCAAGAATTTCTGTTTTACAGAATGTGTTTTCTTGTTTTTAACAAGATTGGGAAAATATTTTCCCATATACAGAATTTATTCTATAAAACGGTGATTTTTAATCACCGTTGGATTTTTAATCCAAGTATTCTCTGTTTTACAGAGAGCAATCTTTTTTGTTTAGAAAAATTGAGGAAATATATTCCCAAAAATAGAATTTTATTCTATTATTGGATCACTGATCCAACCGAGAGTATTTTTCTTATTTAGAAAGATTTGGGAGATATTTTCTCCTAATAGAATTTGATTCTATATTTTGATGATTTATCATATCCATTGGATTTTTGATCCAACGACACTGTTTAACAGAGATTATCGTAGAATTTAATTCTACTTGGACGCCGGCGCTCATGCGTTGTACACATGAGCGCCACTTAAGAATTTAATTCTTAAGATGGGTATTCCTGTGCTTTGCACATTTGCGTTCGCGTGATGAGCACGTGCGGCGCCATATAAGAATTTAATTCTTACTCAGAAAGTGCTTCTGTGCTTTGCACATTGGTGCCGGCGTGAGGAGCACATGCGGCGTCATATAAGAATTTAATTTTTACCCAGAAGCTTTTCTGTGCTTTGCACATTGGCGCTGGCGCCCTCGTGAGAAGAACATGGGGTGTTGCCCCACTAATGAAGGTTTCTTTTCACCTTCTCTTTCTGTTTTTCCTGAGTCAAACTTTCTTTTCCAATGCCTTCTTTTGTCAGAGCTTGGAAATAGTTCCACCATGCACAACATTTTTTGTGCCGAGACTTAAATGCCTCTCTTTATAATCTAAGCAATGCTCCTCTTCTCTCTCACTTTTAGAGAATCATTTTAACAGAGAAGAGTCATGGCTTGCAATCATCTGCATGCTAATCGGCAGCCATGGGAGGTGTCTATCGAGAAAATCGTTCCTCGTTTTGTTGCACGCTTGGTGAATCCTGCTCTTACGGATGACCAATGTGATATGGTGTTGCACGAGCTCTTGACTCTAGTAGAGGATCTTCTCTCCCCATCGGCTCCATTTGGCTCCGAATGATCTTCCTGTTCGTGCTCGATGACATTCCCCCTCATCCAGCGGAGATGACTCCGGCGATGCTTGACGTAGCGGAGGACAAGATCGAGTGCTTTCATGAGGCACTTTTGATTACCAAGCCTCTGAGGGATCGCTCTGTTCAGCTGCTAAGCTAGATACGGGATTAGCGGACCATCATGTCTGCCTTCGCCAATGGGCATGGTGCTAACCGATGGGGAGCAACTCCTTACGAGATCGCCGCTTCGACATGGTGGAGAAATCTGAGAGGGTTTTAGAAAACTTTATTCATAATTTTGTAAACCCTTATACTTTTGATCCCGTGTTTGGTGATCTATATCCTATAGCATAAAATGTTTATTTAAATGCTTTCCTTTTATCATTGACCACCGAGTGCTTCATTTCTAACACCTGTTCTTCCTCTGATCGTATTGTTGCAACCTACATGTTTGCATGTGCACTTCACCCTTAGGGATTTTTTGCTAAGTGCAAACGCCACTGATGTGCTCGCGTCATGCACTAACCTTCCACGCGTGTGTATGAATGAGCCTTCTTTCACATATATCTGTAAACGAAACTTAAACCGGTGTAAACAAATGCCCCCTACTATTTTACTCACGGAGGTATACACGTGAGTGAAGTAATGTAGAGTAATACGTAGTATACAACCAGTTTCGGGATGGCGTATCGTATAGAACTTTTTAGAATCTTGATCTGAGAAGATAGCGAGCTGACACAAGCGTCGTCATCTATCATTAACTCAGGTCTTGATCCTTAAGAAACGTAATTCCGAGCCCCGAGGTCTATGAGTTGCACTTTTCTGTTTCTTGATGTCTTAATTTAGCGCCAATTAGTTTATTCACTCGTCTCGGAGTTTCAGTTTATTTACTCATTTCGGAGTCTGTAGTTTATTCAATTGTTTCGGAGTTTCTAGTTTATGTACTCATTTCGGAGTTTGTAGTTTATTCACTCATTTCGGAGTTTCTAGTTTATGTACTCATTTCGGAGTTTGTAGTTTATTCACTCATTTCGGAGTCTCTAGTTTATGTACTCATTTCAAAGTGCTTTTAGTTTACCTCCTTTGGGTTTACAGGCAAACTTGTCCTAACGTTATATGCGGATAACCCTCATTCTTTACGACAGAGGTCCGTTCGGTTTGTGGTACTAGGGTTTTAGTTCGTGGTACCGTCGCGTTGGCTGATGTATTCCTCGATATGCAGTCTTTAAGCCGCTGTTCGAGTAGCCCCGCGACTGTCGTGTCTCTGATCCCTTCAGGGGCTGGACAAGACGTCTTCAAGTAATCTCCTTAGGTCATATTACCGTCGGAAGAGCAAACGTTAGTAATTTGCCATGACGCTTTTTACTTGAGGTTAGACTCAGTTTAGAGCCCCGATAAGTCATAACCACTCCGCTCTGGTGTTAGATGATCTTCGATAGTCTTTTAGGCTTTATTTGAGTTGCTGTCGAGACCCGAAGCTGGGAATATGCCGTCACTTTATTTTTTGTTTTGACGATATCACGCCGATTCTTTGCTGAAGTAGGGTAGACATCTGTAGGACCTCTATGTTGCGTGTATTGCAGTTGAAGTCCAGAGCTAAGACTATACCATTGCTCTAATTTCATTTGATAGCTGCGTTCACATCCTGCTGAAATGAAAGGGAACGCCGGGATAGTCTCTAGGTTGTATATGTACCGTCAAGACTTGGAGCTAGGATTTTGCCTTGGCTTTATTTTTTTTTGACCCTTGGGTCTTTTGTTGATGTTGCATCTGCATCCTGCTGGAATGAGAAGAACGTCGGGGTGATCTCTAGGCTTTAGATGTTGCAATTAAGATCTGAAGTTAGGATTTTGCCGTCACTTCACTTTTATTTGATTTCCGTGTCTGCCCCGGCTGGAATGAGGAGGGAAGGGACATAGGGATAGTCTCTAGGTTGTATATGTACCGTCAAGGCCTGGAGCTAGGATTTTGCCATGACTCTATTTTTGCTTTGATCCTTGGGTCTTTTGTTGACGTTTCGTCTGCATCCTGCTGGCATGAGAAGAAACGTTGAGCTAGAGTTAGGATTTTGCCATTACTCTACTTCGCTTTGACCCTTGGACCCCATTTTTTTTTGATGATGACGTTGCGTCTGCATCCTGCTGGCATGAGAAGAAACGTCGAGCTGGAGTTAGGATTTTGCCGTTACTCCACTTCGCTTTGACCCTTGGGCCCCATTTTTTTGATGATGACGTTGCGTCTGTATCCTGCTGGCATAAGAAGCACGTCGAGTTAGAATTAGGATTTTGCCATCACTCCACTTTTTGATTTGGCTTCTTGGGGCCTTTGTTGACGTTGCATCTACACCGAAAATGAGCGTCGAGCTGGAGCTGGTATTTTGCCATTACTCCTTTTTTGTTTGACTCTTGGGTCTTTTGTTGACGTTGCGTCTACATTCTATTGGTATGAGAAGCACATCGAGCTGATCTCTGGGCTGTAGTTGTTGCCGTCAAGATTTGGCTCTCTCTTTGACGGAGCCTGGTGAGTTCTATTTTCATTTATGCCCATGAATTGCATACAGGGGTCAGTGTGAACTCACCTGCAGGGCAGAGAAAATTTTATTTTATATTTTTTAATTATTTTTTCGTGATGCTCTATCTTTTCAGCTTTTCATATCGCGCAAGTCGCGATTGCCCAATCATTTCGGCTATTTTTCGTGATGCCTAATCATTTTGGCTATATTTTTTTATTTACTCGCTGCTTTTTATTGCGAGTTGCCCAAACATTTCAACTTTCTCATACGCATTTTTTTTGCGACTCGCTGAGTTTTATTACGAGTTAGGAACTTGAGATCTGATACCAATCTTGGCATGAGCATTGCTGCAATTGGAATATTGGCAGAAGCGAATCATCATTTGCCATAAGAGTACTTGGAGTTTGACACCTGTTTAGACATCAGCATCGCTACAACTGGGATATTGTCAGGAGCGAATCATCATTTGCCTTTGTCGATTTGAACAAAAATGGCTTAGCAAACAGGGTTATGTCCTGTCGACTAAGACATTTTGACTTTATGAGCCGTAAGGGACTCATAAAGGTATTTCTCCTTACGAGTCGAGAGGATCTCGTAGGTCTATTTTCTCCCTAAGAGTCATGAGAATTCCTAAGCGCGTCGTAAGGATTTTACAAGAGTGTTTTCTATAAGAATCGCTCACTATATGAGGATATTTCTTGCATTAGTGGAACTTGGTGGGGAATTGTTTATTTATTCCCGTAGATTGTATACAAGGTCAATATTGGACTACTTGTAGGGTAACTTGGGGAATATGACGGTTTAAGAACAGTTTCAGATCCCTGTAGCTTAAGACTTTTGAATCTTATGAGCCGTAAGGGTATCATAAGGGGAATTCTCTTTACGAGTTGTGAGGATCCCGTAAGTGTAATTTCTCCTTAGGAATCATGAGGATTCCTAAGTGTGTTGCTCCTTTGTGAGTCGTAGGGATCTCACGCAGGTATTTTCTCCTCACAAGGTCAAGAAGACCTTGCAAGTGCACATGACTTTTTTATTTTATGAGTTTGCGCCCTATTCGGGTTTTCACAAACTCGCCGGCAGTCCTGCTATTTTTACTCACGGCGCCCTTTCGGGTTTTCGTCCATGCCCATTTTGCTTGTAGACATACTGTTTTTTTAATGGCGAAACTCTTAAAAGTAGTTTCGTCGCAGGTGACTCACCTATTTGCCGGTGGGCTTTGGGGGTGGCTTCATCGCTGGAGTAGCTATGTAGCCAATGGGACTTGAGTTGCAATCTATCCTGCTAAGACTTCGATTGTAATATAGATCTCAAGGGAATGTATCGCCGTATTTGGGGCGATGCACTAGTTTAGGGACGTTCCAGTCCATTATCACCATGTTAGAGGTGAAATTTTAGTTTAGGGACTTTTTGGTCCAATGTCGCTGTCACGACCCAAAATATGGTACGTGACCGGCACTTAAACCACGTAACGTCAACAGGTGTAACACAATTTAAGTAAGCCGAAAACCTAGAAATGTAAACCATCAAAAGTAGTAAGTGATAAAAACATTGCTAAAAACATTTGGAAATCTCAAGTAAAAATCTTTAAACTTAAGTTTATTTTCTTCAAAATTTCGGCAGCACCTCCTTTATAAAAACTAGCCCCAAAACGGGTACAAACATAAGATATAAGTAAAGAAACATGTAATATAAATAAAGCATCTCCAAACGGGAGCAAATCACGCCCAAAGGCGGAAACAACCACCAAAAGCATATATACGACGCCGTAGCGAAGAAATAGACAGTAAAGGTGAAAAACAACATAAAGAGATAAAACTGCATAATAAAAGCCGGCTCACACGAGCACGACATCCAAAGTCACAAAATATACAATATCGTCCTCACAACTCGTCTCTAAGTCAATACATGAAATGTTAGATGGAGAATACTAGATACAATAAGATGTATAATGAATATAAACGGATAACCGCAAAACCCACCTATAGCAAAACGGCTCACAGCCAATCGTAGCGGTATCCGCTGCAAAAAGATACAATAAGAAGAAGCCTTGCCGCGACTACTCTGAGGTTCAACCTGCAAAACACTGTGGCACAACGGTGGTGAGTTTCCAACTCGTGAATAGTAAGTAACATCGTACAGATAATCGTAGGTATGCACGTACTGCGATACTCTAACACATGCAATCTGATAGCATCAATATAGTAATCTGGATATGAAACAATCATGAAAGGTACTCTATCAGGTACTACAAATACATGATGTAATGCATATCAATGAATGCTGAGTATGGGATTAAACATATTATCATCACGAATCATCATCGTGGAAAAACCCGGTGTCCATCAACGACACCCCAAATCCCAATACCTCAGGCTCCGTCACCCTGATCGGCCCTCATATCCTGTAAATCTCATGGAACCTGAGTGCCCAACATCGGCACTCGAAAACATCATGAAATACTCGTGTCCAACATCGACACGCAAATCCACATATATCGTGCTCCGGCAGTCCGGATCGGCCCACGGGCTCCGTCAGTCCGGATCGGCTCTCGGGCTCCATCAGTCCGGATCGGCCTATATCCATCTCTCGACTCTGGTCAGTATCCTCTGGATAACCTTTAGGTCCAACCAATCACCGGTAGGTAGTAGTCTCTCTACCAGGCTCATCGTTTACTACACAACGTCCCTTTCTTGCCTCGGGGTACCATACCGGGTCCACCATGAACCCGCAAATGGATCATCCAGCTCCTCGAATCGGGTTTCTTTCACACGTCTCAGAATCGAGAAAACGCATGGTGGACGCACTAAAATATCATATCAAGAGAAACCGGGTTTTCAAAACAACGCATACTTTCTTGAAATAATACCACGGTTCTTAAATCCATAAATCACTTGAAATCCGTATCTTAATGCGTAAATCCATGAAATATGATATATGCAACATAAAACCGTAATATGAGCATATCAAGGGAAAACCGCTTTTTTAAATGAATCCATTTTTTAAATATATCATGCGATTCCCATTTTCTCCAAAATCAAATCCAACATCATCTAAATGTGTACATGTAGCTATAGCAAGTATGGGTGTATACATGTAAGTATGTATGCACGATGTGTTTCATATGCGCAATAGAACAAGAATCAATGTGTCAATATCAATAACAATACAATACTGCATATGTGTATAGGTCGTGCGTGTCATGGCAGTTACCGACGGTATGGGTGTGGCATACAATTTAGTGCTCGTGCAACATGAACCGTCAGTAATGGTGCGGTATCCACTAGGTACTAAGTCAAGGCACAACAAGTCATGGTATGCAATGATGCTCATGCACAATCAACATATATGAATATGAACATGCGGCTATACTATCATATCAAGCCCTGACGCACAACGCCATACGGGTGATTTCCCCGTAGATGTTAAATCTACTCACCGATAATCTCGAGCTAGGTATACCCAACCACCTACTTTCCTTTTTTCGCAACGTCTGAAGTCCCCGCACTCGCCCTTAAAATCACACAAAACATTACAAGTGCACTTAGAAATCGACCTATAATACGTACACTTACGTTTAAATCGACGCACCGACTCCAACAACCTTTCAAGTGTTCGCTTAGTGGCTAACGTGTGTGGAGACATCCCCAAAACAGACCCACGACAGCAAGCTACTCGAAACACAAAACTACGTCGGATCAATCGTAAAGCGCGTCGTCGAAACGCCAAAAACTAGCTAATCGATCCCAGATTTTACATACTGTCACAACCTAAAAATCCAGCAGTACCAAATACCCTAAAACAACTGCAGACAGCTACCCTACAAACCACAACACCCCAGTCACCAAGATGGCAGAGCTCGCTGGATTTATCCCCTATGTCGCCGGCCAAAACCGCTCAGGTAGGGTTCGTTCTTCAGGTGAACATCCAGGGTCTCTAGTGCAACACTACCATACTACTAGAATTTACAGTAACAACTCGGGGTAACAGCAGGTTACTGAGACTCAAAAACAACACTAAAAATAAGATATTTGCTCAAAATGATCTCTTTAGTGTTCTAATTAACGATTACCAAGCCACACAACATTTTAGACACCTAATTAACAGTGAGAGATCGTTACCTATCCACACTTGCTCAAAATCCTAGCTTTCCATGCTCCAAGTGATCACCATTGGCTTTAGATCAAGTTTAATGAAGGATTTAGTGAGTTTTGTGGTGATTAGTGAGGGTTTAGCTTTGGTTTAGTGAAGAACAAGAGAGGGTTTCAGTTTAGGGTGTGAGGAAATGAGATGAAGAAAAATGAGAATGAGAGTTGTGAATGAGAGTGAGGAGTGTATGAGTGAGGGTGAGGAATGAGGGAATGAGGGGTGAGTTTAGAGAGAGCCATGCCCTTCTCTCTTTTCATTTAATGCATGGCATGCTTGCCCATGCCTCATGATTCCCATGCCACCCTCTCTCTCTCTCTCCTTTGATCAAGTCAACATTATTTTCAAAAACCCTTTATTTTATTTTGAAAACTAATTAATTAACTAATTACATAATACTTAATGGAATGGGGTTAATATGCCATGGCTACTTAAGCATGGTTAACCCCCCAATTAACCCTAGGTTAACATGCACATGTGTGTGCAAGCCCAATTATTAAAATATTAATTAATTTTTATAAAATATTTGAAAACTATTTTGGTAAACTTTTTACTAAAAATATTAGCATTATCGCTTAATTAATACTAATCACATTCTAAGGTGTTACAGTCGCCATATTTGAGGCGAGGTTCTAGTTTAGGGACATCTCGGTCCGTTGTTAGTTTAGGGACTTCTCGGTTCGGTATCTCCATATTGAGACGGGTAATTAGTCTAAAGACTTCTCGGTCTTATATCATCATATTTGAGGCGAATAAATAGCTTAAGGACTTCTTGGTCCGATGTCGCCATATTAGAGGCGGATACATAGTTTAAGAACTTCTTGGTCCGATGTCGCCATATTTGAGGAGGATACTTAGTTCAAGTACTTCTCGGTCCGTTGTTAGTTTAGGGACTTCTCGGTCCGATGTCGCCATATTTGAGGCAGGTAATTAGTTTAAGGACTTCTCGGTCCTTTGTCGTCATTTTAGGGCGACGAAGCTTTTTGTATACTATTCTCAGAGTTCTGACTCAGGAAGATCGCGAGCAGACGCGAGCGTCGTCATCTATCATAGACCTAAGTCATGACTCGTCAAGCGTAGTATTTTTTGAGGAATTGGCCTTTTATTGGCCGTAAGGGTCTTTCGCTATGTATATCCATGAGCAGGTGGCTCCACCTTGGTAGAATTTGTCTATGATGTATGGGGCTTCATAGTTCGGCTCGAATTTCCCCTATTTTACACGATTGGGGATCATGGGTCTTTTGACGACTAGCACGAGTTCGCCTCGGCGGAATGTTCTCGGCATGGTCAGTTTTTTGTATGACCGTGTCATTCTCGCCTTATAAGCCTCCAGATTTTGCTGTGCTATAAGGTACGTTTCGTCGAGGGCGTCGAGCTCCTCAAGTCGAAGATGAGCATTTTCTTCATCTGTTAGCTCGTACCGAACCACTACTCGTAGAGAGGGGAGTTCTATTTCCAGGGGAAGCACTGCTTCCGTGCTGAATACCAACATGTATGGTGTTGTATTCGTAGCTATTTTGAACGTTGTTCGGTACGTCTAGAGAGCTTTGTGTAACCTTTCGTGCCAGTCTTTTTTGTTTCTGGACACTGTTTTCTTTATAATCTTCGTCAAGGTCTTGTTGAAAGCCTCAGATAGACCGTTGGCCTAAGGATTATAGATTGAAGAGTATCTCCAATATATTTTATGTTGCTGTGCGAAGCAGCTGATTTTATGACTTCTATAAGCTGGCCCATTATCCGAGATAATTCGTCGTGGAGTGCCGAACCGATAGATGACATGTGTCCTGAAGAAATGGAGGATATTCTCTGTCTTCACCTCCCTTAGTGGTACTACTTCTGCCCACTTAGAGAAGTAGTCGGTCGTTGCCAATATAAACCGATGTCCTTTGGACGACGCCGGTTCAATGGGGCCAATTATATCGGTTCCCCACATTTCGAACGGTCAGCTAACCACTGTTGGGTGTGGAGGATTTAGATATTGGTGGATGAAATCCCCGTGGATTTGGCACGAGTGACACTGCTTTGCATATTCGAGGCAGTTCTGAATCATTGTAGGCTAATAGTAACTCATTTTTTTGATCTTTAGCTTCATCTTTGGCCCAGCTTGGTGAGAACCACAGATTCCGTCGTGAATTTCTTGAACGAGTTTATTTGCTTCTTTCAGCCCCAGGCATCTTAGCCATAGACTGTCGAATGATCTCTTATATAGAGTATCATTGATGAAGGCGAAAGACAAAGCTCGTTTCATGATCTGATGTCTAAATGACGCATTTTCGGGCGTTCGTCGGGACTTAAAGTAGTCTATGAAGACTTCCCTCCAGTCCTTGACCTTTTCTTCGTCCTCTATTTGAAGGGTTACTTGTTCGGTCATTTCTTTTCTTTCGGATGACTCTATCAGATCTTCCGAAGATATATCTTTGGCTTGAGAACCCTGCGGCTTTGCACAATGATCTTTACGTCATCGAGGTCGTCATCAGCCAGTTCTTTAGCCAATTTTGCCAACGCGTCCGCCTTGTTATTTTCTGCACACGGTATACTCTCCAAGATGTAGGAATGGATTTGTGTCAGCAGTTGCTGCACTCTTTCGCCATACTTTATCAGCTCTGGCTTGCACGTCTGATAATCTCCATTTACTTGGCTAACGATCAGCTAGGAGTCTCCATATATGAGAAGGTCTTTGATTCCCACGACGATAGCGATCTTGAGACCTGCTATGAAAGCTTCATATTCAGCTTTGTTGTTAGTCCTTGGCTCCGTTAAGGAAAGGGCGTAACGCAATATCCCTCCTTGCGGAATCACGAAGATAAGGTCCATCCCGGCTTTGATTATGTGGGTGTTTTGCTTTCGCCTTTTTATGGAAGATGCTCTATTGAAGTAGAGTTCCCATTGGGAATCATTTTCTTCCTTCTCTCCTTCGATTGTGTCGAATGCATGTTCATTCAGCAACTCACAATTTAAGGGGGGGTCGGCTGGTATCGGATGCTCCGCGGGAAAGTCGGCAATGGCCTGGCCTTTCACTGTTTCGAGGGGTCGATACGTTATCGAGAACTCCATTAAGAGGAGGGCCCATTTGGCAAGCCTTCCTGTTAGTCTGGCCCTTGACATCAGATATTTGAGAGAATCCACCTTTGATATGAGATGGACCTCATGTGCCAAGACGCAATGTCTGAGCTTCGTTACTGTGAAGATCAGTGCTAGGCAATGCTTTTCGATGGGGGAGTAGTTGTTTTCTGCCCCCAGGAGAACTCGACTCAAACAGTATAGAACTCTCTCCTTTTCTTGATCATTCTCTTGTGCCCATAGCGTGCCTAGAGAACCCTCAAAGGCTGTTGTATATAGGATAAGGGTTTTTTCCTTAACCGGAGCAGTCAATACAGGCAGATTTTGCAGGTAATGCTTGATTTCGTCTAGTGAATTTTGGCACTTTTGATCCCAGACGAACAGGGTCCCCTTCTTCATCAAATGACTGTAGGGACGGCATTTCCCAGAGAGGTTGGCTATGAACCGTCGGATATAAGTGAACTTTCCTTGAAGAGACCGCAGTTGTTTGAGGCTTCTCGGCGTGGGCATTTCCATAATCGCCTTGATCTTTAAAGGATCTATTTCGATATCCCGGTGCCGTATGATGAATACTAGGAATTTTCCCGAGGAGACTCCAAACGCGCATTTTAGATGATTCGTTTTCAGATTATACTTCCGAAGACGTCGGAACACTATTTTTAGATGTTCCCACTGCTCATTGTGAGATTTGCTCTTTACCATAAGGTCATCAATGTAGCATTAGATAATCTCATGGATGAGGTCATCGAAGATCTTTGTCATGGCCCTTTGGTAGGTAGCGCCAGCGTTCTTTAAACCGAAAGGCATCACCTTATAGCGGAATATGCCGAGCGGGATCCGGAAGACGGTATGTTTTTGGTTTTCAGAATGCATTTTTATTTGATTGTATCCTGAAGATCCATCCATGAAGAAGAAGACCTCATGGGTAGACGCGTTATCGATCATCAGCTCAGTAACAGGTACTGGGAAGTCATCCTTCGGGCAAACTTTGTTGAGGTCCCGAAAGTCCACGCAGATGCGCACCGTCCCATTCTTCATCACCACTGGAACGATGTTAACAATCCAGTCGGGATATTGAAATTCTTTGATGAAGTCAGAGTTGATTAGTTTCTTGACTTCAGCGTTGATACTCATCTCAAGTTCGAACCGCATTCTTCTTGGCGCATGTTTGACTGGCTTTATGTTCGGCGATATGAACGGTTTGTGTACTGCTACTTTTGGATCTAGACCTGGCATCTCTGAATAGTTCTATGCGAAGCAGTCTTTATACTGCATGAGCATGTCCATTAACGTAGCAACCTGTTTTTTCAGATAGCAGTTCACTGACGAACGTTGGTCTCGGATCATTCTCCGTCCCTAAGTCAATTTTTCTTCGGTTATCCGCCGTGGTGTGTATCCCATCTTCTAGCTCTTTTGGCGCCGGAAGAAACTCTGAGATCACCTCGTCCACGTCTTCATTTGTGAAGCATATGTGGAGGTCATCCATAATCTCATACCCTCTCTCTTTTGAGAGTGTTATCATATAGCAGGTACGAGTTCATTTCCATTCTAGATGTTGAGCCAGTCCTATCCTCATTGTATATCCTCTTTGGATCATGCTTTTGCGGCGGGGTTACCCTCCAGCTATCGGATAAAGCGAACCTGCCTTGCTGATACTGGTTTTCTACCCAGTCTTTGAAGGTGAAGTAGTCTTCAAGGAGATGACCTATTACTCAGTGATAGAAGCAATAATATGGATGATGGACCTTATTTATTTGTTCGGGATGTCGAAACTCCGGAAGTGTCATCATTTGGTGCTTCATGACAAGGTTGAATATTTTCCTTGTCTTGTCTTGGGGAAAGAGTATTCCCGACCCATCTTCTTTATAAAAGACGGATTCCAATCGACCTTTTCTCGATTGCACGGCTTCTTGGATCCACTTCATTGTTTTCGAACGTTGTTTGCATTCTTTGCCCTGTTTTTGCCTTTATTTCGGGATTTCCCCCTTTTCGCGAGGACATACAGCGGGCCGGAGATGAAGAGTATTATAGTCTTCCTTCTCCGCGGATTGCTGGTTGAGACACTGCATCCTGACCTTTTCATAAATAGCCATTTCACGGCCATGATCGTCTCGGATCTTTTGACAAGCTTGTTTTATTAGCTTGTCTATTTGTTCTTTCAGTGATGGACTTAACGTTCTTAGAGCGGGCTCATGCTCCGTTTCAACGTCGCGGCCATTCGAAAGAGCGTTTTCTCCTTTGTGGTAGCTGTTTATGAAGCGGAAGCTGTGATTTTCTTGGACCGAACTATTCAAGTCCGGTTGTCTCCATCTTCCCATTGGGCATCTTTCGCTGAGTTCCGGGAATATCCCAAATCTTTTTGTAGAATTGGGCTTGTCGAACAGTTTGTTCGAGGAGTACACCTTGGCATCTTAACAGCCTTTTCAATCCCTCCGCGTAGTATCTTGGCAGTCAGATTGGTTGAAACCTGTCGAGTGCAAAATTGTCACCATGCCAGACTTCTTTTTCTACTTTGGTCTTCGTAGATTGGTAGAAGAGGATCGCCTTTTTACCTCTTCGCCTGGGAGGGACGTTGAAAGTCTGTAGCACTTGTACGCTGTATCTATCGAGCGCATCAAGTTCCTTGTAATGCCGAGGCGGAGCCATTGTGATTTGCAGACTCTGATCTGCTTCGTTGAGGGTTTGCACTGATGGGCGGATGGAGAACACTGCGTTGGCCTCGTCCTCAGAGTCGCTGCCAAAGACCAGAATAGGGGTAGATGGTCCGGGCCTGTTGTTTTCTTTTTGGGGTTGCCCCGAGCAGACTATTTCTTCATCTTCCTCGGAATCGCTCCCAAAGATCGGGATAGTGGTGGCAGACTTCTGTTTATCCTCCGGCTTATGACACCTTTCTGTATCTTCGAAGTCTGGTAGGAATTACTTTGCGTCTTCATATTTCCGGATCTCGTTTACGGAGAACGGATTTAGCTCCCCTGTGATGGTGCATTCCAAGACGTCCTTGAAATTCTTCATACACTGATATTGTGCAGAAAGGATGGCATTGTACTCATGCAACCAGGGCCTGCCGAGCAAAGCGTTATAGCAAGTCTTGGCTTTAATGACGTGAAATTTGATGTCAGTGACGAGCCACCCGAAACGTAACGTCAGTATTACGGACCCAAGCGTCCGTGATGACTGTGAGTCGAATCCGGAGATTGTAATTTTGTCCCGGGCCAAGGGTTGAACGTTCATGCAAATCTCCTTCAGCGCTTTCACGTTGAGAAGGTTGACGGAGGATCCATTGTCGAGGATTTTCCCTATTTTGATGTCTTGGCAGTACCTGGTGACGTATAATGAGCGATTATGTTTGCACGTACCGAGGAGGAGATCTTTATTGCTGAATGTAATGTCAGCTGTGTGAACCTCTGCCAGCTCGTCCTTTATCTTCTCTTCTGCAAGGAAAGCTTGGAACTGATCGGGCTCTTGTAATGCCTTGATCAGAGACTCTCATGTCTCTTTGGACAAGAGGAGAGCATCCAATATGCTCAACTGTGAGGGTATTTTCCTCAAATATGCTAGGACATTGTAATCATTTCCTAGGCGGGTCCCTTGCTGTGCGCTTTTTGACAACTCCATCGTCGAGGGCAATTTCCTCAAAGATTTTCTCTTTCCTTTTGTATTTTTTACCCGAACCTTTGTTTGTAGGCCCGAGGTTCTTTTCAGGCAGCGTGCGGTTACGCAGCTGAATATTCTAGCAGTTCTTCTCCTCCTCTTCTTTTTCGGAGGTGGAGTCTTTGAAGAGAGGGCTGAGGGGTATTTCGTCCTCAGAATCGCTCCCGAAAGTAAGAACTTGGGGTTTTCCCCCTTCTGAACTGGTACCAACTATATGACAGTTGCCAGTCCTTTTTTCACGTGCATCTGTCGCACTCTTTTGTCGTTGACGAGCTTCGCGCTTCATCCTATTGAAGTGTTTTTGATGAGCAATATATCCTTGCCACCATTTCTTGAAGGTACTGCATTCTTCAGTGGGGTGGGTAACCCTCCGATGATATAGGCAGTAGTTTGGATGTGAATCCTCTTCGTTGAGGCATATGACCCCGGAAGTGTTTCTTACAAGAGGTGGCAGATTTATCCCCATTGACAGGCTTTGGTGAACCGCTTCTCTGTCTTGATCCTGCTCTTATTTGTGGCAGGTGTGCTTTGGTTTAGTTGGAGTAATTTACGACTCATCTTTGCCGCAGTTTCTTCATCCTGACGCTGACGCTTAGCCTTTTCGTATATGGCTGTTTCGCATTCTCGGTCAGCTTTGCTTTTTCGAAAGGCTTCGTTTAATAGCCTATCGATTAGGTCTTCTGGCAGTTCCGGGGATTTTAGCGCCGATTCCGCCCCCAGTTCCTCCGCGTTGTTTTCTGATGCCGAGGAAGTTTCTTCATCATTTAACGTCGAATGGGAGACCATGTGGCAACTCGCTACACGGTCTTTGGTGCCTTCTGATGAGTCATTTTCCTCATCGTTGTCACTATCTTCGTCCTCAAGAATATTCTTGAGGAACTCTTCGAGCGTGACCGGTGTCCACGCCTTCTGGTTGTACTCCTCCAGCGCGTCAATGTATCTTTTTAGGTTTGTGCGCTTGTCGTCATACTCGGCAGGTTGCATAGGCTTCTGGGTCCTCTTCTTTTTCTTCGAAGACTTTGAAGGCTTGACTTGGGGGTTTTGCTCTTTGTCAACAACTTTCGGTACGGGACGCGGTTTCGGCATTCCTTCGATGATTTCAGGTTCAAGTGGGCTTTTCCACCTGACTACCGGACATGCCTGTAGATCCTTCAGCATTCTTTTGGTTTTTGCTGAAATAACGACTTCCCTTGGAGTTTCTTCCATGAGTGAGCATGATACCCTCGGCGCATCCACCTTTTTGGGAGTATGATTCTGTGTTGGGTTCACCCTCCAGTTCTCAGATAGCGCGAACTTCCCCTGTTGATACTGGTCCTCGACCCAGTTCTTGAAGACGTAGCAACCCTAAATTAGGTGGCTCACCATTTTGTGATAGGCGCAGTAGTTGGGGTTGTTGACGTCGCCGGGTTGCGGTGGACACCGTGGGTCTGGCAATGTGATGAGTTTGTTACGCATTGCCAACTCAAATAGTCTCCTCGTCTTATCACGGGGAAACGAGCAAGCGCGTCCTAGCCTTTCTTCCAAAGATAGGCGTGGACGTGCGTTGTTTTAGCGAGCAGTCTGTTTAGGGCCACTCGGTTGTTGTTGAGCGTTGGCAACGAAGTCCGCTTTCCCTTTACCTTTGGCATTTCAAGGGTCCTTACTTGAGGAGGAAGGCCCGTGGCCCATTTGGTCCATTTGGGCCAGTTTATCGATTAGAGCCTGGAAGATTGTTGGTGTTCACCGCCGAAAGACAGGGACCGAGACGTTGAGACATTTGGCCTGAATTTTGGGGGCAGATGCTATTTGGACTTCTCCATCCACCTCTCCGAAAATACCAAGTTGATTTATGGCACCATATATCAGAGGTTTGGATGGATGCGACCGTTGTAGAAAACTTTATCAGATTCCCCCTCGTTTGTGAGGTTTTTTTTTATTGTGGAGACACTCTTCCCTGTAGGCGTAAGCCCCTGCAGTTAATTATGTTACCGCATTGCGATAATCACTTTCTCCTGCTCCGGCAGTTCACTTCGTATCGTGTGTGTTTTTGTTTGTTTATGTTGCCCGTAGATTATATACGGAGACTAGTTCATGTCGTCGCCCGTAGGGTGCAGATCAGTCCAAATCCGTATATTTTAGATTTGGGGTTTGAACTTAGGTTGTATGTTCACTTAGTTCAAAAATATTTTGTTTTATATAAGGACCGTTGATCTAGTTTGAGATTAAGATTAACTTAAATATATGAGTATTTGGGCTCGGATCATTTTTATTTCAGATCCAACAATAGAGCGTTTGGGCTCAGCTGTAAGAAAACCTCAGAGACCTAGCCAATTTGGGCCTAGTATTTTCTTTTTGTTCATTCAAAAGTGCTAAGCACTTATTTGGGCTATGACACTCACATGTATATCATGTGAAGTAAGGACGCTGCCCAATGAGTGTTGAACACTTTAGTCGTTTGACTAATCATGAAGTGCTAAGCACTTATTTGGGTTCTATTTGTTCAGCCCTTTTCTTTTTATGCAAAGGTGCGAAACACTTGTTTGACCCTCTGACACTTACATGGGTGTCATGTGAAGCATTTAATTATGGGCGCCGCCCAATGAGCGCTGAGAACTCATCCATTTTGGCTGTTTATGGAGTGCTAAACACTTTTCTCTCTGCTTTTTTTTGGTGGCACCCACGTGAGGAACACGTGAGGCACTGGGCGCTGTCCAATCAGTGCTAAGCACTCAGCAGTTTTGGCTTTTTATAGAGTGGTAAGAACTTTTATTTTTTTTTAGTGCCCACATGAGGAGCACGCGAGGTGCTGCCCAATCAGTGATAAGCACTTAGCCGTTTTGGCTATTTATGGAGTACTAAGCACTCTTATTATTTTTGTGGCGCCCACGTGAGGAACACGTGCGGTGCTGCCCAATCAGTGCTAAGCACTCAACCGTTTTGGTTGTATGTGAAGTGCTAAGAACTTTTTATATGGCACCCACGTGTGTTTCACGTGAGGCACTAGGCGCTGTTAAAGAGGGCCGTCCACGTGGGAATCACGTGAGGCGCTAGTTTCTTTTATATGGAGATTTAATCTCTGTTGATGTTTTCAGAGAGGTTAAACCTCTATCAATGGCGCTATGACCATTAATGCTCGCTAAAATCACTATATTTGAGGATTAAGTTGAGTTTTTAAAGAACTAAGTTCTCGATTTGAGGGAACTGAGTTCCTGGAATATCATGGAATCCGTTTTATTTCTTCTCTCTTTTTTTAATTTGATCTTCCTTGAATCTTTGATTCTCAAGAATAAGATCTTCCCGATGAGAATTAAATTCTCAACTTATGGAAGATTTGCCTTATGGATTTCAGATCCAAAGAAAGAACTAAGTTCTTTAAAAAGGGTTAAACATTTAGATGTGATAGAGATATTTTGATCCCTTTTCTTTACCTACAATTTTGAGAAGGAAAGTCTTCCTATTTCTTGGGAATTGAATCTTCTGTTCTTTCTATCTGTGGTCTCTTTCTAGTAGTCCTTCACTTTTTTTTGAGACTTGAAGTCTCGGGTCCTTTATATAGTGGAGGCAGATTGTTAATTAGTTTTGAGAAAATCTCTCATTGAGATATTCTAATTGATTTAATTGGTCTCAAAATTGATTCGGGGAATTTTATCCACCGTTGCATCTTTGATCCAAGGACTTCTATTTTACAGAATGTGTTTTCTTGTTTTTAACAAGATTGGGAAAATATTTTCTCATATACAGAAGTTATTCTGTAGAATGGTGATTTTTAATCACCGTTGGATTTTTAATCCAAGGGTTCTCTGTTTTACAGAGAGTAATCTTTTTTGTTTAGAAAGATTGAGAGAATATATTCCCAAAAATAGAATTTTATTCTATTATTGGATTATTGATCCAACCGAGAGTATCTTTCTTATTTAGAAAGATTTGGGAGATATTTTCTCCTAATAGAATTTGATTCTATATTTTGATAATATATCATCTCCGTTGGATCAGAGATCCAATGGCTCTGTTTAACAGAGAGTATTGTAGAATTTTATTCTACTTGGGCGCTGGTGCTCACGTGTTGTGCATGTGGGCGCCACTTAAGAATTTAATTCCTAAGATGGGTATTCCTGTGCTTTGCACATTGGCAACCGCGCGAGGAGCATGTGCGGCGCAATCTAAGAGTTTAACTTTTATGTAATGAACTCTTCTGAGCTTTGCACATTGGCGCTCGTGTGAGGAGCACGTGAGGCGCCACCATAAGATTTAATCCTATAAGATTGGCTCTAGCGCCGGCGCCCTCGTGGAGAGCACGTGAGGCGCTGCCTCATTAAATCCAACAGAGTTTTGCTCTTTTATTAGGTTTAAATATTGGGGAAACAAATTCCCCCACCGTTATTCTTACGTGGCTCACACGTGGGTGCAACGGTGTCACTTTTTCCACCGTTGGATCTTCTAGGGAGTTGAACTGCCCCTTCACATCTTATAAATTTGGCCTTTGGCCTTTGAGATGACTGCCGTTCCAACATCTTCTTTCTTCTTCCTTGAGGATTTAATTCTCTTTGCAGAGCATAGATCTCTGCCCCCAGAACTTTCTCAGAGTTAAACTTTGTCAAAAATTGGTAAGAATTATCACCACGATTTAACTCTTAAAGAAACTCTTAAAAGAATCTCTTCTCGTTTTGGGTTTTTAACCCATTAACAGAGCTTTGCTCTTCTCTTGGAACGATCTCTTAGAGATCTTAAAAAAAACTTTTATTTGGGTAGACCGTGGGTCTTAGAGATCTTAGGGTTTTACCCTGTTAATGACTTTGATCTTTAAGGGTTGTTTGGAATTATTCCATTTCCCGTGGGGATTTCTGAGAAAATTTCTTTTAAAATTTCTTTTGGGAATTTTATTCCCTTTTCTTATTTTCTTTTTAGGGTTCTTCTTGCAGATTTGAATCTGGTGTAGAACTCGTTTTTCGAGAATATTGGAAGTCTAACACCACAGCTCAATGAGATTTTCCATTAAATGAGAATCCTTTTGGGTTCTTACAATGAGTGCCTGCCTCATCTTTGATGGGGGCATTACCTTGATTTTGTAGAGCCCATTGTCCCTTTCTCTTTGAACTGTGGTGACTTTAACATACCAGAATATAGTACAAATTTGGGTGTACTGAAAATGCTAAAGTCTTGAACATTGTGTCGATAATTAACCCCCCTTTTTTATAGGTACTGTGGCTTCCGATTCCTCATTCCCCTACGTTCGCACGAAGAGTGCTTTCGCCGACGCGCCTACAGATCGCGAAGTCTTTGCGCTCATTTGGGATTATGCTGTTAGTGATATATGCCCTATTGGCCATTATTGTATCATACTGGATTGTATATTACATTTTGGAAGCTTGGGATATTCACAGTTATAATAACAGTCTTGCTCAAAATGGTAGTATGCTACTTGGTTTGACTCTACCTCAATATGTGCATGTGTTTCTTTTAGCATATCGCTTATACATATTGGTAGAGCCCTTAGGATCATTGCTTGACTACCAGCGTTGTGATGGAAGTCACACTAGTGGAGGCTGGGTAGTCTATAAGCACATCCTTATACAGGTCCCTTGTCGTAGGATTATCGAGACGGGGCTTCGATACTCCAGAGTAGACTAGTGTATATGCTTCTCATCCCAGCAGGGGAGATGGTCTGTCCCACAGCCATTAGTATGTCCCACAGGTGCTCATTGGGTTATGAGTTACACTGGACGAACTCGTTGGGGACTGCTGGTTGGTATTATACCTATCGTCAGGTAGCAGTTCCCGGGTGGCATGAGTACAGATTAATCCGTTGACTTGATATCACTATTCATCTCAAGTATGTTCCCACTGCACTTAGATTACTACCCTACCATGGCTCAAAGGAGTCATGCAAGCAGGTAGTAGTTGGGTATAGTCCCGAAGCACTTGAAGGTAGTAGCGGTTAGATAGGATTCGTCGCTCCCGGTATCGGGGGTTGATATCGCGCTGTGTTCGGAAATCCATTACAAAAAGTCCCTGCCCAGGGCAAGCGAGATTTACTGATAGGTACTCCAGTAGTTTCTCAGGGTGTATTGGGCTCTACTCTGGCACGACTTATTGCGCTATTAGGGGTCTGACGGTTACTATCCCCCTAAGCCCGATATGCGAGTAACTTAGACTAACAGATCGGACTGTACGGAGATTGTCACAGATAGGCTCAGTAGGAGTTCATATGAGTTTGCTCATCGGGCTTCTTATTGACCGATACCTGGGTAGCCGTTATGTGCAGCTAGTACCGCTGACAGACTTATGGTTAAACCCACTGCCGGCGTACTGTTGAGTCTTTAGAGTCCTACACAGAGGGTTTTCCTGCTTCGGGCAAAACGATGTAGAGGCCGTATTGTTTTATGGTAGGGTTCCGATCACATACATGAACTTGCTACACGGATGTTGTTTGGACGGATAATACTAGTGGGCTTTGGTTTAAGCCGGATCCTAGTATTATATTATTGTATTATTATTATCTCATTGTATTCGTATTTTTCGGAATATGAATACGGGTATGTATATACAGTGAGGGCATTCTTGTAATTTCACAAGAGATAATTCTAGAAGGGGACACCTCATTATTTGGTTTATCTATTTTGAGAAATAGATTAATGAGGTGGAAATGGAGATATTTGTGGTATAGTGAAGCATGGCTCATTTGTATTTGTTTATTAGTTTGGACTCACTATTCAAGCATGGTTGATATTTTCAATTGGAAAATATTGCATGCTTGAATGAGTGAGGTGAAGGAGCTATTCTTCACTTGCCTCTAGACTTGCTTATTTGCTCATTCTCTTTCTCTCCAAACTTTCCTCTCCTTCTTTCTCAAGACCCTAACCCTCATATGAGTTGTGAACCCTAGGGTCTCATGAGATAAAATACTCCTTTAGATACTCTACATCTTCTAGACTACCTAGCTTAGTAAACTAGGTACCCTAATTATCTCGGTTTAGAGGTTGGAGCTTGAGGTATAGACTCTCGAGTGGATAATCTTCGACACGAGGAGGCCGGCGATCAAGCGTGATCCGGATCTTTGGGGGGTTCAAGGAGAGGAGGAGAAGAAGACCCGAAGGACAAGGTTCTAGGAGGTATAAAACTCTTCATAGTAGTTAAACCTCCTAGTAGATTTAGCTAGTTAAGATTTCTGTTATGATCCTGGAGTTTATTCGGTGTTGCGAAGCTTTGAAAAACCATTTTTTGTAAATTCCGCCTCCCCGTGAACCCGTGGGGTGTGCGGTATCGACTTACAGTGTTATCAGAGCCTACTAAACCTTAACTAACCATTTAGCAAGTGATTAGAACTTCGATAGACGAAAAATTGCCCGAAATCAAAATCCAAAACCATGCTTACTGTCGTTTTTTAAAAGTGTTCAAAAATTATTTCAGTGGCCTTAAAATTACATGCATGTATTTATAAGAACACAGGTGAGTAGTTCACCAAGACCGCCGCGAAACCGCGGCCAAACACACTGTTTAGCCGCGGAACCGCGGCCGAGTCAAGGCCGACTTTCTCAAATTTTATTTTATGGGTCTTAAGTTTGGAATTATGGTTTTTGGAATATGTGTTTTCTACCCAGATTTGTTTGTGTACGGGATTGTGCATTGGGTAAACACGAATAATGTTTATCGATCGAAATTCTAAGTTCTTAGCTAATATGTGTTTCTGTGATTATATATGTGTTGCTAAACGTCTGCTAATCGCTATATATCGATTAGTGGGGGTTGCACATATCTTTATTATGATGGTTTGTGTATATGAAGTATTGGATCGTCATGGATGAATAGCCGGGGGATGTGAGAAGAGTGTTTTCTTTTCTTTCATTCATGTAAAGTTTTAAATTGATGTGATATTATTTTTGCGGGGCACATCCGGGTTGAGGTTGTAGCCACCGTTGTATTATTTCATTTACTTTTTCTTGCACCTAGGATAGACCCAAGGTGGATCATCTTCGACACGAAGGTCATTGAAGCAAGTTCGTTCAACCTTCAAGTGGAGCCTAGTGGAGTCATAAGGACTACTACCCGGAGCTTGAGAAGAGAAGGACACGGTTTACAAAGGTTGTAGCCACCTTTCTCTTAGTATAGTTTTTGTTATATCATAGTTAAACCCTAATCATCTAGTTTCGATTCTTGGTTAGTGTTAATTAGTACCCCCAAAAAAATTTAAAATGGCATGCTTGGTGCTACTAAATCCCGGTGGTGGTGCTAACAAAACTTTCATGGTATCAGAGCCAAAGCTAGAAGATTAGATGATGTTAGTTAAACTACGGAACCGAAACAACTCTGAAACAGTTAACCGACACCCTAAGTTTTTGTCTAATTTTTAAAGGCCTCTAAATTTTTTTTAAACAATTGCAGAAGCTTACTTTTGATGTAACTTGAACACCGGAGGAATTCGAGACCCTAACTCTAACAGTTACCCGGTGAGATAGCCAAAATGGCCGGCCTGGCCGGTCTCCTTGTATTATCTTGGGTTTAATTTCTTTGGTGTTCTGGTGTATAGGTTTTGAAGTTTCAGGTTATGTTTGATTAGCCCAAAATTGCATGTGATGTTAATTTTTTTATGGGGCTAATACGGAGTGTTTCATAGTCATAATTTTTATATCGTTTCGGGTTTAAGTTTGATATGTATACAGTAGTTAGAATCCACATTAAATTAGTTTTGTGAAAACTAGTTTGTTTGTAAATCTAGCATGTTAGTCTCTATTGATCGATTGCCACGATATTTCGATTCGTATCGAAACTCCGTCGCAATCGCGTATCGTACGCGAATACTTGCCAGATAACTTTACTAGGTAGCCACGCCCCATAACCCCGACCAAGTGACTTTAGGAGAACCCCGTTTCCAAAAGCATCCACTCGGGTGCTCGCGGCCATGGTGTTCCGCCTAAGTGCACTTGGTCGACGACATCGGGGGTGCGGCCATCTACTAAAGTTCCCGACGAGTATTCGATCGCGTAGTCGGGAATCTTGTTGAATTACCCGACTAAGTTATTGATAAGTGTTTTCGATATGAGACTAAAATGCAAGGTTTATAGGGTTAAGCATGAAATTCGGAATATGAGATATTCCGGGTTTATGATGTCTAAGAAAATGCGGATTCTAATTATTGTAGTTTTTCATTTCTTTTCTGCGACCGTAAGTGTAATATGTGGGGTATCCCAAATCTCGTAGCTATATGTCAACGGAATTCGGGATACGCGTATTTACTTACGTTGATGACATGTGATGTTATGTGTTGCTGTGATATATTATATTGGATCATCGTGATTGAATAGCCGGGGTTTTTTGCGTAAGATGAGTGTTTTACAATTTTCATTCATGTAAAAATTTGTATGTAATATTCTTTTATTGGGACACTTCCGAGTTGAGGTTGATGTCACCATTGATGTATATTATTTACTTTTCTGCATTAGAATAGACCCAAGGCGGGGAGCACAAGTAACCGGGTTATAGAGTCCAGTGGAAGAACATCTCGAAGAGTCAAGACCGGGTCTCCTAACTCTAGAATTGGCAGGGTTGCTTGCCGCTCTCGTAGGGGTCTAGGGATATGGGTTTGGCTATTCATCACGACCATGGAATCCGTGTTTTTCATTACCGGCTGAATTTAAAACACGAATCTCCTAGTATATCCAATATTTCATATGTTGACTTCTGCTGCTTGGTTCTGTGATGTGATCATATAACTGTGTGAGACGAATACTATATATATATGATACATATAATAAACGTTGCTTATGTTTTGCACCTGCGCTAGTCCAGCCCCCGCTTTACTGTTAGTTAAGTAACCTAACGGTGCATGACGGGGCCCCGCGGCGAATGCGGATGATATAAGCGTACGTTTTATTTTCGTTTCTTTTTCTGTGATGTTTAGGGAATCATAAATGATGGGACTTCATTAATGAGATTAATGAAAAGAAAAGAAACCTAAAGATATTGTAGAATCAAAAGTTTTTAAAAAGGTAGCTCTAGTTCTTGCTTTGCATAGTGGTATTCCTTGATGAATATCCAGCATCTCATTCGATGAGGAAAGAGCCGAGATCTCTTTACCGTGAGTGACCTCTTTAGCAAAACTAGAAAAGTCTACAACCCACTCGGTTTATCGTCATAGCTTCTGTAGTTCTTTCTTTGCATAGAGGTATTCCATGATGGATATTCAGCACCTCATTCGATGAGGAAAGAGCCGAGATCCCTTCACCGGGAGTGACCTCTTTAGCAAAAGATAGTAAAAGCTATTCGGTTTGTTTTTGAAAACTACTCGATTTTAAAAGCGGAGCTTAAACTACTCCTTTTAAAAATCACTAGATTCTACAACGATATCAAGTTCATTACGTTATAGGTTTTCTTAAAAACCATCCGTAGCCCTCCGTCATTTCAGATAAGTGCACTTAATATTCGTGTTGCATTTGTTGACCTCCATCAAGGCGTAATGTGTGGTAGCTGATTAGTGCTTATCTGTCGTATGTGATGCGATTGGA
Organism: Agapanthus africanus; assembly: GCA_030015575.1. Taxonomy (NCBI): domain Eukaryota; kingdom Viridiplantae; phylum Streptophyta; class Magnoliopsida; order Asparagales; family Amaryllidaceae; genus Agapanthus; species Agapanthus africanus. Next base: position 112,978,871 of record JASDDO010000001.1, on the reverse strand, counting down.
TTAGGGTAGTCGTAGGCTTTGTTGACCATAGTTAAAGGTCGTACGGGTGAGTTTAATTCAATCACGAAATGACGGGTTGAACTTGGCTAGCGCTTATGATTTGTTGACCATAGTTAAGGTCATAAGTTGCTAGGGGTAAAAACATATATTGGGAATTTCAAGTGTTGAAATTTGCAATGAGATTGCATACCTTTTATATAATAGTTGGATCCCAATACCCACTGCGAGTAAAAGATACTCCTGGAAGAGTTTTCCACTTTACAATTAGCCGATCCATTTGGTGTCTAAGAAAGGTGTTAACGGGGTTATGTCCATATGGAAACGAGGTTATTTAATTAGTTCCATGTGAAAGCATGGGGAGAATCCCTCGGAGTACCAATACATGCCTGACCGAACGATTGGCGAACTTGTAGGGTGTAATTAATTCCGGCTAATCTTACCTTTTAGGGTTTGAAGGAAGATTTGATAAAAACAGTGGGAGTCATCATGATTAGATAAAATAATAACCAATCTAATCTTTCAAAGAGCGCACGCAAAAATGATTATCCTTTTCTCTCTCCTGGTAGCGACCAATGACACGCCTTAATCAAGATAATAATATGGATGTATTGACCGAACCTACTTATTATACTGGGCTAGGTTCCGCTTTATCTTATGACTGTTATAAGTCTGAGCAAGGAATAGGGGAATATCCGGATTCCCACGCCACCCAAACGAAGAATAAGTATGTTGATGCATCATCTTCGGGTGTGTTCGTAACCGAGAACTGTTTCTCAGTTTGCTCTACGTCCTGGGTATTGGATACCGGATCAGGATCCCACGTATGTAATTTATTACATGAGGTAAAGAGAGGTAGAGAACTGGTAAAAGGTGATATGTCCCTCAGAGAAGGGAATGGTGCAATTGTTGGAGCCAAAGCAGTTAGCGAATATCGCCTTGTATTACCAAGTGGTAACACAATGATTCTGAGCGACTGTTATTTCATACCAAAAATATTGTGAATGTTTTCTTAAATCAAGTGTTGATTGGGTATGGTACGTTGTATAACGGTATATACGTTCTAAATCACAAAACAGTTCTAAGTATACAGAACACACACAAGAGGAACGGTTCAGAAATAAACGAAAACTTCTTGTGGCATTGTAGACTAGGTCATATCAATGTGACAAAACTGGCTAAGTTGCATAAGGATGGATATTTGAATCCGTTCGAATTTACATCTTATGAAACTTTCCATTCACGTCTCAAAGGCAAGATGACCAAATCTCCGTTTACTGAACACGGAGAAAGATCTACTGAACTCTTGGGACTGATACATAGTGATGTATGCAGTCCTATGTCTATACATGCCAGGAATAGTTTCTCATACTTTATTATATTCACCGATGATCTCTCAAGATACGGACATGTGTTCCTGTTGAAATACAAATCTGAATCTTTTGAGAAATTCATGAAATATAAGTACGAAGTTAAGAACCAGATGGGTAAAAGTATTAAAATCTTTCGATCTGATCTGATCGGGGAGGAGAATATTTGAGCACGGAATTCAGAGACTACTTAAAAGAGAATGAGATTCTCTCTCAGCTTACTCTTCTGTATAAACCACATCACAATGGAGTTTCAGAGCATAGGTATCGCACCCTATTAGATATGGTGCGCTCTATGATGAGTAATGCTGAGTTGCCTATTTCCTTTTGGGATTATACACTTGAGATAGCTGCATACCTATTGAATAGAGTTCTGACCAAATCCGTTGCCTACCACTCCATATGAGATATGGAATGGGAAGAGACCATCTCTTAAACGAGTTAAGATATGGAGTTGTTCGGCCTGTGTTAAAAAGCAAAATCCGGACAAGCTCAAGGCAAGGTCAGTTCTGTGCAAGTTTATAGGATATCCCAAACATTCGTGATGGTATATCTTCTACCATGCTGAGGAACAAAAAGTGTTTGTTTCTCAACATACCACCTTTTTAGAAAATGAATTTCTTGTGAAAGAAATTAGTGGTAATGAGGTAGAACTGGAAGAAGTTCCAGCAACACAAACTATAACTGACGATTTGGTGGAACCGGAGGATTCAGTAGTCCCCGATGAACCCCAGCCACTCCGCAGGTCTAGTAAGGTTCCTCACCCACCTGAGAGATACTACGGTTTTCTCATAGACGGTGGGAGTGAGGATTGCATCATGGAATATGATGACCCAATTAGTTTCGAGCAGGCCATCACAAGTGGAGACTCTATGAAATGGCTGGATGCTATGCAATCTGAGATGGAATCCATGTACAACAACAAAATATGGACTTTGAAAGTTGCTCTTGAAGGGGTAAATCCCATCAGGAGCAAGTGGATCTTAAGAAGATAATTGGTGTAAATGGAAAAGTTGAGACTTTCAAAGCTATACTTGTAGCAAAAGGTTTTCGTCAACGACCAGGTGTCGACTATGATGAAACCTTTTCTCCTGTCGCTATTCTTAAGTCCATCAAGATCCTACTTGGAGTTGCTGCATACCATGCATACCATGACTACGAAATCTGGCAGATGAATGTAAAGACCGCTTTTCTAAATAGTGATTTAGAAGAGAGCGTGTATATGACATAGCCAGAGGGCTTCATAGACAGCAGGAGCAGCGGAAGCATGCACAAGCTGCTTAAATCAATCTACGGATTAAAGCAAGCATCGCGGAGCTGGAACATCTGTTTCGATGAAGCTGTCAAAGTGTTTGACTTCATCAAAAATGTAGATGAACCGTGTATATACAAGAAGGTTGTAGAGAGTAAGGTTGTCTTTCTCGTATTGTACGTGGATGACATACTCTTGATAGGAAACGATGTTCCTATGCTACACTCGGTCAAGCTCTTCTTATCACACAAGTTCTCTATGAAAGATATAGGTGATGCCTCCTTCATCTTGGGGATAAAGATCTATAGAGATAGATCTAGACGAATGTTGGGATTGTTCCAATCCAGATACATTGACACCATACTAAAAATGTTTAGTATGGAAGATTCTAAGCGTAGTAATTTACCCGCTTGCTCAGGAATCACTCTCTCCAAAGAGTTGTCTCCTAAGACTGATTTGGAGAGGGCTCGCATGCAAGGGATACCCTATGCTTCGGCAGTCGGATCTATCATGTATACGATGTTATATATCAGACCAGATGTAGCTTACTCACTAGGTGTAGTGAGTATGTATCAATCAGATCCAGGGGAGAAACACTGGATAGCTGTGAAGAACATTCTTAAGTACTTGAGAAGGACTAAAGAGATGTTCTTGGTGTATGGTAACGGTGAACTCCAGGTTGAGTCCTTTACCGATTCGAGCTTCCAGAGTGATAAGGACGACAGTAAGTCGGTCTTGGGTTTTTCCTGCACCCTCAATGGAGGGGCGGTATGTTGGAAGAGTTCCAAGCAAGATACTGTAGCAGACTCGACGATGAAGGCTGAATACGTCATTACTAACGATGCTGCCAAAGAGGCTGTCTGGATGACAAGTTCATAGCTGAACTTGGTGTGGTTCCATCCATTGAGCATCCAATACATATGTATTGTGATAACAATGGAATTGTGGCTTTGGCCAAGGAACCCCGGTCCCATCAGAGATCCATAACAACGATGCTGCCAAAGAGGCTGTCTAGATGAACTAGTTCATAGCTGAACTTGGTGTGGTTCCATCCATTGAGCATCCAATACCTATGTATTGTGATAACAATGGAACTGTGGCTTTGGCCAAGGAATCCCGGTCCCATCAGAGATCCATACATATTCTTAGGCGGTATACCTGATCAAGGAGATAGCAGATCGCCGGGAGATCGAGGTCAGGAGAGTTTTCATGAAGGATAACACAGTGGATCCACTCACGAAGGCCCTCCTCTAGATGTAATTCGAGAGACTTTTTGGGATGTTGGGTATGAGATACTACAACAACTGGCCTTAGTGCAAGTGGGAGATTGGTAGTGATATGTATACCCTAGAGGCCATTATTGTATGATATAGTGGATGCTTGGACATATATATGGAGGACTTTCTTGCTCGACATGATAGTATGCTATCTGGTTGCCTTTATCTTAACATGTTCACTGGTATTATTATACTGTCTCTCATATACATGTTGATAAAACCTTTAGGATGTTGGATTGACTACCAGGACTATGATGCGGATCATACTACTGGGACCTGGGTAGTCCACAAGCACATCCTTCAATTGTTCCTAGTTGAGAGAATATCGAGACAAGGCAACGATATTCCAGAGTAGACTAGTGAGTACGTTTCTTGACCCTGTATGGGGCGATGGTTGATCCTATATCCATTGGTGTTTGACATCAAAGATTGTACACAGGTGCTCATTAGAGAATGGGTACACCGAACAGGACTCGCCGAAAACTCCTAGATGGTACTATACCTATTGTCAGATAACAGTTCTCTGACGACACTGGTACAGGTTAGTCTGTAGACCCGAGATCATCATAGAGTCTTGTGTGGTTCCCACTGTGGTTTGATTTACTCTCTACCACGGCTCAAAGGAGTCGTGTAAACAAGTGGATTTTGGGTACAGTCCTGAATCACATGGAGGCAATGAGCGACAGGAGGGGTTTCGTCTCTCCCGGTATAGGGAGTTGATGTTGCGCTATACTCGATTGGCTATAACAGGAAGTCCCTGCCCAGGGATGTTGATGAGATTTACTGGTAAATGTAATCAGTAGTTTCTCATACCGTTATAGGCCACACATCGACATGACTTATCAAGTTATTGGGGTCTGACGATTCCACCTCTAGACTCGATATGCGACATATCAGACGAAGATACTGGATTGTACGGTAAGTGCTACCTATAGGCTTCATAGGACTTTGGACAAGCTTGCTTGTTGATCTTCTATTCGCTCAATACCTGGGTAGCGGGTACGTCCAGCTAGTACCGCTGACGGCTTGTGGGTGACTGATGTGATCACCACCTACTACTGGCGTATTGACGAGTCTTTAGAGTCCCACATAGAAGTTTCCTGCTTCAAGCGAAACGAAGTAGGACACATATGCTGATATGTGCGGAGGGCCTGATTAAATACGAGTATGTGATACCGTATTCTAATCTGACGGTTATTTGATATCAGTTAGGTTATATGTGATATAACCGGATTATTGAATCAAGTGTTGATTTGATGTGATATACAGATAAATGATATCAGTCAGTTATATGTGATATAACCGGATTATTAAATCAAGTGTTTATTTAATAATATGATATATATTTATATTTGATATAATTATATATTAACTAATATTATTAGCTCACTAATTATTCTTCATAATATATATATATATATATATATATATATATATATATATATATATATATATATATATTAATATTATATGAAGAATGGCATGGATTTTCTATTTTTATGAAAATAGAAATGAGGTGGAAATTGTGGAGGGGTGAAGCATGGCTTGATCATTTGAATATTCATTTATTCCACATTATTGAAGCATGGTTGCTTTTGTTTATTGTTTTAAATTGGATGCTTCAATTATTGTGATAATTGATAAGCCATTCTTCACTTCATTTTCAAGAGAGGCTTGCTCATTTTCTTTAGCTCCACTCTCTCTATCTCTCTCCATCATCATCATCTTCCTCATACTTCAAGCTCTAAACCCTCACATGTGATGTGAACCATAGAGCTTGAGATCCATAGTGAGCAAACAACACCCCTGCTTCACCATCCTATAGTAGATTAGCGCTTTGCTGTAGTGTGTTTCCTTCACTAAAGAGTTTAGTGAAGAGCTAGCTTGGATTAGCGGACTTCGGGTGGATCATCTTCGGCACGAAGGTCATTGAAGTAAGTTTGTTCAACCTTCAAGTGGAGCCTAGTGGAGTCGTACGGACTACTACTCGAAACTTGAGAAAAGAAGGACACGGTCTACAAAGGTTGTAGCCACCTTTCTCTCACTATAGTTTTAGTTATATCATAGTTAAACCCTAATCATCTAGTTTCGATTCTTGGTTAGTGTTAATTAGCACACCAAAAATTTTTAAAATGGCATGCTTGATGCTACTAAAACCCAGTGGTGGTACTAACAAACACTTTCAGAGACGAATGTCTATATATATTATATATAATAAACGTTGCTTATGTTTTGCACCCGCGCTAGTCCTGCTCCCGCTCTGCCGTTAGTTAAGTAACCTAACGGTGCATGACTGGGCCGCGTGGCAAATGCGGATGGCATAAGCGTACGTTCTATTTTCATTTCTTTTCTGCAATGATAGGTTTAAATGATGGGACCACATTAATATTGATTAATGCAAGGAAAACAATCCAAAGTTTAAATCATTGGAATAATTTCAAAACCACTCGGTTTTCTTGAAAAACAACTTTTAAATGCGGAGCCTAAACCACTCCTATTAAAGGCTATCATGGTTCCTTTGATTATATCAAGTTCATTACGTTCACGGTTTCGCTAAAATTATTCGTAGCCCTCCGTCATTTCAGATGGGTATTCAGTAGTATTCAAGCTATATATTTTGACCTTCACCAAGGAATAATGATTGGTAGCTACTGGGTATTCATCTGTAGCATAGATAGATGCGTTGATTTGGGACAGTTGTACAACTATTTTGGCCTTCGTCAAGAGTTTGTACGGGTGGTTTTAAATTAACCTGGATAATGACGAGTAGAACTTGACTTGCGTTTTATGATATGTTGGTCTTCGTCAAGGTCATAAGCGCCTGGGCAAAAATCCACATCGGGAGTTTCTAAGAAAAATGAAACTTTCTAGTGTTGCATATCATTTGGAGTGTGATTATTTTGTTAGGATTCCTTTAAGATTGTCACACGATGATATTTGGATCGCGATCCTACTATGAGTATCCGCTACTTTTCGGAAGATTTTTCACTAAACAATCAATGCTATAAACCAAGTAGGTGCCTAGAACGGTGTTAGCGGGGCTACGCCTCCAGAGAAAAGAGCTTATGTAATTAAGTAATTTCGCGAAAGCGTTGGAAAACCTCCCTCGAAGTACCAACACCAGTCTGGCCGAAAGGTTAAGCAAGAATTGTAGGGTGAGATTAATCCTGACTAATTCTTCTTTTATGGTTTGAGAAAGAATTCGAGGAACGGTAGGAGCCATCCTGTTTAGATAAACTAATAACCAATCTAAACTTGCAAGAGCATCATACTGAGTGTTTTTTCTCTCTCCCCTAATTGCAGCGACCAAAATGACAAGGCTTAAGTTGCTGCTAGATAATAATAAATTGACTGGGCTAAACTATAAATATTGGCTAAGGAATGTCCAAATGACCATTACCTATGACAAGCTGGGCTACCTCCTTACTACCAAAGCCCCCACCATCCCAGGTCCAGATTCCACTGTCGCGGATGTTGAAATCAGTAAGACATGGGAAAAAGACAGTGCGAGAGCCAAGTACCTCATGTTAGCCTTAATGGATTATGAACACCCGAGGAGGCACGAGAAGATGGACTTAGTTTCCATCTTTCTCCATACCAAGGATTTATATGGAGAGCAATCTCATATCTCAAGATATGAGACCTCGAAGAAATTGTTTCAGGAGAGGTTTGCTGTCGGATCATCTGTAGGGGACCACGTCCTTACGATGATTAGCTATATTAAAGAGCTCGCGGACCTTGGGACCACGTTAGAGAACAAGTTATATACTGACTTGATTCTACAGTCCCTCCCCTCCACCTGCGCCCATTTTATCTTGAATTTCAAAATTCAAGAAAAGGAAGTTTCACTTCCAGGACTCCTCAACATGTTAAGGAGCACTGAGGGCACCCTACAGAAATCTAAGAAGACACACGTTCTGCTTATTGGGGAATCTTCCTCTTCTAGATCCAAGGCGAAAGACAAAGGAGAGAAGAAGAATGCCTCCACCAAGCCCATAGGCGGTGTCAGTAAGGTAGAGGGAAAGAGCAGGGCAAAAGTTTCGAGGGTAACAGTAGGGAAGGAGGAATGTTTCTATTGTCATAGGAAAGGGCATTGGCAGAAGGACTGCAGAGCTTGGAAAGCCAGAAACCAGGATTCAAAGCACGTTGTGGCTTCGGCTTCAGGTGTGTTTATGATTGAAAACTGTCTGTCAATTAACTCTACTTCCTGGGTACTAGATACCGGATCAGGATCTCATATCTGTAATTCATTACAGGCTCTAAGAAACCGTAGAGTTATCAAGGCAGGTGATATGACTCTCAGGGTTGCTAATGGAATAAGCGTGGATACTGTATCCGTAGGGGAATATCACCTAGAATTGACAAGTGGGCAGATTTTGATTTTACGCAACTGTTTGTGTGTACCTAGTCTGGCTTGTAATATCATCTCTGTATCTTTACTCTCTAAAAAAGGTTATGATTTTATATTTGTAAGCGATGTGATCCACATCCACCTTAATCAAAATTTGATTGGGTCAGGTACACTAGATAACGGGATATACATATTAAATTAAGCTTAGGTTTTCAACGTCCAGAACACACTTAAAAGAAAGTCTCCAGAATTAAATCAGGCTTTCTTATGTCATTGTAGACTGGGCCATATCAATGAAACACAGTTGAAGAAATAATATAAAGAAGGATATTTGGATCCGTTAGAATATTAGTCCTATGCAACTTGTCAATCATGTCTCAAAGGAAAGATGACAAAGACTCCATTCACTGGACACGGAGAAAGAGCCACTGAGCTTTTGGGAATCATACCCAGCGACGTGTGTGGTCCAATGTCTACACATACAAGAAGTGGTTATTCCTATTTTATTACTTTTACGGATGATTTCTCAAGGTATGGACATGTATTCTTGATGAAACATAAATTCGAGGCCTTTGAGAAATTCCGGAAATATAAGAATGAAGTGGAAAAACAAACTGGTAAAAGTATCAAGACACTTAGATCTGATCGAAGTGGTGAATACTTAAGTGCCGAGTTCCTGGATTACTTAAAAGAGAATGGAATTCTCTCTTAGCTTACTCCTCCATACGCACCTCAATACAACGGTATACCGGAAAGGCTGAACATAACCTTATTGGATATGGTACGTTCCATGATGAGTAACACTGAGTTACCACGATCCTTCTGGGGTTATGCACTAGAATCAGCTGCATATCTTCTGAACAAGATTCCTACTAAGTCAGTGCCTACCACACCTGTCATGACCCGAAGGTACGGAATGTGACTGACACATAGATTACGAGACGTCTCAAGGCGTAACATAACCTAAGCCAGCCAAAGCCCAGAAAATCTAAACCATAAACAATAAGAGTGAAGGAAACCTTTCATGAAAACAACTTTAAAATTAATTAAGTTGCATTAAACCCTTTTTAAAAACATCAAAAATTTCCGAAAATTTCGGCAGAGTCTCCCTTGTAAATACTAGCCCCCAAAATGGGTACAACAAGATATATAAACCTGTAATAACAAAATGGCATCCCCAAGCGGGAGCTATCTCTTCGCCCAAGGCGGATCACAACCACACACAATATATATGTAATATCAAGCAAATGAGCATAAAGAAATGCAAAATATAAGAAAACACAACGTCGGCTCAAGTGAGCTCGACCCTAAAGAAACCACATATACACAAATCTCTCAACCACATCACTAGATCGCATATACAAATAAGAAGTGGTAGATGGAGAATACTAGATACAAAGATAGTACAAAAAGAGATAAAGTGTCCTCGCAACCCACCTACGAGCAATGTCGTGAGTGAGCAAGAGAAGCCAATGATAAGATAAGCCCGCCGCTACAAGGCTGACGGGTCTGACCTGCAAGACACTGTGGCACAACGGGGGTGAGTAGCCAGCTCGTGAGTAGAATATAACATCTAATAAGGCTATCGTAAGAATGCACGCAAATGCGTCACAATATGCATGTCTAGATGTAATGTAATGCCACTAGTATGTATGCACATGTATGCAACATCAATACGAAATCTTTAAGTGTTTTAAAATACTATAAGCTCTGCATTCTTAATTTAGAAAAAGAATATCTGTGCAATAGCTAAGTACCATCAATGAAATCATCTGAAAATCGTATCAAGCATCGACACCAAATATGGAAATATATCTGTCTCAATGTCTCAATACATCAGGCTCCGTCAGTCCGGATTGACCCATATCATCAAATCTCACGACAACGGTCGGTATCCTCCGGATATCCGCCGCGCCAGACATCACCGGTAGGTAGTCTTCCCCTGCCAGGCTCATCGTCTACAACTCGATCTTCTTGCCCCGGGGTACCATACCGGGCCCACCATGTACCCGAGACGGTTCATCCACTCCTCGAATCGGGTCTCGAAATCCAACAGAAAACATGAAAACTCATGGTGGAAGACATATAAATCACGAGAAAACCGCAACTTTATTTTAAAAATGATAATAATAAGCTTTTGTTAAATTCTTGCGGTTTTCCCCAAATCCAGAAATCGCATCAATACTGAAATCCTCAAGAAAATCATACTAACCAACATGTTGTATATGATAAATGTTTATGATATCAAAGGTATGCAATTGATTTGTGACTAGGAATCTATACAAGCATAATGATGATATAAGGTATATACATGCTATGCAATTCAATGTATCATGTATGATGCAAGTGTTAATACTGAACTAAACAGTTTTACAGTGCTCGTGGCATGGCAATTACCAAAGGCGTGTGTGTCACATGAATAGTGCGCGTGCAACATGAGCCAATGGTAATAGTGTACGTGTCCTAAGAGGTGATATCACACATGTGTATATGGATAACCATGCAATGCCAGCAGACGGATAGCTATAAGGGTATGCAATGAATTAGATGGTTAACTAACTAACTAGGCATATAGTTGCAAGTAATAAAGTGATCCTAACTATGGGGCGCCTCGCGCCATCCAGACGATTTCCCCATAGATGTTTGCATCTACTCATCTGGACGCCTCGCTAATCTGATCCAACCACTGCTTTTCCTTTGTGCGCCGCGTCCGATATTTCCGCAACCGATCCTAAAATTGCATAACACGTGACATAAGATTAAACATCATGGAACGACGCAAGTCACCATATGAAAAGATCAGCGCCCACTAGTTAGGCACAACGTGCACTCGGTGCGCGGAAAACACACGAAAATCCCTAAAAGCTTAACTAAAATCGTCGTTTCGGGATAACCGTCAAAACTAAAATCCGACTAAACCAAACTCCGCATTTGCACACCCTACAAGTCATAGAAGATGCTAATAGTATCGACAATATATCACAATTAAGTCACTTCCTAATTTTAAGAAAAACCTAGTAAGCATTCGCATACAAATTTCGATGCAAACATCGCGATTTAACGATTTAGCGTTCACAAACTAGCACAAACGTCCGATCTAACCCACTAGATGGCCACAACACTAATTTAAACCCACTTATCATACTTCAAACCCTAATTACAATACAAACCCTAATTACAACACCAACCCTAATATAGAATTTCATTAAACAAGGAATTATAAACAAAATAACACTTTAAAATTCTAAATTAGCTTATTTAAACTACAAATTTAACAACTAGATTAAAATTATACCTCCCAAGTGTTGATTCCTTTGCACTAAGCCTCCAAAGTTGCCTCTTTTCTCTTTGATTTAAACCAATTAGGGTTTGGAAAGAGGTGGAAAAGGGTTTTGGTTTGAATTAGTGAAGGAATTTGTGAATTTTGTGGATTTTTGGTTGATTTTTACATGAATTTTTGAAGCAAGAAAATGGGGAAAGATGGGGAGCTGCTGCAGTAGGTTTCGGCCAGAGGTAAGATGGGGGGAAAAGTGAGGGAACTGTGTAGAATATTCTAGGAAGAAAGTCTCTTCAAAGACATTAAATGCATATCACACCAATTTTACAAAAAACCCCTTTTTAAGTCATTTTTGCTTTAATTTTTAACCATAGAACTAAAATATTGAAAAGTCTTGATAAAATTTTATTAACACTAGATTTTAGTTTATAATGTTTCCTAAGTGTGTAATTTACCCATTTAAATTTGTATTTATTACTAATTTAATGTATTTTTAAAAGCTTAAAAGAATATTAAAAATAATTAATTAAGGATTTTTTTTTAAATAACTAGAAAATTTTAAGTGACAATTTAGTGACCAAATTTTAGAAATATCTTATCTAAATTTTGTATAATTAGGCCTATTTTGAAAATTACTTATTTTGACTTTTTACGGAAAAGACTGATTATTTTTCCGATTATCGAAAAACTGCCTAAACGATTTTCGAAGCGTTACAGTTTTCCCCCTTAAACAAATTCGGTCCCCGAATTTAGAATTTAACTACGCGTAACTTCAAAAGGATGGGGATATTTCTTCCTCATCTCGACCTCGGTCTCCCAGGTGACCTCCTCGCTGTTCGGGCCACGCCAAAGAACCTTGACGGACGGTATAACCTTCGACCTCAATTTCTTCACCTGCCGATCCAAAATGACCACCGGCTGCTCGGTGAATGAAAGATCACGCTCCAGTTGGATCGTCTGGTGCTGAATCGCATAGGAAGGGTCATGAAGGTACTTGCGGAGCATTGAAACATGGAACACGGGGTGAACATCGGGGAAGTTGCGCGGAAGAGCTAACCGATAAGCCACTGAACCGACACGCTCTAGGATCTCGAAGGGACCGACATATCTAGGACTAAGCTTCCCTTTCTGCCCAAATCTCATCACACCCTTCATCGGAAAGACCCTCAGGAAAACATAATCGCCAACAGTGAACTCGAGTCGGCGACGGCGCCTGTCAGCATATGATTTCTGCCTACTCTGGGCCGCTCTCATCCTATCCCGAATCAGCTGTATCTTTTTGGTCGTCTCCTGTACGACCTGCGGCCCTAAAATACTGCTCTCCTTGAGCTCTGTCAAATATACAGGCGATCGACATCTCCTCCCATATAAATCCTCGAAAGGTGCCATCTGAATCGTCTCTTGGAAGCTATTATTGTAGGAGAACTCGATCAAGGGCAAATGACGATCCCAGCTACCACCGAAATCTAAAACACAAGCTCTGAGCATGTCCTCAAGAGTCTGAATAGTACGCTCCGACTGACCGTCAGTTTGCAGATAAAAAGCTGTGCTAAAACTCAGTCGGGTGCCCAAAGCCTCCTGAAGTTTCTGCCACAATCGGCTGGTAAACTGAGTGCCCCGGTCGGACACAATGCAAGTCGGGACGCCATGCAGTCGCACGATCTCATCAATATAAACCTGGGCATACTGAGTAAATCCAAAAGTGGTCTTCACTGGCAGAAGTGAGCCGCTTTTGTCAGTCGATCCACAATCACCCAAATAGAGTCATACCCTCGACTGGTCCTGGGTAGACCCACAATGAAGTCCATGGAGACATGTTCCCACTTCCACTCAGGAATGGGCAAAGGTTGTAACTCGCCGGCTGGCCTCTGGTGCTCGGCCTTGACTTGTTGACAAGTCAGGTATCTCGATATAAAGTCTGTAACATCCTTCTTCATCCCGTCCCACCAGTAAACCTCGCTCAAATCACGGTACATCTTGGTGGAACTTGGATGAACACTGTATACTGATCTGTATTCCTCCTCAAGAACATCATGCCTCAGTCCCTCAGAATCTGGTACACACAGTCGAGTCCCAAATCGAAGTATCCCTTGATCATCAATCACGAACTCGGAAACTCTGCCCTGCCGAATCTGCTCGATAATCTCTAAAACACGGGCATCGCCAGACTGTGCCTCACGGATACGGTCAAGTAACTGTGGGCGTGCTCTGAAATGGGCCAGCTGCCCCCCTGCAAGAGTAAACTCGAACTGCACTTTGCTGTCACATAAAACCTGCCAATCCGCTGTCGACTGCCTCTGTACTGCGCTCAAACAAGATAAGCTACCTCCGGGCCTCCTACTCAAAGTATCTGCCACCACATTCACCTTGCCCGGATGGTATAGAATCTCGCAGTCATAATCTTTCACCAACTCCATCCAATAGCGCTGTCTCAGATTCAGATCTCGCTGCTGAAAGATATACTTCAAGCTCTTGTGGTCAGTGAATATCTGGCACGACTCGCCGTATAGGTAATGTCTCCAGATCTTAAGTGCAAATACCACTGCAGCCATCTCTAAATCATGAGTGGGGTAGTTCTGTTCATGTTTCCGCAACTGCCGAGAAGCATACGCGATAACTCTGTCGTGCTGCATCAATACACAGCCCATCCCCACTCGAGAAGCATCACAATATACCATGAAACCGCCTGATCCTGAAGGCAATGATAACACTGGTGCAGTAGTCAGACGAGTCTTCAATTGCTGGAAACTATCCTTACATGCCTCAGTCCAATCGAAAGGAACCCCTTTCCGGTTCAATCCGGTCAACGGTGCAGCAATACGGGAGAAATCCTGGACAAAAAGTCGATAATAGCCGGCCAGACCTAGAAAGCTGCAAACCTCTGTAACTGATACCGGTCTGGGCCAACGCTGCACTGCCTCGATCTTCTTCGGGTCCACACAAATACCATCTCTCGTCACCACATGACCCAAGAAGTCGACACTGTCTAGCCAGAATGCGCACTTGGAAAATTTAGCGAACAGCTAATGCTCCCTCAAAGTCTGTAATGTGATACGCAAGTGCTGCTCATGCTCCTCCCGGCTCCGAGAATAAACCAAGATGTCGTCAATGAAAACAATGATGAACTGATCAAGATACGACCTGAATACACGGTTCATCAAGTCCATAAATGCTGCTGGGGCATTGGTGAGCCCGAACGACATCACCAAGAACTCACAATGACAATAACGTTTACGGAAAGCGGTCTTTGGAATATCCTCCTTCCGAACCCGCAACTGGTGATAACCTGACCATAAATCAACCTTCGAGAAATACCCTGCACCCTGGAGCTGATCAAATAAGTCGTCAATGCGTGGTAGGGGATATCTGTTCCGCACAGTAACCCGGTTCAGCTGACGATAATCAATGCATAAGCGCATACTGCTGTCCTTCTTCTTAACAAACAGGACGGGAGCACCCCAAGGTGACACACTCGGTCGGATAAGCCCTTTATCCAGCAAGTCCTGTAACTGATCCTTCAGCTCTCTAAGCTCCGCCGGGGCCATCCGATAAGGCGGTATAGAGTAGGCCCCATACCGGGGATCAAGTCAATGCAGAACTCAATCTCGCGCTCTGGTGGCAGACCAGGCAGCTCATCAGGGAATACATCAGGAAACCCTCTCACAATAGGGACATGGTCTAATGGAACCTCTGTGGCTCTAGTATCACAAACATAGGCTAAGAATCCCTGACACCCTTTCCTCAAGAGCTGACCAGCACGAAGAGAAGAAATCAAGCTGGGAAGGGTAGCGCTACGATCTCCCTGAATAACAAGTATCGGCTCACCAGGAAAGATGAATTTGACTGCCTTTTCATGGTAGTCCACAGATGCATAACAGGTGGCTAGCCAGTCCATACCAAGAAGAACGTCTAAGTCTAGCATATCAAGGAGAATCAAATCAACTGAAGAATCTCTCCCCCCGATACGAACATGACACGAACGGTACACAAAACGGGCAACAAACGACTCGCCTACCGGAGTAATAACGACAAGTGGCTGATCTAACAAGGAAGACTCTCGGCCCAACCTCGGTGCAAAGTATGTGGATACATAAGAATGTGTGGAGCCTGGATCAAATAATACCCGTGCATCAAAAGAACATACTGGCAGAGTACCTGTCACGACGGCATTGGATGCCTGCGCATCCAGAGGAGTCAACGCGAACACTCGGGCCTATCCACCACTAATAGCTGGTTGTCCTCTGCCTCTACCTCTGCCTCTGCCTCTGCCTCTGTCGCGTCGTCCCCTTTGACCCGGACCGCCACGCCCATGACCTCTAGGAGCATCTGCCTGGCGTTGAGCGTCATCAGAAGTAGGAAGTAGAGCTCTCTGAGGAGGTGGTGAAGGTGGTAAGGTCACATGTGGCACTGTCGCCGCATCCTGGCGCCCTATGGTACAGTCTCTGATACAATGGTACTGACTCCCGCACCGAAAACATCCTGGCGACGACTGCTGGGTCTGCGGATATGAACCAAATAACCGACCTCGTCTCAATCCTCTGCCGCTACCATCTCCCGGAAAGAATCTATCACGGTGTCTACCCATCTGCCGCTGGGCTGGCGTATCAGTACGGATCCTCTTCGGCCCAGAAACGACCGGAGTCTCAGAAATGCGCTCCTCCAAAAGTAAGGCTGCATCCATCGCGGCTGCGTATGTGTCAAAGTGTTGATTGCCGATGGCAAGGAATAGCTGTGTGTCAAGCCCTCGCACAAACCTTTTTATCCTCTTCTCTTCAGTGTCTACTAGGTACGGAGCATATCGAGACAACTGGGTAAACTGTATATCATACTCAGACACTGTCGTCCTAGGAGTTTTGCGCAAAGACTCGACACTATGGGCTCGAGCATCTCGGACACTCTCCGGAAGAAACCGGGCAAGAAATGCAGCTGTAAACTCGTCCCAGGTCATAGGAGGTAGACCTGCAGCTCGGCCCCTCTCTACTGAATCGTACCACGTCTGGCCAAGTCCCTCCAGACGAAAACTCGCGAACTCCACCCATCTATCATCAGAACATCTCAACGAACGGCAAATCCTAGCCATCCTATTAAGAAATGCCTGCGGGTCCTCTGTCACATCCGTGCCGGTAAAAGCTGGAGGACTCAGCCTCATAAACTCTTGTAGTGATACGGGAATAGTCGCAATAGTAGTAGGAGCAACCGTCTGGGAAGCAGGTATAATCGTGGTCTGTGTGGTGGAAGGAACGTCCTCGGATCTCTGTGCCCGACTGGACTCAACTAAAGATCCCATCATCTATCGCAACTCTTGCATACCGGCCTCTAATCTGGCAATACGGTCTGGAAAAGGCGGATCAATCTGACCTTGAGGGGTGGCGTATCATCCCGCTCGATCCTCGCCTCAGACGAGCCCGCTCGAAGCTCATCCCTAGCGGCAGCCCGCTGAGCTCTCGTAGTCTTTGGCGGCATCGAAGCTGGAATAAGAAATAGGAGCGATAAGGACATTGCAATTGAATCAAGGGATGTATGGAATCAAGGAGGAAATACAAGAAATTATGTCCTAAGGTCACTTAGGCGGAGTACCGTATCGCAAGTATGCCACGAAACATACCCACGCTATGCCACTCTGCTTAAGTCACCTACTCCATCTACCAAGGGTCGTCCTACACTCAGAAAGGTAAAACCTACGCTCTGATACCAACTTTATCACGACCCGAAGGTATAGAACGTGACTGGCACTTAGATTACGAGACGTCTCAAGGCGTAACATAACCTAAGTCAGCCAAAGCCCAGAAAATCTAAACCATAAACAATAAGAGTGAAGGAAACCTTTCATGAAAACGACTTTAAAATAAATTAAGTTGCATTAAACCCTTTTTAAAAACATCAAAAATTTCCGAAAATTTTGGCAGAGTCTCCCTTGTAAATACTAGCCTCCAAAATCGGTACAACAAGATATATAAACCTGTAATAATAAAATGGCATCCCCAAGCGGGAGCTAGCTTTCGCCCAAGGCGGATCACAACCACACGCAATATATATTTAATATCAAGCAAATGAGCATAAAGAAATGCAAAATATAAGAAAACAAAACGTCGGCTCAAGTGAGCTTGACCCCAAAGAAACCATATATACATAAATCTCTCAACCTCATCACTAGGTCGCATATACAAATAAGAAGTAGTAGATGGAGAATACTAGATACAAAGATAGTACAAAAAGAGATAAAGTGTCCTCGCAACCCACCTACGAGCAATGTCGCGAGTCTGAGCAAAAGAAGCCAATGATATGATAAGCCCGCCGCTACAAGGCTGACGGGTCCGACCTGCAAGACACTGTGGCACATCGGGGGTGAGTTGGCAGCTCGTGAGTAGAATATAAGATCTAATAAGGCTATCGTAAGAATGCACGCAAATGCGTCACAACATGCATGTCTAGATGTGATGTAATGCCACTAGTATGTATGCACATGTATGCAACATCAATACGAAATCTTTAAGTGTTTTAAAATACTATAAGCTCCGCATTCTTAACTTAGAAAAAGAATATCTGTGCAATAGCTAAAGTACCATCAATGAAATCATCTGAAAACCGTGTCAAGCATCGACACCAAATATGGAAATATATCTGTCTCAATGTCTCACTGTATCAATGTCTCAATACATCGGGATCCGTCAGTCCGGATCGGCCCATATCATCAAATCTCACGACAACAGTCGGTATTCTCCGGATATCCGCCGCGCTAGACATCACCGGTACGTAGTTTTCCCCTGCCAGGCTCATCGTCTACAACTCGATCTTCTTGCCCCGGGGTACCATACCGGGCCCACCATGTACCCGAGACGGTTCATCCACTCCTCGAATCGGGTCTCGAAATCCAACAGAAAACATGAAAACTCATGGTGGACGACACATAAATCATGAGAAAACCACAACTTTATTTTAAAAATGATAATAATAAGCTTTTGTTAAATTCTTGCGTTTTCCCCAAAATCCAGAAATCGCATCAATACTGAAATCCTCAAGAAAATCATACTAACCAACATGTTGTATATGATAAATGTTTATGATATCAAAGGTATGCAATTGATTTGTGACTAGGAATCTATACAAGCATGATGATGATATAAGGTATATACATGCTATGCAATTCAATGTATCATGTATGATGCAAGTGTTAATACTGAACTAAACAGGTTCTACAGTGCTCGTGGCATAGCAATTACCAAAGGCGTGTGTGTCACATGAATAGTGCGCGTGCAACATGAGCCAATGGTAATGGTGTACGTGTCCTAAGAGGTGATATCACACATGTGTATATGGATAACCATGCAATGCCAGCAGACGGATAGCTATAAGTGTATGCAATGAATGAGACGGTTAACTAACTAACTAGGCATATAGTTGCAAGTAATAAAGTAATCCTAACTATGGGGCACCTCGCACCATCCAGACGATTTCCCCATAGATGTTTACATCTACTCACCTGGACGTCTCGCTAATCTGATCCAACCATCGCTTTGCCTTTGTGCGCCGCGTCTGATGTTTCCGCAACCGATCCTAAACTTGCATAACACACGACATAAGATCAAACATCATGGAACAACGCAAGTCACCATATGAAAAGATCAACGCCCACTAGTTAGGCACAACGTGCACTCGGTACGCGGAAAACACACGTAAATCCTTAAAAGCTTAACATAAATCGTCGTTTCGGGGAAACCGTCAAAACTAAAACCCGACTAAACCAAACTTCGCATTCGCACACCCTACAAGTCATAGAAGATGCTAATAGTATCGACAATATATCGCAATTAAGTCACTTCCTAATTTTAAGAAAAACCTAGTAAGCATTCGCATACAAATTTCGATGCAAACCTCGCGATTTAACGATTTAGCGTTCACGAACTAGCACAAACGTCCGATCTAACCCACTAGATGGCCACACCAATAACTTAAACCCACTTATCATACTTCAAACCCTAATTACAACACCAACCCTAATCTAGAATTTCATTAAACAAGGAATTATAAACAAAATAACACCTTAAAATTCTAAATTAGCTTATTTAAACTACAAATTTAACAACTAGATTAAAACTATACCTCCCAAGTGTTGATTCCCTTGCACTAAGCCTCCAAAGTTGCCTATTTTCTCTTTGATTTAAACCAATTAGGGTTTGGAAAGAGGTGGAAAAGGGTTTTGGTTTGAATTAGTGAAGGAATTTGTGAATTTTGTGGATTTTTGGTTGATTTTTACATGAATTTTTGAAGCAAGAAAATGGGGAAAGATGGGGAGCTGCTGTAGTAGGTTTCGGCCAGAGGTAAGATGGGGGGAAAAGTGAGGGAAATGTGTAGAATTTTCTAGGAAGAAAGTCTCTTCAAGGCATTAAATGCATATCACACCAATTATACAAAAAAAAAACCCTTTTTAAGTCATTTTTGCTTTAATTTTTAACCATAGAACTAAAATCTTGAAAAGTCTTGACAAAATTTTATTAATACTAGATTTTAGTTTATAATATTTCCTAAGTGTATAATTTACCCATTTAAATTTGTATTTATCACTAATTTAATGCATTTTTAAAAGCTTAAAATAATATTAAAAATAATTAATTAAGGATTTTTTTTTAAATAACTAGAAAATTTTAAGTGACAATTTAGTGACCAAATTTTAGCAATATCTTATTTAAATTTTGTATAATTATGCTTATATTGAAAATTACTTATTTTGACTTTTTACGGAAAAGACTGATTATTTTTTTGATTATCGAAAAACTGCCTAAACGATTTTCGAAGCGTTACAGTCTTCCCCCCTTAAAGAAATTCGGTCCCCGAATTTTGAATTTAACTATGCATACCTTCAAAAAGATGGGGATATTTCTTCCTCATCTCGACCTCGGTCTCCCAGGTGACCTCCTCGCTGTTCGGGCCACGCCAAAGAACCTTGACGGACGGTATAACCTTCGACCTCAATTTCTTCACCTGCCGATCCAAAATGACCACCGGCTGCTCGGTGATCGCGCTCCAGCTGGATCGTCTGGTGCTGAATCGCATGGGAAGGGTCATGATGGTACTTGCGGAGTATCGAAACATGGAACACGGGGTGAACATCGGGGAAGCTGGGCGGAAGAGCTAACCGATAAGCCACTGAACCGACACGCTCTAGGATCTCGAAGGGACCAACATATCTAGGACTAAGCTTCCCTTTCTGCCCAAATCTCATCACAACCTTCATCGGAGAGACCCTCAGGAAAACATGATCGCCAACAGCGAACTCGAGTCGGCGATGGCGCCTGTCAGCATATGATTTCTGCCTACTCTGGGCCGCTCTCATTCTATCCCGAATCAGCTGTATCTTTTTTTTCGTCTCCTGTACGACCTGCGGCCCCAAAATACTGCTCTCCCTGAGCTCTGTCCAACATACAGGCGATCAACATACAGGAGACGGCGCCTGTCAGCATATGATTTCTGCCTACTCTGGTTCCGTCCATTGTTGATCCAATACTGCTATATTGTGACAACAAAGGTGCTATAGCTTTAGCAAACGAACCAAGGTCCCATCAGAAGTCCAGACACATCTTGAGGAGGTTCCACCTGATCAGGGAGATCGTTGATCGTGGGGAGATCGAGGTGCGGAGAGTAGAGACAGAGAACAACACTGAAGATCCACTCACAAAGGCCAACCCTCAGACACACTTCGAGAGGCTAATCGAGATGATAGGTCTGCGATATGCCAATACATGGCCTTAGTGCAAGTGGGAGATTGTTAGTGATATATGCTCTAGAGGACATTATTGTATCATACTGGATTGTATATTACATTTTGGAAGCTTGGGATATCATAGTTATAATAACAGTCTTGCTCAAAATGGTAGTATGCTACTTGGTTTGATTCTACCTTAATATGTGCATGTATTTCTTTTAGCATATCGCTTTAACATATTGATAGAGCCCTTAGGATCTTTGCTTGACTACCAGCGTTGTGATGGCAGTCACACTAGTGGGGGATGGGTAGTCTATAAGCACATCCTTATACAGGTCCCTGGTTGTAGGATTATCGAGACGGGGCATCGATACTCCAGAGTAGACTAGTGTATACGCTTCTCATCCCAGCATGGGAGATGGTATGTCCCACAGCCTTTAGTACGTCGTACTGGAGATAGTATACAGGTGCTCATTGGGTTATGAGTTACACTGGACGAACTCGTTGGGGACTGCTGGTTGGTATTATACCTATCGTCAGGTAGCAGTTCCCGGGTGGCATGAGTACAGATTAATCCGTTGACTTGATATCACTATTCATCTCAAGTGTGTTCCCACTGCACTTAGATTACTACCCTACCACGGCTCAAAGGAGTCATGCAAACAGGTAGTAGTTGGGTATAGTCCCGAAGCACTTGAAGGCAGTAGTGGTTAGATAGGATTCGTCGCTCCCGGTATCGGGGGTTGATATCGCTCTGTGTTCGGAAATCCATTACAAAAAGTCCCTGCCCAGGGCAAGCGAGATTTACTGGTAGGTACTCCAGTAGTTTCTCAGGGTGTATTGGGCTCTACTCTGGCACGACTTATTGCGCTATTAGGGGTCTGACGGCTACCATCCCCCTAAGCCCGATATGCAAGTATCTTAGACTAACAGATCGGACTGTACGGAGATTGTTACAGATAGGTTCAGTAGGAGTTCGGATGAGTTTGCTCATCGGCCTTCTTATCGACAGATACCTGGGTAGCCATTACGTGCAGCTAGTACCGCTGACGGACTTGTGGTTAAACCCACTGCCAGCGTACTGTCGAGTATTTAGAGTCCCACACAGAGGGTTTCCTTACTTCGGGCAAAACGATGTAGAGACCGTATGGTTTTACAGCAGGGTTCCGATCACATACGTGTACTGGCTACATGGATATTGTTCGGACGGATAATACTAGTGGGCTTTGGTTTAAGCCGGATCCTAGTATTATATTATTGAATTATTATTATCTCATTATATTCTTATTTTTCGAAATACGAATACGAGTATGTATATACGGTGAGGGCATTCTTGTAATTTCATAAGAGATGCTTCTAGAAGGGGACACCTCATTATTTGGTTTATCTATTTTGAGAAATAGATTAATGAGGTGGAAATGGAGATATTTGTGGTATGGTGTAGCATGGCTCATTTGTATTTGTTTATTAGTTTGGACTCACTATTCAAGCATGGTCGATATTTTCAATTGGAAAATATTGCATGCTTGAATGAGTGAGGTGAAGGAGCCGTTCTTCACTTGCCTCTAGACTTGCTCATTTGCTCATTCTCTTTCTCTCTCCATACTTTCCTCTCCTTCTTCCTCAAGACCCTAACCCTCACATGTGTTGTAAACCCTAGGGTCTCATGAGATAAAATACTCCATTAGATACTCTACATCTTCTAGGCTACTTAGCTTAGCGAACTAGGTACCCTAGTTACCTCGGTTTAGAGATTGGAGCTTGAGGTATAGACTTTCGGGTGGATCATCTTCGACACGAGGAGGCCGACGATCAAGCGCGATCCAGATCTTCGAGGAGCTCAAGGAGAAGAGGAGAAGAAGATCCGAAGGACAAGTTTCTAGGAGGTATAAAACTCATCATAATAGTTAAACCTCCTAGTAATTTAGCTAATTAAGGTTTCTTTTAAGATCCTGGAGTTTAATCCGTGTTGCGAAACTTTGAAAAATCATTTTTTTTTGTAAATTCCGCCTCCCCATGAACCCGCGGGGTGTGTGACATCGACTTACATATGACCTAGAGCAGAAGTCTCTTCATCTGTGGGGGTCGTGGTACAGTCACATTATCCGGGGTCGGCGCAGTTTTATTTGCGCAGCGCCGTTAGAACCGATCTCGTTGATTCACTATGCCGACCTTCCGCAGGTCGCTTACGCAGTAGAAGAGGTCAACTGGACATCGGAAGGCCATCTCCAACCTTCTATGGCATCGATACCAGTGCAGCCACCGACGGCCCTGGAAATTCTTGGGCGTCGCATATGCCATGGAGAATCGCATCCTTGGGGGCAGGTTTATATGATAGGAATGACTCCCCGTCATCCGGCTGGCTATCTGCAGTGGGCTCGTTACATTCTGTCAGCCAAGAAGTCGCTGCTCCTGCAGACCGGGCTATATCCAGCGATCTATGCGTCCCTCTTTTACTACCACACTCATCATGTGTGGTGGGTCAAATCTTTTCTGGAGCAATGGAATACCCTGACCCACACATTTCTCTTATTGGATCGGGAGGTCTCAATATCGCTGGAGGAATTCATGGAGATATCCGGGTTACCCGTCAGAGGAGAGCATTATGAGGAGATACTTCCTCCTGACGAGCAAGTCTTCGCTACTGAATTAGTGGTTATGGGTCTTACTCCAGAGAAAGCCGTTCGACACAAATTTCCGAGCTTGATCAAAGTGTTGAACATATATGAAAGCTTATTCTTGGAGTCTGGGGGGCACAGTGTTAGCTTCACGGACTTCGTTGCTCGTTTCCTTCGTCCGGAGGCTTTATCGAAGAAAGTTGAGAAATTCGCTGGGCTCGATGATCCGTTTGGATTTGGCTTGGACAAACTACCGACCGCGGAGGCGGATTTGAAGCAATTTTTTATTCCAGATACCCCAATCGTCCCTTTCGCAGAGGTCGCCGCTCCAGACATTGATGAGGAGACGTTCTTCCTGGGGTTCATCGGCTTGTGGCTGAGCTGGTTCGCGCTTCCAATGCACCCCTGCTATATGAGACCATCTATCTTTTATCCGGCTCACCGTATTGTGGCGGGACATGCATGGCCGTTGGGGTTGCAGGACTAGCTCACTTATATCATAGCCTGAGTCTAGCGGTTGACACCACTCAGCCAAGCGTGAAGCTCGTTAACCCTTCACTGCATTACTTCACCTCGTGGATCGAGATGCATGTGCTGGGTACTTTTGGTGTGCATAAACGACCCGGATTTTATGAAGGATACAATTTTCCTCGGGTCATGCACTTGGTCGATGCTTCTTCTCTAGACCCAACACAGCGGGAGGCTCGGCGATTGCTTCTTCACCCGCGCATGGTTGGAGACAGCATGACCTTTGTCGATAAAGTCCTGACCATCGGCAAGGAATCTTCCAAAGTGATCCAGTCGCTGCACGATGTTTTCAAGGACGAAGCTTCTGTGTTGAGAGTCCGAGAGATCGTCCATTTGTATTCTATCAGGCCAGGTTTCCTGGTATTCGGACAAAACGCCTCGGTTTTGTTTATGAGATATAACCCGCACCGTTTTGCCCAGCAACCGGGTTACAACTAAGGCGTTCCCCTCGAGGCGTTCATCGTTGATCTAGTTACTAATGAAGAGGGTGTTCGGAATGCGGTGCACCATTTCATGCATCTAAATACGGGGTCCCATTTCCTGATTAGTGAACTGATCCATATTCCTAAGGCCTCGAATGCCTACGTTTCTTGGTATCAGCATGCAACGGGGGCCGCCATCAAGGAGGAAAGGAGGATGCTTCTTGACCACAAGGATTCTGTCCCAGCCAGCAATCCCGTGGTCCCGCTGAGGCGACGGGAAGTCGTCCATCCTACCTGGAGAGAGAGCAATGCTGTCTTAGTTCCACGAGCTTTTTCGGATAAGCCTCGACCGGACGCTCTTGCGACTGTGGTAGCTGCGGTGTCCCCGGAGTCAGGCATTGGTTCGGAGATAGGGACCCGCCGTCCCAAGCAGCCTATTAACCGAAAGCTTTTGTCGTCGGGGATCGCTGTCAGATCGCTGAAAAAGAAGAAATCAATATTCTCAGTTGATGTTGTATTCGGTCAGGAGCCTCATGCTCCTTATAGTGAAGGCCTGTCCGAATACGGCACCAATGATGGTTTGTTCGAATCCTCGATCGATGAGAACGCCGCCACGGATCTTCAAGGTGCCATCGAAGCTTCTAAAAGACTGGCCCGTGAGCAAGCAGCGTTAGATTATCTGGAGTCGTCCGGTATATTCCATTTACACTCTTCCATGTATACATTTTTTATGAACTTATTATGCTTTATTAACGCTCTTCTTTTAACAGGAATCTCCACTGAAGAGACTCTCTTGGCATACCTCAAGACATTTAAGATGAAGGAGAGGCTCCGCGCTTCCATAGGCCTCGGTATGATTCGTTTCGCGATGCCTTTACATATTTAGTTCATTTTATTCACCACTTGACTCCTTTCTTCTATCTGTTACAGGAACCACTACAACTCGTGTTGTTCCGAATACAATGCCCACCTCGGGTAGTGGTGCAGAGGAGGCTTCAGAGCCACCGGCTACGGTTGAGATCCTCCCAGGGCCGCCACGGAAGGCGTCGCTGAAGCAGCCGATGATGGATGTTGCAGTAGATCCGGAGGCCGAGCTTGATTTGGACACAAACGCTCCTCTATCGGAGGTCCTGAGGAGATCCAACCGTACAGCCAAAGCCGAGAGGAAGCTCAAGAAGCTGGCCACAAGCATAGGTTCGAGTGATGCTCAACCCTCTGACGTTCCCGTGGAGGACGTTCTTTCTGCCCTGTCCACCGCTCATAGGCAGGTTGCGAGTGCGGATCGCGAAGATGCCGAGCGGTTACTTCAAGGTAAAACAGCGCACGGTCCCTTATTGAAACTTAGTAACCGCCTCTTTCTTGAATTACAACTCCCCCTTTTAAACAGGACCAAGTTTAGGTGGTGACGTGGTAAACGATGTGTCGGCGCTTGAACTGCCTGGAGTGTCAGGCCTTCCTTTTGAATCTAGGACTGTTCCGACTGCCGCTTCCTTCCCTTGTGGATCCCCGATATCGGCGGGTGGTGCGAGCATGATGATGGTCTTTATCGATTCAAGGGACGAAAGTGCGGATGCTGAATCCATTTTCCCGGTGATGGTGGAAATCGGGGGAGCCGTCATAGCTGGTGACGCTCCAGACACTATTATGGTTTCTGCCCCATCAGGTATTCCTCGAGCCATTACTTTTGATTTCTCAATCTTGCGAGGCATCTCTGCTGATATTTCTTTTATTCTGAATACAGGCGTGGTAGACCCCGGTGCCGTGTCGATTCAAGAATTACTGTCAGCCGTTGCCACGAACGTCACCGTTCCACCCTTTCTTTTGTGTCCCCCCGAGTTCTCTCGGGTTTAATGACGGAAGGTAAAGATTTCTCATATCTTTATTTCAGTGTAGATATTATTTTCTTGGATTAATTTCTTTATCATATATCATCGCAATCCTACAGGAGTGCTTTTTGACCGCTTACACCAGATGTTAAGCTCGCACTTCGCCTTCCAATCGGAATTCGTTCCCCCTTCAAGCGTTGGTTAGTATATTCCTCACCTGTTATTTCATCTTTCCACGAGCAAACTTTCTATTGCTAAGCTTTTCTCGTATTGACGACAGTCTTGCGGCTCGAGGGAGAGAACGAAAGAATAGCCGAGCCTCCTGTGCTTCCTAACCTGCCATTTTTTACCACTGGTATGGTAGATCTCGTCCGTCATCATTCTTCCTTATTTTTCAGGTTGAAATCTGACCCTTTTTGTGTGTGCTTTATTCTGCAGCAGCTACACTGGCTTTGACTCCCTTTGAATGTCGCATTTCCATGTCTGCAGGGCCCTTTGCTAAACGTCAATCTTCCAGGGGTGCAGCAAATAGAACGCGGATGTTAAGTGAATTCATCGAAAATCTTAACGTTGAAGCCCCCACCTCTGCTGCGGATTTTTCTGACGAGGTCAACCCTATGCTGGCGACGCTTGTGAATTTCCACAATGAAGATTTCGTCGGCATTTGGGTTAACTATTGTAAGCGGATTGAACCTTGTTTGCATGAGATTGAGAACAAACATCTCACTCCTGAAGCATTAACCTTGAAGGCTCAATTAATCGCGTGGATCAAGCAAAGTGCTGATTCCATTCAATACTTCGAGCGAAAGTTGGCCCTGAAGTGAAAGGAGCATGAGTCAGCTTCTGGCGAATCTAACCAATTGTTCGCCCAGGTCGAAACGAATGCCGCGCATCTGCAAGTTATTTTTGAAAATCTCCAACAATGTGTTTCTAATGGACTGGCGCTGAGGTAGAACCTTGACTTTACCGAGCGGGGCATGCGAGATTGCGAGGTTGCTAAGCAGGAAATCGCTGAGAAGCTTTCATCATACTTGCATCAACGGGCTCAAGTCGAAGCAAGGCTAGCTGTAATAGTGGCGCGCGAGGAGGAGTTGCGGGAAGAGAATGAGCGGGTTGCTAATTTACTGAAAGCCCCACCTTCTTAATGGCTAGAATTGTATTTCCCATTTTTCTTTAAATAAATGTAAACTGTATCTTTTAAACATTTCGACTTATGAATAAAGAATTCACATTTTTTTCATGCGCTCCTCTGTGTTTGATGTCTTAGTTTAGCGCCCATTAGTTTATTTACTCGTTTCGGAGTTTGTAGTTTTTTCAATCATTTCGAAGTTTCTAGTTTATGTACCCATTTCGGAGTTTGTAGTTTATTCACTTGTTTCGAAGTTTCTAGTTTATGCATTTCGGAGTGTTTTTAGTTTATGTACTCATTTCGGAGTGTTTTTAGTTTATGTACTCATTTCAGAGTGTTTTTAGTTTACCTCGCTTGGGTTTACAGGCAAACATGTCCTAACGTTATATACAGATAACCCTCATTCTTTACGAAAAAGGTCTGTTAGGTTTATGGTACTAGGGTTTTAGTCCGTGGTACCGTCACGTTGGCTGATGTATTCCTCGATATGCAGTTTTTAAGCCACTGTTCGAGTAGCCCCGCGACTGTCGTGTCTTTGATCCCTTTGGGGGCTGGACAAGACATCTTCAACTAATCTCCTTAGGTCATATCACCGTCGGAAGAGCAAACGTTAGGAATGTGCCATGACGCTTTTTACTTGCGGTTAGGCTCAATTTGGAACCCCGATGAGTCATAACCACTCCGCTCTGGTGTGGGATGATCTCCGATAGTTTTTTAGGCTTTATATAAGTTGCCTTCAAGACCCGAAGCTGGGATTATACCGCTGCTTCATTCATTTTTTTTTTTTTGACGATGTCGCGCCGATTCTTTGCTGAAGTAGTGTAGACATCTGTAGGACCTCCATGCTTTATATATCGCAGTTGAAGTCCAGAGCTAGGAATATACCAATGCTCCATTTTCATTTGATAGCCGCATTCGCATCCTGCTGAAATGAGGGGGAACGTCGGGATGGTCTCTGGGTTGTATATGCGCCGTCGAGACTTGGAGTTAGAATTTTTCCGTTACTCCATTTTTGGTTTCGACCCTTGGGTCTTTTGTTAACGTTGCATCTGCATTCTACTGGAATGAGAAGGAATGCTGGGATAGTCTCTAAGCTATATATGTACCATCAAGACTTGGAGCTAGGATTTTGCCATGGCTCCATTTTTGTTTCAACCCTTGGGTCTTTTGTTGATGTTGCGTCTGTATCCTGCTGGAATGAGAAGGAATGCCAAGTTGGAACTAGGATTTTACCATTACTTCGTTTTGATTTGGCTCCTTGGAGCTTTGTTGACGTCACGTCTGCACTATATTGGAATGAGAAGAACATCGAGCTGATCTCTAGGCTGTAGATACTGCCGTCGAGATCTGGCTCTCCCTTTGAGGGAGCCTGGTGGGAATGTATGGTTCCCTTTCTTTCATTTGTGCCCATGGATTGTATACAAGAATCAATATGGACATACTTGCAGGACAGAAGAAATTTCATTTTATATATTTTTTATTTCCGCGATGCTCTATCTTTTCAGCTCTTCATATCGCAAAAGTCGCGATTGCCCAATCATTTTGGCTATTTTTCGCGGTGCCCAATCATTTCGGCTATTTTTTGTTTTTACTCGCTGTTTTTTATTGCGAGTTGCCCTATCATTTTGGCTGTTTTTGTTTTTGCTCGCTGATTTTTGTCATGGGTTGGGGACTTAGTCCTGATACCCATTATGGCATCAGTATCGCTGCAACTGGAATATTGCCAGGAGCGAATCATCATTTGCCTTTGCGAAAACTTGAAATTTGATACCTATTTAGGCATCAATATTGCTAAAACTGGGATATTTGCAGGAGCGAATCATCATTCTTCTTCGCGGGAACTTGAAATTTGATACCAATCTTGGCATTGGTATCGCTGCAACTGGAAAATTACCAGGAGCGAATCATCATTTGCCTTTGTTAATTTGGACAAAGGTGGCTTAGACAATAAGGTTAAGATCCTGTCGGCTAAGGCTTTTGACTTTATGAGCCGTAAGGATCTCATAAAGGTATTTCTCCCTACGAGTTGAGAGGATCTCGTAAGTGTATTTTCTTCTTAGCAATCGTGGAGATTCCTAAGTGATATTTTCTCTTATAAATCGTAAAGATCTTCCAAGAGTGCTTTCTCCTTATAAGTCGAGAGGACTTACAAGTTTCGTTCACCATATGGGAATATTTCTTGCTATTGGTAGAACTTGGTAAGGGAATATTTATTCGTGCCCGTGGATTGTATACAAGGGTCAATATGGACCGCCTGAAGGGCAACTTGGAGGATATGACGGCTTAAGAAAAGGTTCAGATCCCTTTAGCTCAAGGCTTTTGAATCCTATGAGCCGTGAGGGTCTCATAGGGGGAATTCTCCTTACGAGTGTGAGGATCTCACAAGTGTATTTTTCTTTTTTCGAGACTGCACCCTTCCGGGTTTTCATAAGCTCGCCGGTAGTCCTGCTGTTTTTCTCACGGCGCCCTTTCGGGTTTTCATCCGTGCCCATTTTGCTTGTGGACATACCATTTTTAAATATTTTTAAATATTTTTTTTTTTATTTTTATTTTTTTATTTATTTTATTTATTTTTAACGATGGAACACTCGAGAGTAGTTTCGCCGCAAGTGTCCCATCTGTTTGCCGGTGGGACTTGGGGGTGACTACATCGCGGGAGTAGCTGTGTAGCCGGCAGGACTTGAGTTGAAACCCTCGCCGTTGAGACTTTAATTGCAATATAGATCTCAAGGGAGTGGATCGCCGTATTTGGGGCGATGCGCTAGTTTAGGGACGTTCTGGTCCATTATCGCCATGTTTGAGGCGACATTTTAGTTTGGAGACTTTTTGGTCCTTTATCGTCATATTTGAGGCGAAATTTTAGTTTAGAGACATCTCGGTCCGTTGTTAGTTTAGGGACTTCTCGGTCCATGGTTAGTTTAGGGACTTCTCGGTCCATTGTTGCCATATTTGAGGCGTATAATTAGTTTAAGGACTTCTCGGTCCTTTGTCGTCATTTTCGGGGCGACGAAGCTTTTTTGTATACTATTCTCAGAGTTCTGACTAAGGAAGATAGAGAGCGGACATGAGCATCGTCATCTATCATTGACCTAAGTCGTGACTCGTCAAGCGTAGTATTTTTTGAGGAATCGGACGTTTATTATCCAGAAGGGTCTTTCGCGATGCATATCGATGAGCGGGTAGGCTCCACCTTGGTAGACTTTGTGTATGATATACGGGCCTTCATAGTTTGGCTCGAACTTCCCCCGCTTTGAATGATTGTGGATCATTGGTCTTTTGAGGACTAGCAAAAGTTCGCCTTGGTGGAATGTTCTCGGCCTGGTCAGTTTTTCGTATGACCGCGTCATCCTTGCCTTATAAGCTTCCAGATTTTTTTGTGCTATAAGACGTGTTTCGTCGAGGGCGTCGAGCTCCTCAAGCTGAAGATGAGCATTTTCTTCATCTGTTAGCTCGTATCGAACCGCTACTCATAGAGAAGGGAGTTCTATCTCTAGCGGAAGCACTGCTTCCGTGCCGAATACCAATACGTATGGTGTTGTATTCGTGGCCATTTTGAACGTTGTTCAGTACGCTCAGAGAGCTTCATGTAGCCTTTCGTGCCAGTCTCTTTTGTTTCTGGACACTGTTTTCTTTATAATCTTAGTCAAGGTCTTGTTGAAAGCTTCAGCTAGACCGTTGGCTCTAGGGTTGTAGACTGAAGAGTATCTCCAATCTATCTTATGCTGTTATACAAAGTGGCTGATTTTATAGCTTCTATAAACTGGCCCATTATCCGAGATAATTCGACACGGAGTGCCGAACCGATAAATGACATGTGTCCTGAAGAAATGGAGGATATTCTCCGTCTTCACCTTCCTTAGCAGTACTACTTATGCCTACTTCGAGAAGTAGTCGGTCGTTGCCAGTATAAACCGATGTTCTTTAGACGATGCTGGTTCAATGGGGACAATTATATCGGTTCCCCACAGTTCGAACGGACAGTTAGCTACTGTTGGATGTAGCGGATTTGGATGTTAGTGGATGAAGTCCCCGTGAATTTGGCACGAGTGATACTGCTTCGCATATTCGAGGCAGTTCTGAATCATTATGGGCCAATAGTAACCCATTCTTTTTTTCTTCAGCTTCATCTTTGGGCCAGCTTGACGAGAACCGCAGAGTCCGTTGTGGGTTTCTTGGACGACTCTCTTTGTTTCTTCTGGTCCCAGGCATCTTAGCCACAGAAAGTCGAAAGATCTCTTATATAGAGTATCATTAACGAAGGCGAAGAACGGAGCTCGTTTCATGAGATTATGTCTAGACGACGCATTTTTGGGCGTTCTTTGGGACTTGAAATAGTCTATAAAGACTTCCCTCCAATCCTTGATCTTTTCATCGTCCTCTATTTGAAGGGCTACTTGTTCGGTCATTTCTTTCCTTTTGGATGGCTCTATTAAGTCTTCCGAAGATATATCTGTTGGCGCGAGAACTCGGCGGCTTTTCATGATGATCCTTACGTCATCGAGGTCTTCATCGGCCAATTCCTTAGCTAATGCATCCGCCTTGCTGTTTTCTGCATGAGGTATACTCTCCAGGATGTAGGAGGGGATTTGTGTCAACAGTTACTGCACTCTTTCGCCATACTTTATCAGGTCTGGCTTGCATATCTGATGGTCGCCATTTACTTGGCTAACGATCTACTGGGAGTTTCCATATTGAGGAGGTCTTTGATTCTCATGTCGAAAGCGATCTCGAGACCTGCTATCAAATCTTCATATTCAGTTTCGTTATTAGTCCTTGGCTCCATTAAGGATAGGGAGTAACGCAATATCCCTCCTTGCGGAGTCACGAAGATAAGGCCCACCCCGGCTTTGATTATGTGGGTGTTTTGATTTTTCTTCTTCATGGAAGATGCTCCATCGAAGTAGAGTTCCCATTGGGAATCATTTTCTTCCTTCTCTCATTCGATTGTGTCGAACGTATGTTCATCCGGCAACTCACAATTTAAGGGGGAGTCGGCTGGTATCGGATGCTCCACGATAAAGTCGGCAATGGCCTGGCCTTTCACTGCTTTGAGGGGTCGATACGTTATCGAGAACTCCATTAGGAGGAGGGCCCATTTGGCAAGCCTTCCTGTTAGTATGGCCCTTGACATCAGATATTTGAGAGGATCCACCTTTGATATGAGATGGACCTCATGTGCCAAGGCATAATGTCTGAGCTTCATTATCGCGAAGATCAGTACCAGGCAATACTTTTCGATGGGGGGTAGTTGTTTTCTGCCCCTAGGAGAACTCGACTCAAATAGTATAAAGCTCTCTCCTTTCCTTGATCGTTCTCTTGTGCCCGTAGCTCGCCTAGAGAACCTTCAAGGGCAGTTGTATATAGGATAAAGGGTTTTCCCTTAACCGGAGCGGCCATACCGGCAGATTTTGCAGGTATTGCTTGATTTCGTCTAGTGCATTTTGTCACTTTCGATCCCAGACAAAGGGGTCCCCTTCTTCATCAGATGACTGTAGGGACGACATTTTCCGGAGAGATTGACTATGAACCGCCGGATATATGCGAGCTTTCCTTGAAGAGATCACAATTGTCTAAGAGTTCTTGGCGTGGGCATTTCCATAATCTCTTTGATCTTTGAGGGATCGATTTCGATACCCCGGTGCCATATGATGAATCTAAGGAATTAGCCTGACGAAACTCCAAACGCACATTTTTGAGGATTCATCTTCAGATTATACTTCCGAAGACGTCGGAACACTATTTTTAGATGTTCCCAATGTTCCTTATGAGATATGCTCTTTACCACAAGGTCGTCAATTTAGTATTCGATGATCTCATGGAGGAGGTCGTCGAAGATCTTTGTCATGGCCCTCTGGTAGGTAGTGCCAGCGTTCTTCAGACCGAAGGGCATCACCTTATAGCAGAATATGCCTAACGGGGTCCGGAAAGCTGTATGCTTTTAGTCTTCAGGATGCATTTTTATTTGATTGTATCCTGAAAATCCATTCATGAAGGAGAATACTTCATGGGTAGACTTGTTATCGATCATCAGCTCGATAGCAGGTTCTGGGAAATCATCCTTTGGGCAAGCTTTGTTGAGGTCCCGGAAGTCCATGCAGATGTGCACCGTCGCATTTTTCTTCATCACTGGAACGATGTTAGCGATCCAGTCGGGATATTGAACTTCTTAGATGAAGCCAGATTCGATTAGTTTCTTGACCTCAGCATTTATACCCATCTCAAGTTCGAGTCGCGTTTTTCTTGGCGCCTGTTTGACTGGCTTTATGTCCGGCGATATGGCCAGTTTATGTACCGCTACTTTTAGATCTAGACATGGCATCTTGGAATAGTTCTACGTGAAGCAATCTTTATACTGCATAAGCACGTCTTTTAACGTGGTCGCCTGTTTTTCAGATAGCAGCTCACTGAAAAACATTGGCCTTGGATCATTTTCCGTCCCCAAGTCAATTTTTCTTTAGTTGTCCGCCGTAGTGTGTATCCTATCTTCCAATTCCTTTGGTGCTGGTGGAAATTCAGAGATCACCTCATCCTCGTCTTCATTTTCGAAGCACATGTGGAGGTCATCCATAGTCTCGCTCCTTCCCTCTTTTGAGAGTGTTATCATATGGCAGGTACGAGTTCGCTTCCATTCTTGATGTTGAGCTGGTCCTATCCTCATGGTATAGGTCCTCTTCGGCTCAAGATTTTGCGGCCGGGTTACCTTCTAGCTGTCGGATAAAGCGAACCTACCTTGTTGATACTGGTCTTTAACCCAGTCTTTAAAGGTGAAGCAGTCTTCGAGGGGATGACCTATTGCTCGATGATAGGAGCAATAATCCGGATGATGGACTTCGTTTATTTGTTCGGGGTGCCGAGACTCCGGAAGTGTCATCATTTGGTGGTTCATGACAAGGTTGAATATTTTCTTCGTCTTGTCTTAGGAGAAAGAGTATTCCCGACCCATCTTCTTTATGAAGGACGGGTTCCAATCGACTTTTTCTCGATTGCACAGCTTCTTGGATCCGCTTTGTTGTTTTCAAACGTTGTTTGCGTTTTTTGCCCTATTTTTTTTCCTTTATTTCGGGATTTTCCCCTTTCGCAAGGACATACAGCGGGCCGGGGATGAAGAGCATTATATTCTTCCTTCTCCGCGGATTGCTGATTGAGGCGCTGTATCCTGGACTTTTCATAAATGGCCATTTCGCGTCCGTGATTATCTCGGCTCCTTTGACAAGCTTTTTTTATTAGATTGTCTATTTGTTCTTCAAGTAACTGACTTAACATTCTTAGAGAGGGCCCACGCTCTGTTTCAACGTCGCGGCCTTCGGAAGTGCGTTTTCCCCTTCGCGGTAGCTGTTTATGACGCGGCAGCTATGGAACTGCTCCCATTTCTTAGACCGAACGTATCCGAGCCCGGTTGTCTCCATCTTCCCGTTGGACATCTTTCGCTGAGTCCTGGGAATATCCCAAATATTTTTGTAGAATTGGGCTTGTCGAATAGTTTTTTCCAGTGGTACACCTTGGCATCTTAACAGCCTTTTCAATCCCTCCGTGTAGTATCTTGGCAGACGGATTGGTTGAAACCCGTCGAGTGCAAAATCGGTACCATGCCAGACTTCTTTTTCTATTTTGATCTCCGTAGATTGGTAGAAGAGGAAGGCCTTTTCACCTCTTCTTCTGGGAGGGACGTAGAAAGTCTGTAGTTCTTGTACGATATATGTATCGAGCGCATCAAGTTACTTATAATGCCGAGGCGGAGCCATCGTGATTTGCAGACTCTGATCTGCTTTGTCGAGGGTTTGTACCGACGGTCGGATGGAGAACACTGCGTTGGTCTCGTCCTCAGAGTCGCTGCCAAAGACCAAAATAAGGGTAGATGATTCGGGCCTGCTGTTTTTTTTCTGGGGTTGCTCCGAGTAGACTATTTCTTCATCTTCCTCGGAATCGCTTCCAAAGATCGGGATAGTGGCGGCGGACTTTTGTTTATCCTCTGGCTTATGACACCTTTCCGTATCTTCGAAGTCTGGTAGGAAGTACTTTGCGTCTTCATATTTCTGGACCTCATTTACGGAGAACGGATTTAACTCCCCTATGACAGTGCATTCCAGGCCATCCTTGAAATACTTTATACACTGATGTTATGTAGAAGAGATGACGTTGTGCTCATGCAACCAGGGCCTGCTGAGCAAAGCGTTATAGCAAGTCTTGACGTCAATGACGTGAAATTTGATGTCAGCGACGAGCAATCCAAAGCGTAACGTCAGTATTATAGACCCAAGCTTCCGTGATGACTGTGAGTCGAATCCGGAGATTGTAATTTTTTCTCGGGCCAAGTGTTGAACGTTCATGCAAATTTTCTTCAGCACTTTCACGGTGAGAAAGTTGACGGAGGATCCGTTGTCGACAAGGATTTTCCCTATTTTGATGTCGTGGCAGTACCCGGTGATGTATAACGGGCGGTTATGTTCGTACGTACCGAGAATGAGATCTTCATCGCTGAATGTAATGTCAGATTGTGAACCTCTACCAGCTCGTCCTTCATCTTATTTTCCGCAAGGAAAGCTTGGAACTGATCGGGCTCTTGTAATGCCTTAATCAGAGACTCTCGTGTCTCTTTGGACAAGAGGAGAGCATCCAATATGCTCAACTGTGAGGGTATTTTCCTTAGATGTGCTAGGACATTATAATCCACCTTATTTTTCCTAGGTGGGTTGATTGATGTGTATTTTGTGTGTTTGTAGTTAACCGCAATCAATAACGGTGTCGCGTGTAGCTAGACCAAGACGAGTACGGATCGTCCTCTGGGAAACGTTGAATCTTTTAATCTTACTTTAGGCGTGTTGAAAAAGAAAGGAGGAAGAATAAAGAATATTGAAGAATAGTTGTAGGATCTAGATCTACGTTAAACACTGATGCAAAATATAGATCTAGATTAACTACGGAGGTAAGTTTATATGAAAAGGGGGCTTGTAGGGTTCATTAGGATTTAGTAGTTATGGATGCTTAATTAAAGATTACCCTTTTTATCCTTTAATAGATTTAAAACTAGAATGACAGTGATGCATGTAGATTAGGGTTTCTGGAGGGAAAAAGGGTTCCCACTCTTAACCCCTATCTCGACATGGAACTCCGTTCATATCTAGCCTTTACCAAAACAATCATTAATCTAATCTCTAATCGCGGTCAAGACTAACAATAAATTGGTAGCGCGCCCGATTAGGATGTTAATGATTCTTTTGATAAAGTTTATAAACTTTATAGGACGTAAAAAGAGTTTAAAGATCTTCATCGTCCATTAACCTACCCTAATCCTACGAACCCTAACAAGCGGAGAATTACTCGCGCATGTTGGGAGAAGAAGAGATGGAGAGAGAATTCATAATGAAACTACAAAGAAATAGAATACGAAAAACAACTACATTTATTAATCAACAAAACTCATTTACACTTTGTTCCCTTAGAAAATGATTACAAATACTAGTTTGCTTCTCGATCTCTTCTAAGGAGGTAGATGAATCGTTGATGATCAGCCTGGATACATGAGCCGTCGTGGACTTTGTGATCGCGTCGACTTGATGATTTTTCCAAGAGGCTCTCGGTCTTTATTTATAGTCCCAAAGCCAGAACCCTAGCTTCCTAAATTGGAAGCTAGAGGTTAAGATCCAAACCACAAAATCCCAGCTCACAAACCTTCTGGCACGCGGCGGATCCGCGGCCAAAGGCGGATCCGCGGCCAATAGGGGAGTTTGGCCGCGGATCCGCGGCCAAGTAGGAGGATCATTTTATGATTTTTTTGGGGGCTTCACCCATATGACATTAGGCGATCTTTGGAAGCTTTGGAAACTGGAAATCTTTTCTTTGTTTCTGCCAGACTTGATTTCTTAGTTTGCTTTCTTAATTAGAAAGGTTTGCTCTTAACAACTTTGATTCTCTTGATTTTAGCCCTGAAAATTCTGCACAATAACTCAACAACTAATATTAGTAGAGTTTGTTTTATTGAGATATTAATTTCAACATTAAGATTTGGTCAATGGTATTTTTGCATACATTTTCCTACCAAATGTTAATTATAATATATCAACACATGAAAATAGTTTTTTTACAGATAAACCCTCATATGTATCATATATTATAATAAACACTTTTTCTAATATAGAAATAGTAGGAAAAATGTCATAATAAATGTGCAGTTTTATCAACTGAACAAATACCCCTAAACTTATCTTTGATCGTCCCGAGCAAACTAGTTTATTCAAGAGAAGGAGAAAAAGAAAGGAGAAAACTAAGCACACTTTCGTAGGCAACACGATTGCACTGAGCACGTGCAACAAGCCGTTAAACCTCTAGGTGTCCCTAGTAGGAGGAGTGTTGTCTCCTGAGGGTTTTCAGCGGATTACACCCACAAAATCCTATAATAAAAGAGAGATGGTGAAATTTACATATAAAGATAAGAACCATAAAAGAAATACTTTGAAAATTTAGAGTTTCCAACTACACTAGCTTTTCAGTTGTCATGAGCCCTATCTTAACAGTCATGAAAAGATGTTAGAAATCACTTCATCCCACAATAAAACATCGTCTTTATTCTTCATTCCTACCTTTCATCCAAACATCGATCATATACCCCTACGTGTGTGTATAGAACGTCGCTACACTCGGAGAATTCAATTCAAGCTATCATACTCTTGTCCATCTACCTCAGTACTTTTTAAGTTGATGAATATTTGGATGGATTTGCTCGCACATTTTTCATGCGACCGTTAATACTTCTTGAGGTACTAACCGACCGATTACTCATGTGCTTGCTGATTAGGTGTATTAGTATTTTCCTCGTCTTGCACCACCTAAGGCTTAGCAGTGACTCCTAGACCAGTTGGTCTAAGGCACTAGGTGATGAAGCACTCTCGCTATATTTTTTTATTGCTGCCTCGGTGATAATAAAACCAGTGTTCATATTTCTTCACCATTTTATATTTTCTTTTCCATTTATTATTTTCTTCATACTTTGGCTTTTAGAAAAGAGCATTTCAAGGTATCCTCTACTATCCCGAGTTTCAAGACGTGTGTAAGTGCGTATAGTAGGGTATCAACATTCAAATGTTTGGCTTCCAGAATAGAAACTATTTTTCAGACTTATTTTTATCCTCAGATTAGTGGCTTCTTTCATCTTACTAATCCTTGGGACAACGGCTCATAACTACTTATTACTAGTTCGTTTAAGAAAACTTCTAATTTTCTTGGTTTTCTTAAATTTTTCCAATCTTTTGGATGTAATTTCACTATCTAATCTTTTATTATCAAATTTTTTTTTGTGTGCTTATATATAGTATAATGCAAAGTAATGCATAAATAAGCACAAACCTCCCCCAAACCTATTTGCAGCAGTGTCCTCACTGTTGTTATCCGTTAAGCTCAAAAACCTGTAGACTTGGGAGGAGAAAGGGGACAAGAAATAATGAAAGTGAAATCCTCCCCCAAACTTCTTTTTGGCTCACAATTTTGTAAAAATCATTTTCTTTCAAGAGCCAAAATATACCCCCCAAAAATTGAGTTAAACAATGTTAATCTTTTAAAATCACACGAGGGGGTCAAGATTACTGGTCAATGCCAAGCTTTGTAAAGACCGAAAGTAAACACCAACCATTCAAAAATTTTATCGATGAAGCACCAAGGTTGGTGGAAGAACATGTCACCTTTCGACGTGAAGAAGTGGGGAGGTGATAAGAGGTGTAATGGAAAATGATTGCGTCTCAATTTGAAGAGACGACACAGTGATAGTGATGATGGATTACTCGCATTATCGTGATTGTCCAGAAGAAGGGGTGGAGGTTCAATTTCTTTATCTTGGAGTTGATTCATCTCAACACCCGTGTCTTTTAAAAATGCGAGTTCATCAGCGAAAATTTCCTCAAAGCTTTCATCGATACCCCGAAGAATAATATCATCGGAAAAAATGGGGTGATCGTCAGACTCTATAAAAAGTTCCTCATCAGCGTTAGATGTTGACCCGGACAACTCGGTGGAAGAGTCCATGTATGTATAATACATGGTTGGGTCAAGCAACAACATATAAAAAGAGTCAGTATCATGAGGTTGATCAAATTCGCTGCTGTCGACATCCATTAATTCGACAGAACACACATGAGCATAGGGTTCGGAGGGTTCACTTCCCAACTTGTAAATGTTAAGCTCAATTGACTTCTTTCCAAAGGATAGGGTCATAGAGCCGTTTCTACAATTGATTACCGTATTGGAAGTCGCAAGAAAAGGTCGACCTAAAATCACCAGAATTTGGTTTCGTGGGTTCGCTACAGGTTGTGTATCTATAACGATAAAGTCCACAGGGAATATAAATTCCCCGACTTTGATTAACACATCCTCTAGCTCACTCCTAGGTTTGGTGATAGATCGATCGGCCATCTGAAGAGTGCAATGCGCCGGTTTTAACTCTCCGATCCCTAATTGTTCATAAACAGAATACGGAAGCAAGTTAACACTAGCACCTAAATCGGGTAGAGCACGATTGATATTTTTACCCCCAATGGAAATAGAAATTGTAGGACTTCCGGGGTCTTTTCGTTTCTTGGGTAGTTGTTGTGTAAAAGCAGTGCTCACATCACTCGCAAGGAAAACTTTTTTAGGTACTTGAATTTTTCTCTTCCTAGTGCACAAGTCCTTTAGGATTTTCGCATAAGACGGAACTTGTTGAATAGCATCTAGGAGAGGAATGTTTATATTAACTTGCTTAAAAATTTCCACAATCTTCTCCATTTGTGGACTTGGTCTGTTACCCTTAAACCTGTTTGGATAAGGTGCTTTATCAATAAGGGTTTGGTCCAATATTGAAGAAGTTTGTGGGGATGGAATGGATCCCAGGATTGGAGTAGGGATCGTTTTAGATAAATTGGGAGAAGTGTTCGAGCCTTGGGGAAAACGGAGAATAGGCTCGGATGAAGGTGGGAGACTAGACGAATTAGGGGAAGAAGTAGAAGCTGGGGTATCATTGGTGTCACTAACATCATCAAATTGCTCATCCACTCGGTTATTCAGCACTTTTCCCGATCTCAACGTAGTGACGGCATTCACATTATGATTTTGTGAGTGGCCAGGATTCGGTAGGGATTGAGATGGGAGTTTCCCTTTCTCTCTCGCACTCATTGCGGCGTTCAAGTGTGCAATTTGGTTTTCTATTGATTTAATACTCTCACTGTGGGAGGCGGAGCCTTTCTTTATGGTATCAATAGAAGACTTCATATCAGCCGACATGTGAATGGAATATTTCATAAACAAATCCAAAGTTTGTGCGAGTGAAGAGTTATCAGTACCGGCCAATTGCGGTGCAGAATTGTTGGCTGGATTTTGAAAATTTTGTGACTGAAAAACGTGCTGACTTTGTGGTTGTGGTTGCTGTGGAGGAGGTCTTTGATAATTGCTTTGGAACTGGTTTTGATTTTGGGGTTGGTTTTGGTTCCAAGCAAAATTAGGATGATTCCTCCATCCTTGATTGTACGTGGAAGAAAAAGGATTGTTTCTAGGTTGCTGCTGAAAAGCAGCATTAGTTTGCCCGTGACCTTGAAACGATGCATTCATAGGACATTCTTCCGTCAAGTGTGAAGGATCTGAACAGCAACCACACACGGTTTTAGGAAGCGTAACCTGATTTAGGGAGGCTAATGAAAATTTGTTCTCAATAGCGTCGAGTTTCTTCTGCATCGCTGCCATTTCGGCTTGTACTGCGATGGAAACATCGAGCTGATGAATACCTCCCCTAGATGAAGGCGGTTTTACGCTTTCCCACTGCAAAGTGTTTTCAGCGAGATCTTCCAGATATTTCCAAGCTTTACCATCATCTTTAGACATGAAATTGCATTGACAATTTGTTTCAAGCATCTGCTTTGTCGCTGGATTAATGCCCTCATATATAATTCGGCAAATCCCATCTATTTATTCCATGATGAGGACATTGGACAAGCAGATCCTTGAAACGTTCAAAGCACTTCCAAAATGGTTTATTGGGAAGCTGGGTAAACTGGTTGATCTCGCTCCTAACATGGGCGGTCTTATGGTTTGGGTAAAACTTTCTTAAGAAATGCTATCACGAATTCATCCCAATTAGTAATAGAGTGTGCGGCAGTATTATAAAACCATTTTTCTGCCAAGTCACACAAAGTGAATGGGAGAAGACGCAAGCGCATAGCATCCACAGTCAGTTGTGAAGTACCCATCATTGCGCATACGTTTTCGAATTTAGTGATGAAAAAGTACGCGTCTTCATATTCAAGCCCATGAAATTTGGGCAACAGATTGATGTAGTGGGGTTTAATTTCAAAATTATCCTCGTTAGCTGATGGAATAGATAGACAAGTAGGAAGTGGACCACGGATAGGATAGCATCTTTCTTGGAGAGAGATGCGAGGTGGACTCTGCTCACCTACGGGCGGTGGCAGCGTGGTGTTATAACCTGATGGAGTACCTTCCATCTCGGTCGATGTGGTGGGTGGTGGGGAAAAAGAAGATGAAGAAGCACCGACTTCGGAGTCGATAGCAGGAATGCGGACAAGACGAGCACTAGAATCCCGTGTCCAGCCAAGCATGCACTAAGCGGGTTTAGCGCAAGTGGCAGCGTGTGTGTGATTTAAAATTGGTCTGTTTTGAAAAAGTGGGATTTAAGACAAATCACACAAAAATACACAAACAACCCTAGAACTAAGGTTACCTAGGTCAAATCTCTAGACCGCTCTTAGACTTCCAAAGGACAAGCCGCAGGATCAATCCTCTACCACCTCTTTACTACTCTTGTGGCCAGGTAAGTGCCAGGTAAGTGGGAGGTATTCACTACGTAAGTAGTGAGCTTAATTAAGTAACCACTTGCCTTAGACACACTTGCCTAGACACCACAAAAGTAATGCGGATAAGCGATAGATTACCCACGACCTTCCTCTGTCCTTATTGAGCGCGACAGTCCTTAGAGTCTTGTCTAGATATTTTTTAAATTAATGTAGGGTTGATGCGGATGCTTGGTTTGTGATTTGTGGGGCTTAGGAAGGGTGATAAAATCCCCACCTAATCTGAATTTTGATCTTGCCCCTTAAAATCCGTATTAAAATATGAAATAACAAACCAATAACAAAACTTTGCAAAAAGATTTTTGAGCGGCGATATTTTGCAAAGAATCCTGCAGAAAAGATATTTTATTGGATTTGAGAGAAGAGAGAAAGAGGTTAGAATCTTACCAGAAAAGTTTAGAGCCCTAGATCCTCAACTTGG
Organism: Agapanthus africanus; assembly: GCA_030015575.1. NCBI lineage: Eukaryota > Viridiplantae > Streptophyta > Magnoliopsida > Asparagales > Amaryllidaceae > Agapanthus > Agapanthus africanus. The sequence goes on along the minus strand of JASDDO010000001.1, from coordinate 112,935,878 downwards.
CTGCACTTCCGCCTCCAATACACTACTTCTGCCGCGGATCCGCCGCAAGAAAGATGGATCAGGTGATGAAAATTTTCTCCCTGGTCTCCTGTGCTCCTTTGGATCTCAATGAATGTCTCTGGCTCTCTGTTTCCTTAAATCTGTGACTCCAGATCTCCTTGCAAAATTCACACAATAATCGTTAAATACTCAATTTGCAGTTTTGTTTTGATTATGATATAGATCGTATAAGAATTCAACACAAATAGTAAGAATAAAAAAATTACGCACGTATCCCCGGCGACGGCGCTATTTGATTGGTGTGGAATTTAGTGTGTAGTAGTTAACCGCAATCAATAACGGTGTCGCGTATAGCTAGACCGAGATGAGTACGGGTCATCCTCTGGGAAACGTGGAATCTTTTAATCTTACTTTAGGCGTGTTGAAAAAGAAAGGAGGAAGAATAAAGAATATTGAAGAATGGTTGTATGATCTAGATCTACGTTAAACACTGATGCAAAATATAGATCTAGATTAACCACGGAGGTAAGTTTATATGAAAAGGGGGCTTGTAGGGTTCATTAGGATTTAGTAGTTATGGATGATTAATTAAAGATTACCCTTTTTATCCTTTAATAGATTTAAAACTAGAACGACAGTGATGCATGTAGATTAGGGTTTCTGGAGGGAAAAAGGGTTCCCACTCTTAACCCCTATCTCGACATGGAACTCCGTTCATATCTAGCCTTTACCAAAACAATCATAATATAATCTCTAATCGCGGTCGAGACTAACAATAAATTGGTAGCGCGCCCGATTAGGATGTTAATAATTCTTTTGATAAAGTTTATAGGACGTAAAAAGAGTTTAAAGATCTTCATCATCCATTAACCTACCATAATCCTACGAACCCTAACAAGTGGAGAATTACTCGCGCATGTTGGGAGAAGAAGAGATGGAGAGAGAATTCATAATGAAACTACAAAGAAATAGAATAAGAAAAACAACTACCTTTATTAATCAACAAAACTCATTTACACTTTGTTCCCTTAGAAAATGATTACAAATACAAGTTTGCTTCTCGATCTCTTCTAAGGAGGTAGATGAACCGTTGATGATCAGCCTGGATACGTGAGCCGTCGTGGACTTCGTGATCGCGTCGACTTGATGATTTTTCCAAGAGGCTCTCGGTCTTTATTTATAGTCCCAAAGCCAGAACCCTAGCTTCCTAAATTGGAAGCTAGTGGTTAAGATCCAAACCACAAAATCCCAGCTCACAAACCTTCTGGCACGCGGCGGATCCGCGGCCAATAGGGGGGTTTGGCCTCGGATCCGCGGCCAAGTAGGAGGATCATTTTATGATTTTTTTGGGGCTTCACCCATATGACATTTGGCGATCTTTGGAAGCTTTGGAAACTGGAAATCTTTTCTTTATTTCTGCCAGACTTGATTTCTTAGTTTGCTTTCTTAATTAGGCAGGTTTGCTCTTAACAACTTTGATTCCCTTGATTTTAGCCCTGAAAATTCTGCACAACAACTCAACAACTAATATTAGTAGAGTTTGTTTTATTGAGATATTAATTTCAACATTAAGATTTGGTCAATGGTATTTTTGCATATATTTTCCAACCAAATGTTAATTATAATATATCAACACATGAAAATAGTATTTTTACAGATAAACCCTCATATGTATCATATATTATAATAAACACCTTTTCTAATATAGAAATAGTAGGAAAAATGTCATAATAAATGTGCAGTTTTATCAACTGAACACGGGTCCCTTGCTGCGAGCTCTTTGACAACTCCATTGTCGAAGGCAATTTCCTCAAGGATTTTTTCTTTCCCTTTGTCTTTTTTGATCGAACTTTTGTTTGTAGGTCCGAGATTCTTTTCAGGCAGCGGGCGGTTACGCAGCTGAATATTTTCGCAGTTCTTCTGCTCCTCTTCTTTTTCGGAGGTGGAGTTTTTGAAGAGAGGGCTGAGGGGTATTTCGTCCTCAGAATCGCTCCCGAAAGTAAGAACCTGGGGTTTCCCCCCTTCCGAACTGGTATCAACCATATAACAGTTGCACGTCGTTTTTCATGGGCATCTGTCGTACTTTTTTGCCGTCGACGAGCTTCGCGCTTCATCCTCTTGAAGTGTTTTTGATGGGAAACATATCCTTACCACCACTTCTTAAAGGTACTGCATTCTTTGGTGGGATGGGTAACACTCCGATGATATAGGCAGTAGTATGGATGTGAATTCTCTCCTTTAAGGCATATGACCCCGGCAGTGTTTCCTATGAGAGGTGGCAGCTTCATTCCCGTTGACAGGGCTTTGGCGAATTGCTTCTCTGCTTTGATCTTGCTCCTATTTGTTGCAGGTATGCTTCGGTTTGGTGGAGTACTTTACGGCCCATCCTTGCTGCAGCTTCTCCATCCTGACGCAGAGGCTTGGCCTTTTCATATATGGCTGTTTTGCGTTCTCGGTCATCTTTGCTTTTTTGAAAGAATTCGTTTAACAGCCTATCGATCTGGTCTTCTGGCAGTTTCAGGGACTTTAGTGCAGATCTTGCCCTCGGTTCCTCTGCGTCGTTTTCTAATGCCGATGGAGTTTCTTTGTCATTTAACGATGAATGGGAGACCATGTGGCAACTTGCTACACGGTTCCCGCTATCTCCTGATGAGTCATTTTCCCCATCGTCGTCATTATCTTCGTTTTCAAGAATATACTTGAGGAACTTTTCGAGCGTGACCGGTGTCCGCGCCTTTTTGTTGTATGCCCCCAGCGCGTCAATATACTTTTGTAGGTCTGTGCACTTGTCGTCAAACTCGGCAAGTTGCACAAGCTTCTTAGTCTTCTTCTTTTTCTTCGAAGGCTTTGAAGGCTCGACTTGGGGGTTTTGCCCTTTGTCAACAACTTTCGCCGCGGTACTTGATTTCGGCATCCCTTCGATGATTTCAGGTTCAAGTGGGCTTTTCCACCTGACTACCGGACATGGCTGTAGATCTTTCAACATTCTTTTGGTTTTTGCTGAAAGAACGACTTTCCATGAAGTTTCTTCCACGAGTGAGCATGATGCGCCCGGCGCATCCACCTTTTTGGGAGTGTGCTTCTGCAGTGGGTTTACCCTCCAGTTCTCAGACAACGCGAATTTCCCTTGTTGATACTGGTCCTCGACCATGTTCTTGAAGATGTAGCAACCCTCAATTGGGTGGCTCACCATTCTGTGATAGGAGCAGTAATTATGGTTATTGACGTCGCAGGGTTGCGGTAGACGTCGTGCATCTGGCAATGTGATGAGTTTTTGTGCACTGCCAATTCAAATAGTCTCCTCATCTTATCGCGGGAAAACGAGTAAGCGCGTCCTAGTCTTTCCTCCAAGGACGAACGCGGGCGTGCGTTGTTTTGGCGAGCAGCCGGTTTTGGACCACTCGGTTGTTGTTGCGTGTTGGCAAAGAAGGCCGCTTTCCCTTTACCCTTGTTATTTCGAGGGTCCTTATTTGAGAAGGTGAGCCTGCGGCACATCTAGTCCATTTGGGCCAGTTTATCTATCAGAGCCCGGAAGGTCATTGGTTCGAAGAATGTCATGAACTGGGTGGGACACAGTCGTTTGAGGATCTAGGGTCCCGATGAACATGCCCACGGCGGGAGATTCTTCAATGTGCTGTTCGCACTTAGACCATAGGTTCTGCCACCGGATCACGTATTGGACCCAGGTTTCTTCCAGATTTACCCTGGCATTAATTAATGCCGTAATTGGAGTGCGCTTACTCGCGCTGGAAAAACGCTGCATGAACAGCAGTTCTATCTCTGGAATTTTTTTACGAGGTCATTTGGGAGCTCCGAGTACCATTCAAAGGTCGTTTCTGATAGGCTGCCAATGAACTGGCGAAGCAATAGTTTGTTGTCTCCTCCAGTGTTTGTAAGCCCGTGGGGGCGCCCCGGCCGTCGATCCGACGCCGGAAACGCGGAAAACAAAAACTTTGCGAACTTTGCAAAACGGCACCACCGCGGACTTTTTACCCGGATCGGGCCATTAACCTAGCAACTAGCAAAATAGAAAAGAGTAGAGATGCTATACCAAGCGATCCGTATCCTTCGGTCTTCGTCTCCGCTCCGATCTCCCGCGGAATCTCCGTCACCTCCTCGCTCGTCGGAAAGGGCACCACGTAGCCGGAATCTTTTACGGGCTCCCGCCTCTTGACCGAGGCAACTCGGGCGCGAAGTTGGCTAGCCGACGCGTCCAAGACTTGCTATAGAATAGTGTAGAAGGTTATCTCTTTGGGGTTTATGAGGTTGCCATGGTTGGAGGAATTTTAGCACAAGGATATTCATGGAGGCTTGAGGGAATAATGGAGCATGCTTGAAAAATGAGCTCGGCCAAAACCAATTTGCTCACTGGGAAATGAATATATGAAGCAAGCTCTCTCACTTGAAAACCATATATAAATTAATCCCCATCATAACAAATCAAACCTCACTCCACAAATTAAACACACCCAAATAAACAAGTCCCCTGCACACCAATTAATTAAACCCCACCCCTCACTCACAGAAACAGTGGCCGGCCCCCAATTAAGTGGGTGAAGGAAAAAGAAGCCAAAACAAGTGGGGAAAAAGAATTAAAATCTAAAAGGAAAATTGTCACAACCATTTCCAATCTCATTCTTGTCACATAAATGCAAAAGAATGATGCAAAGAGAATCTCATGATGATGGTCAAATCATAAAGCCACATATGCAAGAAAACCCCTCACTACTAAGTTAATTGCAAACTTGCAATTAACCCCCCTCCAACGAAAAGTCCGGCCGTGAAGGAATAAAAGAAAACCGGCCGGAACGGAATGCAAACTGGCAACCCCAGAAAACCGATCCCGTAATAAATTACAGGAAAACCCCGCTACTGCAAATACATGCCCGCATTTGTATTCCCACTGAACACAAATGCAAAGAGACAAAACTACACTATCAAATACTAGTATCCGGCTTAAGCCAAAGCCGGCTAGTAAAATCCGTCCGATCACGATCCGTGCAATACCGCACGTATCTGATCGAACCCTGCTATATCTCCATACGGCCTCTACAGCGTTTCGCCCGAAACCTGAGTAACTGAGTGTGGTGGACTCTAAAGACTCGTCAATACCACGGCTGTGGATTTAACCACTAGCACGTCAGAGGTATAAGCCATACGTGACGGGCCACCAGCTATTGACCAAAAGGGACGTCGATGAGCGAACTCATCCTGACACCCTACTGAGCCTGTCAGTGACAATATCCGTACAGTCCGGTCCGTTCGTCTATGAGTATCGCATGGCGGGCCTAGGGGGTTGGTAAAAGTCAGACCCCCAAAAGCGGTACAAGTCGTGTCGGAGTGTAGCCCAGAACACCCTGAGATACTACTGGAATACCTACCAGCAAATCTCCTGCCTTGGCCAAGGACTTTTCATGTTCTGGCTCTCCTAGACACAGCACGACCTCACCCCCAAAACCGGGAGAGACGAACCCCTGAAGATCCGCTCACTGCCTCCATGTGGCTCGGGACTGTACCCAACTAAAACCTGTTTGCACGACTCCTTTGAGCCGTGGTAGGGTAGTAATCAAAGCACAGTGGGAACTCACACGAGACAAATGACGATCTCAGGTCGATGAACTAACCTGTACACATGTCACCAGGGAACTGCCATCTGACGTCTGGTATAATCCCAACTAGCAGGTTCCCGGCGAGTCCTGTCCGGTGTACTCATAACCCAATGAGCACCTGTATACATCTTAGGTGAACCAACTGACACCAGTGGCTTGTGAGACCGGCCACCGCCCCTCGTCGGGGTCTCGACTGTATACACTAGTCTACTCTAGAGAATCGATGCCCTGTCTCGAAACTCCCTCGACTAGGGACTATTTAAGGATGTGCTTATAGACCCCAGCTCCCACTTATATGATCGCCCTCATACTGCTGGAAGTCAAGCAAGAATCCTAGGGGCTTTATCAACGTGTAATAGCGACTCGAAAGGTCACCTAAAGCAGTACACGATGATAAAGATAAACCAGATAGCATACTATCATCTCGAGTAAGACTGTCCTACCGGGATAGGTCCTCCCCTCAATCATTGCAATCACGTGCCTGTGACCCAATAATTGACTCTGAGGGCACTATCTCCAACAATCTACCACTTGCACTCGAGGCTAATTATTGCGATGTCGCATACTCACAGCCCGTGTGATACCGAACACCCAACTCCTCTACTAGTCAGTCTCACAAAGCTCGTTTGCGAAACTCTTGCGTTCGAGGAATAGCCTCAGTGAGTGGATCCGCTTTGATGTTTCTTTCTACGTCTCTCTATATCTCAAGTTCGCGGAGAAAGCCATCTCCCGAAATGAGCAATACCTGTCTTAGAATGTCTGGATGTCTGATGGGACCTAGCTCATAAATGAACTCCAAATCCAAACTTCTTAGACTGTACCGTCAACTGAACTTATTCAGTATCCTGCGCCATGCCTTCCCTCAGTTTCCACCTGGACCTCCTGTCCAAAATACTGCCCCTCGTCAGAGGGAAAACTATAACTCTGACAGCCACTCTGCCATCCAGGTCACCTTGGAAGCCTGGAATGATAACTGTCTCCCGAAGAAGACTGCCGTTATCATATCCCTAGAACATTCACTTATGTTCTAAAACTGCTTCCTACTGTTTCTCCAGGATTGGATCAATATCGACTTATTGCATCTACTGCAAGAACAACATCTGGCGTGGTACTTGACATCTCATGATTGACTCAATTGCCTAAGCAAGTGATCTGCCAATCATGCACATCCCTCTCCCCTTTAGTCTGCAAGACACCTTTAGAGAGGGTGACTCCATCACCTGCGGTATACTACCGTGCCAGGAGTCGTCCATTCTAAATACTCATAGAATGCGGTCAAAGTACCCAGATTGGGAAACCACCCAAATCTAGATCTAAAACCATAGATCTAGTAACCAGAATGTACGATATAAGATCCAATTCCTATGTGGAGAAACTACTGTGTGACGACCAAAGTATAACCGATCGTAGTATAGGAATATCACTTCCTACTCTGTGCATGTCATCCAATACCATGACATCACACTCTACTACCTTCTTAACAGATCCATCCCCTATTCTGATGAAGTCAAACCTATGACTGTCACATCAGAAATAGATGATCTATCTCCGCAACATCTGCTCTAGTCTAAGCCTGATGTCCGCCAATGCTTCCGCTGCTCCCACTGACTACGACAACCCTCTGGCAGAGTCATATAGACATGCATTTCTAAAGCCAGTTTAGAACGACGCTATACTCATCCTCCTGCCGGGTTTCACAGTCTGGAACAACAGCAATGGCAAGTCTGGGTAAACAAGAACCTCCCTGTCACCGTCCTTGAGCATACCGAAGTACCTCTCGAGTGCCTGAGGTTACCCACCATATCTGCGGGGTGGCCAATGGAATGTCAAACCAGATTGAATCTTTAGGATCTTATGAAATCTTCAGTAATCGTTTGTGGTTCTGGAATCACTTCCAGTTCTACCATACTCCCACTACTGTTTTTCTGAAAAAAACCATTTTTGATAAAACTGTGGCGAGTCAAGAACAATATCACTATTGATCTTCCAGATGGTAGAAAGTCAACCCTCGTCATAGCCCGGGTCAATCCACAAACAGCCATTACTGAAACGTGCCTTGAGTTATTCGGAGTCTGGTTTTAAGCATAAGCCGGACAACTCCCCATATCTTAACAATGTCAAGATATGAACTGTTCTATATCCAAGAAACAGAGGCACTGATTTAATTGATCCAGATTCAAATCATGCAGCTGTCTCCAGTGCATGTCAACTAAATGGAAGGAGGCCGATCAGCGTTACTCAACTTAGGAGTACTTCCAATTATGAGTAACCTGAAAGAGAAGCAAGTTCTCTTAATCATTACTATCAACTGAATACCATTCACAAGTATCTACATCTTCGATCATCTTGAAGAATCCCGATACTTGCAATACCTGGTTCTCTACTTTATTCTTATACCTATAACTCCTCAAAACTTAGACCCTGTGTTTCTACGAAACACGTGTCTAAGAACTAGAGAAGTTAAAAGTAAACAGAATATAGTACGAGGACCAACCCCTCTGTCCTAATGGACACAGGACAATATACAATACTCTGTATAAGTCCCCTGAGTCTAGTGACTCATTCACTGTGTGTCGTAGGTTGAAAACTGTACTTATGGTTAAGAAGAATTACTCCGCTGTTCAATGCTCCTTACCTAACCATCCACTGGTATAGGTAAATGTTATAGACATAATTTCAAAAAGATATGTCTCACTCTATAAAAATAGACGTACAGATATATCAATTTGAAATTGATGCACAACAACGGATATTCAAAACCAAATATTTGCCGACCGGCAAACAACCCAGGTGGCTTCCTCAAATATCACCAATTCCAACGAATCCCGATATAATGAGGATGGTCACCTAATTCCCAATAACTTACTCCCCTTCATCATCTGTAAAACCATACAGATGTGAGACTCATACCTGGCAAATACATACCCTGGAGCAAGTGTCTAATTGGGAAATCAGTTTTCTCTTAACAGTACACAGTGAAACTGAAACATTGAAATGTTTCGATGGGGTATCCTGGTATTCCTAGTAATGCCTCTTCCATTAACCAGATTCACGACTGTAACCGTATAATTCTATGCCATCTTTCCAAATCCCTTTACATGTCTTTAGTCATTACCTTCTGTACACCCCTTTAGGCCAAATGGTTTTCTTCCTTCCCTACCGTTCGGCACCAGCCTATGGTTTGGAAGAAGACTATCCAATAAGCATAATGGGTGTACTGTCCTAATCCTAGGAGCACTCGCAATGCGAGAGAAGGTGAGGATAAAAGACAACCGAATGAACTTAATTCATAGGTGATTTAGGATTGACAAAGAAGTACATGGTTTGGTCGTGAATGGCAGTCGCATTTTACTTTGCCCTCTTACTAATCCCTTGCTTTGTCTGAACTTAATACCTTCTATACACCGTTTAGGCTAATTGGATTTCTTCATTCCCCACCGTTCGGCACCAGCCTAAGGTTTGGAAGAAGACTATCTAATTTGCGTAATATGTGTACTATCTTCTAAACCAAGGAGTACTCGCAACCTGAGAGAAGGTAAAAGGTAAAGACAACTGAATAGTCCTATCCGTTTTCTCCAGAACCGTAAACCATCCTCGAATTCCTTCGAGTTCGTATATAACCATACGATGGTTTTGTCCAATGGAAGTGGACGGTCGTAGTAATACGGGGTGTCCCGGAGAAAAGAGTAAAAGTAGGAGTGGCAAAGAGGTCTGCAACTCTGACAATCCAAAAGCCAGTGTTAAGAAGGTTCGGTCAACTTGGTCACTGAGTCATAGTCTAGGGTCGGGTCAATGGTCGCTGCCAGAGAGAGAGAGAGAAAAGAGACACTCAGCGTGTACTCTAACCTAAATCAGAATGGTTATCACTTTATCTAATCTGGAAACCTCCCACTGTAACGTCAAATTCTTCCCCAAACCTGAAAGAAGAATTAGCCGGGATCACCCGAGGAGTAAACCAACTCATCAGTGGGAATCGGTATCCAACTCTCATCGCATGATAACGTGACGGAATCCGCTCACGTTATCACACTCCAGAAGGTATGCGCATATCTGGCAAGTTTCAGTACTTTTGAAACTCCCGATGTGGATTTTTACCCCATGCTCTTATGACCTTGGCGTGAGGTCAAAATATCATAAGTCACATGTCAAGTTCTACCCGTCATTATCCTGGTTAATTTGAACCCACCCGTACATACCCTTGACGTAGGCCAAAATAGTAGTACGACTGTCCCAAACCAACGCATCTATCTATGCAACAGATAAATACCCGGCAGCTACCAAACACTATGCCTTGGCGTGAGGTCAAAATACATAGCTTGAATACTACCGAATATTTAACTGAAACGACGGAGGGCTACGAATGGTTTCTGGCGAAAACCTTTAACGTAATGAACTTGATATCGTTGAAGGAACGGATAGCTTTTTAGAAAAATATAGTAACGAAAACCTTCGCTAAAGAGGTCACTCCCGGTGAAGGGATCTCGGCTCTTTCCCCGTAGAATGAGGTGCAGGATATTCCAAATGAATACCACGATGCAAAGCAAAAGTAATCGGCTATAGTGAAGTTAATGCCCTGACGCAAACTTCTGTCCAAGGGGTCACTCCCGGTGAAGGGATCTCGACCCTTGCCTCGTCGACTGAGGAGCAGGATATTCCAACTGAATACCACTGTGCAAAACAAAAGAGAACGCCCTTGCAATAACAGCTTTTTGAAAAATGTTCCAACAACATCAAATTAGGTTTGTTTAACTTGCATTGATCCGAATCAATGCAGTCCCATCAATTGATCACACCACAAAGAATGAAAATATACTGACGTACGTATATGCCATCCGCATTCGCCACTGGGTCCCGTCATCACTTGTTAGGTTAGCTAACTAACGACAGAGCGGGGACTGGACTAGCGCGGATGAAAAACATATACAACATCTACTAGTATATATATAATATATAATTTTCACTCAAGGCGTGATAAAAAAACAACAATACAGAAATGTATAGCAACACAGATCAATACAGATATCTGGGATCCCCGGGTTTCACAGAGCCGCTGCTGAAACCCGACGTTCCCCTGGTTGTGTGGATAGCCTGTGCAATGAAAATCCTAGACCCCTACGGGCGCGGCAAGTTACCCGCCAAAACCTGAAGCGAGGCAGCCCCCTTCAGCAACGTGAATGGACCACCCAGCACTTCACGGAATCCGGTAACTTGGGCACCCCTCCTGGGTCAACCCTATACCCCCTACGAGTGCGGCGAATAGCCCGCCAATTCTAGAGTGAAGCCCCTCCGTCTCAACGCCATGAGATGCGGGCTTGTTGCCCTCCAGAACCCGGCTACCCGTGCACCCCTCCGCGGGGTAATCCTAGTACAGAAAGTAAAATATATATACAACGGGGACATCGACCGCAACCTGGTCGTGCCCCAAAAGAATAATACAAACAGGCAGTGACGGCAGTCCACATGTCGGACGCTCGCCCCGCAATTTCAAATGTACATAATAAAACAAAACTGTACTACCACTGCAATCAGGCTATCCCCACGACCGATCCGCAACAACACAGTACAATCACAGAACATCAACGTGAAAGTCACGTTCGCAAATCCGTCTAACCGGGCTATAGCAGTTAGACGGGATTTACCGATCAAGTGACATTCACGGTCGCAGATATAATGTAAAAACTGTGAACTGGCATGTTTAAAATATCCGATCGAACAAAATTTTATCAAGTGGGCCCCAAGCAGTACTGTAGCACTTACAGAAAATCTGGGCCCAAAAATAATATCCCAAAATCCCTATTTCCTATTCAAAAGCTTACTGTGAAAATATGGTGCAACGATTCCTCTTACCCACCGCGGAACCGCGGCCAAACCAGGGGTTTGGCCGCGTTTCCGCGGTCGTAGTAAGGAATCATTGAGCCGTATTTTCCCAGAATTCTTAGAATTTCTTGCATGTCTTTCTGCAATGACCTGAAAAATTTTAGGAGCTGAAAAAATTTCAACAGAGAACACATGCATGGAAAATACGGATTTTGGGGATTTTGTTAGATCGGGTTTTAAACACACTAGACCATGCTAGGCTAAGTTAATGGCGTGGCTCTGATACCAATGTAAGCCCGTGGGGGCGCCCCGGCCGTCGATCCGACGCCGGAAACGCGGAAAACAAAAACTTTGCGAACTTTGCAAAACGGCACCACCGCGGACTTTTTACCCGGATCGGGCCATTAACCTAGCAACTAGCAAAATAGAAAAGAGTAGAGATGCTATACCAAGCGATCCGTATCCTTCGGTCTTCGTCTCCGCTCCGATCTCCCGCGGAATCTCCGTCACCTCCTCGCTCGTCGGAAAGGGCACCACGTAGCCGGAATCTTTTACGGGCTCCCGCCTCTTGACCGAGGCAACTCGGGCGCGAAGTTGGCTAGCCGACGCGTCCAATACTTGCTATAGAATAGTGTAGAAGGTTATCTCTTTGGGGTTTATGAGGTTGCCATGGTTGGAGGAATTTTAGCACAAGGATATTCATGGAGGCTTGAGGGAATAATGGAGCATGCTTGAAAAATGAGCTCGGCCAAAACCAATTTGCTCACTGGGAAATGAATATATGAAGCAAGCTCTCTCACTTGAAAACCATATATAAATTAATCCCTATCATAACAAATCAAACCTCACTCCACAAATTAAACACACCCAAATAAACAAGTCCCCTGCACACCAATTAATTAAACCCCACCCCTCACTCACAGAAACAGTGGCCGGCCCCCAATTAAGTGGGTGAAGGAAAAAGAAGCCAAAACAAGTGGGGAAAAAGAATTAAAATCTAAAAGGAAAATTGTCACAACCATTTCCAATCTCATTCTTGTCACATAAATGCAAAAGAATGATGCAAAGAGAATCTCATGATGATGGTCAAATCATAAAGCCACATATGCAAGAAAACCCCTCACTACTAAGTTAATTGCAAACTTGCAATTAACCCCCCTCCAACGAAAAGTCCGGCCGTGAAGGAATAAAAGAAAACCGGCCGGAACGGAATGCAAACTGGCAACCCCAGAAAACCGATCCCGTAATAAATTACAGGAAAATCCCGCTACTGCAAATACATGCCCGCATTTGTATTCCCACTGAACACAAATGCAAAGAGACAAAACTACACTATCAAATACTAGTATCCGGCTTAAGCCAAAGCCGGCTAGTAAAATCCGTCCGATCACGATCCGTGCAATACCGCACGTATCTGATCGAACCCTGCCATATCTCCATACGGCCTCTACAGCGTTTCGCCCGAAACCTGAGTAACTGAGTGTGGTGGACTCTAAAGACTCGTCAATACCACGGCTGTGGATTTAACCACTAGCACGTCAGAGGTATAAGCCATACGTGACGGGCCACCAGCTATTGACCAAAAGGGACGTCGATGAGCGAACTCATCCTGACACCCTACTGAGCCTGTCAGTGACAATATCCGTACAGTCCGGTCCGTTCGTCTATGAGTATCGCATGGCGGGCCTAGGGGGTTGGTAAAAGTCAGACCCCCAAAAGCGGTACAAGTCGTGTCGGAGTGTAGCCCAGAACACCCTGAGATACTACTGGAATACCTACCAGCAAATCTCCTACCTTGGCCAAGGACTTTTCATGTTCTGGCTCTCCTAGACACAGCACGACCTCACCCCCAAAACCGGGAGAGACGAACCCCTGAAGATCCGCTCACTGCCTCCATGTGGCTCGGGACTGTACCCAACTAAAACCTGTTTGCACGACTCCTTTGAGCCGTGGTAGGGTAGTAATCAAAGCACAGTGGGAACTCACACGAGACAAATGACAATCTCAGGTCGATGAACTAACCTGTACACATGTCACCAGGGAACTGCCATTTGACGTCTGGTATAATCCCAACTAGCAGGTTCCCGGCGAGTCCTGTCCGGTGTACTCATAACCCAATGAGCACCTGTATACATCTTAGGTGAACCAACTGACACCAGTGGATTGTGAGACCGGCCACCGCCCCTCGTCGGGGTCTCGACTGTATACACTAGTCTACTCTAGAGAATCGATGCCCTGTCTCGAAACTCCCTCGACTAGGGACTATTTAAGGATGTGCTTATAGACCCCAGCTCCCACTTATATGATCGCCCTCATACTGCTGGAAGTCAAGCAAGAATCCTAGGGGCTTTATCAACGTGTAATAGCGACTCAAAAGGTCACCTAAAGCAGTACACGATGATAAAGATAAACCAGATAGCATACTATCATCTCGAGTAAGACTGTCCTACCGGGATAGGTCCTCCCCTCAATCATTGCAATCACGTGCCTGTGACCCAATAATTGACTCTGAGGGCACTATCTCCAACAGTGTTTCCACACAGAGCTCTGAACTACGCGACTTGCTGATGAGGGTTGCCTGTCCCTTTGTACACATGGAACTTGGGGATCGTATATCCCGGCGGGTACTTGATTTGGTCATACCAGCCTGGATACGGTCGTCCAGTTCTGACGATTTGGCCAGCAGCTTCACTATCTTGATGAGCTCGTATTTATTGAGCAATATAATCATCAAGAGCGGCCTTGGAGATCGTTTCCTCTTTGGCTGCCGATAAAACCGGAAGAGGGTTTGATATTTTCCCTCTGTCATCCTCGATAATTATCGGCGGATCTTCGGCTGGGGGTTCTGGTTGGATCATCATTCCAAGCATATCTTGGAACAAGAGTGCCATCTGCTTCATATTAGCAGCTTGTTCGGCGGCTTCTTTATCTTTTCTTTCAAGCACCCTTCGCAGGAACTCTGTGTCGGTCTCCTGCTCCTGTCGTTGTTCAGCCGTCGTGTCCGGGCTTTCTTTCTGTCCGGTAAGTGCTGCCATTTTGGTCAGCATTTCCTGATGCTTTTGTTGTTGCTCCTGAGCTTTAGTCAACGACCGAGTTTGCGGTCGGTGACTCGCTGAAGCACGACTTTCTTCTTTCCCGGAAGCCATGTGGACCATATGCACGACCATGCCCCCAGACTTGGGACGTTTAGGTCCATCACCTTTGGAATTTGCCGCAGGCGGTGGGATTTTCTCTAGCCTCATCCTTTTGTAGAAGGTTGTAGTTGAAGGAGCCGTTGTAACAGGCACCTATGTAAAAGAAGTCCCTCGCTGTATGACGGAGGGATGTTCTTTCCCTTGCCGAGCCTTCGATTTTTTCGGTCGACGAGAGTAGTTTTGATCAATCACGGAGTCCTGGACTTTTCGCCAGACCCTATGAATTTGGGAGGAGATCCGTTGATGGGGGCGCTCCGGCTTTTCCTACACTGTGGCTTCTACAGGCGGGGGCGATTCCTTTAGCACAGTCGTTGGAGAGTTCTTACATACCCTCCTGAGTAGATCAAAGTTTTTCCCAGTCGGAACAACAGCGTCAACTTCCACCATTGGAGCTGGTGGGGTATGTCCAGAAAGGGAGTTACCCCCAGCTTTTCTCACTCGGCGCCAGTGACGACTTCGAGCATGTCTTGCAGACATGACCGCCTCAGTTTTAGAAGCAGCTTCATCGTGCCCTCGACATTGCTGAGGGGCTGCTGTTAGTGTCAACCAGTTAAACATTTCAAAAAAATAAAATATTATTTTTGGGAATTTTTGTAATTTAATATTAATTTTAATGAATATTTTAATATTTCGGTATAATTAAATACCGATAAATTAGGAAAAATTTGGAAAATTATGGAAATTACTAAAAAAGGGTGTTTCATGAGAATTATGTAAATTTTATGATTTTATGATTAATTATACGCTAATTTAGTGCTAATCGCGATTAAAAATCGCTAATCGGGTTTTAAGAGTATTTTGTGCAAAACATGCACTATATCATTTTTACACTTGTTACATTTATTTTCATGGCTTTCCTTCATGTTTTATAGCATGGTTATTGATTTATTAGAAAAAGGAAAAGAAAAGAAAAAGAAAAGAGAATGAGGGATGGGCATGAGAGAGAGAGAGTGAGAGGGGTTACCTTTGACTTTGGACATTCCTCCTTCATTCATTCACCCTCATCATCTCTCCCCTCAACTCTCTTGCTGTTGCTGCTGCCCTACTCCCTCCCCCTCTTCAACCCTCTCAAATCACATCAATAAACACCTTAAAACCCCATCTCCTTTTCATAAAAAATGTTCACAAGCTCAAGGGAAGCACATTGGACCAAGAAAAATCAAATTTTGGACATTTGGGGCAACTCAAGAAAATTCTTGAGTTGCCAAATGAGGTATTTTCTGAACCTTTAGCTTAGTATTTCCATTTCTTTTACCCCCATGTTAGATTAGAACCGATATTGTGTGGTTTGGGTGAACTTTGAAAATTCTAGTTACGGTTAATGGAAATTGAGAATTGTGATGTGAAATTGAGCTCAGTAGAGGCCTCACAAACCCCCTAGTGCTAGAATTCAGACCTAAACCAGAGACTAGAACCCGGTATTATGGATTTAGAAAACCCGATATCAGAAAATTATGGATTCTGTGGATGTAAAATGAAATCTGCTAACACTCGGGCTACCTGAAAATTATTTTGCAAGGACAGTGATACATGCAGGTGATTTAGAACATACCCTAAAAACCCTAGCCCCTAACTCCCTAACTTGGCCGCAGATTTATTCCTTCTGGCCGCAATTTGCGGCCAGACTTGGAGCATTGTGGCTCGTTCTGGTTCTGTAACTCTTACATCTATAAATTAGACCCCTGGCATATGCAGAATTGACCAATTTGACCTAGGGTGAAATCTGGGACCATTTTCAATAGTTGTTGTTTTGATTCGGGTTTCGTTTTGCGTATTTTAAATTCTGGATTTGCGTATTGTGTTTTATCTCAATCACTATACGTTTGTACGACGATATCGAGGGTTGTTTGGTGGCTTTTAAAGCGTAGTCTATAGGTTCTAACGTATAGGCCTTAGCGTGTCGTTTTGGTTTTCCAAAGTGAGTTTAATGTGCATTTGCGATTGTGTTATCTTTGTAGGTACCTTCACGAGGGTTCCATATGATGAAGATGATGAAGGCGACATCGACACCGACACGCAGGATGCAGGTGAATAGATTATATCTACGGGGGAAGTCGGGTGGATGGCGAATAGCACCCCCGCGGTTCGATGTTAAGTATATTATATATACTATATATATGTATATATATGATGGCGTTAGGTGTGACATGGATATTCTAGATGTGATTAGGTGTACTATGGTTAGATTAGGGTTTAGAAGTAAACTAGTATAGTTTCCTAGTTGCGAACTCTAGAATAGGCTTACACCCACACGCACACACATGCTTACCTGTTATACTTATACCTGGATGATGAGGATAGTGGATGATATTTGGAGATGAGTCGATGAGATTGGGCATAGTGCCATGAGATCGGTGATATGATGTGGTTCGTATTCGGGATACGACATGAGATGTTAGCGGGCCTTTGGACGTGTGTTTTACACACGCATTTATATTTACATAGATGATATTGGTTTGTACTAGACTTAGATCAGTATCCCAGTTCATGAGATATGATGATAAAGATACTAGTTAATTGAGGAGATAAATGTGATATTGACCCGTACCCAGATTTGGGATGCCGTACGATGATTTACCGTACGAGCTTTATTTGATAATATGATCCGCACTCATGACTTGAGGATGTCATATGATATTGTATCGTACGCGGTACCATTGAGACGGGATCACCGACTATTATATTTATATATATATCGACTCAGATTTAGGTGGTTTTCATACCCCTCCCGATTAGCTTGTTAGTTAGATTTGTAGTTTGCTTAGTAGATGTTAGACTAGAACCGAGTCATACATATTTCAAAAACTAACGAATCACGAGTATTTTAAAGACAGGAAAAGGGATTCTACGGATATTTTCAAAAGACGCAATTTTTCTTAAAAACACCGTAGCCCTTATTTTTCTAAAAACCCCGATTCATCTTCTTTCAAATGGCAAAATTGTATGACATTTATATATTGATGTAGATTCTTCACTATTGCGTTCATTATTCGATTTCCGCATATTCTTGCTATTCGCATCGCATTGAATGTGTAAATGTGTTTATCGTTATATTAAACCCATGCTGTTAGGACACCAGCACCATTATCGATGATGCGTATGTTCCACGTACACCTGCTTGCCGACTCACACACTTCATCATCGATAATTGCCATGTCACTACACTGTAGGACTGTTACATCATGATATGACTCCTCGCATGACATACTTGCGTACATACATATTGTACACCCATACATATATACATACGTATTTGCACATATATAGATGACTCTGGCTTGATTTGGAGATTTGGGAACCGCAAGATACATTTTTAAAAACTGATTCATTTTAAAGGAGCGGTTTTCCCTCGATATGTGTATATTACTGTTTTATGTTGCATGATATACTGATATGCTTACTTTTCTTTTATATGTCGCATACATCATGCTTTATGATTATACGCATTGAGATATGTTGTTTCCATGATATTTCTGGATTTGGGAACCATGGTTATTTCAAAAGAGAGTATGTATTGTTTTAAAAACCTGGTTACCCTTGATATGATATTTCAGTGCATCCACCATGTGTTTTCTCGATTCTGAGAGTGGCATGTGAAACCCGATTCGAGGAGCGGTAGGCACAGTCTGCCGGTACATGGTGGACCCGGTGAGGTATCCCGGGCAAGAAGACTCGTATATGTTGGACGGTGAGCCTGGCAGGGGAGTACTACCTACCGGTGATTATATTTGAGCTCGGCGGATATCCGGAGGTTACCGAACGGAGTTGAGAGATGATACGGACCGATCCGGACTGACGGAGCCCGTGGGCCGATCCGGACTGCTGGAGCCCTATATATATGAGGATTTACGTGCCGATGCTAGGCACATGTTTCATGATGTTTTCGAGTGTCGATGCTAGACACTCAGGTTCCATAATTTTGATGTGTCGCGAGGGTCACATGTTGATTTATATCCTCATACTTTCATGCATATGCATTTATGATATTTACATGCATGATGTTTTATGTCATTGGGTGACACGTGGACAAGTTCCACATACATACAGACATTGATTACATAGTTGGATGATATCGACATACTTATAGACTTCATGATATAGTTGACATTGATTCATGTTGATTACATTGATCATACCTCATATTTATGATATGTTGTTACCCGAGGCACTGACACGAGCACATGGGATTACACTTATGTATAGATGTTTACCCTGGCCACCTTTTCATGCTTTAGACTTATTCATATTGAGGATATTACTATTACTGATCGTATTGACCTAGGATTGTGTCATACATACGATTTCTGCTCTGCGATGTTTTCTATTCACGAGTTGGCAACTCACCCCCGTTGTCCCACAGTTTTTGCAGGTTTTGCCGTACAGGTTTCATTGTGGCTTTTCTGGCACACTGCTTCCTTTCTGGGTGATTGCTTTGGTAAGTGGGTTCACTCGCATCGTGACCACCCTTGCATTTATTTTAATCAGTTGTATCTAGTAATTCCATCAATCAAACTTGTATATTGTTTCAGACTTAGAAAACCAGTTGTGTATTATTTCTACCTTAGAGTCGCGCGTTGTAGTATTATGGTTTTCATGATATTCTTGAGTTTCCTTTTGAGTTTTGATCCTCGCCCTTCGGCATTGTATATTATACTGCTTGCATGGTTATGACCGTCGATTGACGAAGAGCTAGCTCCCGTTTGGGGATGCCTTTTATCATTATGTATATATATTATTCTTGTTGTACCCCGTTCGGGGCCAGTATTTACAAAGAAAACTCTGCCGAAATTTTCAGAAAAGACTATAGATTTTAAAAATGCATATTCGGCTTACTTATTTAAAAACCTTGCTTTTAAAACATGTTTTCTTTACTTCTTAAAAACTAGTTTTCTTTATTTACTCCTTAAAATGGTTTTAGATTTCTGGGCTTTTGGCTTACTTGAATTAGATGGGGTCCTATAGGCTTCATATGATTCGGGGGCTAGTCACGTGCTATTTCGGGTCGTGACAAAGTTGGTATCAGAGCGCTAGGTTAACCTTGGTTCGAGTCTAAGTTTGACTATGCGGAGCCTAGAGCATTTATATATACGGAACTTAGGGTTGACCTTACGGAACTTAGACTTAGTCGAGGGGGTATTAGACCCGAACTTTCGTAGCGTAGGTTGACCTTGGTTGATGGATTAGGTAGCTTGAGTAGAGTGACGTACCGTACGTATGTTCCGCGGCATACTTACGATACGCTACTCCGCTTAAGAAACCTTAGGATGTACATTTCCTTGCACAGTATTATATTTATTCCTATGATCTATCCTCATTGATATTGGTTATGATTTTGCTGCCATGATTACACGGGCAGAGAGAGCTACGGCTAGAGTTGCGTCAGCATGAGCTCGTCACGGATGAGGAATGACCAGGGCATGATTCCAGGGATGTACGATTGCATAGAGAAGCGTCGTTTTAGTGTATTTTCGCGCCATGAGCCTTTGACAGATCGCTTTTACGAGATTTCTCGGACGTGCAGATCAGCACCAGAGGATCAGGCTACTGCGAGAGGCCAGCCAGAATGTGATGACCATTGAAGTATCGCTTATTCATGATGATTGAGGCACTGTTCCCCGTGCAGACGAATGAGCCAGTTGTCGCTACAAATGACGAGATATCGCCCAGATGTTCGAGCTACTGCAGCATGAGTATATACTTAGAGATATGATGGAAGGTCGCTAGTCATCCGAGGATGAATGACTAGGACATGTGGTTCGTTCGCTTACCCCGATGCGAGGTCATCAGATAGATTGATTCCATCTAGAGACGACTTCACGCAGGTACATTGAAAGTCGATGGAGGCGATCGAATGTCAGAAACCCATATTCCAAGTTTAAAGTATTCGGAAAGACGTGCAAGCGATTCTATGGACCCTCTAGAAGAATGAAACCCTAACTCGACATAATGACCGTATGAAAGCCTTTGAACCTTATGGTTTGCGGCAGTTCCACGGCGCTATTAGTGAGTCTTGGGTTTGCCCTTCTACGGCTGGTCCACCGATACTGTGGTATGTACTCGATACTATTAAACTATACCCAAGATATTGAGCTCTTGGGGATTATGAGGTTTTGACGAATCGATCAAAAGGTTCGACATCTTTCGGATATCATATGATGGGATGCATTGCTTGGGAGACTCCAGACACGAGTATAGCCGTTGGAGCACAGTCCATGCAGCCACGATGAGACGAGTCCGAAGCAGTCGACAGCAGAGAAAAGTGGAGTAAAAGGTTCGTACGAGATCTTAATGAGATGACGTTCCACTCTGCCGACATCAGAGATGTGATACGCATGCAGAGGCGTTGATTATAGATATATCTTCCAGAAGGAGTCGCAATAAGTATGCAGCCATTCCGGAATAAGAAATAGCTTTAGTAAAGGACGATGACTTCCGGGCAATTCGGCAGAAAAGAGATTTGAGGGAGAATTCGACAGGACCTTTCTGGAATACTATACGAGAAGACTTGGACTCAGGAGCGGTCATATTGCGCACACCCAGCAGGCCAGAGTTCGGCATCGTCGACTAGATAGTTGGCCAGAGATCTATAGAGGATGTGCCAGTGCGGGACTGTTTCCGTTATCGTTTCCATATTGGGCCATTGAGCCGAGGAGCTATATATCTAGCAATGTACAGTTAGAGACATGAGCCAAAAAGCACCAGGCGCCAGATCATGAACAGGAGGCAAGTAGCTATCTTGCTCTGTTAGCTTTGGATGCACCGGCACCTTCTCGACTTTGAAGGAGGATATATCGACGAAGGTATTTTTGATTTGTGATTTGGTGATTCGATTATCACGTATCCGTCACCTTCGATTTCGGTATTTTGGGCGATTTATTCACGTGATTTAGTCTTGATGGCTGAGTTCCATGGTATTTGTTTTCGTGCACCATAGTTGCACCTACTGGGTATTCATATTTGTGTACAGTTATTGCACCTGATATCGTTTTTGTGCCTTGGCTGCACATGCTTATGACTTCATGGATTTCGTACAGTTGAATTGATTTTGTGCATATGGCATGCACCCGATTTGAATTTTGCACTCGGTATAGTTCATATATGCTTGCAGTGCTGTGATACGTATTTTGTGCATTACAGTTGCACAGGACTTCGATTTGATGTCATTCGATATGTTGATTTTGATTTCATGCCTATGTTATGCATGTGATTTGACTTATGCTCTCGACATAGTTTCATGCACTTTTAGTGTTTTGATTTGATTTGTGCACGCTGATGCACATGGTTGTGACATTATATACCGCGGTATACCTGATTTGGATTGAGCCGTATTGTATACCGACGATTTTGATTCTGATATTGATGTTGATTTCTTGCACTCTGTGCATTTGATTTGGATTTTCGCGCGTGTTGAGCGCATTTTTGGTATGCGATTTTGGTGCACACCTGATGCACTAAATCAAGATTCTTCGTGCATGTCAGATGCACCTGATGTTGCTGTCAGGCACGCCCATTGCCCTTGACAGATGTTTCGTGCACACCCGTTGCACCTAGATGTTGTTTCTGTGCACATGTATACATATATGGATTTTGATTTCCGTGCGCACCAGACGCACAGGGTATTCTTATATACATTTTGGGATTGATTTCTTATGGAGCAGTACGTTTTTATGATATTTGCTATTTGTTTTCGTACTGAGCAGGACTAGTCAGAGGACAGTGCCTGGATATATTTTGCATGCATTGATAGTTTTCGAAGGGATTTCTAAAAAGGGAGATATAGTCTCAGTATTTACCTACGTGTCTGATATGACACGACACGTTTAAAACAAGTAAACCCTTCTAAATTATTTTCAAAACGGCGGGACGTACATATTAAACAAAGGATATATACATATATGGTTATTTTCTTGCAATAGACGTCCGCCACTGTGCCGCGATACGCATATCGCACAGCAACAGGAAAGGTTTGGCATGCATTCTTTTAGATGTTTACATGTACGGATTTGATGTTTATATGTATAGTGTTGATGTATATCATATTGGTTTTCGTATTGGATTTAGACATTGATATCTTCACAATGACTCCGATGATTGCAAGATACTTGACGGAGTTTTGATTTTGAGTTATTTGCTCATTGTTCATGCGCGTGCATTGCATTATGATGCGTTTTATGTATTGATGATTTCGGAGCCCCGACGACTTGGACTTTTTACTGAAATGTTTTAGTAATTGAGGGGTTTAAATTTAAATTCGGGAACCGAATTTCTTTAAGGGGGGAAGATTGTAACATTTCAAAAAAATAAAATATTATTTTTGGGAATTTTTATAATTTAATATTAATTTTAATGAATATTTTAATATTTCGGTATAATTAAATACCGATAAATTGGGAAAAATTTGGAAAATTATGGAAATTACTAAAAGAGGGTGTTTCATGCGAATTATGCAAATTTTAAGTTTTTATAATTAATTATACGCTAATTTAGTGCTAATCGCGATTAAAAATCGCTAATCGAGTTTTAAGCGTATTTTGTGCAAAACATGCACCATATCATTTTTACACTTGTTACATTTATTTTCATGGCTTTCCTTCATGTTTTAAAGCATGGTTATTGATTTATTAGAAAAAGGAAAAGAAAAGAAAAAGAATAAAGAATGAGGGATGGGCATGAGAGAGAGAGTGAGAGGGGTTACCTTTGACTTTGGACATTCCTCCTTCATTTCTTCACCCCCATCATCTCTCCCCTCAACTCCCTTGCTGCTGCTGCTGCCCTACTCCCTCCCCCTCTTCAACCCTCTCAAATCACCTCAATAAACACCTCAAAACCCCATCTCCTTTTCATCAAAAATGTTCACAAGCTCAAGGGAAGCACATTGGACCAAGAAATATCAAATTTTGGACACTTGGGGCAACTCAAGAAAATTCTTGAGTTGTCAAATGAGGTATTTTCTAAACCTTTAGCTTAGTATTTCCATTGCTTTTACCCCCATGTTAGATTAGAACCGATATTGTGTGGTTTGGGTGAACTTTGAAAATTCTAGTTGGGGTTAATGGAAATTGAGAGTTGTGATGTGAAATTGAGCTCAGTAGAGGCCTCACAAACCCCCTAGTGCTAGAATTCAGACCTAAATCAGAGACTAGAATCCCGGATTACGGATTTAGAAAACCTGATATCGGAAAATTGTGGATTCTGTGGATGTAAAATGAAATCTGCTAACAATCGGGCTACCTGAAAATTATTTTGCAAGGACAGTGATACATGCAGGTGATTTAGAACATACCCTAAAAACCCTAGCCCCTAACTCCCTAACTTGGCCGTAGATTTATTCCTTCTGGCCGTAATTTGCGGCCAGACCTGGAGCATTGTGGCTCGTTCTGGTTCTGTAACTCCTACATCTATAAATTAGACCCCTGACATATGCAGAATTGACCAATTTGACCTAGGATGAAATCTGTGACCATTTTCAATAGTTGTTATTTGGATTCGGGTTTCTTTTTGCGTATTTTAAATTCTGGATTTGCGTATTTTGTTTTACCTCGATCACTTGACGTTTGTAGGACGATATCAAAGGTTGTTTGGTGGTTTTGAAAGCGTAGTCTATAGGTTCTAACCTATAGGCCTTAGCGTGTCGTTTTGGTTTTCCGATGTGAGTTTAATGTGCATTTGTGATTGTGTTATCTTTGTAGGTACCTTCACGAGGGTTCCATATGATGAAGATGATGAAGGCGACATCGACACCGACACGCAGGATGCAGGTGAATAGATTATATCTACGGGGGAAGTCGGGTGGATGGCGTATAGCACCCCCGCGGTTCGATATTTAGTATATTATATATACTATATATATGTATATATATGATGGCGTTAGGTGTGACATGGATATTCTAGATGTGATTAGGTGTACTATGGTTAGATTAGGGTTTAGAAGTAAACTAGTATAGTTTCCTAATTGCGAACCCGAGAATAGGTTTACACCCACACGCACACACATGCTTACCTGTTATACTTATACCTGAATGATGAGGATAGTGGATGATATTTAGAGATGAGTCGATGAGATTGGGCATAGTGCCATGAGATCGGTGATATGATGTGGTTCGTATTCGGGATACGACATGAGATGTTAGCGGGCCTTTGGACGTGTGTTTTACACACGCATTTATATTTACATAGATGGTATCGGTTTGTATTAGACTTAGATCAGTACCCCAGTTTATGAGATATGACGATAAAGATACCATTTAATTGAGGAGATAAATATGATATTGACCCGTACCCAGATTTGGGATGCCGTACGATGATTTACCGTACGAGCTTTATTTGATGATACGATCTGTACCCATGACTCGAGGATGTCATATGATATTGTATCGTTCGCGGTACCATTGAGGCGGGATCACCGACTATTATATTTATATATATATCGACTCAGATTTAGGTGGTTTTCATACCCCTCCCGATTAGCTTGTTAGTTTGATTTGTAGTTTGCTTAGTAGATGTTAGACTAGACCCGACTCATACCTATTTCAAAAACTAACGAATCGCGAGTTTTTTAAAGATAGGAAAATGGATTCTACGGATATTTTCAAAAGACACATCTTTTCTTAAAAACAACGTAGCCCTTATTTTTCTAAAAACCCCGATTCGTCTTCTTTCAAAAAGCAAAACTGTATGACATTTAGATATTGATGTAGATTCTTCACTGTTGCGTTCATTATTCGATTTCCGCATATTCTTGCTATTCGCATCACATTGCATGTATAAATGTGTTTATCGTTATATTAAACCCATGCTGTCAGGACACCAGCACCATTATCGATGATGCGTATATTCCACGTACACCTGCTTGCCGGCTCACACATTTCATCATCGATAATTGCCATGTCACTACACTGTAGGACTGTTGCATCATGATATGACTCCTCGCATGACATACTTGCGTACATACATATTGTACACCCATACTTACATACATACGTATTTGCACATACATAGATGACTCTGGCTTGATTTGGAGATTTGGGAACCGCAAGATACATTTTTAAAAACTGATTCATTTTAAAGGAGCGGTTTTCCCTCGATATATGCATATTACTGTTTTATGTTGCATGATATACTGATATGCTTACATTTCTTTTATATGTCGCATACATCATGCTTTATGATTATACGTATTGAGATATGTTGTTTCCATGATATTTCTGGATTTGGGAACCGTGGTTATTTCAAAAGAGAGTATGTATTGGTTTATAAACCCGGTTACCCTTGATATGATATTTCAGTGCGTCCACCATATGTTTTCTCGGTTCTGAAAGTGGCATGTGAAACCCGATTCGAGGAGTGGTAGGCACCGTCTGCGGGTACATGGTGGACCCGGTAAGGTACCCCGGGGCAAGAAGACTCGTATATGTTGGACGGTGAGCCTGGCAGGGGAGTACTACCTACCGGTGATTGTATTTGAGCTCGGCGGATATCCGGAGGATACCGACCGGAGTTGAGAGATGATACGGGCCGATCCGGACTGACGGAGCCCGTGGGCCGATCCGGACTGACGGAGCCCTATATATATGAGGATTTACATGTTGATGCTAGGCACAGGTTTCATGATGTTTTCGAGTGTCGATGCTAGACACTCATGTTCCATGATTTTGATTTGTCGCGAGGGACACATGTTGATTTATATCCTCATACTTTCATGCATATGCATTTATGATAGTTATATGCATAATGTTTATGTCATTGGGTGACACGTGGACGAGATCCACATACATACAGACATTGATTACATAGTTGGATAATATCCACATACTTATAGACTTCATGATATAGTTGACATTGATTTATGTTGATTACATTGATCATACCTCATATTTATGATATGTTGTTACCTGAGGCACTGACACGAGCACATAGGATTACACTTATGTTTAGATGTTTACCCTGGCCATCTTTTCATGCTTCAGACTTATTCATACTGAGGATATTATTATTACTGATCGTATTGACCTAGGATTGTGTCATACATACGATTTCTGCTCTGCGATGTTTTCTATTCACGAGCTGGAAACTCACCCCCGTTGTGCCACAGTTCTTGCAGGTTTTGCTGTACAGGTTTCATTATGGCTTTTCTGGCACACTGGTTCCTTTCTGGGTGATTGCTTTGGTAGGTGGGTTCACTCGCATCGTGACCACCTTTACATTTATTTTAATCAGTTGTATCTAGTAATTCCATCAACCAAACTTATATATTGTTTCAGACTTAGAAAACCAGTTGTGTATTATTTCGACCTTAGAGTCGCGCGTTGTAGTATTATGGTTTTCATGATATTCTTGAGTTTCCTTTTGAGTTTTGATCCTCGCCCTTCGGCGTTGTATATTATACTGCTTGCATGGTTGTGACCGTCGATTGACGAAGAGCTAGCTCCCTCTTGGGGATGCCTTTTATCATTGTGTATATATTATTCTTGTTGTACCCCCTTCGGGGCCAGTATTTACAAAGGAAACTCTGCCGAAATTTTCAGAAAAGACTATAGATTTTAAAAATGCATATTCGGCTTACTTATTTCAAAACCTTGCTTTTAAAATATGTTTTCTTTACTTCTTAAAAACTAGTTTTCTTTATTTACTCCTTAAAATGGTTTTAGATTTCTGGGCTTTTGGCTTACTTGAATTAGATGGGGTCCTATAAGCTTCATATGATTCGAGGGTCAGTCACGTGCTATTTCGGGTCATGGCATGACGTCCTTGGAAGAGTTTGAGGATGGCCGACCAATCATTCAAAGACCGACTTTCTGGTACGGGAAGCACATTTGACGACTTCGCCCGTAGAAGAAGTTGGGAGGGCTATCCGTTTTGGGGTAGCCCCTTCAGGTATTACGGGCCTCTTTGCGGGCCCATTCGAGCTTTTGCTTAGCCTGTTGAAGACTGAGACACCAGATCTGGGCGGCCCGTTGAGAAGGGCCGTTGTGGTTGCAAGTCGATCGAAGACCGACCTCTTGGGAGCTTCCTCTTACGGCGCTGAGGCACCAAAACTCACTGGTGGGAGCATGGTCCCGAAGAACAATCCAGTAGTGGCTTTTGTAACTTACCCCACCGGCATTGAAAAGATAGAGGCCGTGTTGGGCCCGTAGGTCACTCCTCCAACAGGGGTAGAGCAAGAGTTGCTGTTGCAAGAGGTGCAGCTGGAAGCTATCGATTTTCTCTGCACAGGAGCAAGACACCAAGTTTTAGTATCTCGAATCCAAGGGCAATCATAGCGATCCACGATTTCGTTCGCGAAACACGACACACGAAGTGTGCAGTGGAAAGAGGAAAAAGTCCCACCGGGCGTGCCAGAATCTGTTCACCACGGAAAGACAGGGACCGGGACGTTAGGACGTCTGGCCTGAATTTTAGGGGAAGATACTATTTGGACTTCTCCATCCACCTCTCTGAAAATACCAAGTTGATTTATGGAACCATATATCAAAGGTTTGGACAGATGCGACCGTTGTAGCAGGTTTTATCAGATTCCCCCTCATTTGTGAGGGTTTTTTTTTATTGTGGGGATACTCTTCCTTGCAGGCGCAAGCCCCTACAGTTAATTACATTACCGCATTGTGATAACCACTTTCTCCTACTCCGGCAATTCACTTTGTGTCGTGTCTGTTTTTATTTGTTTAGGTTGCCCATAGACTGTATACGGAGACTAGTTTATGTTGTCGCCCGTTAGGAGAGGATCAGTCCAAATCCGTATATTTTAGAGTTGGGTTTTGAACTTAGGTTGTATGTTCCCTTAGTTCAAAATTATTTTGTTTTATTTAAGGACCGTTAATCTAGTTTGATATTAAGATCAACTTAAATATATGAGCATTTGGGCTCGGATCATTTTTATTTCAGATCCAACAACAGAGCATTTGGGCTCAGTTGCAAGAAAACCTCAGAGACCTAGCCAATTTGGGCTTAGTCTTTTCTTTTTGTTCATTCAAAAGTGCTAAGCACTTATTTGGGCTCTAACGCTTATATGTATATCATGTGCAACATGGGTGCTGCCCAATGAGTGTTGAATACTTTAGTCGTTCAACTAATCATGAAGTGCTAAGCACTTATTTGGGCTCTGTTTGTTCAGCCCTTTTCTTTTTATGCAAAAGTGCTAAACACTTGTTTGACGCTCTAAAACTCACATGGGTGTCATGTGAAGCATTTAATTATGGGCGCCGCCCAATGAGCGCTGAGCACTCAACCAATTTGGCTGTTTATGGAGTGCTAAGCACTTTTCTCTCTTCTTTTTTTTGGTGGCGCCCACGTGAGGAACACACGAAGCACTGGGCGATGCCCAATCTGTTCTAAGCCCTCAGCCGTTTTGGCTTTTTATGGAGTGCTAAGTACTCTTATTATTTTTGTGGCGCCCACGTGAGGTGATGCCCAATCAGTGCTAAGCACTTAGCCATTTTGGCTATTTTTGGAGTGCTAAATACTCTTATTATTTTTGTGGCGCCCATGTGGGGAGCACGTGCGGCGCTGAGCGCTGCTCAATCAATGTTAAGCACTCAGCCATTTTGGCTGTATATGAAGTGCTAAACACTTTTTATATAGAGCCCACGTGTGTTTCACGTGAGGCGCTAGGCGCTGTTAAAGAGGGGTGCCCATGTGGGAAGCACGTGAGGCGCTAGTTTTTTTTATATGGAGATTTAATCTCTGTTGATGTTTTCAGAGAGGTTAAACCTCTATCAATGGTGCTTTGACCATTAACACTCGCTAAAATCACTATATTTGAGGATTTTAGGTTGAGTTTTTAAAGAACTAAGTTCTCGATTTGAGGGAACTGAGTTCCTGGAGTATCCCGGACTCCGTTTTCTTTCTTCTCTTTTTTTTTTTTTAAAATTTGTTCTTCCCTGAATCTTTGATTCTCACGAAAAAGATTTTTCCGATAAGAATTAAATTCTCAACTTATGAGAGATTTGTCTTGTGGATCTCAAATCCAGAGAAAGAGCTAAGTTCTTTAAAAAGGGTTAAACCCTTAGATGTGATAGAGATATTTTGATCCCTTTTCTTTACCTAGGGTTTTGAGAAGGAAAGTCTTCCTCTTTCTTGGGAATTGAATCTTCTGTTCTTTCTATCTGTGGTCTCTCTCTGGTGGTCCTTCCCTTTTTTTTAGACTTGAAGTCTCGGGTCCTTTATATACTGGAGGCAGATTGTTAATTAGTTTTGAGAAAATCTCTCATTGAGAGATTTCAATTGGTTTAATTGGTCTCAAAATTGATTCGGGGAATTTTATCCACCGTTGGATTTTTAATCCAAGAACTTCTGTTTTATAGAATATGATTTTTTGTTTTTAACGAAACTAGGAAAATATTCTCCCAGATACAGAATTTATTCTGTCAAGTGGTGATTTTTTAATCACCATTAGATTTTTAATTCAAGGGTTCTCTGTTTTACAGAGAGCGATCTTTTTTGTTTAGAAAGATTGAGAGGATATATATATTCCCAAAAATAGAATTTTATTCTACTATTGGATCATTGATCCAACCGAGAGTATCTTTCTTATTTAGAAAGATTTTGGAAATATTTTCTCCTAATAGAATTTGATTCTATATTTTGATGATTTATCATCTCCGTTGGATCTTTCATCCAACGGCTCTATTTAACAGAGAGTATTGTAGAATTTAATTCTACCTGGGCGGTGGCTCTCACGTGTTGTGCACGTGAGCGCCACTTCAGAATTTAATTCCTAAGATGGGTATTCCTGTGCTTTGCACATTAGCGCCCGCGTGAAGAGCACGTGTGGCGCCATCTAAGAGTTTAACTCTTATGTAATGAACTCTTCTGTGCTTTGCACATTGGCGTCCGCGTGAGGAGCACGTGAGGCGCCACCATAAAATTTAATTCTATAAAATTGGCTCTGGCGCTAGCGCCCTCGTGGAGAGCACGTGAGGTGCTGCCTCATTAAATCCAACAGAGCTTTGCTCTTTTATTAGGTTTAAATATTAGGGAAACAGTTGGTTTGAAGAACGTCATGAACTGGGACACAGTCGTTTGAGGATCAAGGGTCCCAATGAACATGCCCACGACGGAGGATTTTTCAATGCGTTGTTCCTACTTTGACCATAAGTTCCGCCACCGGATCGCATATTGGACCCAGGTTTCTCCTGGATTTACCATGGCATTGATTATTGCAGTGATCGGGGTGTGCTCACTTGCGCTGGCGAACCGCCGTGTGAACAGCAGTTCCATCTCTGTGAATGTTCTCACGGAGTCATTTGGAAGCTCTGAATACCATTCAAAGGCCGTCTCTAACAGGCTACCAACGAACTGACGAAGCAATAGTTTGTTGTCGCCTCCAGTGTTGCCGCACAGAGCTCTGAACTGCACGACGTGTTGATGTGGTTTGCCTATCCCCTTGTACACATGGAACTTGAGGATCGTATATCCCGGCGGGTATTTAATTTAGTCATACCAGCCTGGATACGGTCGCCCAGTTCTGATGATTTGGCCTGTGGCTTCATTAGCTTGATGAGATCGTATTTGTTGAGCGATATAATCATCAAGAGCAGTCTTGGAGATTGTTTCCTCCTTGGTTGTCGATAATCTCGGAAGAGGATTTGATGTTCCCCCTCTGTCATCCTCGATGATTATCGGCGGATCCTCGGCCGGGGGTTCTGGCTGGATCATCATCCCAAGCATGTCTTGGAACAAGAGAGCTATCTTCTTTATGTTAGCAGCCTGCTCAGCAGCTTCCTTGTCCTTTCTTTCAAGCACCCTTCGCAGGAACTCTGTATCGGTCTCCTGCACCTGGTGCTATTCGGCTGTTTTGTCCGGGCTTTCTTTCTATCCGGTAAGCGCTGTCATTTTGGTCAGCATTTTCTGGATCTTCTGTTGTTGCTCCTGAGATTTTGTTAGCGACCGAGTTTGCGGTCGATGACTTACGGAAGCACGACTTTCTTCTTTCCTGGATGCCATGTAGACCGAATGCACGATCATGCCCTCAGCCTTAGGGCGTTTGGGTCCATCGCCTTTGAAGTTTGCTGCCGGCGGTGGGATTTTCTCCGGCCTCATCCTTTTGTAGGAGGTCGAAGTTAAAGGAGCCGTTGTAACAGGGGCCTGTGTAGAGGAAGTCCCTCGCTGTATGACGGAGGGATGGTCTTTCTCTTTCTGAGCCTTTGATTTTTTCGATCGACGAGAGTAGTCTTTGTTGATCATAGAGTCCTGGACATTCCGCCAGACTCTATGAATTTAGAAGAAGAGCTGTTGATGGGGGCGCTCCGTCTTTGCCTGTACTGTGGTTTCTACAGGCAGGGGTGATTTCTTTAGCACCACAGTTGGAGAGTTCTTGCGTACCCTCCTGAGCGGATAAAAA